>OY728163.1:715901778-718401778 GCA_963277665.1 Viscum album | reverse complement strand
GTGTGAAATGTATACAATAGCTATATCAGTAGTACAAGTTAAATCCCCATGGAAAAAATAAACATTGTATGTAATATGTTCTATCCACACAAGTCTTCTTACAAAACAGTTATTAGTCTCCCACAGATTAGGGTAGTGGTAGTAATTGTAATAAACAAGCCACCCTATTCAGTATTACAACTTATTTCTGATAACCATACCAGGGCTATCTATAAAAAATCCAAATAACCAACATATCCATTCCATAAAACCAATTGTAAAATATCCATCATGTTCATGCCATAAAATCAAGTATAAAACATTCATCATGCCCTTACAATATAAACAAGTCATCCATAATGGTTGCATCATTCCATAAAAATTTTCAGATCATGATGGGATGTGTATAAAGTATAGAAGCCCAAGACATCCACATTGAGTCCCAGTATCATATCTATGGTAAATCAGTAATGTCTTTGGTAGGGTCTTAGGATCATGTCAATAGATCCTGTCTAATGGGATCCAAAGTAAGCTATATCCAAGTGGTATGAAAGCCCATGGAATCCAAATAAATCATGAACCAAATAGTAAACAAGTCTATGGACTCCACAACCACAATAAAAATTCAAGGGAGAAACATCCATGGAATATAATGTAATAATGATCCTTGGTATACCAACCTAGTTATCCACATCCCTTTAAATTCATCTCATTCATTTCAATCATCATTTCACATTCAATTACATTCCATGTGTTCATCCAATTCATATCAACAATTTCTATTTAAATAGTTTGAACAATTCACATTATGATATCACATGGAAAAGGAGGAATAAACTCTCTCTCCTATTAATTTAATATTATTTAATCAATAATAATGTGTTTACTTAATGTAGGTAAGATAACACGCACCCAGGGGTGATATAACATATGGTGAAATACAGTGGCATGCCACATGGGTATCCTAGGTTGGGGAAATAACCGCTAAAAATCCCTAAGGAACTAGTGGGAATCCATATAATCAAACAATACTTCTAATTAATGCATTCAATTCATTTTAGGAGAAGTTCAAAAATTCATTCACGAAAAACAACAAAAAACTATGCTTATAAAACACTAGACACAGTGGGAAAGGTATAAACAGCCAACCATATGTCTAAAGTATAGAACTCAGTGGGTGTCAACTTCTGATTAGATCTATATATGATGAAACTAATGAATAGATAATGAAACTAAAAATAGATCATATTTACATACACCTAAATAAATCTACCAATATTAAGTCAAAGGAATAATGGAAAAAATGATTCAAGAAATCCCATAGACAACTCCAATGAGATGTATGGTGTCTAATTCTGAGTTTGGATTGGAATGTTTTCTCGAAACCTAGCTTTCAGAGTCCAACGGAGTTCCAGCCTGAGAAAGGTTGGATTCCACTAGAGGAAAGAAATAATAGAGGGAGAGGGTTAAAATTAAAACTCATTATGTTTGAAATGTCCATTTTACAAAAAAAACAACATGGCCACATGGTTTGGACACACGGCTGGCCAAACTATTCCCCAATTTGGCACCCCTCACTATCTTAAAGGGACACCTTACACGGTTCACACAAAATATTAAGAAAACCATGCACAAACCATATCACAAAAACTATCAAAAATAGTGTAGGCCCACACATGGTCATGCTCCCCCTTCAACATGGTTTACTTAAACCGTGTTCCTCTGAATATAGGCCTAGATCACCTCGAATAGTCTAAAGTAACAATTAAGAATGTCCTAAAAGGTTTATTCAAACTGTGTATACAAACTTTTTTATTTAAAATGTTGGAATGTAAACAATCCATGAACATCCACGATACAACCATTATCACATTGGTTACTTACATTAGACTACAAAAAAATATGAGAAAACCAAAGATCTATACCGAACAAGAAAAGAAAAGAACTTACAATCTTCCCCACTAAAGCAATCAATCCCCTAGTTACCCACTAAAGGGTGGTTAGAAATAGAATGATAATAATTCTGGAAACTAAGAATGTGCATCATCCAACTTGTTATGAGCCCCATCTTATAAATGGTTTTTCTTCCATAGCACCCATAGATGGGGAACTAAATGGCCCCGTAGAACATTTGTACTCCGGACAATTATATGGATATGATTCTCCTCAAAGGATGCATATACCTATAACTAAACCTCATTAGGTAGTAGAGTGTAAGGTGAATCTTATATATAATAGCACAAATTAGATACATGGAAGAGGTCATGCATGGTTCGGAACCTCTTAGGTACCTAAAACCAATAGGCTACCTACTGGACTCTCTCCCTAATATCGAATAGCATAATATATAATAGTGAAATGTTATCCTATCTCTTAATCCTTATGTGTCCTATCAATGGTGAAATATGTAAAATGAATCAATCCCCAACCTTATACTCTATAGGTCATTAAAAATGATCGTTGTATGATTTATGTTTCAACAATGTTGTTGACATGCATTTTTTGGATCAAATGGACCTGCTCTATAGTATCATACCAATGATTTGGTCCAAATTAGGAATACTCTCCTTCATCTAGATGTCTTAGTGGTGATCAACATGTCCTACCATATATATCCTCATAAGGTAGAATCTGTATAGTCTCCCAATATCAATTATTTTAGGTGAATTAAACTGGTGGAATATGGATCTCCCAAGTGTCCCCATAATACATGATGCATTCCCATAGCAAGTCCTCAAGTAGTTGGATCATTTTATCTTAATGGACTTTAGTCTGAGGGTCATATGTTATTCTCAAATGTAAATATTTACCCAACCCCTTATCCAAAATCATCCAAAATGAGACATTAACTGGGTATCCTTATCAGATATAATAGCCTGAGGAACCCCATGAATTCGTACTATCTCAGGGATATACAACCTCCCAAAACCATCCACTTAGAATGTACCCCTGGTCTGCAAAAAATATCTATACTTCACCATCCTTTAAACAATAAATCATATATAATCACTACCAAGAGGCGACCATAGTAAACTAGTCACAAAATACATCGTGATGTACACCCATTTTCCACATAGGAATGGGTAACTACAATAACTCCAAGACAGCCATTTTGTTATGCCTTCCCCGGTTGAAAAGGAGAACACCTCCAAACCAAACATGCAACCTCACATCCCATACCTATCCACTAGTACAGACATCACAAGTCATTATATATAATTCTAATGATGGTGTTTATATCCCAAAATATGGTATGTAACTATCAAGTAAACACCTTTTGTATATCCACATGGACCAAAACATGACATTGGATATGAGGAATCTCATCCTCACGAATAGTCCAACCAAAATGTGGGTCCTTACCATCCAAAGACTTCTGTACGACTAAGACCATAGAATCTGATACCTAACTCATCCTCACTCTATCCACAAGGGAAAAGGTCATAGCTAAAGGTGAAATAAAATTATGGTCAAAAATTTTCTTCAACATTACATGCATCTCACAAGACCAGTCCATAAACTACTACACACTACTTTCCTCATAATCTTCTTACCTATAAGTACTCATACTCATTGCCTAATAAACTGCATTACCCTTCCCAGGCATATAGGAAAGATCAATGTAAAAATAATGTAGGTACACAACCCACAATAACTTCTTCAATATTAGATCATGTTGTGTACGTATATACTATATTATTTTTTGGATTATATATATTACAAAATGATATCCTATAATTTAATGTCTCTAAAAACAAAAATCATGAAGAAGGGAATCCAATATAAGATCGTGCATTAGGTAATTCCTCTCATGTTTCCCCGATTTTTGAGACCCATATGCCTTGACTCTATTCCCCCTATATCATAACTACCCCTAACCTTATACCTAAATCATCACAATACATAGTGTAGCTCCTACTAGGATCTAGAATAATCGGGAATGGTGCTAAAGTCAGTCTCCCTTTACGTACTTGAATAATTGTTTCTTAGGTATGTTACAATATAAACATCACACCATTATAAGTTAAGCCTATCAGCAGCACTATTAAGAATTATATGTCATGTAATAAACACCTGAAATATCCAGCTAACCTCGAGAAACTCTGTATTTTAAGGGAATTCTTCAGACACTACAAGTAAACTATATCACTCACATTCTCTAGGTCAACTTATATTTATTTCTCTAAGATAATATGAATCAAGAAGTGAAACTTATCCATCCGAAAGTATAAATTTGTGAACATGGAATATAATGGATTATTTCTTTGTGTATCTAAAAGGATCTCAAAATATTTTTCATAGTCCTTTCGATTATGAGAATACACCATGATACTATCCATGAAAACCACCGAAAATAAATCCAAACACTGACAGAAAACTCGATTCATCAGTTCCATGAAAATTGTTGTAGTAGTCCTAATACTAGATGACATAAATAGATACTCATATAGATCATACAATCCATGAAAATTTTTACATAGTGTGTCTACAGATCGAACACACGCTTAGTGATAAATAGATATTAACTAAATTTTAGAGAACACCCAATCTCTTCATAGATTATAAAATGGTCAACTATTTCTAGGAAGGGATACTGGTTCCTAAAGGTTAACCAGTTTTGTTTCAGGTAATATTGACATATCCTAAGGATACTATAAACCTTTTTGGAAAAAGAACCAACAATCCCCATGGATAAGTACTACATCATATAAACCCCATTTCCTAAAAATCCTCTGGAGACCTCTTGAGATCCTACCACTCAATAGTATCAATCCTATAAGGATCAATGGATATTGGCTCAACTCTTGGAACTAATTTGATAGATAAATTCACCTCTCTATCAATAGATAAACCAAAAAGATTCAGGAAAACATCCATGGAAGAATCAACCATTGGAGGGAAATCATCTGGATTTGATCCATAATCAGATAGTTACAAACTGGAAATATGTGTTTTCATCCAATAAAAAACCCAATGATCTGCTCAAGATTATCATGCCTAGATATCCAATTCACTAATTTGTTTAAGAACTCCTTCATCCCTTGATGTGAAGGTCACCCATAAGTGATAGAAATCAATGTAGGATCAATAATAAATGATCCATCCCATCCTAATTATGATGTGAAACCCCATTATCTTGAGGATAAAATGATCTCATATGATGTAACACCCACCAATCTCAAGGAGTACTCTATAGATAGGCATACATCCTCCATTATGATCCCTGCATAAGTATCCATGTTCATAATTCCATTTGGATACAGAACAAATAACTCATAGATTTCCATCATTGGTAAAAATATAAAACTATGTAATACACCTGCATTAAAGAGATTAGATACTATCATTGAGGCTAGTAAAATCATACCTCTCACCATTAAAAAAATAATTCACTGCTCCTGAGGTGTAGGCTATATAATATATATATTTCATAAACCACCAACCTATGAAACAACATCAATACCCACGTAGGCCCATTATTTTTTCTAGTTACAACTGGTACCTAGATGCCTCATCCACAGAAACCACCTTGGCATGACTGACTAGTACTTCTCAATAACACATCTTTATGAGGAGCTATGAAACCCACTCCCAAACTTGGAGATATAGTTTATTACCTTCCACTTACTACTAGAGGGATGGTTGTACCAAAATGTTATATGTGGTTGATCGTGCTGAAATCTAAATACATGAAAGGGAATCGATCACACCAAATCATCATGTGGACCCATCTACCACAGTAGTTAAAGAATCTAAGTTACTAAAAATAATATACAGACTGGTACTCACCTCACAAGAAGCCTCAACACATCGCTTCCTACAACTGGAAGTTTAACCATTGGGTCGAGAGACCACACCACAATACTATGTGCCCCCATCTTTTCCCAGGTTCTTCTATAAAATAAGCACCTAATTCACAATCTCAGTAATATTTATCAACCTTAAGATGTTTTACTGATCTCGAACAAAAGTTTTGAGACCATCCATGAATCATCTTTCTCCCGATTGGGCATCCCCAAGCTATATTGACTCAAAACTCTATATCTTTATGAAGTGTGCTGAATATTCCATAATTGTCATCACACCCACCCTAGATGCATGAACTCACTACCCTACTTTTCTATCATAGTATTTGGAAAAAAATTGCCATACAACTATTTTGGAAATTATCAAAAACATTTTTATACATCCTGTCAGCATGGTTCAAAACACCCAACCAATGGTTTCCTTCTCCAAGAAGCATATATGTCAAAAGAATCATTCTACTCTCTATACGTGTCTCTAGATGATTCAATATAAAACATTTAGTGTCAAGACACATCTCAACATCCTATGGATGACCATACCATGAAAATATTGATGGATGTTGCTATAAGAACACACCTGTCAGCTCAACTATCAATGAGTAAAGCTATGATGATCTCTGAAAAGTATCCATATTTCATTGAAAACCCTCAAAAATTTGTTCCTTGGAACCTATGTATAGTAAAACCACTCATTCCTTAGCTGAAACTAAAATAATATTTTATACTATCCCATGTAACACCACCTCCAGATCATGATCGTCTCCTCCCTCTAAGTATATGAATAGAGGTCGTCATCGTGGCATTTCTCTACAATTCAAACCACATTCCTCAAAAAAGGTTGATAAAAAAACTGTCCTAGTTAATTGCATAAGAAAGGTAAAAAACATCATAATAACAGGTTATACCCCTCTAATTTATCTTAATCTATGACTATGAAAAATGAAACATCCATAAACATCACTAGAGACATTGTCTACTTCCCTCCCTAAATCCTTCTCTAGGTCAAGTTCACTAATATACAATTTCAATTTCCATATGAATTCATATTCATTTCAAATTTATTATCAAATAGATCAACCAAATAGTTCACCACCTTTTATCCATAGTGTAACATACACCACAATAATTGAAATATAATGTCTACTTTATCCATACTATAACACATTCTAGTCTATGAAATCGATGGTCCATGACTCAATCTCCCGTAATTTTCTTCTTAGGGTGTCATTCATAGCCTAATCAGCAAAACACTTCTTAGGTTATGGTAGACACTATAATAACCAACTATGTTTCTCAATTATTAAACAAAATCATCTATCAAATAGAAATTATACAAGAAATGTCACATATCATAGGTCATATATTCAAGAAATTTATCCTTTATAGAATGGAATAATGCATAGCATGTGAATCCGATAAAGTTCCAAAAATTATTCATGATATTCATACCTTCATATCATATGGAAATGATAAAACAAATAATCAATCATTTCGATGGAAACAAAACAATTCATGTGGATAACCCAATGGTGGAATTAAATCAACTATAATAGGATAATACCAAAAAAATGATATTCTTCTATGAGAACTAGGATTTTATTTATTCATTGGTTAGCTACTCCTAGGAATAGGCCATTAAGAAATTCAAATACATTATGAACCTTATTTATATTGTTTTAAAATATAATAGATTAAAAGAAAACCATCTTAAACAACTTTGTAACTTCCTGAACTGAGTGTCACTAAATGGTTCCCTTATTTTTTGGGTCAGATGGCCTCTTTCCCATCTCCATAAACACTAGAGGCTTCCAACAAATAGTGAGGGATTGTGGTGTGAATGGGGGGAATGTATTCCATTATATTGGACTATATCACATCATTAGAGAAAATATCAATCAATAGGAGAAGTATTACAACATATAGATGGAAGATAGATATCCAAGACATGAATATACAAACATTGATGGATGTAATCTCATACAGAATGGTATGTCCTGTCATATCTCTACAATAATGGAAAAAACATATACAAGTATAGTGTACAATACTTGTTCAAAATACCAAAACTACCAAAAATGATCTATCCCAACTAAAATATAGAGACATATCTTGATCATCTTCTCCCATGCTCCTAGGGATAACACAAATCAAGAATTTTATTCTGGGTAGTTTCCCCGATCGTTACTTATATCCGTAAAGTCTATCCATGTACCCCGTGGTGGCCCAAATAGGGTGTGTTACAATAATCAGTAGGCCACCACCAACTTTCTATAACAAATCTAGGATATGTATAATAAGATAATGTAATATCCAATGTATTAAAATGGTATATCAGTAGTAAAAGTGAAATACCAATAGAAAAAATATATACTAAAAGTGTTATTGTATATCGAGAGAAGAATCCATTAAAAAATAGTCAAGCACCCATACCCAAGTGATGTGGTAAAAATAGTAATGAACAATCCACCAAGTTATATCTAACAACTGATGTTGGATTCTCATACTAAGGTTGTCTGTATCGTATTAAAATTACCACAACGGCCATGCCGTATAACCAAGTGTAATATATCCATCATGGTCACACCATATAATCTAGTATAAAACAATATTCATGGAAATGCTGGACACACATGTTGTCCAAAATGGTCACAAAGTGTAATCAAAACTGTCAGACCCCGAAGGGATGGATCCAAGGATTAGAAGACCAAGGGCACTGCATTGAGTCCTAGTATTTTCTCGATGAAAGGTCGATAATGACTTGGGTGGGGTTATGAGAGCATGTAAACAAACCTTTTACAAATAAATCCTAATAAAACCTTATCTAAAGGGAATAAATTCCAAATTATTCCTACAAAATCAAGATGCAAAGAGTAAAAAAGTACAAAGCATCCACTACCATAATAATAATTGATTAGAGAAATTTCCATGTAATCTAATGAAATTAATATCCAAGGTATACCAACCAAGGAATGCACTAACCTTTAAATTCATTACATTCATTTCAATAATCATGCCATACTCAATTACATTCCATTATTTCATCCAACTCATATCAGTAATTTCCATTTAACCAGTTTGAACAATTCACATCATGATATCACCTGGAAAAGGATTCATCAAAACACTCCTAATAATTCAATTCGATTTAATCATTTATAAAGTTCTTATTCTAATTAAGAACTCCCTCTTCCACCCCATATGTGGTATAACAAAAGTTAAAATACAAAGTCTTTTCCCATGGGTGTCCTGGTTTTGTGAAAAAACCAACCATAATCTCAAAGGTACAAGTTAGAATACCTAATTGGTTCCATTAAAATTTATATAATAATTGAATTAATTTTAGTGGAACTAGAAGATATTATTTTGTGTCTCAGAAAAACAAATATTCTTCTAAAACACCAAACCCAAAGTGAAAGGAATAGACCACCTACTATAGGTCTGTAGTAGATCAGTCATCCAGTATCATCTTCTGATTCATTCCATATCAGAAGAAAAATGAAGATCAGATAAAGAACCTAAAAATAAGGCATATTATCTTTATCCTAAATAAGCCTCTTAATATGAAGTTAAATGAATAAAGTAACCACATGATTGATGAACTCCCCGATGTCAATTCAATTAGACTGACAGTATTCAATTAGCCTAGATGGCCCGAAGGCCTTCATTTTTATTTATTTTTCATAACCCCCCATTCAAGGGATGAGGGGGGGACCATTAGAAGTCACATAGGCTCAAATATTACATGGCCCATAGGATTAAGAGATAACATGAGCTGATGGTATTAGGGAATTCAATCAGACTATCTACAAGGAACTTCCCCTCCCTAACATCTATATGGATTAGATACATATCTCTAAGCCTAGATTTAGGCTTCCAAGGATCTCCAATATGAGAATAGGGGTTTACCTATAGAGTAAATAATTAATAGAGGAATAAGGTTAAAAATAATACTCATTAACAGAAAAATTGTCATTTCTCCCAAAACAACTGGTTTTCACAGTTTGGATGCATTGTTGGACAAAAAATGCACCAACTATGTGCCCTCCACTATCTTAAAGGTCTAATTCTCAGGGTTTATGTGTGAATTCTGGAAAACCATAGCCAAATTGTGTCTCATCCTATCAAAACTGCATAGGCCCTTTCATGGGTGGTATCCCCCATCAAAAATACTTCCTTGAACAATGTACCTCTTATTGGTGGCCTGGATCATCTCACATAGTTGTAAGTAATTAGTTGTCTTGTACAACATGGTTTCTTCTATCCATCCATACTACTTTTTTTTCCTATAATTATGGATTCTTTCTCTAAATAACCCCCAAACAACCCCCCCCCCCCCGATAAACCCATGATCAAATTGGGTACTCATATAATTCCATAAAAAGAAATTAAATTGAAGAAAAAATAATTATACTACATAAGAGAACTTGGGATCTTATTTTTGAGCAATGAGGAATGATTTTATATTCATGACGTAATTTATTTCCCAACATCGGGATATGGATTAATATTTTTAGAGGATTATTTAATGACTCTAATTATATGTTAAAATATTCATTCAGCGTAAAAATTTCAGTAAAATTTATATATAGGGTAGATGTTATTTTTCTGCATAGAAGGTAAAATTACTAGATCTTTTTTATCTATAGAGTGAAATCCCAGAAGTGGATTAGTAATTGTTAAATAGAGAAATTTTTTTAAGAGAATACGTCATATTTAAACTGAAATCTAGTTTGATGTGGAGTTGATATTGTTCCTGAGTTAATCTTGGAGAGTACATTATACAATTGGGTAAATAAAAATATCATTATATAGGGAGATACACTCCCCTATTTTTTATTTTATAAAATATCAATATCCAACTAGCCGTTATAATATATTGATGGAGGCCCCTCGATATGTAAAGAAGACCTGTATTGAAAAAGGGGAATCAACATTGAGCAGATCCATCAAAGGTGGTCAAATATCAATGGGATAGAGAATTTAAATATAAATTTTATTGAGATATATCACATTGTATTTTATTAACAAATGGTGGGAAGAATGTCCATGATATTAAGAAAATTAATTTATCATGGATTTAAACGATTTAATAGAAAAGGTGTAGAATATTCTCATCTCCACATGGTGCATGGATTTTATGAGATATTTTCAACCAAATAAAAAGTATAAGAACACTGTAACCAAAATATTTTATGTAATATTTATTGATAATGTGTGTTTAAGTGATAGAATATATAATAATTACATTAATATATTTTTTGACATGTTATGTAATCATGAGTCAGAGAACATGGCTGATGATATGGGAATACATGGAGTGACTCTAGATGGTATGATGACATTAAAAATGTAATGAATGATATAAAGGTAAAATAAAAATGAGATTAATTTTGTTATTATTAATGAAGTATGGTTATGAAATCCATTGAATTATAAAAATAACTAGGAATCTAATGTAGTATTTGAATAGAGGATATTTTAAATGAATACATATTGATGATTAATATTTTTTTATGATAAAATTTATATATGAGTTTAAAAGAAGACCATGAAAAGGTCTATATTTTTTCAATTATGGTCTAATATAAATTATTGACAATTTTTTAGTAGATTCTACAAGAATTGTATTAAATTTGTGCTTTGGAGTAGATTTCTAAAATAATTATGTTTAGGAGACATTCCTTATATATAAAATATTATGAAGGATTATAATTAGTAATGTACTAGATTTACCTTGAATATGAAATATATATGTAAAATTTGTTTTTGACCAACTGTTAGACACTACTGGTAAAATAAATATGTTTTGAAGACTCAAATTTGAAAAAATCAGGTTTTTTATGAATACATAAAATAATTTTAGAGAGGTATAAAAGGAAATTCCTCACGATTCATAGTGATTTGTAATCAATCTTATGAGTATGTAAACAAATTTTTAAGTGGTTATTCTAAAAAATTAATTATTATTACATGATATGTTGAAAACATGGAGTTCATATATAATGTATTGTTATGTTTTTATATATGATATTCAACTAAGAGAATATAGAGTGTGTTAAATTCATTTCATATATTAGGTATTTTAGTGATGCATAGGTTTTTTTTGAGATATAAATGATAAAATAGGTAATGGAAAATAATTTGAACATCATATAAGGTTTCTTAGAATTGAGTAAATATTTTTGTGCAAGATATTATTTTAATCTTTTCTTCTAGGAGAAGGATTGGATTTTCTGCACCTTGAATTATAGATTCAATCCATAATGTATTCATAAATAAAATAATGGATTAAATAAACCACATGGATTATATTTAGTATTATCAAATTATAATTTATGTTTGATAATATGGTGAGAAATTGTATTGAAATCATTCCATATTGGAGAATATTGTACCCAAAATTATTGAGTATAATGTTTCAAAAGATCATGTTATTTAAATACATGATATATATACATTTTAAAAATTGGAATTCATAATATTATTAAGAATTTATAACAATGAATGTCTACATGCATGGATGTGGATTCAATAATCCATGTGGGTTTTAGGAAAAATTATCACAAGAAATATAAAATTAAATGCTGGATCCCATATGAATATATTAGTTTTAGATTTTTTATGAGTTCAAATACTAATATCATTAAAATATATTTCATGGAAGATATTACCAACATATATTGTGAATTATTTAAAATATAACCATGAATTATGAAATTAATTCTTGATATTTTCCTGATAAATAAAAATGGAAATTTTTTTTACAATTGACTTTCTAAATTAAAAATATGGAAATATATATCATATGGATATTTTTAAAATATATAATAAGATAAAAAAAATGAGTGGAAATTGAAAATACTGATATTCTTTTATAAATCAATAAATTGTAGGAAGATAGAGAAATGGATATATTGGTTCTTTTGGTTCAAAATTTGGAGAAGATGATTATGGTACATGTCTATTTTCCAGAAAATATCATGTTTTAAGGTATGAAAAGTACCAAGGAGATCCAATGATGCACTTATATAACTATATGTTAGAGTAGAAGAAAATAGGATAATTACAATGTGTAATTATTATCACTCGAAGGAAGTGATGTTATTTTCCTTATAATAAATGAATCATATTCACACACACCTTGAATATTTTATCTCATATGGATTAATTAATAGGAGAGAGGCACATGTGTATTTTAATGGAGAATGTAAATTAAATAGAAAATAAAAGGTTTCATGCTTAATATTATAAACATCAAAAAACCCCACATCACTATAAACTATCAAATTCCTTCCCCAAATCTATAAGGGGATCAGAAGAAAAGCCAACGTAAAAAGGATAAGAGGTGTATCTTTCCAAAAAAAATTATAACAACAAGAGGGACTATAATACTTTTATAGTAATTCAATACACTAAAATTATATGATACTTTGATTATACATTATTTTTGAAAAACCTAAAATCCACATGTCACTTCCCTTGCATTATATTTCTATTTAAATGTTTGAGATTTGGTTAGGATGAGTGAAGACTGAATAGTGTTACTGTTTGAACATGGTTCCTAGTAATATATGAAAAAAAGATCCTAAATTGTGAACCAAAAGCTAAAGGAAAATTTTTTATTTGTAAAAAACCCCATGAGGATGCTCCTCTTATAAAGTATTAGGTTCCAACATGTTTCATGAGATACAAGAATAAATGATTGGAAATTGTACAATGTAAAAATTAAATTTAAATCATACCTTGTAACTCAATATTCCACCATAATAATTCTAGATAATAAAATTTATATTTATCTTCATAAAACATAAAATTCCAATCCATTTAATACTCCTAATTAAATAATATAGAACCCTTAGGTCTTTATGATACCATTTTTTTGTAACCCAACCATGATATCAGAAGATACCCAAGTTAGAATCATATAGGACCCCATCTACACCTCCCATTCACAATAAGGTGGTATAAACCTAGAGGGATAAACACATAACTTGTGGGACATGGTTTTACATCAAATATATTCTACAATTGAGCTATATTAAAATATTTTCAAGAAAAAAATATTATAGGAACCATTGGGATGGAAATGTAAAAAAGAACAAAATGTGAAAATATTTTTGAGAAATTGATGAAAATATATATTTATTCTACATGCAGTAAAAAAACCATATGAATATCTATCCATAACATATCAATGAACAAAACAAAGTTAAATCTAATGAATAAGGTAAAGTAAAGAAAATATGGAATATATAAAATATATGATAACTAAAACTCCATGAGGAGCCAAAAATAAGGTATTTCGTGGTGTAACCCTAAATTTATAGCTCTATAAGAAACCCCATTATGTCCTATTAAAATTAATACTATAAACTAAAAATGATCCACCATAAATTAAAAAGAAATCAATAGTAACTACCCATTGTACATCTAAATGACTGGTTAGATAACTGAGAGGGTGTGAGGAAACAATGATAATTTTTTTTCTTTTTATGAGTTTCTCTCTATTAAAGCAGCGAATATGATAGGTTATGGTCTAAATCTATGCACAAAAAATTATCTCACACCTACATGAATTCATGTATATGAATGAAATGAATATAAAAATGTTGATTTATAATATTATACTAAATGACCGACTCTTTATCAGGATTGGATGGATACCCAAATCAGGGATTAACCATTATAGACAAAAGTGGTTCCGACATGGACCTCTTAATTTTAGTCAACATAGAGTCCCATTGTGTTCATCATTCACATGGAACCCCTATCACAATCTCCACACAAGGGACTGGTAATAAAACTCAATAATTAATCTCTATTAATATAATGATCATAATATTGAAAGATATCCATCTATCCTAGTATTATTAAATGTCACCTAGTTTTTCCTTCCTCTTGGAGTATACTTGATATGTGTTTTTACATATACAAGATCTATAAGAACATTTTTAGTTGTTTAAAAAAAATTCGATGTAAAAATTCACTCCATATTATGAGTAATATTTAACATCCTTTTCTTTTTGAATGCTTGGGGATGTTTGTATTATTCTTATATGTTTTATCACCTTATTTCAGACACTTCTTCTATTCTAAATATTATAGTTTATTATATTTTTCATCACTCTATTAATATTCATCAATATCACATATTCGTCCTTAATTTTTATATTATATATTTTTAATATTTACGAAAATATTATATTTATAGAAACTCTAAAATACATAGAAGCAGTCGATTCCATATTTGAATAAAAATATTATCTTTTATTTTTCATCAAGATTCACATTCATTTATAAGGTCATGACTAATGGGTTATATTAATTAATTGGATCCCAAAAAATCATCTATTTTAGGAAAATTAATCTCTCAACATTTTATATAAGGTTACATTTCCCCAAAAATGATTCATATGTTCCCATCATAAATCTCTTCCCAATAATATTTATTGTATCTGTCATTATCACTATTTTGGAACTCATTAGAATCCCCGAGATATCCTATATGGGTTGGTTTAATCATTATATTCATGAAATGTGTAGCACCATTATATGTCTAACATCATAGAGTGCCGTATTGCAGAACATTATCAACATGAAGAATCAATGTATTTTCAAAATAGTCATCAACTATGGACCGTAGTGTTTTGTAACCATCTATTCCTCAAAAGAAACATCTTTACTAAAATTCTCACATCTATATTAGGGTGTTCTTCCTATCCCTATTTTAGCATCTCTAAGCCCACACTGTTATAGGGCATCGACCTTCAAATAAAATTTCCTTAATTTTCTCCATATTTTTATTTAATATTTCTGAGAAACAATTATCAAAATGTTACTCGTATGAATCCTTATAATTTTTTTTCTAACATTGTAAAATTATAATTTTTCTATGTATTGAAGCTATATGGGTTCACCTCTAATGCAGATATGACTCAAAAATCTTACATGTAGATCAATTATCATACGATTTGATGTAATATCTTACATGACGACCAATTCACTCCAATGTAGATAAATTATCTTATGTACATGAAACATATTTTTTGAATAGAATAATTCCTACTGTCATTTTTTAAAAACTACTAAATAGTATAAATCCTTTATTTGTCGATTATTTCTCTTATTCATATCAAATCACTTCCATATAGATGAATTCTCTTAGATTCTATCCAATTCACTTCTATATATATGATTTATCTTATGAATTTTTAAAATATCTTATATATTGGAAAAATTATAAAACCATTTATTCAAAATTTAGATACATATATGAATTTTATTACTAATAAGTTAATTGAATTTTCTATTTTAAAAAACTTCATTTCTATACCAATAATTCCAAAATTCCATCAAATTAATTCTGATCATCTTGGGTTGTCCACATGGAACACCTAATGAGAAAAATTCATCTTAAAACCCATTTCCATATAGCATGGAAGTACCTATAAAATATCATTGTTTCTCAATAGACCATATTGACGTCTTCTGGACCCCAATATATTTTTTATTTTTTTTATAATAAACATAATTTATCCATTTGGAACAAAAGTCTCCATCTCATGTTTACTCACCCTCATGGGATTCACTCATTTTCATAATCTAAATAAAATTAAAACAACCCATAAATATTTTCTTATTTATTATCCATATGGGAAAGATAAATTCATATACTTTATCTATATTCATGTTATCTCAAAAAAACAGAAATGATAGTGAATATGAAGTTACCTCTGGGTTTCATAGAAGTAACATTGAGGATGGCGGTTTTATCTCAAATTAATCCCCTATTTTCTTCATTGATCAGCACTACTTCTATTTTTAAATACCATGATCAGTTTATTTCTCATCTACTGCTCCATAACTTGTTATATATGTGAAATAGTTCTCTTTGCCTTTGTAATTAGTGAAACCTCCTCCTCGTGTGATTTTATTGATAATTTCTTCATTTATTCCAAATAAAAAAATTATAGTTTCATAAGTCTATATTCCACACCATGTTTTTTCACATATCTCAAATAAATGTTCCAAAACATTAAAATTACATATTGTGGAAATATTATTATCCCATGATTCATTATCTTAGGAAATCAATTTATTTATTTTAGATTTATCAGCCATTTATAACCTCTACATATGTTTATCCATTTTTAATTAATCTATCCAAACTATCAAGAATTCATTCTTGATATGAGGGATTTTTTTACCCTTTTTATATTCCATTTAAACTTTTTTAATATTTATTGACTTTATCAAAAATATTGAAGCCATTTTTTCAAACTCTATTCACATAGGTTTAAAATTTTAATTGATAATTCAATACACTAATGTGACGAGAAAGCATTTTTCCAAAGTGAACATGGTAAAATATTTAAAAATGTTATGTTTAAATTTTTGATATTAAATTTATTACAATGAACTAGATTGTATTAAAAATATATAGTTTGAAAAAAATTATTTTAAAACAATTTTAAAATGAAATATATTTTATAAATTCATTGAATGAAAATGTAGTTTAAATAAATATGAATTTTTCACTAGTCACTAAAAAAATTATCCATCAAGTCCTCCCATAAGCTAGGCTTATAAAAATTTATAAAAAATAAAATAAATGTTACAAGAGAGATGGGTGGGGTCAAAAAAAGGTATTATCCCTCATTCGTCGAGAACAAGAATATAGATCCTAATAAGACATGTCATTCCCATAATCGGAATCATATCATGTTTCCCATTAAGATTGGGACTTTCCATGAATGGAGATATTAATAATATTAGTATTGAACTTTCTCGAAAGCATAGAAGAATAATGGGTAGACACGGTGTGAGGTGTGTTAGAATATTCCTTCCTCACCCTTCTCTTTGAGGGAGAAAGAGTGTCATATGTCTTTCATTTATCAGATGAGAGTGCTTCATTGAAAGGGGTTGGACCACCACAACCTATATTTATCCCTTTTTCCTTAAAAATATAACCCTACTTTTAAAAAATCCTAGAGGAGTTCAATGAATTCTGGAGATCATTCCCTTAATCAACATGTTAAGAAATCCCAACGTGATCATCCGGGCAAGGATTAGACACAAAAGTCCCATCACATGTCAGTATTGCACCAGTATAATCAAACATGATTGTGTTTTAAGGGTATTTGAATGTAGGACACCCAATAATAGTGAGGAAGGAATTCCATCCAGTCTCAAAAAATCCATTGGGAGAAATAGAATGACCATTAATTGATGTATTCTCATTGGAAAATCCCACCGGAGTAGTAGATGGACCACTCAACAGTGAATTATCCACCATAAGGTCTTCTCCTATCAAATTAGGCACGCGAGAGACAGCTTTTTTAGAAACCAACACAACAAACCTAGTTAAAGATGGATTTTTAAGAACATCTACCTCATGATCAAAAGACTTTGACAAAGTCACATTATTCCTCTAAGGTTTTTTTCTATAGAGCTTAGTTGGCTGACTCTTCATCCCACGTCTCTCATAGTAAATATTCCTCCGATATAACTCTAATGTATGCCCAATAGCCATACATTTAGTACATAAAAGGGGCTTCCTATCATATTCAACATCAATATGGATATTATGAGAGAGAGAGTAGAGAGAGTTACCTTATCAATAAAGGTGGAGATCAGATCAATCTCCACCAGTATTCTACAAAAGTGTTGAAACTGAACAACCTTAGTTACCTTGTCGAGGGGTATAAGAGTCCCAGTTTCCATTCTAATTTCATGTAGTATTTTTGGGAGCCAATGGATCTAATTAAGTCCACGAAAATGAACCCAACCCTTAGAAACGTAATTCCTTGAACAAGTGGTATTGAAATACATGGACTATTCCTATAGGTGAATCCATCCAGGTTTCAGAGATAGAGACCTGATGCTCCATGAATGTATTTTTAAATCATTCAAATAGAAATGAAATGAAAGAAACCATGACCAATAGAAACACATATCTAATTGGTGGATCCCCAAAAAAAATGAGATCTTCCTTATGAGATCCTCAAAACTTTAGGACTTCTCACATTTCAGTGAAACAAGATTCCCAATTAAGGAATTATTCACAATTGAAATAATTTTTGCAAACAGATCATGATTATCCTGAATATTGGATGATGACTCCTTTTAGAGAATCCTTCTAGAGCAGGTGTCAAAGAAATATGCAAATGGGGGTTTCAATATAGGTTATTCCGCTACTCTAGCGGGGACCTTCGAATTAGCAATTCCATTCAAAACCTTCAAAACCTCCTTCGATTTCACCATCAGCATATCCAAAATCACAAGAGTAGAGAGGAAATTATTCACCATCTCCATCCCCAATGGAAGATCAAATAAATCCTACATATCACCTTCAACATGAGGAACACCATTGGTCCGAGTGTCTAGCGCAATCATTGATAAATTTATTTATTTAGTAAAATTAAAAAAACATCAACGTAATATAATTATAAAATAATGATTTCAAAATCTAAATTATTTTTTTTCAAATAATTTTTTAATGTTTAAAACTATAATTTTAAAATAATTTTGAAAAATACAACAAATCTGTACTTTAGAAAAAACAAAATTATTTTTTATGTGTACAGCTTGATTTATTCTTATCTCATGCCTAGAAAGCTTATAATATGAATATTATAAAAATTATCAAATATTTAATTTATGTATATATATATATCAATGAAATAAATAAAAAATTTTATTTGATTAATTTACTAAGATAAAACACATTTTGAAGCATAAAACTAGTTTTTCAAAAACAGATTTTTGTTATCTTCAAATGGATTCTTTTAGTTTCATTTCTAATTAAATGGGTAATCAAAGAATTAATTTTATATAAAAATTTATACCATATATTTTAATAGTTTATTTAATCTTATTCATACTAACCAGTCCAATGAGTATGAAAAAACTATCATTTTGAATACTATTATTTTAACATAATTTTATGTTTCATTAAAACTCGGTGTTGCATGTAATGTAAGAAATCAAAAGAATTAAATTTATTTGAATCAAAAATCATAAAATAATAGGGTATTAAAAACACCAACCCAAATCCTTTAGGATATTTCTGAAATATTCATACCAACCCTTTAATGATCCATTCTCTCGTACAAAGAAAACAGGATGGAAAGACCATCTAGGATTGATATATGGTATTTTGATATAGCAAAACACTCAATTCTTTCCCCAAAATCAAACCCAATTATAATATATTAAAAATTCATGTAACTTACAGAAAAATTAATCATTGTTTCCTCAGTAAAAAATGATCAATCCTTCGATAATTATTTTCCACTATTATAATGAGTCTTCTCAATTCCCAACCCAACATAATAAATTTCCTAAGAACTTGAATCAGTGTAATCCCAATGCAGTTCATGCCACTTATTCTATGAAATGAAATGCGAAAATGATGTCGAGGATCTTACCTCTTTTACACTTTTCATCCTAAAAACACTAAAAACCATATTAGATAACTTTTATCTCACTAATCCTATAAGAATAATCCAATTCTTCCCTACCCCTAGGTTAACCATTACACAACCCCAAGGGTATATATTAGTAAAATTTTATATATATAATGAAAATATTTATGTGTCTCAATATGAACCCTCTATAACACATTCTAATTTTTATACAAAAAACAAAAGGATATAAAATAACCTGAATCCTCTCCATTATCCCATTAAATCCATATAAGTAACCATATTAATCTTTCACAAGCCATCAAAAAGTCTCAAAATACTAGTTATGGTGATTATGAAATGATCAACATATTTAGATGTATTGAATATAATACTACCCAACTATAATCTATCAAAAAAAATCTTAAGTGTACAATGATTCTTATGAGAGTGATCACACATAATAGACAACATAGTAAAATCGAAAATGTTTCCACCCAATAATCTATTTCAATTGAGTGAAAGGACTTGGGAACTTATTAGTTCAATGAAAAATAATATGTTCCAATTTTTTTAATTCACACATATATATAGGTTCCCTAGTATATTTCATTCCAATATCCTTTTTTTCAAACTCTATATTTTTTACCTTTCACTAAATGATTGTGGTTATCTTTTTAATAAATAAAATTCCTTCTAATGTTGAGGTAATAATCAAGAATGTTCTAGTTTAGATCAATTTTATAATATTTCCAACTAATGTTAATGTCCTCCGTGTAGAAGGAAAATTGAATTCATGTTGATAAACTTTGATTCTTGAAATTCTTTTCCTTATGAAATCTAGAAACAAAATTGAATCCCAATTTGGTATATTATCCAAGGAATTTTGTGACCAACTTGTTTAGTTCAATATTTTTCATGTTATGTGATACCCATTTGAAAATCAATTTGTATTTTAAATCCAGGATTTTGAATGTATTTATGAGAGTGTATTCATCTCTAATGCCTAATGTTCTTCATGTTATATATATTGAAAATTTAGTGATATTCTAATCCCCTTCAACCAAGTAGTTCATAAAAAATTAAATGTTACAAGTTCATATGTATACCCCATCAAGATAAATGAGCTTAGAAATGTTCATAATTTAATTGTGTCATCTAATATATTTTCCCAAAATTTAGAAATTAGAATTTAAATTGAACTAAATTGATTTTAATTCCCTTTTTTGGATCCCATACAGACTATCCCACAATCAATATATACTTTTAATGCTTATGAAAATTTAATAATGGGTATGGTGAAGTATAAAACAATGTTCTTATCTTGTACAAATGAGAGTGAATTTTATGAAATTTTTCCCATCACTAATAAAGTGATCACTAGTGAAGTTTAAATTGGCCATTGTATATAATATAACATTGATATAAAGGATAGTGAAAAATCTATTGAACAACATGTCCACTATGATTCTCATTAATTCACATTGGAATGTGCTGTAAAAAATATTTTTAAAAAAATTGGGATCTCATATACTAATTTCTGGTTTTCAAAAGTACACATATATTCACTATATAAATAGAAACATCATCTTGAACATAAAATAATTTAGATAAAATTCTCATTGGACTGCAACACTCATCAAGTTGATGACCAAAAGTTAAATACCAACATTAACTTTCTCTCCAAAACAAATTATAATAAGATCATCAAGGAAGGTAATAAATTATCCAATGAAAAATAGGGACTCCCAAATGATAACTATTTTTGGAAGTTCACTAAAGATGAGAAATGTTTATGGAAACCATTAGATTAGGATAACACAATGTAAATAACTACTTATTAAAAAGATAAATGAATCACTACTTGTGTGTAAACCCAAGTTATATTTTAAATTTTTAAATTTGAAATTTATTTTTATTCATTTATAGAATAAATAATTTTTCTTATTTTCTATTTTATTATAGATAGTGGATATTTTACAATGTATAACCATTTGACTACACATACTCTAGGATCCACATTAACATCCACTAAATCTACAAATATGAGAATGGATCAACACTTAGACAGGGAAATAAACCACCTAATACAAACCGGGGTCACTACATTCCCTTTAAATATTTATACTTCTCTCCCATTGTATTCATATTTCTCTCTCTCTTTCTAATTCTTAATTTCCACTTCTTTTTATCTCTTTATAAGATTCCTTATAATTTTTATAGTTTTTATGACCTTATTTTTTATTTATTTTATTCCCTTGTCTACTTTTATGTGTATATGTTTTTCTAAATAAAAAATAGTCATAGTAACACATCATAAAAATTTAAAAAAAAAAACCAATTTTATTGAGTTAATAGACTTTTATTTCTTATCTCAAAATTTTTCTAATATCATCAAAAAACCGATTAAATATTTTTTTCAAAAAAAAATATTTAATTCCCAATTTCCATTTTTAAAATTATTATTCACCTACCATGAGTAATAAATTAATCTTTCATGATAAGGTCAGATATGACCCTCATTTAATTCTATGTGTTCTACAACACTGATTGTGAGTCCAACTTTTGTTGTTCTTCGAGTTGATTTTCTACTTTTTGTGCATTAATATGAATGAGGAACTTTGTGATCCATATGATAATAAAAATATAAAAATAGTCTCTATTAACCTTATATTAACCATCCTTTTGAAATCCCCACTGATCCTATAAAAAAATATAATAGCAACAATATAATCCCATAACCAAGTACCACCTAATATATATGAATTTTCCTTGAAATATTTTATTGAAATTTACGTTTTTATAGGAATTATGGTACTTTTTTATACTTTCTTTAATTTTTAGTATTTATTCAAATTATTAGGGGGAACATGAATTTAAGTATGGGCCAGTTATTTTCATTCGATGTGGTTTAGAAGGGTATTATTTTTATAGAATTTTTCAAAAAATATTTAAGTGTGTTAAAAATAAATAAAAAACTAAAAATAATATATATATATATATATAACATAATATATATATATATATATACGGGAAAACAAAAAAATACTATTGAAAATATAAACACTTGTATCTCGTTAACTTTAGTTATTTCGAGCAGTTTCAAATTCTATACATATTTTCTATATCCATCCACTTTAATTTCATTATTTATAATTTATTTATTAACACATTCCTAGAATTTAAAAAAAAAATAGTCCATGACCTTTTATGTCCCATAACACATGTTATCCATTTTTTGTTAAAGATTTTTCTTCTCAAACCACCCCCTATTTTAGTTATAATATTCCTATCCTCCCAAGGCCATTGAAAACCACCAGAAAATTCCCTTGATTTTTTTTCCTTTAGGATTTGAATAGATTATAAAAGTTCATAAATACAACTACATTTTCCTGTTTTGTATTTGAATGAGTGAACCCCATTGTTAACTTCACATCATTCAGAGAGGTGTTTGATTTATGTGACCACACATTCCATTTCTAATTTTGAGTAAGAAAAATAAATTATTAATTGACACTTGATTGTGTTTATGTTTTTTGTGGTGATTATTTATTGATGAGTGGACTGTTCTAGATCCCTTATGCAAGGAAAATAAAAAATATTATCATTGTTTGGTGAGTAAAAATGATATTTTTATGTTTTTGTGTATTTTGTGATTGCGTAAATGCACAAGTATAAGTGTGTTGGAGATGATTTTATTCATTTTGACATGATTTTTTTTACTCCCATTATAATTTTCATGAAAAAGTGAATACTAGGTTTTAAATATTCATGTTTTAATATTTAACATATTTTTTTTGCATCGTTTCAATTAATCAGATTCTTAGAAGTTTTCTATTTTAAATAAAAAACTCACCATACTTGTCAAATTATATGATTTATAATTTATACAATTACTTTTTCCTATTTATAAAAAATATCTATCTATATATTTGTCCAGTTAATTAATTTTATTGTTCAATTGAATCACACAAAATTGCCTAATGATTTTTTCAATAAAACATGACTAGTTGTGATGTAATATTTTTTGATCTTAAACACAAAGAATAAATTTGTTGAAAAAATAAATAATACTTTTATGGAAACAGTATTAACACATTTATAAAAATTTCTGACCTGAAATCAATAAATAAATTTCCATGAAAAAGAAATATTTTCAATCCCACCATTCAGACATGGATTTGAGAAACAACCCACAATTCCATAATTTACCCCAAATAAAAAATTTCAAATTGAGATGTAGTTTTGATGAAGTAAATTCAATATATATTCAAACAATGTAATAAAAAATTGTTATTCAATATGGAGTCTTAATCATATCCATAAATCTATTTACTTTTTCCCTTTAAAAATTCCTCTCAATCTGGGGCCGCATCACATGGTTTAATAAAACATCAATCACCTTATCTCTAGAAGTACAAGTCTAGAAAAATTGACATGTGTACAAACCATATCCATATATAAATTTTTTATGAAAATAATATCTATATATTATGAATTATTTCATTCAAAATAGTCATTCCAAATTGTTGGGAAGTTTTTAATGGAAAATAGTCCACACCTATGAGCAATAAATAGATACTCATACTCAACTAGTAAGGGGTTGTGAATTCCTCAAATATGTGGAACCCATGGAATGACCATATATTTTCTATAGATCACGGATGAACTACTAGAATCATTTATCTATATGGGATACATCTCCCCCATTCTTTTTTGGTGTACTTTATTTGTGTTGAATTTTACTCATATATGCTTTATTGAAATTACATTCTTTGTTTAATGAATATCTCAAAATTATCTTCTATTGATATCATACACATATGTTGTATAATATTCATTTTCTTAAAATATTATAATTCAATTCATAATCCCTTCTTTCTTTCACATTCTCATTCAATTAAAACTCATATTTTACTTCTCTTCACTTTTTTGGGTTCAGTACACAATTATTTTTTGTCTCATTACATTCAATTTTCATAAAACTCATAATCATAAACAGACCTAAAATATTTTGAATAACTACTTTTTTGAGTAAATCATATATTTGGATGTTTCATTATTTTGGGATGTCTAGTGATTGAGAGATTCCACTCTTTTAATTTTCTTTGAATTAATATTATAATGTCAAATTAGATATGTTATAGATTAATGACAAGTTTTTTTATAATCGTATTCCATGGATTATCAGAACAAAAAGTACACATCATTTCAGTAAATATTTAACCTTATATCAATGATAATTGAAAGTGATTGGAAGCCTTGTTAAGGGTTGGATTAAATCCAATACAATTTGGAATTCCGATGGAAATAATATTTTTAAGTGGATGTTAATTTAATACAATATTTTTCAATTCTCAATGTTATTATAAGATTAAATCTCCAATGTTGAACTCACCCCATTCATTATGACACATTTAAATTAAATTCATCAATCAATAATTTCACCTAATATTTGAGAACACCACCCCCCAGCAAACACACTTAAAAGAACACACAAAAACAATTTACTCCAAAATATTGTGTCATACCTAAGTATTAGAACAACGTGTCACTATAAAAATTATATTAGAACACTAGAACATAGACTGTTGAATGAAAAAAATACTCATTGTTAAATAGACATCTATAATTCTCATTAAAGTTGGATAATAAAAAGCTCCCACTAGAGGAAACTTTCAAAACAAAACATATTCATGTGGATGTAAGTGTTTCAAATGTTCACTTTTTCCAAAATGGTTGGATGAAATTTATATAAGAAAAAGGTTCTTGGCATTTATTCGTATCATAAATCACATAGATATGATGGATAATTTCAATACAATTTTTCATGACGATGATTAGGATCTAATCACATTAGTGATGGGAGATATTGTTCCTTTCTATGGTGGCTTCATGCTATGTTTTTTAGAGATGAAATCAATTAAGTTAAAGGTGGGGAGTGAAAATATTGGATGTTTTACAGATGATTTTATTTTGTGAGATTACATATCGAGGTACCCTAGTTCATTCATTTTTTAGGATGAAAAGATTGAAATTTGGAGAGGATATAAGGAACTGTGATTTCCCTATTCTAGAATTAGATTAAATATTTATTGTCAACATCTAATCACCTCCCCCTGGTCAATATTGTATATTAACAACAGTATATTGCCTTGAATAAAATTTTGGAAGGTCTTAATGATCCCAGGGTGAGATGTTTACCCCTATTTTATGTTTTGGTGAATTTGTAAGGATGGATATTTTTATGGGATTTTCGATATTCATTAATTAAATACTTATTTATCCCACGTGAAAAAAATATGATTCCTTTAAAAAAATAAATTGGAAGGAAATTTTCAAACTATGGGTATGTCCAGAATATGGGGTAATCCCTTTGGGTGATATATCATTTTCTTATAAATTGGGTCTTTGGGAGAACATGGCACACGTGAATCAATAAAAGAAATAAATAAATAATTTATTAATTTATTAATTTATGTTGAAAACCCGGAGTTCCCCTATAATTACCTCATCATAGCCCATAGAAGGTATTAAATGGTATTTTCACAGATATGACCCTAGATTCAGAGTAGGTAGAGGGTCAGATCTTGGAGGATTCGATGTCATATTGAAGGAATGAGACTGGATCCACGATGTCATCGATGATCAGATCATATGGTGATGATGAATGAAATCATAGTAGAAATTAAGTTCTAAATAAATGGTTCTAATTCCATAATGTAATTATTATTCATATAGATTTATGGTACATTCATTATGACACTAAATACATGGAAATCCCCAATTATTATCATTTATTGTCCTAGAATTTTTGTGGGATATTCAATGATGTAATTGCTGAATTTTTTCAACTAGAGTATTGTCTTTAAACCAGAAAAAACATTTTCACAATGATTCCTTATAAATTTCATATTTCTATTATTATCATGGTTTCACTATGGAAGATCATTATTCCTCGAGACCCTTATGGTAAACACTTCATATGGATATTTTGGTTGGTGGTATTTAAACCGGACAGCACCTATCAATTCATTTTACAATAACCTATGGGGAATGATCATTGTAGGCCTTCATACAAGTTAGATGTTTGACCCTATGTGATAAAATTGAATAGTAACTTTTTTTATGTAGTTTTTAATTTGGTATAATCACCATAATGGTAAGGGGAATATAAACAATGATTTTGGAAATGAACTCATCCAATTCTTTTAGTTAATGATGAAAGTGATCAAATGATTCCTCGGAAGGACCTGAAGTCATCCTAGGTTGTGATCGGTGTTCTGAAAATATGACTAGAGGTATAATAACATAGAACCATCTCAAAAATTTCAGATTATACAATTATGTGGGAATAAAACAACCATACTTTTTTTTATTCAAAATAACACACATTGGGTACCTCTTTAGTTATGGAACTTGGATTTTAGAATTTATAAATATCAAACAGAATGTAATAGGGATTAACATGCCATGAGTTTTGATATAGGAGGATATATACACTATCATATTAATGGTTTTTACTTCAAATTCATGTCATGTATGGATGACATGACACTACATAATAATATTACACACCCTTTCTGACATCAAAGGACACACATTATCAATCTAATGAGAAATATCATGTAGACCAAGACTACATGACATGAGATACTTAAATAAGACATCTAGTACCCATAAATGTGTGAAGTTATTTACAATACCTTGTACTATTCATGTATCACAATATGTAATAGACCAATGTATTGGAGATAAATGCCCAATACCCCATTGGTCTCACTCACCATGTACACCCTAGTACATTCAATATATGTTGACTCTGCACATCATATTTAGATAAGTACATGGTGAAAATTCCTTAGTGGCCCTACATACCATGTACCATATAATTCATGTTGTGTACTTTTTTATCTTTAATTTTTTCATATATAATTTCCAAGGATTTTTATTTGGGTATTTGAATACCCTAACTTGATATTTCTTTCATATAGAATATGGAAGTACACTTTTCATAAACATAATAGTTATGTTTTGAGGTGATGTGAGGTTTTTTGAATCTTTATTTCTATTATAGTGTTAAAATGGTTTATATTTGTGGATCAGAGTGTTCTCAGGGCTTGTAGACCCATGGATTTTAGTAGGAGAATTTTGAAAAACATGGGATCACTCAATTTAATCAACTGGATGTTTGATCCTTCAATACATCAAAAATTCACTCTCCACTAAATTTTATGAGAAGAAACATTCCAAACCCCTCTGACCAAATACAATGATACATAGGAACCCTATATTAACCATAAATCACCTCACATTATGTCTTCAAAACAAAACTCAAAAAAAGTATAAAATAAATAAAATAGAATGGAAATGTAAGAAAATTACATTAGATTATATGGTTCCAATTTAAATCCAGCATCCACATGAGAATACTAAAATAGTTTTATATATCCAATGGTATATATATTACAACATGTGTGATTTAATAGCCATATATATCACAAATGATAAATGATGACTCAAAACATTAATAGGTATTCCCCTCCTACTAAACATTTTTACATAGGGGTCCATCAGGTCTTCACCTAACACAAAATTCTAAAAAAATTAATGTTTATCCATTTCATTGGGCAACTACTAATACCATATGATAATTTCCAAAATAACTACCAATTTATAGTTATGAAATAGAACCTCCATGCCTTACTGTCTTTATAGATACTTTATACTTATATTAATTTAACAAGTAGACTTATAAGTATTACCATATCTTGAATATATAAATTCATGATGATCTAACATATCGAAACATTAGTGAATTGACCATCTATAAAATATACATTAGAAATTCCTTTAATCCTACCTACTATATTATGACATCTCACTTCCACCACCACCTTCTAGTAAACAAAATCTGGAGACTTGAAGAGGCTTCAAAAATCCTATCAATATCCCACTAGAATACTAATTCTGAGATATCTGGGACAAATTCAACACTTATGTAATATCAAACATCTATCTCCTATAAAAAACATTCATGTAGTTCTCTCGTATTCCCTCTAGTTACTCAAAACCTGTTAAGAAAGAGTGTTTCCTCAAAAAATTTATATTAGCACCCTATTTCAAATTCCAATATCATTTTACAATATAGTGATATTATATAGACATAATACTCTGTCATTAATGAATTTTGAAATGTAATGGTAATTTAGGTCGATATTTAATGTCTCCAAACGAAAAATCAAATTATTGGCCAATTGAATCACACATTGGATTTCATAGTAATGTAAACTACGTTTTTATCCTTCCCATGTTCATGAAAAAGAATCAACCAAAAAAATATGTTTCATTACTTATATTAAAGAAACATATATTTCTAACATTTTTTATAGTGAAAAAACCCACAACAACATGGATATATTATTGATGTTTATATCTTTAATGCTAAACGCATGTCCTATAGTACAATTTTGAGTATCTAAATCACAACCAAAATATGAAACAACAAAACCTTAAAATGATTCAAAAATTATAAAGGATAAGTATGTATATTTTAAAATTTTGAGATATATGTCATTCCATTTAAGGTTTTCTAAGTGTTAATTCCCTATAGGTTCTATATACTGAATGATTACTCCCACTAAAAAATAAATTTATGGGTGTTTGTATATCATTTTATATATCATGAAAATATTAGTTGAAAGATAAGGAAATTTTTTCATATATTTTTCCTCATCTTCTAATCATGGTCCTTTACCCTTTGATAGAATAATATTCCATTCCATTGTGGTTTAAACTAATCAACATCTAGTAATTGAAAACCACAAAACTATCCTTTGGATGTTCTCATTTCCACACAACACTAAACATATGGTCCCCCTTTCAATTGAAATTTTCCATTTATGAATCTTCTTTATCACATTTAAAGACCTAATTTCATAAGTTATCTACAAATAAAACATTAAATAATGAATATATTATATTAGTAGACCCCCTAGAAGAACAAAATTAATATATATATATATATTATGAGAAACAAACCATCCATCCAAAACATTTTATATAAACAATGATATGAATCTCTTTATATTAAACTATTTTAAACCACAAATCAATATAATTTTATGTTTCATTGACATGGTTCATGTTTCAATACCTAGAAACAATGTTTAATCATACACACAAATCCATTTATCTAACTAACCTTCAAACCATTTTTTTCATTTATGTAATTTTCATCATCCAAAACACTCTAGAGAAATTGAGTACAAACACCCATATCTTTTAAACACAAATAATCGATAGCAATTGTGCTTATTTTCATATTTATGGTAGTATGCTTAACTACTAGTGAAAAATATCATATATAAAACTAGTCTCACTTTTTTTTAAAATTCTATCACTTCAAAACTATCTTTATACATATTTCTTAAATTTACTTCTTCCTTAAATCATAAAATTAATTTATTCCCCAACACTTTATTACCTTGTGGTAAACATCATCATATTCTATTAGTTTTAAATTTGTGTCGTTATCCTCTATAATATTCTATTATTTTTTTAAGAAACTCTATTTAAATTAAAATTTTCAATCTCTAATAATCCTCGAATGATTTTCTTACTAGAGTCGATAACTAAATTTCTCAACTCCATAGCCCATAAAGAGGTAAACATGGGATTTATATTTGATAATATCCCTACACATAGAATCAATGTAAATATATTATATAATTTAAAATATTTTCTTAAGAGGAATATCCAATAGTTTACTTTACCATAAATACTCAAGAACCACTTTCACCACCATTACTTATTGAATCTTATAGACTAAGCACACAACACAATTTAGTGATTCTACCAATATTTCATTAGACATAAAAAATGTAGTCTCTTAATATTTACCTTCTGGGTCAATTTTTCTTCATCCCCTTTTGCACACCATTTTGTTCCAATGTATTGATAATTTTCATCTCAAGTTTTATTCTCTTCTTTTGATAGTATTTCATGAGTTCTCTTTCATTTTATTCACCACTATTTTCAAACCTAATGTATTTAATCTTTTCTGAAACATTATTTCAACCCTATCATGTCAAACCCCAACCACAAAATTTCTTTTGTTTTAATATTTTCTTGGTGTTGGTTCTTTTGGATAAGGTTCAGTTCCAATTCCCTTTTTGACTTTTAGATTTTTGATATTTCTATGTGGATTTTCTTCTTTTCATGTTTTATATGCATGGATTTGGGGTCAACCAAGTGGCATGTTGAGGATGAAGTAGTTTTAAGGTCACATTATTCTTTCACTATTCGAAATGAAAATTTTGAGTATAGATCATCCTAAACTATTTTAGGCCAAGGACTAATTGTTCTTTTTTTAATTACGTGTCTAAAAGATTTAGTATGTATTGTACATGGTTAGAAGAAATCACACGACATGTGTGTAGGGAGGTACTAAAATTTTCTAGAGGAAAATCATATGGTTTCCCTACCCATTCAGCCAAACCATGTAGGGTTCCCCTTCTCTCTAGTAGGGTGTGCGTGGTTGGTGTACTCTTTGTCAAAGAGTGTGGCCTAACCATGCAATTTTCTGAGTTTTTAAAAAAAATTAAATTCCTTTTTTATCCTTATTAATTTTTACTCCATGTACAGTACCTCCACTCTTTGCTATTTTTTGCTGTATGAAGGGTCCCAAAACTGCCTTCCCTTTGGTTCTCCTCCATCCACAGTTTCATCTCCCAGATTTTCATGTGAGTTTCTCTTGGTTATTGGGTGATTTTACTTCTTTACTTCACACTAAATATTGTATCTCTTGTTCATCATAGATTATATCCCTCTTGGATAAACCCTCTAATAAGTATTGGATAATTTGGGCCATTTTCTTTAATATTAGGTTGTGCAGATTGATCTTTGGACCATGTTCTCCCTTCTCCAAGAGTCTCAATGTGTGTACAATCTATTGGGGTAGGTGTTTCCATTCATTAACTTTTTTATACATCCCATGAAATTCCTGATAAATTCAATATAATTTGAAAATGTGTGACTTATGTTTGTGACATCTTTTGTAAATTATTGTCGTGATTTTGAGTGGGAAATTTGTGGGAAAATGGGTTTTCGAATAATTTTTATATTTATGCATATGTTTACTTGCATTTAAGGTGTCTCATTAAATATCAAATGGTATTTTAATATAAAATTGGTCATTTTTTGTGTTTGGACTTCGTTATATATTGGTGTTTTGGTTTGATTGAGATTTGAGTCATATGTATGAGTGGTGGTGACTTTTATCAATTTTTTCTATGTGTGTAATGAAAGAGTTGGTTCTTGAAATGTTTTTTTGATACAACTTTGTTTAAAGAAGATATTACATTTCATGTGGGAATATCCATGGGTTCATTAGTTGAATCATGGATTGGAACAAAAATGAAGAATGAATTCTAAAAAGAAAATCCGGATTTCCATTATTTATTCCCCTTTCTGTCTTTCCTTTAATATCCCTCTTTATAAATAATCCTTTTAAAATATCAATGTGTTCTAAATTGTTTATTTGTTTCTAAAAGAGCTCAAACATATATTTAAATGATGTTTTCTAAATCATGGACCAATAGGAATCTTGTAAACAAGTTTGTTAGTGAAGTGATGTAAATCCCCATTTTCAACCTTATAGAAAGTTCTATGTTTTTTAATTGGTATTGGAAAATGGTTTGAAATATTATATTGTGTAATTTTTTTGCTGGAATTTTAAAATGTTTTGTAAAGATAATTTAAACTCATATGATGTGGCCTCATAGTGGTCATATATTAAGGGCTTATTATGATATGGTAACCCCTATGATGGGTCCTCTTAGGTGAGGGTCATCTTATAGGTGGTGTCAGTGTTTGGTCTTTGTTAGAATGGTAGTTATGGGTTTTGGTTTAAGCCATACAAGTAAGGACATCCCCATTTATAATGTACAGTTATCATGTATTATTTTTCATCATCTAAAGGGTTGAGTGGTATTTTATTAACGCCCCTTACTAGATGGGTTGGTACCCACTGGATTAGTAGAGACGCCAGGTGGGGAGTTCTACTAGATTGACTAGTTTAGAGAATCTATATGGCTATTGACTATGGAGCTCCACCACAATCAAGTATATGCGTCTAAACTGAGTACATATAGGGATTTCATCTACAAATGTTTAGAAAATACCCATGATTGACCATTTCTATGATCTATTTTCCATATGTTTCAAGTTGGTTATTATACCAGATAGTTTATGAATACTTTCTTTGTTTCTTTTATTTTTAAACGTTCCCGTTTTCATTATCTGGTATTTTTTTTAATTTTCCTTGGGCTTTAAACTATGTTATTGAATGTAAAACATTATAAAAATGAATATATTTTTTTGTTTCTTTTAAAATTGAATTTTTGGAAAGCCATGTCTTGTTATTTAAAATAATAAAACCATATTTTCTAAATGTATTTAAAACCAGTGTCTAAGAACTATTTTTGGAAACTAAATCTATCAATCATTTGGTGGTCACCTACTGATCTGGTTTTTTCCCATACCCTACTTGTACCACTCGGCATTGGTAGACCTGATATATTTTATAGGTTCATGTTCCTGGTTCAAGTGTGTGACTTTTTAGTAGGTTGGTCTTATGATTGGTGGTGACCATTAGTTTAAAAAAAGATCAGATGGTGTGTTGGGTTGTTTTTGATTTTATACCAATTTTATATTTTTTGAACTATTATATCTAGATCAGGTTAGGTATTTATTGATGTTCAATTATTGGTTTTGTTGTGTGTTCTTTTATTGTATTTTGATCCTAATTTTTTATTGGGAAGATCATTCCAATGATGATATCTTTGTTGCCCAGTGCTAGTCTCTAGTCTGAGAGAAATGAGAATGCCTCTTCGTACTTGGATCAGACCTCGTCGGGAGTTGAGTTTGATAGAATCCCATGATGGTTCATGAAAAAATCATATTAGAAGAGCCCTTTCTTATTAAGGGTATAATGTATATTTGATATTAGAGGTTTTGGGACTCTATAGGTGTGTAGAGAAATGTTGTCTTGACCCCTGGCTCATTATCATCCTTAATTTCCAAGGGGTAGTCTATGATTCTATTCTTTGTACTTTTTTTGGTAAATGGGAATGGGGGATGAAAACAAAAGTGATCCAGTTTAGTGTGGTGGTCTCATATGAAGTAGTAACCCATTTGAATCCCGAACCCATGGCTGAGGATATTCTTATTGGCTAGGGTTTTCCTGGGAATAGATCACTTACCATGTCATTATGAAATTCATGGATACTAGTTCCATATATCTTGAGTTTTGTTGGAGTTGTGTGTTAGTTTGGTTTTTTATATTATTGGTTGATTGTGGAATCATAAATGGTTTAAGAGAAATGGAATTATCAAAAAGAATAATGGTTTTATGTTGTGGTTTTGGTTCAATTGTAGGCTTCAGTGTTTGATCTAGTATTGAAAGTGAGCTCATTATTTTGAAAAGTGTATTTGAGATTCATAATAGTTCACATTGGAAATAAAAATATTGGTTTTGAAAAGAGTATTTTGGTTGTGTCATAATTTATGTATTATGAACCGGTTGTTTTTTCTAGAAATGGAATTTTGGTCATCTTTTGATTGTATTTTTATTCTAGTTTTGTGATTTATTTTTTGTTCAGAATATGCTACCCATAAAGGTCCCCAAGTTATATAGTAGGTTTCGTCCATTTTTTGGCTTTCTCCAGACACTTAGTGCAGTGGTGGAATCTGGTTTTCCAGTTTTTTGCCTATTTTTTTGTGATCTATGTTAGTTAAAGGAATTGGAATGACATGAGGAAGCTCATAGTGTATTTAGATCATTGGGAACTCTTTATGTTGTGAGAGTATATGACAGTTTCGGTTTGTTCAATATTTTGAATTTGGATATATGGAATGTGATTATTCTATCATGATTTAAATTTTGGATGATGAGGGAAGTGTTTCAGACCACTTACTCCTTATGGTTCCTATCTGTGTAGGTGAATGTATTGAAAGTTTAATAGCTCCTGAGTATTAAAACATTTTTGTGGATGGTGAAGGATTTTATCGACATATTTAAAGAGTTTTATTTCCTTTTCTCCAAAGGTAATGTCTAATGATCATTTAAAATATCATCTCTTCATTTGGATTCTTCATCCTTAGATCATGGAATGAGTCTTTTCATCTACTGAATTTTAGTTAGAGATTTTTTTTTGAAAAGGCATTTTAAGAGGATTTGGTTCCTAGAGTGCAATCTATGTAAGTTGATGAAATAGTTTCTCATAAGGTGCATATAGTTATCTATCTCATGAGAGGTGTTTTCTATAGGAATCTATTTTTAATAGCCTTCGTCATTGATTCTAGACACTAGTTCATTAGATCGATCACTCATGTTCTTTCAGTGTGGTTGGTTTAGTCATTCAATGTAAGATTTCTATAATTTTCCTAAGTCATATCCTTGATGTTTCCATCAGGGTCACGTAGAGAAGTTCTAAAAGTGGAGTTTCCAAAAAAGGGTTTTCAATATAATGTTATTATTTTGAGACTACATGGCAGTGGGTGCCTCAAACACTAGGGCTATAGAAATAGGTCAAAGTGTGAATCTTTCACATAATCAAATATCATCAGGGGTGTAAGGAATATTGGCACAACAATTATCCCTAAAGCTGGAGTAGAGATGGTTTAAGGTTCTTTTGTGTAGTGTTCCTTTTGTTGCAAGTTTCCCCCTTATTTAAAAGAATATTGGTGGTTATTTTTTCTTTATAATTTCATGGTTGTGTTTTGAGGATGTAGATCTTTTTATTGTTATCATTTTGTATATTGGTCTTTGTTTTTGTTTATTCATTCCAATGATAAATTTTTTACTTGAGTAAAAGACGAATTGAAATCTGACTTAGGGTTTAATTTGAGTTACTTTTGTGTGTCTTCCCTTGTGTTAGGAGATTTTGGGTTGTGTTGGGAGTTACCATGTTGGTGTAATTGGTAGTAGTGTTAGAGTGTTATTCATGTTCAGGTAGTGGGTGGAACTATCCTCTTTTTCCTATAGATATCCTCATTGATGTCTCTCTTAGAAATGGTCTACTATCACTTTTAGAGTGACAGGTTACAACAAAATTTGTAGTTTTGTCTTCTCATATTCTAATTTCCTCTTGAGTTTGATTCCTTAGTTGTCAAGGTGACATTATAGGAAAGAAGTATATATTATGGGGAGAATTTTCTCTACCCAGCCATGATATTTATTTAATTTTAATCTTTTTACTAGGTTTTTTCCTTCTGTTGAGGTTCAAGTCATGTTCCGAGTTGGATTTTTTGAGTTTTGAAGTTTCCAAGTGGATTTTTGGCCTTTTCACAGTTTCTATGAACCGTTTTGGGGTTAATAGTGCAGCATATTGAGGAAAAGTTTGTTCCTAGATCATTTATTCTCTTTCATAGTTTCACATGAATGGAATGATCTTAGCTTAGAATAAAATGTGTGAGGCCTAGGAGTAACGATGAAGTTTTATTTGGGTGCCTGTGACATGGCGCATGGATGGAACATGGCTAGTAGAAATTGTACAACAAGAATATAAGGAATCACTATAATTTTACATTTACAAATCACAGGGTTGGTGACTGATTTTACAAACCCTGTTGAAAAAAAATCTATGTGTCCCTTTTCTCTGTTAGGGTGTTCAGGGTGGGTGAATATTTTGTCAAACCATGCAGCCTTACAATGAGAGTTTTCCAAGTGTTTTAAAAAATGAAATTCTTAATCTAGTCATCCCTCTTTTTACCCCAAATCGATCCCCTTCCCTCCATGGTCATTTTTATTGCACAAAGAGGTCCAAAAGCCTATTCCCTTTGGTTCTCCCCCTCCATGGATTCATCTCCCAGATTTTGAGGTGATTTACTCATAGTTTTTGGTTGATTTTACTTATTTTCTCCCCAACCTCTTTTATCTGACATGTTCTTACTGGCTTGGGTCCAACAAAGTTGATCCCTAGGATAAGGGTTGGTTAATATGTGTCATTTTAATTTATATTAATTTTTTTGGATTGATCATTGGACCTTGTTCATCATTCTCTTACAACTACATTGAGTGCACACTTCAGTTGAGGTATGTGTTTCCAATCATCTCATTTATGATCCATTCCATTTGGTTTTTGAGAACTTCTATTTAATTCTTAAATGTTTTATTAATGTTTTTGATGTTCTTTTTATATTATTATTATTATTCTTTTATGTGGAAAATGTTGTGGAAATCGGTTCTCAAATTATTTACATATTTTTATCTATGTATACATTGATATAAGGTGTTTGATGAAATATCAATCGGTATATTAAATTAATATAGGATTTTTTGGATTTTTTTTATCTTCAATTATGTAAGTGTGGTTTGGGATTATTGAGAATTGAGGCTCGGGCAAGATTAGTGGTGACTTTAGTGAATTGTTTCTATGTGTGTAATGAATGTGTTGGTTTTTTAAATGGTTTTTTTGATACTTTGGTTTTCGAACAATATTAAATTGGACATGGACATATCTATTGGTACATGAGGTGAACACATGGATAGGTATTCAAATCAAGGACTTTCATTAAGAAAATTCAGATTTATAATATGAATTAACCATTCTTTTTTTCTTCTCTCTCTCTCTTTCCAAATAATCATTATAAAAAACCCAATGTGTTATAAAAATTTCCTTGGTTACTAAAAGGTATCAAATGTGGATTTAGGATAGTTTTTTATAAATAATAACATGTTTGGAATCATGTTAAATGGTTTAATGGTGAAGTGATGTAATGTCCTATTTGGAACATTATGTTGTATTGTATGTTTTCTAATTAGTTTTGAAAAATAGTTTGAAAGATTATATGGTGTGAAGGTCCAGTTTTTTTTTATATTGTTTGGGAAATTGTTTTATAACTCATATGATGTGATGTCCTTGTTGGATCCTGTCAATGGTTTGTTGGGATATGAGAACCTCTATGATCAGTCCTTAAGGATAGGGCCATTTCATAGGTGGGGTTAGTGTTTGGGCTATGAAAGTATGTTGGATGTGGTTTTTAGTTTGATCCAGGCATGTAAGGACATCCCCATTCACCGAGTACTATTGTTATACCATTCATGGGAATCATCTAGATGGCCAAGCATTGGTTGATTATTGATCCAGATTAGATAGGTTGGTGCCCCTGGATAAGATAAAATTTCAGGTCGGGTGTTCTACTAGATTGGCTAGTTTAGTGAAGCAAGTTAGTTAATTACTACAGAGTTGCATCATATATTGATAGGTTAGTTTGAATCGAATACATCCAATGATGTATCCTATATATGTTTAAGAAATTCCCATGAATAACTATTTGAATGTTTTCATTTACTTCTACTACATGGTGGTTATTAGACATTCTTTTTTATGCCTTCATGTTTTGTTTCCATTACTTTTGGAATATCCAATTTTTATCATCTAGGTTGGATTTAAAATTGGGTTTTGGTTTTGAACTAGGTTTTGAAATGATTAACCAATTTAAAAGGAAAGTTGTGTGTGTTTCTCAAAAAATATAATATTTAGAAAGTAATGTTTCAGTATTAGAGATGATAAAAATCCTATTTTATAAATGTATTTCAAATTACTAATTATTATTTATTTTGAGAAAGTAAATGCCCGAATATTATAGTGGTTACCTACTCATTTATTGGATGCTCACACCCAACTTCTTCCATTCAGTATTTATATAGTCGACCTATTTTTTAGGTTCAGGTTTTTGGTTCAAAATTTTGCCTTTTGAGAATATTGGTCTTATGGTTGTTGGTGACCAAGAGGCCACATGGATAACAGGTAGATTCTAGTTTGGTTTAAATTTGTATTCAGTTTCTATTTTTTAGCTATTGTTTGTAGATCGTGTTATGTATTTATTGATGTTCAGTTATTGGTTATTTTGTGTTCTCTATTCCTATTTTAGATCTAGATTTTTTAATGGGAGGAATCATTACCGTAGTGATATCTTTGATTCCCAATGCTAGTTTCTAAACCATAGGATCAGGAAATCCTCTCATTCCTTAGGTGAGATCGGGATGGGTGTGGTGTAGGATGGCATCCCAGACCAGCTTGTGATATTTCATTCCATTGAATGAAGACACTAAATACTTTTGAATTATGCTTCAAAAAGTAAACCAAAACATTTTTGGTTAAACATTAAAAACATGTGAAAACTTATAAAGAACCTCTGGGATATCGTACTGGGGTTTTCCCATTTATATTTGAATAAAAATGTTCAATTTTCTAGCTATTATTTTTCTTCCATTCAATTTAAAGAAACTTTCTACTATTTTTAGAGTATAAAAATATAAATATTTTCTCTGTATCTATGATAAGTCTTTAGAAAAACCCATTAATATAGTTAATTTAATATTTTTCTAACCAATATGACTATTTTATTAGTCCCGTAAAACTGACATTCTAGTAAATGATATTATAGGCAATGAACAACCACTAATATTTCAATTAAAATAAATGTTTCCATATTTGATTCCTCTTGATACAATAGTAGAAACACTATTAACATTCCAAACATCATTAGTGATGGTCATTCCATATCCCTCATTTTTAGTTTCCCCACTGAAATAATATATTTTTTTATCCTAAAATTTTATTCATCCCTTCAACTATATAAAGTTCCCATCTTGAATCTTTATTTTCATATCACATTTTATTAAAACATTAATATCCACATTATGTAATACGTGTACGTTGAGGAATATTCTAGATACATAATTCATCAATGACCCTTTCTCTATTGTGGAAATAGTTGTCATACTGGAACTTACTACTCCTCAATCAGTTGGATATTATAAATATAATAAAAAGTTGTTATAATCATCTATTGATTTAAATTATTAAAAATTATTGAATATTTTCTTCCATATATTTCACTTCTTTCAATACAATATTTATTGCTATTCTCTTTCATACAAAACTTACAATACATTGGTCAAATTTCAGTGGATTTAATTCTTCTCTCATATCATTTTTTATTCCCTATCCTCTGACTCAACTTATATCAATGTAATTGTCCTCTAACTTTAATATTCAACACATTATCAAATTGAGACAACACTTCCCTATGCCAATGATATTCAATTAGAGTTAAATTCCGGACATATTCAAATATTAATTTAGTTTTTTTATTTGAAATATGGAATGTAATAACCATCAATTCTCAACTCCCTCTTAACAATGATAGTAGAATAATGCCCCAAACATCATCAATTAATATGACTAAAACTTGATAAATCTCCCTATGAATCATGTTAGAATAACTAATATATTATATAACTATTCTTTATTCAAGAAAAAAATATATTAATTGTTGAAAACATCATAAACAGCATGACCAAATATGTCAATTTTTAATACATGTTTTTAAGAGAATCCATCTTCTTTATAGTGATTTTAATTTCTTAGATATTGATGGAATCATTTCTAGTTTATGGTATCTTAATCATAATAAGATCCATGGATCCTATTGTTCCCAAAAATCATTTTTCAATCTTCATGTGTTTAAATTCATTCAACATAATATAAAAATCCTTTGGGATGATATAATTCATCATCTACATCCTCAAAAATATTAATTTCATCCCATCAAACTTATCGAGCTAAAAATTGATATATTTCTTTCATTACACCGATGTAGAAAATCACACTAAATAATATAACGTCATGGTTGGAAACATAAATGAAGATATTTTATTTGTCTTAATGATTGATATATAGTCATAGAACCATGATTTGATATTACTTTTTGGGAGGATATATGGGAAAATTTTAATTTTTTGGGATTTAAACCACTAACATCGGCGTCCTTCAATCCATCGAATGTTTAATGTCATTTAAACACCATGTGTAATAGAAATCCAAAACTCTCTTTATAAATTCTATATAGATTTTTAATAATAGATGAAACACAAATCCAGAAACATTATGTTTTACAAAACAAAGTCACACACAACCATAAAATAAAGAAAATATAATACTAAAGTATATAACACATTAGTTTTTATGTGTTTTAGATATTCTTCATAGGAAAAGGGGTGTATAATATAATTCTTTTATTCTCCCAACATATGATCATTATAAATTGAGTGAATTTTAATCCATATAGATCACAAAAACTCAATTACCACTTAACACATCAATAAAGAGTCCCCCACCACCTTTAAACTTTGGGTCTAGTTGGTTATCATGTAACATTGATATCATATTATCACAGGGGTCAATTTGTTGAACAATGGAAATGTTGACACCCTGTAAGAATATTTATGTTAATTCCAACTATAAATCATGTAGTTGTACCTATATTCCCAAATCAATTAATATATATCTCCCAGATTAAAATAATCTAACATGTCGAGAAACATAATTTTTTTTGGAATTGGAAATCTGAGCTACGAATTATATGATATATTTAAATTCCAATAAACTGACCATCTTTAAAAATATCCATTAGAAATTCCTCTCAATCTATCTTTCATATAAATAAAAATATATTATATTACCTGCTTTTGGTGAAATATATATGGATCCTTGAGTAATTTATAAATCCAAACACTAATGGTGTGTTTATGTTAGTGTTTGGTATCCTCCTATATATCTTGGAGTTTGGTAGTATCCCACATACATAGGGATTGGGTCCTATTTTAGTTTTGGTTACTACGAACCAATGACTTTTTACTTCTTATTATGTATATAATCATTATGTTAATTATTAGTAAATGTGTTATCAAATGATGAGGGTTCTTATACATAATATTAATGTGATAATTTAATTAGCATATTTGTTTCATTGAAAGGTCATAGTAGTTCCCAACTATGATGAAAATCTATAATTTCTTTGATTATATTCCTAGACATTTATTCTATGGCTAAAAAACAAAATCATGAAAGATAAAGATGAAACATAACATTTGGGGATAACGAATTAAAATAAATTGAGACTTATTCCAAATAATTTCCCTCTTGTAAATCTCCAGGAGAGAAGGTTATGAAAATGGACTCACCCATAATAATTCAATACATTATATGAGTGGCTGAATATTCATATATATAGATTAATTTATTAAAACTTATACTTGAAATTATTTTTAATATACTTCATGCACCACAAAATTTTATGCTTTGATGAAATCCATGTCAACATATACTAATGGTGTGGAAGGATGTGTTTGGTGTGTCACAGGTGATATAGGTTGTAAATTCCCAGAAATTTATACTCTTTTATGTGTATTACACACTGATATAGGTTGTACATTGTGTAAATTAATAACACGTAATAGAAATTAATCATGGAATTAAACCAAATAAAATGGTGTGTTTCAGGAATAAATTCCTTACTATATGTTTATATTGAAATCCCAAAATTAAATTTCCTGATAAATTCAAAACTAAACAATAGGTATAGTATTTTCTGATGACTTTTTCTTCACACGAGAATTTAAATTAGTAAATTCCAATTATATTTATGTTTTTATTTTAATACATGCAAATATAGATATAAGACATGAAAAATGTAATTTCATGCCATATAATGAAAATATATGAAGTGTATCCTATATATTTTGTAAGTACATAATACATGATAAGAATTAAACAGATAATTGTATAGTATAGTCAAGTATGTGAAGTATTTCCACCAAGTGAAAACTATGTACTTGTTTAATTTTAAATTAAAATAATAAATTTAATTTATTTAAAAGTTTTAGTAGATTTTTATCCCCTTGAATTTCTAGGTGAAAATTAAATTTAAATAAACTAATTAAGGAATAATATATTTAACTTATTAATTTTATTGACATGTCTTAAAAATATTGAATTGAAAATAATTATATCTAGCTTCATACATGTATTCATTTGAAGTGTGAATAATCATGAGCTTCACCATCTAACGTATGTCTTAAATTTATTTATTTAAATATAATTTCATGTGTTCGTTAATAATTATAATTATATTAAAATTATTTCCTTGATATTAACCCCTCATATTATTTATAGTCCTCCACGGCCACATTTTATTTTATATGTCATCATACTCAAGGTTCCCCTAACAAAACATGTGAGGTGGGAATATATAAATGATAGAACTCCTAGGTGGGTGATGGTGGGACTTGTCTGGTGTCGAGGTGAAGCCAAACATTAAAAAACATGGGATAGAATGAGGAATGCTGCTACTTAAACCATAAATTTGTTCAAGAAGATTTTTTCCTATGTTCCTTGGTTTCTTTATTTTATTCTCAATAAACCATCCATTAAAAAAATTCATGAGCACACCACATATTTTTATATTTCGGTAGATTTCATGGTTAATTATTTATGATTATTTAAATATTTATTGAGATAATATAATATAAATAAATTTACATGTATACAAACCAGATAAAATTAAAATATTATGTATAGATTATTTTTTAAGTCGTCATTAATAAAATATGCATATTATATTAGCATAAGAAATGATTAAATAAATAATATTTAAAAATAATCAGAAAATAACCCCTCAAGGAAATAATAAATCCAAATGCCTTTTATTATTTTTTTCATGATGAACAAATTGTTCAAAGTACTTGTCTATCCTCTATAATGGTAAATAGTTTTAAAAAAATTTGGGTTGAATTACCCAAATTAAAATAAAGGTTTGATCACATCTATGATAATTGGATCATATAGTTGGAAAAGAAAAAGGGGATCTATATATAAAAATATTAAGATTGGGAAAACCACTCAACATATCGTGGATCTATTGGTTAATTCCATATGAAAATCCACCATCAAAAATACTTTCAAATAACTTGAAGGAACTCCTTAAGGGCTATGAGATGCAGAATTTCAATCCTTGGCACTGGAATATCCACACCAATGGTATTCTGAATCCAATGGCGAGTTCAACATTGATTTGATAAAATAGTGAGAGACTAACAATCAAAAATCTTTGTGTTGCATTTAGTAATCAAGATAAAGTATTATAACCATGTATTTTTTATTTTTATAAATAATAATTAATGTAATCTTAAAATTATCATTTCATTATATTTTGGTAGAATAAAAAAACATTAATGATAATAACATATAGTATTGTTACACAGACCTATGCATAGTAATATTCTATGAAAGTGAGATGTATGTCAATGACTCCCACACTCTTAAATTTCCCTAAAATGAGGAAAGTAAGTAAAATCACTCTTTCAACCTCAAATAGTTGGATGGTTTATAATTTCTTCATTGTTTCACTTTTTTCATCCATGAATAATGTGTTTGAAATGCATTATTATGGGAAGTGTTATTACATAGTGGTTTATATAATGATATCAGTTATAATTAAAATCACTAATTTAATGTATATGATACATCTTTTTTTCTTGTTCCCTAACTCGTAGTTTAACTTTTATTTTTATCCATGAGACAGATCTTTTTTTCTAGTGCACCTCATTCATTGATGACTTAAGTAATGAAATACCAAAAAAACTGTAAAATTTTGGTTTTGTGAGATGACACCAGATATCTTATAATATGATAAACACTCTATAGTCAATAAATATCATTGAGGATGTCTATATATAAGTATATGAACAAATTGTGTTATGTGTTAGATACTATTTATTCAGAACTAGTACTCACTTAACTATGAATCTTTTGTCATCATAAAGTGAAGTTTATATCACGCATTCGGAATTTGGCAGTCCTTATGATGTTTTTATGGATCCACTAATTGATGTTCCCCCTAAAGGGTTAGATACACATTATTGATAATACTCATGATCAATATAAATCAAACTGCATCAATGAAGAATATATAATTTTTTAAATATTCAGGAATTTAATGTACCCCATTTTATGCTTTGTATTCTAAATATACTTCTAACTTTCATTCCAAGGATATAGCACATACTTTCATTGGGTTAACTTCTACAGCCCCTGAACATATGGAAATCAAATGAAACCCAATATAGTGAGATCCAAAAGCTGTAAAAAACAGGGATTCAAACAACATGCCCCTTCACATCTGTGATCTCTTTCAGTATAATGAAAGACAAGTGTAGCATGATAATACCAAGTAAATTTTCACATTCCATCTTGGATTGGGAAAACCTAAGGGACATCATTTATTTGAGAGGATTAGCTACATTGATCATTTTTATGTCTAAGATTTTATGCCACCCAATGATTTAGGCCCTGATCTCATATATACCTCACTCCATTAAATCCTCTCGAAATTTATTATGAATTATAATTTCAATAATATTGAGAATCAGTTTCAATGCGTTATTACCCTGATTCATAATGATGTTAATTAAATGAGGAATGAAAAACCAATATTCCTTATAGTGAACAAGTGGAAGGGAAACAAAATGGTCATTAATAAACATTCCAAATAAAATACATTTTTAGGACAGCCATCAAAGAAGAGGAATATCCAGAAGTAGGAAAAGGAAAAAATATGCATTAAAATTTTCATATATCAAGAATAGAAACTGGAAGTGGAAAAATATAGTATCAAATAAGAAAGGGGAGTATCTAAAATAATTTCCTATCAAATGTAACATATTGATGTCTGAATATTGGTTATTAGATACTGGTTGTGGTCTCAAAATTATATCAAAATACCGTAACAATATTTGTTTTTGAATGTTGTGAAAGGTTATCTAGATCTTTGACAAACTAACTGAGAAAAATAAGTATGTAAATTATAAAGGACGTGATCGCCTTAATTGTTCAGTAGGGAAAATTCTAGATTCAATTTACTATTATTACATACCTAGTGTCACCACAAACATCATATATGTGTCATGTTTCGATATGGGTGGCTTTTTTAATATTTGGAAATAAAAGCTTCAATGTTTATAAATATATAAATTTTTAGTGGTCTGAAATGACTCAATATTAGTTTTTGTTTAGTATAATATGATAACCATGTGACAGAAATTGATACTACATAAAATTCACATAACTCATTTAACCTCTAATTATAAGATAATCAAAATGGTTATATAAAGAAGAAGTGATTTAAAAGGATCAATAATTATTCTTATTATAATCCTTTTAACTAAAAACACTTGATAGAATGCATTCAGGTTTATAAGAAAAATGAACAAACCACCATTTATAGATAATGTGGAAAGGGCCATCAATCATCAATAAATGGTATATAATGGCGTGTGAAGAACATTGGTTATACAAGCTAGATATGGATACTAATAATTCAGAAAATTACTTATGATTTTAGAGATCATGTATATATCAACATAATGAGGCAAATGTCAAAATCCTATGAGAAATTAATTGTTTTTAAGAAATAATTAGGGAATCATTTTTGTAAGAATATAAAAAAATGATCTAAAAATGTGGATTATATCTGACCCAATAGTTCATCAGCTATCCCATGGATTTTTTGATTTTTTTATATCACACTAATCCTTATACACTGTAGTGGGTTGGTGATAAGAAAAGGAAGAATCGAAGAATGTTGCACAATGTGAGGTCAATAAAGAGTCATCAATATCATTCACTATCCTTTGAGGGATATACATTAAAAAAATATATAATAAATACTAAACTGAGTTTCAACTAAGGTTTCAAATGTTATCTTATTTAAGTTATTGTATGGGAATAAATATATGTTGTCACATACTCATTCATTGGGTTGGAATCCATTTTTTAAGGCTTCCTATGGAAAAAACTATAACTAAAGGGAATAAAATGTATCCTTATATGGTATCCAAAGAAACATGGGGATATTGAATATAAAAAACCATAAAAAATAATGTTTTAGTGGTAATTTATTCCAAATTACATGATAGAGGGACAATCAACCAAATAGATAATGGGATAATGACTCACATTGATGAAAATTGTTTCCAAGACACTTAGGAGTCGACACTAGAAAAAATCCCACAAGACACAATTAAAGATGTTATTCTAGAGAAACAACTACTATATAGAACCACTATACAGGTTAGAGAATTTGGAATATATGGTTTTCTAGTAACTAAATATTATGACGCATCATGAGTTGACTTTAACAACCCATAATTTCACTATATAATTTTTCCTTTAAATAAATATTATGTTTAATAATTTTTTTATATAAACTAAAAAACTCAAATGATTCATGAACTCATATATAAATACTACTAATAAATATATTAGAATAATAAATCCTCATAAAAAAAAGATAATATTCAAATATAAATACATTCATTTAGAGGATAAATAATAAATGTAATTTAATTATTATTTCTCAAATAAATTTTAGACATTTTATATAAACTAAATCGACCAATTTTAAATGATAATATATATTATTTATATATATTGACTAATATTTTCTATTTCTCTAAAATATAAGTTGGTATAAAATAATACAAAGTGAACCTAATATATAAAGAAATAAATTTTTCAATAAAAAATTATATTATTATATTTTTCAATTTTAAATAAAAAATAAATATATAATTTTAAAATTAGAATTAGATAAAATTGAAAACATTTTTGAATTTGGAATTATAAAATAATATTAGCTTTAATGTTTTTTATTTTTTTATAATTGATTTTTAGGTGAATGGTGAAAAATATATGTTTTCACATGACTATTATTTTTGTGAGACTTACATATGATAATATTATCAATGATGTTTATAAAATATTTATTTTATTAATAAAATAATTATTGAAGGAATAAAATTAATGCATTATAAAATGTTATCAGAATCATATAAAATATATGATTATCATTTGCGGCTTATAAAATCATTTACATTATAAAAATTGTTTTTTGGATATTTCCTTTAATTAAACAACATTTTTTTGAAATTTGGTTTTTGAATTTTTTTGAAATCCTTATAAATTTTATTCTTAAAAACAAAAAATTACCTAAAAATTATTTTTTTGTGCTATCCGTGTTTATTTTAAAATTAACACTTTAAAAAATTATAAATTTTACTTCAAAACATTATATTCAAATTTAAAATTTTAGGTTTCAAATTATTTAAACATTTCAATGATACCTTTTTCATTAAAATTGATTGATAAGGTGGAAAATCGGTAACCTTTGTAAAATTAAATGGGGGTGAAAATGATTTACTATGAGGAAATGACCCATAAAAATCAAAACATGTTCCAAAATGGTCGGATGTGTGAATAGAACAAAAAATTACCTCCCTTAATCTTTCATACATTTTATATCCTTTTACCATAGAACTGTGGCTTTACATTACTAAAAATGTAAAGGGTGCTTCATGAATTTTCCTAATATTTAATTATAAAAATAAGACACTTCCATCACTCCTCAATACACATATCCATCGAATATATTCCCAAAATTATTTAATTTTTCTATATATAATATACACCCACATACATAATCTTCTATTCACCATTAGATAGATTAAGGTCTCAATTTCTAGAGATATTTCTAATTAAAAAATCTAAAATTTAACCTAAGTATTAACTTCTTCTTAATATTTTCATATTTATTTTTCTCATAAAAACTTATTATGACCACATTAATAAAATAAAAATAATTAGTAAACTAAGATGTTGTTAAATTAAATAATAGAACCTTATATTTTTTCTTCCAACAATTATGAATAACAAAATAATAGTGATCATGTTTATGTGTAGACTAATTCCTCCATGAAATTTCAACATCAGTTTTTCACACTATATTTAAATTATATTGGTAATTATAGGAATGATGAAAAAAATAATATATACATACTTTAATGTTTTTTTACAAAAAATATATTTTACTGTCTACCGTTATCCCCTCTCCAAAAAATGAAAATTTTAATTGTGCATATGTGCGGACTACCACCTCCCGAAAGTAATGCTTTCCTCTTTTCGTTTTGATTATAATTCTCTATACAAAAATTTTCATATCAAAATTTCCACCATAAGAAGATATTAATAAATTCATTTCCATTATTTAATAATGATTATATTCCAGAAGTACCCTATTTATAACCATACTCATCCATTTCTTTTTATATATTCATGTTCGGTGCAGTTTAACAAACTACATGATTGATGTTATATAATTATATAATGGAAGATGATGGGAACATAAATAATAATGTTATTATAAGTTAATATGAAAATAATTAATGGTTTTTTCATTAACTATTTTTTTAATTTTTTAAATTATTATTAAAATATCATCTTCTATCACTAAAATTATTAAAATAATCCATCAATGAATCAATTTTCATTTAAACATATGAAAAAATAGATAATAATAAAAAAGAAATTGGCAATATTTTGAATATGTTAAAGATAATATATAATATTATGTTTTATAATATGTTATAAAGTAAAAATAATTTTATTATTAAAAAAGTTAGGCATATCAACTGAAAAAATCAAGAACAAGGTAAGTGTTTTTTGTCTCAATTTTCACCCATTATTTCATTCCCATCCAATAGATCGAAGGCCTTCATTTGTTATAGATTTTTGATAATACACCTTTCAAGGGGTGAGGTGGAACCCTTACAAGACTCGTATGTGTAATTATTACATGGCCCTTAGGAGTTAGAGGAATTCATTACCCATAGGCTTGAAACCTTACATACAAACTAGACTAAATTCTTGGAACTAATCCTCCCCAACATCTTCTTCATGAAATAATCTCTCCACCTTTCCATGGTTGTTCGGCTAGGATATCCCATGTATGTAAAGGCTTGTCCTGATAGAAGGTGCCATACCCTCTCATTATTGAAATCCGTGTAGCTTCTACTATGGTGAAAGCTAATTGCACATCCTACTTATAGAGCTTGTTCCTTGTAGGTTGTCTGGTTTGTATCTGCACTTAAGGTGGCCCGAAGGCCTTGAGGTGGCCCGAAGGCCTTACTAGTCTGAAGGCTTGGGTGGCCTGAAGGCCTTAAAGGACTCGAGGACCAAATCAGTTCCCTGAAGGACCAAACGGGGGAAAATTCCTAGCTGTTACAGTGCCAAAAAGTGCCTGCTACAGTACCAAACAGTGCATGCAACAACACTACAGAATAATTTTTAATTTTCTTTTCCTTCAGCCATGGTGTTTCAATTAAAAAAATTACAAAATCTATAGGCCCTTTATTTTTTTTCACCCCATGAGACATATTTTTTTATTATAAACCATATTTTCACTAGAAATATTTATCGACTAAACAATTAATATTGTTTAATATGATTAAATTATATTCAATTATATTCAATTTTTAGTTCCTTATTCTTCCCATAATGGGTTTTAGACTCAAAAAATCACAGAAATTATTAGGTTTCTTTATTTTAATTTTCTCACCATGAGATGTATTTATTATTATACACCTTGTTTAGTTATGAAAATGTATTTATTGACACTTATTTTTGTATCATTAATATATTATATTTCATGATAGTAAATTTTCAATTACATTTTATTTATCACATGGGGTTTCGACTTAAAAATTTATAAAAGTTATAAGGCTTTCTTATCTCAAACTCTTTTCTTTGAGGGGCATTTGAATTATTATATAAATATTTTTAGGGTTTATATATTTTTATATTGATTTATTGAACCATGAAAACTCATTTATTCATGGTTTTATAAGTACAATTCCCATTCCTCCCCCTTTTAATGTGATTTTGATTTAAATGTTACTCTAACAGAAACAATTTTCTTCACTCATATTCATTCTCCTTGAGACATAAATTATTTACCTAATTATGATCATCAAAGATGCTTGTATCCCACAAATTTATATTATATATGTTGATATATAAAATAAAAAAAAACTCCTAACTAGAATTACAATAATATATAGGTTTTTACACTATAAAGGATAAATAACATTCTTTTTAATGAATATTTTAATCTATATCCACATTTTCCTTCATTCCAATGCTCTCCATTATTTTCGGAAATTGTAATTTGGATTTTTATTATGACCCTCATATGTCTCTATTACTATATTAAACTAGAAAATAAAACACAATTTCTTTTATGTGGATTCTTAATCACGTCATCTCAAAATATTTTAAATGGTTTTCCATCCATTGAAAATCAATTGTTTTATCATCCGCTAAATGTTTTATCTATAAAACAGTTGATTATTTTTCAAGAATATATTATTTGAAATTTATAAAAACTAATTTTTATTAAATCTCAAATTTTCAATTTCCAACCATTCAAAAAATAATTATTCAAACAAAACTGGTTAATTATTCAATTAGTAATTGTTTAAAAAATATAGGGAAATATACTTCTTTATAATTTTTTTTAAAAAAAGAATGTATTTACCATAATTTTAGTTCTTTCTTTTATTATTATTTTATATATAATGAAAAATATTTCTCAATTATTTTATGAGTTTTATTTAAAAGGGTTTTTATGGAAAAATTTTCACTTTCATCATGATTTTCAATGTAAAAGTTTTCGATTCTTTAAAAATTAATCTTCATCTAAAAATAGATTATTTGCATGTGTCTACCCAAATATGAATCATTAAATCGAAAAATGATAAATGATACGTAAGTACCCATTTTATTCCTAGTTATCTTTGATTTGTAACCATTATTCTTCCCCCAATTCATTTCCTCGATGATAACCTTATTTTCTATTCAATTGATTGTAGCGGCTTCACCTAGATGGAATAATACCGACTGTTTGGGGAAATTATTAACATGAAAATATGCCCTTAATCTAAAAGATGTAAATACCATAATATTTATCATCATGGTTGGTTGGAACTTACCTTGAAAATTATTGAATATCCTTGGGTAACCGTTAATTTTTCACTATTATATCAATATATGACTATTGGTTGATTTATGAATTTTTTCCCTTTTTTGGTTCCATTTGAAAAATATATTATACGATTTTATTTACATGTGTTCATTACCATGTGATGAATGAAACTAATTTCCTTTCAATGTGTTCATTATGATTTGATGAATTAAATTCATTTTCATTCCTTGGATATTTTATGATTTGATGAATGATTGTTTTCAAGTGTCACCCATATGTAAGGATAATACTGGTAGGATCCTATATTTTCATCCAATATATTGGTAAAATATTTTTATCTCATGATATAATTATCAGAATGGGGAAATATATGATATCTCCACTAGGGGAATTATATTGGTATGAATGGTCTCATATAAGAATCTGGTAGTGATTTCTATTCCACTGTGTTATCAGAATATAGTGGTGATGCATAATTCAATGTGAAATTTTAATATATTTTTATGTGTTCTCAATATATAAATATGATGCTTTTAATTTCATTTTATGTCACATATATATATTATTTCGATATTTTTTTGATTATTCTAATAACTATATTATGTTCTCATGGATCATGTTTATTAATATCATTTTCCTCACTCTCTTTATTCATTTCTTATATTATTTCATTGGTATTCTATAACTCATGATTTATGATCATTTTTTTTGTGATTTTCTTATTTATCATTATCTTAGACAAAATCCAATGCTATTATCACCTATGATAGTTTATTTTTATGAGTTATATACCATTACTGAGCATCTCATAAAATTATTTTTATATATTTTGTTTTTTTTATTACAATAAATGAAATTAATACATAAGATTTTTCTAGAAGAGTATATTTTGTAGAGTATTTTTTTAATGTTTTGGAGACTTAATATGAATTACGTAGTTTATTATAAAGTGGTAAAAATATCCATTTGATATAAAGAACATTGGTTATATTAGTTAAATATTTTTTTGTTAATAATTAAATCTATATACCCAAAAAGGTCCTTAGAATTTAAATGTAACATAATTTGTGAAATATATTTTATTTTCCCCTGTTTATTGAAGATAATATATGAATTGTGTTATTTTTAGAAGTAGATCTAAGAGTTCTTGTTTGGGGTTATTCCATTGGTATCAGCGAAGGGTTTGATGGATTTAGTTGTCATAAAGTTATTAGATCAAAATAAAATAATATTTTTAAGGTCTATTAATTATTTATAAGTTATCTCTGATCATAGTATAAAAGGTATACTAAAACCATTATGTTTATAATTAATTATATTTTATGTTGTTTAAGGATATGGATAAGGGATCATTGGTGTATAACATAGGATTTAGTATAAGTATATAATTACAACATGATGTTTTGGTAAAGTATAGATTATATGGTTCTCCTCAAAATAACACCTCTATCTAGATACTACAAGTGGATGTCATCTATGACATATATGTTCCTACGGTTTATAACCATAATAGTTACGGGTCATGTATTAATTCAATTCTCATATAGTTCAAAAAAATGTATCCTAACTGTACGCCTAGTTTAACACTCCTGTGTGGTATGTTATAGTTAATTCATTTTCACTTTATAAAACATTATAATGCTTTTGAAGATATATTACTTAGAAAATTTAATATAGAAAAAATATGGATTAATTAGGTAAAATTTTAAAGATTAAGGAGGTATGGTACATGATAAGTGATTTTATGTATAAACTTTCATCCACACATTGAGATAATATATTTCAATGATTTTCCAGTTTTTAAAATTTTATGAATGGTCATGATAATTTTGTGAAAGTAATTTATAATATTATTTTATGAAGTATAAGATAATATAACATAATTCAAAGTAGATTGAAATAAAAAAATCAAATGATGAAAATAATTTATTGTTAAATAATAATTTATAATTCTGATTTGTAAAAATAATATAGTCATTTAATATGAATTTTTTGATAATCATTTTGGGATTCAATATTTGGTTCAAATAAGATCGCACAAATAAATATGATAATGGTATGAATATATAAATAATTATGTATTATAACCGAATAAGTGAGCATAATTAAATGGTAGAGAATAATAGTATTTTCCTAATATTATATAGGTTGCGAGTCGCTTTGTCTTACCTAAGGTAGTGAGTTTGACATCATAATAGAAATGAAATCTTTATACTCATAGAGATTCACATTGGTGAGTAATTTCTATCAATGATTCTCTATTATATTCAAATATTTGGGATGATTATGTGAACAATTTAGGGATTTATCTTTAGTAGTTATAATTTAATTATTTGGAAACAAATATTAAATAGAATTAATAACCTTGAAAATATATGTGATGATACGGTTTTATTTTTGAAGATAAACATTGAAGATGGCATGATTGATTTGTGGATATATCACAGGATTAATATATTATGGTTTTTTATTTAATAAAGGGTTGATTGTATTTTTGTAAAGTAAGTTATATATTATTGATAGTCTTAGAATTTATTATTGATAAAATTAGAATGTGATCCACTATATTTTTGTTATAGTTTATTTCATCTTCTTTGATATGTTATGTATTGAATTGTGTGTGAATTTAAAAACTAATGTATTATAAAATTTAATGATAAAGATATATTATGTTATAAAATTTATGATTAAACAATATAATTTCTTGACTATATGATCTTAAGAATGATTATTGTTGTTTGAGGGATGATAAGTAATATAGTATTGCTTATGTTAGTTAGGTAGATGTAGTATTAGAAATTATTGAATTAATGATGAATTTTCCATGAATATGCTCACATACTTTCATTAGTAAGTAATAATTATAAAATTTTAGGATACAATTTATTTAAGTTTGGAGAATGTAACAACCTATTTTTTAACAATATAATTTTTCTTTTATATAAAAATTATGTTCGATAAAATATTTTACAAACACTTGTAAACTAAAATGAGTTTAAATATAAAAGATAAATATTATTCATAATACTATTATAATAATAATAAAACAATTGATTAAGAATATATCATTTACCTAAAAATGATTATACTTAGAGGACAAACAATAAATGTTATTTATTTTTTATATCTAAAATAAATTTCAGACATATCATATAAATTACATAAATTAATTTGAAATTATAATATGTAATATTTATATGTATTAACAAATATATCCTCATTATATATAATAAAAATCTTTTTGAAATAATACTATAGATTCTTAATGTGTAAAATGGCCATTTTCGATAAAACAATTATCGTTATATTCTTCATTTTGATATAAAATATTAATAAATATTTTATAGAATTAAAATTAGATAAACTAAACATAATTTTTAAATTTATATTTTTATAACTAGTTTAGGGTTTTTTTAAAATTTCTAATAAATATTATTTTTATGCGAATAAAAATTTTATTTAAAAAATAGGATTTTTATTACATTATCATCATATATTGATGAGTTAGAAATTTTTTAAAACATTTTTATTAATATAAATATATTAACCATATAATGAATTAGTTTAAAATAGTAATTGGAATATAGAAAACACACTTTTAAAATTTTGGATTTTATGTAACAGTTTTCCACAATAAAAACAATTTTCTATTTTTTATATTAATTAAACAATATTTAAGAAAAATAATCTTTTTGATTTCTATAAATTCTATATAAAATTATATTTTAAAATAATCAAATTTATATATTTAATATACAAATCATTGATAATTTTATCCTAGACATAAATTTAAGCATAAAAATACCCATTTTTTAAAGATTATTTTTATATGTTATGTTTTATTTAATTTAGAAATAATGTTTCATAACATTAGAAAATTTATTTGAAAAAAAAATCCTTCAAATATATTATTATATTTTTTATATTAAGGTAAAATTTTAATTTTAATTTTAGACACTAAAATCCATTCAAATGGATCAAAATTAATTTAACCTTTAAAAGTAAAACTCTTAAAAATCGATTCCTTAAGATAAAATGATCGAAAAAAATTTAGGATCATGATTCCTAATTGAGGTAAAAGGTTTTGATAGATGAAACCTTACATCCCTTCCTATATTATCCATTTTTGAGCATTTTACAACATAATAGTGAATTTACATTTTTCAAAATGTAGAATGTGCTTCCAAAATTTTATTCCTCTTCACATAAAAAATTGAACACTCCCACCAATACATGTCATATATTTCTAAAAAAAGTCCAAAATATATTCCATTATGTTCCCCCTAAAACCCTCTCACACTTATATATGACTAGGGTTAACATTAGTGATCATAAGGGACTAATTTCCAAGGATATATGAATAGAAAACTCAAGCTATTTACGTATGTATTACCTTCTTTTTAATCATTTCACCTTAATATTCCTCTAAAAAAACTCTTCTCACAACCATAATATAATAAAATATTAATAATTAACATACTAATATGTCATTATAATAGATAAAAATCCCTATGTTTTTTATTTTCATCCGCTAATGGAAACAAAAGAACATTGATCAGGGGTATGTGCTGACTACCACCTTCCCATATAAACATATTCTTATTTTCTTTTTTCATATTTATTTTCATTTGATGTAAATAAATTTTTAATTTTAATACATTTCCTTAAAAAATATAAATTGTATAATTATTATTATTTAATTATTATATTACACAAAAATCACCACATTCATGACCATACTCATACATTAGTTTTGGTATTTTAAGTGTTGTTCACTATAACCAACAACATAAATGATTGTATAAAATACTATCATGTATGAAAAAGGAATGTGAAATTAGAAAAATATTTTCATTTAATAAGAAAAAAATGGTGGTTTTCTTGTTCAATTAGGTTCGGTGGTTTTTTAACTTATTATTAAAATTTCATCTTTGATCGCTAAAATTTAGGAAATATGTTGATGTCGATTAAATTTCAATGAAAAACTATGAAAAAACTATTAATAAATAAATAAAATATGTTAAAATGGTGAATATTTAATTAAATATATAATAATAAGTTTCCTTTTATGTAATATAATAAATAAAATTTTATTTTTCATAAATTTTGGTGCATGTAAAGAAATAAGGAACAATTTAAGGGTTCATTGTCTAAATTTAATCTCCTTAAAAAAAATTCTTATTATAAACCCTAATTTATTTATAATGGTGTATATAATAATGATGTATTATTTTATTATCATTATTATATAAAAATTTAATGATATTCATTGTTTTTGTCCTTGTTTTTTCATTCAAATGTCTTTCACTCAAAATTTACCAAAACTGTTAGTGTGTCTTATCTTAATCTTCACCGCTTGAGGTATATTTATTATTATAAACCATATATTATTTAGAAGTTTTTATTAATTGAATAATTTAAAATTTTATCCCTGATTTTACAATATTTTATGAAATTTAAATTTAAATTATATTTTCTTTATATTATGAGGATTTGAAGCAAAAATTGTTGATTTTGTAAGGGTTTCTTTGCAAAATTTCATCCCTTAAGAAGTATTTATTATTATACATCATGTTTTATTTGAAACGGTGTATCTATTTTGAAATTAATATTTTTTATCATAATTAACATATATCTTATGAAACGTAATATTCAATTATATGTTCTATATATCGTGGGGTTTTGACTCAAAACCCACAAAAAATTTTTGGTTTTCTTTCTCAAAATTATTTCTTTAAAACATGTTTATATTATGGAACTAATTAAATTTATATAGAGTATATGATTCTTATTTTTTCATTACACCCGGAAATATATTTTATTCATGGTTTTATATTTTCAATTTCAATCCTTCTCTCATTGAAATGGGTTTCAATTTAAATGTTACTTAATCCATAATAGTTTTCTTGACGCAGATTCACTCTCCATGACTCCTAAATTCTCTACATGACTATGATAATATATGAAACCATTTTCCTTATAATTATATTTATATATGGTGTTTTCTTTTATAATAATCCATATTTATTAATTACATTCAGAAATAAATGCTTCCAAATTAAAATAGTAACTATCTTTATTTCAAGTAGATCTTTACTTTCATGTCGATATTTTTGTAACTTCCAAAATCGTCCTCTCCTTTTGGGAACTCCAATGTTTATTATTTTTTATGTTTTTCATAACTCTATTATCATATATTTATAATTAAAAAAATATACCTTTAATGATTTGGGTTCTCAATAGGGGAAATTTCAAAATATTTAAAATGGGTATTCTTCCATTCAAAATCAAATGATTTATCTTCCACTCAAAATTTTCACTATTAAACCATTATGTATTTTTCAAGATACCGTTATTGTATATTCAACAAAATAATTTTTAAATATATATAATATTATCTTTCCAACCTTTTAAATTTTTTTTTGAAATTAAATGGTTGAATTTTCAAGTCATGATTTCTTTATAAAAATAATAAAATAACTTTATTTTTTAAAACAATTCACAAGAAAAAACTTCTCAATATTTTTAATCAAAATTACCAATATTCATGATTTCACAATATGATTTTTTTATATTATTCAATGGGTTATATTAAAATGGGGTTTCATGGAAAAGGGACAATTTAATCATTCTTTTTATAAGTAAAATTAAATTATTCCCATAATCTTTCTCTTTATCTACTAATTGATACATTACATGGGTTTTAAAAATGATCAATGTTAAATATATATAAGAGAAATAATCCATTTATATCAATATCATGACTAATCATCTTATGTTTATAACCATAATTATTATTCTCATGTCATTCCTCAATGAAAAACCTTTTTTCCTTGGAGTGTAGGGTGTTCACAAAAAATTGATAATATCAATTGAGCATTGTAAATATTTACTTAATCATATAACCTTAATCAATACAATTTAAATACAATAATATTTTCTATCTTGATTAATTGTTATATTCCTATAATGTTTCTGAATATCTTTGGATACCCATTTATTTTCTACAAGAATACCATGTTTCCATTTAGAATGTATGTAAAACCATTTTTTGTTTTATGCTTTCATTATGATGTGATTAATGTAGCGCATTTTCATTCCATGGGTTATTTATGATGTGATGAATAACACCCAATTTATTTATATGTTATCTATAGGATACATTGAATGATTTTTTTTCATGTTTCACTCATATGTAAGGATAATGATAGGTGACTTCCTATAACACCCTAAAATGTATTGGTTTAGAACTTTTATCTCGTGATATAATTATAGGGATCACATATATAACTCTCACCCCATTATTAGAATTAGGTATTGATTACTACTCCACTATGTGAATTAGGAATTCATGCCTCCTATATTATATTCTAAGAATCAGATAGTCCCTCCTAAACTAATTCTACATGCTTATCAATGATTATGGGTATTGAATATTCTTTCTCTATATAACACAAAAAAATATTTTAAGGAATATTTTTTGACTTATACATGGAGTCAGCACAGGATGTTGAGGCTCATGGATCATCGGTGTGGATATATTAAAAATATAAAAAAATATTAGGCTTGTCCAATTTTTCTAAAATAATGAAATGTCTCCCCAGTGGTGTGTCAGATATAGAAACTAGTATTTCAATTAAATATGTAGCATGGGTTTCACCCTATTCATTACAAATGATTTTTGGGAAACATGTGTTTTAGTTAAGTGAAATCACAGGTGGATTTTTACTTAAATTAAATTTAATAAATAAATAAATTAATTAATTTAATAATTAATTCCCTAAGATTTTAAATGTTCTATATATATTCTCATTAACTCATACCTAGGGTTATCCATATAACCCTAGAGATTTGATATGAGGTTCTCGGAGACTTTGGGAGGAACACTTTGGTATTCTTGATTAAGGATGATTGGAGGTGGGAATTCATGGACTCGAAAAAGTACCAATCATATTTTTCATCTCCAATGGTTTTAGATGTATTATCATATTATTATCAATCCAATCCATGGTTGTAGTATTTTTTGTTGAATTAATCCCATTTCTTAATTTTCTAGGATGAACGCGATTTAATTCTCTTATAAATTAAATCATGGATTTTACATGTTTATTGGACACTGTTTATCTCTTTTACCTGGAATTAAAAAATTGATATTAATTTATTTTTTGAATAATTGTGTCCCAGTAATTATTTGGATTAATTCAAAAATGACAAAATAAACCTGACATTTTTTTATTCTCACTTTAATTCCATTCTCCCTCTATTCTATGTTTTTCATCATCTATGTCTTGATTGGAAAATAATTAAACTAGACCAGAAAAAATGATCATTACATAGTCACTCCTTAGTGAAATAGATCATCTTTGTAGGTTCAACTATGGTATTTTATATGGGATAGAGGTGTGGTGGTGATGAATAGAATCTAATGATGATGTTGGTGGTGGTGGTTCCATGATCTAGATCAAGCAGGTATATCTAAAGGTTTAGTGACATAAAATTTTATAAAAAAGGGTAACCAAACTCCTACCACTAGTGGTGATGTGGGCTTGGTAAAAATTATAATTGAAATTATTATTGTGAATCATAATGGAACCAATGTTGATAGTGGTGGGGGAATAATCTTGAATAGATTAGTGTTTCTATGAAATTTTATTATACATGTCATGTAGTTTATAAGTACACAATCCATGTGGAGCCAAATGTGTAGTTATAAGCCTTTATATAGAGAGAACAATATTAAACACCATATGGGCGACCCACATGATTTTTGACCCTTATCTTGAAAGAAATATTTTCATAGGGATAACATGACTCAGAGTCCATGTGACCCCATAGGTTATGTGTGTTGGGGACCAACCCTATTACATTTAAAAGTGCATGGGAATGGTAATTCAACACAAGCATGAGTGATTTTATCGCCTCTTGACACCGTTTATCGTACAAAAAACTATGCATTTAGATGAACTTGTTATATGATTCATATGGACAAGTGTAGTACCATATTTATTGAGACACGCCTAGTGATCCCCCTTGGAATTCTCTTATACTACTTCAAGATCATCTTGGATACCTTGTTATCTTAAAACAAACTTTGGTATTATCAATGGTGGGTTCCCTCTAACCATATTAGTATCGGTTCATTTCCTAGGTCCATACCTAAGAGGTTGTGTTGTGGTGTCTCATCATCCGCATTAGATGAGATATAACCTATATGAGTGATTTATTGATATAGTAAGGTATCCCATAATGATTATTGAGGCGTTATCCTCTATTATTATTCCCAAAGTTGGCTCAGGTATCACATTTTTTGACATTCGGGGAGTGTGATTCCCTTCATAGTGGGTTACTACCAATAGGTTTATTTATCAACCATAGGTCCAAATCGTGATACGAAATCAATGTATTGGTAAATATTATGTCCCAAGGTGGTTTGTTATAATTGAGTGAGAAACATATATGATCCCTCTTAGTTCCTTTATACTTTAATATGGTAATACCCAATGTGCATGGCCTCCCATATGAATTACATTAGTATACAGTAACATTATGATTCATTTATATTAGACAATTGTTACTTTTCAACCATAATAAGCATCCTCAGGGGTTTATTGAGTATTTTTTTTATTTTTACTCTTTATTTAGATATGACTCCCTCTTTTATTATTTATCTTTGGTGATTTCAGGGATTCCTAATTTGTTTGTTTATACTTACTCTTCCATCATATTTTCTTGTATTAATCATTTTATATAAAGACTAAAAGCTTTCTGATGGTGTCCTACGACAAAAAGGACTCGGTGCAACTTTATTGGGAAAGATGGACTAAAAACTATTCTAGGGGTTTCTTTTTGATAATTTCCCCCCATTGGTTAGTAGGTTAGACTCTTATATAGTATTATTTGGATTATATTTGGCTATTTTTTAATTTTTTGTACCCCTTGGTGTACACTTATGTGGGATTAGTTTTTATGTATGAATCTAAAGTATAATTTATTTTCCTTTTTCAATTTATACATGTGATTTTGGATCTATGCAGGTGTATAGGTACTTTATTATAATTCCTCCTTGGTGTGTGATATGCGCACCCAGCTCTAGTCGTGAGCCCCTAGCCAATTAGAGGTGGCTTTAGGTGTCATACACGACTTCATTCTCATTAATAATTCAATAGTGGGTCAGTTCAGGATAGATTGGTATTAGAGGTGGTCATATTAGGACTTTATTTTTGAGATATTCAAGCTATAAGGATTTTTTCACAACTAGAAAAGTAGTTTTAAGGTGCCTCGACAATGTATCTCAAGAAAGAAAACTCATTAATGGTGTTGTATTAAATGTATCCATTCACTAGGACTCTGATAACTTCTTTACCAAATTGGTTCATATTGGAACTAGTTCCAAGGAATACAATGGTACATTAATCATAGGGTAATGGTTCTATTTTCCATATCCTTATTGGGTTGTCTATACATATATTCTCTTTGAAAACGGTACACCTTTTCAATCCGGGGTCCTCTTCATCAGGATTTTTTATCTAGGTAGATAGAAAAAGATGCATCTACTATTGAGGAGTAGGCATACCAGATTATAGTTTCTCCATATAAATTTTCCTCACGAACACTAGAATATCATTTGAGTGGTTCATATTAATTAAATTCATAGGTTTATTGTGATTTTAGTGTTTTAGAGGTGGATGCCACCCATGTTATGGGGAAGGCCAGTCCCACTGGTAGTTTATGGCAATCTAGACATGATAGATCCGGGTTTTCACCTTATACTCTACCCATCCTATTTATATAGTGATGCAAAAAATTTGTATTCTTTAAGAAGATATCGTTCATTGGTGGAGTCTTGTGTTGGTGATGTTCGATATGGCTTCATGCATGTAAATAAGAATCACACTTACACCACCAATACATGTTCTCTTTTGATGAGTTTTAATGTCATGCATGTGATTTATGGATGAACAAAGTCAATATTATCGAGGTATGGTATATATTATCAATGATTTTTTATATGTGATAAGGTGTTAGAGAATATTATGGGTATAGGAAAAAGTTGGGAAAGAGAAATTATGGATTTAAAAAGTACATACATTTGACCTAAAGGCTAGGGATATGATATGAGGTATAATTATTTTCATATAAATATTAGATATCTTTTCAGTAGAAATAGGTGTGGGACACTCTTTCTTTTCCACAACCCTTTTTCGATACCTAAATTTTTTAGTGGAGACTATATGTTGATACTTAAATTTAGATACTCATGGTAGTAATGTTTTTCGGATCTCACGTTTCAGTTATCAGTGTAACATAACTTTGTAAAAAGATAGTTTCATGTGGAATCTCTCCATATTGGTGTATATACCTCTATTTTTTATAATTTTATAGAATTCATATCCAAAATCCAGGGTCATCTTGACTTTTACTATATAGGTTTGAATTATTCCCAAGTTTCTTGCGTTATTTTTTACTTCATTGGTAAAAATGAGTGTCAGGATGAACTGGATGAACTGGATGAGCTCGTATACTTCATAATACATCTAATTTCTCATTAGTTTGATGGAACGACCCATGGATCATCTGAAGATATGAGCATTTAGTTTTTTTTCAGTTGGGGAGAAGTATGATGAAATCATCGTTGAGGATGTTTCAGGCATACCTATAAATTGAATGATAAACATCTTCATAACCTCATAACAAGGGATGTCTTCGATATCAACAATTTTATGTCAAATGTCCTATATAAAGCTAAGTTACTTGATTGTGTAGTTGGAGGATATGAAGAGAAATGAATTTACTTGCTCCCTTTGGTCAAGAATCTGGACCGGTTGTTCCTCATAAGATAGATTCTCTTCTAGGTGAACTACCTCTGGACTCACAACATGAGATGGATCTTGCATGTACTTCCATAATATTGAAACATGAAAAACATTGTGTACCTGAGATAAACTCGGAGGTAAATCCACTCGGTATGCAACTGATCCAACTCTCTCCAGAATTTCATATGGTCCAATGAACCTTGGACTCAAAATTCCATTCTTATCAAATTGCATCACACGTTTCCATGATGATACTTTGATAAAAACATGATCACCTACCTCAAAAGATATATCCTTCATCCGGTTATCCGCATAACTATTCAGCCTGCTTTGAGCAGTTCTCATTTGTTTCTGTATCAGCTGAACTTTTTCTTCCAACTCTTCTACCAATTCTGGTCCCATCAACTTCCTTTCACCCACTTCATCCCAGAAAGTTGGATTTCGACACTACTTCCCATATAATGCCTCAAATAGTTCCATCTGTATACTGGAATGAAAACTGTTATTATAAGAAAAATCAACCAAATAAAGATGTGGGTCCCAAATTCCCTGATAATCCATCAAACAAGCACGTAGCATATCCTCCGAAGTCTAAATTGTTCATTCTGAATTCCCATCTGATTGAGGATGAAAAGCTGTACTAAAATTTAATTCAGTACCCAATAACTTTTGAAGGCCTTTCCAAAAGTTAGAAGTGAACCTGGGATCACAGTCAGATAAAATGTAGAGAGAAACTCCATGTAACCTCACTATCTCTTTAAGAAACGAATGGGATAGTTGATCTTGGAAAAAATTATCTCGTATGACAAGGAATTGAGCAGATTTAGTCAAGCAATCAACAATAACCCAGATTTCCTTATTACCTCGAGGTGTCTTCGGCAATCCCAAAATGAAGTCCATGGATATATTCTCCCATATCCACTCTGGCACTAGTAAAGGATGAAACATCCCTTTCAGTAACTGCCACTCTACTTTAACCTGTTGACATGTCAAACACATCACAGTAAAATCATCAATATCTCTTTCCATTCCATCCCACCAGTAATACTCCTGAAGATATCTATACATCTTAGTACTGCCCTGATGAACTGAAAACGGAGAACTATGAGCTTCACATAATAACTCTCTCTTAAACTGTGAATCACACGGCACACTCAATCTCTTCCCAAATCTCAAAACACAATCATTATCAATGTTGAATTCAGGAAACTTAACCTTCTAAACCAGCTCTACCTTTTTTTGCACTCACTTTCTTGCTTTTGTGCTTGCTTAATTCTTTCTGATAGAGAAGATTTCACTGATACCTGAAACAAATCAGAAGGACATCCTGTACTTACAACATCTATCCCAAAGTTCATCAAACCCTTAACCAAAGGATCACATTCCAAATGTAACATTGTTAATGAAGTATTACTTTTTCGACTCAAAGTATCATCCACTTTATTTTATTTTCCCAGATGATAATGAATTGTACAATCATAATCCTTGATTAATTATAGCCATCTACTCTGTCTCATGTTTGATTATTTCTGAGTGAATATATTCTTTAAAATTTTGTGATCGGTATATATTTCACACTTTACTCCATACAAATGATGCCTCCAAAATTTTAAAGTGAAAACAACAGTAGCTAATTCGAAATAATGTGTAGTGTAATTTACCTCATGAGTTTTCAACTGACGTGAAGCATAAGCAATTACCTAATAATTTTGCATTAGGACGCAACCAAGTCCTTTCAATGAAGCATCACTATAGATAAAAAACTCACCATTCCTGGAAGGTGGTGCCAAAACTGGATAATTCACCAATCTTATTTTCAACTCCTGAAAACAATCATCAAATTCTTTTTTCCAGATAAACATGACACCCTTCCGAGTTAGCTTTGTCATTGGACTAGATAACCAATAGAAATTTCTAACAAACCTTCGGTAATAGCCTGCCAAACCAAGGAAGCTATGAATCTCAGTTACATTTGTGGGTCTTGGCCATTCTTCAACAACCTTTGTTTTTGTAGGATCAACAGTTATCCCATATTTAGAAACAATATGTCCAAGGAAAGAAATTTTTTGTAACCAAAACTCACACATGCTGAATTTACCATCTAATTTATTTTCTTTTAAGGTTTTAAAAATAACCCTTAAATGTCTTTCATGCTCCAATTTACTTTTAGAAAACACCAAAATATCATCAATGAAAACAACCACAAACTTATCGAAGAACTCATGGAAAATTCTATTAATAAGATCCATGAATACAGAAGGTGAATTGGTTTGCCCAAAAGGCATAACTACAAATTCATAATGGCCATATCTTGTACAAAACGCGGTCTTTGGAACATCTGCTTCCTTTACCTTCAACTGATGGTACCCCGATCTCAGGTCAATATTTAAAAAAAAACTGAGCTCCCTAGAGCTGATCAAACAAATCATTGATATAAGGAGAAGGATATTTGTTCTTAACAATGATGTTATTCAAGGCTCTATAATCAATTCAAAGTCTCATACAACCATCTTTCTTTTTGACAAATAAAACAGGAGCACCCCATGGTGATGTGCTAGGTTGAATGAAACCTTTCTCTAATAAATCTTGAAATTGCTCCTTCAACTCTAAAAGTTCAATTTGAGCCATTCCATAAGGGGGTTTTGAAATTGGCTTAGCATCCATAACTAAGTCAATAGTAAACTCAACTTCCCGATCTAGTGTTATTCTAGGCAACTCATCGGGAAAAACATCAGGATACCCATTTACCACCGGTACATTATTAATTTGAACAGTTCACTTGTTTTCAACGATGTGTGCAAGGTAACATTCATTTCCATCTTTTACAAGTTTCTCGGCCTCTTGATATGTTAGGAACAGTAAGGGTTCATTCTTGTACACAAACTGAAAGTATTTCTAAAAAGAAACTTCTTTAGCTCTACAGTTGTTATTAGCATGGTAAATAGAGATCCAATCCAAACCTAGGATAACATCAAACTCTACTAGAGGAAAAACAACAAGGTTTTCAAGTAGGTTCTTTCCACGGATAAGGATAGGAAGATTCTTATAAATTCTTTTTTCCTTAACATTTACCCCAAGTGTTTTTACCACAAGTTCAGGAGTCATTTCTTGATATGGTATTCCCATTTTATTAGAAAGGTTTTCAGAGATGAAAGTATGTGTAGATCCTAAATAATACAACACACTATCATAATCTAACAAAAAGTACCTGATACCACTTCATTTGATGGCCCAACATCTGCTGAAGTAGTTGCAAAGGATTTCACCACCCATTTCTACTTGTAGTCTAACTGCTTCCCATCACTCGAGCTCTTTGTCGGACACTCGTTTGCATAGTGACCCATCTCATTGAACTTAAGACATTTAACTAACTGTAAATCAAATTTGGTCTTACCATCACCCTGATCTTTTTCAGTGAAATCACGAGCCTTATGTCCCATCTTACCACATTGGTAGTAGTTTCCAGAATTTAGAAGACAATCCCCAACATGCCTTTTACCACATTTATCACAAACTAGAAACATAGTTTTCTTACCGTTATACCTTTTTGATGAATTCTTTCCTTTCTCCTGCAACCTCGGTCTCTTCTTCTGCTGGTTGTTATAGAACACTTGATCATCGGAAAACTCCATTTCCACCTTTTCAGCACATCGAATAAACTTTTCATAACTTTTGAACTCATGAGAACCCAATGCCCTTAGATATTTTGGGTTTAATCCTGAGTAAAAATGATTGATTTTACTATCAAGGTCTTGGATAAAATTTGCAGCCACTGAGTCTTCCTCTTGCCTAAATTACAAGAATTGTTTTTCCACCCTAAGTCGAAAAGCCTTAGGAAAATACTTATCAAGAAACATACCTTTGAATTCATCCTAGTCGAGAGCATCAATCTCATCAGCGTCCCTGATATTTTTAACCATTGACCACCACTGATCTGCTTCACTCTACAAATGGTAAATACCAAGTCTAACCTTTTGATTGTCTGAACACACCATAACATAGAAAATCTATCCAGTTCTTTAATCCAGCCTTCAGCTATCACATGGTCATATGATCCTCTGAAGGATGGGGGTGTTGCCTCATGAAATGTTCCACCACTGACATGTTCTTCTGCGGTTGATCTGGCTGATCTCGTGCATTGATACCACCACCATTTATCGCTTGAGTCAAATGTGCCATTACTGAAACAAACTGTTCAGTTCCAATTCCGACCATCTCAGGATGCTGATTCGGAAGATTATTTCCTTCTGTATTCCTTCCTAGCACGGATTCCCTATTTCCTCTGTGGAAAACCATTCTGAACAAACATGTCTTAGATGAAGCAACATGGTAATCTTCAAATGCTATATCATTTCAATTTGACCATAATAAAAATATTTTTGGATAATCATTTAATTAGAATTCTAAATCCTAAAGTTATCTAAACCGACCTCTGATACCAACTACAGGGCCCCATCCTTAAACATTACTTAATATTGAGTTACATCAAGAATACACATTGAGGATCTTTTCAGGTTTAGAGTTTTAGAGAATTAGATCATAAAACATGAATTACATTCCACATTTAAACAAAGTGGTTATATAAAAGATAGTACTCATTTTTTCCATCACCGGAAACATATTTAAAATAAAACATGGATTCTTTCTTGACACCTCCTTGACACTATCATCACATCATGTACCTTTCCCTTGACCTGTGAAAAACATTTCAAAAACATGGGATGAGCATAAAAAGATCAGTAAGGGATATAAAAGTACGAAAAGAAAACATTAGTCCATGTATGAAATCATACTTTATTCATAATACATAATCATTTTAACATACCTCATCAAATCATGAATAAATCATAGAAATCCTAAGACATAAAGATAACTTGAGGTATTCATAACATTCTTACGTAGGGAGTAACCCTCATGGTTACATTTAGAATACCCATCACAGTATATTCCCTAAATCTCTTCGAAGAAACCTTAATGTTTAACTCCTTCGCGTTACCCAATGCATTAGAGAGCTATATCGGGCTAACCCACCCTTAGTTTATCACAGAACCACCCGTCTTCATAATAATTCCCAAGAACCATAACATAATCGTATCACATAAATCATGCATAAAGGAAACATAACATTTCTACATTTCAATCACAAGATATCAATACAACACATTGATATAGAAACATTGTGAAAACAATTTTCAATACCAAAATATAAGAAAAGTAAAACATGGTATTTATTTTTCATTTTTAAAAAAATTTAAGGCTTGTAGAGGAAGCCGAAACTAAAATAATGGTCACAGCGGCGGAGAAGTCATTGTCGCAGCATACATAAGAAAACAAACATTCAATTTTGTCGTTTAGTAAACACTTTGTATAAAAAATACTCCTTTTGAGTAAACGTAAATGTCAAAGGGGTTTATACACCATATAAAAGAAAGGTGTGTATAAAACAAAATATGCCTCAATGAAAGGAGATTGAGACGAAGCCCCATACAAAGATGATTCTTTTAAAATAAAATAAATCTATTATGTGTATTCGCTAAAATTACACATAAAGAAAATACAAATACAAGATATGACATAATAATATCATGACATAATTTGAAAGTAGGAGATTAACCCAAAGAATAGAAATTGGGTTAAGAAGTTCTCTTACCTCGGGTCCGACTTGACACGATTGTTCTTTAACCTCATGAATAATAAACTTGAGTTAATTTATACTTTCTTAAGAACCTTTTTAAAGTTCATTATTCTTTTTATATCACTTATTACCATGTTATGAACACTATGTAATTTTTTAAGTTAATAATGGTCGTTTTGTCGATCATTGCTACTTGAGTCAAAAATAAACTCTTTATAATAACAAGTTTATTCATGGGGTAAAATATCCATTATATCCAGAATTATATTCATTATGTAGATATGATATATATCACATATATCCATTATATACATGCATTTATAATATTACATAACATTTAGAGGTAAGAAATGAAATGCACCGTTCAAGGAGACAGTAAGCCGTACGTACGCATGAACGCTACTTCCATTTCAATTTCATATTTAATGGAGTTAAAAAATAATGATACATAATAGTATTATAATTCCAGTATAGTATAATATATAATATCATTAAATCTATCCTTTATACTTACCACATATGGAATTAACAAATCAAATCACTTTGAGGGGGCGGTAGTCCGTACTTCCTAAAATGAAGATATCGCGTTTACCCATAATAGAAACCATAAATGTATTACATAAATTAAAAATACAAAAGCTTAAGTAAAACATAAATATATTATATATCATATATAAATATAGTTACATCTTAATGGCCACCTTTGAAGGTGTTAGAAGAATATTTAACAATCATCGTTTCGTGAGGCAGATATTCGCCTTCCACGGAAACAATATGCTCTTTAACCATTAGATGTAGGTGTGTGTAAGTGTAGCTCGAATCCTTATTATAAAAACATCCTAGTATATGGAAGATACTGGTTTTGTTACAAAATAAATGAATAAAAAGATTTTAGGGGGTTGGAGAAGCAAAGTAAAACAAAAGAACACAAGTGAAGACATTACCTTTAAATCGAGTTACTCCCTTTGGTTTGAACCAAAAGGGTTTCTTGAAGAGCTTTGTGCCTAAGGTAAGGCTTCTAGGATGGGGAGAGATATGTGGAGAGACAGAATGAGCAGAGATTCATCGAGGAAAAGTCTTCAGAGGTGTGGGTAAGGAGGTAGAGGTGGGGGCCTTTTATAAGAGGAGGGGAGGGGCACTCTTGGAAAGGTATAAAATGTTACTTTATTTTCAAATGAGTTTCGGATTTTAAAGGTCCTAAACTGATTTATTTATTGGATAAGGTATTAAGGGTTCTAAATCTACGCATCCAATAGGTTTTTGACATGTATAGGTCTTAGATGTCACATTATCTTTTCATTTTATTTAAATTGTTAAATAATGAGGTAATCGCTGCATCATCATGATATCATAAATAATTTAATTTATTTAATTTCTAAAAATTATAAAAAAACTATGATGTAGGAAATCTTTTTTTATTTCCAATGACTATTTATAGTCCAAGATTTCATTTATGTAGACAAAACTAATTTTTTTTACTCAGGTGATACATTCTTTGTAATATTTACTTTCTTTAAAAAAATAAAAAGATAAAAAGTCATTATCACACAAAAGTGATTCCATGGGGTCCCCAAGTTTGGTACAAGGCATCCCATGGTCGAACATGACACAAAAAGTAGTATTAGGACACATGTTGGTGTCATTTTTTTTATTATGAAATTATTTTATTATCCTTAACTACCCGATTACTAATTAATCAAGATAATTAACAATAATTACCGTCATTACTATTCACAAAGTCCAAAAACAAAAGAGTCTTAATTACATAATTTTGAACTTCTGATTCCAAATATGGAATCCATTTTATCAAACTCCAAACACCTAAATTGAAATAATTAATTTAAAAATAATTCTTGTTGTCAAAACAAATAGCGGGTTTTTTAAAAACAATATCTTCAAAAAGTTCGACACTTCTTTATGCCCAATTCGAAAGTGAAATTAATTATAATGACCACCATTGGATTAAATGGTAAAAACATATTCTAATTACACTTTAAGACCAATTAAAAATATAATCTATCAATATAATTAAATTATATGAAAAAGCAGTTTTGATGTAAAATGCAGTATTTTTCACTATTCATTAAAAAAATGAACATTATTAGAAAAATAACAAAAAATTATCCAATGTAAATTTAAATGTCCCAATCATAAATAATAAGTTTATTTTGACAAATATAGCTTATAAAATTGTTAAACGTTTTATTTAAAAATGGGTTTCCATCAAAAGGCAGTAAAACAATCTTTTAAAAATATTAGTGTATTTCATGCTTAAGATTGGATTTATTCTCATTTTAAGCCTCTAAAACACTATCTAATTCATAAATGGACATAGATAAAAATATCTACTATTCATTAATTACTTGGGATGTTACACCTTCGGTATCCCCCATTACTGTTTTCAAAGAATTTTAATTGGATTTTAAGGTTCTGTGCATGTTTTAATAACCTAAAACTACTGACTCTAATGTATTAGTATCCACTTTAAAGAGTTTATGTCCAATTTAATGAGTATATAGGGGTTAAGTGTTTGTAAAAATTTTATCATAGGATGGGGTATAATTGTCTCTGGGTTCGAGAGGAGGATGCTTTGAAGGTGGGGTCCAAATGCCGCTATGGTCAACTTGAGTTATATTGATTCTCTTTGGCATGATGAATAAACCAATGGTGTTTATGGGACAAACATACTAGATATTACAGCCCTTCTTTGTTTGGTTCATAGTAGTGTTCCTCGATGGAATCCTCATGTAATCATCATCAGAAGAGGAGAAAATTATACTTTTTTATGATTGTATTATACATACTCTAAGAAAATATATATATTGGGACCTCTTAAAGTTTCAATTCTGTATTTTAGAAATCCACTTCTATTGACATATAAACTTGTAGGAGGGAGTGAAATTAGACTAAATGGAGGTTGAGATGGTGCCAGCTTGGGATCCACCCAATATCATGACCAAGGTGTAGATATTTATTTTATTAGAAGGATATTATCATAGATCTATGCCATATTTCTACGGTATAATTGAACCATTAACTATATTAAAACAAAAAGGGTTTCCATTCCTATGGAGAAAGAGGTGTTAATGGTCTTTTTGGAGTTTCATCAGACGTTGATGATAACCCATATCTTGAGACTTCCAAAGAAGGGTGTAGATTATTTTTTTTTGTTTTTAAATTACTTCAAGGATGTGATTGGATTAATTATAATGAAACGTTATGTATTTATTTCTTATGGTTCTCAACATCTTATACCACATAGGGGAGAACTACATGGCCCATGGTTTGGACCTGGAAGCTGCAGTTTTTACACAGAAGATATGGAGATACAATCTTGTGAGAGATTTAATCAAACTTTATTCAAACCATAATAATTTGGGGGATATCATCTATCATAATTATATTAACATGATGTTGGGTTGATATTTTTGGTTCTTAGAAGATAGTTTTTTGAGATAATAAAAACTCTTGGGAAACAGAATGCAAAGGTAAGTGATCTCAATGGGAATTTTTATTTACTCTTTTTTAGAAATGTGGAATTGAATTTACCATCTTGGTTGTTTCCCCTTTTGAATAAGGAAGGATCAGTGTTTCCCTACATTATGGATGAGGCCCCACCACTTCTATAGATAATTAGGTAAATCAGGTTTAGAGAATTATATTTAGGAACACATTATGGGGGTTCTCGTCAACCTATTATGAAACTCCTTAAAAACATGATTGAATTGTTGTGTATTATTCATAGAAATAAATATATGAGTGAAAAATATGTATCATGGACTTCATAATTAGTTATTGTATTCATAGTTTAAGAGGAGTATTGTAGTGTCTATCTTTTTATGACCTACCTACCAACAAGTAATGTTTGAGGTGTGAGAATGGAAGTGGATGTAGTATTGTATCTCCCTAGATTTTGTGATTGGATTTCCATGATAAGTGAGAGGTTAATATATTATATTGGTAATCATAGACTAACATAACAATTTTTTTCACTTCCTATCTATCTCATAGAATATTTTAATTGTTAGTTTTGAATGAACGTATATGTAAAATATTGTTTTGATTCGTGGGATTACCTTAAAAATTGTTTTAGATTGTGATTCCTGCTTTATTTCATGATTTTCAAGAGTGATACAGTAGGATACTGGAACTTAGTTTTGGTTTATCATGAAATTACACACCCCCACCAAGAAAGATATCCAAACAATTTGGACAGATCACATCCTAGGGTATATGATTCTGGATTGCGTGATGGTTTTTAACCACAGGTTGGATAATCACCTAGCCTTGATATAGTTTGTGTAAGATAAGTGTAACCACTCTATATTATATATCGCACTATTTAAGGCCCTATATGGAACACACATAACATAATCATTTTTCTAGTTTAAGATAAATGAAATAGTATTTATAGACCTAGAGTTCATCTGAACAGCCTTACAGAAGGGGCATATTATCCAATAGCAAGTTGGGACTACATAAATCAATAAGAATTACTATGCTTACCAATGACATAGAACATTGGATTTTATGAGGGATACCATAAATTCATGAAATTATCCCCTCTATGAGTATTTACAATATTTGTTTGTAATAGTAGGTTATCTTTGAGATTCAATAACCCTTTATAGAAACTATGCAAGGATGGAAAGTTTCCATATGACTTTGCCATGCCTCTATAATTAAACCAGGTGTATGTTGTTTGCAATGTGTCCCCATTGAGGAGATATATTTAAGCTCCTTTGAAAATTATCAACTGGTTAGAGATGGGAATTGAAGTTCAATATAACCTCACAATGTAAGTAGTGGTGATGAGTAATGGTATGAGAAGATTCTTTATTGGTGAGTGAATTCCTAGGCCGATACTCAATGGCATCACGAGAACCTCTAGGATAGCTCCAAGGATTTGGACAACTAGATGAGATCTATGTAACCTCACATTTTTTGTACGTTTCTATTTCTTGGGATTAAAATCCCTAAGGTGGGGAGAAATTAATTCCTTTATTATATGTTACACTGCAGAATATATTATAGAGTATTTTTGGAGTTATACGTTGAGCTAGCATGGATCTATAGTACTTGTGAATCCTCACATGTGGATATATAAAATGTTTTATAAATAATATATCATGGGATCGTATTTTTTCTTATCCAATTGAATATCTTTTGAATGGTTTCACATATAGGGAAACTAATACCTCCATTAAATCTGTAGTATGGGTTTTACCCTAGGCACAACATATGTTTTATTAGTTTTGTATGTTTCAGTTAAGTGCAATCATGGGAGAATGTTAAATTTAAATAAATTGATTAAATAAATTACATGATTTAATTTACACATTACTACCCTAAAAATACAAAAACTATTTATAAAGTATTCTATAACTCATCTCTATATTAAGTCTTATAATTCTAGATATTTCAGAATATTTTCATGGGAACCGTTGGTCGATGACTGTTGGATTTTATATTAATGATAAAGAATGGTGTAAATTCATGGAGTCAATGAATAACACATAAAACAATTAAAATTCAATCCATGTAGAAATATTATAATCCAATGATTGATCCAAACTTAGTTAGGTATTTTTTTGGATTAATCCATATTCTTTATTTTCTATGATAAACATGACTTAATTATTTTAGAAATTAATTCACGGGTCAATTTGTTTATTTCTTTCTTATTGATTTTTCAAGGAGTTTATAATTTTTTATTAATTTTATTTTGATATTTTATTTATCCTCCATCTTATTTGGATTCTTTAAATGATGGTAAAACAGAAATTACCTTCATTTTATGCACACATTTGTGTTCCAAGACATTATCTCTCTCCTATTCAGTGTTCTTCATTGGTATATTGATGATAATGATTTGAATCTATCATTCTGAAATATCTCTTAGGTGTAATAGATCATTTTTTGGGTTTATATTTTTGTATTTGTTACTCGGTGGATGTGTGGGGGAAACAAAAAAATAAATGATGGTATGTGTGATAATGGATCCATGATCCATATCAAGTGTTATCTATGGAGGTAAGACAATGGGTTATTTAAATTCAAAGGGTAGCTAGAATCTAACCATCATTGATGATAATGATGTACTAGTCAATGTGATTACTAGTGTTGTGTCCCAAAATCATTGTGGATCCAAAAGAAAGAGTGGGGTGGGAAATGCGTGAATATGAGAGAGTTTATGTAAAATTATTCTATACAAATATTTTAATTTGGAAGAACACATGTCATGTAGACAACATGATGCTATGGATAGGGTTTAAATAGAGTTTAAATATCACACATGATGGGGATGACCCACACATCATGTGACCATAATCTATCATACTCATCATGTACACAAAGTATATACCGATGAGTCCATTTGACCCCACACACCATGTGCGTTGGGCACACCCATTTTATTTAAAACTTTGCATGGGAATGGGAACAAAACGCATGTCTAAGTGGTAGAGAGACCTTTGCATGTCATGTATTTCTACATCAAGATATGTATATGAAGGGACATTCCTCATGATTTGGTAGGACCGATGAATTATTGTACTTAGTGACACATACCATGTTAACCCTAAATGATAAAACATATACACCATCATTAGAAGTTTAGAGCTCATGTTATCCTTATAAAAATTTTATTATTAGAATTGTTGACTTCCATTGAACCATATTAGTGTGGTTATGTTCCATTAGTCTATCCCTAAGGGGGTACAATTTGGTATATAATCCTGATAATAGGATGGGTGATCCCCTCTACGAGATAGTTGTGGGTAGCATCATGTATCCCACTATAAGGCCCTGAAGGTTATCCTCTATAATTCCTCCCAAAGTTGGGTCAAGTATTTGATTTATGGATTATAGGGTGTGAAATCCCCTTCCATGTGTGTCACTCTGGATAAGGCTATGAATCCCATATATTCACTAGAAGTGATACCCCACCTATTTTTTGACTTATGTTTTGTCTTGAGGAGTTGTAATGTCTCGGTTCTGGAAGTCTCCTAGGGCCCCCCATTCTAATTTGTTCATATGGCCTCAAGCATATTATACCAAATGCCAGAGGATGCTGACTAGAAGTGAGGGTCTTGGGTGTGGTAGTGGGGAAACTATTCCCTCATTGGAAGAGTAACAGAGCAGAAGTAAGATAGATAGAAATAGAGGAAGCATAAAAACATGAAATAAGTAAACATCTGAAGAAATAAACAACAGGAACACACATATATAAATGTTGCATTATACATATGTCTAGGAAAGAATCCAAACAAATCACAATGCTGGAAAACAATACTAAACCAACTTACCAAAGAAAATAAATTAAATTGCTCCATAGCATTGGAAGCCTCAACTTTGTCCCTTACTCCCCAACTCCACAGTAATCAAGTACTTGAAGTAGGAGGGTGTTTTCCTTTATCTATACATGCAACAATATAATCGGTTTAGGCGTAAACGCATGAACCAAACAGGGTACGAAACTAATCCCAGTGGGAACCCACCCAAATATTTGTGGCTAAAATTCAGTGAATATATATACCAGGCAATATAAAAAATGAATTAGTAAACAAGGATTTAAACACAATAACAATCCTCCAAAATCAATTACATTCATTTTCATATACCAAGTATGTAGATAATCAAAATAAAGTAACCCTATGGGAAGTAATCAGAGCCAAAACCCTCTGGTTCAACCAAAAAATCACAAGAACCCCTCTAGGAAGTACTAAAAGTCTAACCCCTCTGGTTCAGCATTAGAAAAGATACTCTGAGGAAGCACTCACCATAAATTACCCATGTGGTCTCGTATCGGTAACTAATAGGAACTCTGAGGATGCACTCAACATCTAATTCCCCCTGTGGCCCATATCGAGGAAACTATAGACACTCTAAGGGAGAACATACGTCCATCCCCCCTACAGCCTCACAACATAAAGGTAAACAAGAACTCTAGAGAATCCCTCAACATCTATTCTCTATATGGTCTACTACACCAGGTTCCCACAGCCCTGTGTAAGTCAATCGTGCACAATGATAAATAGCAGTCAAAGTAAACCTCGTGAACTACTTGTATAAATAGTCTATAGCAGAACACAACATGTCAGATAATAGTCACTCCATCCTAACAACAATAGGTATGAAAAGAAAGCAGCCTAACAGGCAAGCTAGACCAAACGTTCATAATAAGAAATCATGGGAAAAACAACCATAACATGGAAATGTTAACCCTATTCACAAAGAATTAACCTCTATCCAAACAAACAAGGCATAGATGGAAATAACAGGGCTAAAACCATAATCACGTAATACCTGGAACAAGTTATTGATGATATTTTGCACATATAACTCAAATAACAACTACGGAAAGACACAAACCATCTACCTTGTCATTTTACGGAAGATATGCGCTATCCTTAGGATTTGAATCACCCCAGAATGCCATAGATATACAAAAATTCTAAAAATTTTCAACTGAGGATAACTCGTGAAAGAGGAGAAATCAATAGATGATGTCCAATAATAATGAATAACTCCCCGATACAATTCCAACCAAACCGACAGAGGTCGAATTGGAGAATGGACGACTATTCGGGTGCTCGGCAAAGATCCGATAGTCTCGTTCTCTCCCAGAAGAGATAGGTCGAGAATAAGATGGTTTTCTCCATCAGACACGACCCCGGTCTATTTAATGAAATAAAAAGAATGCACATGACATGTTCTTTTAAAGTAAATTTCATGTACTTGCCTAATATGGCCTCCAATTTAGGTTGTCTTCAGGTCACCACATATGGCCATGTACTCAGCTATAACATGGCCAGCACACGGCTACCCTAGGAAACTGGGTACACGGCGTGTACTTATAAGTACACACCATGTACTCCTAAAATTTACAGAAACTCCCCTTTTTCTGAAATACAACTAGAAAGGAAATAAATACCTGAGAAAAAAAGATTCGGGTTCTTACAAACTTACCCACTTAAAGAAATTTGTCCCCAAATTTCTCTATCAAGGCAGCGTAAAAGTAGAAACTTCGAATAGCTCCGACCACTACGATCATACATCGTCCTCCCTCTCCTAGGTCATGTCATGTACTCATATGTGCTACCATAACACTCGTACCAAAGTAATAGACCAGCCATGGATAACATTCGCACTTCAATCAATAATCTGGATAAGATTCTCCCCAAAAGATGTGTCCACCTCGAGCTCAACCTCCTCGGGTTGGAAAACATGAGACGGGTCTGAGAATTACTGTCAGAGCTGAGAAATGTGGAATACATCATTCATATCCCAATACCTCTGATGTAATTAACCAATAGGTAACTGGCCAAACTCCACTCTAACACCTCAAATAACCCGACGTATCTCGGAAAAATATTACCATATCTTCTAATCATCTTGTGTCCCAACTTTGCTGTGACACGTAGAAAAAACTGATCTTCAACCTTGAACTCTAGGGGTCGCCTCCATCAATCAGCATTAAAATTTTGTCATGATTGTATAGTATCCATCCTTTTCCGAATCAAATCTATAAGCTCTGTGGTATCTTGGACAAGATGAGGTCCCTGCATAGCTTCCTCTCCTGACTCTGGCTAGCATAGGGATGATCGGAATGGCCTACCATACAAAACCTCATAAGTTTCCATCTGAATAGTTACATGAAAACTATTATTGTAGGAAAACTCTAGAAGAGGTAAGTGTTTCTCCCAAGAACATCCAAAATAGATGATTCAAGCTCGAAGCATGTCCTCAGGCACCAGAATTGTATGCTCGAACTTGCCATCTATATAGGGAAGGTATGTTGTACTCAGATATACCTATGTACCCAAAGCCATCTGAAATCTCTGCTAGACCTGAGAAGTAAAATGTACATCCCTTTCTGAAACAATAGAGTGTGGAACTCCATGTAAACACATAATCTCTCGGATGTACTTCCTCATATGCTCATCAACACTGAAGGTCTCCTTGATCAGTAAGAAGTGAGAAACCTTTGTGAGTCTTTCAATGACAAGCCATACTGCATTATTCCCTCAAGGCGCCTCGGAACATCTGTCATGAATTCCATCGTGACGTCGCACCACTTCTACTCGGGAATGGGTAACCACTGCAAAATTCCTAGTGGTCACTGATGCCCTACCTTCACCTATTAATAGGTGGGACACCTCATGACAAAACCAGCAACATCACTCTTCATACCTGGCCACTAATTCTGATGGTGTATATCATGTTACATCTTAGTGACACCAGGATGAACTACCCAGACTAAGGAATGAATGTCTTGCATCAGCTCCTCACATATGTCTGCTGACACCCATACATTTCCATTAAAATAAAAGATCTCATCCTCTCCCAAGGTCCATCTTGGAATAGGGTCCTCTCCTAACACACTCTACCATAGGACTAGGCCTTCAGAATCTAATATCTGCCACTTTCCCACCTGATCAAGTAGAGTTGAGGTGATATCTCCAGAATAAAGAAATGTATGCCCCTGTCTATCATGGACATCCGAATTAATCTCAATGAACAAAGCCATAAGCAGCCACTCACTGTTGGCCTACTGCACTGCCTGTATTTGATTCTTCCTTCTCAGCGCATCAACCACCACATTTCTTTTCCCAGGCGTGCAGGTAAGCTAAAAGTCCAAGGGCTAAAGGTACTCAACCCACCTATTATTTCTCAAATTTATATCATGCTGAGTTAAGATATACTTGATACTTTTTTGGTCAGAGAAACATAGAAAATTCTCTCCTAGAAGATAATGTCTCTAACAGCGTAAATCGTGAACAACTACAGCCATCTTGAGATCATGCGTCGGTTAATTCCTATCATGTGGCCTCAACTACCGAGACATGTATGCAAAAACTCCTTCCGCCTGTATAAGAACATCTCCTAGCGTAATACATGATGCATAACAGTAAATATTATAGATCTTTCCCATATCTAAAAAAGCTATTATCGGTGCTGAAGTCAACCTCTCTTTCAGCTCTTGAAAGGCTGAATCACAGGAGACTGACCACAAGTACTTCACACCCTTCTTAGTTAGGCCTATCAGTGGCACTACAAGGTGTTAGATGTACTGTATGAAATGCATATAGTATCCCTCCATCCCTAGAAATCATCGTACCTCAAATACGTTATTCGTCTTCTCCCAAAAAGTACTTCTCTAACCTTCCTTGGGTCTAATGATACACCTATCTCTGAGATAACCTGACCCAAGAAGGGAATCTGGTCCATCCAAATGTGGCATTTTGAGAGCATAGCATATAACTGATTCTCTCTTTGTGTACTCAAAACCATCTCAAGAAGGGTGGTATGGTTGTGTCGAGTGTGAGAGTACACCAAGATATCATCCATGAAGAATAACATGAAAGAATCCAAGTACGGATAGAACACTCGATTCATTAGTGCCATGAAGACTGAAGGCATGTTCATGGGACCGAACGGCATAAAAACATACTCTTATAGACCATACCTACTTAGAAGGGGTGTAAGTGGTATATCTAATGGTATAATGCGCAAAAGATGATAACCAGATTGAAATTTGTTTTTCGAGAACATCCGCGCTCCTCAAAACTAATCAAAGATATCATCAATCCTCGACAAGGGATATTGGTTCTTGATCATCAACTGGTTCAACAAATGATAATCCACACAATGTTTGAGGGTACCATCCACCTTCTTCTAAAATAGGATAGGTGAAACCCAACGATATAAACTGGGTCTGAAGAAACCCTTTTCATGTAGCTACTCTAATTGCTTCTTATGCTCCTGTAACTCTGGTGTAGCCTTCCTATAAAGAGGAATGGACACTGGTGTTGCTCGTGGCACAAGCTCAATTGAAAATTCCACCTCTCACTCTAGTGGAAAACCTAAAAAGTTTTCTAGAAAGGAATAATAAAAATGATCCACCACTAGAGGAAATTCCATTTGTGAAGTCCCCTATTCATCCAGATATAGACTAGAAATCTAGTTTGTAACTCCTCCCAACCCATGATGCTCGGGTCCTACTCTGCTCTCCAAGACATCCCACTTGCCCTTATGAAGAAATGATCTTCCCTCTGATGATGTGAACTCACCCTACAATGATAGCAATAGAAAAATTCTTGGAAGGGAGATAACCAGTCCATTCTGTGAATGACATCGTATCCTATCATCTTTAAGACGTAGAGGTCCCATAAGAAGTGGCACCCACCAACCTCTATAGGGAACTCCTTGCACTAACATACACTAGCCATTCTATTTCCCAAAGAAGTTTCTAGTGTCAATATATTAGCAGCAGAAAAGATATAGATCACAAGACTCTCCACAATACAAATAGGTATAATTCTATGGGAAGACACTATATCAAAATGTGAAAAATCTAGAACTGATGCAACTAGGATCATACCTCGAATTATAAAGGGTCTATAATCTTAATCCTTCTAGGTCTCCTCCACTACAAAAGTATAACCTACACCGCGACACTGCGACCCTACCAGACCACACTATGCCGATCCACCCAGATGTCGCTAAAAGCCTAGCGATTGTCTACCACGGCCGTGACATCCACTATGGCCTGAGTGGCCAGAAGAACTCCAGTTCCCTGACTGATGAGAAATTGGTGGTGCTTATGTTGAATGAGGAGTCATAGAAGAACCCCTATCACCAGCTACCGATTAGAAAAACTGATAGAAATGCTGAAGTTTCCCCATCTTGCGACAAGATCGGCACTCCACTGGGTCTCTCGGGCATTAGAGACTCATATTCCAACTCTTCCCGCACTGGTATCACACTACCTAGCTACTAGAAGATGTATCTTTCATTCTTGGATCTCTGCGTGTAGACTCCCATCATAACTTCCTACTATCATTAGGAGGGATACCAACTCCAAATGTCGAACTTCCATATCCCACAACTCCAGAATCCCACATATTTCTCTCCTTGATCAGTGGTTGTTTAACTATAGAGGTGATGAAAATAAGCCTAAATATGTTCACTTGAGATCAGATGTCATGCCGGAGACCATTATGAAATTTCCATGCCAGAAATAACTCATCCCCTCCTAGAATAGGCATGAAGCATTGTAGCTTTGGGAAGCGAGAAGAATACATTATAACTGAAAGAGTACCCTGCTCGAGACTAATGAACTCTCATGCTCGATCAGCCCTCAATGTCTCCGAGTAGAATTAGTCAGAGAATGCATGTTGTAACTCATCTCATGCCATAAAATTTTGGCACCCCACCTATGAGATTACATCCCACAATCTCTTGGTGGAGTACCGATGAATATAAGTATATAGATTAACCCTCCTCTCTGGAGGAATCTATAAATTCTTGAAGATTGATTGCATGGATTCTAACCGTGACTTTATAGCCTGAGGTCCTCCTTCCCCTATAAAGGTGGGAGGATAATGCTGCTGAAAACCCCACACCAGCTCTGCCATAGACGGAGTAGGATGTGGTACTCCATGGAAGGTTTTCATAAACCTCATAAGGCCCACCAAGAAATGTGTGTCCGCACCTCTGTCTAGAATGACGACTGGTACCAAGACTGGCACAACTGGAGGATCTTCTTGTAGTCCCTGATTAGCCATATCTGGTGTCTGATAATTGTCCATTGACTGGCGAACAACCATAGGACGTCTCAGTTGCATGACACTGCAATGTCAAGTGCACGCCTTAGATAAATATTAATGGGGACTGAATCATAGAAGTGTAAAAAGGAAAAAAGATAGTGAAAGCACAAATTTTTTTCAAAACATGGATACACGATGTGTAAAATGCCTATACAGTGTGTTCCCTTTATCCTTCACATGGGCATGTACGTTTTCCAAACCAGGTCATGTAACACCCCATACACATGGCGTGTTGTTCTAACACATGGTGTTTACTTGATTCCTCTTCACATGCTCGAGATCTTCTACACGGCTAAGCCACATAGTTACACTTAAAACAAAACTAAACAATGTGTTCCAGATAGACACTGCATGTACTTGAGGGATTTCACCGACCCGTGTTGTTTTCTACATGGCTAGACACACTACTGACTATAAACGGCATGTTAAATCTTGACACAGTGTGTACAACCTATATTTTATCCATCCGTGTCGTTAGTCACATGGGTGGACACATGGTCCACACAACACTTTGTGTTAAACCAGTACACAGTGTGTTCCCCCCAGTGGTTTTAACCCCTTGTCTTTTCCCACACATCTAGTGACACAGTTAGAGACTACATGACCTATACATAAAGTACACGGTGTGTGCATAAGAAAAATAGTTCATTCCCAAATAGAAGGACACATGGCATGTATTTATCAATAAACTCCTAGTATTCTAGGTTTTTCAGGATAGTAGGCCTTTACAACTATTCTAGAACCTAGAAAAACACTGAAATTAACATTAATGTAACAATTTTTGATCTGTGAGGGCCCATACTCCCTTCGAATCAAAGCTTGGCATCTTATATAAGTCGTATACATGCATAAAAGTGAAATGATCCACCAAATTCTGATTTGTGGGCCCATAACACCTCATGAACCAAAGTTTGGCATTTATTCACTACAAAACCTTACATAATCCAATACCCTATCAAAAATCAGGTATTCTATCAAAGCATCTATTACAACATCATTCATATCTAGAGCAATATCTATCACAATAACATGCAATCACTAATACACCATAAATGGAATGGCAAGAATGCATGACATGTGATCTCTAACAACTGCCTATATGATGCATGAGATGACATACCCTCATCTCTCCAGGTTGCAACAAAAATAGAACCACAAAAACATTAACGATAAAAGCACAGGACATGTGAATCACCCAATGGTGAAAATATAATAAACTGTAAAATTTCAAAACCATAAAAATAGAAATAAATGAGGTAAATTGGCCTTGTCATGTATACATGTTAGCTACTCTCGGGTACAAATTATTACCACATACATATTCTTTCCAATCTATGTATATAGGCTCCAAATAGTAAGTTAAGAAAAAAAGAATTCATTTTATACCATATTGTAAAATCCTTGTTCTGAAAGCTGCCCAGGGGCTCCCTGTACCCGGTTTTTCACATGGCCTTAAGCACATTTTCCTGAATGCCAGAGGCCGCCAACTAGTAGCGAAGGCCTTGGGTGTGATAGAGGGGAATCTATTCCCTTATTTTCATAGTAACACATTTGATGAGAGAAATATAGCAATAACAGCAGTAATAAAACATGCAACAAGTAAAAAAGCAGAAGAAATAAACAACTAGAGCCCACATATATAAAGGATGCATGATACATATGTCTAGGAAAGCATCCAAAAAAAGCACAATGCTAGAATATAGTACTAAACCAAAGTACAAAATAAAATAAAGTAAATAGCTCCACAACATCGCAAGACTCAGCTTGGCCCCATGCTCCCCTGCTCCATAGCAATCAAGTACTTGAAGTAGAAGGTCACTTTTCCTTTTCTATACCTGTAGCAATATAATCTATTTGGGCCCAAAAGCATGACCCAAATAGGGTGTGAGACTAATCATAATAGGAAACCACCCAAATATTTGTTCCTAATAGTCAATGAATGTATATGGTAGACAATAAACAAAATGATGTAGTACACAAGGAACTAAACATAGTAACAATCCTCCAAAATCAATTTCATTCATTTTCATATACCAAGTAATAAAATAATCAAAAGTATGTTACACTCTAGGAAGCCATCATATCCTAACCCCTCTGGTTCAAACAAACAAACAAAAGAAGCCCTCTGAGAAGTATTCATAATCATACCACCCTGGTTCATCTTTAGAAAAGACACTCTGAGGAAGCACTCACTGTCACATCCCCTTGTGGTATTGTATCGGAAACTAACATGTTCTTTGAGGAATCATTGTACATCCAATTCCCCGTGTGGCCCATATTGAAGAAACTATAGACACTCTGAGGAAGCACTGATGTCTATCCCTCCTATGTTCTCGAAACGTAAAGGTAAATAGACACTTTGGAAAATCCCTCAACGTCCATTCTATCTATGGTCTACTACACCATGTTCCCACAACCATGTCTAAATCAATCGTGCACAATGATATATTGTAGACAAAGAAAACATCTTGAACTACTTGGATAAATAGTCCATAGAATATCACATTATATTAGATAATAGTCATTAAATCTTAATAATACTAGGCGTGAATGGAAAGTAGCCTAACATGCAAGCTAGACCAAATGGTAAAAACAAGAAATCATGGGAAAAACTTCCATTTCATGGAAAAGTTAATCCTATTCACAAATAATTAACCTCTATCCAAACAAAAAAGGAATAGAAGGTAATAATAAGGCTAAATACCATAAATATGCAATATCTTGAACAAGGTATTGGGCATTTTTTCACATATAAGTCAAAGAATAAAAACAAAAATGCAAAAACCACCTGCATCGACATTGTACATATGATATACACGAACCTCATGCCTTGAATCTCCCTAGAATGTTGTAGATCTAAAAAATGCAAAAAAAATTCAACTAAGGATAACTATTGAAAGGGGAGAAATAAAGTTATGATGTTTAAAAAGAAAGGAGAACCCACATATACGATTCCAACGCAACTGAAGGAGGTGGAATCAGAGATTGGACAGTGAGTCAGGGGCTCAGTGAAGATCTAGAAGTCTCGTTCACTCCTAGATGAGATAATTCAAGAAGAATATGGTTATGTCCCTCAGATGTGACACTGATTCATTTAATGAATTTAAAAGAAAGTACATGGTGTGTTCTTTCAAATTACACATTATGTACTTGCATTATCTGGCCTCTTCTTTAGGTAGTCTCCATGTCACCACACAAGGCCATGTACTCAGCCGTTACATGGCCAGCACACAGCTACCATTGGAAAATGGGTACATGGAATGTACTTATAAGTACATGGCATGTACTCTTAAAATTTCCCAAAACTCCATTTTTTCTGAAATATAACCATAAAGGAAAGACATACCTGAAAATATTATGTGGGTTTTTACAAGAGGTGTAGTTTGACCAAGTGAGTAACCTATATTATCTGTCTCAGTTCCTTTTTGTATCTTCAAAGAGTCAAATAATTTGTATGAACTCACCGATGTGTGTCATTGGCATAGATATTACACATCAGTGAGTTTTTTCAAACGAATATTACTTTGGTAACATGAGAAGTGTCCTTTGGATGATAGTGAGGAATTTCCTTAACCTGATATTTTGACTATTCCTTAAAAATATCTGGGTAATCTTATATTTTCCCAGTCTAGTAATTCATATTTTAATCCATCTATTTTATTTTTGGTTTGGTTATTTCAGGGGGTCCTACTGTGTAAGATTATAATCACCCATGTATGGGATCTTCCCACATGTGTTATTTCTTATGAATTTTGAAGGCCTTTTCATGCAATCCTATGAGGACTAATAGTAGGTTGAGATTAGTTTTTTTAGATAGACCATTGATGATTCCATTTGTTTCTTATTTAATACATCCCCATTATTGTTACTAAGTTGGAATTATTTATATCATGGGATTTTATTTTAAATTTTTCACACTTTTCTTAATCTATGACATAATCTACTATGGGATTACTTTTTATTCATTAATTTGAATATTCATTTTTATATATTTTTAATTATATTTGAGTGTGCAGATGTGGTAAATTTGGATTACCCCACCCATGTGCGAGATAAGCATTCTCAGTGCTACTTTCCATCCACATTCCAAATATAAGTAGTATTGGGGTATTACACTCATCTTTTCTTTGAAAAAATGATCTTAATTATGTATAGTCATGACATTATGGTTGTGTTGTCATGCCCCGTCCCCTTGGGCCCATGCCGTGACTACCCCAAGCCTGCCTACCATTGCCCAGGGGCTGGCGACTAGCACCAAAAGGCATATTCCCTAAAATTGGGAAGGCATTGACTTTAAAACCTGTAAACATACTCATCTAAGTATAAAGCAGGTTAAGAACACAAGTAAACTGTATAGTAAAAAAGAGTGTGTACAGTAAGAAAAAGGGGCTAGAATACAAGCCCTATTGGAATGTACACGAAAACTGAAAAGTACAAGTAAACTGAAACAGCTCCTGTGAACTCCCACCAAGGACCCTACCTGAAAGGTACGTACATCTCTAGAATGGTCATCCCCACGGTACGACTTGTCTAATTTCCACGTCTGAGCTACCTCCATTCTTGTTACTCTCATCCTCAGTTAGCACTATATGTTGTCTGCACCAAACACAACACGGTGCGGGCATATCCCGTGCAGGGGTGAGTATAACGATACGCAGTAGGGACCCCAAGACCCTCAAAGGTCTCACAAAACCCACAAATGATAAATCACAAAACATGAAAACACCTATCAAACCTAATTAGGTATATTCCCATACATATACCTAAGTTATCAAGTATACCAATCTCAATAATGAGGAAAATCAAGGCCCAAATCCTTAGCTAATGTACAACTAATTCACTAAGGAAAGAATACCACGAAGGTAACACCACAAAGGTAAGTACCACAAAGGTATGCTACACATAATAATACCACAAATGTATCACCACGACGGTATGAACCATGAAGGTATGCCACATAGATGATTATCAAAAAGGTAAATACTTAGCTCACACCAAGTGTAACTTAAGTACGATAGTAATTCCGATTAGATGTAACTACTGAATCATCTTACTCTGTTAATAGGTAGACCCTCATAGGATTCTAAATAATTAGACCCATGTAGGATCCAAAATCATGAAACCCACATAGGAGCCTAGTACATCATCAGACCCACATATGATCCTAGTACAGTAGACCCATGTAGGATCCTAGAGTAGTCCCATGTAGATTCCTAGAGCAGATCCAAGTGAGACTCTAGAACAATGACCCACAAAGAATCCCAATCACAGACCCACATAGGCTCCCTTTCTCATAATACAGCCAACTACAGGGTTCACGCACTAAACCCACCTGATTCTGGGAGGGTCCGCTCCTCATGTCACGGGTCGATAATCCAACTACCACGAAGTCCCATGATGAAGAATCCCAAAGTACCGCCTCGTAAAAGGGGTCTCAACGCAACATACGGGGCGTCAATCGGATGCCCAGTCTGTATGTTATTGGCTATTTAGTCCTGAGGCACCAGTTGGATTCGTGTTTCATCCAACCTGACCATACCCCAACATTATCCACAACCCAAGTAGGATATAACAAAAGGACCTTCTCAATCCAAAGTTTCTGTGCCATAGACAGTTCATCAAACGAACGCCTGAACCTCAAGAAATTGCCGAAAGAGAAAAAATGGGTCGAAGTTGGTCTGGGTTCGGTCAGACTGACCTGGCCCGACCCGGCCCAACCCAGCCCGTGGGATTTGTCCCGGACCACAGTGCGGAGGCCCGTTGGGCTCGTGGTGATCCGGATCGAGGTGCAGCGGCCCGCGGTGCAGCATCCCACCCACTCCTCTGCGTGGCACGGTCGCGCGTCACACCTTCACTGGTGGCTGCCTCGGCCGGCCGCCATCGAACAAGGCCACATCTTCTGCACACCGAGAAGAGCAGATGTGTGCCGCCGACCGCCACCCATGCTCTACCGCAGCATATGGGCCATGGTCCTTCTTCAACAGCGCGGTTTCACCGCCACCTTCTTCGCCGCCGGTCGTGGTGCCGGCCGCTGTTCCCGGGACCCACCAGTGTCAGTCTCCATCCTCTTCCATCGCGAAGAACACATCAAGAACCAAAACGATTGGTGGATAGGTTAGTTTATGTTCATTTGGCATGTACCCTCTGCATTAGAGTGGTAGAAAGCGGCTCATGGGAGGAGGTTCAACGTGAATGAAAATTAACAAAATTTAATTGAAATCACGCCCCTACCTCGATGGTTTGTTAATGTAGGTGACGACAGAAGTACATATGTTGGTTCTTCATCATTGAATATGTCCCTCGTTGGAGATGGCGTGTTCTTTATTATAAAATATGGTGCGTTCTTTTTTGGATAATGATCCTCGTTGGGAGGTGTTCTTCATTGGAGATAATGATCCTCCACAATTATCCCAGGTTCTCCCCTTCTCATTTTCCAAACCAACCCTCTCAAAGATAAATAGTGGCATATATAAATTAAAATAATTATAGCAGATTAATTTATGTTAGCACAATTAGATGCAGAGACATTTAATTAATTTTAGATGGATCAATTAATTAAATGTCTAGTTGAAAGGTTTTCTCCCATTAAATAGGGTATGGCTAGTCCCAACCACTATAATTCAATTTGGGGGGTTTTTAGTTCAGGTGTTCCCCCCCTCCATAACCCATGTAGAGAGGTTTCAATAAAAATAAAATAAAATATAATCTTTATTTTATTTTTATTTCCACGAAAAACACGTAAACTAACTTTCACCGTCGACCGACTGTGGTCGAGGTGAAGGTCTCTTTAAGAAAATACCAACACTAAGAGTTCAATGCTATCCTCAGATTTCAAGTCCATGCACCGGTTCAAAACTTACAAAAACACATCGGCATGTTTATTGAACGTACCCAAAAAAAGTTCATAAATTCTTTCCGAGCACACCAAGCATTATAATCATGCACCATCAATTTTCCCAGACTCGTAAAATTTCCATATAAATAAAAAAATACATGGAATTACTAAATATTTACATTCTCCCCACCTCAAGGCTTTGTGTCCCCATAAACCATTACTCAATCTAAGGGAACATATTGGGGTACTGAGCACGTATCTGAGCCTCCTTCTCCCATGTGCTCTCTTGGAGGTTCCCGTGCTGTCAATGTACACACACCAAAGGTATCGATCACCCCCAAGGACTCGATCTGGTCGATCCTCAATCCTGACTAGAACCTCCATAAACGTCTCCCCGTCATCAATGTCAAGATCACCATGGTTGATGATGTGAGAAGGGTTGTGCATGTATCTCCACAACTGAGAAATGTGGAAGATGTCGTGCACCCGGTGCAACTGAGGGGGAAGTGCTAGGCAGTAAGCCACCTCGCCAACTCTGCTGAGGACCTGGAATGGTCCAATGAACCATAGAGGTAACTTTCCACCTCGGCCAAATCTCCTCAAACCTCGTCGGGGTGAAACCCATAAGAAGATGTTGTCACCATCCTCTAACTCCCAAGGTCTTTGTCCTCTTTAGACATAAGACTTATGTCTGCTCTGTGCAGTCTTCATCAGCTCATGGATGATCTACACCTTCTCCATGGTAGCCTGGTCCCCTGAGTACTAACTCCCCTGGGTCAGTCCAGCACAAAGGGGATCTGCAAGGTCGGCCATACAGATCCTCTAATGATGACATCCCAATGGTGGAGTGATATCTGTTGTTGTATTCAAAATCCACCAAGAGAAAGTGATCCTCCTAACAATGACCAAAGTCAAGGACACAAGTACCCAACATGCCCTCGTGGTTCTGAATGGTCCGTTCAGTCTGGACATCCATCTAAGGGTGGAAGGCGGTGCTCAAATGAAGCTGCATCCCAAAATCCACCTACACCCCCTTCCATAGGTGGGAAGTGAAATGGGTATCATGATTGGAAACAATCATCGAGGGTGCTCCATGTTGCCGCACATTCTCCTGCACATAGAGGTGTCCCATGATCTCTACTGAACCCTGCTTTCTGATCGGTAGGAAGTGGGCCGATATGGTGAGTCGTTCGACAATCACCCAGATAGAATCATGACCCCTAGATGTACGTGGAAATCCTGTCATGAATTCTATGGATATCTCATCCCACTTACACTTTGGGACCACTAATGGTTGAACTAATCTTGTTGGTACCTAATGCTCCGACTTCACTTGCTGACAATTAAGGCATTGAAAGACAAACTCTACTACTGATTTCTTCATTCTCGGCCACCAATGATGTCGTCGGAGGTCCTGCTACATATTTTATAATCCCGGATGTACCGCTAGAGGGGATGTGTGGAACTCCATCAACACTTCCTCCCAACCTGACACGGGTACCAAGGTAACATCTTGAATCGTCGCCCACCGCCAGGTACACTGCCAGCTCCGCTGCCACGTCTGCCTGCTCCCTGTGGACCTCCTCAGTTGAAACTTTGTCTCTGCCTGCGTAGTCCTTCGGCGATCTACTAATCATCCATAAGGTTGGTCGAGCATTCACGAGCCATGTGACCTAACCCACCGCATGTGTAACACTATTTTCTCCTCGCTAGACTGGCTTTGTCTTCAGTGCCCTGCAAAACTGACCCTAAATCCAGCAGTCATCCACCTATAGGTCTGGTCCTATTTAACCTCTGTGACATCTATCTGCTGCCAGCTACAAAAGACTCTGCTACGTGATTCCCGGTGTTGGGTCTCACTGCTGGTGACTTTTCAGCAAGAAAACTCTCTAATAACAGGGCTCTCTCTAATACCCCTACCTATGTCGGGATGTTGAGAGAAATCATCGAAGCCCTGATCTCCCGCCTGAGCCCCTGCCCAAAGGTCCAGGCCCTGAAGAATGGGTCCCACACCTTATCAGTGGAGTGGCATGAGAGGTCAGTGAAAATCGCTCAGTACTAATCCACAGTCATGTTTCACTCTTATAGATGAAGAAGCTCTTGAATGTGCATTGCGCAAAGAGTCACTGGGACAAACTCTACCAGAAATAGGGTCTTGAAGTCTTCCTAGAGAAGTTTCACCCCATTGTGAACCTGAAGCATCAAGCTCCACCATCTTCCTACTACAACTTGTAGATGACTGGCAGCTAGGATCACCATGAGATCTGGTAATGTCCCTACCAGTTGGAAGACTCTCACCACGGACTCCTGCCAATCCTCAGCCGCCTGGGGGTCCATCTCGCCTCAGAACCTCGGTGGCCTCTGGCGCTGGAACACGAGCAACACGATCAAAAGATATGAACCCTATACTACTAGGGCTAGTGGAATTTATGGCTCAAAGGGTAACGGTACCGCTGGTTCCTCTGCTAGTTCCTCTACCGATAAAGGTCCTTGTACTGAGGCCTCACCACTCGATGGGCTACAATCACGTACTATACTAGGAACCCTAGTTGGATGCCTGTGTGAAGGCATCCTGAAAAGGTACAGGTGTGTCATGGTCAATAATTTATACCTGGTGAGCTGAATCGAAGATTTTACAATGAAAACTTTTCAAAACACACTTGCAATCAGTGTTTTCATGCACTGAGTCAGAAATTAGAAGTCAGGGTCCTATTGTTTTGATACGTCGGCCACTGCACCAACACAAGATTCCATAAACTGATTACCACACTCAATAAACATTACACTATTATCGTTAAAAATATCAGAGTCATATGTTCTACGGTAGAACTAACTCCTATGATACCAATTTTTCACGACCCGTCCCCTCAGGCCCGTGTCGTGACTACCCCAAGCCAACCTTCCATAGTCCAGAGGCTGGCGACTAGCACCAAAATGCATATTCTCAAAAATTGGGAAGGTATTGCCTTTATAACCTGTAAACTCACACAACTAACCACAAAGCAGGTTACGAACACATGTAATCTTTATTGAAAAAATAGTGTGTATAGTAAGAAAAAGGGGCCAGAATACAAGCCCTACTGGAAAGCACAAGAAAAATGAAAAGTACAAGTAAACTGAAACATCTCCTGTGAGCTCCTGCTAAGAACCCTACCTGAAGGGTAGGTACAAATCTCAAACGGTCTTCACTGTCGTATGCCTCGTCTAATGTCCACCTCCATGCTACCTCCAGTCATGGTACTCTCTTCCTCAATCAACACTATCCATCGTCTACACCCAACACAACAAGGTGTAGGCACAACCCGTGCAGGGGTGAGTATAACAATACTCAGTAGGGACCCCAAGACCATAAAAGGTCTCTAGAACCCCACTAATGATAAACCACAAAGCATGAAACCATCTGACAACCCTACTTAGGTATATTCCCTTACATATACCTATGTTATAAAGTATACCCATATCATTCATGAGGAAACTCAAGGCCCAAATCCTTAGTCAAAGTATAAATGTTCCACAAAGGAAAGAATACTGTGAAGTTAACACCACAAAGGTAAGTACCACAAAGGTATGCCACACATAAGAATACCATAAAGGCATCACCATAAAGGTATGCACCACGAAGGTAAGCCACACAGATGATTATCAAAAAGGTAATGAATCAGATCGCACTAGGTATAACTTAAGTACAGTAGTAAATATGATTAGATGTTACTACGGAATCATGTTACTCTATTAAGAGGCAGATCCACTTAGGATCCTAAATCATCAGACCCACATAGGATCCTAAATCATCAGCCCCACATAGGATCCAAGTACATCATCATAAAAAACATAGTATCCTAGTACAGTAGACCCACATAGGTTCCTAGAGTAGTCCCACATGGATTCCTAGAGCGGATCCAATTAAGACTCTCAAACACAGACCCATGAAGGATCTCAAGCACAGACCCGCATAGGATACCTCTCTCATGATAGATCCACCTACAGGATTCATGCACTAAGCTCGCTTGATTCTTGGAGGGTCCACTCCTCAAGTCATGGTTCGATACTCCAACATCCATAAAGAAGTATCCCAAAGGACCAACATGTAAAAGGGGTCTCAACGTAATGAACTATAACATCCCGTCTTCTTATAAGATAAACTTTCATTACATTACACAAAACTGAGGATCTTTAAGGTTTAGTGTCTTGGAAACCAGGAACATAATACATGAAAACAACATAAAGCATTATTCTTAAACACTTGAAAGGCTTCTCCTTCTGTTCATCCTAGGTTCATTACTGCATCTCATAACCTGGGGACATACATCAAAAGAAAGGGTGAGAAGGAGGCCCAGTAAGGGAAACAAGAGGAACATTTTACATGTGAACTTGATATACTTCAATAAGAACATGAAAAGAACTTTAAGGCATGAGAAACAAATCATGAGGCATTTCATAATAAAAATAGCATTTTTCATAACTTGAAGATGTGGCTACATCATTTAACATAGACAATCCGGAACATATCACCATGGTCCATCCCCAATGTGTCATTTGAAAATTACCAAGGTTATTCACCAAGGTATCGTGAAAATTGTAATCTCTAGTGGTTACATCATTACCCAATGCATTGGAGCATTATCAGGGCGCACCCTTAAATTTGCCTTTATTATCATGTGACCCACATATATCATCATCAAACATTTCATAAATAACCCATATAGTATAAAATAAATATGTTTCATTTCATAATCATATCATTTTAAAAACTACTTTAAATACATGATCTTTACGTCACTTTAAACCCACGGAAAGGGAAAGCGGGTCTCATGTATGTAAATCCCAGAATTTAAAATAGAACATTTTGATATATATGTGAATACCCTTGTAGAAATAAGAGCTTTGAGTATTCACTTTATAACATAAAATAATTTTGAGAAAAGAGAGAGGCATTTTGAGACGAAAATTCTGTAGCATAACAGCTATGTTACAAGGTTTTAGAAAACATTGAAAAGAGAGGGGACATGGGTAACCCACTCATAAATGATCCATAAAACAGTAGGGGGACAGAATATAATGGATTTAAGAACATGGTAATGAAATTTGAAATATATACCATATGAAATGAAAAACATGGAAGTGAGACAAAACAAGATTTCTCTTATGAAAATTCGGCAGCCTAACGGCGTCACTTAACTTCAATAAAAAAGATTTGACAAGGTCAAACAGGGTCTCTCATCATATGATCATAAGAGATCAGTATGATAGATATGGAGATCATACACCAACATAATAAAAAATAACTTGAAAGATTTGACATGAAAATTGAACTTGAAAAATGAGAAGGGTGAAAGAATCACTTAAAAATTCGGCAGCCTAACGACGTCGCTTAAACTTTCATAAAACGAAATGATGAGAGTAAGAGGGGATATCTCATCATATAAACATGAAAGGTCAGTAAGAGTAATATAAATGAACATCCTCTCACATAATAACATGGAGCCTAAAAGGAATGACATAAAAGAGATTACATGAAAAGAAGGAAAGAGGTCGGATCCATTACCTTAAAACGTGACTCTTGAAACTCAATGTTTTGGACCTTGAGGGCTTGGGAGCACCTTGGGAGGACTCCTTGGAAGGTAATGAGACCATAACTTCGTTGGGGGAGAGTTGGGAGTGAAAACTAAAGGAGGAAAGGGTGGGTATTTATAGGGAAAGTGAGGGGACAAGGCATTAATGGCCAAGGGACACCTCACTAGTGGTTTTGGAAAAACCATGGGCTTGCCCATGGTATTTGCCCATGGTATTGGCCACTTGGGACACCTCATACCTTATATTACTATTCATAATTTACTATTCATCAAAAATTAAGTTGATCTTATTAGACTCCAAATTCCTTACTGAACACTTTTGTAGAAGAACATTTTTTGAAAATCATTACACATCATTAGTTATTTAGGGTTTTCATAAATATTTTAAAATAGCCTTTTTTTCAAAATTCATAAATAAAATACATTCTAAAATTATCTGGACAGTTGAAATTTCACAAACATCACTAAAGGAAGAAATCTCAATTCATTCACCCGAAAGGATTACACAAGGAAGCTAGGGTCTCGTCACATAGCCCCTTATAACACTGGCATAAGACCAAAGTGTAAGGTGTGCTATGGTGAGAGAATCTGAGGGAGGCTCAGATAACATTTCCCTAGTAGTAATCTCTACTAACTTGAACTTCTCCCGCAGGCGTTTCCGTTCAAGCTTGACATGCTGGAGTTCGGCTTGGGCTTGGTCCAAAGCGAAGCCCACAGATGCTACTTCCTTCCCAAGCTCTGATAAGTGGGCTTCGTAAGGTTCGAGTCTAATGGATGAGGCCATCGACTCCTCTTTCTGCATTAACCATTAACATCTTATTAAATCAATAAGAGTAAGTTAATATACTACTCAAAAAGATTGGGTCGTTACATTCTTCCCCCCTTAAGAAATTTCGTCCAGGAAATTTATACTTGAGGCCTAGTCGAAAAGGTGAGGGTACTTTTGCATCATCGTTTCCTCAGGATCCCAAGTCGCTTCTTCATACTTATGATTCCTCCACAACACTTTCACAAGGTGGGTAGTCTTTTTTCGTAGAACCTTGTCTCTACGGTCCAAGATCTCCACTGGCTGCTCCTCATAAGAGAGGTCATGTTCCAGTTGTACCACCTCTGGGTTCAGTACATGTGAAGGGTCGGGTATGTACTTCCTCAAGAGAGATACAAGGAAGACATCATGAACTTGAGCTAGGTTCGGTGGAAGTGCTAGAAGATAGGCCACTGCTCCTATGTGATCAAGGATTTCATAGGGGCCAATGTACCTAGGGATGAGCTTCCCTTTCTTCCCAAACCGCATGACTCTCTTACATGGAGAAATTCGAAGGAAGACTTTGTCACCAACACCAAACTCCAAGTCCCTTCGACGATTGTCAGCATAGCTCTTCTGTCGACTCTGAGCTGCCTTTATGTGTTGTTGGATGGCATGAACATGTTCTATCATCTCATGCACGAGATCAGGCCCAAGAAGCTTCCTCTCACCAGTTTCATCCCATCAAGTAGGAGTTCTACACCGCTTTCCATACAGAGCTTCATAGGGTGCCATCTGAATACTCGCACGGAAGCTGTTGTTATAGGAGAACTCCACTAATGGGAGGTGTTGATCCCATCCACCCTTAAATTACATTGAGCATAATCTCAACATGTCTTCGAGTGTCTGAATAGTCCTTTCAGATTGGCCATCAGTTTGAGGATGATAGGCCGTACTAAAATTCAATTCAGTATTCAGAGCATGTTGAAGACTTCTCCAGAATTTTGATGTGAATCTTGGGTCACGATCAGATACGATGGATAGTGGTACCCCATGCAGCCTTACCACTTCCTTCATGTATATCTTGGCAAGATGATCCAGAGATAAATCTTCCCGAATAGAGATAAAATGGGCTGTCTTGGTGAGACGGTCCACAATAACCCATATCGCATTGTTTCCTTTGGATGTTTTTGGGAGAGTAGTTACAAAGTCCATGGTGATATTATCCCACTTCCATACTAGTATGGGTAGTGGTTGTAATACCCCCTTAGGAAGTTGTCTTTCTGCCGTTACTTGCTGACACACCAGGCACCTTGTAGTGTAATCGGCAATCTCCCTCTTCATGTTATCCCACCAATAATGATCACGAAGGTCTCTATACATCTTAGTGCTTCCTGGATTTATAGAGAAGGTAGAGCTATGAGCTTCATCCATCAGTTCTTTCTTTATCTCTGGAATAGATGGGACACATAGTCTTGTACGAAATTTCAATACACCTTCTTTATCAATATTGAAATCAGGGAACTTCCCATATTTTACAGCCTCTAACTTCTCCTGCAGCAAAGGATCTTCTTTTTGAGCCTTCTTGATCTTCTCTAGTAATGAAGGTTGAGAAATCATTTGGTATAGGGTTGATGATGTCCCTTTCCTTATAATTCCCATGTCCAGTTTTACTAGATCCTTAATCAAGGGATCTCCTAGGATCCTCATTGTTGCCAGAACAATAGGATATTTCCTTCTTAATGCATCCACGACTTTGTTTGCTCTTCTAGGGTGATAATGAATTGAACAATCATAGACTTTAATAAGATCCAACCATCTCCTTTGTCTCATGTTGAATTCTTTCTGTGTGAAAATATACTTTAGACTTTGGTGGTCAGTGTATATATCACATTTCTCCCCATAAAGATAGTGCCTCCATATCTTTAGAGAAAAAACAACTGCCGCCAGCTCTAGATCATGCGTAGGATAATTCTGCTCATGAATCTTCAACTGTTGAGATGCATAAGCAATTACCTTGTAATTTTGCATGAGGATGCACCCAAGCCCTTTCAGAGATGCATCTCTAAAAATAACGAATCCTTCTCCGATAGAGGGTAGTGTTAACACAACTGCACTAACCAATCTCTTCTTCAGCTCTTGGAAACTTTCCTCGCATTCATTTGTCCAGATGAACTTAACACCTTTTCGAGTCAACTTGGTTAGTGGATTAGAAAGCCGTGAAAAGTTTTTCACAAACCTCCTATAATATCCCGCTAAGCCAAGGAAACTACGAATCTCAGTTACTGTTGTGGGTTGAGGCCACTCCTCCACAACCAATGTCTTTGCAGGGTCAACCGAGATTCCTTCATTGGTTACGATGTGCCCCAAGAAAGCCACTTACTGTAACCAAAACTCACACTTGCTGAACTTCCCAAAGAGCCTCTCCTTCCGTAGAGTTTTCAAAATAACCTTCAGATGATCTTCATGCTCCTCACGACTTTTTGAATATATCAAAATATCATCAATAAAAACTACCACAAAGTTATCAAGGTAGTCCTTAAAGACTCTATTCGTCAAATCCATGAAAATAGCAGGAGCATTAGTCAAGCCGAAAGGCATAACAGTAAACTCATAATGCCCATATCTTGATCGGAAGGCAGTCTTTGGAATATCATCCTTCTTCACCCTCAGTTGATGATAACCAGATCGAAGGTCAATCTTAGAGAAGAATTGAGCCCCACGAAGTTGGTCAAATAAATCATCAATTCTTGGAAGAGGACATCTGTTCTTCACTGTGATCCCGTTTAGTTCTCTATAATCAATGCATAGCCGCATTGATCCATCCTTATTCTTCACAAAGAGAACTGGTGCTCCCCAAGGAGACACACTCGGTCAGATAAACCCCTTCTCCAACAAGTCTTGGAGTTGTTTCTTTAACTCTTCTAGCTCCACATTTTCCATTCTATATGGAGTCTTTGATATCGGTTGAGACCCAGGTATGAGTTCAATGGAGAACTCTACCTCTCTTTCTGGGGGAGGTCCAGGTAACTCCTCAAGAAATACATCCATGTATTCCTGAACAATCGGAACATCTTTTATTTGTATGCTCCCTTTTCCTTCTTCATCATCACCGATTAACTCCATAAAGAAAGCTATAGGATGTGCTTCTAGATAGGGATCAGTTCGGGATATCTCTCCTTGGAAGATAACTGTAGGTCGTTCATTCAAGACTACTGAGATTTCCTTACTTCTGTATTTGATCTTAGCATTATACTTTGAGAGCCAGTCCATCCCTAGTATAATGTCAAATTCCATCATGGGAATGACAACTAGATTTGCGATAAGATTGTGTTCACCAATGTAAACACTAGAGTCTCTAAATACTGTTGATGCAAGGATAATCCCACTTGGAGTCTTGAATGACAACTCTACCTCTAGCAGTTCGGGGATTTATTCTATATTCCTTGCAAACTTGGAGGAAATAAAGGAATGCGTAGAACCAGAATCAAATAAAGTACTTGCTAGTTTTGAGAGGATGACAAGAGTACCTATTACCACATCGTTTGGAACTTCAACTACCGTTGTTGTGATAGAGAAAGCACGACCTTGCTCCCTTGGCCTCTGCTGCGGTTGACGGTGATTCCCCACCACCGCCCTTGGATTTGGACATTGATTAGCAAAGTACCCAAGATGTCCACACTTGAAGCATGTGACTTTTGGTAGGGCTATAACCATCTTTCCTCTGTCGTTAGTGTTGGGAAGTTGAGGCTTCACATCACTACGACAATTCCGAGAAATATGACCTTCTCTTCCACACCTGTAGCACTTACCACTTCTGATCAAGCTGTTCCCCGGATTCTTCTTCCCACACTTATTGCATGTGGCATGTTGCATATGCTTTCCACCTATTTCCTGATCAAAACTTCTTCCCAGGCTTGGTTCTAGAGTTCTATTCTTCTCATTAGATTTGTAAAACCACTATGTCTCCCCAAACTCTAGTTCAACTTTCATGGCACTTCGAACTATTTCTTCATAGCTATCATAGTCCCTGTTGGCTAGATTCTTCCGCAGATGAGGTCGTAGTCCACCAAAGAATCTATCAACCTTCCCATTAGGGTCCCTGACAAAGCTTAAGGTATAACGGGAAAGCCTTGTGAAGTTCATCTCGTAGGTTCCAACTGATTCATTCTCCTTTTGCTTCAGCTCGAGAAATTCTTTCTCTATTCTCGTTCTCATCGAACGAGGGAAATACTTATTAAAGAATATTCCCCGGAACTCTTCCCACTCCATAGCTTCCATCTCTCCTCAAGGATTCGTGTTTTTGATCAGTGACCACCACTGATCAGCTTCTCCCTCTAGGCGGTAAACAGCAAGGGTGACTTTTTCTTGTTCTGAACAATGAAGTACAGAAAAGATCTTTTCAATGGAGCTTATCCATTGTTCTGCAACCAATGGATCAGTAGATCCACTGAATGTTGGCGGTCGTTGAAGCATAAAGGACTCAACAGAAAGTTTCTCCCTTCATGGTGAGATTGGTCTCTCAGCTTGATTCAAGTTATTACTCATAACTTGAGTCAATTGATTCATGATTCTCATGAATGTTTCCATTCCGGCTTCCATCGGAGGGCCATCAGCACATGGTGCATTGCAGTCACCATTGGCATGATTTCTCTTATTGCCCGCCATTTTCTAAAAGAATAAAACCTTAGTGAGAAACTTATTTCATTTATGAATCTTTTAACTAAGACTTCATGCTTAGACAATTATACTTCTCTATAATTCCTTCATAATGATTCATAAAAAACTTGTGATTAACCAAACATATCCCCTGGGAGTGTCGTAACCAAGAGTGCAGCAAGGCCCGTTATCGTGCACCAGTTCCCGTTCGAGTCTAGCTCAAAGCGGTGTTATCGGGTTTTACCCCTATGTACATCTGTGTCAGAGCCGCCTCTACCTGCTCGTATCCAGACAAGGATGTATTTGTTTGATAAACCACTTAATCAATACTTACCAAAATACGAGGAAGTTTTCCTATATTTAAACTTTTCTATAGAGTTCTTCCTAAAGTTTTTATATCCTAATTTCCACAAATAACTAAACCTTCCTTTGATACCAACTATAACATCCTGTCTTCTTATAACATAAACTTTCATTACATTACACAAAACTGAGGATCTTTAAGGTTTAGTGTCTTGGAAACCAGGAAAATAGTACATGAAAAAAACATAAAGCATTCTTCTTAAACACTTGAAAGGCTTCTATTTCCATTCATCCTAGGTTCATTACTGCATCTCATAACCTGGGGACATACATCAAAAGAAAGGGTGAGCAGGAGGCCCAGTAAGGGAAACAAGAGGAACATTTTACATGTGAACTTGATATACTTCAATAAGAACATGAAAAGAACTTTAAGGCATGAGAAAGAAATCATGAGGCATTTCATAATAAAAATAACGTTTTTCATAACATGAAGATGTGGCTACATAATTTAACATAGAGAATCATGAACATATCACCAAGGTCCATCCCCAAGGTGTCATTTGAAAATTACCAAGGTTATTCACCAAGGTATCGTGAAAATTGTAATCTCTAGTGGTTACATCATTACCCAATGCATTGGAGCGCTATCAGGGCGCACCATTAAATTTTCCTTTATAATCATGTGAGCCACATATATCATCATCAAAAATTTCATAAATAACCCATATAGCATAAAATAAATGGGTTTCATTTCATAATCATAACATTTTAAAAACTGCTTTAAAGACTTGATCTTTACGTCACTTTAAACCCATGGAAAGGGAAAGCGGGTCTCATGTATGTAAATACCAGAATTTAAAATAGAACATTTTGATATATATGTGAATACCCTTGTATAAATAAGAGCTTTGAGTATTCACTTTATAACATAAAATAATTTTGAGAAAAGAGAGAGGCATTTTGAGATGAAAATTCTGTAGCATAACGGCTATGTTACAAAGTTTTAGAAAACATTGAAAAGAGAGGGGACATGGGTCACCCACTCATAAATGATCCATAAAACAGTAGGGGGACAAAATATAAGGTATTTAAGATCATGGTAATGAAATTTGAAAGATATACCATATGAAATGAAAAACATGGAAGTGAGACAAAACAAGATTTCTCTTATGAAAATTCGGCAGCCTAACGACGTCACTTAACATCAATAAAAAAGATTTGAAAAGATAAAAATAGGGTCTCTAATCATATGATCATAAGAGATCAGTATGATAGATATGGAGATCATACCCCGACATAATAAAAAGTAACTTGAAGGATTTGACATGATAATCGAACTTGAAAAATGAGAAGGGTGAAAAAATCACTTAAAAATTCGGCAACCTAACGGCGTCGCTTAAACTTTCATAAAACGAAATGATGAGAGTAAGAGGGGATCTCTAATCATATAAACATGAAAGGGCAGTAAGAGGAATATAAAATAACATCCTCTCACATAATAACATGGAGCCTAAAAGGAATGACATAAAAGAGATTACATGAAAAGAATGAATGAGGTCGGATCCCTTACCTTAAAACGTGACTCTTGAAACTCAAAGTTTTGGACCATGAGGGCTTGGGGGCACCTTGGGAGGACTCATTGGAAGGTAAGGAGACCAGAACTTCGTTGGGGGAGAGTTGGGAGTGAAAAATAAAGGAGGAAAGGGTGGGTATTTATAGGGAAAGTGAGGGGACAATGCATTAATGGCCAAGGGACACCTCACTAGTGGTTTTTGCAAAACCATGGGCTTACCCATGGTATTTTCCCATGGTATTGGCCACTTGGGACACCTCATACCTTATCATACTATTCATAATTTACTATTCATCAAAAATTTTGTTGATCTTATTAGACTCCAAATTCCTTACTGAACACTTTTGTAGAAGACCATTTTTTGGAAATCATTACACATCATTAGTTATTTAGGGTTTTCATAAATATTTTAAAATATCCTTTTTTTCAAAATTCATCAATAAAATACATTCTAAAATTATCTGGATAGTTGAAATTTCACAAACATCACTAAAAGAAGAAATCTCAATTCATTCACCCGAAAGGATTAGACAAGGAAACTAGGGTCTCGTCACATAGCCCCTTATAACACCGGCATAAGGCCTAAGTGTAAAGTGTGCTATGGTGAGAGAATCTGAGGGAGGCTCAGATAACATTTCCCTAGTAGTAATCTCTACTAACTTGAACTTCTCCCGCAGGCATTTCCGTTCAAGCTTGACACGCTGGAGTTCGTCTTGGGCTTGGTCCAAAGCGAAGCCCACAGATGCTACCTCCTTCCCAAGCTCTGATAAGTGGGCTTCATAAGGTTCGAGTCTACTGGATGAAGCCATCGACTCCTCTTTCTTCATTAACCATTAACATCTTATTAAATCAATAAGAGTAAGTTAATATACTACTCAAAAATATTGGGTCGTTACATGAACGGTGCATCAATCAATGGCTTGGTCTGTATGTTATTGGCCATTTAGTCCCAAGGTCCCTATTGGATTTGTGTTCAATACGATCCGACCATACCCTATCTTTATCCAAAACTCAAGTAGGGTATTCCAAAAGGACCATCTCGATATAAGGTTTTGGGCACTATAGATGGTTCTTCAAATAGATGCATGAAGCTCAAGATATGGTCGAAAGAGAGAAAATGGGTCAAAGTCGGTCCAAGTCTAGTTCGACCTAGTCAGACAGACTCGGCCTGCAGTGCGGCGGCCCGCTGGGATCGCGGTACGGAGGCCCCTTGGGATCATTGTCCGGAGACACACTGCGCTCGTGGTGCGGTGGTCCGCTGGGCTCGCGGTGGGGCGGCCCAAGGTGCGGCGGCCCGCGGTGTGGTGGACTACAATGCGTCAACCTGCCGAGGCTGGCCGGATGGCCCGCCCCCTCCTCTACGTGGTGCAGTCACACCCCACAGCTTCCCGACAGCCAGCTCGGCCAGCATCCCTCCCTTCGCCGCCACGACATAAGGTCGTGACTTCTGCACGCCAGGTGGAAGAGACACACACCGATGTCCCCATCATGCGGTCGTCCCCCGCTAGCTTCTGCCCTTGCTCCACCGCGGTCGATGGGCCATGGCCCTTCTCCAGCAGCGTGGTCGCTCTGCTGCCATCGTTGCAGCCAACCGTGGTGCCATCCACCATTCCCAATCCCCACCGTTTTCGGTCTCCATCCTCCTCTATCGTGATGAACACATCAAGAAACACCACGATTTTAGGAGAGGTCGGGCCATGTTCTTTTTTCCCGTACCCTCCGTGTTAGAGCGGTAACAAGTTGCTCATGGGACGAGATTCCACGTGAATGAAAATAAATGATATTTAATCAAAATCACACCCCTATCTCATAGGTTTGTTGACGTCGGTGAGAAGGGAAGGTCAGACATCAGTTCTTCGTCGTTGAAGACATCCCTCGTTGGAGATGGCGTGCTCTTCATTGGAGAAGATGGAATGTTCTTCGTTGGAGAATGATCTTCGTTGAGAGGTGTTATTCGTTGGAGAGAATGATACTCCACAATTATCCCAAGTTCTCCCCTTCTTCTTTTCCAACCCACCCCTCTCCAAGGTAAAGAGGTGGAAATATAAATTAAAATAAATTTAACAGATTAATTTATGTTGGCACGATTAAATATTGACACATTTAATTAATTTTAGTTGTCTCAATTAATTAAATGGGGAGTTGAAAGGTTTTCTCTCATTAAAGAGGGTTCAGGTGTTCCCCACCACCCAAATTTAAATTGGGGGTTATTAGTTTGGGTGGTCCCCACCTTCATAAACAATGTAGAGAGGTTTCAATAAAAATAAAATAAAATTTATTCTATATTTTATATTTATTTCCATGAAAAACACATAAACTAGCATTCACTCTCGACCAACTTTGGTCAATGTGAACGTCTCTATAAGAAAATACTGGCATTGTGAGTTCAACGGTGTCCTCAAATTTCAATTATGAGTACCGGTTCAAATGTTACAAAAACCTGCATGCACATTTACTAAATGTACCTGAAAAAATGTTCAGAAATTCATTCTAGGCACACCAGGCCTTGGAATCATGCACCGTCAATTTTTGCGGACTCATAAAATTCCAATATAAATAAAAAATTTACATGGAATTTTTAGGTCTTTACATTTGTAGCATTAATAAGATGCATTTCAATTCATGTTATACTAAATTTCCTTATCATTCCATAGCTTTATGATTATTCTTAAAAGTATGTTATGATATCATGGATACTTTTTATTGAATCATATTTTTCACGCTCTTGATTCGATTATAATGTTAAGTCATGTCATATTCCATGAATACTCTTTTATGATCTAATATTTTTTGGAAAAATTTCTTTATGTATATTTATCAAACCAAAATGCACATTTTATGTGTACATATGATCTATAATTGTTATTTCTTATGTTAATTATTATTGGACATATGATCTCACTATTTTCTTATGTTTATTTTACCCATAATATAGAAAATATATATATATGATCTTCCTATAAGAGTATATTTTTTTTATTTAAGGATGTATATTTGATCCAAATAGAAAAAAATGATATATTGATATAAGTACATGGGTGTGCAAGTCTCGAAAGACTCATATTGTTAGGATGGTATGACTGAGTATGATATACTCTATAATACCAAATGTAGGATCAAATAAATACAATGAGATACAAATACATGAGGGGGGAGAATTGTATACTTTAAAAATGCCCTTTGGAAATTTTTGATAACCAAAATTCACAACACCTCTAAGTTCTAATAACGTTCTTGATTCCAGAAAAGTGATTTCAGAAATAAAACTTAACAAAAGTGTACACCATCTAAGATTCTACCTTAAAACGTATAGAATCTAACTAAATCAGAGTATAAGTAAGGAAGTATAATAAAGTTATACTTTCCTTAACAATAAAAAATGCAACAAAAAAACAAGTAGTAAAACTACAAGTAACAAACAATAACTCTTTTAACCCAAAGAGAAGGGTATCCAACAACCATGGATAAGAGGTACCTTGATTTATACTTTCAAGAAAGTCTGTCTTACCCACACTAAGGTAAGCCCTCGATATGAAGATCAGAGTTTGTCTTGCTATCCCTGCAAGACCTCAACTATCACGTAGTCAGCACCTCTGTCTTCCTCAGCAAGGAATCCCTCAACTTCAAGGTATTGGAACCTCTGTCTTCCAATCCCTGGAAGCACTCAATTTTAATCAGCAACAATATGAGTCACACAAAGCAAGTATGCACAAGCCATTGTTTGAACAAGCTGTTCAAACTTTATGCATGAAGCTTTGAGAGTTGATAAGAGCCTCTCTCTCTAGAAATCACTTTAGGATGTTCTGACCACCAAAATTCCAAAAAGTTATGAGCACTTTCAAATGAGCTCCAATTATAGGTGAAGCTCCAACGGTCGTCTCCATCCTCCAACTGTCATATTTTTCCTTGAATTTCGGAGGGACCTGTACATCGGTCACTCAACCAACGGTTAGTCAATAACTGAAAGCACGACATCATTTTTTAATGAAACAGGTGTAAGCATAAGTATAACTGATGTTCAAAATGAAAGTAAATAAAAGTTCAGAGTCTAACCAAAATAGAATTCAGAGTCTATAATAAAGAGATATTCAGGTTATGTTTTGTAAGAATTCAGAACCTAAATTCGGTAGAAATATGGAGTCTAAATTTCAAGGAAATTTAGAGTCTGGTTTCATCAAAATTCGGAAATAGAACTTAAAAACTTCAGAGTCAGAGTTCATGGGAATTCAGAGTCAAAACTAATAAGAGTTCAGAGTCTGAATTCAAGGAACTCGGAGTCAGAACTTAGATAAGTTCATAATCAGAATTGAGAGTCGAACTTCATGAGTGTTCGTATCCTGAATTCGAAGTGGAACTTAATGAAAGTTCGTATCCAGAATTCGGAGTGGAACTTTATGAGAGTTCGTAACCAGGATTCGGAGTGGAAATTCATGAGAGTTTGTATCCAGAATTTGAAGTTGAACTTCATTAGAGTTCGTATTCAGAATTCGGAGTTGAGCTTCATTAGAGTTCTTGTCCAGAATTCAGAGTTGAACTACATTAGATTTCGTATCCAGAATTCAGATCCTAAAAGATAATGTTTCATATCTAAGTATTATATGATTCCGAGATTTTAGATATGAATCTGATTTTGATATTTAATAAAAATATTAATATGATCAATGAAAACATGGTAGGGGTAAATTCATTTGGGAAGGAAATTTTCCTTATAGAAGTAAAATGTAGATTTTCTTAAGTATAAGGTGTTTGTGCTTTTCAAAACAAGAAGGAATGGAAAAAGTCATAAGGGAAACCTTACTGACTCAACACATATAATATTAAAAGATGATTTATATAACATTAAAGATTAGTATGTTATCGGTGTAAGATAAATTAAGAGTTTAAGTGTAAACATGTATTGACGGGTTGAGGATGAAATTTTTTAACTACTGTAGATAAACATTTATGTCAGTTATACTTAATATTTTACATTTTTTAGGGATTAGTATAATATATATTTAGAGAAAACTCTAGGAAGAAGTATAATTTTAGGATACCATCATAATGTTTTTGAAAAGTAGTTTTTGTGTCTTTCTCTTACATATATAATCCCTATCTAGATAATAAAAGTTGATATAAGCTCTACAACATAAGTTATAAAGGGTAAAACCACTAAAATCGGGATTTGGGGAATTAACTCAATCATCAAATAGTTCATTTTAAAGATGACAAACTATGAACCTGCTTTCATAATCAAATGTTAATACTGGAATTAATTCACATTCTCATGTGAAACCATTATTAAAGATTTGAAAAAAATGGTTATACTGCCTGATAAAAAATGAATTTGGATAAGTTATATTCAAAATTATATATTCGTTAGCTAAGGTACATGATTTTATATATTATGGAAAAAATTTATGAAAAAAATTGAGAGAATATATTTCAATGAATTTAGGGTTAGGAGTATTGTAATAAAATTTATGATAATATTAGGAAAGTTGTTCTTAGGATTATGGTAAGATATATAAGAGAACCTAACATAAAGTAAATTTCATCAAAATGAATGTATAAAGGATGAAAAGAATCATTCATTATAGATGAAATTTTTGTACTGGGTTTTAATAATCATATAATCAATTACTCTAATATTATAGATAACCATTTTGGGTTTTAATATTTTCATGAAACATGATAACTGAAATGAAGCAGAGAGATGTATATATCTAGAAATAACATTGTCATAAAATTTTGGAATAATAAATAAAGTGTTGAGAATATTAGTATATGATTTTTATTATAGAAAAGATGAGTTTCCTAGACTTACCTTAGGTAGTGAGGTTGATATCATAATAAAACATAAATATTCATACACATAGTGATTATCACTAGTGAATGATATTTATCAATGAAACTCTCATATATTCTAAAATTTAAAAGGATTTTGTTTAATATCTAAGGACTTTTCTTTATTTTTTTTTCATTGGAGGTTTTCTAAGCATATTTTAAATTGCATCTATAACCATGAAAAATGAAGTTATATTTTTATGGGTAACAATTGAAGAAAACCTGATTGACGTATCAATGACACATAGGTATACCATATTATTCATGATGGAATATTAAAGTGTGGATTTATTTTTATGTAATTGAGTTAGATAGTATTGAATGTATTTTAATTTATTAATGATTTTATCAAAAATGATCTATGATATGTTTTATATATTTTATTGATTTTTTTGGATTTTTGAAAATATTTACAAATGTGTATCTTTAGGAACTATTGGTTGATACATGTTAGCATCTAATATATAGATAATTTTTCATAGTAATATTTGATTTCATTATGGTATAATGTCTAATATAATTTTATGGTCCTAGGAAATGTATATTTTTTAGATACTATGATTATTATATAAACAAACTTGAGTATATGACTATAGGAATGATTAATATTGTTTTATGAAGGAAAAGAAACATATTATAGTATATTTCAGTTAGGTATATGTCCTATTAGAAGTTATAAACTAAATGATAAACATTTTAAGAATAATAACACTGACATTCATTTGTAATTAATATTTAAAAACTAGAAGGATGAAATTTATTTATGATGCGAGAATATAACAACCAGGGATTTCACAATAAAATTTTTACATTAAAATAATTATGATGTTCACTAACCTTTTTTATATACACCACCAAAATAAAATGATCTATAAATAAATTGATAAATACTATTAAGAAAATTTAAAGCTTAATGAAATCCTTAGAAAATAAGATGATATTATTCACCCAAAAATGTATATATTTAGAAGATAATTAACAAATTTTATTTAATTGTTATTTCTAAAATAATTATTAAACAAACCATATAAATTTAATTCTCCAATTTTTAAAGATAATGTAATATATTTCAATATATTAAATAATATATATTATCATTCCATAAAATTGAAATACGTATAAAAGAATACAAAGCATGCCTAATGTGTATGTAATACATTTTCAGTGAATATAATTTATTGTTATATTTTTATTTTTCATCTAGAAGATAAATTTTTATTTCTTACAGTTAGAATTATAAAAAAAAGATCAAAAAATGTTAATATAGAATGTAAATATTATTTTAGGATTAATATTTCAAAATTTAAGAAGATAATTGATTTTTCGGTGATTGGTGACAAGTACTGCATTTACCAAAACTATAAGTTTAAGGGTACTGTCATGGGATTGGATTGACTTATAATTTTTTGAAACACATTCCTACTAAGAAATGAATTATTTAATAAACAAAAATTATTCAATTTAAATTATTAATAGAAACTTAGAAAAATTATGCTTGGTATTTAGAGCCTAAGTAATATTATTCTCTAATAAAAACTATTCTTTAGCCTTTTATTTTATCTAAACAATATTATAGTGATGTTTTTTTGTATTTCCATGAATTCAACATAATATTTAATTTTATTATAGTAGAAAAAGTTATATCTATAAAATAAAAACATGGATAATCTTATCCTACAAATTAATGTTATACTCAAAAATACACTTAATCTGTAAATAGTTTTTATCATTTTTGTGCGTTTATAATATTTTTTAACATAATTATAATTTTTTTAAAAAAATTAAAATCTGAAATCATAATTTTAAAATTAGGTTAAATTTTAAACATTAATTTTAGAAATTAAAATTGATTACCAAGGTTCTAAATTAATTAACCCCATAAAAGTAAAAGTTGGAAAATTTGTTTTACTAGGACAAAATGATCCAAAATATGTTAGATTGGAGTTCCCAAATGGACGTTTGATATTTAGAATATAAAAACCTTACCTTCCTTCCTCTCTTTTCCATCTTTTTTCTTTTGAACCTGAAATATTATCTTTACAATATTTAAAATGTATAGGGTGGTTCCAAAATTTTCATACCCTTCAATTATAATAAGGGAGGACTCCAATCACATTATATTATAGCTTTTCTTTAAATTTATTCCTAAAAATATGAAATTTTTTCCAACTAATATCATATCCCATTTTAATAATCCTCTTTTCACTACTAGTAAGCTTAAATCTTCTATTTCGAAGGATATTTCTAATTGAAATCATAGGATCTCGATGTAAGTATTACTCGATCCATAAATATTTACCCTTAATATCCCTATGCCAATGTTTTATAACCATATTATTTAAATATTAATAAATATTATTCATAGATTTTCTTATATTAAAAGAAAAACCATGTTTTTTTATTTCTATACACTGTGAAAACAAAATAACGTTGATTGCGTATAAGCAAGGACTACAACCTCCGCAAATGATCATATTCCATTTTTATTCACTGTCTCACAATGATTGTTTTAAATATTCTAATGATAAAATATTAAGATATATATAACCTATAAATATAATTATATGATTTTAATTTATTTTTAACTTGTATCCCCTCTCATTCGCTGAGAATTGATAATGTTTATTATGCATGCGTGAAGACTACGACCTCCATGAAGTAACATTTTTCATTTTCCACCTTGATTTTTATTATTTATCAACACCTTTAATAATCTGATTCATACACATAATAAATATTAATATTATCATTTTTTATGTTATGGTGATATTATTCAAAAATGACCAATTTTATATTCATATTCATCAATTAATTTTGAAATGTTCACGAGTTATTCTGTTTAACCACCCACATGAATGTTTGAACAAAAATATATCGTGGATAAAAATTCGAACTAAAATAATAATGTTATTCTAATTTTTAAGAAAATCAGGGTTCGTTTTTGGTTTCTTAATGCTTATATTATGGATACAAATTGTAATTAAAATTTCATCTATGATCACAAAAATATATAAAATAAAGTGATACATATTCTATTTTTACAAAATCAAAAGAAAAAACTATATATAAATAAATTCAATTTGAAAAAAATTATTTATATTAAATAAGATAAAGAATAATAAAGTTTCTGATAAGATATATAATAAATTTATTTAATTTTCCATGATGTTAGTAACACTTGTATAATGAATAAAGTAGAGGGTAAGGGTTTTTTGTTTCTATTTTTACCCCTTGATAGTATATTTGTTACTATAAATCATTTTTCTTTTGTAAAATTTTTTCTATTAATTTTTTTCATTATTATATTATTTTTTATTATATTCAATTTCCAATCCCATTTTCATTCCCTCATATGATTTTGACAGAAATATTATAAAAAATATAAGTGTTTCTTATCTCGAAATTAACCCTTTGAGACATAGTTACTATTATACACAGTGGTTTATTTAGAATGGTGTGTCTAATAAACCAATAAATTTTTTATCATTATTATATTATAATTCAATATATTAAATTCTTAATTCCATGTTATTTCTATCATGGGGATCTGTATTCAAAAATATAGAAGTTGTAATGGTTTATCATCACATTTTTCACCCCTTGAGAAATATTGTTTATTATACACCATGGGTTCTAGGTAATGGTGTATATAAATAAACATTAATATTTTTTATCATGATTATTTTATATTTCATTAAATTCAATATTATACTATTCTTTTTTCTCTCATATGGTTTTGAATCAAAAATTATAGATATTTAATAGTCTTTGGTATTAAATTACTTTCTTAGAGACACATATTTACGATTACCTAATTTCATTTATTTGGTGTAAATTTAACCTATTTATTCATTAAACCATTTAATATATTTTATACATGGTATTAGAATTTCAATTTCAATCCCACTCTCATTGAAAGGGGTTTTTATTTAAATGTTTTCTGGAGTCATACTAGTTTTTTCACAAAATTTCATCATCCATAAGTCATAAATTCTTTAATTGATTATGATCTTATTTGTACATTTTGTCCTCCCAATTACTTTTCCAAATGTTAATTTATCTTATCATTATAGAACATGATTAAATAACTTATTAAATAAATTTTGTTCATTAGAAATAATAAATCTCACACTATCTAATGGATATTTTTTCCTTTTTCCATATTTTCATTCATGATAATGTTCTCCTTCATTTTCGGAACTCTAATGTAGATTATTTTTTATAATCCAGATAATTTTATTTCCTTATTATCAAAACTATAATAAATTTTTTTTATAATGTTTTTTTCAATAACTGAATTTTAAAATATATTAAATGGTTTTCCAACTATTCAAAATCATATTCATTATCTTTATCTCAATTATATCTATAAAATACCTTTTTATGTTTTTCAACGCTCCATTATTTTAAATTTATTAAAAATTAATATTAAAAATATATTTAAATTTTTCTTTAAAAACATTTTAAAAATAAATATTCCCAGAAAACTGATAAATTTTTCTCTTATACTTTCTTTACATACTATGAAAAGTAACAAAATTTTAAAATGTTTTCATAAGAATAGATTCCCCATATTTTTAAATCTTCTTTACCATGATTCATAGTTTCACAAATTAATTTATTTTTTATTATTATGTGATTTTCATTTTAAATGGCTTTAATGGAAAATGCTTCATTTACATCATGAATTTTTTATATGAAATTCCACAATTCTTATAAAATTTCTCATTATATATTCCTTGATTATTTAACTATGTATTAACAAATGATTAATATTAAATTTATATAAGATAAATTATAAATCATGAAATTTTTCTTTCTAAATCATAATCATTGTATATCTATAATTATTCATCCAATTTCATTCCACTATTAATTCCCAATTTTTTATTCCTTTGATTGAAGAGTGTTAACCTAGAGTCCATAATAATTATTGATTACTGAAATTGTTGAATTAACTCTATACCCTTAATATATATGGTGTACATGTCATATGATTAATATCTTAATTGATTGGTATTTATGCATAATGTTTCATAATATCAATGGATAACCATTTTTTTATTATGTATATCAGGTTACTATTATTGATTGAATTATTAATCTTTTTCCTTATACGATTCCATTTGAAATGTACATGAAGGAAATTTTCTTTCCACTGGATCAATATGATTTGATGAATGAAAAAGATTTTATTCACATGGGTTCATTATGATCTATTTAATGAAAGGTATTTTATTTTCATGAGTTATTTATGATATGATGAATGATTATTTTCAAGTGGCACCCATGTGTGTGGAAATTAAAATGTGGGACCCTATATCTTCCTATAATGAATTGGTTAAGGATATTTATCTCATGATATAATTGTGGGAATCATGTTTAGAATTCATTATCTACTATAAGAATCATGTTTTGATTCATACATCACTGTGGGAATCCAGTAGTGATTTCTACTCCACTATATTATGGGAATCGGTTGGTGATGTATACACCTCTATGATATTTTTCTAATTGATTTTGGTTGTTCAACATTTCTATGAACTCATTAATTTTAGTATATATTTTATTTCCTTTTTATTACACGTTATTATACTTATTAATGTGACTACAAGTTTATTGACTCATGTGTCCACACTCTATTGATTAATTTATTATGTTATATTCAATCAAATTCCATGATTCTCATATTGTGATATATGATTAAGTGGGTTTGATTTTATTAGGTATCTTAATGATTCCCATAATATCATCTTATTCTAATTTATGATCTTTTATTTTTAACTCATATGTATTTCTTTAATGATAATCTAAGATCACCCCTTTCATATGTTTCTTCATCTCTAGGTTGTGACGAAAAGTAATATAAAAGATGTGTCAAGAATTGAATATTTTGTGGAGAGTTTTATAGAGATTCTTATGACTTATTTTGAATAAAATATTTTTTTATATAGTGTGAATTATGTTCATTCATTGAAAATTTCATGGGTTTTATTTTCTAAATGATTATCCAATATCTCTAAAACACTTAACCTAAAAGGTCCATAGAATGTAAATGCTCACTTATTTTCAAAAGATCTTGTATTATTGGATGTTTTTTAATCCATTGTGTGGAGTAAGATATTTTATAAATAGATATGTGAGTATAGGTTTAGGGAGCCTCATTAATATTGGTGAACCTCTGTATCAAAGGAGGTGGTAATCGAATTAGAATTTATAAGATGGAAGTAATCCATGATTTATAAGAAGGAATCCATTTAACAAAACCATGATGGTTTTTTTAGTCCTCTTATATATATAAATACCATTATTTGAAAATTTTCCTTAAAGAAGAAACTATACAAGGTCGGTAAATTTAATACATATAAGGAAATACTATTTAGCAAATTAGTTAAGAAACATCAATGCATAAACTACTTCAAAACCCTTTTTACTAGTACTCTTAATAAAATATGTTAGATCTCTAATTTAATTATTTGTTTCTAAAGATTTGGGGATTTAAATAATGGTAATAAAAAAATTTCATTATGTAAACCATATGAAATATTTCTAAATGACATAAGTAGAGGTGTGTTTGTTAAAATTGAGACCCTACCTTAGATGGTAAACATGATATCCTATAATATCACACTATAAAGATACTTTATTCAGGACTTTATTGAAAATTAAAATTTTAGAATTTTAAATTAAATAAACTTGATTCATTATTAAATTCATCATATCAAAATTTTCTTTGTATGTATTTTTGATCTTTTTCAGAAAAGGTCAATTTTATGGTGTTAAATATGAAATGCATAAAACTTATAATTTTTATGGCTTTAAATTTATATAAAAAATACCTAAGAAGTTTAAAATATCATTTCAGTAAAAAATTTATAATTTAAGCGATAATAATATTAATTTTGAAAAATTCTTTGAACTTATTCATTACATGCCACATATTTTTAGATCTAATTAAAAATTTACATTGTTATAAAAAAAATTTCAGTTGTTTTATTTAATATAGTATTTTGAAGGGGGATTCAGTTTCAGCTAACTATAAATGCATCATAAATTTTTTTTAAATAAATAAAATTATTTTATTAAAATATATAAAAAATATAATTTTATCTTGCATATAAATTTAAAATCTCAAAATTTTATTTCTTTAAATTTTTTTTTAACTCTTTAAGTATATTTATTTTAATTTTATATTTTCACTCCATTAGAAATTATATTTGATAAAATAATTTTAAAATATGAAATTAGAAGTATAAAATTAGTAATAGTGTAAATATTAAAATTTTTCATCAATATTAATTTCTATGGTAATAAGTTGATATAATAATGAATGAAATATGGGTTAAAAGACAAAATTATATATCAAAAGATATAAAACACTCATTTTTTATTCAAAAAGAGTTATTTGGGAGATTTTATACCCAAAATAAATATTATCAACTATTTTCCCATTTTTCCATTTTACAGTTGAATAGGGACCTTACAATATTGGAAATTTAAGGTTTTCTACCGAAATTAATCTTCCCTTTCCATAGAAAAGGGTTATAAATTCAATACATCGAGAATAACTTATTTTTCAAATTTAGCATTTAAAATATTCTATTTCCCTTCATAAAATTCTATACCATATTAAAAATCCTCATTTCACCAATAGTTAGTATAATTATCTTAATTTTAAGGAGGATTCTATGTAAAATCCCAGTCCCCAACTTGAGTACAATCAACTATGTAGTTTTTTTCTTAATTATCATATTTGGAAATTTTTACATCTACAAAAATATAATGAAATTTGTATCAGTTATATTATATAATGAATTATATAAGGATAAAAATCAATGATAAGTATGAATTTTATTATATCAACAATGTACTGGTATGAAAAATTCAAGAATATAAACAAAAAATGATAAAATTATTTTAATCATTTAAAATAATTTCCTTAGAATGAAATATTTTGTTTAAATCTTTTTAGATTATAAAATACATTAAAGGTTCTTCTAATTCCTCAAAATTTTTATATATCGAACTAATAAAAAATAATTAATCTTTTATTACTATATAATAATGATATTAGAACAAAAACACCTCATAATCATTCATTAAAATAGGGGAGGTTCATGTTTCAATCTGTTTAACTTCTTACACAAAATGTACACGGAATTTATTCAATTAATTTATACGAGAAAATAATTCCTTGTATTATATTATATAAATTTAAAAATTACTATTTATTTTTTTTAGAAATCATGTCAAAATCAAATTCATTTATTAAAGACTAACCCTCTATCAATCAAGAATGTGAAAAACATGATTATTATTGATATTATTTTCAAGGATAAGGTATAAAACACATATGAAGGTAATTTGAAGCATAATTAATTATTATAAAATATCCATAAGAGTAAATTCAATTCCATTTTAATAATAAACTTTGGAATAATAATGTATACGAACACCACTGCTATGAAACAAGTGCAAATGATCATAATAATAAACATCAATGTGAAAATTTAGAAGAATTTATATAGAAAATGGATATTTATGAATAATATAGAATGGATTTTATATTATAAAAAGATATTAATTAATTTAGTAAGATATATAAGTTTATGATTCATGATTTTAATTTCATTCACAGAATTCAGGACAAGAGGTACGGGGTTTTCATCTCAAATTCCTCTATTTGGGACATGTTTAATATTATGGATATTTCTTCCTTTATGTGGTGTATAAATAGAATATTTGAGATATGCTATCATAAATTTAATTTATTCAAGGAATTTAATAATTAATTTAATCCCGTTATTTTAATAGTTTGTCGGTTAATTTATACCCAAGTCTTATGTGAGGTTTTTCATCTCAATTTTAATTTTATTAGTTTCATGTTACAATCACCTGTTATTTCATTTTATATGGTGTATATATTTCCATAAATGATATTTTTCACTATTATTCATGAAATTTAATGAATTTACACATATATTTTTTTATCCCTCTTTTTTACTTTTCTGACTTAGGAGTCACCAAAACAATTGTTCAACTAAATCATTTCCATGGAGGAAAAACATCATAATTTTTGGCAAATAAGCGTGTATGTAATTTCCTATAAATTTTTTCCCTATATTGATATTATAAGTAGATAAAGATGTAGAACATATTCACTAATGTAAAATCACCCTATAAATGATCGGTCGATCATTATCTCAATCATCATCATGATGTACTATGAGTGTGTCAAAGACTAAAAATCTATTGAGACACTATTGATGGATATACTTTGGAACATTCACAGAATCTAAAAAGAACCATGATTATGAATTTATCCTATCATTTATATTGTCCCTAATCAATGAATACTATTAGAACCAATTACTATCTAAAAAGGATAAACCATGTAATTTATTGTACTTCCACCACTATATTTATTTGACAACAGTATTTCATGTTTCATTATGACACCTCACATATTCTAAAATGGTAAAGTGATTCTCTCCTATAAATCCAAATTATTATTCTTAATGTGGAAGTATGTTATTTTTTTATTTCTAATTTTATCAATAGGTATTCTGTAAGAGGTTTATTAGGAAATCGTATTAAAGGTGATGATGAATCTTATAGTGAATTCATTAGAAATTATTAATTGATGGGTATATCCAAAAATAATATTGACCGTTGATGTAAAAATAGTTCTCATGGGGCAATATGGATTGGGTTTTATTGTATACCATTTCCCATTATAGGAAAAGTGTCTTGGCATAAGGCCTTGATAAAAGGTTTTTTTGTCTGGAATTATGCATTCTATCAGTATGAGATCATTTTTTTAATATCCATGTTTTCATTTTTTAATTATTGATATAGAATTCCATAATTTTCAAAGGATTATGGATTTTTTATAGTTTATTTATTCCTTCCATATCACATTACACATGTTTATGAAATGAAATGTTTCATTATATTCTACTATATACATTGTATATGAGCTCTCACTTTTTCCCATTCCCCATGAATCTAATAAGAGGAATGTCTTTAATTTTAAAGGATATAATATATAGGAAAATAGTGTTATATTAATTTTTTCATGTTGTATATTATGTTTTCAAGAGTTGAAGGTAATTATTACATATCTATATTAGGGTATCTGAACAACTAAATCAAAAATAATATCACCCATTTATAGTGACCAATGGATACACATCACGGGGTAACTATGTTATTTTATTTCATGTGATAACAACATTCAGCATTTTTTGGAACTATTAATCCTTTGGTAACTGAATAATAGATCAATTACTTAGAGAAAATATTATAACTTTGGGAACTATTGAAAAGGGAAAAATCATGGGGGTCTATTAAATGAAGGGATATATTGACCATTGGTGGTAACTGATTCCAGAAACTAAAGATAAAGATGAGATGCATTTCATATAATGGTGAACCTTTAAAAATGTATTAATTGAATAATGCATTCCTTATGACTATAGAGTGAAAATAGAAAGGTAGTTTCTATATCTTACTGAAAATTATGAAGATATAGTTGTTGAATGTGAGGATAACTTTATAAAGATAACTATTCATGTTGCATACAATATATATAAACTAGAAATAACGATTTATCATTCTTTAATGGGAAAATATTGATCCTTATAAGTAATTTTTTCTGTTAGAAATTTTATTCACATGAGGATATAGTCCCAATATCCCTTAAGATTGTAAACGAGTTCTTTATGAAATATTTATTCAAGAGAAATATTGAAAATAAGTGTTCAACTAACAATAATGGGAAGAAAAAAAGGTAAATAGTAATAAATGGATGTATTTACCATTTGGGAAAACTTTTGGAAATGCACCCGAGGGATTATAAAAATTTAACTATTACTTGTTACATGTGTGGATAATATGGTCATCAATCACACCAATTCAAGGGAATGGAAATTATTTTGATGCTTAATACTTTATATATTGGAAAATGGGAAATTAAGAAAACTAATGATCCAATAATAAAGGGAATTTTTAATAGATAATTCAAAGGGTGTAAGATGAATCTTATGAGGTGACCATGGAAAAATTCAATGTTACTAATGATTTGGTGGCTAGAACTTTGATAATTTCCTCAAATTTAGCTCATGATTTTTATGATTATGTAACTTCACTCTTTTTTTCTTCAATGTTCTCTTAAACAATTAGATATTTCTATGCCTCCCTAGAAAATAAATTATCAATTAATACACTAATTGGAAGTCATATTACAACAAATATGTGTAAGAATGTTCCAATTATGATGAAACAGAATAACCTTTTTAAAAACCTAATTAGTATACCTATGGTGAAATTTCATATAATCCAAGGATTATATTTTTTCGATATATAATAAAAAAATTATTACTAAGGAAAAGATATTATGATTTATGAAGGTTAGGTTGAATCAGTTTTCTTTATATGGGAAATTTCAATATAAAAGTTATGTCTCGATCCTACCCCAATAACTCTAGTTAATAAAATAATGGGTAAAGAGTAAAATCATTTGTGATAAATTGATGGGGAAGATATCCAATGAAAATAGGGCATACCACTGGGGAAAAATTCATATATGTTGTTCTATAGGATTTTCTTAGTCATCCACTAGAGCATCAAGTTTTGTTCTCTACAGAACAAATTCTTAATGATGGACAAATATCTAAAACACTATATAGAATGGAACCCTGGGAGTTCATTGAGTTGAAGAAATAGTTAGATTAGTTGAGTGATATGGGATTTATATTTACTTGGATTACACCAAGGATATCCCATGTTTTATTCATCAAAGAGAATGGGTCTATGAGACTTTCATGAATTATAGCGATATCAATTCCATTACCATATATAATGTGTATCCTTTACCACTCATTGATGACTTATTTGATCAAATCTAATTGGAGAAATAATTATTAAATATTTAAATTTTCCCTCATTATCATTATTTAGGGGTGATGTAGGATCATATTCTTAATATGGTATTTTGAACAAGGTATGTATAATAATAGCTTATGGTAATGCCTTTCGGATTTACTAATGATCATTATATCTTTATGGATATAATGAGTAGAGTATTCAAGTAGTATTTTAATAGAATATTAGTGGGGCTCATTGAAGATATCTTAATATAATCTAAGAGCAGTGAAGATTGTGAGAATCATTTGAAAATAATTTTGGAGATCTTTAGAGATAGGGAATTATATGGGATATATATTAAGTAATAATTATGGCTTAATGAATCTTCATTTCATGGAAAAATTTTATTAAGTAATTGATATCTATTGAATCATGAAATAAATAAGAAGTCAATGAATGGACTAAACATATTAACGTAATTTTGATCTGACGTTTCCTATGCATAACAGGTTATAAAAAGTAGTTCACTAAATATTTTCCTAGGATAACCAACTTGTTACACAATTTAACACCTAAAGGAGAACAATTCACATGGTCATGGGATTGTAATAAATGTTTAAATAATTATAGAGGAAAATGAGTAATGTACTTGTATTAACACAATCACTAGCTAAATAAGTATTTTTAATTTATAAGGATGTGTTAAAGAAAGTTCTAGATATTTCTATATATAGAATGGCAGGGTGATTACCTATGCATTATGTAAATTGAAAATCAATGAAAAAACTATCCTAATCTTGATCTTGTGGAGTAAGTTTTAATATTTTCTATTAAAATATTGATTTTCTACTCTATGAGAAAACATATGATATATGTATATATAAACCACAAGATCTTGATTTATGTATTCTCATTGAAAGAGATCAACCATAGTCGAAGTAGATGGTTAAAATTGATTAAATAATATGATTACTTGATACAATACCATCCTTGGAAGGTACTTGAGGTAGCAGATTCATTGACAATAAGGGATCATCAATCTCTAACCATGGTAAGGTTTAACAAGGATCTGATATGCATAGATCTAGTAATGATTTCTATGGTTATTTCAATGAAAGGGTATCCATCATTCCTTTTCTAATATATTTTTAATCCATACATACTAGAAAACATATATAATTACTAAAAAGATAATGGAAACTTATAATGGAGTATTAAAGTGTTCACTGAAGGGAAATCAGAAAAAATTATATATATGTATATATATATAGTGTTTCATTTTTAAGATGTGGTTGTGTGTTCTTTGCATACCATAATTGAAAAGTTAAATTCTAGATGAAGTACATAACTCAAATTTCTCAACAAACAAAGTTAGAATGAATGTGTATTGGTATTTAAGAATACATTTATGGTGTCATGGTTTGATACGGTAAATTTTGGACTATGTGTCTAGATGATTATCATTCTAGTAGTTGAATGTTGAAAGAAAATATCCTAATGGTGTTATGAAACATATTACATAACAATATGGAAGTTAGATAATTATACAATTGAATTTTTCAATGAACACCTAAATATTTTATGGAATAAATATGTTATTCGGGTCATCAATGATCATTTTACTAATTTTTCATAAGTATTACTAGATAGATATGATCTAACCCCTGACAAACTTACCCAGATCTATCTCAATGAAATCATAAGGATTCATGGAAAACCTATACCAATAGGTTTATACCGCAACTCAAGGTTCACATCAAAATACTAGAAGAGTCTTAAGGGAGGAACCAACACTAAGATACATTTATCACTTCCAATAATCCACGAACCAATGAGATATCTAAAGTGTCTATACTAACTTTAAAAGACATGTTGGGGTCATATTCTATTGACTTACAAGGTATGTGGGAACAATATATTCCATGATTAGTATTTTTATATAATAATAGTTTCCATTTGAGCATCTATATAGCCCTACTAGAAGCGTTGTATTGGAAGAGGTGTCAAACACCAAACATTTGAGATGAATATCAAGAGAGAATTTTAGTTATCCTAGATCTTATAGAGGAGGAAACTATAAAAGTGAAAACTATTTAGTTTTACATTAAAAATACACTAATCATACACAATATATATGTAGATAATCAATGGAAATACCTGTAATTTATTTTTGGTTATCACATATTCATAAAGTTTGCATCATGGAATAGAGTTGTGTGATTTGAAAAAAAATGTGATTCTAAGCCCCAGGTACATTGGACCTTATAAAATATTAGAAGGAATTGGAGTCATAATTTTCTAATTGCCTATGCCACCCAACATTTTTAAAGTATAAGATGTCACCAGTGTTTTTCTTCTATTTATTTACATAATACATCCAATTCATGTTCTCATAATTGAGGGAATATAATTTGATATTCTAATTTCTTATAATGTGGTACCAATCCTGATTCTTGACATGAGAGAGATCATATTGCAGAATCAAATTACTCGATAAGATAAAGTCCTTTGGAGAAATTAGAAACTAGAAGAGGAAACCTAGGATCCTGAAGATTCTCTATAAAAATTGTATTCACATTTTTTCAATACCTTATGTATAAAAAATTTAAAATACAACATCATTTTAGGGGTGAGAATGTAATACCTGAGTCCCTAGTATAAATTTTTGATCATTTTCAAATAATATCATCTTTTAGTAAAACAAATATTCTTTCCATGAAACTATTATTTTATTTTTAATGATTCAATATATAATAATGGAAAAGATGTTTAATAAAATTAAACTAATGAAATTTGAATTTAAGTAATAAAATTATTCATTTTAATATTTTATTTTAACATATATTCCATATGTCTATAATTTTAATAACTAATTAAAACATTACTTTTTCATAAAAACTACTTTCTATCATCTCATTGAATAAATAATTTACAAGGGGGAATAAATTTTATCTTACCTTGAAATACTCATAACCTTTATTTATTTTATAAATAACCAATTTATTTAATTAAAATTAGTAACCAATATAATTTTATTTTGTATATAAATTTAAACCATAAAAAATAATTTTTCCCTAAATAATATTTAAACAGTTTAGTATATTTATTTTAAAATTAACTTCTTTCAACATTGAAATTACTATTTAATAAAATTATTTTCATATTGTAAATTATAAGAATCAGACTAAGAAAAATGGTCAATCTTATTCTTATTTATTAAATTTAAAAACTAATGTTGGAAAATAATTACAATGGTAGAATTTAATATTCGGTAAAATAAAAAAATTAAAAACATTAAAAGACAAATTGTTGTCTCCAAATGGATTAGTTGTGATGATTTTTGACTAAAAATTCTCTTTTTTAGATTTTCATATTATAATCTTTATGGTTGAGTGGTAACTAAAACATGTGCATGGGTTACATGTTCATAGATTATTAAAAAAACTAGTTCAAAATAAAAAACCACACACCAAACCCAAGGAAACCTCGATCCATGGTCACCAAAATCATCCCAAATTGTATCACATCGCCTGCCATCATCATGAGACCCACCTTAATCACTTCAATCATGTCACCATATAGCTATTTTTTACCATTCCCCACATTATTCACCAGAGAAACCAAATTCTATATTCTATCTTCTTCAATGTAGAACATCGATATAGATTACTACAGAAAAAAAAACCAAATCATAAAACAAATTTTCTCTATAAAGTAATCGCCATTTATCACCACCATAGTTGTCTTCAACAAATCACAATTAGTTTTGTAGATATAACCACAGCTGGAGTCCATTGTTTCCACTAAAAAGAACCATATCATACCAACAAATAAATAGTGAATGACCAATATATATATAACAAACCTTCATCCAGGACCATCATCACACAACAATAAATACTTTGTAAAATTATAAAACAAACCAGTTCCATTGATGATGTTCCACACACTGTAATCACATCTTCTTCCACCACATGAGAAAGAAAAATTAGGGTAACTCCTCATAGATAATGATGGCTTCTCCAACACCACATTATAAATATCTAGAGAAATGATGCACCATTCAAACCTAGAGAGGAGACATGTATGGTTAAACCAAGGTAAACAGAAACACCAAAATACCTCCTAAGAGGTATGAACCTTCCAAATAAATTTTTCACAAACAAAAAAAAATAAAAAATAAACACATAACTAAATGATAAATGAACCACATTATAATTTGGAAAATCCAAAACATCCAAAAGAGTAAAGAACCAAGTTGAGGATTAAAATAGACTAATGCTTATGATAAACAATATAGAAACCACTATCATCCCCCTTTAGCACAATACCCTATTGACATGAAACCTACATCGTGTCCGACCAATATGGGGTTGCGAATAATGGGTTAGCTATCTAGATTAGAGGGAGATGAAAGCATAGTATTCCTCCACCAACACCAAACCAATATATATGAATCATCTTCACCTATTACCAAAGTTTAGGCCTAATTTGAATGAGTTAGAGGTGAAGAGTGGTGATTTGTGATGAATTACTTCCCCATTTACAAGGATAATTTCAATGAAAATTCAAGTCTCTAATGTGAGTATTATAAACTACATGGCCATATTATTTATTATATTCTTAAAAATATATTATATCCAAACTAATATACTTTTATTACTTTAATTAATATAATTTAATGTTACTATATTTGTTGTATTGTCATTGTTAATTCATATACCCCATCCATTAATAAAAACAAATCTGTTGTTCATCAGTCATGTAGACTACAGCCACCATAATGCAACATGTTTAATTTTCTATAATTTCATTACAATGATGTATCTAAGTACATGATTAATGGAAAAATATAATTTTTATGACAAAATTAAGGTTCTTGTATGAAAAAATTTATAACATGTTCAGTACGTTTTCATTTTTAATTTATTCATTTAAAAATAGCTTAAAAAGAAGATAATTTTTATTCAAGTCATATAAGATATTCATATCCATTATTTATTCCTATAATTCTTTCTAATTTTTATATATATGACTGATAAACACTACGAAATATTTATTCCTTTGTTATATTTCTATTTCAACAAAATTAGCACATAATCATTCATTAAATTGGGGTATGTTTATGTTTGGGTTGGTTAAATGGCCTCCTTGAAAAATACATTATATTATACCGTGAAAAAATATAATAACATAATTAATTTAATAATATGATATAAATGTGTAAATAATTATTTTCTTGGATATATATTTTATCAATATCTAATTAATCAATGAAAAAACACCCTCTAATTATCAAAATTCGCAAAAACATGTTTATTATCCACTTCATATTCATAGAGAAGGTATAAATAACTCATGAATTGAATTTTAAAATATAAAATTATTATAAATACTATATAATAGTAACTTTAATGACTTATAAAAAATGATATTTAGGATATGAATGAATATAAAAACTGTTATTATGGAACTATTACAAATTGTCAAAACTATAAACAGTCAAGTAGAAAATAAGAATAATTTATATAAACAATACATATTAATGAAAATTTGAGAATAAAATGGATATGATTATGGTTTTTAATTAACAAATTAATATATATATATATATATATATATATTTCTCTCTGTGTGTGTGATTATGATACATGATTTTAAAGTACATTCACATAATTCCTGAGAATATGTATGGGTTTTTCTTCTCAAATTCTTCCCTTTAGGATAATTTTTGTTTACGAACCTAACTTAATTTAGGTGGTGTGTATGCTACCTTTTAGAGAAAGTTAATCATAAAATTACATTATTCATGAAATTAATATATAAATATTTATCCCCATTTTTTGGATTTTGTTACTGAATTTGTACCCATGTCATGCGTGAAATTTTTATTCGAAATTTTCATTATTTAGGGCTCATGTTATAATCACCACTTACTTTATTTTTTGTGGTGAAAATAATAACATGGAAGAATTTTTTTCCTTAATAATAAGGAAATTAAATTTATTTACAAGTCTATATTATTATCATTATATTTTTTTCTTCTTATTTAATAGTTACCAAATTCATTGGTAAACTATATCTATCCCACAGTGTAAAACATAATGTGTTTTGGATAAGTAAATGTATGAAAAATATATAATAAAATGCATACCTATGTGGATACTTGAAGGTGGAAGTGGTTATGAAACATGTGTACCTAGGGTAAATCACCCTGAAAAGTCTTGGTTGAGAATTAACTTAATCATAACATTGATTCATGATTAGTGGTCCTAAGACCACAAACATGGTGAGACACAATCGAGGGATATGCTTTGAAATATTAGCACACTCTTAAAGAGGGTTATTCTTCATACCATGTTTATTTTATTTGTGAATTTGTTTTATTCTACTTCTTACTGAGAATCTGATCTCACCATTAGTTATTTTCCTTATCCTGAGAAATGCAAAGGATGTCTATGTGTAATTTTCATGGATATGATTGAATATATAATAATGTTCTCAAACTGTGTTCATGTTTTATCTTATGTTTTAATGTTTATGGTATGAATATTTCTTGACTTCGAGGACTGCTAACATATTTGATCATGTGGAAACTCTTGTGTTCTATACCAATAATATAATACAACTACCTGCTATAGTCTTTGGAACATATGATTGTAACAGTTTTTTAATCCAAGATATTATAAAAGGATATAAATTTATAGATATCCATTTATATATTCTAGTAATCATCAAACTCAGGGAACATTCACTTCAATTAATCCATATTAGAAATAATTTTCCTAAATAATAAATGTGATCCTTGAGTCTATAAGTGTTTTATTTTCATTTAGATCAATTTCTAAAAATTATAGTTTGTAATCATATTACTTATTAATAATTGGATATTAGTCTTAGAGTAAATTAATATGTTCTTTAAAAAATGATATTCCATGAAGGAATTAATTAAAGTAGACAACATTCTAGGGATCAATATTATTTATTGTGAATCAAATAGTCTTCATTAACATTCTAGGTTTCAAAAAATCAAATGATACAAAAAATATTACATATATAAAAATATTGAATTTTAATGTTTCTTATGGAATATAGAATACATATATCTAAGAAAATTTGTCCTTGGATTAAAGTGGAGAAATAGAAGAAGACCAATATTTTTTATCCATTAGCTATTAGATTTTTCAATTTTTTCATTCTATAAACTAGGATTGATCTTTCTTACTCCTTGAGCCTGGAGGCTATATATCAAGTTGAACCAAGATACCTTTTTAGGGTGGAATTCAATAAAATCTTAAACTATCTAATGCTTACTGGTGATATGATCCATGTTTATGTAGGAGATGAGGATCAAGTGATTATGGAATATACATATGCTATTTTATAAAGGGATCATGATGATATGAAATAATAGTTAGTATTTGTCTTCAACTTAATGGAAGAGATCTTTGTATGAATAGATAAAATCAATTATTGGTGACTGATTTCCCATTATAGTCTGACTAAAATATGACTTATAATGAAGGTAAATAAATATAGGGTATTATCAGCTAAATATATGTTCATTATTTTGTGCCATATATTAAATTCCAAATCACATTGTATTCTCACAATAATGTAGTTTTGGATTAATATATGGTGATAGAGTCTTATTGATGGATACATGATATACTTTCAATGTATCATCACTTGGGCGATTTTTCTCAAATTGGTGAGGTCGCAATCAAAAGTGTCTTCATAGAGGATAATACGGCGGACTCGTTGACTAAATATATATCTTATTATAAGTCTAAATTTCATATGAGAGCTAGAAGACTAAAATTCATTAGCATTTTTCTTCATTGAAAGTGGGATCCTACTACAGTGGCACCCTATAACCAACTACATTTTATTTTCAGCTACCTATGTATTAATTATATTTAATTATAAAAAATATCTTATCAAATGATGATTTTTCTTCATAATTTAATTAAATTATAATTTTATTTAGATTATATGTCGCATTGAGAGGTTATATTAATTCCCTACTATGACGAGGACCATGATGTGCTTTAAAATAATACAAAATGTTTCTTTTATAGCTTGATGAAATAATTTTACTAGAAAATAAGATACAATATTTTTAGGAATATAGAATCATAAGACTTTAAGACTTATTCTAATAAATATCCCTTATATTGGTCTCCACGATATGAGGCTATGAGAATAGATTCAACTATACAGATTCAACATATTATATATTTCATCATATTTTCCTATATATGAATGTGTGTATTGGCCCATAAACATGAGATTATTAATAATGTATATCAGAAATTATACACATATATGTATTGAGGAAAACCATAATAAAATATTCACTCAGTTAGTTGGGATGTGTTGGGTGCATCCCATGAGATATGGCAGTACATAATTGAAGGTTTTGGGAGTACAAAGATATGTGGTAAAGCCCATGTCTTGCAGTGATTATATTATATTAAATGAATAATATGCAATAAAATTATGAATAATGACCATGTCTATCAAATATTTATATGATTAAAATTCAAAAATAATTTAAAATCCAAAAGAGTGGATCCTTTAAATTATATTTACAAGAAATATTATTACAAGAAAAAATACATTGGACTAGAGATTCTTTCTCCAATTAATGTTTTTGACGTTAAAATATCCTCTAACTTATACCATAATTACACTAAGAGAATTTAAAATATAATTACTCTAATAGTTATCATAACATGCTCCCTAGTCTCTGAATGACATTAATTAAATTTTATGCTCTAGAACAAGTGATATATTTATGTTTTTTTGTTCACCATGATTGAAACATAATACATTTGGTATTAGTATTATCTATAAACTTTTCTTAAACATGGAAGGGTGGAAGGAGGTGGAAGGAGGTGGAAGAATTCTAATAGTCTTAATTGGATCCCAATATATATTCTTCATTGAGAGAATTATTTTTTAAAGTATATGTTTTATACAGAATAAAATGATTCCACTCATTATCTAAAATGATATCAAGGGGTAAATATAGATCAAATATTTATTATTCATAATTCCACATACCCTTAATCAAATAATAAATTTAAAATATTCTCCATTCCAATAATAATAATAATAATATTATTATTTTTAAAATTCTATTCATCGACATCATTAAATAAATATCATTTTTATAAATAAATAATTTATTTTTTTATTTCAATAATATTATAGATTATCTCATTTAAATTAACGAGAATAATACACATCCCAAACACATTTCCCAAAATTTACCAGAACATGAATAATATATATAATTCCATCCATAAATAACTAATTATTTTTTAGGGCGTTGGGTATAAATATTTTTTAATTATTTTTGAAACTAAATAAAAATTTATTTAATATTATATATTATATATTATATTGAGAATAAAATAAAAATAAAAAATTTATTTAATGGTGTTGAAAATAAATATTTTTTAACTTCACAAATCACATTACTTGATTAATAACTATAGTCAAAAAAAATCTCTTGGATAAATACTATTACTCAGTCTTGATAGTAATATTTCTTTTAAATCATAATTTCTATTAAAATTTGTCTAATATCTTATGATACACAATGTTTTTGACCATATGAACACACTCCTTAGTGTCATTGGGTGTGCATTACTAAAGTTTGAAATCAATATCTTGTAACATGTTAAGGTCACCGTAGTGAAAGATGAAAATTTCTTAATGAAAAAACCACATATTAATACTCAATGTGAAATATAATCTCATTATCATGATATTTCTAATCAAGTAGTTTTCATAAAAAATTTATCAAATTAAGTGCACAATTTATCTTCCCTTAAATTTCTAATTTAAACTCGTTTACCCCCATGGAAAAGAAAATTTAAGTTCAATAGTACCATATTTATCAAGGGGTATAATATATCATCTTCCTTCAATAAGAAGGGAAAAATATTTTATTGACTTGTATATAAATTATATAAAACACAGGATGCACAAAATGTATCATACTTCACCTAAGAATATGGTTCCATAAATACATCAAAGTATATGGATCCTGATATGCATTAATAATAATTTCAAGTCTATAAATAATTACACACATTCACATATTGGAATTTCTAAGAACATGTAGAAATATAGAATATATACTGGTGATCCATACCTCTGGATTGAAAGTCATAAATATTACCAACACAAAACTTCATTAGATGAAGACATATTCACTTAATAGAATCAATCACATAATAGTCAACCAAATTATGTGCCACATTATTGAATGATATCCAGACTATAGGAAATATGTTTAAAATTATTTTTAGTGTACTTACAGGGTATCTTAATATTGGAGAAATGTAATAAACCATTAAATATGAATTATACTCAGGTACATTATCCTATTAATTTTAGATAGAATAATAATTAATTTGATATAAGACATTTATTAATATTTAGGTCTTTTAATATACATGTAATATATGGTAAAATGTAATTGGTTCAAGGGAACCAACTCCATTAGACTCCCACTAGAACAATATCTAAACACTAATGAATATATGTTTTCTATCTCTAAAATGATGTTCATAATTATACTAAGATAAGGCTTTGGTAAGTGGTTCTAACAAATTTACATCCTTACAAATTATGTATATCACGTACTAACCTCTCGAAGAAAAATGTATTAATATATGATACTAAAATGGTATATTTCTCATCTCATGATATAACCTTTTCTCCTCAGAAATTTCCACTGCTACATTCTTATCCCTGCATAGTTTGATGTGATATTTACTATTATACACCATGTTAAGATCCTTGATATACCAACCCAAAGTTTTTAAATGATATTTATTCCCAGAAAATGTGTGCTATATTACATAAAACACAGAAAAAACATATCTCTTTTATAATAAAATAACTATAATGGGAAATGTGACCATCTGTAATCAGCCATTATATGAGCACTGGTCTAATTCAACTGTTGGCCAATATAAATGTTGGAAATTATACTCTCGATCAAAAAAATATGTTATAATTTATAAGTAGAAATGATCAAGAAAAATTAATAAGTAATGGGGAAATGATGAACTCAACTAGGAGAGTTATACAATAAGAAACCCATTTGTCAGAGCTTTTGTGGGAGGTAGTATCACTGGGGTTCACTCTTGACCAATACCAAGATGAGCATCAACAAGTGAACCTATAATGAAATCAACTACATAATATGTTCAAGTTAGTGGAAATTACCACTCAGGTGTTGTTAGCTTAGCCACCCCATGAATCAATCCCCATCACAGTCCTTACCCTTATGTCATATGCAGGTGTTATAAAGGGTTATGTGTCTAGGACCTAGTTACTTAATGAGTAATTCTATTTGTATTAATAAAATTTGTCTTCCATAAATTCAGTTTTAAGAATATTTTTGACTAATAAAATTGATATGGAAACTAATATATTGATTTTTCGGAAACAAATTACTTTACGTATCACACGTGTGTTTTTTAACACTTTCTTATAGTTCATTATTGGACCTCTTTTTTCCTCTCGTTTTTCGAGTGTGATTCGGTTTAAATTTTGCGATGATATTTTGTTTACCTTTGGTCATGAGGGTTTTACATTTTTTATTCTATGAGTTTTTGTATAAAATTTGAGTTTTTTAACTTCACAATAGTTGTCACTTGGTTGGAATAAGGTTAGAGGAAAACATGTGTCTTAGCCCTGGAAATTTTGTGGCTCTAGGTTGGTGTCAGAATCATGGTGTACAACCTGTGAATAGTTTATCAAATGGTGTCATAATCATGTTGGGTTATTCTATCTCTGGGAATAACCATTTTTCACAGTTGTTGAATACTTTACCAAACCTTGTGGATAAACTATGTGAGTTCCAAATTCTTTTTCAGTAAAGGGAACACAATTTGTGCATAGTTTGGAAAATCGTGTGATCGAACCATGCGAGAAACCTAGATCTTAAACACTATGAAATTCCAATTATTCACTCATGTGATTTTAACCCAAAATCCCCACATTCCTCCTCCACCTAGTTTGAGTTACACTAAAGGGACCCCTCCATTGTTCTCTAAGTATCTCATCCTCTACCATTCTACGAATCAAGTGATTTATTAATGTTTGGGGATATATTTATCAAGGTATTCTCTTTTTCTCTTCTCTTCTCTCTATTCCTCATCCTTCCATTTTCCCTTGAGGTCCTCTTCTCCCAAAAACATGTCAATATTGGGTTTATTTTTCCCTAGTTTTATGTTTCTCATTTCAATTATTTTGGGTTTCTCTTCGTTATTATTGTCTCTTGGAACGTTGGCAGGGTTGTTTTGGGGGTGCAGTGTTGAAGTGTTGTGAGTTTTAGGAAGGGTTTTTCTTTTTAAATACCATTAAATTTAAGAATAATTGGTATCATGATCTTATCACCTTCATTATATGTTAAATATTTAGGTGTGACCTTTTTAATAGTTGTGTGATGTGAAATGAGGTGGTTTTATGGTTGTTTTGAAATATATTCCATTTTTTTGTTATGTAATGCACACAAAGTGTTTGATAAAATGAATGGTTCTATTTTTTGAGTGATGTTTAATATCTAAATAATGTTTTGGAATTTATATTGTTTTTTGACATATAAAATATTGTTTTGGGTTTCCCAAATGACTTTACAAATACTCTGGTACTTGAAAATGGTGATTGTTTAGTTCTTTAAAAATGAAATGGAATGTGATGATGATGTGTGGCCCAATAGGCACTTTTATGAAAATGGTTTTGGTCTTCACAAGTGGTGAGAGGATTTATGTGTAATTTTATGAATTACTGTGAAATGCATAATGGTGTGTGTTTTTTGAACCTATTTGGAAATGTGGTTTTTATTCATTGTATATAGGATACTTGAGGCCCATTTTGAACTTTTATGAAATCCATGAAAACGATCACCATGAAAACCATCCTTTTATAATAATTTTCCTCATGTATTTTTAATAGGTGGGATAACCTCAATCTAGGATCCTCCTGACCAATTGTGTGAATGGGTCATACATCCTTATTTGGGACTCCTTGTGATCCATTTACATTGAGTTGAATGGGGGATACTTTGGGTGGATTCCTTCGTGATGTATTTGTTCTTCCAAGAGATAGATCCTTGGGTGGAATTGGGGTGGTGCCGATTTTGTGATTAATAATATATGTTTTTCGTTCTTGTGATTAGATGCCTGGTCATAATGGATTGGCTCACCCCTTTATACTCTTGTCATGGGAAGCTGGAATAGTTAGTGATTTTTGTGGGGATAATTGTTACATTATTTAGGATAATGCTCTAACTAGGGGCCCATATAAGGGAATTTAATATTTTTTGTAATTATTGATATGGGATAGTGCCCCTCAGCTAGGGAATTTAGGGTGAGATCGTGAATTTTAGATAAATTCTATGTCATATTGTGAGGCATGATTTCAAGGATGAGTCAAGATTTATATAATGTTCTAGATTATTTACTAAACTTATAGGTTCTCTCATGTATATTGTCAATTAGTTGTCTCCTATGGATGATTGAAAGGAATTTTTGTTTGGTTATCCTTATGTATTTATTACCATTAACCTTATTATTTGATCATTGATATTGATCACTTGCATGGTATACTTCATGGATAAAAGTGGTGTGGTGGATTTCAAAGGTTTATAGAAAATGTTTTGTACACTTTATATTTTGTTTTAAAATGAAAACATCTTCCTTAATATTATAAATGCTAACAATTCCCACTTGGGTAAGGGAATGTTTTCAAATACCAAATGATCAATAGAACTATATTTTTATTTAAAGTGTAAATGTGTGGAAAAATATTTGTTTTACATGTTGTATTTCAAACCTGAACGTTGACGTTTCTTTAATTTTAAAGGAAGTGCGCTAGAAATAGATTTTTATGGGAATGCCTTCTATTTTTTAATGCCCATGCCTATATTTTCTCCTTTTTTTAGATTTTGTTGCTGGTTTCACCTTAGTATTTATCTCTATGGGAGATGGTTGGTCTTGGTATTGATAAGTGACCCTTAGGGTCACATATAGTTGTTTTTGATGTCACGTTTTGTTGTACTTTGGTGTCCAATTGTTGTATTTTTAGTTTCTCCTATAAAATGATTTTAATTTTTCATATATATAATTATTGGAAATTTTTTCATTTCATATGTTCAATTAATTTATTTATATTGGGATAAATGTGTCCCTTGGTCTCATTGAGGATTCCCAACACTAGATTCAATAACTTTGGGATCACAAATTCCCTTCGGGCCTTGCCATAGATCGGCCCTAGGGGATGATTTTGGGGTCACCCAAGGTTAGTTTAGGACATATTGGTATCATATCTAAGTTGGTTATTTAAAATACCTAGCATTTAGAGGGATGTTTTTTAATTTTTGATGTGAAGTTAGATGGAGTAGGATTGTTGGAACTCATGGTGGAAATCTAGGGGAGGGAGAAACAAACACATTTTGTTCCAAACCATGGATTTCAAGGGTAATTCAAGTTTATTTTGGGTTATCATGATCTTGTGGGATGTTTTGTGTTTGGAAAATGATAATCGAGTTGTGATAATGGTATCAGTGAGATTTTCGGCCTTTTTAAACCATGTGGAGCTAGGGACGTGGTCCTAGAAGATTTTCTGTGATAGTGGTGTGCTTGGAATGTGGATGCCAACCATATGTCCAACTCACCCATCACCACTAATTTCCCCTTATGAATTTTATTTCAAACTCATTGATTCTGAAAATTGTTTCAAAATCATAGTTTTTGAATTATGAAGAAATTAATTTTAGTAATAATGATTTGGTATTTGGAAAATAAAAAATGAATTTTTAGAATTAAAATAGAGTAAGGATTTAGAAAAATGTATTTTTATAAAATTTCCCTTTGGGATAAAATTGGTATGGTTTAACGGGATTTGATTTTTATAATCAAATCCTTGAGTTTATAGAATTTAATTTCCTGTAAAACAAAATCTTTTTTAATGTGGCTTTTAAAAATTTATTATAAATGAGAATAAGTGGTTTTTAATCCAATTATTTTGATAGAATAGTATTTTTTGAGGAGATAATTGTTTTTTGAATGGTGTGAATTGGTATTTTTGGATGGTATCTATGGGATTATATTTTGAAAATTATAAAATAAAATTAAGTGTAGAATTTGAAAATGGGTTTCTATTGAACAGTTTGTGATCATTTTAACATTTTTATGAATTATGGAATGGTATGTGATTTGAGATTGTGAAAAACATGGGTGGAATGTTTTGTTTTGAGAATTGGATATTTTTTATTTTTACCAATTCAATTTTCTTGGGTGATCCCAACCAAGGATATGTGTGGGAAAGTGGATGGATATTGATATTGGTGGATGAGTTCCCAAATTGGAATGAGTATATAAGTTATTTTGGTGGAATATAAATATGCTTCTGTGAGGATCCATGGGATTCCATTGGTGACTGTGAAACCCATCATATTTGATTCTCGTGTAAAATGTCTTAAGAGAAAAGTTGTAATGTTTTGATATCCAATGGTTTTATGGATCATTTTACCTATTTTGGGGATTTTTTCTTATGTTATGTTTGATCTTGAAAACTCTTATTGATGATATGGTTTTGAAGAGGTGTTTGTTCTATGTGATTTTTGGTTTATGAACAAGTTTGGATTGAGCTATTGGATTTCTTGTTTCCTAGTTTACATTCCCAAAAGGATTCAATGGAAGTTCATTGTGTAGCTCAAAGTGATTAATCATAAGCATATTTTCTAGTTGATCAACCTAATGAATTCCTTCTTGAGTTTCAAATGTTAAATCTCTATCTATTTTATGGTCAACAGAATCCTCTTGAAGTGGAAGAGTGAAAGTAGAAATTGTAAATTATCTACAATATTCTTGAGTTTCTTGTGTAATTAAATGTTATTTTTTCTACCTTTATTATTAAAGGAACATCCTAGAAGTGGTGGAATTTGGTTTCTTGAACCAACCCTCAGAAGTATTTTTCTAGGGAGTTCATCAAGGATTTGTTCATTCGTTGATATTTTTATCAGGTCGTGATGGTAATGAACGGATGGAGTTATGTTTTTACACCGATGTTATGGATAAATGTTTTAGTTCTTTTGTAATTTTTTGGACCTAATTATTTATATTTCATATTTGGCTATAAATTACTTCATAAAATCCTGATGTTTTGAAAGCGATATTCATCTTGGTCTATAGTTGAAGGCATCAGAGTACAACTTAACTTCTTTTTCTAATGTGGTGAGATAAGTTGTACATGTAAAAGTTGTTTTATAGGGAGTGCTTGAGGTAGATAGTTTTCCTATGATATTTAAAAGCGGTGAATGGAATTATATTAAGAATATTGGGATGTTTCCTAAAGATGTTAATACTAGTCTCAGAATTAATAGGCCTCTTGATCTTTCATCAGCTTCTTCCAAGCTCAGGATCATGGAGTGACATATGTGTTGTAATACATATCATAAGAATTCTTCATGTGTGAAAGATCTGATGACCAATCAAGAATGTTTATGTATAGGTCACTTGCAAAAAAATTTCCGGGTGGTTCTATGAAGTGGCATAGAGTCAGTTAACAGGAGTAGATTACCATTTGGGATCGATTAAGATTTTATTTCTATTCATGCCTCTTGGATTTTAATGGTTCTTCTTAGGGGTGTTTTGTATTTTTCTCTCCATATATTGTAGAAGTGGGTGTTTTGTATATCCTTAGAGATTATATTTTAATGGATATGTGTTTTTCTTTTGGAAATTTATGAATCTTTCTATTCTAAATATATGTTTTCTTATTGATTTTCTTGTCTTTGTTTTTTATCATTTAATGTGAAAGGGTATGATGAGTTTTTATATACCGAATCCTTGGTTTGGTGAAAATATGGAGTTCCAACTGAGTATTTTCATCTCTTGACTATGAGGCAGAATATTCTTCAAACATTAGGGCTCCATCGATAGGCCTTAGAGGGAACTTGGCATGTATTCAAGAATTAGGGGTGTGAGGGACCCTGACCCGATTTCTGTCTTCAGTGTGGGAATGGGGATAGTTTAATCTCCTCGGTTGTAGTTTCTTCATTTTTAAGGTCCCATTTAGTGGATAGGGGTGTAGATACCATATTTACTTTTTGCAATATTTTTGGATTGAAAAGTTACTATATTCATATAAGGAGGCATAGTGGTTCTGTTTTCTTGTAATTCTAGTGTTGTGACTTTTCAGATGCAGACCTCCGAACTTGTAGTCCATATTTCAATAACACTTGTATGTTTGTTCAGGATTAACCTGTGGGTTTGATTTTCTTTCATTGATTTTACCCTTTTGAGGGGGATTTGATAGCCTGTGTGGAGAATTCTCAGATATCCCATGTTGGGTTTCCCATTTTGGACTAAGCTTGTCAGTTCCTAAATGGTAGGGATACCCACTACAGGTCTAATTGAGGTTTCCTCTAAAGTTGATCTATATTAGTTTTTTTATGGTGGGAAGTCTATTCCAGCCTTTTGTGTTGATAATACGATATAGTTACTATTTTAGTTTGGCAATGAGTTTTTCATTTAAAGCTATATGATTTCAAATTCTTCTCTATTTTTCTATATTATGGTTTTAGTTTTATATTGTTTCTCGAGTAATGTTTGGTTATTTTAGATAAGAGGTATGAGCATAATTTAGTGTTTTTGAGGTGTTCTTGACTTTAGCGGTGGGATCATACAATTTTGTTAATCCATTGTATTTGATTAATCAACAAAATAATTTTGTGGATTTCTGGGGTTGGAAAGTGTTATGGTGGGAGAATTTTTACAAATTTATTTTTATTCTCACCATTTATTCTAATTCATTTTTGGGTCTCCATATTCCTCTTGAGTTCGGGGTGTGGCGGGGTTTAAATTTATAGATGATATTTGGTTTACCTTTTGTCTCCAGTTTATTCCTCAGTTTTCTATTGTAATTTTTGTAGAAAATTCTATTTTTTGATCTTGGAAGTAGTTGGTGTATAGTTGAAGCATCATTAGAGGAAACCACACAGCTCATCCCAGGAAACCTTGTGACTTTCGGTTGGTGTTAGAGGCTTTGAACATGGATTCCGTATGGTTTTTCAACCCATGTATATAGTATACAATGATGTTTTTTCTCTAGAGAAAAACCATTTTTCATAAATGGCACACAGTTTACCAAAATATTCAATTTCTCATTGTGATTCTAGTGAAGGGCACATAGTTGACAGAAGGCTTGGGAAACCATTTCTCTAAACCGTGTGGGTTGTCCATGTCTCGAAAAATGTGAAATTTATAATATAACAATTCATGATTTTTAAAAAAAAATTACCCCATTACTCTTCCCCCAGTTCATATGACCCTATGAGGCCTCCTTACTTATTCTCCAAGGCCCTCCTCCTCTACCATGGTGTGGATTTAGTGATTTTTTTCATGTTTGGGGCTAGATTTCTCAAGGTTTTCTCCTCTTCTCTTATTCCTCTTCCTCTTCCTTCCATTTTATCTTAAGTTCCTCTTCTCCCTTAGTCATTTAGATCTAGGTTTTATGTTTTATTTAGTTTAAATTGGGTTTTCTTCTTGGTAATAGTTTCTCTTGGTTATTCTTTTCTCTTAGAACCTTGGCGAGCTAGTTTTAGGTGTGAGTTTTGAATTGTTGTGAGTTTGAGGTAAGTTTCCCTCTAGACATACATTTTAATTAAAGATTCATTGGTTTCATTCTTTAATAACATTAATTATATGATAAATATTGATTTGGGGACTTTTTAGTAATTGTTTTATGTGAAATGAGTTTTTTATGGTTTTAGAATTATATGACATTGTTTTGTTATGTGTTGCACACAAAGTGTTTAGTAAAATGACTAATTTTTTTTGTGAGTGATCATTGATATCTAAAAAAGGGTTTGTATTTTTTAATATACTTTTGACATCTAAATAGTCTTTTTGTGACTCTCATATGGGTTTACAAATGGTTTTGGACTTAAAAGTGGTGTGTGTTTGGTTGTTTAAAAATGCAATGCCATGTGATGATGATCAGTGGACTGATTGGAAATTTGATAAAAATGGTCTTTGTTTTCACATCTAATGATAGTACTTAAATTTTATTTTAAGAATGATTGTGAAATGGAAAATGGTGTGTGTTCTAGGTATCTTTTTTGAAATGTGGTTTTTAATCTATGGAAATGGATACATGAGGCTCGTTTGGAACTTTTTTAAAACTTCTAAAAATGTTTATCATGAAAACCCTTCATGGATACATTTCTTGCCTTATTTGTATTTAAGGGAAGAGATTTCCTCACTATCGAATCCTCTAGATCCATTTTGTGAATAGGTTGTATTTCCTCATTGTGTAATCCTCATGACCCATTTACTTTGATAATAATAGGATATCCTCAGTGTGTAATCCTTTGAGATTGATTTGTTATTGAATGAGATTGATCCTTGGGGTGATTCAAGGTGGTTTATATTGTTTGAATTATTATATGTGATATATGTTCTTGAGATTGGATGCTTGGTCAAAATCTATGGGCTCAACCCCTATATTATTTTGACCTAGGAACCTGGATTAGATAGCTAATTATATTGGAATGATTGCTTCCCTTGTTATTTTTATGCTCTGAATAGTGGACCGTAGCGAGGAAAAAAATATGTTCTGTTATTATTGGCATGGGATAATACCCTCGGTCATGCCAATTTGGGTACGATCGAGCATGTGGTCAAAATTTAATTTCATCCTGTGAGAAATTATTTCTAGGATGAGTTAATAAGTATAGTACATTCTGGATTATTTCATAATCTCTTAGGTCCACCCATGTCTATTGGTACTTAGTTGTCTATAGCAGATGATTGAAATTCATTATTGGTTGGATATAATTATGTGATTATTAACATTTACCATAATTAAGATCATTTTTATGTCTCACTTGCACGGTTTACTTCTCATATTAAAGTGTTGTGTTGTCTTTCAAAAGTTTATGGAAACAAATTCATAATTACTACATCTTTTCAATTAGAAAACATATCCTTTTTCTTTTAAATGTGAATAGTTCTCACTTGGGGAAGACTGTGATTTTAAATTAATAAGGGAAATGGGAATTTTTTTATTTTAAGTGGATATGTGTGAAAAAATCATAATTTTACATATTGTAATTCAATCCTAATGTTGAGGTTTCTTTAATTTTAAAGGAAGTGCATTGGGAATAGATTTTTTCGGGCACCCCTACCAAATTTTAATTCTCACACCTATAGTTTCTTCTTGTTTTTATATTTTGGTGCACTTTATAGATTGGTATTGATCATCATTGGCAATTTTTGGGTTTGGTATCTAAGTGTGACCCTCTAGATCACATGGAGATATTGTGGTTATTATGTTCAGTTCATATTTGTATTTCAGTTGCTATATTTTCAGTTTTATTTGTAATATGATGTTCAGTTTGGATATTTATATATATTGGGATATTTGGTTCATTTTATATTTTTTATATTTATATTGTAGAAATCATTCCCATTGTCCCTCTATTGATTCCGGACACTATTTATCATCTTGTCGGGATTGCGAACGCCCTTCACGCCTTGTTGCGAATCATATTGGGTGAACGGATCGGGGTCGACCAGTGTTGGATCATAACATTATAGAAGAGATATATATATTTATAATAAAATAAAATATTAGGAAAAATACTTATTTAAATGAAATTTTATGATAAAATACCCTTATTTAAATTAAACGATCTAATAGTTTTTTCCATGTTTTAGAAATTTTATTATGCATTTTCAATCCACTTTTATTTTAAATAAATATGTATTTATTATATTTAAAAGTTATAAATATTTAATGTATATAATTATTCTGATAAAATAAAGTTAAAATTTTAAAAATGAATTCCAATATTATGTTATGGAGAATTTATGATAATTTTCTAAATTGCCTTAGTTTTTGTGAATAGTAAAAATACAGTTTGAGTTTTTCGGTATGTTTAATAACTTCCTAAATATTCTATTTTTATTTAATAACTAATTAATAACAATAACAAACCGAAAATATTTATATTTATTAGTATCAACTATTTTAATTTATTTTAATCAATTTAAGAACCAATAATTTACTTTTCATGGTCTAAAAATGATAATTTTCTATTAAAAGCATTATATTTCTTGAAGCATAACGTTGTTATGAAAAAATAAGACATATAAAATTATTATACACTCTTATGGATTAAATTGATATATAATAAGACCTATATTTCAAAAATATTAGGTGAATAATTTGGTAAAGTTCATAGTTTTTTTTATTTTCCACAACCTAGGTTTCCATGGCCTATATTTGAAAATTAGTAAACAAATCCTACACTTATTCTATAAATACCCACCCATTTATCCATTTTATTTTACTACCAACAAATTCTCAATGAACCTATGTTGTTTTTACCTCCCATAGTATCCTCACAACCCCATGGTCCCAATCCTCAAGTTTTGGGTGTTACTATTCAAGGTAAGGCAATTATCCTTCATTTATTTTCATTTATAGAAACTACTTTTTTATATGTATTCTAAATGTTATGGTTAATCTATTATGTTACCATTTTTAATCATATCCTAACCTCTAAATTATGTTTTATTAATGGCAGTCCCATATTCACTCTCTTTTTACTTTTTTTTCAAAACCAAGTTTAATACTCGTTATATTGCCGAATTCACTTCTTAAAATATCCCTCATCTCCTCAAGAAATTATCTTTTTTAATTTTTTTAAATACCCAAGACTATTTATTTTACAAGGGTATTCAAATATATTCATAAATTATAAATTTTATTTTTGGAATTAACTTACATGTAACCCACATTCCATTTTCATGGGCTGAAAAATACATAATGATCATGTTTTTAAGAAAATATAAAAATGCCCATATTTGGATATTAACCTCATTTCATATATTCTTCATGGGTTATTTATGATATTTTTTATTACGATATGTGTGGATCACTTGAAATTAAGACATATAAATGGTTCACCCAAATAGCACACCAATGCATTGGGAAATGAATTTAATCTCTAGATATGACATGTTTTATGATACCTTATTGAATAACTTTGGTAAATTTTATTACACCATGGTGAAAAACGGTGGTGATTTTATTAACAATGTGAAATTTAAATGTTTTATCCACATTTTCATTATAGGATTAATGTACTTTTTATTATCATATGTCTCAGTTTCTATTTCCTATTCTATAATGGTCTTCGACATGTTCATATTGACATTACTCAAGATCACTTGTAAATTGATTACCTAACTTCTCCTTACTGAGATTTATGCCCTCCCTTTCCTTTAATATATGTTTCGAGGAAATGATATACAGTAAATGTACTTTGGATGAACCTTTTAAGTTATCTTTCACGTGGTTTAGAGTAATTGTTTATCATTTCAGGGGTTGTGTACCTGTTATCGATGAAGATAAACTCAAAAAGATCTTCTATTTGTATAATATAATGATATGTTATGTAACAAAAATGATTGCTGACATTGTTAGTATAATATTATGGTTTTGTTATTTGTTCAAATTAGTATTTTAAAAGTTTAGGAAGGACCCTAGTGAATGTTTTTAATATAATAAAACATCCTTGAATTTTTGTGAATTATTAAGTAAGTGGTTTCTAAGAATATAAATCCATGTATAGATATGAACAAGTGGATGTAGCTCTGGAATTGATGTATTTAGGGGTAACATCTAAAAACATTACTTTGATCCAAACTCAAATGGGAACTATTTCATGATAATGGGAACTATTGAACTCCAGGTTTGACACTCTTGGGGATATATCTAGTTAATCACATGTTATTTATTAACCATTATGGGGAACATATAGAAAAAGGTAATAGTTTTCAAGAAATATCATATTTAAGAATGATGCTTTAAGAAAAAAAATCCATTAGAATTACAATATTAATAACAGAAACAAATTTCTCACTATAGTTTTCTTATTTTAGAAAATTGCTGGAAATTAGAGGAACTGTCTAAATGTTGAGCATAATAGGTCATGTGTTGATGGCCCTAAAATGGAAGATGGAATATGAAACATCTTTAGAATGATGAATCAATAGACTAAAGTTATAATAAATAACTTGAATCAAGCTAAGAGACCAGATTCACCTTGAAGGGAACTACATTCCATTTAGTCCTTTATACATTAATTATTATATTATTTAGGTGAATAGACTAACCCCTTGATTTCTGAATATTGGATAAGTTTTATAGTAAAGATCATTTGGTACACCATTTTTTGGATAATATAAAGTCACCCAAGTTATGTACCGCTAAGAGGAAGAAGATAGTCAGTGGTGGAAAATAATTAAAAACACAAATAAAAAATATGAGATTGCTGTTACGGAGTGGGAAGAGTTTATAGGAAACTTTTTCGAAACATCTTTACCCCTTTCGATGAAAAAAATATAGAATGAATTTATAGAATAGAAGAAAAAGGAAAATGAATATGTGGGATGCTATGAGATGTACTTTACATGACTTTCTGATTACACCTTTATCTTTGTCATCGAACCTAGTAGAATGGTGGAATGATTATTCAGTGTACCAAGACCACATATCTGAAAGAATCTAGTCAATTGAGGTTATGAAACATATGAGGAGATATTTTATTGTGATATGAAGGTTTAACTAAAGATTGTAGAGTTATAGTGGTCCCATATATTTAAAGAAAAGAAGTGATCAATAAATCCCATATTAGTGAGAAACATTGATCGTGGAAAAGGGGGAAAGAAAGTGAAACTTCCCACATGAAACAAATGTGGGAATAAGAATTCAGGGAGAATCTTCCATGAGAGTGGGAAATATTACAAGTGTGAAAGATATGTCTATATTTATTAGAACTACCAAAGTGAGGCGAAGAGTTAACTTCTCAACATTAATGACAAAGAGGATATGGTGAAGGCCTATCCCAAAGTCCAGTTATTAATGTGTGCATTGATTGGTCACTTTTCCCATCAATTTCTGAATCAATATATAAGGGATTCTAATCACCATCAACCTCAGTATAGTCTAAGAGATAAAGTTCATGATATTTTAATCATGATGGCTGAAGTTGATGCTCTAAATGATGTGGAAGCAGGTACTCTCATTGTTATCTCAATGATAGAATGTATATTGTTGGATTATGCATCTAAAAATTATATTATTTCCTCTAATATTTCAATTAATATATAATAAATCATTGAACTACTAGAATTAGAGTTATCATTCAATAATTATTATGGTATTATCTAATCATCAATAGTGTTTAGAAACTTTATTAATCACTTTGGTGAGCACAATCTCATCACAAATCTGGTATTCATTCCCATTCTAGAATTAGGCATGATACTATGGAATGGACATATCTCAAATTATAATACTAAGATCAAATATAGAGGCAAGAAAATCTCCATATTTTTGAATGGATAACCAATATTTTTTTCGAAGGAGAGATATATCAACCTTACCTTATCCTAAGAGAATCTCTTATATCCTTATTTATGTAAATAATTAGTGACGATGTAGATGGAAATGAAATTATATGAATAGAATTGGTCCCCATCATTTAGGAATATATTTATGTATTCCTATGGAGTTACATGTACCTCCCCCATAAAGAGAGGAAAATTTCTCCGTTAAACTTGTTCCTAGATTCAAGTCGAAATAAAATACCCCATGTAGAATGGAAAATGTGGAGCTGTAGGAATTAAATAAATAATTCCAAGATCTTTTGCAAGAGGTTTTCATCTACCCAAGTGTGTATACATAGGGAGAACATATTCTCTTTATGAAGAAAATTATTGGACCAATGTGGCTATGCATTGATTAAAGGGAACTTACCGAGATCACAATGAAGAACAAGTACCCTATTCCAAGGATGGATGATTTATTTGACCTACTTAATTGGGATCAATTAATCTCTATGATTGATCATCAATTTGGTAATCCTTAAATAAGGTTGAATGAAGAATATATTTCAAAGACTACCTTATAATAAATATACGGGCATTATTATTTTGTTGTTATTCCCTTCGACTTGACTGATGCTCCTGTTATATTTATGGATTTGATGAATAGAGTCTTTAAGGACTACATTGATAAATTTTTGGTAGTTGTTATATATGACAATATGATATATTCAAAAATTCCTCAGGATAATTAGATTCATCTAATGGAAATATTATAAACTCTGAGGAAGTATAGGCTATTTATAATGTTCATAAATTGTAAATTCTTGTTACAATAAGATTCTTTATTGGGGAACATTGTGACCAATGGAGGAATCTTAGTTGATCCTAACAAGACCATGTTTCTGTAAGAGTCACCTCATCCTACAATAAAAACTATGATTCATCATTTCCTTGGTTTAGTAGGATATTATAGGAGGTTTTCTAAAAAAATCATGAATTTATATTCCACTAACCAAGTTAACTCAAATAGAGGAAAAGTTTATCTTGACAATGGAGTGTAACCAAATTTTCTAATAGTTGGAGAATATATTTGTTACTAAACCCATATTAACTCTACCCTCTATCAGATAAGGATTCATTATTTTTTTTATGCATCTCTCAAAGTACTTGGGTGCAGCCTCATGAAAAATGACAATGTGATTGGTTATATATATCGATAGTTAAAGTCCCTTGAGAATAATTGACCTACGCATGAACGAAAGCTAGATATGTTTATTTTCTCTCTGATTATATAGATTCACAATATTTATGGGGTAGAAATATGATATATACATATACCACCAATGTTTGTAGTGCATTTTCATGAAAAGGTAATTAAACATGAGAAAAAGGACATGGTTCGAACTCCTTAAAGACTATGATTGTTCAATTCATTATAAACCTAGAAGAGTAAACAAAGTCATTGATGAATTGAGTAGGAAAGACCCTACTTTTTAGGAAATGATGATGATTCATGGAGATACTTTGATCAAAGACCTGGTAAAATGGGACATGGGAATTGTGAGGGATAGGACATCATTAAACCTATCCCAAATGACTATCCAAGCATTATTATTTGAGAATATCAAGAAATTTCGTAGAAAAAATCCCTTGATAAGTATAAAGATAGTGGTTGTGAAGAATTGAAAGTTTCTTGAGTTCAATATTGATTAAGAAGTTGTAAAAAAATCATATAAGGATATGTGTTCTATATACTCATTAAATAAAGAAGGATATTATGGATGCAGCTCAAAGCTCTAAATTATCTATGCCTCCATGAATCAGAATAATTTATAGTTACCTCCATTAGAATTATTGGTGGGATAACCTGAAAATGGATATTGTTTACTATACTACAAGGTTCATAGTGTTTCGACAACTTAAGGTAGAGAGATGAATTATTAATGGGGAATTATAACAACTACCCACACTAATATATAAGTGGGAAAATATCACCATTTACTTTTCCAATGGTCTCCCAATAACATCCAATGCGAACAATTTCATATGTGTAATAGTGGATCATATCACAAAGACTGCCCATTTCATCACTAATAGGGAATATCTTTCTTATGACCAGCTTTCCATGATTTATTTAAAGGATGTGGTGAGGTTTCATGGGGTAAAAATTTCTAAATTATCTAATCATGATCCATAGTTCGCTACAAAATTATATAAAATTCTTCAATATGCACTAGATATTGAATTGAATTTCAGTATTTTCTATCACCCCCAAATTGATGTCTAATCAAAAAAAGACTATTATAACACTTCAGGACATGCTGATAACATGCTTAATGGAATTTAAAGGTTGATGGGATCAACATCCCCCATTATTTTAGTTCTCAAACAACAAAAACTTCCATTAAAGTATTTAAATTCCACCATATTAAGCTCTATATGGGAAGAGATGTTGAAATCCTAGATGTTGGGGTTAATATTGTGAGAGAAAGATTCATGGGTGTGATATTGTGCATGAGTTGATAGTAAATTTTTATTCCATCTAACAATTCATTAAGGTTTCTTAGAGTCGTCAGAAGAGCTATGCTGATAGTCTTCGAAGGCACATGGAGTTTGATGTTAGTGAAAAAGTGTTTCTTTAAAGGTCTCCCTATAATAGAGTTGTGTGGTTTGGGAATAAAGAGAAGATTATCCTGAGGTAAATTTGAATATAGGAAATCCATAATCATTTTGTAGCATTAGCTAATCATCTTTAACTTCCTCGAAATCTTCCTCAAGTTCGTGATGTATTCCATGTATCTCTTACGATGAAGTAAAAACTGGTCTCTTCACATGTACTGAATATAATGGTGGTGAAAATGGAACATAAACTCTATTTTAAGGATCAACTGGTCCACATATTGGAATGTAGAGACTAGGTTCTATGAAAAAAAAAGATAACCCACCTCATGAATGTTTTGTGGATGAACTATATGTATGAAAACGGGGACATGTTAACCAGTAGAGTCATGTTGTATAAATCCCATTTTTAGGATTTTGGGAGGGAGGTAGAATCACTGAGGTTCACCATTATCCAAGCCACAGAATATCTTCAACAAGTGAAGCTAGAACGAAATCACCCACGAGAGAAGTTGAAGTTAATGGAAATTACCACTTGGTCAATGTTAGCCAAAGGACCTCATGAATCTATCATCATCACAAACCTTACCCTTATGTCATATTCGTGTGTTATATAGGGATTTGTGTCAATGCCCAAGTTACATAATGTTTATTTCCATTGTATAAATAAAATATTTTTCCAATCAATTTAGTTTTATTAATTCTTTTTCTTACTCAAGATCACTGGTAAATTGTTTCCCTTTCTTTCCATTATCAGGCCTTATGCTCACTCTTTCCTTTGATGTAAGTACCCAGTTTATGAGATGTTGTAAATGTAATTAGGATAAATCTTTAAAGAATCCATTAAAGTGGACAAGAATAATTATTTATGTTTTCATGTATTCTATAACTTTTTCCAATGAAACTAGACTTTAATAGATCCTTTGTTTATATAATGTAATGAAAATTTATGTAATAAAAAGGAGGGATATAATATTGAATGATGTTACATATCTACACTACATCCATGTCTGTATAAAAAGTCCTATCATAAATATATTATTCAATATAATCTATGAGAATTTTCTTCATTCATCTCTTCTAGATTAAAAATACATTATTGAGGGGTAACCCATTTCCTAATTGTGATTTTAGATCATCCTGATATATTTTGAAACTAGTATATGTATATTCCTAGATCACTAGTTCTCCATATCTTCCATATATATATATATTCATGTATACTTTTTTTTCACATATATTTAATGATATTATATGTTGTCATAAATGTTTTGATCATGGGTATTCTTGACATCTCCCAACATTCTAAAGTTTTTGGAAACAAGAAACCTAGTGCATACCATGGAATAAATGACTGAACCTGTCATTGATTCATAAGTGATCATTTTCATTATATATCCCTCTCATTGTTTCATAGTACACATCTACAATGATATTTGTCTCATAAACCAATATTCTTAAATAAATTTAACTTTAAAAATCATACGTTTAATACCTCGTTCTACACGCAACACCGAAATAAAAAAAGTAAGATATTATTTATTGTTAAAATTTTTTAATAATAATAATAATAAGTATTATAAATAAAAATATTTTCATAAATTATAAATTCAAACAAAATATGAATAATAACACATAAATAATCAAAAATTGTATTTATCAATAAATAATTTCATTATATATTGAACTTTTTATTAATAGATGAATTTCTAAAAATTTGAATTTTAATTTTTTATAATAAATTTTTTTTGTTCAATTAGTAAAATTGAAACAATATAAGGATTAATTACTATAATCATTTCAAAAACTTTTGATTTGTAGTTGAAAAGTAAAAAAAATACATTTTTTACTAAAATCATAGCGTTTATAACTATATCAAGAAATAATTATAACTTGAAAACATATAAAATAACATTCATGATAAAATAAGTTTTGGAGTATAAATATATATTTCAAAATAAGATTATGAATTTAAAACAGATAATTTTAACATTTTATTGACATAAATAATTTTTCCAACAAAAAAACTATAATTGTCTTTTATTTAAATTTTATTTTATTTTGATAAAATTCGGTTTTCGATTTCAATGAAGGCTGAGTAAATTTTAATTTTTAATAAAAAAATTTTTTATATCAAGTAAATAACAAAATTTGATATTATTATCATATACATAAAATTTATGCTTAAAATACACTTTTTCTAAAATGGTTTTTTGCAGGTTACATGCGATAATGATAAAATTATTATTTTTACACAAATAAATATCATTTCATAAAATGGATTTAATATTTCAGATTTAGAGCTTCATATTATTCAACATATAAAATTTTATTTTTATTCATTAAAATGTAATTACTTGGGAACAAACTAGTTTCCATGAAAGATTATAAAAAGGGTAAAAATGGTTATCCAAAGGAATAAAAGGAGAAACATGTTAAAAATAATTTTCTAATTTAGTTGTTGAGGTTTCAATCAACTAAAACATATTCCAACTATTTTATTCATTTTTTAGTATTATTTACAATTGAAATAAGTGATATATTTATATTAATGAGAAATATTTAACAAAAAAATTCACTCTTATTACTTATAAAAGGGGCCCCTCACCACCCCTTCAAGAACACTCCCAAATTTTTTTGCAATTGAAAATATACCATATTTAATAATTATAGAATCATATTCCAATTTTTAAATCTTCTCCTCGTATAAAAATATCCTAATACATCCAATTTTAAAGAGTCCTCTATGGGAATACTTTGGGTCCCAATGAGATTCATGCATATTAATCGAAGTCAAGAATATAGTAAGGGATTTTTTGTTTCATTCTCAAATCCATGCAACATATTTGATAATTTACACCATAATTTATCTTATGTGGTGTATTAACTTCCCAATTTCCTTCAAGAATAATAAATTACTTTCAATTTATAATATTATAATGTCCAGTTCATAGTATATCTCTAATGTTATTTTGATTATTATTTTACCTTTACTATACAGGGTTCTTTGTCTCTAAATTAATTACTTAATACATATTCCTTTTATGAACCATGATATCTTTTATATGGTTATATTTCTTCCATATTACTTTTTTAACATATTATTACTGTTTATGGGGTTTTTCATGTCTTCTAAAAATTTCATTTCCCTATAACTCATATTTTACCCAATGTGTATCTTGTAAGTAATATTGAACTTATATCTTTTTTAATATAGGAACTGAACTTGTCAATGTCATATTCCTTGGATGATTTTGTATATTTAAATTTCTATTACTCAATAATATTTTAATTTTATTTTCTTTTACAATGAAATTCATTAAAAAAATAATTTATTTTAATATTTTATCTATGGGTCATTTTCATGAATGACTGAAAAGAATATTTATTTTGGTTTTCCATGTGAACAAGTATTTCCTTCATTTATTCATTTTATCAGAAAAATACATTATACACATTCTTGGTTTCTAAAATAAATTTCAATCCTCCTTGTTTTATAAACTACTAGTACATCGCCCGTGCATACGTACGTCGCCATAAATTTAACCAGAATTTCAAAATGCATTAACTATTTGAGAAGTGGTAAATAAAAATTAATAATAAATATGTTGAAATTAAAATTTGGGTCATAGTTATGAAATATGAATAAGTAATAGAAAACAATAAATTATGTAGGTACAATAAGAATAATACCATTGGAAAAAACAATTGACATATGTATCTTCAGATGTATATGTGTGACATGATGTTGAATTGCAGCCCCAAACCTAAATGATAGATTCAAAATATACTCTTCTTTAATGTAAGTGAAAAACATGAGATATAATAAAATAGGATAAAAGTTTATCTGATATGCAATATGTATAATCAGAAAATTGGAAATCTGGAAACAAATATCAATATTCAAAAAAGTGTTATTCTATTTAATAGGAAATATAGAAACAAACATCACTATTTTAGTGTCTTGAAAACCACCTCTAAGTGACCTCATTAAATCAGTTACACATGATATTTCAAGGTTAAATTTGAAAACAAATCTCGAGAAAAATAAATTGGAAACATGAATTGAATCAATAAAGGAATGACAGTTTCTTCAAAACCTACACCAACTTAAGATTCATCCATAAAATCAGACAGCGGTGACATATCTTGATAATTTGAATGTCTGCCTTCTTCACTCATTTCCAAGGGTGATGGGTTGTGGGTTTTAATGATTTCTAGAATTGATCAATTTTGGGAATTCAAAGGGGTAGCCGAATTTGTTTCTCTAATCAGAGGAACTCACTCATCCTATATAGCTTCATGAGAAATCAATCAACCACTTTAGAATACCTGAAAACATGAGATAAAATCACTAAAATAGATGAAAACAAATTGAATAATATTGTATAATGAGGATCAATATAACCATTATATACAATGTTGATTTGTACCTATGGGACAAAAACATCAGGATGATCTAGAAGAATATTGGATTTTTTTCACACGCGACAATGATTTAGATGATGTACTTGAAAAAATAAAAAACAGTAAACAATATCAATTTTACACATGCATCATTGATGAACATGTAAATAAAAATGTGAATCAAAAATTAACAATGTTTATAAAAAATATAATTATTTAGAATTAAGACCATGAAGCCATGCATACAGAAGTGAAATAGTATCATTTTTTATATAGAATTAAGAAAATTAAGTCATGTATACATGACTCAAACTGACTCAATTCCATTTATTTACAGCAAGTACAAACAGACTATAAACAATAACCGCAAACAGAAAGTCATGTATATGGAAACTGCAAAAAGAATTTTTTTTGTTTTTTAATACAGGCTGTAATTAAGAAATAAATGTGAGATGATTCTAAAATTTGAAGATTATATTAAACTGTGAAATGAAATCATATAAAGTTTAAAAAATTAATGGTAAAAACTCTGAAGAATTTCCTTAATAAGTGTCAGATAAAAAAATCCATCAATATCATATCAACGTTATGTACATGTAACACATATAGTGAAATGAAATGAAAAGGGTTATAAGAGCATGTTTTGTGAAATATGAAATCACCACATATCTTTTTTCTTAAAAGAAGGAGATGCATATGAAGAACTTAAATGTAAATCCCAATCCGAGATCTTTGTACTTCCCATATAATTCATTCGACTCTATATTGTTTGAATTTGACAACCCACTATAATCAATGTAGGACAACTAATTATGTTTTTTAATTCCTCTTACCTTCTAGATAATAACATCTACAGAAAGTCCCATTTATAAGTCATCACAAAATATTAATAGACCATACCATTGGGAAGCAACATTGACAGTCAATAAAACCTTTCCCTTGAAATCTTCAAAGATCCACATCTTTTCCTCTAGCATCCTGTAGGCAGTAATAGAATTTTTTACACATTTATATAATACAGTTCAGGAAGAAACACTTCAAATGGATTCTACAACAAAAATTTACGATACCAACAAATTTCAAATTGGCCTAGGGCATCCATCTGTTTTGGTGGAATATATATTCATGTGAAGTATGCCTGCATATGGTTTGTCACGATCTGTCCTCGGGGCCCGTGCCGTGACTACCCCAAACCAGCCTTCCATAGGCCAGGGGCTGGTGACTAGCACCAAGGCGTAAATCCGAGTAAAAGGGAAGGCATTGCCTTTGTAAAGTAAACAAGCACCACAGAGTAAGAAAGCGGAAAAGTAAACACTACGTAAAAACAGAGTACAACTGAATGTATGGAAAAGTAAAAGGGGCCGGAAATACAATCCCAACTGTAAAGTACAACTCGAAAGGGAAAAACAGCAACTGTAAAGTAAAGCCGCTACGCCGAGCTGTCCACTAGAAATCCCACCTGAAGGGTGGGCACAGATAGCTCCACTGCTCCTCGGGTCCCGCCGTCTGCTCCGAGCACGTCCCGCCCAGTGGTCCACCTCCAGGTACCGTCCTGCTCTGCAAGCCTCAACCACGATCAACGATGTCCGTCGTCTACAACCAACACAATGTAGTGCGGGCATAGCCCGTGCAGGGGTGAGTATAAGCTACTCAGTAGGGACCCCGAGACCCTCGATTGTCTCCCAAAATCCACAAAGGATAAACCACAAAGGAAAGATACAATCACGAAGTGACAACCGACACTGCTTAGGTATATTCCCATACATATACCTAAGTCATCATTTCAATATGCTCCAACCTCCGAGCCCAAGTACAACTCAGTCCACACAGGAAAGTATACGTATTCCACACAGGAAAGAAAAACGTAATCGACACAGGATAGCACAACACAATCCACACAGGAAGGTAAACAGGGATCAGATCACACAGTTATACTTCTTCGAAGACGATGGAGATGATCATTGATCCATCTAAGTCGTCGGACCCACAAAGGATTGATAGGTACTAACCCCCACAAAGACCCACACAGGATCGGACCCACACAGGATCTGTAGGCGCTGGTTCACACAGGACCGCTGAGCGCTAACCCACAAAGGATCGGACCCACATAGGATCGGTAGCACTGATCCACACAGGATCGCTGAGTATTGTAGTCATCGTCGTCGAATCCACTGAGGATCTCTGCACAATCGTCGTCGCAGTAACAGTAGCAGTCGCAGCCAGCTCTAGGGTTCCCGCACACAGCAAACTCATTCGGGAGGGTCCGCTCCACGAGCCGAGAGGCTGATACATCAACTGTCACATATTCCAGAGTTGATGTATCCAAAATTTCCATATCGACAATTGGAACTCAACACAACAGACGGCGCGTCAATCAGACGCCCGGTCTGAGAGTTATTGGCTTTTTCGTCCTAAGGGCCCGGTTGGTTTTTAAGGCAAAACCAACCCGACCATACTCCACATGCATCCAAACCTCGGGCAGAGTATACCAAAAGATCCGTCTCACTAAGAGGAACTAAACAAAGTCGATGGCACGTCAATCGGACGTTCGTAGCTCAAGATATGAGTGTTTTCGCTCCGAAGGCCCGGTTGGTTTCGTGTACGAACCAACCCGATCGAACTCAAAGTATTTCGAAACCTTGAGTACGATATACTGAAACGACCTTCGCGATCTAAGGATCGCATCTCGGCTGACGTCGCGTCGTTTGGAGGTCCGTAGCCCGAGTTATGGGCATTTGAACCCAAAAAGTTTGGTATCGGGGGTTTCGGGCCCGGGCCGACCCGGCCTGAGACCCCCCTGCTGGCCCGAACCGGGTCGACCCGCCCCGGACAGGGTCGACCCAGCCCGGCGCGGCCCGGAGCCGGTCCGGGTAGGGGCAGCGCGCTGCCAGCTCGGCCAGAGGCCCATCTGTTTGAAAAAAAACCAGGGGGGGCACCTGCCCCACCTTGTGAAACCCCCCCCCCCCTCATAATGGGGGGCCGTTCATCTGGCCAGGAGAATTTAATTCCCCCGGCCTTCCCCATTTCCGGCCGGCCCGACCTGGCCGACCGGCTCCTCCTCGACAGGACCGGCAAAGGCCGGTCATCTTCCAGCTTCCGACACCGGTGGCCTGGCTGGCCACCGGTCACCTTGTTCCGCCGCGGCCCGGAACCGGCCGCGGCCTTTGTCGTCCAGCGCGGTGCGACGGCACCGCACCCCTCTGCCGCGGCCCTATTCTGACCTCAGTGTTCTCGGTTTCCTTCGACGCAGCGTGACGGCATCGCGTCCTTGAATTCCTTTCTATGGCGCGGCGCGACAGCGCTGCGCATATGTTCTGCATGTAACCGCGTGGTGCGACGGCACCACGCTCCTTCATACCAACCCCAAAGAAAAAATTTTTGAAATAAGGAGGAGGGTCGGCCCTGTTTGTGCGGACCGACCCCCTCTCATTATTCGATAATAAATAGTCGAAAACCACGAAATTCGACATGCCAGAACCAAGAACGGAATCAAATAATAAAATAACAATAAACCACTACCTCGGTTTCAAGAGTGGAGCATGTCAACAAGACGCGGAAGACAAGCGTCGTGGAGGTCGGGCATCGCGGAATTCGAATGTCGATTCTGTTGACGTCGAGGTGCGTCCGAAGAGGTAACGTCACTAGAGAAGCCTCGTAAGCTGAAGAAGAAATCCCGAAGAGCATGTGGCGTCTCCTTTCCTTGACACGGGAAGAAGATCGAAAGAAGCGGCGTCGTCGATCTTCGGAAACACACCGGCTGTGAAGAAGAGAAGAGACGGCATGTCTTTCTTTTCTTATGGTGACGACGTTCTTCGTCGGAGCATAAGTGTTCTTCATGTTCTCTGTCGTGGTTGAAGAAGAAGAAGAAAGCTTCCCAAACTTCACAAGGTGGCAAAAGGAACTAACCAAAATAAAATAAGTATAAGGATTATTTTATTTACACAACTAAACCACTTTGAATTTCAAAGGTTTGAAATTAAATAACTCATCTCAATTAATAACTCAAGTTGTCAAATTAAAAAGAGAGGACTTATTGGGAGTATTAAGGGGAGTTGAAAAGTTAGGGTTCGTGTGGGCCCCACCACACTTAATCCTCTCAACGGAGGTTAAGTGGATATGGGTCCCACCTCTAACTCCCTTTGGGAGGATATAACCAACATGGATAAAAATAAATTGTGTTTCCACAATTTATTTAACTTCATTTAATTTCCCCCAAAACTAACTCTCAACCCGCATAAAACGCAACCTCAGAAAAGGTCTCCTTAAGCGAATATCGGCGCTGCGAGTTCATTGGTGTCCTCGGATTTCAATTCCGAGCACCGGATCAAAAGTTAGAAATTCCCGCTCGTTCGTTCACTGAACGTACCCAAGCCAAACTTCGGAAATTGATTCTGGGCACACCGGGCCTCGGAATCAGGTGCTGTCAGAAACCGCGCTCTTGTAAATTCCAAAGAAAATTAAGAAAAAATTTCCCTTGAATTTTACGGGTCTTTACTTTACTCCCACCTCAGGGATTTACGTCCCCGTAAAGATACATCAAAACTAGGGAAACAAATGAGGGTACTAAGCACGCATCTGAGCCTCTCGCTCCCAAGTGCTCTTCTGGAAGTTCCCGTGCTGCCATCTGATGCGCACTAGAGGAATCGACCGTCCACGTAGGACCCGCTTTTGTCAATCCTCGATCTCCATCAGAACCTCCGTAAAAGTCTCCCCATCCTCAACGTCAAGCTCCCCATGGTCAATGATGTGCATCGGGTCATGCACGTATCTCCTCAGCTGAGATACGTGGAAGACATCGTGCACCCGGTGCAACTGAGGTGGTAGAGCTAGGCGATAATCCACCTCGCCAATCCTGATAAGGACCTGGAAGGGTCCGATGAAGCGCGAAGATAACTTGCCGCCTCGGCCAAATCTCCGTATACCACGTCGAGGTGAGACCCGCAAGAAGACGTGGTCGCCATCCTCAAACTCCATTGGCCTCTGCCTCCTATCAGCGTATGATTTCTGCCGGCTCTGAGGTGTCCTCATCCGCTCCTGGATGACCTGGACCTTCTCTGTTGTGGCCTGGACCATCTCCGGCCCCACAAGTGCTGACTCCCCAGGGTCTGTCCAGCACAAAGGAGATCAACAAGGTCGGCCGTACAATGCCTCGTATGGCGCCATCCCGATGGTGGAGTGGTAGCTATTGTTGTACGCGAACTCCACCAAGGGTAGGTGGTCCTCCAAGCTACGACCAATGTCGAGGACACATGCGCGGAGCATGTCCTTGAGTGTCTGAATGGTCCTCTCCGTCTGTCCATCCGTCTGAGGATGAAAGGCTGTGCTCAGACGTAGCTGCGTCCCGAACGCCTCCTGCTATCCCTTCCATAACCGGGAAGTAAAGTGAGCATCTCAATCAGTGACGATAGATGATGGCACACCGTGAAGCCGCACAATCTCCTGAACGTAAAGGCATCCCAGGATCTCCACTAAGCCCTGCTCTTGGATGGGTAGGAAGTGAGCCGACTTGGTGAGTCGGTCGACAATCACCCAGATGGAGTCGTGACCTCTGGAAGTGTGTTGAAGTCCAGTCACGAAGTCTATAGATATCACGTCCCACTTCCACTCTGGGAACTCCAAGGGTTGTACAAAGCCTGCTGGTACCTGGTGCTCAGCCATCACCTGCTGGCAGTTGAGGCATCGAGAAACGAACTCTGCTACAGCCTTCTTCATGTCTGGCCACCAGTGCTGTCGTCTGAGATCCTGGTACATCTTCACCACTCTGGGATATACCGCCAAGGGAGAAGTGTGAAACTCTCTCAGAACCTCCTCTCGTAAAGCAACTAGTACCATGGTACGTCCTCAGAAAAGGATGCCGTTCTCTTCTCCAAGGGAGAAACCATCAGGTGCCTGTCCTGAGGATATCTGTGCATGCCGCGTCTCACAGTCAGTGTCCCCACGCTGTGCCTCTCTGACCCACTGTAGAAGTGGAGGAGTGACTGTGAGAGACTGAAAGAAGGCTGCTCCATCTCTATCCACGAATGATATCTGCAAAGAGGCTAGCTTCTCCGTCGCCTCCTCAAGTAGCTGAATGCCTGTCCTCCTGCTGAGGGCATCGGCTACTACGTTCCCCTTCCTAGGAGTATAGACTATATCAAAGTCATAGTCCTAGAGGAACTCGAGCCATCGTCTTTGTCTCAGGTTCAGGTCCTTCTGCAAGAAGATGTACCTGAGACTCTGATGATCAGAAAAGACTGTAAAGCGCTCGCCCATCAGATAGTGTCGCCATGTCTTCAGAGCGAAGACCACTACTGCTAACTCCAGGTCATGGGTAGCATAGTTCTGCTCATGCAGCCTCAACTGACGTGATCCATAGGCGATCACTGCCTTCTCCTGCATCAGGATGCAACCGAGTCTGGTCCCTGATGCATCGCCGTAAACAACGTACCATACACCCTCCTCAGGCAACCTCAAGATAGGTGCACTTGTCAATCTCTGTCTCAGGTCCTGGAAGCTCTGCTGACATCTGTCTAACCACACGAAGGGTTTCCCCGTCTTCGTCAAAGATGGGAGTGGTGCCGCAACTCTAGAGAAGTTTGGCACGAATCTCCGGTAGTATCCGGCTAGTCCCAAGAAACTCCGCACCTCCGTCACGCTCCTGGGTGGTTCCCAAGCTACCACTGCCTCGATCTTTGCAGGATCCACTGCAACTCCCGCCTCAGAGATGACGTGTCCCAAGAAGTGAACCTCACATATCCAGAACTGACACCTCGAGAGCTTACCAAAAAGCTGGTGCTCTCGGAGTGTGTCTAGTACAACCTGAAAGTGGTAGGCGTGCTCCTCCTCAGTCGTTGAGTATATCAAAATGTCGTTGATGAAGACCACGACAAATCGAACAAGGCATGGCTGAAATATCCTATTCATGAGATCCATAGACACTGTTGGAGCATTGGTTACGCCAAAAGGCATAACCAAGAACTCATAGTGGCCATACCGACATCTGAAGGCCATCTTCTGTATGTCCACGTCTCTAACTCTGAGTTGTTGATAGCCTGACCTGAGGTCTATCTTCGAGAACCACCGTGCTCCCTTGAGCTGATCAAAGATTTCATCAATCCTCGTTAGCGGATACTTGTTCCTCACTGTCACCTGGTTCAGGCGATGGTAGTCAACACAAAGTCGCAAGCTCTCGTCCTCCTTCTTGGAGAACAATATCGGGGAAGCCCTGGGTGAAACATTGGGTCGGATGAACCCCTTTCCCTGCAAGTCCTCCAATTGTACCCGTAGCTCTCGAAGCTTGGCGGGGGCCATCTAATATGCTGGAGTCGATATCAGAGCTATCCCGGGGTATAGGTCAATATAAAAGTCTACCTCTCTGCGAGGAGGTAACCCTGGAACGTCGTCGGGGAAAACATCAGCAAACTGATCCACCACTGCAGCAAAACCAGGACTCCGCACGTCAACTACTCCTAGGATGAGGCTAGCCAACTGATGAGTGATGGGTTGTCCTCTCCTCCGCGGAAGTCCATTCTGTGCTGCAAAGGCTCCCTTCTCGCCGGTGAAGGTTAACCTGCTCCTGTCGGTGCGTACACATCGCACCTTGTTCCTAAAACAGTCAATCTGTGCATGGACCGTAGATAACCAATCCATTCCCAAGATGACATTGTAAGGCCTCGACGCTGCTACAAGAAGATCCCAGCCGAAGATATTGCCTCCTAGAGTAAGCTCACACTTCCGGCACCAGTGCGTAATCGTCGAGTCTGCTCCCGTAGAGGTCTCTAGCCATAAGGATCGAGCCAACGGCTCTGTCGGAATCTCCGAGCTCCGAACAAGGGTAGCGACTATGAAAGAGTGACTCACTTCTATGTCTATAAGTACTGCAGCAAGGGTGGAATAGACACAGATAGTACCATGAATCATCTCGGGTGCGCCGTGGTCGTAGGCCTCTGCTACCTGGAGCCGTGCCTGTCTCTGCCCGCCAGCTCCCTATGGTCGGGGTGGACCTCCTGGTGGTGGTGGTGGTAAAGCCTCAAAGCGTCACCCATCACCTGCTGCTCGGCCAGATCCCCTACCTCGTCCGCCTCCTTCCTGCGGACCGCCACGGTCGACCCTCTGCCTCTGCCTCTGTGGTCCCTCAACCGTCTATTGCTCCTCGGCAAGGCGGGTCGGGCAGTCACGAGCCATGTGGCCCTGCCCGCCGCACGAGTAGCACTGTCTGCCTCTCGAAAGACTAGCTCCGTGCTGTGCGCCCCGTACTGCACTGCTGAGCCAGTGTCCTGAGGTCGTCTGCCTAAGGGTCTGGTCTGCCTAGACCCATGAGTCATCCGTCGACTGCCTACTGCAGAAGATTCTGCTACGTGCCGCCCTGCGGTGGGTCTCGGCGCTGGTGTTGACTTAGCAAGGAAGCTCTCGATCAGAAGGGCCCGCTACAGTACTTCTATCTGAGTTGGAATACTGAGAGAGATCAGCGATGCCCTAATCTTGTGTCTCAATCGCTGCTCGAAGGTCCGGGCCCGGAAGAATGGGTCCCGTACCATGTCGGTCGAGTAGCGCGAGAGATCAGTAAATCTCGTTGAGTACTGAGCGACCGTCATGCTGCCCTGCCACAGCTGAAGAAGCTCCTAGATGCACACCTCACGGAGTGTGGCTGGAAAAAACTCTGAGCGGAAAAGGCCCTCGAAGTCTGTCCAGAGTAGAGATGCCTCATCATGCACCGAGAGAATCAAGCTCCACCATCGGCCCGCTACTGCGTGCAGTAGGCTCGCAGCGAGGATCACCATGAGGTCTGCTGGTGTCCTCACTAGCCTGAAAACTCGTACGACTGCCTCCAGCCAGTCCTCGGCTGCCTAGGGGTCTGTCTCCCCACGAAACCTGGGCGGTCGCTGGGGCTGAAACTCATGCAGTGCGCTGAGGTGATGTGCATCTTCAGCGGCTGGTACTGGAAGTATCGGTGGCTCGGTGGGTAGTGCTACCGCTGGTGCCACTGCTGACAAAGGGCCCTGCACCGAGGCCTCGTCGCTTGGTGGGATGTCATCACACTCAACTCTCGGAACCCTAGCTGGCTGCCGTCGTGGGGTCATCCTGAAAAGGAAACAGGTGCGCCACGGTCAGAACAGTATACCTGGTGAGCTGATACAAAGTAATCACAAAGAAAACTTGAAACACACACGCAATCAATGTTTTCGTGCATTAAGTCGGAAATCAGAAGTCAGGGTCCTGGTGTACGAATACGTCGGCTGCCGCACCAACACTGGACTCCCTGGACTAATAACCACACTCAATACGCTAAACACTATTGCTTCACATAGAAAAGATCAGAGTTCGCGGTAGAACCGAACTCCTCTGATACCAATTTGTCATGACCCGTCCTCAGGGCCCGTGCCGGGACTACCCCAAGCCCGCTTTCCATAGGCCAGGGGCTGGCGACTAGTACCGAGGCGTAAATCCCAGTAAAAGGGAAGGCATTTCCTTTTTAAAGTAAACAAGCACCACAGAGTAAGCAAGCGGAAAAGTAAACACTAAGTAAAAACAGAGTACAACTGAATGTGCGGAAAAGTAAAACGGGCCGGAAATAAAAGCCCAACTGTAAAGTACAACTCGAATGGGAAAAACAACAACTGTAAAGTAAAGCCGCTACGCCGAGCTGTCCACTAGAAATCTCACCTGAAGGGTGGGTACAGATAGCTCCACTGCTCCTTGGGTCCCGCCGTCCGCTCCGAGCACATCCCGCCCAATGGTCCACCTCCAGGTACCATCCTGCTCTGCAAGCCTCAACCACGATCAACGTTGTCCGTCGTCTGCAACCAACACAACATAGTGTGGGCATAGCCCGTGTAGGGGTGAGTATAAGCTACTCAGTATGGACCTCGAGACCCCCGAAGGTCTCCCAAAATCCACAAAAGATAAACCACAAAGGAAAGATACAATCACGAAGTAACAACTGACACTGCTTAGGTATATTCCCATACATATACCTAAGTCATCATTTCAATATCCTCTAACCTCCGAGCCCAAGTACAACTCAGTCCACATAGGAAAGTATACGTATTCCACATAGGAAAGCAAAACTTAATCCACACAGGATAGCGCAACACAATCCACACAGGAAGGTAAACAGGATTCAGCTCACACAGGTATACTTATTCGAAGACCATAGAGATGATCACTGATCCATCTAAGTCGTCGAACCCACAAAGGATCGATAGGTACTAACCCCCGCAAAGACCCACATAGGATCGGACCCACACAGGATCTGTAGATGTTGGTTCACACAGGACCGTTGAGCGCTGACCCACACAGGATCAGACCCACACAGGATCGGTAGCACTGATCCACATAGCATCACTGAGTGTTGTAGTCGTCATCGTCGAATCCACTGAGGATCTCTGCACAGTCGTCCTCGCAGTCACAGTAGCAGTCGCACCCAGCTCTAGGGTTCCCGCACACAGAAAGATCGTTCGGGAGGGTCCGCTCCACGAGCCAAGAGGCTGATACATCAACTGTCACATAGTCCAGAGTTGATGTATCCAAAAGTTCCGTATCGACAACAGGAACTCAACGCAACAGACGGCGCGTCAATCGGACGCCCGGTCTGAGAGTTATTGGCTTTTTCGTCCCAGGGGCCCGGTTGGTTTTTAAGGCAAAACCAACCCGACCGTACTCCACCTACATCCAAACCTTGGGCGGAGTATAACAAAAGATCCGTCTCACTAAGAGGAACTCAACAAAGTCGACGGCACGTCAATCGGACGTTCGTAGCTCCAGATATGAGCGTTTCCGCTCCGAAGGCCCGGTTGGTTTCGTGTACGAACCAACCTAGACGAACACAAATTATTACAAAACCTTGAGTGCGATATACTGAAACGACCGACTCGATCCAAGGATCGCATCTCTGCTGACAGCGCGACGTTTGGAGGTCCGTAGCCCGAGTTATGGGCATTTGAACCCAAACAGTTCGGTATCGGGAGTTTCGGGCCCGGGCCGACCCGGCCCGAGACCCCCCGGCTGGCCCGAACCGAGTCGACCCGCCCCGGACAGGGTCGACCCGGCCCGGCCCGGCGCGGCGCGGCATGGCCCGATCTGGCCTGGCGGACCAGCCCGGTGCCGGTCCGGCTGGGGGCAGCGCGCAGGGCGCGCTGCCAGCTGGGCCGAAGGCCGAGCTGTTTGAAAAAAAACGGGGGGCGCCTGCCCCCCCTTGTGAAATCGCCTCCCCACCATCATAATGGGGGCCATTCATCTGGCCGGAGGAATTTAATTCCCCCGGCCTTCCCCATTTCCGACCGGCCCGACCTGGCCAGCCGGCTCCTCCTCGAAAGGACCAGAAAAGGCCGGTCCTCTTCCGGCTTCCGACACCGGCGGCCTGACTGGCTGCCGGTCACCTTGTTCCACCACGGCCCAGAACCTGTCGTGGCCTTTGTCGTCCAGCGTGGTGTGATGGCACCGCACCCCTCCACCGCGGCCCCATTCCGACCGCGGCGTTCTCGGTTTCCTTCGACGCGGCGCGACGACGTCGCATCCTTGAATTCCTTTCCACGGCGCGGCGCGACGGCGGCGCGCATATGTTCCGCATGTAATCGCGTGGTGCGAAGGCACCACGCTCCTTCGTACCAACCACAAAGAAAACATTTCTGAAATAAGGGGGAGGGTCGGCTGTGTCTGTGCGGACCGGCCCGCTCGCATCATTTGATAATAAAAAGTCGAAAACCAAGAAATTTGACATGCCAGAATCAAGAACGGAATGAAATAATAAAATAACAATAAACCCCTGCCTCGGTTTCAAGAGCGGAGCACGTCAACAAGCTGCAGAAGACAAGCATCCCGGAGGTCAGGCGTCGCGGAATTCTAACATCGATTCCGTTGACATCAAGGTGCGTCCGAAGAGGTAAAGTCGTTGGAGAAGCTTCGTAAACTGACGAAGAAAGCCCGAAGAGGATGCGGCGTCTCCTTTCCATGACACTGGAAGAAGATCGAAAAAAGCGGCATCGTCGATCTTCGGAAACACACCGGCTGCGAAGAAGAGAAGAGACGGCACTTCTTTCTTTTCTTATGGTGACGGAGTTCTTCTTCGGAGCCTAAGTGTTCTTCGAGTTCTTCGTCGTGGTTGAAGAAGAAGAAGAAAGCTTCCCAAACTTCACAAGGTGGCAAAAGGAACTAACCAAAATAAAATAAGTCTAAGGCTTATTTTATTTACACAACTAAAACACTTTGAATTTCAAAGGTTTGAAAATAAATAACTCATCTCAATTAATAACTCAAGTTGTCAAATTAATAAGAGAGGAGTGATTGGGAGTTTTAAGGGGAGTTGAAAAGTTAGGGTTCATGTGGGACCCACCACACTTAATCCTCTAAAGGGAGGTTAAGTGGATGTGGTTCCCACCTATAACTCCCTTTGGGAGGATATAACCAACATGAATAAAAATAAATTGTGTTTCCACAATTTATTTAACTTCATTTAATTTCCCCCAAAACTAACTCTCAACCCGCATAAAACGCAACCTCGGAAAAGGTCTCCTTAAGCGAATATCGGCGCTGCAAGTTCATTGGTATCCTCAGATATCAATTCCGAGCACTGGATCAAAAGTTAGAAATTCCCGCTCGTTCGTTCACTGAACGTACCTGAGCCAAACTTCGGAAATTGATTCCGGGCACACTAGGCCTCAGAATCATGTGCTTTCAGAAACCACGCTCTTGTAAAATTCCAAAGAAAATTAAGAAAAAATTTCCCTTGAATTTTATAGGTCTTTAAATGGTTTTATTAGAGTTTGTGTTGGAATAAGAGGCTTAATGTATGGTAAATGTGGTGATTTAAATCAAATAAAGTGAAAATAAATGAAATAATATGAAAAGAAAAAATACTAGGAAAAAATTGAAGATGTAAGAAAAAAGATCACAAGGATCTTACCAATACAGGGACGCGTATATAATTTTAGGAAAAATGACGAAGGGAAAAAATAAATAGAATATAAATGGAATATTATATATCACATGGAAACTATACATTTTAGCTTCTGAATTTGTAATGAACCAGTAGATATTGTATCAAATACAGAAATCTTAAACCTTGAAAATTAACATAAATAATGCATCCCAGAATGTGGAAGTACCAACTCTAGAAGGAGTGCCTCATTTAAAATGATCTACAACATATTTAATGAATTATTTCTTGATAATTTTTCAAGAATCAGGGTAGGACCCTAGGAATCTTTTTTCACATTATGCACTATATGGAATTATGTTTTTAATAGCTTCTTTGATTTCCCCATTAGAATTGGATTGAGTATAAAGTTTTCCTTATCGGTCACTGTCCTCAAGATTTTTTTAAAAGGGTAAAATCCACATTGTAACATCCCAAGTAAGTAAAGAATAATATATTTTCATATATATGTCTATTTATTAATTAGATAGTTTTTAATGGCTTAAAATGAGAATAAATCCAATATTAAGCATTGAATTCTCTAATATTTTTAAAAGGTTGTTTTACAACATTTTTATAGCGAACCATTTTTAAATAAATATTTTGAAAATTTTATAAGTTCTATTTGTCAAAATAAACTTATTATTGAGAATTGTGATATTTAAATTTACTTTGGATAAATTTTTGGTATTTTTCTGACAATGTTCATTTTTTAATGAATAGTGAAAAATACTGCATTTTACTTCAAAACTGCTTTTTGATCTAATTTAATTATGTGTATATATTGTCCTTTTAATTGGTTTTAAAGTTTAATTAGAATATATTTTTACCATTTAATCCAATATTGGTCATTTTAATTAATTTCACTTTGGAATGGCACACAAACAAGTGTCAAACTTTTGATAGATATTGTTTCTAAAAAACCTCGCTATTTGTTTTGACAATAGGAATTATTTTTAAATTAATTAAAAAAATTTCAGTGTTTCGAATTTGGTAAAATGTATTCCATTTTTGGAATTATAAGGTCCATATTATTTAATTAAGGCTCTTTTGTTTTTTGACATTATGAATAGTAACGACGATAGTTATCTTTAATTATCGTGATTAATTAGGCATTGGGTAGTTAAGGGTAATAAAATAATATCATCATAATCAAAAATTACCCCAACATGTGTCCTAATGCTACTGGTTGTGTCATGGAAGACCATTGGATGCCTTGTTCCAAACTTTGGGACCCCATGGAATCACTTTTGGGTGATAGTGACATTTTATTATATTAGTTTTTTTAAAAGGAAAGTATAACCAAAGTATGTATAACCCAGGTAAAAAAATTTAGTTCAGTCTATGTAAATGATATCTTAGACTATAAATATTATTTGGAAAGATAAAAATATTTCCTACATCATGGTATTTGTTTATAATTTTTAGACATTAAATTAATTAATTTATTTATGACACCATGATGATGCATCGATTACCTCAATAATGAACGATTTAAATAAAATGAAAATATAATGTAAAATAATAAGACGTACACTTTTCAGAAACCTATTAGATGGGTGTATTTCAAACCCTTATCACCTTATCCTAGAAATATATCATTTTGGGACCTTTAAAATCCAAAACTCATTATATAATAAAGTAACATTTCTTGACTATCCAAGAGTGTCCCTCCTCCCTCTTATAAAAAGCCCCCGCCTCTACCACATTACCGACAACTCTCAAGCCATTGGATCGGCCAAAATCTGTTCATTTTATCTCCCCACATTCCTCTATTAATCATAGAAGCCTAACCTTAGGCATAAATCACATCAAGAAACCTTTTTGGTTCAAACCAAGGGGAGTTACCTGATTTAAAGGTAAAGTCTTCTCTAATGTTCTTTTGTTTTATTTTGCTTCTCCAACCCCCTAAACACTTTTTATTCCATCCTTTTGTAACAACACCAGTATATTAAATATACTATTATGTTGTTTTGAGAAGTATTCGAGCTACACTTACACACACCTCCATCTAATGGTTAAAGAACATACTGTTTCTGTGGTTGGCGAATTTCTGCCTCATGAAACGATGATTGTTCAATCTTCTTTTAACAGCTCTCATGGTGGACATTAAGATGTCACTCTATTTATATATGATATATATTATGTCTATTTTATCCTTATGATTATATATTTTTCATTTATTGCATATCTTATGGTTTCCATTATTGGTAAACGCGATATCTTCATTTTAGGAAGTGCGGACTATCGCCCCCTCAAAGTGATTTGATTCGTTAATGACATATATGGGACCTATAAAAGATGGAGTTAATGATATTATATATTATATTTTACTGGAATTATAATATACCTTTATATAATTATTATTTACTTCGATTAAATATGAAATAGAAATGAAAGTAGCGTTCATGCGTACGTACGACTTACCGTCTCCATGAACGGTGCATTTAATTTCTTACCTCTAAATGTTATGTAATATTATAAATGAATGTATATACTGGATATATATGATATATATGATTTCAACATCATAAATGTAACTCTGTATATAATGGATATTTTACCACATGAACAACTTGTAATTATAAGATGTTTATTTTTGGCCCAAGTACCAAAGATCGACAAAACGACTGTTATTAACTTAAATAATTACATAATGGTCATAAAATGGTAATAAGTGATGTAAAAGGAATAATTAACTTGAAAAATGTTCTTAAGAAAGTATAAATTAACTCTAGTTTATTATTCCTGAGAATAAAGAACGATCTAGTTAAGTTGGACACGAGGTATGGGACTTCATCTCAATCTCCTTTCATTGAGGCATATTTTGTTTTATACACATATTTATTTTATATGGTGTATAAAACCCTTTGAATTTTACTTTTATTCAAATGGAATCTTATTATATGAAGCGTTTTACTGAACAACAAAAGGGAATGTTTCTGTCGTACGTATGAGGCGACAACAACCTCCCCACCGCCGTGACCATTATTTGAGTTTCGGCTTCCTCTACAACCCATAACCTCCTTTTAAAATGAAAAATAGATATCATGTTTTAATTTTATTTTATTCTAGCATTGAAAATGGTTTTGATAATTTTTTGATTATTTCAATGTGTTTTTGATATCTCGTGATTGAAATGTGGAAATGTTATGTTTCCTTTATGCATGTTTTATGTGTTACGATATTGTTATGGTTCTTGGTCATTGTTTATGAAGATGTGTGATTCCGTGATAAACTAAGGTCGGGTGAGCCTGATATAGCTCTTCAATTCATTGGGTAACGTGAAGGAGTTAAACTCTATGTTTTCTCCAAAGATATTTAGGTAATATACTGTGATGGGTATTCCAAACGTAACCATGAAGGTTACTCCCTAAGTAAAAATGTTATGCATTCCTCAAGTTACCTTTATCTATTATTATTTCTATGATTTATTCATAAATCTTATGATTTCATGAGGTATATTAAAGTGCATATGTTTTATGAGTAAAGTATGATTTCATTGATTCGTATGAATACATGGACTAATGTTTTCATTCCTTACTTTTATATCCCTTACTGAGATTTTTATGCTCATTACAAGTTTTTGAAATGTTTTTCACAGATCAAGGGAAAATTACATGATGTGATGATAGTGTCGAGGAAGGGTCAAGAAAGAATCTATGTCTTATTTTAAATATGTATCCTTTGATGGGAAAAATTAATACTATCTTTTATGTAACCACCTTGTTGAAATGTGGAATGTAATGAATGATTTAGGATCTAATTATCTAAAACTCTAAGACTGAAAAGATCCTCAATGTGTATTCTTGTAATAAATCAATATTATGTAATGTTTAAGGCTGGGGCCATATAGTTGGTATCAAAGGGAGGTTTGGATAACTTTAGGAGTTATAATTATATTAAATTACTATCCAAAAATATTTTTTATGGTCAAATTGAAATGATATAGCATTTGAAGATTACCATGTTGCTTCATCTAAGACATGTTTCTTCAGAATGGTTTTCCACAGAGGAAACAGGGAAGCAGTGCTAGGAAGGAATACAGAAGGAAATGGCTTTCCAAATCAGCATCCTGAGATAGTCGGGATTGGTACTGAATAGTTTGTCGCAGTAATGACGTAGTTGACTCAAGCGATTAATGGTGGTGATATCAATGCACGAGATCATCCAGATCAACCGCAGTGGAACATGTCAGTGGTGGAACATTTCATGAGACCACATCCCCATTCATTTAGAGGATCATCTGACCATGTGTTAGCTGAAGGGTGGATTAAACCACTGGAGAAGATTTTCGATGTCATGGTCTGTTCAGACAATGAAAAGGTTAGTCTTGCTATTTACCATTTTGAGGGTGAAGGAGATCAGTGGTGGTCTATGGTAAAAAATATCAGGGACGCTGATGAGATTGATGCTCTTGACTGGGATGAATTCAAAGGTATATTTATTGAGAATTATTTTCCTAATGTTGTTTGACATAGGATGGAAAAACTATTCTTGGAATTGAGGCAAAAGTATGACTCAATGTCTTTTTATGAAGAAAGGTTCACTCGATTCGCAAGGTATGCCCCAAATTTTATCTGAGACCGTGATAGTAAAATCAATCATTTTTACTCATGATTAAAGTAAAAATATCACAGGGCTTTAGATTCTTGTGAGTTCAAAAGTTATGAAAAGCTTGTTCGATGTGATGATAAGGTGGAAATGTAGTTTTCCGATGATCAATTGTTCTATAACAACTAATAGAAGAAGAGACCGAGGTGGAAGGAGAAAGGGAAGAATCCTTCAAAGAAGTCTGATGGTAAGAAAACTATGTTTTCAGTTTGTGATAAATGTGGTAAAAGGCATTCTGGGGAATGTCTTCTGAATTCAGGAAAGTGCTACTGATGTGGTAAGATGGGACATAAGGCTCGTGATTGCACTAAAAAATATCAGGGTGATGGAAAGAACAAATTTGATTTACAGTTAGTGAAATGTTTCAAGTGAAATGAGATGGGTTGTTATGCAAACGAGTGTTTGACAAAGAGCTCAAATGATGGGAAGTAGTCAGACTACAAGCATATAGGTGTGGTGAAATCCTTTGTAACTACTTCTGTAGATGTTGGGGCATCAAATGAAGTGGTATCAGGTACTTTGTTAGTTTTTTCAGATTATGCCAATGTGTTGTTTGATTTGAGGTCTAGACATTCTTTCATCTCTGAAAAATTTTATAGTAAATTGGGAATTCCATCTCAACAAATGACTCCAGAACTGGTGGTAAAAACACCTGGGGGAAATGTTTAGGTAAAAAGAATTTATAAGAATTTTCATATCGTTATCCATGGAAAAAACCTACTTGAAAACCTTATTGTTTTACCTCTAGTAGAGTTTGATGTTATCCTAGGTATGGATTGGCTCTCTGTTTACCATAATAAGATTGATTGTAGAGCTAAAGAAGTTTCTTTTTACAAAGAATTTCAGTTTGTGTACAGGAATGAACCCTTACTGTTGATAACATATCAAGAGGCTGAGAAACTTGTAAAAGATGGAAATGAATGTAACCTTGAACATATTTTTAAAAACAAAGGAACCGTTCAGATTAATGATGTTCCAGTAGTAAATGATTATCCTGTTGTTTTTACTGATGAGTTGCCTAGAATAATACTATATCGAGAAGTTAAATTTACATTTTCCTTAGTTCCTAATGCTAAGACAATTTCAAAACCCCCTTATCGAATGGATCAAATTGAACTTTTAGAGTTGAAGGAGTAATGGTAATATTTATTAGAGAAAGGTTTCATTCGACCAAGAACATCACCATGGGTTGCTCCTATCTTATTTGTTAAAAAGAAAGATGGTTCTATGAGACTTTTCATTGATTATAGAGCCTTGAATAACATCACTATTAATAAAAAATATCCTTTCCCTCATATCGATGATTTGTTTGATCAGCTCCAGGGAGCTCAGTATTTTTCAAAGATTGAACTAAGATCGAGGTACCATCAGTTGAAGGTAAAGGAAGCAGATGTTTCAAAGACCATGTTTCATACAAGATATGGCCATCATGAATTTTTAGTAATGACTTTTGGGTTGACCAATGCACATGCTGTATTCATGGACCTTATGAATAGAATTTTTCATTAGTTCTTGGATAAGTTGGTGGTTGTTTTCATTGATGATATTTTGGTGTTTTCTAAAAGTAAAGAGGATCATGAATGTCATTTAAGGGTTATTTTTCAAACCATAAAAGAAAAGAAATTGAATGGGAAATTCAGAAAGTGTGAGTTTTGATTGCAACAAATTTATTTCCTTGGTCACATTGTTTCTAATGATGGAATAACTATTGATCCTGAAAAAAACGGGTTGTTGAAGAATGGCCAAGACCCACAAATGTAACTGAGATTCGTTGTTTTCTTGGTTTGGCAGGCTATTATCGATGTTTTGTTTGAAATTTTTCACGGTAATATAGTCCAATGACTAAGCTAACTCGGAAGGGTGTTATGTTTATCTGGACAAAATAATGTGATGATTGTTTTCAGGAATTGAAAAGAAGATTGGTGAATGCTCAAGTTTTGGCACTACCTTCTAGGAATGGTGAGTTTGATATTTGTAGTGATGCTTCATTGAAAGGACATGTTTGTGTCCTAATGCAGAATGATCAGGTAATTGATTATGCTTCACTTCAGTCGAAAACTCATGAGGTAAATTACCCTACACATAATTTGGAATTAGTTGTTGTTGTTTTCGCTTTAAAAATTTGGAGGCATCATTTGTTTGGTGTAAAGTGTGAAATATATACTGATAAAAATGTTTAAAGTATATATTCACACAGAAATAATTGAACATGAGACAGAGAAGATGGCTAGAATTAATCAAGGATTATGATTGTATAATTCATTACCATCCGGGAAAAGAAAATAAAGTGGCTGATGCTTTGAGACGAAAAAGTAATACTTCATTAACCATGTTACGTTTGGAATGTGATCCTTTGGTTAAGGATTTGATGAACCTTGGCATTGAATTTGTTGGGGCAGGAAGTTCTTCTGTTTTTTTCAGGTGTCAGTGAGATCATTTATATCAAACATAATTAAGCAAGCTCAGAAGCAAGACAGTGGTTTACAGAAAAAGGTAGAGCTGGTTCAAAAGGGTATGATACCTGAATTCAACATTGATAATGATTGTGTTTTGAGATTTGGGAAGTGATTATGTGTGTCGTGTGATTCACAATTGAAGAGAGAGTTGTTATGTGAATCTCATATTTCTCTGTTTTCATTTCATCCGGCCAGTACTAAGATGTATAGAGATCTTCAGGAGTATTATTAGTGGGATGGAATGAAAAGATACATTGCTGATTTTACTGTGAAGTGTTTGACTTGTCAACCGGAAGAGCGGCAGTTACCGAAATGGATGCTTTATCCTTTACCAATTCCAGAGTGGAAATAGTAGAATATATCCATGTACATCTTTGTTGGGTTACAGAAGACACCTCGAGGTAATAATGCAATTTGGGTTATTATTGATCGCTTGACTAAATATGCTCATTTACTTGCTATACGAGATACTTTTTCCCCAGATAAACTTTCTCGTTTGTATCTTAAAGAGATAGTTAGGTTATATGGAGTTCCCCTCTCCATTGTATCGGATTGTGATCCCATGTTTACTTCAAACTTTTGGAAAGGCCTTCAGAAGTCTTTGGGTACTGAATTAAATTTTAGTTCAAATTTTCATCCTCAATCAGATGGGAAGTCAGAACGAACAATTCAGACGTTGGAGGATATGCTACGTGCTTGTTCGATGGATTATTAGGGAATTTGGGACTAACATCTTTCTATGTTTTCATACAATGACAGTTTTCATTCTAGTATACAGATGGCACCATCTGAGGCATTATATGGGAAGCGGTGTCGAACTCCATCTTTTTGGGGTGAAGTGGGTGAAAGGAAGTTGATGGGACCAGAATTGGTAGAAGAGTTGGCATAAAAAGTTCAGATGATACAGAAACACATGAGAACAGCTCAGAGTAGGTAGAAAATTTATGCAGACAACAGGAAGAAGGATCTCTCTTTTGAGGTAGGTGATCATGTCTTCCTCAAAGTTTCACCATGGAAAAGTGTGATGAAATTTGGTAAGAAGGGAAAGCTGAGTACAAGGTTCATTGGAACATATGAAATTCTGGAGAGAGTTGGATCAGTTTCTTACTGAGTGGATTTACCTCTGTGTTTATCTCAGGTACATAATGTTTTTCCTGTTTCAATGATATGAAAGTTCATGCCCGATCCATATCATGTTTTGAGTTCAGAGGTAGTTCAGCTGGAAGAGAATCTATCTTATGAGGAACAAACGGTTCAAATTCTTGACCACAGGGAGCAAGTATTGCAGAATAAGGTGATTCATCAAGTAAAGGTTTTGTGTAAAAACCACATGACTGAAGAGGTAACATGGGAATATGAAAATGCAATGAGGGATAAATACACCCACTTATTCGATAAGTAAATAAATTACAGGGACACAATTTTCTAAAGGGGGGAAGGATGTAACATCTCAATTAAGAAACTAATAATATATTTTCATATCTATGTCTATTTATGAATTAGATAGTGTTTTAAAGGCTTAAAATGGGAATAAATCCAATCATAAGCATTGAATTCTCTAATATTTTGAAAAGATTTTTTTACAGCCTTTTGATGGAGAACCATTTTTAAATATATCTTTTGACAATTTTATAAGTTCTATTTGTCAAAATAAACTTATTGTTTAGAATTTGGACATTAAAATTTACTTTGGATAAATTGTTTGGTATTTTTCTGACAATTTTCATTTTTTAATGAATAGTGAAAAATACTGCATTTTAATTCAAAACTGTTTTTTCATCTAATTTAATTATAGTGATAGATTTTCCTTTTAATTGGTTTTAAAGTTTAATTGGAATATATCTTTACCATTTAATCCAATATTGTTCATTGTAATTAATTTCACTTTGGAATGGGGCACAAACAAGTGTCAAATTTTTGATAGATATTATTTCTAAAAAAACCAGCTATTTGTTTTGACAACGGGAATTATTTTTAAATTAATAACTACAATTTTTGTGTTTGTAATTTGGTAAAATGGATTCCATATTTGGAATCATAAGGTCTAATTTATGTAATTAAGACTCTTTTTTTGGATATTATGAATAGTAACGACGATATTTATCTTTAATTATCGTGATTAATTTGTAATCAGGTAGTTAATGGTAATAAAATAATATCATAATAATACAAAATGACCCCAAAATGTGTCTTAATGCTACTTTTTGTGTTATTTCCGACCATGGGATTCCTTGTGCAAAACTTTGGGACACCATGGAATCACTTTTGGGTGATAGTGACATTTTATAATATTTTTTTTAAGGAAAGTATAACCAAATTATGTATCACCCAAGTAAAACAATTTTAGTTTTGTCTATGTAAATGATCACTTAGACTATAAATATTATTTGTAAATATAAAAATCTTTCCTACATCAAGGTATTTTTTTATAATTTTTAGACATTATATAAATTTATTTATTTATGACACCATGATGATGCAGCGATTACCTCATTAATGGACAATTTAAATAAAATGAAAATATAATGTACAATCTAAGACTTAAACTTGTCAAAAACCTATTGTATGGGTGGATTTCGAACCCTTATCACCTTATACTCGAAATATATCTTTGTGGGACCTTTAAAATCTAAAACTCATTATATAATAAAGTAACATTTCTTGAATTTCCAAGAGTACCCCTCCTCCCTCTTATAAAAGGCCCCCACCTCTACCACCTTACCCACACGTCTCAAGCCATTTACTCGGCCAAACTCTGCTCATTTTATGTCTCCACATCCATATATTCATCATAAAAGCCTTACCTTAGGCAGAAAGCTCTTCAAGAAACACTTTTGGTTCAAACCAAGGGGAGTTACCCGATTTAAAGGTAAAGTCTTCTCTAATGATCTTTTGTTTTATTTTGCTTCTACAACCCCCTAAACTCTTTTTATTCATTTATTTTGTAACAAATCCAGTATCTTAAATATACTAGGTTGTTGTTATGATAAGGATTCGAGATACACTTACACACACCTCCGTCTAATGGTTAAATAACATACTATTTCTCTGGATGGCGAATTTCTGCCTCACGAAACGATGATTGTTCAATTTTATTTTAATACCTTTAATGGCGGCCATTAAGATGTCACAAAATTTATATATGATATATATTATGTCTATGTTTTCCTTGTGATTCTGTATTTTTTATTTATGGCATACCTTATGGATTCCATTATGGGTAAACACGATATCTTCATTTTAGGAAGCGCGGACTACCGTCCCCTCAAAGTTATTTGATTCATTAATACCATATGTGGGACGTATAGAGGATGGAGTTAATGATAATATAAATGATATTATATTGTAATTATAATATACCTGTATATCATTATGATTTCATTCCATTAAATACAAAATAGAAATGAAAGTAGAGTTCATGCGTACGTACGACTTATCGTCTCCATGAACGGTGCATTTCATTTATTACCTCTAAATGTTATTTAATATTATAAATGAATGTATATACTGGATATATTTGATATATATTATATCTACATAATCAATATAATTAGGGATATAATGGATATTTTACCACATGAACAACTTGAAATTATAAGAAGTTAATTTTTGGCTCAAGTACCAAAGATCGACAAAACGAGTGTTATTAACTTAAATAATTACATAATGTTCATAAAATGGTAATAAGTGATGTAAAAGGAATAATTAAATTGAAAAAGGGTTTTAAGAAAGTATAAATTAACTCTAGTTTATTATTCTGGAGATTAAAGAACGATCGAGTCAAGTCGGACACGAGGTATGGGACTTTGTCTCAATCTACTTTCATTTAGGCCTATTTTGTTTTATAGACAACTTTATTTTATACGGTTTATAAACCCCTTTGAATTTTATTTTTATTCAAAAGTATTCTTTTTATATGAAGAATTTTACTAAATGACAAAAAAGGAATGTTTTTGTCGTACGTATGCGGCGACAATGACTTCTGTATCGTCGTGACTATTATTTGAGTTTCGGCTTCCTATACAAGCCATAACCTCTTTTTAAAATGAAAAATACATATCATGTTTTACTTTTCATTTATTCTGGTATTGAAAATGGTTTTGATAATGATTTGATTATATCAATGTGTTTTTGATATCTCATGATTGAAATTTGGAAATGTTATGTTTCCTTTTTGCATGTTTTTCATGTTACGATTATGTTATGGTTCTTGGGCATTGTTTACGAAGACTGGTGGTTCCGTGATAAACTAAGGGTGGATGATCCTGATATAGCTCTCCAATTCATTGGGTAACGCGAATGATTTAAATTCTATGGTTTCTCCGAATAGATTTAGGGAATATACTCTAAGGGGTATTCCAAAAGTAACCATGAGGGTTAATCCCTAAGTAAGAATGTTATGCATGCCTCAAGTTACCTTTATTTCTTATGATTTCTATGAGTTATTCATAAATCTTATGATTTCATGAGGTATGTTAAAGGGCTTATGTTTTATGAGTAAAGTATGATTTCATTGATTTGTATGAATACATGGACTAATGTTTTCATTCCGTACTTTTATATCCCTTACTGAGCTTTTTATGCTCATCCCATGTTTTTGAAATATTTTTCACAGGTCAAGGGAAAAGTATATGATGTGATGATAGTGTCGAGGAAGTGTCAAGAAAGAATCCATGTTTTATTTTAAATATGTCTCCTTCGATGGGAAAAATTAATACTGTCTTTTATATAACCACCTTGTTAAAATGTGGAATGTAATGCATGATTTATGATCTAATTCTCTAAAACTCTAAACCTGAAAAGATCCTCAATGTGTATTATTGTAATAACTCAATATTAAGTAATGTTTATAGCTGGGGCCTTATACACATCCTATCCATTGGACCCCCCCCCCTTCTTCATCTAATGAGGACCTGATATTAATTTTAAGAAATAAGACACTACAAGAGGCCCTGTAATGTTGACATCAGGGTAGGACTCTCCAAGTACGATGTCTTTATATCTCCCTCCCTCATCCAAAAAAATCTGGATTTTACTTAGGTCACACTATCTCCATTCAAAAAATCATCCTCCAATCGTTCTGACTTGATAGAAACGGTGAGGAATGTTTAATCATCCCATTGGTCCTGTAATTTGTTACTCAGCTGAACAATTTCTTCATGAAGTTAATCTAAGATGATGTTGTGGGTCGATCAACTGTATTTCCATGTTGCAATGTATCCTTCCCATTATCTATGATTTCTTCTAAAGATCCACCCATGAATTACCCTACATGGAAGCCTTCCAAAAATCCATACCACCTCCTTGATTCCATTCACTTCGATCCACTAATTGGAGTAAAATAAGATTCTATCAAAATCACTCAATCCTTATATTGGAAGAATATATTGAGAAATATTGGACAATATTCCTTCTATATGTTTGACAGAAGATCCTAAGAAAATAGATATCACATGCAGGTTTCCTTGGAATCAATCAGAATTGCTCCAGATTTTACTACTACCACACTTACAGAAGATCCTAAGAAAATAGATATAACATGCATGTTTCCTTGGAATCAATCAAAACTGCTCCAGATTTTACTAATACCACATTTTCTGTTACAGCTTCTTTAATTCTTCCTTGACAATCCTAGACCCAATATGTTATTATATGAAAGTGGAGAGTGAAACTCTTTCTTGGGTTTTTTGATTGGAAGCATCAATGAATTCCACTTCATGGTTCTTGTCCCATAAAATCCATATATTAATATTAATTGTACTAAAATGCATGTAGTAGGACACATGTAATTTTCTAGAAACATCTTTGATAGAATATACCCTGAGTTTGGGTTCCCAAAATGCAAACATGAAAATCTTCTTACTCCAGATAAATTCTAGATTATATTCACCTTTTTTTGGGTATCCCAAACCCCGAGAGTTCAATATTATGGAGAAAATCATGATGTAGATGTGGATTTTCATGGAGGACTATAACATTTTTTTGGGTTTATTGGAAAAAATAGTATTCTTTTTCATTGATGATGTCATGGCACTATTGGGAGGGGGATGGAGGACTTCATCTTTCTTTGCATACCTCATAGTGGAGGAGATGGTACATTCTCATCTCTAGTCAGGTCCATGACTTCAATGGAATTATATGAATTAATAGGCTCCTCCAAGGGAGAAGGTAAGAGCCATGAACCGGAGGCTCTAGAATATTATAATGAACTTCAGGGAAAACTTTACCTAATGGGGAAGAAAATGACTATGTTGCTGAATGAATAGAGACCCCAGGAGAGTGAAACGTTTCACTTCATGAACCTCAATGGGGGGAGAAATATGAATATTTAGTGTACATAATGAGTATGCATTCAATTGCATATAGGAAAAAACATTGAAATGAGAAAGAAACATACCTTCAGATAAATATGCATTCATTGTGTACTTGAGAATGCCTTCATAAAAAATAGGAATACCTGAAAATGTATTCATTATGTATTTGGACATGAGATCATTAAAATTCTTCCATTATGCACCTGAAAGTAAAATAAAAAGTGTAGTAGTTATTACTTAGCAAGGTAGTGGAACATTAAAGTGGGTAATCAAGTACATAAAATGAGATTGAAAATACAAAGCATAAGTAATTCAAAAAAATCATTATTTTATAGTTATGTTATAAAAATAAAATTACTTTGAAAAAATATACTGATACTACTATTTAAATTAAAATTATTAATGAACCTAAAATTTCAAAAATCTACACAAACTGTATTTAAAACAATGGAAGAAGAATAAAAGTAGGGCACAAAATTACTATTAGAAAATAGGAAGAACCATTGAACATAAAGGATGAATTAAATAAGTTTGAGAAAATTAGTATTTTAGTAATGTAAACGAACCTGGACAGAAATCTATGATCAAATGCGGAAGAATCGTGGATGGAAGAATGAAAAAAATCAGGAATTTTGTGATTTAGAGAGAACATGTATCGAATGATGAGTCGTTGATTTATACGGATGATGATAGCGGAACCTATTCAGCTACACTTCAATTAGAGGTGTACGATGGGGGAATGAAGGGGAGTGATTCTAAGACTTTATTCAAGAAATATGTCGTAGGTGGAGGCGGAGGTGAGGCGTGGGTGGAGGTGTGGCTGGGGTAGGGGGTCGACCAGGGTGTCGACAATGGAAGAGGTCTCAAGAGGGGTCAAGGAGGGAGTTGGGGAGGGAGGTAGTGTCGAGTGGTCAGTCGGGATGGTGGGAGAGAGGTAGAGATAGGGAAATTGAGGCGAAGGCAGAGCAGAGCCGGGTCTGGTGGCGCGGAAAGAGTTGTAGAGGGAGAAGAAAATCGTGGCAGGGGTATAGAGGGAGATAGATGGACTGAATGAAATTGTAGGATATGATGATAGTTGAAGAATATGTTCACTAAGAACTATAGTTTGACAATGCGATGGGGAGAGGAAACCAAGGGTATAGTCGCGGGTAAGAGGGAGGGAGCACGAGTTACCACTGAACGCAGAGGGACAACGACGATTCCGTTCACCGTAGTTGGATACCGCTAGCGGGAGAGGAATCCTAGGGTATTTTTGCAGTGAAGAATGATAGAGCATAGTGAGAGTTGTGGTTGGATCGCTCCAGAAGGAGAGGAAACCTGGGGATTTTTGCGACGAAGATGGAAGGAGCTGCAGTAGTCTCTGAACGGGGAGGAACGACGTGGAAGGAAGGCATCCATGGAGGATGGAGCGATGATGAAAGGAAACATGTATTGAAGAAAAACCTAGATTTATATATATATAGAAGAGATTACCTTCCTTTATATATTGGATAGAATTGAGGTTAACTCCAAGATTTTAAGACAACTTCCCTATATTCATTTCCAATTCATTTTTCAATTTTCACATGCACTGAGGAGAAGACAACTAGTATACGCTCAAATAAAACTTCTTGTACTTATTCATTTATATAAGAATTTTATTTCATCAAATGAGGATAAAACACATTTTTCATAGATCTTGATTTCTATAGGTGGAAATTAAGGCATTTACATTAATATATGTTTTGATGTTCTGAATGTATTCAAAGACCTAGATGAAATTTTTTCATAGTAAAGGATGAAAGCATTATAATAATCTGTTTCATGTGTTTTTAGTTCATAAAAAACAATACACAGTGGATTTAATAGTGAAAAAATTACTTGAATTCATATGTAGGACGAAAGGTAGGGTGGTTAAAACACCACGATTTTAGGATAATTACCTGCATTCATATAGTGTGTAAATGCAAATAAAAATGACGGCTGAAAGGGAGGTAAATTCCACAATTTTTGAAAAACACACCTCTTGCAGAGATCTGGACATATGGGATATCTGAAGACAGTTTTTAGTTCATAAAAGACAATATATAGTGGGGTAAATAGTGAAAACAAATCACATGCATTCATATGTTGGACGGAAGGGAGGATAAGTTCACAATTTTAGAAATAATAACCTACCTTTATTTCCCATTTCTATTTCTATATTCACATGAACTGAGAAAACAATTAGAAAACAATAAACTAAAACTAAAAATATTTAATCATGAATATAAAGAAAAAAATTCATTAAATGGGGATAGAACACCTTCTTCATAGATCTTGATTTATATAGGTTGAAAATAAGGCATTGACATTGAAGATGAAAAATATAAACCTTGCTTGCTGAAAAAAAACAATATAAATTGAACATTAGTGCACAAAAGAAAACAACCAAAACAACTCAGACCTATCCATTGAAGCCAAATTCAAGTACTGTTAGGAAAAACTCAAGAATTACATGATTATTGAACTGATACCTTCCTATAGAAATACATGTTTTTCATAACGAACCCAAATCTGGAAATAAAAAGAATCGACACATCAGAATCCGGAAAAAGAAAACAATACCATTACTTTTCTATAAGTGAGATTGCATTGAGACACTATTCCAATTAAAAATTTAAGATATGTTTCTAGTCCTGGCCGTTGGCGCACCTACACTGATTCTATGGTTGGAAGAGTTTTCTAAGTCAATACAGCTTTCTCATCATGAATCGATCTCTGCATATCAATAACAATTTTCATTTGACTCATAGCTCCAAACATTTTAACATGAAAACAAATTCTATAAACTTGAAGTTACAGTAAATATTCCCAAGAATAAGGTTACAAACAGTTACTGCAACCAATAAAGTTGATCATAAATTACCAGATAAATAAATTAACTAAAGCGGAAGTGGAGCCGACAGATGCAGGAGCCAGAGGCAGTGTGGACCAAGCAAGGCTTTGAAAACCGAAGCAATGAGTAGTCCCAGAATCACCAACGAGAGTGGTGCAGGTTGGAGAGGAGAATCGGGAAAGGGTGCTGAATCACAGATCTTGATTTCTATAGGTTTAAAGTAAGGCATTGATATTAATATATGTTTTGAAGTTCCGAATGTATTCAAAGGCCTGGATGAAATTTTTTGATAGTAAAGGATTAATGCATTATAATAATATGTTTCATATGTTTTTAGTGCATAAAAAACAAAACACAGTGGAGTCATGAGTGAAAAAAATCACCTCTATTCATATGTAGGACGAAAGGGAGGGTGGTTAAAACTCTACGGTTTTAGGACAAATTACCTGCATTCATATAGTGTGTAAATGCAAATAAAAAATGACGGTTGAAAGGGAGGTAAATTCTACAATTTTTGGAAAACACACCTCTTGTGGAGATCTGGACTTGTAGGATATCTGAAGATGGTCTATAGTTCATAAAAGACAATATATAGTGGAGTAAATAGTGAAAAAAATCACATAAATTCATATGTTGGACGGAATGGAGGATAATTTCACAATTTTAGGACAAATTACCTACCTTCATTTCCAATTTCTGTTTTTGTATTCATATTCAATGAGAAAACAATTAGAAAATAGTAAAATAAATGTGTAAATATTTAGTTGTGAATATAAATAAAAAAATTCATTAACTGAGGATAGAACATCTTCTTCACAGATCTTGATTTATATAGGATGAAACTAAGGCATTGACATTGAAGATGAAAAATCTAAACCTTGCTTGCTGAAAAAAACAATAGAAATTGAACATTAGTGTATAGAAGAAAACAACCAAAACAACTCAGACCTGCCCATTGAATCCAAATTCAAGTACTATCAAGTAAAACTCAAGAAATACGTGATTATTAATCCAATACCTTCTTATAGAAATACATGTTTTTTTATGCTAACCCAACTCCTGAAATCAAAAAAATCGACACATCAGAATCCATAAAAAGAAAACAATACCATTACGTTTCTATAAGTGAGATTGCATTGAAACACTATTCCAATTGAAAATTGAAGATATGTTTCTAGTCCGGGCCATTGGCACACCTGCACTGATTCTATGGTTGGAAGCGTTTTCTAGACAATATAGCTTTCTCGTCTTGAATCAATCTCTACATATCACTAAAAAATTTCATTATATTCATAGCTCCAAACATTTTAACATGAAAAAACATTCTGTGATCTTTAAATTACAGTAAATATTCCCAAGAATAAGATTAAACAACGGTGGCTACGACCAATAAAGCTGATCATAAATAAATAGCGAAATAACTTAATGAAATCATATTAAATCCTTTGTAGTTCAAGGATACCATAATAAATACCCGATTAAGATCCTTGAAATTATCCAAAAAATGAAATATATGCATGTTTCTAAACCCATTAATCAAAATCAAAACAAAAAAAATACTCATACCGGCTAGTGGTTTACTTCATAGAAGATGATGGAATGTAGGGCAGGAGAGAGACCTTAAATCATTCCGTATAACCTAGGAGCTAAGTCAAAGACTATCTTTTGATATAGTTCAATACATAAAAGAGTTGATTTTTCATAGAATAATATAACCTACTATTTTATCAGAATCATAGAGGAGGTGGAGGTGGAGCATGTGGAAGTGGAGACGACAGATGCAGGAGCTAGAGGTAGTGTGGACCAAGCATGGATTTAAAAACTGAATCTATGAGTAGTCCCAGAATCGCCAGTGGAAGTGGTGCAGGTTGGAGAGGAGAATTGGGAAGGGGTGAAAGAGAGGTGATTCATGGATAGGAGTGGAAACCGTAGGGGATTTGATGAGGGGGACAGGGACACTAAAGCAGGGAGAGGGAATTCGGGGATTCAGGGATTTGAGGATTCGGGGAGGGGTACAGAAACCCTAGAGTGGGGAGGGGGGAATTGGGGAGGGAATTTTGGAAGTTGAGGGATAAGCTGAGGTAAATCTTGATGATGCGCGAGGGAATTTATAATGCTGTCGAGGGAAGGCCAAAAGTGGAGGGAGTTTTAGTGACATGGCAGCGTATACAGGTGACACATAAGTTGGAATAATCTATGTTTAGTATAGATAATAGATAATGGATAATAGATAATAGATAATAGATAATAGATAATAGATAATAGATTTCATTTTTTTAATATAAATATTTTTAAAAGGTCATGTGTATTCCATGTTTTGAAATTTATTTTAATTATTCTCTTACAGAAATAATTCACATGCCATTACATCTTTTCATATAGTTTATACTTGATTAAGGATATTATTCAAATGTTACCATCAAAAGTTTTTATCTTGATGGATTATGATATGTTCTTTTATGTCAAACAAGAATCTACTATGAATAAGAATAAATTTTCCTAGAATTTCTTACCATTTTTAATACTCATATTTTCATTTCATTGTTTGAATAGTGTTCACCAAGATTCCATACTTCAATTTGTTGGGGAAACTGTTGAATAAAAATTTTACCGGTAATCCATAAGTATTAAATATCATATACTTCAATGAATTCTGTCTTCCAAGAATGTTATCATTAGATTACCAATTATATTAAATGTGGTTTTCATGTCTATTAATCAAATTATGATTGTTTTTTAGAATATGATTCCATTTCAAAGGGATATAAGACCCGTTTTTTTCATAGAATTTCATTGAGATGATGACAATTGATTTTATATAGAATAAATATGTATATGTAATGATGGATAGGTTCCCATATCACAATATAATCTATTGGAAATGGTTTCATATCACTATTAATGATCAAGTAAGTAATAAACATGATACTCATAGCTTGGTTCACATGTTTTCTTAATTATCTTGATGTTGTGAGGTATTTTAACGTGTTTTTTGGGGGAATGTGATGTGGTAATGTTTTTCACAATTTTTTATCTAAATTTTATAAGTGAAATTTTTTTCACCAGTTTATTTTGTCAATGAGGTTCTGCAATTTTTGTTCAAAATATGTATTGTCTGAATGTGATGCATGTAGATTTGTTAAAAAAAATATGTAAACAACATTGTGGGATTATTTGTTCATAATTATTTTATTTTAATGTGATTTGGTGGGATTTTTTTTCTTTTTTTTTGTTAATATTATGTGGGAATATTTTTTAACATGTTTTTGGGTGAACCTGATGTGTGTAGGTTGGTTCAAAAAAATTTATAGGCTTGTATTTGTGATATAATTTGTTATCATTATATGTTTCAATGTTATGCCATATTTTCTCTATTCTTATTATTATACCCCTTGGATCAATCCTACTATGTCACCATTTTTTACCATGGAATATGTTTATTCATTAGAGATTATATGCCCTTTTATCATGACATGTGAAAAACACTTATAATGTCATGTTATTTTTTATAATATGTTTCTACACTACTCATGTTTTCTTATATGCTTATGATATAAGTCTTGTTGAAATGTTGATGGGTTTTTTTCTTTATTGATCATTTTATCTCACTCAATTATTATATGTTTATAGACATGGTATAAAAGAAGAGTTTAACCATTGAGGAGTCTACAAGGGAGTATAGTGTGATTCAATTATAGAGAAACGTTCATAAGTATCAAAAAATAAGTAATCCATGTAACTGATCATCAAACACACTAAAATTTCGATTCAAGGTATTTTAGGTTATCTATGACACATAAATTTTAACTAATGGAAATGAAATATAATAGAGATATTGTTACCTTCCTTTTTATTAAATTTGGTTTTTAATGAATCTTTTTTTATCCCCTAATCCAAGAGTGTGGGTCATGGGAGCTTTAGTTGGTATTAGGGTAGGATGGAGTGATTAATTGGGATTATTTATTTTATTTTTGGGGATTAAGATTTCAAAACATTAATAAAACCCTAGGGGTTTGAATAAATATTAGATAACATTCTATTAGTTTCCCAATGTTTTTAGTATTTTGTCTTTCTTTCAATTACATACTTGGCTGAATACATTTAAGAAAACATAGTTATGGAACATAGTCACATAGTCTTAATCACCCCGAATAAGGATGGTCTAGTATCAACTTACTCTTTACTCTAGGATATATGAGTTTTCCTAAGACTGTACAACTGGCTTGGAACTCCCAGTGGAAGGATTTGGCTTTAATAATTACCTGTTATAGTGACATTAACTAGAATTCTTGTACTTACGTTCCCAAATATCCTTTAGGTTTATTATTTTAGTGAATTATGTCAAAACACTTATGTAATAAAAGAAAATAATAGAATGTGAATAGATCTATTAAGTATCAAATTTTACCACCGAAACCCCTTCTATAATGAAGGCTGTTTTTTAAGGAAAAATATTCAAACTATTCATCAGGACCTCATCCTTGTCTCTACTAATCTAGTGAAAATTATTTTAAATTTTTGCATAACCATAAAACTTTTAGTAAGGTTCATAAAAATAAATAATGAAATTTTTCACCCATGAATACTTATAAATTTTTTCCTTTTTCAAAATAATATTTATGCTTAAAATAAAACATTTCTTAAAAAAGAAATTATTATCTCTTCCAAAATATTTTCATAAAGCAGTTCATAAAAATATTGATTTAACAATTAAAAATCCTAATGTTTCATGACATTATAAAAAACTAATAATATCATATTTCAAAAAATAAAATTTTTACCCGTATAAGTAGAATGTCGTTCCTTTAAAAAAAGATCATTATCTTAGCTTGAGAAATCATAAGATTCTAAAAAAATTAAATATAATTTATAGATAAAACATGTAGGTTACATGGGATATGATTTCCATATCACTCTTATAATCACTCGTAAAAATAAAACAACCATATAGTTAACTTCTATACCCAATGAATTGGAGGGCTATCATGGACACACCCATCCTTGGTTTATCATGGAACAGCTCTCCATTGGTTAATAATGATACCAATTATCCTTAGCTTATAAGGGAACCACCCATCATCATAACAATTTCCAATAACCATAACACAATCTCAACACATAAAAGCTTTCAATTTACAAATTCCCTTTATAAAACAATTCTCCCACAAATAAGAAAACATTTCTAAATTTTCACATATCCATTCATTTTTAAAACCAATTTTTGAAAAAAAAATTATATAATAAAGGATTTATTTTTTGAAGAAAAACAAGTATTCATATAATTTAAGAAAAAAATAAAACAACAGCTACATTTGTGGGATAATGTTTCATCATCAAATACATTAAAATAGAACATTCCTTTTATCATTTTATAAAGAATGTGAAAATTAACTGTAAAAAGATTCATTCTAAAAACCATTAAAATAAAAGTAAAAATTGAAAAAAAACCTTATAATTATTTTATCTCTATAAAAATAGTTCTATAAAATAATTTTTAAAAATATAGACATTGAAGAAAATCAGAATTTCAAGGGATAATTTAAACGAGGGTTTTTAAAGGAAGAACCGTACATTGTGCCTAAATCATCATGTTTTTTCTTCATTTTAAGTAATATTTTACTTATAATAATTATTTAATTTCTTTAAAACCTTTATTAATTTTATTATTCAATTTATTTCACTTATTACCCCCATTATAAAAAAATTTTATCATTTAATTTAATGTCAAATGTTTTAATGATATTCAATTCATAAGTCCAAAATGTGTTTTTTTGTTAAATATGGTCAAATAGTACATCAATACATAATATCAAGAATAATAATTGTTGAATAATTATAATTTTTATACATAAATTAAACTTTTTAATACAACTTTTAAATATGGTTATGAGAAATGAACTATGTCACAATCAGAGAGATGGTAGGTTGTATATACGCATGAGTAACATTTCATTTTTACAATGATCATTATTGAATGTCAATAATTATTATTTTATATCTCCATAAATATCATAATATTATAAGTATAATATTATGTCTCTAAATATACTTATATATATATCATCCATTTTTTTTTGATGACACAAAAGGAATCACATCACTTTGTGGAGGTGGTAGTCCACATGTACGCACAAAAGATGTTGTCATTCATCAGTGAATGGAAAGGTATGAAGTTAAATGATATATTATAATTATATAATAAAAATATGCTATGAATATCATATATAATCATCAATTCTATCACTATAAAACTACCATCAGAAATGACTATGGAAAATGAATTACATTGGTTCACAAGGCAGTTGTCTGTTGTACACAGGAACGACGGTTGCATCAACAATTTGTTAAAGGTTGAGATGGATATATATTATTTTATTATGATAATAAAATATTTATATATATATAAGATACTGGTTTTATTATTTTATAATGGTTTAATAATATTTTAAAGAAGTGTAAAAAGAAATAAAACTAAAACATGTGGTTAAAATTATAAGTCTTCTTTGGAAAATATCCATTACATAACACATTCAGACCTCTCGTATTGGTACTCTTCCCAAAATATAGCATATATAATGATTTTAGTTATTTTAATAAGTTTTTTTTGTAGATAATGGTAATGAATATGGGTTTTGAAGTGTGATGTAAATAGAAGAACATATTTCCTCTTATAAGAGAGTGCAGGGGCACTCTTGGAATTTTAAAAAAATTGAAATTAATATAAATTAATATTCAATTTTAATAATCAACAAAATAAGTTTGTTTTAAATATAAGATGTGTATTATAGACCATATAATAATAAATTTGTATAATTAAACATTTTTTATGAATTATATACCATTAAATAAAATATAATTTTTTTTAAAAATGATTAATGTCAATTTTTATAAATATTCAATTATTTGGTTTCAATAAGATCAATACAACAAATAGAATTTAGAAAAAAAATATTTCTTACATCAATAAATCGTTATATCCATCTATAAGATTCATAGATTACAATAATTATCTCAAATTATATTACATTTAATATTGTGAATATCTTTTTATTTATTTTTACATTAATTAAATAATTAATCCTTCAATATTTTTTAAAAAATTAAGGTAATTATTTATACACTGGAAACTAAAAATAAATAATAATTATTAATATGAATAACTTATATTTAAATTTTATATTTATAAATAAACACATCTTTTATTCTTCCCCTGGTAATAATATTTTAGTTATTTAAAAAAATAGTGTGATGTTTTTTTTCTTTTTTCGTATGATATTGTAAAGGTAAAAATCACAAAAAATGTAAAAAATGAAATACAAGGGAATATTTGATTATTATTGACGATATGGACTCATAGAAGAATTAGGTAAGTTTTAGGGTCATTTTATTGTCCTTATCATATTATTTTTCACTCTTAATAATTCAATTTATCCATTAATGTGGTCAAAAAGGTACTATAGTAACAATTTAGGCTGACTAAATAAATTAATACTTTAAAAATATGGACCAACTAATTCAAAATATTTAAACCATTTTAAAGAAATCAAGAACATAAAAATTGAATAATTTAATTTAAAATTAAACGTGAAAAACATGATGCAAAAAGTTTCTTTTAGAGAAATGTCTAATTTAGGAATAAAATATTTTTATAATAAATTCAACTATAAATAGTATCTAAAAAACATAATTGGGTTTTTTAAAAATTTTAATTTTTAAAACTAAACTGATATAGAATTTTATTTCATAATTAATTGAAAATAAAATACAATTTTCAACGTAAATCTGTATTTTCCACTATTCATTGAAAAATTAACCTTTTCATAAAACTCTTTAAATTTAACCATAACATAATTTTTATATAGTAATTTCTTAAACTAATTTATTTTTTTGAATAAATTTTCTAAATTTTTCAAAAACTAAGTATAATATTTTCTTGTAAAAACAATAGAGATCATTTTTTATAAAGTTTTATTTTTGAAGAATAAAAAGAATTTATAGTAAAATTTGTGTTTATTTTGTAGAAATTAATTAATACATTTTTATTTACTATAACCTATATATATATATCAAAAATGTTGTAATTACTATTTGTACTCTCTAATTTAATGGCTATGTTATAATGGTCATAATAAAATAGGAATATTCTGTGGGTTTTGACACTCTTGTAGTTCATTTGGTGCGCTGTTGAACATATTTTTATTTTAAATAATCTTAGTATATTACATTCTCTCTCCATTAAAAATTATATCATCAAAATTTTAAATTTATATTAGTAATTAATGGTTTCAATTTTAAAATACATTTTCTGAAATCCCCCATTTTGAAATTTGTTAATAAAACTTCCTCTTAAAAAGAGATAAAGGGAAGTAAAAAAGTTCATCTAGTATAACACATACTATGTTTCAAAATTGGAGAATATTTTTGGGAAGTAAAAATATAGATATGAAGAAAGAAACTAATTTCCAAATGAGGATGGATAGTGATATAGAACATTGGTTACATGTATGTGAATGATCTTGAAAATGTTAACGACCACAAAACAAAACCCGATGACTCAAAAAATGGCCATTCATTTATTTTAAAAAAAATTAATATGATAAATATTTTTTTCTATATAAATTTCCTAATTTTTAGGAATTTATTTATCATCTTGACTAAGAAAATATATAAATATACTTACTTGAAAACTAAAATTTCAACCTGTACTCACATTCAAACACAAACTGATATTTTTATCCTAATGATGACTATTCCAGATGAATTTTTCACTATTGGAACTCCAAAATCAAATCCTAATTATCACATAATCCATAAGATAAAAAATATATTTTTATTATTTTTAGATTGAAACCAAAATAAAAAAGGTTAGAACAATATAAGAAACTTACCAAATTTAAAAGAAAAAATAAATGAATAAAAAATCATTTAATCTCTAAAATGAAAAATTAATACCATAAGTTTAGCATAGATCATTCGATAAATCATTATCCTTAAAATTCCTCAATTTTTATTATTATTATTAAAATCCAAAAAAAATTTACATAATCATCCAAGGTAAATTTAACATTTATCTTTAAATAATATCAATCATTATTAATGTCTTTGACCAAAAATATATATTCCCTTAATATATATTATCTAAAATATTCTAATTATTTCTATAAATAATCTAAATTTCCACATATTGAAAATATAATCATTAATTATTCCAAATTATAATTCAACCATTATTCACCTAATATAATCCATTAATATTTTTGTTACCTTAATTGTATAATGCTCAAATTATTATAGAGATCTTCGAATGAAATAACAGTAATTGATCATTCAAAAAATCAATTTCAAATACATGGTTATCTATACCAAAATATATACATTCCCAAATTTTAATAAACCATAATTAGCTAAAAATAAGAGATCATATAAACCTTAAAAGCTATAAATTCCCTAAAAATGATTTCCAAAAAAGATAAATAAATTTTTCCTTAAATTACATATTTCATATGATAAACATGAATGTTACATATTCATCAAATTTAAATCAATACTAAATTAATGTATCCCACAAAATTATCACTTTTCACTGTGCCATATTTTAAATGTATCGATTCCATCTAAAATATTTTGAAAAACATTGGAAAAAAACCTCCAATAGAATAATCCTTCAGTGTTTCATGATTCTCATAAAATTAATAAAATTCCAATACATTATAATTCTCATAAATGAATCCTTAAACCATTAAAAAGGACTCTTGGTATTATACAATGATACAGTATTCATATAATCCAATGTTATAAAATATGTTTCTATCATTTTTTAATATAAATTCGATAATTTTTTATAATAACAATATAATAAAATAATATATATGTTTCTTAATTACATTAATTGTGGAATTGTTTTATGTAGTCGATATTCCATTTCTCAAATAAAATTAAGTCTACAACTCTAAAAAAATAAATGGTTAGGTCATCGATAGTATTTCCCTTTTGGAATGGGATGGATAAATTAAGATTTTGAGATCATGTAAAAGAGACACCAAGATCCATATAATTTTATTTTATAAATGATAATTTATTGGATAGATTAAAAGAATATTATAAGTGACTTGAATACTCAATAATGTATCAAAATAATTTGAATAGGTTTTTAAAATACCTATTATAGTAAAATCATTTGAAGGGATAAAAATTTTGTAAAATATCAATTTCCTTCCATATTCATATATGATCAATAATCTATATTAAGGAGAACCATTAAAAAATGAAATGGATTATTTTATGTTAAAAGTAAAAAAATTTAAGGTATAGATAATTAGATTATAAATTATATAATACATTACCTTTAAATTTCTTTATAACTAAGTCAATTACACTTCTAAATAAAATCCTAAAAAGTATCGTTAATCACCTCAAAATCCATAAACTGAAAACACAAAACTGTGTGTAATGATTTTAACTTATAATAAACCTTAATCAAGTAAACCCCAAATGTTTTCCGTCACTATTAATAAAATCACAGTTAAAAACATCCTAATATCTAAAGTTTCCTAAATATTTCTCTAATACCAACTATATGGAACCAACCTTAATCATTACATTTTATAGTTTCATTAACTAGAATTTACATTACTATATTTCCAAATATATTATCAGTCTACTAATATAGATATTTAAGTCATAAATATTATATAAAACTCATATATAACATGTGTATTCTTCTATTTTGTATCCATTTTTTCCACAAAAAAATCTTTTAAAAAGAAACATGTTTTACATTCATAAACAATATTCAACATTTTTATCTTAACATCATACATTTCACTACTCATCCTATCAAAAAACATTTTATAATGTTGTATGAGAATAAGAATATCATTAATTGACATAAAAATAATGAAATAAACCATTAGTCCATGAATACTTATAAAGATTTTTCTTTTTCAAAACAAATATTTTTCTCAAAAAAAATATTATATAATAAATAACCTTATCTTCCAAAATATTTAGAGAAAATTTATCATAATAAATCTTAATGTAAAAAAAGAAAACTCTAATGGTTTCTTGAAATCATGAAAAACTCATAATAACTTTTTTTCACAATGTTATACATTACACACTTAAAAGGTAGACAATAATTCTCTTTAAGCATAACATCATTATATCACCTTGCAGTATCCTAAAATTCCCATAATACCTTAAAAATAATAAATAAATGCTATTTTTCAAAAGGGAGATTATTTCTATATCACTCTTATAATCACACATACAAAAAGAAAAAACATATAGTCATCCTCTATTCCCAATGCATTGGAGGCCTCTCATGGACCCACATGCCCATGGATTATCATAGAACTACCCATCAATTTTTAATAATGTGACCAACTATCCTTGGATTATAGAAAATATACCTATCTTCATAGCAATTACCAAGAATAGTAATAGAGTCATAACACATAAAATCATATAATTTTCAACATTACACATATGAAAATATTCTTTTCATCCATTAGATTGAATTTTCATATATTTAAATATCCATTCCATTTAAAACCCATTTTGGAAAATAACCATAATATAATAAAGGTGAGTTTTATTTTAATAAATATTAAACCTTGTAAATGAATATAAAAATCAAACAGTGGCTATTATAAGAGGAAAACTCATTGTTAGTGAATATGCTTTAATAGAATAATATTTTGTCTTTTTGTAAATATTGTAAAACATTTTCAAAAATACTACATTTACAAAAAATGAAATAAATTCAATAGAGACATAAATTTTTATTTCTAATTATTTTATGTACATATAGATACATAAAAAATTTAATATTAATAATATTGAAATATAATAAAATTTTTGTTTTAACGGAAATATTAAAAAAGGATTTCTAAAAGAAAGTCCCTTACCTAAAGCCTTAGTAGTTATGTACATTATTTATATTCTTTAATAATAAATATATGTTATTTATTTACTAGATTAAAACCCATTTTTAGTTTTCTTATTCTTTTTTTATTTATTAATACATTATAATAATAAATTAATTATTTATGTTTACAAAGGATGCTTTGATTATATTCAGTTCATAAGTCCAAAATTAATTTATTAGGTTTAATATAGTGGGGTGGTCATTATTCAATCATCACTTGTATAATAATCATGAAATGGTTATAATTTTTATACATAAATTATGATTTTATATCCAACCATTATGTATGGATATGAAAAATGAACTATTTTACAATCATAGAGACGGTAGGTCAAATGTACACATGAATAAGATTTCCTATTTTAAACAATCGTTATAGATTTAAGTTAAGTATTATTTTTTAAATTTAATAATCACCATAATATCATAAATTTCACATTAAAACTTAAAATATACATACATATATATATATATATCATTTAGGTGATTTTTTGATGAAAAATGAATCACATTTCTTTTTGGAAGTGGTATTACACACGTATGCATGAACGACATTATCTTTTTTTAGTGAATGGGATGGTCAAAAGGTAAATGATATATTAGGTTTTCATAATGATAAATATTTCATTAATATAATATATAAATATCAATTCCATCAATACAATAATTCAATAAGAGATATTTATGGAAAACTAATTACTTCTGTTCTTGAGGCGGGGGTCCATTGTACTCACGAACGATGGTTTTATTTTTCATTTGATGGAAGATGAGAAGGATATTGGTTATTACATTACCATGATAAATATTTGTGTGTATGGGATACTGTAGTTATTATTTTATAACATATGAAGATGATTTTAAGGAAGTGTAAGAAGAAATAAAACATAAACATTCCTTTAAAACTACATGTCTTCTTTATAAAATCTCATTTTCTTAACACCTTAAGACCTCTAATACTAGAATTATTCCAAATATGAAGAAAATATACTTGGATTGTGATTATAAAAAGGTATTTTTTATATATTCACTAAACAAAATGTGTTTTAGAGTGGTATGTAAAGTGAATATGACATTTCCTTTAATTTAATAGGGAAGGGATGCTCCTATAATTAGCAAAATATTAAATAAATATAAATTATTTTCATTTATAAAAATCTCCAAAAAAAATTCAGAGATAGAATTATTTGCGGTTGAAATTATCTCATTAAATAAAAAATATACAATTTCTTACTATGTTTTTAGACTTATATTTGTCTTTTAATCCCTCATTAACCCCTTCACACTTATAATGACAATAAGGATGTTTACTCTTTGAGGGTCAAGATATTTACAATAAATTTAAAAAAATCCCATAAATGGACTGTAAAGACCCAAAGCATGACGTAAATGGACATTACATTACATTTTCTGAAAACTTAATACATGACAAAAACATATGCCCAAAGACCGTATTAGTTTAGTGTGTTTGGAAATTTGAAAAAAAATCTTTTAATCAGGGTGAAAGATCTTCAACATCTCCCATAAAGTTATTCCCCATTTTTTACCTAAAAACAATATTTATATCCTGGGGAAAAGAAAACACAAAAAGGGTGAGATCGAATGCTCAGTAAGGGTAAAAATGGAGAACATAAAACAATCCATAAACATTTGAATGTAAACACGTGAGCATAAAATCTAAACATCAAAATCTTGAGCAATGACATAAAACATGGCAGTAATAAGGCATAAATCATAAAGTAACATTAATCATGATAAAATATCGTGGGAATAAAACATGTAATTGTTTAAAACCATTAAGCACGTGATATGATTTCTATAGTAGTCAAGGAATTTCTTCTAAGACCATCATAGTGGACAAAGTCCATTACTAAACTGGGATTACTTAACGTTTTAGCCCTGTATTACTGAATTGGATTTACATCCCATTCTAACCATGTCTATATCATGAGATATAAATCATTACCCAATGAATCGTAGGGAGATATAGGTCCCAACCATCTCATAATGAAATCATTTTTTCGTGTTCCATAAAATAAATATAAATCATTCATCATAACCCAACAAATAAAATAGGTTTCATAAACAACATCTCATAATAACATAATCCATATAAAATAAATCTATATCATTTCATCATAAGAAAAATCAAACCATGTAAATAATAGCGACATTATACTTGAAACATAAACATACAAAATAATGTCATCTTAGATGGATTGTAGTTTTGATAAAATAGTTGAAAAGAATTCTTGAAAAAAATATACTTTGTTCTTCAAAATCATTTTATTTTCTCATAATGACATAAATTTTAAAAGAAAAGGCTTTTTTTGAAAATAATCATCAAATATTTTATATTAATCTTCATGAAAATAAGGAGTTCTGAAACTGTAAAAATCTTTTCAAGCTGTATAAGTTAAAAAAAGAATCTTCTCGTACTTTTTCCAGAAAAGTAAAAATGTACCTCATATGGTAACCAACAGAACAATTCCTTCCGCACCATGTGGTAAAAGTCAAAAAGGGTTAAAAGGAATTTAAAAATACATGGAATAATATTAAACATTTTATGAAAGCATTTTGAGAAAACATGGACATGGATGATAAACATAAGCCCAGTAAATACTTACGAATAAACAATCTCATAATAGAATGGGATTGAAATAATTATCACTTAACTTTTTTGATCTGTGGAATCATACATGTCATAAAATAAATAAAATAAAATTCATTTTTAAATATCATATCCACCATAATAAAAATCATAAAACATTCATGGGATGAAAAAACACCATACAAAAGAAATAGATGGTGATTAAGGCATATATCTCACAGAAATAAAAGTGAGATGAAATAATCCATTACCTTAGGTCTGATATGCTTTGTATGTATCTGAACCTCATTTATAATGATTTAAATAATGTCATGGAAATATTCTAGAATCATATTCATTGTTATGATATCATATATGGTCATATTCTTATCTTTTTGTTAGTAATATTTCATTGCTACTTGTTATTCTGGTGTTCATTGCTTTATGTTCTTATGCGTATTTTCTCGAATAAATTCTTATTCCTATTTTAAAGTTATAGATACATCATTTAAAGAATGGTATTAGTTTAATAAATATCATATTTATTCATTATATTCATTATATTCATTTATATAATCATTATTCAATGAAGATCATGTAGAAGGAGTCGTATCACATCGTGGTGACGGTAGGCCGAATGTATGCACAAGCGATAATATCATTCCCATGATTGTGGAATTGTATTGAAGTGTATATTGTATTATATTTCAGAATAAACATAACTTTAAAATAATAATATATTGTTATTTCTTCTATCCTTATACCCCATCAAAGTACGTTAGTGAGGAAATAAATGATTACACCACGGCGTGGAGACGGTAAGCCGTACGTACGCACGCGTGTTGATTTCATTTTTTTCATAGGATGGATAGAAGATAGAATATGGTTGTTTAAAATTCATAATAAAATATAAGTATAAAATTGATACTGGAGTTATTACTTAATAACTAAACAACTCATATAGAGGAAGTAGAAGAAAAAATAACTTTGAAAGAATCAGTAAAGGATATTACCTCTTCTTCGACGCACCTCCTCTTATCCTCTCTTATGGCACAAACTTTAGTCTTTGAAGAATACCAATACATATAGTATATTTCTAGGGAAGTGGTAAGGTTAAATGGACAGGCATTGGATGAATTTTAAAGCTCCAAAATGGTGTGAAGTGAAGAGGGAGGAGGTGCCCTTTTATAAGGGAGGAGAGGGGCACCTTTGGAAACCTAAAAAATATTAATTTATAATAAATTCAAACCCCATATAAAACCTCCAAAAATGACTCAATTCGAATATGAGATGATATAGGGTTGTAATATAATCAACCAATAACATTTAGACACGTTTTATGTTTATTTTAAACCTTATCATTTTGATTTATCCTTATTTAATCTATTTAATTTTATTTTTCTTAATAAAATTCTAAATTTTAAATTGTTATAAATACCTACTTATATGTTGTCAATTTTCCATAATTGGATACTTTATAACTTTTTAGACCATATAATTTTCAATTTGTAATTTTTAGATATTTTTGTGATTTTTAAATAATTTAATAATATTTTATTTTTATAAAATTCCAATAGTGTAAATTTTGACACTATTCATTTATTTGAATTTAAATAAAATAAAGACAGAGAATATATTCCAACAAAAATATTTAATAGGTTCCTAACATTTCATATTATTCTAGTAAAATCACGTAGTATATAAATTACTTCATATAATATTTATTTTAATATTTTTAAAACTAGTTATTTGATATTTCTCTTAATAAAATAATTACTACAACATTTTTGTATAATTATTTAATATACTCATTTGTTTCATAAAAATTAAAAATAAAATACTATGATGAATATAAATCTAATAAAGTTTAGAAGAATACTTTTATTCCAATTTATCTTCTAAAACAATCTACCTTTAAAATGTTATTTTTATTAAATTATGAAGGTGACAACATTGACATCATTTAAAATAATATAATATAAGTGTCATAATTGATTTTATAAGGCTCCAAATAGTCAACAATTAGACCTTTGTATTCTTATGGTTTATATATACACTATCAATATGTTTTGGTTACGTTTTTGGGCCTTTAATGGGTATTATTAGTTTAATAAAAACTATATTATTTATTTTTCACAAAAAAATAATTTATGCGTCATTAAAGTATAAGCTATTAAGGTAATTATAAATTTTTTAAAAATTACAAATAAATTACCATGATAGAGAAAAATATTTATCATTCAAATGTGTATATATAACTGAATTTATATTTTTCATAAATTTATATTAAAAACAATTAAATTATTAATGTTTGATTGAGACATATTTCACTTACATTTAAATAAAATAAGTTAAAAGTATTAACCACAACCAAGTGGGTTATAATATATACCATTTCGACCCAATTATATTTTAGGACGAAATATAATCATACAATTGTATTAAGACAGGTGTTAGGATAATTTTATAATATTATTTTTACCCTTAATTAGTTAATATACTATTAACCATGGTAAATAAAATTTACCATAGTTACTATTAATAATGCCCAGAAATAAAAATTATATTATTAAAATATTTTGGACCAAATTATTTCAAATATGGAATCAATTTTTCCAAATTCAAAACATATATGTTTTAGTAATTAATTTAAAATTAATCTCGCTGTCGAAAAAAACAGGTTTTTGTTTAAAATATTGCAAAAGATTGAATTGATTTTACCTACGAATTCAATTTAAAATTATTGATAATGACATAAATTATATTAAATGGTAAAAATATATTCTATTTATACTTTAAAACAATTTAATATTTCATTTAAACATATAAATTATCTCGATGAAAAATGTTATTTTTAAGTAAAATTAACGTGTATTTACTATTCATCCAAATAAGAACGTTTTCATAAAAATATCAAAACTTTATCCAATGTAAATTTTTATATCATGATTCAAACAAAGAAGTTTATTTTGTAAAATTGAACTTATAAAATTTTCAAAAATTAGATTTATAATGGGTGCCCCATCAAAAGTCGGCAAAACTGCATTTTTTGAAAAATACTTCTTTTATCTGGAAAATTGATTTTGTTATCAAACCACTTTCCAAAAAATGTGTAAGATGAATTATAATGTTATAAAATTAAAAATTCATTTAAAAATATTCATACCGGCTGGTTCATAATAATATTATGACAATATATCAAGGTTTATTGAAACTCGGTATTGCGTACAACGCATGCTATTGAAGTAGGTTGCTCTTGTGTGTAATGGAAGCCAAGTCAGGGTTGCGTGTAGAGAAAGATTCCTTTGGTGTTGCTTATAACATTCTCAAAATATAGTTCTGTTATACATTGAGCAAAATCTATACTTGGTGTTGTGTAAAATAAATTTTATTCGAAATAACTTGAAATTGTGTGTATCACGAGCCAAGAATAGTGTTGCGTGTACTACAAGCTAATACAGTGTTGCGTATAGTCAAATATAATATTGGTGAAGCTTAAAACAAAAGATATCAATTAAATTCAAAAGAATAATTCTCATAAAATCTCAGGGTGTTACATTCAACCCCCCTTAAAATGAATTTCGCCCCCGAAATTCATCGGGGTTATAGATGGTTTTCTACTTTTATTTTTCTTTCTTAGAAAACCACATCGTAAAAAGGAATACTAAAACATAATTTTAAAAAAGGAACGTTAGAAACATAACAGATACCCAATGTAACTTATCACTGGTTTTCCACATAGGATAATATAGGTGAAAATGTAGATATGGAAGAGAAATCTAACCATCATGTTCTGATGGAGAGTGGTAGAGAACACAGCTATGAAAAAGGCAAAAATCACAAAGACATAAATTTGTGATGATCTAAGGTACCATCTAATTCATCAGATTTGATGATACTAGGACAACATTTTTTGATTTCAAGATCATTTCCATAAAGTTGAGGAATTGTTTCATAAGAATAAATACTTACTTGATTTTAGTGTAATATCATCGTTGGTCATTCCATGAACAATTTCCACATCATCTTGTATTTTATGAAATGAGGTTGAATTTGTCATTCTTGAAGTATTAGCAAATCATGTGATAGAATGATAGGTCATTCAATCTGTCACTATCACAAATAGGTTATCACACATGATATTAAATATATATAAGTCCATCTATGGTGAGGTTAATCATATATGGTTCCAAAAATTGACTTATACTTCATGTATCATACCATAAAACTAATTTCTAAAAACCAGGGGATTCATGTAGGCCAGTGATAGGTGATAAAGGCCAGCCTCACTTTGGTTGTGGGTTCGATTCCCGCAGCCCTGTCCGACGCAACGGGTTGTCTCCCATCCTACGGGTTGTCGCCCATCCTACGGGTTGTCATTTTTCTAAAACTATACTATTATAACATTTCAGAAATAAAATTAAAAAGTTATAGCCTTAAGCAATACAATATAAAGTCTAATTTAATCCCTTCCAACCTTGAGGCTTATCGAAAATACTTCTGTCCAATCTCATAGTATAAAGAAATAAATTACTAGAAAGGTCATCTACCAAGCAAGTGAATACCATTATTTATCCCCCAAATATCATAAGATGTGTCTTATTGTTGGTCACAATCCAAACATGTGAATACCTTAATCATTTATTGTCTTGAAAATGAATACCCATTGAACCTAAGTGAAAACATGAATGCTCTCAAAAGTTAACTCTTTCCACATACAAAAATCCCAAAATTTCTATATACTCAAACTATGATATCACTTTGTCCTTATATCCGTCATGAGCTCATTAATACTATCAAACATATTATTTTCTCTTTATCCATTCATTATCCGCATATCATCTGTTTTCTAAATATATTTCAATCATTATTCATGGTTACTGGTATTATATAATTATTTAAAACCATAATAAACTAATATGAGATTCCACAACATTATTTTGGAATCCCGTTACATAAACACTTAATCATTCCACCACATCATTGTCATACTGAACAACGCTAATAATGATCGCATGTGACATTCCTTTTTCCTTTTCCTTAAAATATTGTTGATATAGATAGTCATTAACACTTGGATTAGGGCATTGGATACCATAGTTCCCCATTTCCTTACACTTATAGCACTGAAGTGTTGGTGGTTCATTCTCTGTAGTCTTTTCTCTATTCACATCATTAGCTACCTTTTTCCTATTACTTTGACACTCAGCTACTCGATGACCTTATTTTCCACACATAAAACATTTTCTACTCCTTTTAAGACAATATCCACCAAGCTTCTTTCAACACATTGAGAATAAAGAAACATTAGTCTCCCTTTCACCATTGTTTTGAGATTTTTCCTTGAACTCCATCTTTCATTTCTTGTCAAAACCATGAGATGGATATGTAACACCAACTTGCAGTTCTACCTTGATAGCACAAAGAAAAATTTCATCATAGCTACTGAAGTCTCTTATAGCTAATGCCCTTCGATGACTCGGTTTTAAGCCACTGAAGAATCGATCATCTTTACTTTCAGGTTGGATGATAAAACCAGATGCATACCTTACAAGCCTTGTAAAATTATCCTTTTATATACCAACAGATTTATTATCCTTTTTCTTAAGCTCAAGGAACTCCTTTTCCATCTATATTCGAAGAATACAAGGAAAGTACTTATTGAAAAAAAAGATCTTGAACTGGTCTCATTCCATGGATTCAATTTCATCTTGGGACCTTTTATTCTTAATTAGAGTCCACCACTGGTCTTCTTCAACTTCTAACCGGTAAATAGACAAAATTAATTTTTCATTCTCTGAACAGCGAAGTATGGAAAATATATTTTCAATGGTACTGATCCATTATTCAGAAACAAGTGGATCAGAAGACCCATTAAATGAAGGTGGACGTTTCCTCATAAAGGACTCAATAGAATATTGTTCCCTTCTCTGCTCAATTGGAATCCAAAAATGATTCATAGCTTGTGTAAGTATAGAAATAATATTTTTCACTCTATCTCCCATAAAATTGGTTTGTTCAGGAGGACATTCATTGCATTGTACATTACATTGATCAACATGGTTCCTTCGGTTTCTGGCCATCATCTAAAACCCCAAAAAGAATAGTGTGAGAAGCAAAAATCATGCTAGGAAAACACCACCATCCCTAGTGGAAGCCATTTCTTCATGAATCCATTGGGAGGAGAGCTATGCTTCATCCAATTCTCACACCTGAGAGTTCCTACGGAGTGGATTCATTCCTACCCCCTTTTCCCTAATACCAACTGTATAGATCCAAATCTTTACGAACATGGAAATTACATTACTTTTGTGGAAAACATAATACATGATAAGAAAAAAATCCCAAAGACTGTATTAGTTTAGTGTCTTTGGAAACTCGAAACAAAATTTTTTAATCATAGTGAAAGATCATCAACATCTCCCATAAAGTTCTTCCCCTTTTTTACCTAAAAACATTATGTATATCATGTGGAAAAGAAAACATAAAAAGGGTGAGCTCAAATTCTTAGTAAGGGTAAACATGGAGAACATAAAACAATCCATAATCATTTGAACATAAAAACATGAGAAAAAAATCTAAATATCAAAATCTTGGGAAATGACATAAAACATGGCAGTACATAAGCCATAGATCATAAAGGAACATTAATAATGAAAAAATATCATGGGAATAAAACATTTAATTGTGGAAAACCATTAATCACATGATATGATTTCCATAGTAGCCAAGGCATTGCTTCCAAGACCATCATAGTTGACAAAGACCATTAATAAATCGGGTTTACTTGCCATTCCATCCCAGTATTACTGAACCATATTTACTTTCCATTCCAACCATGTCTATCTCATGAGATATAAATCTTTACCAATTCATTGGAGGGAGATAAAGGTCCCACCCATCTCATAATGAAATCATTCTTTCGTGTGCCACAAAATAAAGATAAATCATTCATCGTAACCCAATGAATAAAATGGGTTTCATAAACATCATCACATCATAACATAATCCATATAAAATAAATAGATATCATTTCATCATAAGAAAAATCAAACCATGTAAATAATAGAGAAATTATTCTTGAAACATAAACATACTAAATAATGTCATCTTAGATGGAAAGTAGTTTCGATAAAACAGTTGGAATGAATTCTGGAGGAAAATATCCTTTCTTCTTGAAAATCATTTTCTTTTCTCAAAATTCCATGATATATTAAAAGAAAAAGATTTTTTGAAAATAATCATTATATATTGTATAGTAAGCTTCAGGAAAATAAGGATTTATGAAATCGTAAAAAACGTTTCACGCCGTATAAGTTAAAAAAACAATTTTCTTGTACTTTTTTCAGAAAAGTAAAAAAGTACCTCGTATGGTAACCAAAAGAACGATTCCTTCCATACCATGTTGTAAATGTCAAAATAGGTAAAAATGAATTTAAAAATACCTGTAATAATAGTGAAAATTTTATGAAAGAATTTTTAGAAAACATGGACATAGATGATAAACATAACCCTAGTAAATACTTACGAATAAACAATCTCGGATAAGAACGAGATTGGAATAATTATCCCTTACATTTTATGATTGGTGGAATCATGAATGTCATAAAATAATGAAAATTAAATGAATATTTAAATATCATATCCTCCATAATAAATATCATAAAACATTCATGGGATGCATAAAAACCATACAAAAGAAATGGATGATGATTAAGGCATACATCTCACAAAAATAAAAGTGAGATGAAATAATCCCTTACCTTAGGTCCGATATGGTTTGTACGTATCCGAACCTCCTGTATAATCATTTAAATAATGTAATTGAATTATATATTATCACATTCATCATTATGATATCATATATGTTCATATTCGTATCTTTTTATTAGTAATATTTCATTGCTACTTGTTATTTGGTTTTTCATTTCTTTATGTTCTTATGCGTGTTTTGTTGACTAAATTCTTATTACTCTTTTTAGGTTATAGATACATCATTTACATAATTGTATAAGTGTAACATATATCATATTTATTCATTCAATTCATTTATATAATCATTATTCAATGAATATCATGTAGAATGAGTCGTATCACATCGTGGAGACGGTAGGCCATACGTACGCACGACCGATGATATCATTCCCGTGATTGTGGAATTGTATTGAAGTGTATAGTGCATAGTATTTCATAATAAATATCAATTTACAATAATCATATATAGAAATTTCTTCCATCCTTATACCCATCCATGTATATTAGTGATGAAATAAAAGATTACACCACGGCGTGGAGACGGTAAGCCATACGTACGCACGTGTGGTGATTTAATTTTTTTTCATAGGATGGATAGAAGATATAATATGGTTGTTTCATATTCATAATAACATATCAGTATAAAAATTTATACTGAAATTATTACTTAATAATGAAACAACTCATATAGATAAAGTAGGAGAAGAAATAAGTTTGAAAGAATCGGTAAAGGATATTACCTCTTTTTCGATGTGCCTCCTCTTAACCTCCTCTTAGGGTACTAAATTTGGTCTTTGAAAAAATACTAGGACCTCTAGAAGGATTCTAGGGAAGTGGAGAAATTAAAAGGTCAGGGTTTGGACGAATTTGAAAGCTCAAAAATGGTGTGAAGTGGAGAGGGAAGAGGTGCCCTTTTATTAGGGAGGAGAGGGGCACCTTTGGAAACCTAAAAAATATTAATTTATAATAAATTAAAACCCCACTTAAAAACCTCACAAAATGACTAAATTATAATATGGCATGATATAGGGTTTTAATATCATCAACCAATAACATTTAGACATGTTTTATGTTTATTTTAATCCTTATCATTTTGATTTATCTTTATTTAATATATTTAATTTAATTTGTGGTAATAATATTCTAAATTTTAAATTGTTATAAATAAATACTTATATGTTGTCAATTTCTAGTAATTGGATACTTTATAACCTTTTCGAACATATAATTTTAAATTTGTTATTTTTAAATATTTTTTTTATTTTTAAATAATTTAATAATATGTTATTTGTTTAAAATACCAATAGTGTAAATTTTGACACTATTCATTTATTTGAATTAAAATAAAATTCAAACAGAGAATATATTAGAAAAAAAATGTTTAATAGGTTCCTAAAATGTCATATGCATCTAGAAAAATCGTGGAGTATATTAATTAGTTCATATAATATTTATTTTAAAATTTTTCAAACCATTTATTTGATATTTCTCTTAATAAAATAATTACTACACCATTTTTGAGTAATTATCTAATATACTTATTTGTTGTATAAAAATTAAAAATAAAATTCTATGATGAATATAAATCTAATATATTACATAATATTACTTTTAGTCGAATTTATCGTCGAAAACAGCCTACTTTTAAAATGTTATGTTTATTAAATTATGGAAGTGACAACTTTGACATCATTTAAAATAAAATAATATAAGTTTAATAATCACTTTTTTAAGGCTCCAAATGGTGAAACATTAGACATTTGGATTCTTACAGTTTATTTGTACTCGACTAGTAAGTTTGGGTCAGGTTTTTGGGCCTTTAATGGGTATTATTAGTTTAATAAAAACTATATTATTGATTTTTCACAAAATAAATAATTTATGCATCTTTAATGTATAAGCTATTAAGTTAATTTTATAATTTTTAAAAATTAAAAATAAATTACCATGATAAAGAAAATAACTTTTGCTTTCAAATGAGTACTTATAACCAAATTTATATCCTATACAACCTTATATTGAAAATAATTTAATTATTAAAGTTTGAGGGAGACATATTTCACTTTCATTTAAATAAAATAAATTAGGGGTTTTAATCACATACAAGTGGGTTATAATAGATACCATTTTGACCCAAGTATATTTTAGGACGAAATATAATCATTCAATTATATTAAGTCAAGTTTTAACATAATTTTATAATATTATATTTACCCTTAATTACCTAATTTACCTTTAACTGTGGTAAATAAAATTTACCATAGTTACTATTCATAATGCCCAAAAATAAATAGTAGCCTATTAACATAATTTAGGCCTACTGATTCCAAATATAAAATCCATTTTAACAAATTCAAAACATAGATGTTGCAGTAATCAATTTAAAATTAATTCTGTTGTTGAAAACAAAACAAGTTTTTGTTTAAAACATTACAAAAGATTGAATTGATTTTACCTACGAATTCAGTGTAAAATGAATTCTAATGAAATAAATTATATTAAATTGTAAAAAAAAATTCTATTTATACTTTAAAACAATTTAATATTTTAATTTAACCATATAAATTACGTCGATTAAAATATTTGTTTTTGAGTAAAAGTTAGCATGTTTTTACTATTCATAAAAATAAGAATGTTGTTAAAAAAATATCAAAAAATTATCCATTATGAATTTTTATGTCCTCATTCAAAAGAAGAATCTTATTTTATAAAATTGAACTTATAAACTTGTTAAAATTAGATTTAAAATGAGTGTTCCCTCATAAGGCGGCAAAACTGCATTTTTGGAAAAATACTTCTTTATCTGAAAAATTGATTTTGTTCTCATACCTCATTCCAGAAAATTTGAATGATTAATTATAATTTTATAAAATTGAAAATGCAGTTTATACTATTCATAATGCCTTGTTCATAATAATATTATAACAATATATCATTGTTTTGTGAAACTCAGTATTGCGTGCAACACATGCTGTTGAGGAAGGTCGCTCTTGCGTGTAATGCAAGCCAAGTCAGGGTTGAGTGTAGGGAAAGCATCATTTGGTTTTGTGTATAACATACTGAAAATATAGTTCAGTAATACATTGATCAAAATCTATACATGGTGTTGTGTAAAATAAATTTTATTCGAAAGAACATTAAATTGTGTGCATCACAAGCCAAGAATAGTGTTGCGTATACTACAAGCTAATTCGGTGTTGCGTATATGCACAAGATAATCTTGGTGAAGCGCACAACAAAATATATCAAAGATATTAAAAATAATAATTCTCCTAAAATCTTGGGGGGTTACATGGGCCACTGTTGATATTATAAAAAAGTTAAATTTTTTTCAAATATAATTTTTTTCATGAATTTTATATCATTTAATAAAATATTATTTATTATAAAATATCATTAATTACTATTTTTACAACTATTCGTTACTAGGACTTTAATAACATCCATAAAATAAATAGAATTATAAAAAATATATTATCACATCTATAAATTATTATTTTCATATAAAAACTCATAGAACACATTAATTATATCAAATTACATTAATTTTAATATTTTTAATGTCATTTATATAATCCTGTCACTAATAGAATAATTACGTCATTAGATTTCATTTAGGGTAATTATTTATTCAAAGAAATTTGAAAATAAATTATCTTGATGATGATAAATCATTTATAATTAAAATTAATTTTTATAACCGAAAACATATTATATTTATCCTCAGGATAAAAATATTATAATTACTAATAACTAGAGTGTTTCATTTTTTATTTTTTTAAATTCATTATTATAAATGACATAATCACCCAGAAATGAAATAATATCATATAACTGAATATCAGATGATTATGGATGATATGTGATTATAATATAAAATAAGTTCAATTATTAGTTTCATTTTTTTGTCCTTATCATATTATTTATAACCCTTAATTACATAATTTACCCTTTATCATGGTAACAAAAAACTATGGTTATTTTTCATATTGAATAATAAATGTGTATTTTTTACAAAATTAGGACTCATTTATTCCAAATATGGAAACCATTTTCGAAATTCAAAATACAATAGTGGAAGAATTTAATTTAAAATTAAACTAACAAAACATGATGAAAAACTATTTTTTATAAAAAATGTTATTTTCGGAGTAATTTTTTTTCATATGAAATTCAAGTATAATGTTATTTTAAAAACCATACTTCAATTTTTTAAAATAAAAAGTAACTAATTAAATTTTAAAACTAATACAATATATAATTTTACTCTAAAATAATTGAAAATGAATTTAAATTTTCAATGAAATTCATAATTATTCGCAATTAATTGAAAAATCAATCATTCAAAAAAAATTATAAACATTTTTCCTTATTATAATTTCAATATTATGATTTAGAAAATGAATTTTATTTTATCAAATAAATTTTATAAATGTTTCAAAAATTGAATATAATTGTTTCTCATATAAATCAATATAATTTTTATTAAAAGGATTTTTGAAGAATAAATTGACTTTACTAAATACGAAGTGCTTATTTCTTAAGAATTAATATGTACATTTTTATTCATTATAAAATATTTATATATTTTAAAAAAATTATCATGTTCATACTCTCTAATATAATGGCTGGTTTATAATGGTCACATTTAAATAATAATATTTTATAGTCTGTTTATGAATTGTGTTGCATGCTTGGTACACTATTGAACATAGACATAGTTTAAAAAAACATAAGATATTACACACGAGTGATATGATTTGATAAATTTTAATTCTGTTTAAAAACTATTATAAAGGACTCATCTCTTGAATAATATTGAGGATCTAGTTAACAAGTATAGGTGAACTCAAAATAATGAAACTATGGTTGAACTTAAAGTAATTCACATTGATCTAAAAGAATTATAGTCTAACATGTTGTTTTCATAAAAATATTCATCATAAGATTATACTTACCTAAGTTTATTTATGATGACTCCCTTCTGATGTTATTATTTATCACTCGCAATTAACATATATGGATTTTAAAATGGTTGGGAAATGTGGAACCATGTTAACAATTTATATGTAGGAAAATGCAGTAATTTCCCTAATTTGAAACCAAATATAATAGAATTTGGTGTTTAAAATAATGTGGGTATTCTCATCCAAAAATCTTGTGTTACTATTAATAATTATAGTCTTTCCAAACAATTGTAAATACCCTATAATAGGATAATGGATTTTCCTAGAAGATCATGTGATGAAGTTATCGAAGGAAAGAAGATTTAACATTCAACATATCCAAAAAGTGGGAAGAAACACCCATGGGGATTTATTAAAGGAAAATTAAAGTATTTTGGGTTTGTAAGGATCTTCAATATAACACATTAATTTCAATGTGGGTTGAATAGTTTGATAAATTAAAATAAAGTAAATAGTTAAAAAATCCTCTAATGTTAGAAGTTTTAGAAAAGTACAAAACATTTCCCAAAACCAATGGCCAATGAGGAAAATAGACATCACCAAACTCCTAACCCATTAGACCAATTGAAAGCCTATATTATCCTTACAACTAAAATGGGGTCCTTTAATTAAGGGTAGAAGGTATACTCGCCTTCTACTCCATATCTTTTGACATCTAATTGAAACATATTTATTGCCGCTCTATTAGGCCTATATATGTTTTTTAAAAGAATCAAATAAACTCCCTAGTGATTTGATATTATAATGAAAAACCATATATTATTATTGTATCCCAATATGTGGTTTATCGTTCCTGAAATTATTTTTATTTGTACTTTATAATAATTTAATATGACTTTGGAAATGTATTCATTATATCCATATAGAATCCACAATAATAAATAAAATAAAAAATTACATTCTATATTTCAAACCAACCTATGATAACCAATCTATAAAAAGGTGACTATATTCTCTCTTGAAAGAAACTAATATTATAATATTTATGATGCCTAATCATTTTGTTAGATTTTGATTAACTATTTATAAAAAACTCAATATTAGGATTTTTCTATTCCGGTGGAAAAAAGATTTATTTGCAATGTTTGTTGATGTAACTCTAGAAATTATATCAATGTTCAAATCAATCTCTTATATTCACTTATTTAGTTACACTAGTAATTTGTAATTAAAATTTTGTGGAGGTATTTTATTTAATAGGGGAGAATATAATAACCAAATATTTTGGAATATATTTTTATTATAAATTGATACTATGGTTGGTTGCTTCATCCACACAGAACACTAAACTAAACCAATCAATAATGTATTTATTTGTAAGAAAATTTAAAATTAATAAAAAATTTGGTAAATACAAATTTTCATTCACTTATATGTTTCTACAATATATTATTAAGAAAACATAATATTTTATTTGGGAATTTTTCAATAAAATTAATTTTCTTTATTCATTTTATTTTAATTTAAAGACTAAAATTTTAAATTTTAAAATTTAAAATTTTAAAAATGAATATTTTTTTTATTTAATAATTTTAAAATTATCTTAGGATGAATTTATTGGTATTCTTAAACAAATACTTTTTTCAAAAGGGAAATAATGTTTTTTGTCCTAAAATTTTAGCATTAACGACTACCTCAAGAATTATGTATAACATCAAAACATAAAAAAAATAACTAATGACTTATTTAAGAATTAAAATCATGTATTTTGAAACATTTTTATATATTTTTAAACCTATTTTCAACATTTTTTTAACATAAGTAATATTTTCCGATAGAATAAACAGTTTTTGTTTTTTATTTAAATTATACATTATTTTGGTAAATTTTAGTTTTGGATTTATTTGAATTCCATATAATATTTTTTAATTAACCAATTTGTATCCAAAAATTAATGAAATTTATAATTTTATACAAAAAAACCTTAACTTTGAAACTAAACATTTTCTAAAAAATAATCCATTACACTTTACAATCTCTATGGTTAAAATAAAACACTCATATACATTGAAAATTTATTTAGTTAAATGTATTTCATATATTTAATTTGTGGATCCCAAGTATTTAATAACTACATTTTATTTTCAAAAACAAATAATTTATTAGTTTAGTAAAAACTATTTACCACTATAAAATCCAAAAAAGGGTAAAAAGTGTTAACTATAGAAGTAAAATAATTAAAAACTTGTAAAAAACATGTTTTAACTGAGTCATTGATGTGTCACTCGACCAAAAAATATATCCTCCCCGTTTTTTGCAAATTTTAGGCTTCCTAAAATTTGAACCATGTTATCTCTTAATATTAAGAGAAAATATTTACAAAAATTCCATTTTCACCACTTATTAAACGGAAATCTCACCACCCCTTCAATAACACTCTCTAATATTATTTTCTTATATAAAATCATCCGTATTTACTTTAAATAGAATAAATTTACACATTTATTATCTTCTGGTCATAAGAATCTAGCCAAGTTTTTTCATTACTAAAGAGTCCTCTAAGGTAAAATTAATGTTCTCAAAGAAATCCAAGCACTTTTTTAGTAGTCATAAATTAAGGTAATTGTTCATTTGTATCATCTTCAAATCCATGAGACGTATTTGATATTTATATACATAATTTATTTTATTTGGTTCATTTAATACCCCATTTAATTTAATTATAATTAATATATTTCATTTCATGATATTTATATTTATCCTTCATGGTATCCCTCTAAGGTTCTTTTTAATCTTATATTTCCTTTACTGTAAGGGTTTCTTTGTATCAAATTTTATTTCTTGAGATATATTACATTATATAAACCATTATATACTTTATATACTGTGATTTATTCCAATTGCATTTCTCTTAAAATATTCATTTAATTCATGGAGTTTTACATAACCGCTCAAAATTTTATTTCTATTTAACATATATTTTACCTGATGTTTTTATTGTAACTAAAACATTTTGTACCTCTTATTCTAATGTGGTAATATCCCTTTTAAATATCTAAATTCATTAAATTAATTTTCAAAAAACCTTATATGAACATCAATAATTTATTATGTTCATTTTTTGTGACTTGGACATTTATAAAAAAGTTCTAAATAAAATTTTAATTTATTCTATTTGGGTTATTTTGATCAATATATGAAAAGAACCTATTGATAAAATTTTATAAATGAATAAATATATTTTTCATTTTATCTTTTTCTATTAAAATTCTTCAAAACAATTTCATCTATTTTAAATGAAATTTTAACCCAACATGTTTTATAAACTACTTCATTATTAAATTAACTATTTTTAAATATCCAATGATATTCCAGAGTTCCAAATTGTTTTTTCTAATATTACTAAAAAAATTAACTACATCCTAATATTTTGACACATTTTACTCTTGATCAATTATATTCTTCAAATGTTATAATCCACCTTTTTTTCTAGAGAGATTCTGAAATGTTTTTTCTATCAGTGATGTGATCCACCGGTGCATTTTTCTAGACCAACCATCCATTGTGGATAGTCAAAACTCTTCATCTAATGTATTTCCTTACTCAATAAAATATTTTTTATTTTTATGATTTATGGGTGTTCACCTAGATTCGATACATCGACTGATTAGGGATATTGTAGACTAAAATGTATACCCTCTGTCCATATGGTGTAAATTCTATATACTTCTACCTATAAAGTTATCATTTCATATATATTTATATTTTCTTGGTTTATGGTTTTAATTGACATAATTATTCATTTTTTCATGTATTACTTCACATTATAAATTTATGAAACCCATTTTCATTCAATGGGTACTGTATGATATGATGAAAATTGTTTTTATGTGGCACACATATGTGTGGATGATGATGGATGGAGCATATATCACCATCCAAATCATTGGCAAAGGATTTATATCACATCATTTGATGAGATGCTTCATTAACTTTATATGGATATTTTTTCACAAGTTTTATATATGAGAGTGACGTGGGAAGATTTTTTTTATAATTTTTCTGACCAGATATAAGATTACTTTTTCATATGTTTTTTTTACAAACATGATGTATAGATATTTTTCTAGTAATTTTCTCTGTTAGCAATATATTAGATGATTTTTTCAATATGTTTTTATAAAAACATGATGAGGGAATATTTTTTTTAAGTATATTGTTTGATCGTTATGTGATAATCATTGTTCACAAGTCTGTTGTGTGAATATAATGTGATAATCATTATTCAAATGTTTTTTTGTAGGAACATAATATGGGAATTATTTATAAAAAAATCATGAATGGGATGTGGGTGGATTTTAAATTTTTTATATTCCTGTTCTATTTATGTAACTCCATATTATGGAATATTTCAATTTACTTACATATTATATATATTACTATGATTATGTCCCTTAGGTCATGTTTATTTTCTCACGCCCTTTTACCATGGTATATGCCTGTTTATTTGGTAATACATGTCTTTATATCGAGAATTTTGAAAAAAAAATAATTACTGTTCCTTCCTATTTTTAATTATATGTTTATTCAATGCTAATAATTTCTTATAAGTTACTAATATAAGGCTTTAAAAATGTTGATGATTTTTTTCCCTTACTGAGTATTTGACCTCATCCCTTTCTTATATATGTATTCCCCATACTATAACAATGAATACAACCTATATGAAATACAGAAGGGAGTGTTCTGTGGTTTGATTATTGAGAAACTTTTACACATATCATAAAATAAGTCATTTATATATATGTTATTCAATAAATCTAGACCTTTCATTTATATGATTATATTTTTATTGTGATATTTATGGTTTCTCTTATTCAAATAATGTAATATAAATATTGGGTCATCTCACTTTGTATCAAATAAAATGTTTAAAGAATGTTTTTTTATCACTGTATCTAAGAGTATGGGTCTCGGGTGAATCAAGAAGTATACAATGAGATAGTGGAAACAATATCCTCATGGATTTATTTTTTCTTAATCTCTTCAACATATTCTCAATGTAAGTGCCTTGTCTTATCCCCCAAATCCTATCTGATTTATCATGATGGATCATGATTCGGAGAATATATACAAATTCATCTAAGTCTGTTATGGATATGCATCTGTTCAACCACATATTAAATGATAGTAAAACTAGTTTTCCATTTATAATAAACAATATATCATCAATATATATATATTTGGAAAAATTATTTCACTCCTACTAACAAACATATAGAAATATGTTTCACATTCATTTTTGTGAAACCAAATTCACTTATGGAATCATCAAATTAGCTTTTAAATTATTTCCATGCTTTAGTTTACCCAAAGATCATACTATGTACCCTTTATAATTTATTGTAATCATTTAGAGTGACCAAAAATTATGGTTGTTCCATCTAGATATCTTCTACAATGTCTATATTAGAGAATAATATAGTGATATCAATTTTTTAAATCTCATAGTCATAGTAAGATAATATTTTTAGTTGAATCCTAATGAATTTTATTATAGAAATTTGTGAAGTTATTTTATTTTAATCAATGCCTTGATTTCATTTAAAACCATTCACTCTCTGTCCAACTTTTTAGGTACTGAATGTATTTTCCATTTTCATATTATTCATTAATGTCAATTTGTAATCAATGGGATTTACATGAAGGACCCCAGACCACACTAAGAGGGGGTGAATTAGGGTGTCACCTTATTCTCTTAAACTGATGGATCTTGTTCCCATGTTATTAGGAACTCATTTAACACTACAACATAAATTGACTTTAGTAGCGGTTTTGTCAAGGCGGTTCACAAAACTGCCGCTAAACCATTTTTTAAATTGGTTTCATAGTTGTTTATAATAAAATTTCGTGAAACCATCTCTTTTTTTACACTCCCAACCCTTCCCCCCGAGCCCAACCCCCTTCTCCCCCGGAACCCCCACGACCCCACTTCTCCCAGCGACCCTGCGACCCCCCTTCCCCCGTTGACCCCGCAACCCCCCCTCTCATGGCGACCCCGTGACCCCATTCTCCCAGTGACCCAACGACCCCATGACCCCCGCTTCTCCTAATGACTCAGCAACCCCCCTTCTCTTGGAGACCCTATGAACCCCCTTCTCCCGATGACCTCGCGACCCCCTTCTCCCAGTGACCCGGTGACCACGCGTCCCTTGCTTCTCCCAAAAACCCTGCAACCCCCCTTCTCCCGGTGACCCCAAGACCCCCCTTCTCCTAGCGACCCTGCGACCCCCCTTCTCTCGGTGACCCTGTGAGAAGTTTGTGATTTCGGGGTTATTTCTTTTTCACCAATTAGTTATTCTAATTCATGTTCTCTATTTATAAGTTATGAAAATTTGTTTCCATAAATTATCATAAGGTTTCTATTGGTATTTGATGGTGGATCCATGGGGGATGTTTATAGGGATCGTGAGTTTCTTTTGGGAGTTGTGATTAGAGATCTATACCTTTTATTCCATTACTTCTCAAAAAATGTTTAAATTTACTAGCTAGGGGATTTTTTTACATCTCTATTTTATGGGTTTATGTTAATGTATCATGGTATAACATTATTGGGTTTATAGTGGAATTATCCTAATAAATATAATAACTAAAGTCAATAATGAATTTGAATGGATTTTTTGGTCATATGTATTAATTCATTGTTCATAACGCCTCTTATAATTTTTAAAATAGTGTGTTATCTACTTTATATGATTTTTATTGTTGTTTGTATTGGTATATAGGATTGAAATTGGAAAAGAAAATAATGTGGGTAATAATTAATTGATTAATGAAAGTGGCGTGAGATATTGATTACCATTCATCCATAAAAACTGTTGAATTTGAAATATTTCTTTAATATATTTATGTTTGGTTGTTGGCTTTGATAGCAGGATATTATAGGTTTTCTAGTGCTAAAACCTATGCATGATGAATCTATTAATTCATGTTCTTAATGATTAGGTTGGTTATTGAAATAAATATTTGGGGCAAGGTGAGTCTATTCTTGGTTTCTAAATTATTTTACAAATTTTTTATGGACATAGTTTCCCCTTCTATTTCTGATGATAACAATACTTTTGATTCTATATATGTGTGCTCTAGAGTGGTAGAGGAATTTTAAGAACGATGTCTGGGGTTTTAATGGAAAAGAGTGGAGGATGGTGTTTGTTAAGAGAGGGGATCTCTTTTTTCCATTTATTGTCATATGGTTAATAGGGATAAATGCCTCAAGTTGAGAGTTTTGTTACCATGTTTGGTGGGTTATTGTGTGAAAATTTTTGATGGGTTGTTTATGTTTCAATTTAGATATGGGTATTCCCATATTTCATCTTTATTGTCGAATGATTTGATTTTTTATTATCAAATGTATGATTGTTTTGCTTCCAAACTACATTTTGTAGTTTCTATATTCCCTATTGAGTGTATCACATTTTGGTAGATTATGATTGATCATTGAATACCATGATTATGAAATTGATAATATAGTTGACATTGAACTCCTGGGATGAGTATTGATGTTGGTTTATGGGATAATGGAAACTACGGGATGATTAGATTAATTCTCAGAGGAAAATTTGATCGATATCTAAGAATTGTAATGGAAAATAATAAATCCAGTTGGATCTATTGAACTAAATTCATTAAATAAATTTTTTTATTGAATTTAACAAATTAGTGGATAGTAATATCTCTTTACTATGACAAAATGTTTAACGGTGGTGAATCATGATACGTATTTTCATGCATTGAATCTAGTATCTACTGGTGTAGTAAAAAATTAAACGGATACCATGAAACCTCAATAAAAAGTGCATAGGCAACACAAAAGTACATCCACGCAAACCTAAGTTCATGCCAGGCTTACCCTACTGGAATAAAATACACACCAATCCTTGTTTGGAAGCACTTATCAAACATTATAGGCCTAATAATGACGTTAACATACTTAATACCAAGAATCTATGATCTAATATAGCTCCAACATGTGCAGTTCCTCGTGTGAGAACATCAAAAAATGTATGGATTTTACTATACCATAGCACATAATCATGAGAACATTCTCCTCAAATAAGTACAATTATATTATTCCTACTTTATGATATTATATTATATTTCTATAATCTTACACTATCGTATATATTAATCTCTTTCTCTATTTAGTAGTAACTATGTGTTTTAATTTTTTTAAATATTGTGTAGGAACATTGTAATATACATGGATAACATCTAGATCACATTACCAAGGAACGCACCTCAGTATGTTAAGGGTTTGAAAGAGTTTTTAGATTTTGAAATTTCTAATCGATCTATTAAAGGTATAATAATATGTCCATTTCCTAAATGTAAATTTAGAATATGGTTGAAGAGAGATGAATTTTATGAACATTTAATACTAAAGTAATTCCTTGGTCAATATTTATGTTTGATTTGGCATGGAGAATCAAACATTACAGAATAATTGAGCACTGATGTTAATCCACAGAATGAGGACCCAAATTTATCGAAAATGGAAAATGAAATAAAAACCCTCATAAATGATGCATTCAGCACTAAAAGAAACCACTATCAACATCAAAACATAACAGAACAACCAGATGAGGGTGATACAAATTGCAACGTGACAAGGGATGTTTTTGAGTAAGTAACACAGCCAGATCAAGATTGTAACATATCATTGGATCCTCCTCTTGATTCTGTGAAGCCAAATGTAAGAGAAAACTTCACTGAGGAAAATGTGTTTCATGATTTAGTTGACGATGGAAATCAAGAGTTGTATAGTTGGTGTTTGAAATATTCAAAGCTTTCTTTTCTAATGAATTTTTACCTTATAAAATTTCTATGGGGAATTACCAATATGGTAATGTCCATGATATTGGAATTGATCCGTGACGCATTTCCTAAAGCAAAAAATCCCAGAGTTTTTTTAGGATATGAAAAAATTTGTTAACAGGTTTGGTCTAAATTGTACAAATATACATGTGTGTCCCAATGATTGTATGCTTTATTGGGGAGAGGATTCAAGTAGACAGAATTGAAAAAAAAATTCTTCTTCTTGATGGCAATCAAAGGGTGATATTGGATGTCTGAATCAACAAAATTTCATATAGAAGAAGAAAATGAACACACCTGCAAAGATTTTGCATTACTTTCCTTTGAATCCTCTATTGAAAATATTATTCATGTCATTAAAAACCACCAAACACACGAAGTGGCATTCTGTAGATAATAACAATGATGGGTTAATGAGACATCCATGAGATTCACAATCGTAGAAGACATTTGATTCATTACATCCAGATTTCGCACCTAATCCTAGGAATGTTCGATTGGGATTTGCTATTGATGGATTCAACCCATTTGGGACTTTGAGTGACAGTTATAGCACTTGGCCTGTTGTTTTGATCCCTTTCAATCTGCCTCCATAGATGTGTATGCAACAAGAATCTCTTTTCATTTCAATGATAATTCCTGGAAAATAATGCGTAGAAATTATATTGATGTATACTTTGAGCCTTTGATTGACGAATTGCAACATTTATGGAGCAATGATGTTGAGACATTTGATACTTCTTCCAAAACAATGTTCAAAATTCATGTTGCTTTAATGTGGACCATTAGTGACTTCCTAGGGCTTGGTAATTTATCTAGATGGAACACTTAAAAGGGATTGGCTTTTCCCATTTGTAACATTGATTTTGATCTCAAATGGCTACCTCATAGTAGAAAATGGTGCTTCTTATTCCATCGAAGATTTCATGATTCATCTCATAGATTTCGGCTGAACAGGTCAAAATTTAATGGTTTCATTGATTGTAGACCACCTATAAAGTTGTTAACTAGTTCTGAAATATTTACACAACTTGAAAATGCTGAAACAAAATTTGGGAAGGTTTATCATTTGAACGATACTGAAAAATGGGTCTGAAGTGCATCATCAAGTGAAATCAGAACACAATAATGGAAGAAAAAAGTATATTCTTCAAACTTCTATTTTGGGAATTTAATTTGTTGTGGCATAATCTTTATGTAATGAATATTGATAAGATTTTATATGAAAATTTTATTTTCACATTACTTAATGATCATCTAAAGTCGAAGGATCATCTCAATGCTCGCAAAGACTTACAAGTAATGAATGTAAAAAGTGATCTCTGGCCAGATGGGAATCAAAAGTATGCTCCGACAATTTTTGCAATGAAAAATACGGATAAAGATACATTCCATAAAATTTTAAATAATGTGAAGGTATCTAATGGTTATTCGAGTAACATCTCAAGGTGTGTTGACTTGAAGAATCGTAAGTTACATGGATTCAAAAGTCATGATTTCTATATTTTGTTACAATAGTTACCACTATTGGAATTGCGTACATTATTACCTAAAAAGGTTACTGTTGTTTTACTCCAATTTTGCACATTTTTTAGGAAATTATTTGAGAAATATCTACATCCTTTTCATCTTGAGAACCTCTTGGAGAGGTTTATATTGACCCTTTGTGCAATGGAAATGATCTTTCCCCCATCATTTTTTGTTTTCATGATGAATTTAACTGTGCATTTTGTTGAGGATGCTAAATTAAGAGGCCCCATCCATTATCAGTGGATGTATCCAATTGAGAGGTATTTTATTTATTTGTTTTTTTGTTATGTTTAAAAATTTTCATTTAAATAAATTCATAATTATGATTACTTTATTTCATAGATTTCTTTGGCATTTGAAAGCATACGTGAGAAATAAAGCTCAACCCGAAGGCTCTATTGCAGAAGGCTATTTGGATGAGGAGTGTCTTACCTTCTGTTCCAGATACTTGGATGATATTGAGACAAGATTTAATCGATTTGGACATGTTGACGACACATCGACTCAATCTCAAATACATCAGAAATCAAAAATATTTCCTACTATTGGCCGATCAGTTGGGAGGACCTCAAATGTGACCCTAACAAAATTGGAATTATTACTGGCACATAGATATGTGATAATGAATAATGAAATTGGATATCTATTTATTAAAGAGTTGATGATACAAACAAAGGTATGAATGAGAGGTTGAACACGAAATGAGAAATATATAATAAAAGCTATGAATAAAGAGTTTATAGAATGGTTTGCATGACGTGTAAGTTCATAAATATTTCAATAAATACAAATATTAGTTTGACTCATACATTTTGTAAATCTAATAAATTATATATTTTTTTTATATCAGTAATACTTATACTCGAGCATAGTTCTCTAAAGATTTAAATATTCTTGCTATAGGTCCTATAAAACAAGATAGAAAGTTTGATGCTTACAATATGAATGGCTTTAGATTTTGTAGAGTCGATCGAGAAGTCGGTTTGAAAACATAGAATAGTGATATATTTACATTATTTTAAGTGGGATACTATGGAAAGCTACTTGATATTATTGAATTAAACTACCATGTGAATTTTTCTGTTTTTTTATTCAAATGCAATTGGGTCGATATTATCAGAGGTGTTAAAAGAGATTCCTTGCAATTTACTTTTATGAACTTCTCTCGCTTGATGGATGTTGGTGATCATGAACTGAATGGTCCATATATCTTATCATCGAATGAAAAAATGGTATATTATGTGAATGATTTTGTGGATGAATGGTGGAGTGTAGTTGCTCATGTAATACAAAACGATTTGTATGATATTGGTGATGAAGTGGAAGATTTGACATCTGAAATTGAATCTCATCAACAACAAGAAGCAGAATTATTTTTCCATCATGTTATTGAAAATATTAGTCTAGCAAGGATGAATTAAGTTGATGAAGTAATGGAGTGGGAAACCAACATTATTTAAGGGGAAAATGATTGTATGTACAATTATTTATTCATTTAGCAACCACTTATTTCATTTTTGAGGTCATTCATTATCATTGTTATATATTTTTTGCTTGTTAGTACTAGGAATCTATTATCAATTTTTTATTTTTTTCTACATTATGTTTTTTAAATATATATTCTAAACTTAATTTTATTTGATTAAATGACAGGAATGCCAAGGAGGAAGATTTACACTATTTCATCTACTACTGCGACAGATGATGATCCATCAGTCTCCCTCCCCACAGCATCTGAGCCACCAACTGCCTACACCCCTGCACCATCTCTCACATCCTCTGTGGGTGTCTCGTTATAGGTCAATTCGTCAACTCTCCCATCAAGAGTCACATCAGTGGGGCGGCAACACACCCCTTCCATTTCATCATGGGCATACTGGTGGGTCACTTTCATAAGTACAAATTTTAATATAAATAAATATATTGAATTTTGATTATAATAATTGTTTTCTCATTGAAGATGAAAAAATTGCAACCATGGAGAAAAACATAAAAAGTTAAGATGTTTGGAATATGGATGGCATGAAGATAGCCATTCCATTTGATTCTATTGGGGTCCATACGGATGTCATCTCGGGGTTACTTGGCCAGATTCTATGCCAACTAGCAACAAATCCCATTTCCATACCTATTTCTTATATTGATTGAGGACATATGCCTCCAAGTTGGAAAATGAGGTTTTTTTATTCCCAAATAAAGGTAATTTTAATACATTATATTTTAGTTGAATTTCATGTTACTAATATGTTCAAAATGAATTTTTGTATACTGATGTTCTTCCACATTACAGTTGCTGATGTGATATCTTGAAAGTGGACTTTGAAAAATCTTGGTAAGAAATGGAAAGAATTCAAATGGAGGTTGTGGTGTTATGTCAATGGTAGTTCATTGAAAGTGAAACAAATGTATGAGAAGATACCCAGTGGGGTACCAAAAGAACAGTGGAAGGTTTTTGTTAACAGATATCGTAATGATAAGCAGATTGTGTTGAAATATATATTATTATATTGTCATAATTTTACATTTATACATGTATTAGAAGAGTATATGACATTGAATACATTACTGTTAAATTTCATTTAATTTATTTCAGGATCTATCAAGACAGAATGAATCAAACTGGGCTAAAAAAGTCATCCCTCACACTACGGGGTCAAAAAGATTTTATATAAGTCGAATGACTCTGGTAATATTTTCATTAGCATAAATATTTATCAGATAGTATTATCTATTTAATATATTAAATAATTGATTTATCTTTGCTTAATGCAGTCACAGAGTTTAGTGAATGAAGCATCCCAAACCGAAGTGTGGTTAGATGTTCACAAAAAATCAGATGGATGTTTTGTTAATGAGCCTCCAAAAGAAGTTGGTGTATGAAGTCAATTTTTTATTATAATAACTTATTATCAGTTTTTTCTATTTTAATATATATTTATATTTGATTTATAGGTAATAATTAATGAACATTGGGATACCAAACCTGGATAGTCCTACTCAGTCTCCCAGGATGATCTGATTGCTAAAGTCCTTGGGAAATAGCATCCTGGTAGAGTGTGTGAGATGGGTTTCGGACCCGTACCATCTGAGGTCTTTTGCAGGACACCAATTACTCTAACTACATCTACTCCTAGTTATATTCAGTCCATACCTGAAGATGCTCAGAGGGATATTTCTTCTCTACGAACCACAATTCAAGACCAGGGGGCTCAGATATCCGCTTTGCAGAAAGTGATGACTGATATATATCAATAGCTGAGCAGATATTCCCCCGGTGGTAGTGCAACGACTATTGGTATGTAGGTAAATCACAAAAAATCAAAATCAATTACTTTTCAAACTTTTATTGGTTTTATGTTTAAATATAAATATGCAATAGTATTTAATTTTCAATATAATGTTCTTATAGGTTGCAGTAGGAAGTGGAGATGTAGGTGTAGAGGGTGATGATATGTGTTCTTCATCGAACTATGAGTAGTTGTATTGTTGATGTGTTGGAAAAATATAGGAACAGTTGGTTTGTATATGTATCATGTGTGGCACATAGTTTCCACCAAACATTTTCATGACCTAACATTTTATTGATTTCATATGTTTCCTTTTATGAATTTTATATATTTAAAATGTTTCCTTTCATGTCTTGATTTCTAGAGTGTGATATGCACCATATATGTCGATTCTTTATTGTGAGGGTCCATTTTTTATGATTTATTTTTTATTAGTATTTTTTTCCGTATAATTTTAGGACTGAAAGGTCCAAAGATTTGGTGCATTTAGTTTATGGTTCTATGTTTGTTACGGAGTGTTTGACTCACATTATGAGCTTTTAGGTTTTGTGAATATTTGTCTTCTGGATTCTCCATCTAGGGTGATATGATTTGCGTTTGGGGACAATCATATTTTTTGATCATAGGTGAATGTATTTTGGTTGTCCACCATATCAAAAATAAATTAGGTTCTTATTACATAACATAAATCGAGGTAAGCTTTTGGCAAAAAGCAGGGTAGTTCAGTTTGTTGACCCAATGGAAATGTGTTTGGTGGAAGGTGGTGACACTTTGTGACCTATCATTAAGGGAATAATTTCTAGAGAATTGGTGTTGGTAATTATATTTTCTATCATTGGTGTCGGAGGCAGGGATACATGGTGAGACTGTGTGATAGTAATCAAGTTGAGTGTTGAGATTGCAGAAGGATGAGGCATCTACTGGATTTTTGTATATCTTTTCCTATAGTATACAGTGAATGGGTGTCTACAATAATTCCACACATAGGAGTGGGGAAATCAGATTCATGTTAGTAAGGGATATATTTTTTGGCCAATCGATCAGTCTGAAGCGGTGTTCATGGTCAAAGAATCCAGATAGAGGACTTACATCACTAGCATAGAGGACCTGCTCAAGGTATCTAGGCTATATATTAGGTCCACATATCAGTAAAATTGTATTATTTGAGACCAATATGTGAGCAACAGAGTGCTGGATCATCAATAGTGAGAGGTTCTATTTTGGTATCTTCCACATTAGTATCTAATTTTTTTGATATAGGTGCTTCTCATTCCATCATATTTGTTCATGCTATGGAGATCCTTGGGCTCGACATTTAGTTTTCTTATGAAGTGATGACACTCAAAACATTGTTGGGGATTTGGTTAGAGAATTTATGTTAGTGTAGGGAGAAAACCTTGATATAAGTGGCTATCACCTCGTATGGGGCCTCGTTTTCCTCGATTTGATGGTTTTGACATCATTCTTTGGATGGAATGGTTGTTCCCCTACTAGTCTAACATTGATTGTTCTCGCCAAAGGGTGTCATTCACATCACCATAGGGTGGGTTTTTAATTCACAAGGGTGAATAAGATGTACGAGAAAGATGAGATGGACTTGAGCATCATGGGTTGGGTGTGATGATAGACTAAATTACTTGATTATATCTGTAGCATAATGAAGGAATTAGAAACGTTTACGTGCCAACAAGGCTCATAGAATCTAAACCCAGACATGGGAATCCCTGTTGTAGAGTTACCAAACAATTAATTTACTATATTCTCATAATAAAGGTAGAGGTAGAATGATGTTGAATAAATAATGATGATACAATCACACAAAAATGAACTTTGTAACATACGTTCATACATGAGTTTATGTTTGTAGTTTCTCTTTGTGAAATCATGATTTATATTAATAAAGGATGTGCTTTCTTCTTATACATGGAATCTCTTTTTATTTTCTATATATATTACTAATTTTATTTTTTCCAATATACATATTAATATATGTTCTTATTTTCTTATATACATTACTAATTTTTACTAATATAGAAAGTACTTTTGACATGACTACTATATGCATTGTTTTCCACTATGCATTACTAGTATTCACTTTTATAAAATATAAGTCCATTCCGGTATGCACTTATTTTGAAAGAATTCATTTTGGAAAAAATTCAAAATATTTTTATGTGAATGTGTAATTGATTGATCGTGTTATGCTAATTCATAGGTTGGGTAGTATTTCTTTATAACCTAGTGTTTAGGGAAACAAATGAATGTGTCAAAACAGATGTTCATTAAGGGTAAATGTGAGAGATATCAATTGATAATAATATGAAATCATAAGATAAGAATAATGATATGAGAGAATGACCATAAATTATTAATATCATACACAATTCATCATATATAAAAAGTGGGATGTATATTGATATGAATTTTTATGTCAGGGTTATAACTGGTATGGATGGAATAGGTTGAACCTAGGCTTGTCTTTGTTTTCAAGAAACATGAAAGAAATTTTTGTTTATAATTTTGTTTAAAGGTCTAATGGCCATATGATATGTTTATCTGCACTCCTTTACTGAAAGATGCATTTGATTGTGCTTAGTTAAGAATCTCTTTTCATATTGACTAGTATGTATTCTGTTAGACTATTCGTATTCGTGGAATGGTTTGTTTTTTAGGGCACTATTGCAGGGGATGCAGAGCTACTATTTTTTCCCCGGATCAGCTTTTAGCAGCGGTTTTAACCAACACTAAATATAGATATTTTTCTCGTAGAGGTGGTTATAACCGTTGCTACTTTTTCCAACCATATATGTGTATTCCACGACAGTTTTGATTATTTTAGCGGCACTTTTCTAGAAAGGGGGTGTTTTTTATTCGCGGCGGTTATAACAATCGCAAATAAAAGAGAACCTCCTTCCCTAAAACCACCTCTAAAAAACTAGAACTCCAATGAAATGAGGCAACTATGACGATTCCCATAAACCACCGTGAAATGGATATAACCTCCGCTAATAGTTTCCCAACGCACAATTTAGCGACGGTTTCCTAAATTCTATGAAATTAGGTTATTTTTCAATAGTGTAACCCCATATTAGGATATGTGTAGTAATTAAAATGTAACACCCTGGCCCCAGAAACCCAGAGTCGATGAATTATTATATATTATTGGCATGATCACAAAAGATAAAGTATCAAAAGACTGATTAGTTTAGTAGCCTTGGAAGTGCAAGATACATTCATAAGGTTTACATTACATCATAAATTAGAAAACTACTACAACATTTTTTCCATAGAAAACACTGAGATCCCATAGAATATCCCTGCAGGTCAGTCATAATATACTTCTTCGCATCCTGGGAAAAATAAAACATAGAAAGGGGTGAGCTCAGATGCACAGTATGGATAACAATATAGCGACAAATTTCACAAATAAGCATAAACATTTAAGGCAATATATAGAACTAAAAGAAAAGACATTTCAACATAAACTTCATCATAATATAGAAAATATAAATTAAAATAATGACATTTACTTACTCACATGGATATTCTACTAGTCGAATAATCACATTCAATATCAATAACCACCATCATAAATATGGAAAGCATAATTCCAGACATTCATAACCACATAGTCAAGGAAATGTTCCAAGACTACAAATAAGATTTTGTCAAGGCCTTGTGCCAAGACACTAGTTTGTCTCATGATACCTACAGATGCATCGATGGTCTATAGTGGGATCCACCCATCACTTACTAAGTCCAATGCATTCCTCATATAAAAAGGTTTAAACATAACATAAATATTCATATTAAAACTATCATACGAAATGTCAAAACTTTATACATAAACAATGAATGGTATAAAAATAGAACATCCACAACCAAACATATCTAAAAACCTTCAATACAATATTGAAGTTTTGTATCATAATAAATCAAATTCAAATAAGCTTACAATCCATTAAAGTATGTTGACAAAGATTAAATCAAAACCTTTTTTTAGAGAAATATCTCTTTCTATTTTGAACACATTTAAGACTCACATAATTTTAAAGAAAAAATTTATTTTGAAAATATTCTTATAAGTTTGTAAGGTAAGCTTCAACGCAGTTATAACGATGGAAAATATCCACACCCATTGTATAATTTAAAAAAATATTCCTACCTTAATTTTGTTGAAAAGGTCATAAATTACATTGTTTAGAAAACGAAAGGAAGATTCCATTCAATCCATTTTACAAAAAGGAAAACCAGGGTATAAATTAATTTAACCCATAGTCTAGTAAATAGTAAAAATGTTTTGGAATACATTTTTATGAAACATGAATGTAGATGATAAAGATGTCTTAGTAGATAATTACATATAAACAACCTTGGATAATGAAGAGATTGTAGAATTAACCCTTACCTTGTACATTTTCTTGGTCAAGGGTAGGTTAACCTCCTGTATAATGGAGAAATAATTATGATTAAATTATACAAGAGTCATATACATTAATATGATATCATATACGATCTTTTAACATTGCTTTATTAATAATATCTTAGTATTATTGTCATTTCGAGTGTTACTAGATTCGTTTTCCTTTATATTCTTTGTTATGTTAGTCATATTTGTTATGGATGGGATGTATCTTATTCATATCCAGAATAATATTTAGTCTTTAAACATTATTTTTAATCATCAAATGAAAATCAGTCTTGAATGGATGCGATGGGGAATGAATATCATCATGTTCGTGGAGACGGTAATCTGTACGTAAGCACGGGCGACAATTTAATTCTTTTGATATTAAAATAATATATAATTGGATGACATATCATATATATAGAATCATTATCATGTTATATTTGTTATTTACATCAATTACACATCATTATTATACCCATCCAAATAATAATGTATTGAATAACAATTACACAACGATGTGGAGACGGTAAGCCGTACGTACGCACGTATGGTGACATGTCATTAAAAGGATATAGAGAATAATAAATATTGTTGTACCATATTTATAATAACATCACAGTATATAGAAGATACTGGAGTTATTATTTTATAATGGAAATAACAAAGAAATAGGAAGCAGAAGAAGAAAGGAACTTGAAAGAGGTGAAGAAATATTTACCTATTCTTTAGGTTATTCCTTTTGATTTGATCAAAAGGGATAATTAATATGGATTTATGACTAAAGGAAGGACTCTTTGATTAATATATGATATTTTATAGGGTATTTTTGTAGTTTTTGTCTGAGAAAAATGTCTTTGAAGGTGTGAATTAGAGAGAAGTGGGAGTTCCATTTTATAAGAGGGGTGAGGGGAACCTTAGGAAAATCTAGAAATATTATTTTATAATAAGATCATTTTCGGTTTATAATGGCTAAAAAATATATTATTTAAATAATAAAGAGGTTATGTGTCGAAAACCACTCAAAATATAGGTTTTAGATAGGTTTGGGTCACTATATTAACCTTATCTTTTAGATTTAACTCTTAGTTAAATAGTTTGACATTTACCATGTCTCTTTGTATTTTTATATTATATGGTTAATAAACTTACTATATACTTCCAAGTTAACCTCAAGTGGTTTATTAATGATACACCATTCATTATATAAGTCTTTTAGTCGAACTTTAGATTTTTGGAATAGAATATCAATTAATAATATAATATTCTTTTACAAACTCTTTTATGTGAATTTTGACACTATTTGGTATTTTGTTTTTGAAAAGTTTAAAACGGCATTATTACTTCAAAAACAATTCATGTAACAAACTCTAATATTTCATATTAACCTATATAATTAGTGTAATTCATAAAATATCTCAAATTATATTTATTTGTATATTTATAATATCAATTATTTTAATATTTCTTTAATTATGTAATTACATCATCATTATTGTGTCATAAATAAATTAAATTATTTAAAGTCTAAAAAATATAAATAAAATACCATTATGTAGGAAATCATTTTTTATTTCTAATGAATATTTATAGTCGAATTTATCTTATTAGTAACCCTATATTAAAAATTGTTTAGATATTAAACATTGAATTTTACACTTTTAACTCTTCTTTGAATTAAATAATAATAAATGTCCTAATCTAATCCAATTGGACCTAAAGGATCATATTTTATTCTTATGGTTGTTTTTAGTCGAATTAAACTTATCCAATAGAATTAGGTTATGTTTTAGGGTAATAATAATATCATTTTTACCCTTAATTACCATATTTACTTTAAACCGTGGTAAATAAAAGTAAAAGGTCACTATTCACCAAAAATTATTTTCCTCTTATTGAACCACGTTTTACTTACGGATATCAACCGTGTCTCTCATAATTTTTAAAATCAACTCACGGAAGAATTAAAATTATGTTTTTTTTAATTTTCAAATGCTCCTAGGAGGTGGGTGAAAGACGGTAAAAAGTTTGATAAAATTTTAATATATCTAAAATTATTATATACTGGCTCTAATTAATTACATTGAACTTATATAAATATTATGTATCTATTTTTACATATAATAAATTAAAATAAAATTAATAATTATTTAAATAAAAAGTCATGTTTAAACAATAATTCAGTGTTTTTCATGATTCATCAAAAATTGAAAGTTTTCAGAAAAATATCAAAAAATCAACCTAAGATAATTTTGATATTATGAATTCAAAAATTAATCATATTTTACCAGTTTCAAAACATAAAAGTTGCATTAATTAATTTAAAATTAATTCTCGTTGTCAAAACCCAAAAGCATATTTTTAAGAAATAATAACTATCAAAAGATTGACAATTGTTTATATCCAATTTCAAAGTGAAATTACATACAATGACCATCATTGTATTAAATGGTAAAAATACAATCTAATTATACATAAAAACCATTAAAATGTATAATTCAACACTAAAAATTATTTTGATTAAAAAAGTTGTTTTCATTTGAAATATAGTATTTTTCACTATTAACTCAAATATGAATGTTATATGAAAAACACCAAACATTTATTGAAACTAAATTATTAGGTCCCTATTCTAAAGAAGAAGTTTATTTTTTAAAATTGAATATACAAAAGCTTCAAATATTGGATTAAAAAAAGGTTTCTCCATTAAAAGGCGGTAAAATTGCATTTTTTGAAAAATTACTTCTTTTATCTCCAAAAAATGAATTTGTTCTTAAATTATGTCCAAGAAACTCATAATATGGATTCTAAAATTATAAGGATTAAATAAAGTTCAAATTTCAGTTAATACTATTCATAACTGCTTTTGAACAGCTAGTTTGGTAAGTCATGGTGTTCTCGAACTCAGTGTTGCGTGTAGTTCAAGTTATTGAATTACTTTGAAGAAATAATGTACTTTGAAATCTTGGGGTGTTACATTCTTCCCTCCTTCAATAAATTCCATCCTCTCAATTTGAAATTTTTCTTCGAAAATAAAAGGTTGAAAATATAAAATACCATTATGGGAAATCCCACATCAAAAATTGGGTTAATAAAATTTAGTCTTAATAAGAGGAATAGGGGAATGAAAAAGTCACCACCAAAATAAGATTTCAAATAAGAGAACATTGGTGGAAATTAGAGACACATAATTGGAGGGAAAACGTAAATATTTATAGGGAGTGATTGAGGTCACTAGCCACAAACAATTGTAGAATTTAGGGTCTCAAAGCCAATAATCGATGATGTTTTAAAATATCATCGGTTCAACAAAACATAAGGTATTAGGATAATACATTTTTAGTTTTAAGATCCCTTACCTAATATTTAATAATTAATTTTGTCATAGAATAAGAAAAGAAAAAAATATATACTTAACATGTAGAGTTCCATCCTTTAACTAATTTTTCCACAAACTCATCTTTCACTCTAAAAGATAATAGAAGTTTAAAAAATATTCTTTTTATCCTATTCGTATAGGGTTTCAAAAAAATGAATTTATAATTCACCTATCAGACCCTTTTAAAAAAAAGAAACTACATTATAAAATCCAGATACTTCACCTAGTCCAGTGGTAGGCGATAAATCCCCATCGCACTTTGGTTGTGGGTTCGATTCCCACTGCTTTGTCTGACATGATGTGTTGCCACACGGTCTGCGTGTTGTCCTTTTTATAAAAATAAAATAATAACCTTAACAAAATTATCCAATTTCAAACTTAATTCATTCCAAACTTTAGACTTATCCAAAATAATTCTATCCAAACTCAGAGTCCAAAATTTATAAGTTAAACACTATGAAGATCCTTTTTACCACGTAACTACATGTGAACACCTTCATCATGTATTATTTTAAAACAAGGTGACACTATGATTTACCATATAACCTTATTGATTACATTCATGCTCCCTTATATTTTATATAATACTAGATATATTACTTATATGAAAAATATTGAATATTCCAACAATTATGAAATAAAAAAACTATTATTCAGTTCCAAGGGAGTCAAGAATACCCAATATAATTTATCCAAATAAACCATCTGTTATCCCAAAATCACAACCTCGTTATGAGGACCATATTAAGGATTACATTTCCTTCAACCATGTATTATTCCAAAAATTGTAGCTTACTATTAAGTCGCGTTTCTTAGAACCATATAATCTCAAATCCTCAATAAAATAGTACTACAGTACAATCCTTATTTATCTCCATAATTCATATAACCAGGATATTGTTGATACAACATTCAAATGAAATAATTCTATAATGAAAACATAATAACACTAGTCATTCCTCCTTATATAAGGTAGTATCATAACTTGATTATTATCCAATATCATCATTTAAGGTATACTTTGATGACTGGGACATTGATTCCCGTAGTGTCCCAACTCCTTAAAGATGAAGCATGGTACATTTGAAACTTTTTTCTTACCCTTCCAATCACGTACTTGGTGTCCTTTTTCTACATACTTATAACAAACTCTCATAACCTTTAATCATTTACCAAGGTGATTCTTTCCATAGTTAGAACATATGGTAAAATCCTTCTTTTCCCTCTTCCCTATATCCATCTTTCTCTCTTCCATCATTTTCTTCTCTTTCTTCCATTCAAAGCCATTGGACTCAGATAATTCTTTATTTATCTAATTAATACATGATACTATTTGTTCATATGTTGAGAATACATGGGAGACTATTTTCCATCTAAATGTTGGATTAATACCATGGAATATATGATCTTTCTTACTCTTTGGATCATATGTATTGTTGGAGTTCACATTCCTTCTACTGGGATCCATTTCTATACAATGTCATACACTAGGTTAGTTTATGAATTGCAATGAATAATTCAAAACTAGTAAAATAACTAACGTAAATTGAAAAGTGTATGGATATAATCCATAATCATAAAAAAATCTTCTTTGAGGAAGTATATACTCATAAACCCTTCATAATGATTTGTAAAAAATGAGAACTATCGAAAGCATATCCCCTGGGAGTGTCATAACCAAGAGTGCAGAATGGCCTATTGTTGTGCACCAGTTCGCGTTCAAGTCCAGCTGAAAGTGGTGTTTTTGGGTTTTACCCCTAGGTACATCCATGCTAGAGCCACCTCAACCTTCTTGTATCCATACAAGGATTTATTTCTTGAAAAAAAAACAAAAACAATCTCTACAATATCAAAATTCTAGGAAGTTCTTCTATATTAATCCTCAAAGTCTATCTTAGGGCTATGTGCTTTAATCAGAGATTATCTAAATCTAGTTTCCAAGGTTTTTACTAAATTTCCTCTGATACCAACTGTAAAACCCCGACACTAAAATCACATATTTGGTGCATTATTATGTATCATTGGCATGATCACAAAAGATCGAGTTGCAAAAGACTGATTAGTTTAGTATCCTTGGAAGTGATGGATACATTCATAAGGTTTACGTTACTTCATAAAATAGAAAACTACAACAAAATTGTTTTAATAGACAAAACTAAGATCCTATAGACTATCCCTATAGGTCATTCATAATATAATTCTTAACATCTTGGGAAAAATAAAACATAGAAAGGGGTGATCTCAGATGATCAGTAAGGATAACAATATAGCGGAAACTTTCATAAATAAGTATAAACATTTAAGGAATTGTATAGAACTAAAAAAAAATCATTTTCAACATAAGATTCATTATAATATGGAAAATATAAATCAAAATAATTCCATTTACTTACTCACATGTATATTCTACTAGTCGAAGAATCACATGCAATATCAGTAGTCACTTTCATAATGGTGGAATGCATAATGATAGCCTTTCATAACAACATAGTCAAGGCCTTGTGCCAAGACTAAAAATAAGATTTTTTCAAGGCCTTGTGACAAGATAGAATTTTATCTCATGAGACCTACCGATGCATTGAGGATCTATAGCGGGCTCCACCCATCACTTAGTAAGTCCAATGCATCCCTAATATGAAAAGGTTTAAACATAACATAAACATTTGTATTAAAACTAGCATACGAAATGTCAATAATTTATCAATAAACCGTGAATGGTATAAATATAGCACATCCACAAGAAAAAAATTTCACAGAACCTTCAATAAAATATGGAAGCTTTTTATCATAACAAATCAACTTCAAATAAGCTTAAAGTCCATCAAAGGATGTTGAAATAGTTGAAATCAATACCTTTTTTTAGAGAAATAACTCTTTTTATTTTGAAAACATTTAAGAGTCACATAATTAATAAGAAAACATTTATTTTGAAAATATTCTTATAATCTTGTAAGGGAATCTTCAACGTAGTCATAACGGCAGAAAATAGCCGAACCCGCCGTATAAGTTGAAAAAATATTCTTACCTTAATTTGTTCAAAAAGGTCATAAATTACATTGTTTGGAAAATAACAGAAATATTCCTTTCAAACCATTTTATAAAAATTAAAACAAGTGTATAAATTAATTTAACCCATAATCTATTAAATAGTAAGAATCTTTTGGAATACGTTTTTATGAAACATGGATGTGGATGATGAAGATGTCCCATTAGATAATTACATATAAACAACATTAGATAATGAATAGATTGTAGAATTAACCCTTACCTTGTACTTTTCCTTAGTCGAGGGTAGTTTAACCTCATGTATAATGGTGAAATAATTTTTATTAAATTATAAAAGATTCATATACATTAATACTATATCATATATGAACATTTAATATTGCTTTGTTAATAATATCTTACTATTATCATCATTTCGGGTGTTAACGGATTCATTTTCCATTATATTCTTTGTTATGTGAGTCAGATTTATTATGTATGGGATGTATATTATTAACATACAAAATTATATTAAGTATTTAAACATTATTTTTAATCATAAAATGAAAATTATTAATGAATGGAGACGATGGGGAATGAATCTCATCATGTTCGTGGAGACGGTAATCCGTATGTATGCACGAATGAAAATTTAATTATTTTGATATTTTAATAATATATAATTGGATGATATATAATATATAAATAATAATTATCATGTTATATTTATTATTTATATCATTTACACATCATTATTATACTCATCCAAATAATAATGTATTGAATAACAATTACACCAAGACGTGGAGACAGTAAGTCGTACGTACGCACGTATGGTGACATGTCATTCAAAGGCAGGATAGAATAATCAATATGGTTCTACCATATTTATAATAACATCAAATTATATAGAAGTTACTTGAGTTATTAATTTATAATGGAAACAATAAAGAAAGAGGAAGTGGAAGAAGAAAGGAACTTGAAAGAGGTGATGAAATATTTACCTCTTCTTCGGGTTCTTCCTTTTGATTTGATCAAAAGGGCTCCATAGGTTGGATTTATGACTAAAGGAAGGCCTCTAGGATTAAGGGAGGACGGTTGGGAGGGTATTTGGGCAGGGTTTGGCCGATCCAAATGGAATTGAAGGTGAGAATTAGAGAGAAGGGGGAGTGCCCTTTTATAAGAGGGGTGATGGGCACCTTAGGAAAAGCTAGAAATATTATTTTATAATAAAATCATTTTTGATTTCCAATGGCTCAAAAATGGATCATTTTAAAAATAATGTAGATATGGGTCTCAAACCACTCAACCAATTGGTTTTAGACAGGTTTGGGTCACTATATTAACCTTATCTTTTAGATTTAACTCTTAGTTAAATAATTTGACATTTACCATGTCTCTTTGTATTTTTTATATTATATGGTTCATAAACATACAATATACTTCCAAGAAAACCCCAAGTGGATCAATACTGATGCACCTATCATTATATTAGTCTTTTTGACGAACCTTATATTTTTATAGATAGAATATCAATTAATAATATAATATTTGTTTTAAAAACTCTTTTATATCAATTATGAAACTATTTGGTATTTTGTTTTTTCTAAATTCATAATAGCATTATTACATCGAAAAAAATTCATCTCACCAACCTTAATATGTCATATTAATCTAGTAAATTATTGTAATTCATAAAAAGTCTCAATACATTTATATGGATATTTATAACATCAAATATTTTAATATTTCATTAATTAGGTAATTACTACATCATCATTGTGTCATAAATAAATTAAATTATGTAAAGTGTAAAAAATATAAATAAAATACCATTATGTAGGAAATATTTTTAGATTTATAATGAATATTTATAGTCGAATTTATCTTATGTTTAACTCTATATTAAAAATGGTTTAGTTATTAAACATTGAATTTAACACTTTTAACTCTTCATTGGATTAAATAAAAATAAATGTCCAAATCTAATCCAAGTGGACCTAAAGGATCATATTTTATTCCTAAGACTATTTTTGGTCGAATTACACTTATCCAATAGAATTAGGATATGTGTTAGTGTAATAAAAATGTCATTTTTAGCCTTAATTTCTATATTTAATTTTAACCATGGTAAATAAAAGTAAAAAGTTACTATTCACCAAAAATTATTTTCCTCTTATTGACCCACATTTTACTTGGGTATATCAACTGTGTCTCTAGGATTTTTGAAATTCAACTCATAGAAGCGGTAAAATTATATTTTATGTAAATTTGCAAATGCTCCTAGGTGGTGGGAGAAAGAGGGTAAAAAGTTCGATAAAATTTTTATATATCTAAAATTATTATATACTGACTCCAATGAATTACATTGAACTTATATAGGTATTTTGTAACTGTTTTAAACTATAATAAATTTAAAAAAAATAATTATTTAAATAAAAAGTCAGTTTTAAACAATAACTCTCTGTCTTTCATGATTAATCAAAAATTGAAAGTTTTCAGTAAAATACCAAAAATTCACCCTAAGAGAATTTTGATATTCCAAATTCAAAAATAATTTCTATTTTAAAAATTTCGAAACATATAAGTTTCATTAGTTAATTTAAAATTAATTCTCGTTGTCAAAACCAAAATGTGTATTTTTAAGAAATAATAACTATCAAAAGAATGACACTTGTTTATATCCAATTTCAAAGTGAAATTATTTAAAATGACCATCATTAGATTAAATGGTAAAAATATAATCAAATTATACTTCCAAACCATTAAAATGTATAATTCAACACTGTAAATTATTTTAATTAAAAAAGTTGTTTTCATTTAAAATATAGTATTTTTCACTATTTATCCAAATATGAATGTTATCAGAAAAACACCAATAATTTATTGAAACTAAATTCTTGTGTCCCGATTATAAAGAAGAAGTTTATTTTTTAAAATTGAATATATAAAAGTTTCAAATATTGGATTAAAAAATGGTTCGTCATTAAAAGGCGGTAAAATTGTATTTTTTGAAAAATTATTTTGTTTTATGTGAAAAAAATGAATTTGTCCTTACATAATGTCCAAGAAACTCATAATATGGATTCTAAAATTATAAGGATTATATAAAGTTAAAATTTCAGGTAATACTATTCATACAATCTTTTGAACAGATAGTTTGGTAAGTCATGGTATTCTTGAACACAGTGTTGCGTGTAGTGCAAGTTATTGAATTACTTTCAAGAAATAACATACTATGAAATCTTCGGGTGTTACATTATTACCTCCTTCAATAAATTGTGTCCTCGCAATTTAAAATTGTTCGTCGAAAATAAAAGGTTGAAAATAGAAAATGCCTTTGTGGGAAAACTCACATTAGAAATTGGGTCAATAAAATTTAGTCTTAATAAGAGGAAAAGGGGAATGAAAAAGTCACCACCAAATTATGATCTCGATTAGTAGAACATTGGTGGAAATTAGAGAGACATAATTGTAGGGAAAACATAAATATTTATAGGGAGTGATTGAGGTCATCAGTCACAAATAATTTTAGAATTGGGGGCCTCAAAGCCATCAATCTATGATGATTTAAAATATCATCGGTTCAACAAAACAGAAGGTTTTAGGATAACACATTTTTGTTTTAAGATCCCAAACCTATTGTTTAAAAATTAATTTCTTCAGAGAATAATAAAAGAGAAAAATATATATACTTGACAGGTATAGTTCCATCCATTAACTAATTTCTTCCACAAACTCATCTTTCACTCTAAAATATAATAAAACTTTAAAAAATATTCTATTTATCCTATTCGTATAGGGTTTCAAAAAAATGAATTTATAATTCACCTATCAGACCCTTTTAAAAAAAGAAACTACATTATACAATCTAGGGACTTCACATAGCCTATTGGTTGACGATAAATCCCAATAGCACTTTGGTTGTGGGTTCGATTCTCATAGCTTTGTCTGACACGACGGGTTGGCAAACGGTCTGCGTGTTGTCCTTTTTATAAAAATCCAAAAATAACCTTTACAATAGTATGCAATTTCAAACATAATTCATTCAATCCTTTAGATATATCCAAAATACTTCTATCCAAACTCATGGTCCGCAATTTATAAGTAATTTAAACACAATGAAGTTCTTTTTGTCCACATAATAACATGTGAACACCTTCATCATGTATTATTTTAAAAAATTGTAACTCCCAAAAATACCATAAAACCTTATTGATTACATTCATGCTCCCTTATCCATTATATAATACTGGATATATTCCTTATATGAAAAATATTTAATATTCCAACAATGATGAAATAAACAAACAATTAATCAGTTCTAAGGGAGTCAAGAATATCCCATATAATTTATCCAAATCAACCATCTCTTATTCCAAAATCACTACCACATTATCAGGGCCATATTAAGGATTACATTTCCTTCAACCATTTATTTTTCCAAAAAGTGTACCTTACTATTAAGTCACATTTCTCAGAACCATATAATCTCATATCCTCAATAAAATAGTACTGCAGTACAATTCTTATTTATCTTTATAATTCATATAACCAGTATATTTTTGATACAACACTCAAATCAAACAATTCTATAATAAAAACATAAGAACACTAGTCATTCCTCTTCATATGAGGTAGTATCATAACATTACTATTATCCAATATAATCATTTAAGGTATACTCTGATAAATGGGACATTGATTCGTGTAGTGTCCCAACTCCTTGTAGATGAAGAATTGTACATTTGAAACTTTTTTCTTACCCTTTCAATCACATACATGGTGTCCTATATCTCCACACTTATAAAAAACTTCAATTCCCTTCAAGCATTTACCAAGGTGATTCATTCCACAGTTACCACATATGGGAAAATTCTTCTTTTCCATCTTCCCTTTATCCATATTTATCTCTTCCATCATTTTCTTCTCTTTCTTCCCTTCAAAGCCATAGGACTTATAGAATTATTTACTTATCTTATTAACACATGATACTATTTCTTCATATGTTGAGAATACATGGGAGACTATTTCCCTTATAAATGTTGGCTTAATACCGTGAAAGATATGATCCTTCTTACTCTTTGGATCATACGTATTGATGGAGTACACATTCCTTCTACTGGGTGCCATTTCTATACAATGGCATACACTAGGCCAGTTTATGAATTGCAATGAATAATTCCCAACTTGTAAAATACCTAACATAAACTAAACAGTTTATGGATATAATCTATAATAATAAAAAAACATTCTTTGAGGGATTATATACTCATAAAACCTTAATAATGGTTTGTAAATAAAATGAGAATTATCCTAAACATATCCCCCGAGAGTGTCGTAACCAAGAGTACAGCAAGTCCTGTTGTCATGCACCAGTTCCCGTTCAAATCTTGCTCAAAGCAGTGTTTTTTGCTTTTACCCCTAGGTACATCTGTGCCAGATTCACATCTACCTTATCATATCTAGACAAGGATGTATTGCTTTAAAACTCAAAAAATATCTATATTACAAAAATTCTAGGAAGTTATTCTATACTAATCATCAAAGTATATCTTAGGGATATGTGCTCTAATTAGAGTTTATCTAAATCTAGTTTCCATGGTTTTTACTAAATTTTCTCTAATACCAACTGTAACACCCTAACCCCAGAAGCCCAGAGTTGGTGCATTATTACGTATCATTGGCATGATCACAAAATATCAAGTCTTGAAAGAAAAATTAGTTTAGTAGCCTTGGAAGGGCTAGATACATTCATAAGGTTTACATAACATCATTAAATGGAATACTACAACAACATTGTTTCCATATACAACACTAAGATACCATAGACTATCCCTACAGGTCATTCACAATATACTTCTTCACATCCTGTGAAAAATAAAACATAGAAAGGGGTGAGCTCAGAGGCTCGGTAAGGATAAAAATATAGCGGAAAAATTCATAAATATGTATAAACATTTAAGGAAATGTATAGAACTAAAAAAATAGCCATTTCAACATAACCTTCATCATAATATGGAAAATATAAATCAAAATAGTGTCACTTACTTACTCACATGGATATTCTACTTTTCGAATAATCACATACAATATCAATATCCACTTTCATAATGATGGAATGCATAATGAAAGACATTCATAACCACATAGTCAAGGCCTTGTGCTAAGACTAAAAATAAGATTTTGTCAAGGCCTTGTACCAAGACATTAGTTTGTCCCGTGAGACCTACCAATGCGTCGAGGAGCTATAACAGGTTCTCCTTGTCACTTACTAAGTCCAATGCATTCCTCATATGTAAAGGTTTAAATATAACATAAATATTTGTATTAAAACTGGCATAAGAAATGTCAATACTTTATCCATAAACATTGCATGGTATAAAAATCACACATCCACATTCAAATATATCACAAAACCTTCAATACAATATGGAAGTTTTGTATCATAATAAATCAACTTCAAATAAGCTTACAATCCATCAAAGGATGTTTTCATAGATGAAATCAAAACCTTTATTTATAGAAATATCTCTTTGTATTTTGAAAACATTTTAGAGTCAGATAATTATAAAGAAAACATTTATTTTTAAAATATTTATATAAGCTTGTAAGGGAAGATTCGACGTAGTTATAACTGTAGAAAATAGCCGCACCCGCCGTATAAGTTAAAAAAATATTCATACCTTAATTTTGTCGAAAAGGTCATAAGTTACATTGTTTGGAAAACGACAGAAATATTCCTTTAAAACCATTTCATAAAAATACAAAAAAGTGTATAAATTACTTTAACTAATAATCTAGTAAATTGTAAAAATGTTTTGGAATACGTTTTTAACAAACATGTATGTGGATGATAAAGATGTCCCAGTAGATAAATACATATAAACAACCTCGGATAATGAAGAGATTCTAGAATTAGCCCTTACCTTGTACTTTTACTTGGTCAAGGGTAGATTAACCTCATGTATAATTGTGAAATAATTGTTATTAAATTATACAAGAATCATAAACATTAATATGATATCATATATGATCTTTTAACATTGCTTTGTTAATAATATCTTAGAATTATCGTCGTGTCAGGTGTTAAAGGATTCATTTTCCTTTAAAATCATTGTTATTTGAGTCATATTTGTTAGGGATGGGATGTATCTTATTCACATATATAATTATATTAAGTCTTTAAACATTATTTTTAATCATCAAATGAAAATTAGTCTTGAATGGATACAAAGGGGAATGAATCTCATCGTGTTCGTGGAGACGGTAATCCGTACGTACGCATGTGCGACAATTTCATTATTTGGATATTAAAATAATATATAATTGGATGATATATCATATATACAAAATCATTATCATGTTATATTTATTATTTACATCAATTACACATCATTATTATACCCATCCAAATAAAAATGTATTGAATAACAATTACACTACGATGTGGAGATGGTAAGTCGTACGTACGCATGTGTGGTGACATTTTATTCAAAGGATGGATAGAATAATGAATTTGGTTGTACCATATTTTTAATAACATAAAATTATATAGTAGATACTGGATTTATTATTTTATTATGGAAACAACAAATAAAGAGGAAGTGGAAGAAGAAGGATCTTGAAAGAGGTGATAAAATATTTACCTCTTCTTCGGGTTCTTCCTTTTGATTTGATCTAAATGGATCCATAGGTTTACTTTATGACTAATTTAAGGCCTCTAGGATAAAGGTAGGATAGTTTAGAGGGTATTTGGGAATGGTATGGCCAAGCCAAAAGGTGTTCAAGTTGTTAATTAGAGAAAATGGGGAGTTCCCTTTTATAAGAGGGGTGAGGGGCATCTTAGGAAAAGCTAGAAATATTATTTTATAATAAAATAATTTTCGGTTTATAAAGGCATATAAATGTATTATTTTAATGATAAGGTGGGTATGGGTATAAAAAAACTCAACTAATAGTTTTTAGATAGGTTTGGGTCACTATATTAACCTTTTTATTTAGATTTAACTCTTAGCTAAATAGTTTGACATTTACCATGTCTCTTTGTATTTTTCTATTATATGGTTAATAAACATACAATATACTTCCAAGGGAACCCCAAGTGGTTAATTAATGACACAACTATTATTATATAAGTCTTTTGGCCAAACCTTTGATTTTTAGGAGTAAATTATCAATTAATAATATAATATTTGTTTTAAAAACACTTTTATGTCAATTTTGACACTATTTGGTATTTTGTTTTTTCTAAATTTATAACAGCATTATTACTTCAACAAAATCATCTAACCAACCATAATATGTCATATTAACCTATTAAATTATTTTAATTCATAAAAAGTCTCAAATTACATTTATTTGGATATTTATAATATCAATTATTTTAATATTTCATTAATTTGGTAATTACTACATCATCATTGTGTCAGATATAAATTAAATTATTTAATGTCTAAAATATATAAATAACATACCTTTATGTAGGAAATTTTTTTATAATTATAATTAATATTTATAGTCGAATTTATCTTATGGGTAACCCTATATTAAAAATGGTTTAGTTATTAAACATTGAATTTAACACTTTAAACTCTTTTTCGAATTAAATAATAAAAAATGTACTAATATAATCCAAGTAGACCTAAAGGATCATATTTTACTCCTATGGTTGTTTTTGTTCGAATTACACTTATTTAATAGAATTAGGTCATGTTTTAGTATAATTTTTACCCTTAATTACCTTATTTACTTTTAACTGTGGTAAATAAAGGTGAAAAGATATTATTCACAAAAAATTATTTTCATCTTTTTTAACCACATTTTACTTACTGATAACAACTATTTTTCTCATATTTTTGAAATTCCACTCACATAAGTGGTAAAATTATGTTTTATGTAAATTTGAAAATGCTCCTAGGAGGTGGGTAAATGACGGTAAAAAGTTCGATAAAAGTTTTATATATCTAATATTATTATATACTAACTCCAGTGAATTACATTGAACATATATAGGTATTATGTATCTATTTTTACCAAAAATAATCTTAAATAAAATAAATAATTATTTAAATAAAAAGTCGGTTTTAAACAATAAATCAGTGTTTTTCACTATTAATCATTAATTGAAATTTTCAGAAAAATGCTAGAAATTCTCCAAAAGATAATTTTGATATTCCGAATTCAAAATTGAATTCTATTTTACCAATTTTAAAAAATATAAGTTGCATTGATTAATTTAAAATTATTTTCTGTTGTCAAAACCAAAAAGCATATTTTTATGAAATAATAACTATCGAAAGATTGACACTTGTTTATATCCAATTTCAAAGTAAAATTACTTACAATGACCATCATTGGATTAAATGGTAAAAATATAATCTAATTATACCTCCGAACCATTAAAATGTATAATTCAACACCATAAATTATTTTGATTAAAAAATTTGTTTTCAATTAAAATATCGTATTTTTCACTATTCACCCAAATATGAAAGTTATCAGAAAAACAACAAAAATTTATTAAAGCTGAATTCTTAGGACTTGATTCTAAATAGTAAGTTTAGTTTTCCAAATTGAATATATAAATGTTTCAAATATTGTTTTTAAAAAAGAGGTTCACCATTAAAAGGCGGTAAAATTTCATTTTTTGATAAATTACTTCTTTTATCTGAAAAAATGAATTTGTTCTTACATTATGTCCAAGAAACTCATAATATGGATTCTAATATAATGAGGATTATAAAAAGTTCAAAATACAGTTAAGACTATTCATAACCATTTTTGAACGGCATGTTTGGTAAGTCGTGGAGCACTTGAACTTGGTGTTGCGTGTAGTGCAAGTTATTTAATTACTTTGAAGAAATAATGTACTATGAAATATTTGGGTGTTACATAAAAAATTAAAATGAAGAAAGACAACACCGCACTTTTACTTGGTTCATCACTAAGGGCTACGTCTAAAGAAAAAATGACGATAGGTTTCTATTCATTCCAAATTCCACTAGTCTTCACTATATGTAGATTTGAATGGTTCAGGCACAATCACTCTAGCCCCGACACACTACCTTTAAAAATTTTCATGAATAGCTCATAGCTTCCCACATATCACTTCAATTGACAACCCCTAGCTCACTGCCTTAGGTGAAGTCTCACTCAATTTATCGACATGATGGTATCTTTAACATATTTTCATGATGTCTTTGTCTCTGTTCAGTACGAGACCCTCCTTGCACAAAAGACCCAAATTAATTCTCTTCTATATTTAGTCTTCTCCTTTAGTGAAATCACTCAATGCACTAAAACTTATTCTTATTTTCATCTAGAATCACTAGTACCATTGTGATTGTTCAAGAAATGACGATCAACTCAGTAGGGATCATCAAACCCAACTTCTTTTCTTTTCTTCATTATATATATACATGATATCATGCATGTGGAACATAGATTAACTTCTCACTTTTTTACACTTCTTATTATTCCTTCTCTCACATGTGCACGCACGGTTGTGGATCATTATTTAACTGACTTCACCTGTGCATGTGAATGCAAGAGTGGATGCACTATCCACTTCATCTCCTTCTCTTCCTCTTGGTGCAGTTAATATTTTCTTAAACTGAGTTATACCTTTTACCTATTCATGCGAGCATGAATAATATTCTCACTTTAACTTCTTCAGATTGTCTTCTTCACAAACTTGCACCCAAAGTCTTGATTAGTTCATTAAATTTTATGTTTCATGTATGTGTTTGTCCATGAATCTTCTTCAATCACGAATGAGGGTATTCCACAATTTGAATTCTTCTTGCACACTTGAGTTTCTCAAATCATGAGAATGATTTTCATGTTCATTAAGCATGTTACCACCACAATTATTCAAACACACACACTGCCTTAGGTTTATTATGGTGTAAGTGTTCTTTTTTACAATCTAAGGGTGTGATGATCTTTTATTCATAGAGTGTGAAAGACTCCTATGAAAACTAGGATGGTTCGCAACTCCTCCTCACACAAGGGATGCATAGAAATCCTATGCATATAGAGTGTGGACCCCCTTCACATACCAAGTGGTACATGGTTCTTCAGAGTGGTGCATGGTTCTCCTTTGCAGAATCGGATGGTATGTGGTTCACCTTCATGAACCAAGCGGTACACCATTCTCCACTTCATTGAACTAGATCTGGTTCATGGGACTTCACTTCAAAAAACCAGAATGGTACAAAGTACCTCTTCTTGGAAACCCAGAACGGTTCACATGACTCCTTTACTTCACTGAACCAGAGACGTTCACAATTCACTCTTCATGAACATAGAACTTTTCGTCGATCGTGATTTCCCCTTCAGAACTAGAAGATCGGAGAGACCCTATTTCTAAAAATATGATATCTCAAAATTTTGGGAGTAGCAGCCTATTCTCAGATCGGTAATTCTCTTTTTATATGCAGAGATCAAATATATTATGCAATCAAATTCTTCTAGATATTCCATGAAGATCGTTCCTTTATAATATTCAAACCATTGTTATGAGATATGTTGGGATTCTCGGTTTTTTTTTCATTTCATGCTTGAAAAATTTTGTTTTCTCATGAAAACATTATATGCATGCACTGAGAATCGAATGAAAATATTAATCACTAACACATGAGATTCCATGATGTGGCCTCACAGCATTTCTTGCTTCAGCCATGTCTGAACTCAATCATTTCGTTGCATGCATGAAAATGAAATTTCATGACTGATATCTTATCTTTTCTATGCTCTAAATATAGTTCCCTCAATCATCAATGGTGGTTAGATGGTTAATCTTGGATGTGTGGTTTTAACTCTGGTGGATTGTAGCTTCGAGATCTCTTTGAGGGTTTGGAGGATGAAGATGATGGCGCAGGCTCTCCTCGGTCATTGGATCATCTTATATTAAACAGGGATGGCGGTGATTAGATCACAATATGTGGGATGAGGTATAAGGTCATGATTGTGTGTGGGATCATATGGACTGTAGAGATTAGTTTGGTCATTACAAACTTCATCCCACATAAAAATGTAGACACATAAATGATGAGGTCTAAGTATCAACTGACTCTATCTTCCACTCAAAATTCTCCCCCTCCCTCAATGTTACTGCCCCGCACAATGTTTTGTTGGCGCACTCAACGCCCACTCTCTCAGTGGGATTTGGTCCACTCTCGGCTAGTGCGCTCTGCATCTACTATGCCTCTCTCAGGAAGGCTCTTCTTGGCTTCCCTATGGGCATGGTCCACCCCTGTGGTCCTGCATGTGCCTCAGGTAGAGGCTGGATGGCTACCTCTAGGATGGTCGTATTTATTTAAGTAAGGCCACAAAAAAAGTGTTACCATTAAATTCATACTATAAAATTCATTCTCGCCTTGTATACCAAGCCACTTCTTTAACTTTCTTCTTTTTTTCCTCTTCTTTATTTTCTTTTTGGTACATGAATCCCAAATTACTTCAATCAGTTCCACAATCGTCTAAATTTCCATTCTCAATTTTAATTTTGAGAGTTCTTTTCTTCATGTTGATCATCATTGGCATCCATTGACACCCCTTGAAAACTAATACAATCTTATACTAAAAGCGGTACCAACTATCTCCCCCTTTGTTTTTTGTTGTCAATACATCATAATTCTTCAAATGAATGTGTCAATATAAAAATGATAATTTTCAATCTCTCCCCTTTATATATTTATCACAATCTAAAACATCCATTTCACTTTCTCTCCCCCTTACTGACAAGAAATACAATGTTCATGAAGGGAGAGTATCAGTCCATACATAAGCAACGTTCCACCAATAATTTCACTCCTTGTATACTTGAGCTATAATCGGTGTAGAAAACAAGAGGATTTGATTTAGAGAAAAAAGTTTTCCATTATCCATTGATCATCATACCACATGAGATGAGAACTCGTATAATCTTCATCAATGTTTTCCCACATTCATTTTAGTCTATTGGATAAATAATTCTAGGAAAATTTTGCTAAAAACTCATTTTCCAATGACATGATCTTTAAACTATCTTCAGAGTAATTGAATTTGATACTAACTTTAGTTTAAACTAAATGAAATAATAACTCGTGAAGTTTCTTCATCTATCCCCCATTTAAGGGAACATTTCTCAAGTTGTCCCCTTCGTAGAATGATTCACCATCCATTCCCAGTATTGTAAGATCAAATATAATATAAAAAGATTTAAGGGAATAAAGTGGATCATCCTTCCTTCGTTAATTTGAATAGCTAGGTTGAGATAATTTTCTCAACCAAGATGATTCATTTTCCCCACTCTTCACACTCAAACATTTGATCCTCAATTTTTTGTGGTTGTGTGGATCTTATTATTTATTCCACTTATTTTTGTGTGACCCTACTTTTGTCAAGTGATTTTAGAGCACTAGCATCTCCAGGTGAAACTTTCATCTTCTTCAGGAATTCTTCTTGATCTGGAGTAAATTCAATGCAATTCTAAACAATGTTATCTTCTTTGTTTCACCTCACACATAGGACTTCATTAATTTCATGTGAAATCTTTTTATTTCCTTTTTCACTATGCTTATCTTGTGAATCTTTTATTTTTTCATTCTTTCCAAATCTTCTTGATCGGATCACCAATATGTCCTTAGGAATAGTGTAATCATGATTGGATATACCACATGGATTTTTCTGAGTGCCATCCTTCTTAGAAGCTCTTTTGGATGCACTACCTGTCACCTTCTTATATTTTAAGTCCAAGGTCTTCTCACCTTTTCTTGTTGGAATCTTCTTGGGATAATGTTATTTCACAACATTATTATGATTTCATCCCAATTTAGATTCTTCATTCATAGCCAAATTTTTTGATTTTATTTTCATATCATCTTTGGATACATGTTGAGATGAACATGAAACAACCTTTGTAACCACTTCTACTGCATACATCACTGTTGTTGTCAAGATTTACAAATTCTATTGTAGTATATATATGACTTTTGATCTGTGGATGTAGATTCTTCCTCTCCGGCTCTCTCCACGTTGATATTGGATTTCTCTGTGATTTTTTATTTAAGGGATTGTACCAACAATTCAATGAACAATGCCCAAATATATTATAGAACCATCATTGACCCACAGATCTTGACTTCTTGATATCTTCTGTATTAGATTGTTGGGGATTCTTCTTGATGTGTTGTGCTCTCTATGGGGAACCATATTCTAAATTATTCTTCTTATCCACTTTATCCATAGTTCTAGGTATCTCTTCATGTTTTCTCATCCTCACTTGTTTATAATTTTTCCTCAAACCTTCACTTATTGTAGAAACAGATTTAGAAACATTAGTACCATATGTTATGGATGGTACGTTTTCTTTCTCAGCAGCTTGCGATAGATCATTGAATGAATTCAAGATCTTATTACCACATGTTGAAGGTATGTTGATAATTTAATCCTCCATTGAACATTTAATACAAAAAGATACTATTTCCTTCTTCTTTGAAGTATCAATATGTGTATTTTCAAGATTTCACAACCAAGCTTCCCATTCTAGACATTTCATATTGAGGATGAATTTATGATCTTCAATCATACTCATCTTCGCTAGATATGCTTCCTTCATTCTGTCAACTTCTCCTTCATGCAAGATAACTTTATTTGTAATAAAGAGTCATGTTCCATTATCTTTTTGGAATTTTTTTCCAAAAAACCCCCTTGAATTTATTGCTCTTTTGCCGCTCATCTTCAAGTGCATGGATCTTTTCTTCTAGAGTTGGCTTCTTATTTCCCTTCAAAGGATTCAATCTGTCTAAAGAGCTTTAGGCATTAAATAATTTTTCTTTCTAAGATCGCTTACATATTATTAGGTTCTCTTTAAAAATGAGTGATCTTAGCCAGCATATATTGAAAAATTATACAAATAAAGGCAGCCATTTACCTAGGAATACAATTCTAATAATTTCCTAGTTTCTTAATTGCATGCTCATGTGATGTAAAAGTTGGATCAACATCACCACTTTTGATGGAATCCTTATTCTTAGAAGAAACATGAGACACCTTCTGTTTACTTTCTAGGCCTGATATTTCGTTATTATTGGAAAGGCATAGATAACCAGATACTACATCTTATTTAGATAAGAGGGACTTCTTTGACTACTTCTCTTTTTTTTGCAAGTCCTTATTGGATATATTCTTCTACACATAGGAATGTAAATCTTCCAAAAAAGTCACTTCATTGTTTTTTTAAGGTTGGTGTCGAAGCCTCAATTTATTATTAAAGAAAAGACCTCTTTAGACTGGGTAGAGGCTGACCCGTTACACAGCCCGAAGGCCCAAGGCCAAGTGGCCTACAAACATGGACAGAAAGCCCATTTTTTGGCCCAAAGGACCCCTCGGTGAATAGTACTGCTACAGTACCATCGCTGCTACAGTCCGCCGCCGGTACAGTACCTACAACAGTCCCTCCGCCGCTACAGTGCTGCCGCTACTATTGTCTCCCCAGCTACAGTACTGCTACAGTGCCCTGCTATAGTAACTCGAGAATTCTCCCCTGTCAGGATTTGATCCTACTACAGTGTCATATGTTTCTCTTAGACTGATGGATCTTGTTCCCATGATGGTAGGAACTTATTTAACCTTGTATGATGGATATGTGCAGCAATTAAAACATTCAAATGTAGAATGACAAAAAAACACTTTAACTTGGTTTATCACTAATGGCTACATCCAAAGATCATATGCTGATAGGTTTCTGGTCATACTAAATTCCACTAATCTTCTCTAGTTGTAGATTAAAAGCATTCAGTCATAGTCACTATTACCCAAGAACAATTCAGTTTCAAATGTTCGGGGATAGATCATTGCTTCCCTCAAATCATTTCCATTAAATCCCCTGGGATCACTGCCTTATGTGAAGTCTCACTCAGTTTATCCACATGAAGGTCTCTTCAACAGATTGGTATGGTAGTATTTGTCAATGTTCACTACTTTTATCAAATTTCTGATTTGTTGTTCTTTTATATTCAGTCTTCTCCTTTAGTGAAATCACTAAATGCACTAAATATTCTTCTTATTTGCAGTTAGAACCATAAGTAACTATGTGATTGTTCTAGAAATGAAGATCACATCACTAGTCATCGACAAACACAAATTATTCTCCTTTATTCTTTACATATGTGCACGAGATCATGCATGTGGCACTTAGATAAAATCCTCCCTTTATTCCACTTCTTCTTCTTCCTACTCTTACACTTACACCCACATTTTTGGGACTTTGTTTAAATTTATTCATGTGTATATCGGCATGCAAGAGTGAAAGCACTATCCACTTCTTCTTATTATTATCCTCTTGGTGATGTTAATATTTTATCAACTTATTTTCATGATTTTACATATGCATGATTGAATGCATAATATTCTCACTTTCCCTTCTTCCTCCTGTCTTCATCACAAGCACAAACCCAAAGTATTATTTATTTCATTAAATTTTATGTGTCATGTATTTTTTTTCCCATGAATATTCTTCAATCCTGAATTAGGGTAGTCTACTATTTGGATTCTTCATGTACGCTTGAATTTCTCAAATCATGCACATTATTTTCATGTCTGTCATGCATGTGACATCCACTATTCTGGAAACACACAAATGACCTCACGTTTATTATGGTGTACGTGTTCTCCTTTCTCACACTAAGGGTGTGAAGTTCTACTATTCATATAGTGTTCAGGTCTCCATCGCAAACTAGGATGGTTTGCGACTCCTCCTAATGCAATAGATTCATGGAACTCTTGCACACATAGAGTGAAGACCTCCTTCAGGTACCAAGTGGAACGTGAATCTCTTGTGTGTTGTGTGATTCTACTTTTCGGAACATGATGGTAGGTGGTCCACCTTCACAAACCAAGAGGAACATAGTTTTCCTCTTCACCAGACTAGAGGTGGTTCAAAAGACTCTGCATAGAAGAACCAGAATGGTACACGGTACTACTTATTCATGAACATAAAATGATTCATCGGGCTCCATCAATTTGTGGAACCAAAGAGGTTTGTGGTTCACTATTCATGAACCTAGAATAGTTTTTGGATTGTTTCTTCCCCTTTTAAACTGGGAGATCAGAGAAAATCGATTTCTCCAAATAGGATATCTCGAAAGTTTGGGAGCACCATTCTGTTCTTAGATCGATGGTTCTCCTTTTATAAGTAGATTATAAACCTTTTTTCATTCAAATTCTTCTAAAAATTCTATAATGATTGAGTTTTTAAAATATTCAAACCACGTGTCTAAAATACACTGAGATTTTTAGTTCTATCCTTTTCATGTCCATTACCTTCTCCTTTCTAATGAAAACATCACATAAATGCATTAAGAATGAATTCAAATCTTAATTACTAACACCCAAGCTTCTATGATGTGGCCTCGCAGCTTCTCTTACTTTATCTATATTTGAACATGATCATTTCATTGTGTGCATGAAATTGAAATTGCATGCATGATATCGCAGCTTCCCTACGACCATAATAAAGTGGTAAGAATCATCAACAGTGGTAGGATGGTTGATCAGGGAGGTTTCATTGCTTCTCTGGTGTACTGTGTCATCAGGATCCCTTTGAGGGTTCAGAGGTGGAATATGATGGAATGGGCTCTCCTTAATCATTGGATCATCTCAAATTGAATAGGGATTGTGGCAATTAGATCGCATAATGCGGGTTGAGGTGTGCATCCATGATTGTGCATGAGATCATATTGACGGATGGTATGAGTTTGGCCATTAAAAAATTTATCCCGCATCATAACATAGATGTGTAAACACCATAGTTTATGTATCAAATTTCTCCATCTTCTACTAATAATTCTCCTCATCCCTCCATGGTACTTCTATATACCATGATATGTGGGTGCACTTTTCACCCATAATCTCCAAAGGCATCATCCCACTCTCTATAGTTGTGGTCTGTGTCCACTCTCCCACTCTCATGTTAGCTCTTCCCGGCTTCCTCGTGCGTATAGTCGACCCTTGTGGTCCTTCATGTGCCTCGGGTTGAGGTTGGCTTTCTAAATCTAGGTTGGCCTAATTTTGTTTATGTAAGGCCACAAAAGAAAATATTACCATTAAATTCAAACCATAAAATTCATTTCCACCAAGTATACCAAGCTTTTTATTCATCTTCATTCCCTTTTCCACTTTTTCATTTTATTTTTGGAACACGAATCTCGTAATACTTCAGTCAGTGCAACAATCATCAATATTTTCATTCTTCATTTTACTTAACATATTTCATTTCCTAATGTTGATCATCATTGACATCCATTGACACCCATTGTCAACAAATACAATCTTATACAAAAATTGGTCCCAACATTACATCAACTAGAATATGTTCCAAAAATATAAACATGGTTTTTGTATATGGAATTCATCTCATCATTTATGTAATATTTCCATCTATTATCTTTGAATAAACATACAAATTATTTATGGCCCATGTGTTCATTATTACCAAGTAATAATTATTTGACTCCTAAAGTTACAAGAAAACCATATCTCTCAAGTGATCTAAACCCTCCAGTTCTTATATGAAATACTTCTATATCTGTGAAATCCTATCACATTGAGTAGTCAGAAATATATTCATTTTCTAACAAAAGTATATCTTGAGACATTCCTCTTTGAATTAGATCTCAATACATCTTTATCAGTTTGAGATTCTCTCTATCTTAAGAATGGTGGAATGTCATTTAAACAAGATCTGTTTGTTAAAGATTATTTAAAGTAATATTATCTAATTTCCATAGTATATCATATATAGATACACATAATTTATTGGAGTGAAAGTTTGTTTATATAGATAATATTAAAAAAATTCAGAAATCCATGGTCATATATGGGAAAGGGGGTTTACTTCTATACTAAATCTCATATGTGATGTCATTTTTTGGTTTATTTGGAGCTTGTTTAACTATGTATAAGACTATTTATAATGCATTTCCCTACAAGGATATTGGGATACATCCCTGACTCATTATAGATCTTACTATTTTTAATAAGGATCAATTGACCCTTTCACTTACACCATTCAATTGTGGTGTATAAAGAGCATCTATTTGGGGTAATATCCTAAAATGTTGTAGATATTAAATGAACTCTTAGATAAGATATTCTCCCCCACAACCTAAGTATAGTTTCTTTATCTTCATACAAAGCGGTTTCTCAAATTTATTATTATATTCCATGAATTTATTAAATGAATATCACATATACCTCATTAAAAATACATGTCTATATATAATAACCACAAAAGTACTAATTAATTAGTATGAGTATAAAACCCTTAATTGAATAATAAATGGTATGAAAAAATCTATATGAACCAATTCAATAAGCTCTATGGCCCTTTCACTCATTCCAACAAATATATATTTTTTATTTTATATTGAAAACAAGTGTCACATATACCAAGTGGTTTTATTTCAAACGAATCTAAATATCCAACTTGATATAATTTCATCAAGTTATTTTGGTTTAAAATACCTATTCAGTGATTCCATGGTTGTGTGATGATTTAAGAGATCTATATTCATTATCGATTCATATTAATTATTATTCATATTACAAAACCTAAATACCATTATAAAGATGTTTCTTACCATAACAGATCTTCCACCCCCCCCCCCTCACCTAATAAAACACTTATAAATCAACATGATACCTAAAATTGGATATTAATTTGAGAACTATAAGCTATATCTATATCCCAATTTATATAAATATAAATATTTCATTCTGTAAAAACTGAACCAAAATCTTCCTCTTTCTTCCTTATACTAGTGTTATTCTTCTTCCAGATTCCCTCATCACTAGATAAAAAATAGACTGTATCTAGATACCTTTATTTCACTATGATCATTTCTCGTCTTGGATGGGTGTTGTAAATAAGAATTGGACATGATGTTATTCTTAGGTATATTCTCATAATTTTTTAACTTATTCACTATATGTGTAGAGGTATTTTAATGATTTATATCTTTGTCTAGAAAATGAATTGGAGTAAAGAGATTTAGCATTGAGGGAGTAAAACATATATTAAACTGATGTTCAATTCAACGAGTATATTAAAATATAGAATATCTAAACTCTCAATGAATCTCATCATCATTACTATTTAAGGTCCACTTAGTGCTCCCTCTCTAAGATTATGCATAAAAGTTTCATTGGAAATATAAAACCACTCTTTTATATCTCTCACCTAATAAATATCACATACATTCTTAACCATGAAATATATATCCATGTTCTCATTATAATTTCGGAGCTTATCAGACATTGATGATGACATCAAAAACAAAAAATATAGTGCATCATAAAAGTGGTTCAATTATATAGTCAACATGTGTTCACTTTCCTCCATAGAAGGAAGACCAAAAACTCTAGACTCTAACATAAAAAGAATCTATTTTTTCATAGCATAATGTGTGAGCTCCTATACACCACATGGAAGTTACTACTAGTGAAAATTTTACCTTTCTCTACTATAGATTGATGTAATATCAATGTCGACGGACTGTCAATTTTTCTATATCAAAAAAAATTATTTTATTATTTTATTATTTTGGTAACCAAAATATGTGAGATGAAATAATTTTAGTTGTCATATTTTTCTACCACTATTTTATAAATCATAATAACCCTAAACATTACACTCGTAGTGTCATACCACTTGGATATTCTAGTCTAAAGGATCTATATTTCTCTTCTCATAACCCATAATATGTACTTGAAAATCAAAATAAAGTGTTTATGTGGGAAATTTTTCCAATTTCTACAATGTATCTCTTTGATTCATTATGTAAACTCCTCAATCCTAAAATTTTAATTTCGATTTTCACAAGAGTCGCCTCTAAATATATATTAAACACATTATGGATAAAATTTCAATATATGTTTGGTTAATTTAACCAATCATCTATATTTATATTCCCTAATAATTATAAGTTCCCCTCACTACGGAATGACCAACACTCTACCTATGGTTCTATCATAAATCACATAATGGATGGCCTTCTAGACATGATATTTATCTTGGGATATTTTTTTATTACGTATAAATTTTATTATTTTATACATTACATGTTGTCTTAATATTATATTGAATTTACATAATTAATTAACCATTTCTTGATAAGATATAAATAAAAAATAAATTTAATTTTACTTCTCTTGTATGTATTTTTATGAAATTTAGATAATGTGATCTAGTTTACCAATAGAATGCCCTTAATCTATATAAGTAAATAAATAACCATGAAACATAAAAAAAAGTTACTTGATCATGAGATTTCTAATGGTTGATCTATAAAATGGATGATAAGTCTACCTTTTAACTGTGGGGAAACCCCTTTATCGAGAATTAGGTAAATTTATAGTATTCATCTATCAACCATTGAATCATTAAAATTGATTACACCTGATCTTGGGTTCAGAACCACATCCTCTCCTCAAATCTCCATCATTTACTTATTTGATATTGACTTATAGGTGATGGGAACTAGGGTTATGGGATACATAAAATAAACCATTGACACATAGGTTATCAATAATAAATATGGTAGATACGAATCGTAAGAAAAAAATTTAAATTTTATAGAACTTTTTTCACATGTAAAAAATACATTTAATAATAATAAATTAAATATAAATCCAATTCATATATTGGTCGGTCAAGCTCATGATAAAATATACACTTGCAATGAAATCCTATTAATGTATTGTAGCATTCATTTCAAATAGAATTTTTAATTAACATAATTTTATCTTTATTTAATAACTAATAATATTATTATATATTAATTTATTTTAGTTATTTATCAACGTATTCCTAGAGATACAAAAGAAATGGATCCTCTATAATTTTTTTAATAAGTTTAAAATTAATATAATTTAAAATTACTTTGTTTCAAATCTATTGATTGGATTTAATGTCGAATATACCCACCAAAACAACTAGGTGTCTTCTTTGTTCATGTACTATGTATTCAAAAATTATTTAGAATATGCATTATGTCACATAGTTACAAAACGTGTAATTATTCATGTTAATATGAGTATTTATCTTTGGATATCATTAAACATGACACAAGTTTATCCTTCCTACATGTACTTCTTAAATACATGTGTACCAAACAAAACATGTATAATTATTATACAGCTTGTAGTTCTAAAATTAATTCAGAATTTAATTAGGCATTTGATATTATTTAAGCCCAATCAAATAGAATATATGGAAGCTATACATATTTTAGTTTGGAATAATTTCATATTTAGTTTTCATTTTGTATAACTATTTTACATTGAATACATACTATCTCTTCTTGAAATCCATAAAAATTATTTTTATTTACATAATGTATACCTTTACATCATAAAAGGCACTTTATCCATCCCTAATACATTCCTATAAAATCTATTTGTAATGAAAATAAACATTTATTTGTTACATGGCGTGTAATATAGTTAAACATTGTGTAGCCATAGTGGTTTCAGGTTGTAAAACTTGTACTTAAAGAAAAATGTGTAATTAATTATATCTCATGTGTATTGATTACACCCTGCATTTTTTTACCACACCACAACTATGTATACTTGTGGTTACATAGAAGGTATGTGAGTTACAAACCATGTAGAAATATAACTCGTGTTACACCCTATTGGTCGATACATGGTGTAATTACATCGCGTGTAATGAACACCCAAATAGATTTATTAAATTCAAGTAAACAAATATGTCTATAGTTGGGAGAGACCACATGGTGTGTGATTAGGTTACACAGCAAGTAATTTGGTCATGTATCTAGAATCTCCATCTACTCCAGATAAAATATTCATTTATTACATACAAATTTATTTCTAGTTTTTTTCATATTATGGTGAATGAAATTATTATCTCATCATAATTGATTATAAAATAAATATAAAATGAAAATCAAAAAAGAATTATGATATTGGTCAAAATAATTATATAATTATAAATTTTAAGATAATTGGGTTGATATAACTGAAAGGTTCTGTATGTAGAGGGATGTCCATATCACATATTCACAACTTTGATTTTTCCCTCAATGAATAATATGCACAAACATAATGAATAATCAACCTCTATAATGAATAAAAACCATAAAAGATGATAAAGAATCATGTAGCCCATAGATAGGATCATTTATTTAAATTATATAGTTAAATTAATTAGAGGAAAAATACCTTGATCTTAAGACCCTTTCTTTGATAAAGGTATTGATCATTCAATGTAATGCCTTGGGTTTTTTTTTGAAAGTAAAACTATGTTTGATTGTGTACGTGATATGAAACAATGAACCCAAACAAACAATAATTATTTAAACAAGACCATTGAAACATAGACATTATATTCTTGGGTATGAATATAATTAACTAATTTATGAAATATATTTATTTTAAAAATATATTGAAAAATTCTTACTAAATAATCAATCAATTTTTGTTAATGTCTCTTTGTCCCTCAAAAAATATGCTTTTTCCAAAAATGATTTTTGTTTATTTTTATAAATATTATTATTATTTTCTAGAAAATTTATAAAAAATATTTCATAAAATTAACTCCATTTTTGGTATTATTATATCCAAATTCACTTATGGTTAAAATATTGTATTTTTTTGAATATATATATATTTATAGTTAATAGAGAAAAATAGTGTTTTATGTAAAATTTCCATTTATTTTGATATATGAATTAATTTAAAATCATAATTATTATGAAAATTTTATTTCAATGTTATATAAGTATTATCTATTTATATTTAATTCAATTAATGATATTTTCATAATAATTTAATAGCAGTTTATTTTTAGTATTACATAACGCATTTTTCTGAGAATGGTTTTATAGTGCATAATGTTTCTCCACTATAATTAACTAAACTAACCCCTAATGGAAAATTATTTAATGGATATTTTTATATTATATAAATATATATATATATATATAAAATTAAAATCAAATAATTAATAGATCTAGTTATATAGTTAAAGTAAAATCATATTTCCCTTAAAAATGCATTTTTTTGGAATATATTTTCCATCATGTTTATGGGTTTTATATTAAATAAAACTCTTCCACCTATATGAATTTATTATTATCAAATTTATTAAAAATTTTAAATGATTACAATTAAATTTATATAACAATCTTAACTTAATGTTCGTACAATATGAATATTAAATGTAGAAAAACTTAATTACCATATTAAATTGAAAATAGGTTAATAAAGGGTAAAACTAATTTTACAAAGATTAGAACTAATATAACCCCAATAGTATGAATATTTGTTTTCCACTTTTCAATTAAATTAATATTATATTCATTTCTTATTGTTTTTTCTTTATAAAATACTATGTAATTTGTTTGATAAATTTATATTTTTTATAAGATAAAACAAAAATAGTACTTTAAGGTAATATGGAATTTCAATTAAGATATTCATTTTGAGGAAATAATTTATTTTTTTATAATAAATTATATCTTAATAAAATATTATTATTAAATAATATTTATTAAATATAAATGACCATATAATTATGATAAAGTCATAGGTAATTTCTATCAGGGTTCAAAAACGATTATTGTTAAAAAAACCCGGTGTTTCCAATAAGTGACAGTTATTATTATGAAAGTAGAAATTCAGATATTTATAAAATTATTTAGATAAAATTAATATTTTATTAGTAATTGGAACATTTAAATTATACAATGGTTAAATATTCCTAATTTTCTTAAATAGTCAAATTTTTGGGTAAAAATTAAATATCATATAAATATACATTCTCTATTATGAAATCATAGTGACCAAAAATTTGGGAAATAAATGATATAAATGAGATACAAGATCAAATATATGTTTTACCTTCAAAATAATTTCATTTTATGTTTATTTTCTGTATTTTATAAATCCATGATGAATCCTCCAAAATATGTAATAAATTTAATTGTTTTAAAGTCCATTATTTAAGAGTATGACTCACCTCCACATAAGAAAGAGAATTACTTTATTATTTCCTTCCCTTGTACTTATAAAATAATGAAAACCAATCCCTTTTGGAATATACAATCGGCAAAAACATGGGGTGTTTTTTGGTTTTGGTTATTTTAATATATAGAGTCCAAAGTCAAAATAATAATGAAACCCCCTCTTTTCCTATATTAACCTACCCTATATCCTATTTATCATAAATAAATATGCTTGTATCAAATCCATAATATTAACTCTATTCTATATATTCCTTTCTAGTTTCCCCAATCTCTCAATTTTTCCCTCCCAAACACTTGGACTCAAACACTCAATTAAAGGTCCTTCAACTCCTCATTTCAAATTCAAGCACCTTCTTGGAAATTAGTTCTTCAAATTTCAATTGGTTATATAGTAATTATTTTATAATAATTTAATTAATTTATCTTTTATTTTATTTTAATGGGGTGTCATTTATCCTCTCTCATTTTTTCTTTTATCTAATTCATTACAATGCAAAAATATTTTAAGGGGTTTATCTCTCCTCTTTTCAATTCACGCACTTATTTTAAGATTCGTCTCTTAATTTACTTTTTCATCAGTGGGGATATGTTCATCCTTGTCCCACATACTATAAATATTATATGTAAATAATTATATCTCCTTTTCAATCTCACTAATCATCCCATGATCCTTTTTTTACATCCAATACCATACTGAAATTCAATAAGATATCTTCCACTCTCTATTTTATTCATGAACTTATTTTATGTTATAATTTTTTATTTATATTATTTAATTTTTATATATGTTATTACATATATAACATACTATAATATTTTTTTATATTTGATTATATACACCATTAAATCTCATTAATCCTCCCACAATCCTTTATGTTTGCATGTTACCATGCCAAAATTTCGTAAGGGTTTTCTCTCTACTCATTTACATTCAAGAATATCTTTTATGTTATGTATTTTAATTCCGTTTTCTTCTATTTTAATATGTTATTACATGTTCCCCTTAAATTATATTTAATTTATATATTATTAGAGACCCCTCCACACTCATTAAGCTTCACATGATCCTTTATGTACACCTGTTACCATGCCAAAATTTCGAAAGGCTTTTATTCTCTATTAAAGATTCTTCATTACCTTATGATATCTATTTTAAAATTTACATGGTTTGGATATAATTTTACACATACCAATTACATAAAATCTAATTTATATATTATGAGGACCCATTTATCTCTCTTTAACCAATTTTTACAAATATTTAAGTAATGTCGTTATGCTGGGGAAATTTCACTGAGGTTTTCCATGCCAAAATAATTGTGTAGTGAATACCATACCCATTTCTCTATTAAGTGTATTAACCTTTATTCGCATATACATATTTATTGGGTACTTATTTGTATTTATTCCACAAAAATTGATCATATAATTAATTTTGATGATGAATTAATCCATATAGAATAATCTAATAGGCACACTTAAGCAGGATAATGACATGGATATGATTTATACGCCCAGATAATTCCCCATTACATAGGGTAATGTTTTGTATCATGATATATCTCTTTGGGATAGGGAATGAACCTAGTTACTTAATTGAACCACTATGATGTCTTCTGGGGTTTAGCCTTGACCTATGTTTAAAATTTAGTGATTTTAGTTGTTTCCACATTTCACTTGTTAAAAATGTCATGCTATATCAAGCCATATTATTCATGTCCCTTTTATAACCCATTGATATGATTATTGTCTAACATGTATTATCAACATCATGCTATGTCTTATTTATTTCCATAAAGGGATTTATATATCACCCATTTCCTATGTATTTTCCTTTGTTATCCTATGTATTTTTAAAAAGATATAGAATTTTAGAAGACTGTTAAGGATGTTTTTAAAAATGTTATTCTATCATATTATTTAAATGTTATGTTATTTACCTAATTACTAAATACAATATAAATCTTGATCTTTGGGTTCTATTAATTTTTATTTTTTGTAACAAATGATGAATTAATCTATAATAAATAGCAGGTTTTTTATTGTTCGTATCAGAATAAATGTTCAGTTTTTTTGGTATTAGGATTAGAAAACTCTAACAAAAGCCTTTGGGATAAGAATAAGTATAATAAATCATACCTAAATTTTTTGTAAGTATAGAGTTAGTGTTTTACCTAGAAAATAACTACATGCCTACATACTATAAGTGGACATGGTTCCGGAACAGATATAGCAAGGTGTAAAAACTCCAAAATGGTGTCTCGGGCCTGAATCGGGGTAACCTAGTACATGAAAATGACACTTAATGTGCACCTAGTTTGTCACTCAGGGGGGATATTCTTTGGTAAATTAATAATCTCATTATGAACCATTATTAAGATAGAAAAAATTATCATATGTGTCTATGCTAGAAAATTGATCATGGGTAACATAGATTGAGTCTTATAAATTCTTAAGTTAAAGAATAAATCTCATTTCTAATTTTTCCATTTAATGTACTAGGATTACGATTTAAGTGTTTAATAGTTTAAAATTACTCATCCATAATTTTCCCTTTAATAAATCAAATGGTGGGAAATTGGAGGAAACGAGTAAACAACCAATGTGAAAGAGAATTTGGAAACTGACCAAATGAGATGCCTAATATGATGGGAGATCATGTAAGACATCTTGTGATTTTGACACACCATATATCAAAAATAAAAACTAACAACTGGTATTATTTTTAATGCCCAAAGGATTAAAATAATAGGAGGATAACATCTCATGTATGTTTATCTAGTAAAGGTGATAAGGAAAAGAATACCCAATTTCTTTGTGCAATAAGTGTGTAAATAGGAACCAAGGGAAATTATAAAAAGTAACTATAAGATGTTTTAATTAAGGTTATCTGTGGTATATAGTATGCACTTTCCACACAAAAAAATTGATAATGTGATGGATGGAAATAATTTCAAATATAAGATACCTTATATAGTTCCATGTCACAAATGTGAATAAGTTGGGGATTATCCAAGACAATGATCCATCTTAGTGGTTAATAAGCATGATTGGCATAAAAGATCTCCAGGATGGAGGGAACCAGAAATTCCTTATATTCATATGGATCATAGTGAAAATAATACATTTAGTGTTTTTCATATTGAATTTCAATTCAATCCATATGTGTGTTCTTATAAGTTTTATTTGAATATAAATAGAGAGCCTGAAGTGTTTTGACAAAAAATATTCTATGATCATGTATAAATTGTTGATGTTTAGGAGAATTTTCTTCTAGAAATTATAATCAGTCTTCCTTTACATTAATCTGATGTTATCCTAGGTTTTCCATTTCAAAATTTTATATAAATCTCATGAACAAAAAACTCACCCACTGTACCATGAATCATCATTTGATTTTATAAAATTGTAAGGAGAAGGATGAATATTATTTATTATGGATAATATTTAACTTCAAGTAACATTTCTATCTAAATTTTTGGGACTATGTAAGGACATGTGCTATAGAAATCAAAAAATTATAAAGATTCAAGTGTTTACGTATGGATATTTGGGATTTATGTTATATAAATTCTATATCAATGACATTATGGATATAGAAATCATGAAACATCTAAGTATTGATCCATATTTTTTATTTTTAGGGACTTAAAAGTAACATTTTATGGTACTGATAACCCATAAAAGTGATATAGTTATAAAGTTATATATTATAAATCATATGATTTGTTGATTGATAACCCTTAATAGGTGATTTATTTGGGGACAAACTAAAAGAGTCTTTGGATGATATATCTAAGGCTAATCATATGTTTAAAATCATTGATATAGATTTTGAATATGGGAGTTTAATTTTATATTTTTTTGGAAACATATTAAGGGATCATATATTTTTTATTGGGATGTGATTGATGATAATTAGGGACAAGTTTCATTTTGTTAATTCATATATATACCCATTAGTTTTATCCAAGATGAATGATCTTAAGAATTTGGTGGTCTAAGATAAATGGTATGTGACAACCAATGGGGTTAAAACACTCTTTAATTTTGAGAATATTAAAGTTATATAGGTGTATTTATTAAAAGAATGATCTATATAAAACCATTGGGAATATTTTTTAAATATTGGAGATTAATATATTAAGGTATTAACATATATTATGGTAACCGTTTTGGATTTAGTAAAATATAAGAAGAATATATTGTTATTATTTGGTGTATTATGTGATCCATTATAAGTTTATAGTGTTGTAAGCAATAAAAACTTCATTATTGAGTTCTCATAATTTGGAGAAAAAGATGATATTTTGGTGTAAATTAATTAAAATTTTCAAGATGGTATATTTCCTCATAATCCTACTATAGATGATTGTGTAATTTCATAACTCTGTAAAAATAATCCGGAATAAAAAATATATTTTTGTATTTTGGTTATTTATGAAGAATTGATGGTCATTTTATCCATCAAATTTTTATGGAATTTTGGTCATTGAACTTCTCCATTGTATGTTCTCTATCACAGTAAACTATTTACTTGGTGTTAGTTTTCTCTTCCATGTCTACGTTTTCAATTCCCACTAATTTTCTGCTACTTAGAAATGTTATGTGATGACCATCATAAGTCACTTTCTCACTTTTCAATATAATGTTTTAGTAATACTTTTTATGATGTGGATTTTCAATAGTGATATTTTCTTTTATCACAAAAATATCTTACTATGTATATGTTTAAATTACAAGGAATAAATTTATTAAAGGGGGATGTATGTAACGCCCTGAGTATTTCATTCAAAAATGGAAACTATGTTCGATATCATATGTGATACGCAACAATGAACCCAAACTAACCATAAATATTTAAACAAGACCATTATAAAATTTTCATTATATTCTCGGGTTTGAATATAATTAACTACTTTGTGAAATTTATATATCATAACTATATTGATAAATTCTTATTAAATAATCAAACAATTTTTGGTAATGCCATTTAATCAATAAAAAAATATGCTTTGTTTAGAAATGATTATTATTTATTTTTATAAATCTTATAATTATTTTATAGAATATATAGAAAATATATTTGAAACAATGAACTCCATTTTTAATGTCATCATATCATAATTAACTGAGGGTAAAATTTTTTGATTTTTTAAAAAAATATAGAATTTTTAGTTAAAGTGAAAAATAATGTTTTATATAAAATACTCATTTATTTTGATAAATGAATTAATTTAAATATAAAAGATCTGTTTTAGATTTATTTTAAGTTAATATAAGTATTATATATTTATATTTATTTCAATTAATAATATTTATACAGAACTTTAATACAAGATTATTTTTAAGATTCAATAACGCATTTTTCGTATAATTATTTTAAAATTTATAATGATTCTCTACTATTATTAATTAAAATACCTACGAAGAAAAATTATTTAAATGAAATTTTAGATTACATATCTAGTTTTATGAACATAAATTATATTAATGAATAGTACTATTATATAGTTAAAATTAATTCTTATTTCCCTTAAAAATGCATTTTAAAAAAAAACTTTTTTCCATCATGTTTTCAAATTTTATATTAAAACAAATTATTCCAGCTCTATGAATTTATTTTGATAAAAAAAATTCATCTTTGGAAATATAATAATTAATATTTTTTAATGATATAAACTTAATTTTTTACAATAGGAATACTAAATGTAGAAAATTATAATTACCAAAATAAAATGAAAATAGATTATTAAGTGTTAAAATAATTTTACAAAGACTATGAACAATATAACCCCAATAGTATGAATATTTATTTTTCCCTTTTCAAGAAAATTAATATTATATTTATTCCTTATTGTATTTACTTTATAAATTATTAATTAATCGGTTTGGTCAAATTATATTTTGTTAAGATAAAACACAAATTAAATTTTTAAGTAATTTGAAACGTTAATAAAGACATTCCTTTTGATAAATTAATTTATTTTTTAAGAAATAAATAATAGTTTTAAAAAATATTATAATTACATAATTATTGTTAAATATAAATAATCATATATTTATTAAAATGTCAAGTGTAACTTTTATAGTGGTTCAAGATCTGTTATTGTCAAAAAAGCCAACATTTTCAACAAATGTCGGCTATTATTTTAAAAGTGAAAAAAAATCAAATATTTTGAAAAAAATTTAGATAAAATGAATATTATTTGTGTAATCAGAACATAAAAATTCTCCAATAGTGAGTTTTTCATAATTTTTTAATATATCTATATTTTCGGATAAAAATTTAATAACCTATAAATATACATTGTGTATTGTTAAATAAGAATGTCCCAAAGTGATGTATCAAATACTATAAATGGGATCCATGAACAAAAATATATTTTACCTATAAAATAATTTGATTTTAATTTTATTTTATTTATTTTATAAAGCCATTATGAATCCTCCAAAACATGTAATATATTTTAAGGTTTTAAAATCCATTCTTTAAGAGTGTGAACTGACTCCACAAAACCAGCTGCATTATATTATTAAGTTAAGACCTTGGAATTATAAAATAATGAAACCTAGTCCCATTTTATAGATACTTGGGGAAAACCATTTTATAGTGTGTGGTTTGGGTAATTTTATGATATAGAGTCCAAAACCTAAATAATAAATAAATTTCATTATTCTCATTTTTAAACCCACCTAGACACTCATTTATCTTTTCTCAAACTCCGTGTATCACATCCATACTATGACCTCCACTCTCTAGAGTCCTCCCAAGGTTCCCTAATCTCTCAAGAATCCCCTCCCAAGCACTTGGAGTTACACACTAAGTTAATGGACCTTCCTCTTATAGAGACCCTAACATTTTACACGTACCATTACATGATTTTAAGAATAAATAATCAACAAATTAAAATCCAAGGATCATAAATTCTAGTGTCCTTGAAGACTGGGTACATAAGAATTAAAGCATTGGAATAAATTAAATATTTCACTATTTAGTATTCATAAATATCTCATAACTTATATTATGCTCATACATCTTCATAGGATTTCCTGAGGATGACATAAAAAAAGAGACGAGCTAAAAATCTGAGTAACGAAATAAACATAAGAATAAAGATTTAGAACATGGGTTAGAAGGCCTGAAATAATGATATAAAAGGTGTGGAACATATCGATTCATAAAATATAAGCATGGTTTCATAGTAATGTAGAATCAATATAAAACATGGAATTAGAACGATTCAAGTCTCATTGCACATAGAGGATCACATGTCAAGGTTAATCACCTAGACTGTTGTATATGGTAGCAGGAGTCAAGGATAACCTCCAAGACCATTGCAGATAACATTTCATGATAATCTACTTTTCTCGATACATTATAGAACTATTTGGGTTCCCTCATCATAAAATATTCATGTATAATCTTTCCACATATAGAATCATACATAATCAATCATACATAAATATAATGGCACCCATGGAAATAAATTGGTATCATAATCATATCATAAATCATAATAAATGAGTGTATCATACAAGTATCCATGAAATAAAGGAATTAAAACATACATCGACATTAACAATGGAAAATATGCTTACATAATTGTATGTGATGTCAAATAAAAGTGATAACATGTAAGAAGAGTATTTAATAAATTTTAGCATTAAAACATTTTAGTGCAGTTTTAGAGAAAATATAAAATAAAATTCAAAATAGAAGAGTGAATAATATTTTATATAAATCCATAAGTGAAGAAATAATGTTTCCATAATAAAAAAATGGATTTTAAAAAAAACAATGGTGTATTAAAATAGATGGTTCAGTGCACATGAAAATGGGTAAGAATTTAGGAACTTCCCATAAAAATGGGATGACTTATCAAGAAGAATTCAGAAGGGAACCACATAAAATTTTTTATATACCCAAAATAGATTGATGAATGGAAAATTATAAACTATGTTTGAAAAATATAAACAGAATTTGGAATATGTACATAAAAAATAAAATATAACTTTATTTGGGTAAAATTAAATATAGAGAAACTCGAAGAAATAATAGAGGTTTGACTTGAATCCCTTAACTTAAGTACGATGGTGTCATTCACTTAGTCTTACTGTTCGGGATAACAAAATTAAAATCATTAATTAATATTTATAGAACCTTTTTTACACTTTATTTATTTATTATAACCTTATTAAGTTCGTTCTTGACCTTTTTTGATGGTAAATAGGTTCAATTTCATTGTTTTGGGAGTGTTTGTTACCTTGGTTTTCATGATTGGTTTAATTATATACATGTAAGGATAAACCTTTAAGGTGATAATTGTTGTCCATAATTGGAGTTATATGTTCTTAGTGAACATACAAAAGATTATATGGTTATAAATTTTTTTAGTGAACATGAATCATTAAATAAAACTTTAATGATAACTATTTTCTTTGATTCACAATTTTTGATTATAACGAACACATTTTTCATTATAAATTAATATAATATGTAAAAAAGACTCAATAACCTTAAATTAGTAAAAATACATATATTATAGTCTTTTTTAACCATAAAATTGATTTTATGACCAGAATTGAAGATGGTAAAAGAAATTCAAAACCCGTCATACTTGAATGTGGTGAATTAACAAATCTCAGATGGTGTTTTCATTTCTAGTATAAAAGGATGGTAATGGAGAGATAATGATGAATTATTACATTATCATAACAAAATTATTTTACATGTAAGTTACTATAGTTATCAACCAATTTGGATGAGGATGGGTGAGGATGGAAATAAAAACAATGGAAAAAGAAAATAAAATAAAATAAAATAAAAGAGGAATTTACCTCTTGAATATATCATCCTTGAGATCCTATTTAGGGAAGAGGTTTTTGTATTTTTATGAGACCTGGAGCACTTGGAATTGGTATAGGGTCATATGGAGAGATTTCTGTTGAATTTCGACTATGAATAAGGCTTGAGTGGTGTGAGGGGAGGAGGTAAAGAGGCGTGGTATTTGTAGTGGAGTAGAGGAGTTATTACACATTATTTTAATCATTAATTTAGTATTTCTACTCAAGACTATTAATATTCTTGATTCTTGATACCAAAAAAAGTAAATAGAGCATTTTAGTATCAATAAATGTCCATTTACATCATCCATGACTCAATCATGATGCAGAAATTCATTTATTTAGAATTTATCATAAATTATCGTATTCTATTATTCACAAAAAATTCAGGCATTTTAAAAAAATCCCAAAAAATCAACCTAGACATTTTTAAACATTTAAAATTCAAAAATAAACTCAATTTTATGAAAATAAATTTCTTAATATGATAAATTTATTTTTTTAATTAAAATCATAATTTACTTGAAAAAAACAAATTTTAAAATTAAAGTTTCATTTATAACCCTTTGAAAACATAATTGAGGTCTCTTAAAATTATATTATATAAATAAGTAATCAAAATATTAATTTGTGATTACATTTTTAGAAAATAAATTTTATATTAAATTATAAAATTATTCATAAAAGTGTAATTAAATATATATGACTTACAAAAATACAAAAGCTTATTTAAGAATTTATAAAATAATTACTTAATTATACTTTGATATATTTATATCATATTATCACTTATAAGATGGATATATTTTATTTATACTTTCATTAGTGAGGTTACTATTCAATTGGTCAGTTTACTATTCATAAGGGTCACACTGCTCTTCCAAAGGTCAAGTTACTATTTCATCGGCATACATTCATAAACTTCTAGATATACCTTTTACTTTACTCATTCATTATTAATAAGTGTTTTATTGTGTTCTCTATGTAATATTATATGATTATAAAACAAGGAATAATTATAAAAATGGAATTTCAATTATAAAACATTGGTTCGTTACATTCTTCCTCCCTTAATAAATTTCTCCCTCAAAAATCCATTTTACATTCTAAGATGAAAACTAGTGTGGGTACTTTTCCTTCATTGATTTCTCCAATTCCCATGTTTCTGCTTCGTACTTATGGTTCCCCCATTGTACTTTGACCAGATGAGTAGTTTTGCTACATAGAACATTATCTCTAAGATATAAGATCTTCAATGGATTCTCCTCGTAAAAAACATCATTCTCTAACAATACCACCTCTAAAGTAGTACATGTGAAGGATGTGGTATATACTTCCTTCATAGTGATACATGGAAGACATCATGTACTTTTGAGACGGTATGAGAAAGTTCTAGTCAATAGTCCACAGCTCTGACACGATCAAGAATATCAAAGGGGCTGATATACATAGGACTTAGCTCTCCTTTATTCCCAAATCTCATGGATTTCTTCCATAGATATTCAGAGTGGAATACCATGTCTCTGACTTTGTACTCAATATCTTTTTAATGATTGTCTGTATAACTCTTTTTTGACTATGGGATGCCTTCATATGGTGCTGAATTATTTTCACCTTCTCCACCCTTTCAATATCCATTTCAGATCCTAGCATCTTACACTCACCGACTTCATCCGAGTATGATGGTGTTATGCACCTTTTCTTATAAAAGGTATTCATATGGTGCCATATAGATGCTCGAGTGAAAAAGATTATTGTAAGATAATTCAACCAATGGAAAATATTGTCCCTATCCTCTTATGAAGTTGATAGAACACGCTCTCGATATGTTTTCTAGTGTCAAAATAGTTCTCTCAGATTGTCCATCAGTTTGAGGATGATAGTCCATACTAATGTTTTGTTCAGTTCTTAGAGCATTCTGGAGACTTTTCCAAAACATCAAGGTGAATCTCATATCTCTATAGGATACTATAAATATTGGTACACCATGAGGCCTTTCCACATCATTGATATATTTGTGTAAGTTGATCCTTTAATAATTCCTCTCAAAGTGTGATAAAGTGATTTGTCTTTGTATGATGATCTAAAATGACCTATATAGCATGGTTTCTGGTGGATATCCTTGGAAGTCCACTAAAAAAGCCTATAGTAATGTTATCCCATTTCTATGTTTTTATGGGTAGTGGTTTCATCATCCCCATAGATGTTTTCCATTCAGTGTTCACTTGTTAACATACCAGGCACTTTGATGTACAAAAAGTAATCTCCTTCTTCATATTTTCCCACCAATAATTCTACAGGATATCCTGATATGTCTTTGTGCTACCTTGGTGAATAGAGAAGGTTGAGTTGTGTGCTTCATTAAGAAGCTTCTGATTTATCTCTAGATCACACGGTACACATAACCATGTCCCAAAAATTATGAAGTCATCCTTGTAAATATTGAACTCATAGGATTTCCCATTCCTTATAGTTTTCTCTATTTTCTGAATTTCAACATAATTTTATTGAGCATCCGTTATTTTCTCCATGAGGGTTCGTTGAGAAATCATTTGAGGAAGGATTGATGATGTTCCTCCCTTAATGATTCCCAAGTCCATCCTCTATAATTATAAGAATATTGGATCCTTTTTTAATCGCATTATTGGTAAAGATGTGGGATTCATTCTACATAGAGCATCTTCTAAATTATTTGACTTACTCAGAAGGTAGTAGATTGAGTAGTCATAATCCTTGATGATTCTAACCATATTTTTTGGACAATATTATGCTCTTTTAGAAGGAGAACTAAATACTCCATAAGGTTCTTTGGAGAACATATTGGAAATTTTTTGGAATGGGATCGATCAGCCCTCATCCAATGGGAACATACTATTCGAATCAGATTCTTGGTTAAGATCGGGAATCCACTTATTCATGGTATCTTCCTATCAGTGGAGGGCATAAAATGATGGATTTACTTTGAATACAAGAAGAATAAAATCTTGTAATTTTCCTATGGACTTCTGGGGCATGAGATGGAAGACTGTACTCAAAAGATAGTTGACAATGTTGGAATCACTGTCCTCTAATATGGCTCATGGATGAGCTCTATGAATCTGCCTGGATGGCCTATCACATAAGAAAAAAACAAATGGATAGAAATAAAATTACTAACACCTACAATGCCCAAAATTCTACAGAATGACATATGACTTTTATGTTGGGTCCATCAAAGTTCTCCATAGAAAATAAGAGAACATTCCAAAACTAATGAAAATTATATACAAGTTGGGGAAGGTATTGTGGCACTCTTGGAAAGCTGCAAAATCCCAAAATGATCTAGAAATGGGTAACATCCATCCAACAAGGCCACAATGATTCCCCCTACGGATGTTGTCCTTTATATGTCAAACATGGATTTGATCCACCAAGAACCACCGAATAAACCCCTGACCCTACCTACTAGTGACCTACCATCCCTACTGACCATGGATAGAAAATCCACTAACCCCACAACATCTGGACAAAAAACCACAAGTATGGAAGAGAAAACTAAAAACTAACCAAGGTCGCGACCTCAAAATGCTAGAAATTACTGGGTCTAAAAAACATAGGGAGGAACCAATTATATGTGGGAACTACACCAAAACATGGAAAGTTATAGAATAAGGAACACTCCTAAAAATCTTAGAGGCAAAGGCTTGTGTTCCCCACCTCTGCCTAGAATAATGAAAATCATAAGATGGAACTATCGTGGACCTGAAAAACCTCAAACAGTTTAGATGATTCAGTGATATTCCGCTAAAGGATTCCCTGACATGGTTTCCCTATCTAGAACTATGAGGGAAAACAAGGACATGTATGAAATTGAAAGGAAAATAGGGTTTTAAGGTTATTTCATGGTCACTCTTCAGGGCCACTTGAGATGCATATACCTCCTATACAAATAGAGTTGGGAAGTTAAGATCACATCTTATTCGTCAAACCGCTTTGCATCCTCTATCTCATTTCATGACACACCGCCATGGGCTTTCCTCAGTTTCTTCAGATGGCCCTCTAGTTCTGAAAAATAGAAATCATGGATACTTCTTAATAGATTTCCCAATTGTATGAATATGCCTTTTCTTTTTGGAGTTCATTTAAATGAAATTTTTTATGAAAATGGAAAAAAAGGGGGTACCAATAGGAATTCATCCCTAATGAGGGACTTCCAACAAGTAGTTCAACTATAAAACCATGTAGAACTTGGGTATACAGGAATCCCCTTCACCTGGTTCAAAGGGACACAGGAAGTTCACGGATAGCTGAATGACTAGACATATTTTTTGGCATGGAATAATGGACTAATCTATTACGTAATTTCCAATTTCCCCACATGGCCTCACTACTTCCGATCATTTCCTTATCTTAATTGATATTTCCTATGGAAACAAGATGTAACACCTCATCAAACGCTTCTATTTTTAATATTTTTGGGTTGATAATAAGGAAACCAAGGATGTAGTGTGATCCATCTGGAATTCATGGGAACATGTGATTAAAGATAATCTTCCAATGATGACAGCCAAACTGAAAAAGTGGAGTGAGTCCAAATACCATCAACCTAACTCCCAGAGTGACCTTATTGAAAAAAATATTAACAACCTCTACCTTCAGCAACCTTTTCCTTACACCATTTCCTGAATCAGAAAGATTGAATTATAACTTGGCACAAAACTACAAACTATGGAATTTTTCTAGTCTATGGGAGTCCATGAGAACCATATTAAGTAGGTTTATGCTAACATTGCATAATTCCATTAGAAATCCTCTGCTAGGAGGTAGAATAACCAGGTTACCCGCATAAAAAATCTAGATGGTAATTTCATTTCCAATGACTCAGAAATTAGTGACATTATCTCCCAATTTTTTATAAACCTTTATATAGTATGGGAATCCTCTAATTCAGCTAAGATTTCGTCCCACGTCTAACTAGAGATCACAAAGTAAATGAAATTCCTTCTAACCTACGATATCTACGATGAGGAAATCCACATGACACTTAATCAAATTCCTTCCACTAAAGCTCTGGAGATTGGTGGTTCTTAGGATATATTCTTCAAAAAATATTAACACCTCATTGGCCATGATGTCTTGATACTCATTAAATACCTTTGGGAGGGGGAAACTATTTACGAGACCTGAATGAAATGATCATTACCGTGATCCCAAAATTAAAAAGACCATTATAGCATCATATGTCAAACCCATAAACCTATGAAACTTGATTTACAAGATTTTTCAAAGATCCTAGTCAACCACCTTCACCCTTGGCTCTCTAATATTATCCCTGAGAACAAAAGTCCCTTTTTTTCAAAAGGATCAATTCCGACAATGAAATTTATGCACATGATATTTTTCACTCTAGGAAATCCCACTCGATGGAAAAGAGAGGAATTATAGAGTTGAATCTTGATATGAAAAAATCGTATGCTAATGTTGAATCGTACTTTCTCCGGTTTATCCGGGAAAAAATGGGTTTCTGCTCAAAATTGATCATGACCATCATGAATTTTGTCACTTATATTTCTTCTGAAGTCATAATTAGTGAAAGCATGTCCCATGGTTTCACCCCCTCTTGGGGACTCTACCAAGTGGACCCCATATCCTCCTTTATGTTCATTTTGTGTGGCTGATGTATTTTCCCATATTTTGTTAAATATTTATAAAAATGGAAATATTCATGGGGTGAATGTTTTCCATCACAGCCCTCCCATATCACTCCTTTTATTCTTTGATGATTTCCTCTTCTTTTCAATAGAAAACCAGGAATAATGCTAGTATATTCTCAATTAGATCATCATTTACAATAAGGCATTTGGGAAATCAGTCAACATTGGAAAATATGAAATCTATTATAGTGATGGAGTCCCTCATGAGTGGAATGACAACCATCACATGAACATTGAAATCAAGTTTATTGATAAGCACAAAAAATATCTCGGACACTCTAATATTTTAGGATTATCCATGAAAGAAATTTTTTCGTGAATTCAAAACCGAACTACTAAAAAAATATATTTTCAAACACCAGTGAGGATCTCTAATGTTTGGAAATAAGATCTTATTAAATCAGTACTCTAATAAATACCCAATTTTGTAGTGTCCCTATTTAAAATCTAGGCATCAATCATTGATCAATTCGACTCTCTTATTTCTAAATCTCGGTGGGGCCTCAATAATGGGAAAACTAAAATCCACTGGATAACTTAAGAGAAATTATGCACTCATAAAGTAGATGGGGCATGGGATTCAAGGATCTAAGACTTTTTAATGATGCACACTTGGAAAAACATTGATGGAGAATCATGGACAACCCAGAATCCCTCTATGCTAGAATCCTTAAAATCTTAGTATTTCTCAGATTCAGAATTTTTCAACGTAGTGTTGGGTCCCCGCCCAAGCTTCCTTTAAAGATCAATTTTGGCCTCAATTTACCTTTCAATTAAAGAGATTGGATCGAGTGTACGAGATGGATATTCTTCTATGATTTAGAGAAACCTGGATCTTGGATAGGGAAGGATCTCTGGATACATCATATTTCATCCCTAACATGGAGAACATGACAGTTCATCTTTGGTTCAACGATATGAGGTAAGATTTGTATCTTGAAAAAATGGACAATAGGTTCAACATTCTAGATAGAAAAATAATTCTAAGATTACCATGCATTATATATGGGGGGAAGTACAAAAATTTATAGTGGAAATAAAATTCTAGAATGTATTCTGTTAAATCAGAATATTATCTAGATTGAGGATGGCTTAATCATGGTTAGAAAATATAGAAATGGTCTTGAATCTCCCATTTCAACCCAACATTTTTTATTTTGGGGGGAAAATTCTCTTTGGTATTCTCCCATTAAATTATTTTCCTTCACACCATCATATCGCAGTTCGCCCCTCATGATCTTTCTTCTCTTTAAAATCTAAATCTCTACTACACACAATCATCTAGTTCCTGTGGGGAAAATCTGTGTGGAACACCTAGTCCACTAATAAGAGCTCCTACCTCTTGATGGAACTCGACCTCCCAGATTTACTCTCTCTCTAGGCATCAACCCTTCCATCCAACATGAAAAAACTCATCTTTGATCGTTCTTGGATCATCTGGACCCAACATAATGAATTCACTTTCATACATGAGTCGAAACCCCAATATTTTTTGGGATGAAAAGGCATGCTCAGGATTGAATTCTAGAATAGATAGAGTGAATGATCAAGCCTCCCATGCACCCACCCCTCTCTAGGTTTGTGGTCCCCCCCCCATCCCCCACCTATATATTTCCATAAGAATAATGTTGATGCATCACTCTCCAATGATGGAAGCATTGGGATTTCCTTCCATGACAGCAACTCAAATGGACACATTCTTACAGCTAGATCGTCATCACCTGGTGACTTTTAGGAAAAATCAGTTGCAGAAGCCCATGAGATTCTTTCAGGGTTGTCTTTAGTAGTTTATAGGATATGGAAATATGTCATCTTTTAATCTGATTGTATTTCTATCATGGATGTTATCCTCAGTTATGAAAGTGTTATTCAATTCTTCTTCTACATGATCCAGAAGCTCAGGCATTTGATCCATCATTTCATGTATTTCTCTTTCACCTTTGTTATTATAGAAGGAAATATAGCATCTCATCTACTAGCTTCCTAGAGTCTATTTGGTGCATCCCACATCAGGTACAACTATTTTCCTTCATGGTTGAATTCTATTGTTTCATTGGACATTCATCCAACTTGATTTAATTTCTTTATTTGGTGTCAAAAAATATAATTCCACAATATTTTCAACCCAAAGATTATATCTACCAACTCCAGATCATGCATGGGATAGTTTCTCTAATGGATTTTTAGCTGCCTTGAGGCATAGGCTATCATTTTATCATTTTTTAGAAAAACATAACCAACGCACTTATTTGAATCATTAGTGCACACCACAATGTGTTATAAACTTATCAGTGGTCTCAGTATTGGTGTGTCAATATGCCTATTTTTAAAATTCTTAAATATTTCCTTAAATTCTTGAATCCAAAAAAACAACACTCCCATCCATATCAACTTGGTCATTTGGTTTGACAGTCGTGAGACATTCTTCAAAAAACATCGTTAATACTTGGCTAGACCCAGAATGATGCGGATCTCCATTATAGATGTTTTCCTAGGGAACTATTCAATTTTCTTTTGTCTTGGAAGGGTCCAAACATATTCCTTTTCTAGTGATAACATACCCAATGAATTATACTTACTCCATCCAAAACTCAAATTTATTTTACTTTTCCTAAATTTTATCCCTTCTCAAAGTCATCAGAACGGTATTCAAATACTCCTCATGTTCCACCTTGATCTTGGAGTATATCATAATATCATCGATAAAGATTACCACAAAATTTTCAAGGTAATATCTAAATAATATATTAATTAAATCCATGAATATTTCTAAAGCATTAGGGATTCTAAAGGAAATCACTATGAACTCATAATTTTCAAACCTCATTCTTAAGGTAGTTTTGGAAATATCATCTTTCCTCACCTTTAATTTGTGATATCTCGACCAAAGGTCCACCTTCTAGAAATAATCAGCCCCACATAGTTGACCAAACAAGTAATCCATCTAATACAGGGGATACTTTTTATTTATCTTGATTTTATTGAGCTCATTATAATCAATACAGTGGAGCATTGATCCATCCTTATTCTTGGTGATGGGGACAGAGGTACCCTATGGTGAAGAAATGGGGAATATAAAACCCTTATCTAGATTCTCATATAACTAATTCTTCAGATCTTCCAGCTATACAGTGATTATTCTATAAGGTTTCTCTGATATTGGTAGGGTTCCAGGAGTAACTTCAATTGGGAACTCAACCTCTCAATACATGGGAAGACTAGGAAATTATTCCAGGGGTACATCTGTGTAATCCCTCAAGATGGACATATCTTTGAGAAGTATCATCCCCTTTTTCTTAATTATTTGGGAAAGATATTATTTCTCAAAAGTAAATATTGTCCACACTTTATATGATGATTATGAAGGAGATTCATCTTCATCCATACACTTGTACAATATTAGGGGATACTCAAGGATGTGAAGTTTGATCTCCCTTTCATGGTATTTAGTGTTGGATTTGTTTAAATATATCAAATTCATTCCCAAAATAACATTGAAATCCACCATAGGAAGTAGGAGAATATTTTTAAGGAGCTTCATTCCACAAACATTTACGAAGGAGGGGTTATAATCCTTAGACAAAATAATTTCACCATTTGTGGTTCTCACAGATAACTCAACCTAAAAATATATATGTGGTTTCTGAATAGTTATACTAAACCTAAAAGATATGAAATAATTCATAGAACTAGAATCAAATATTAAATTTTCTATTCTTGAATAAATAACTAGTATACTTGTCCCCACATCATTGTTCGGATCCCCCTCAGTAGTAGTGATAGCATAATCCCTTTCTTTTTTCCTTGGAGGTTTTTGTAGATTTACTCCAACAACCCTTGGCTTAGGTCAATTATTCACATTATTACCATGTTCCTTGCAGTTTTAACACTACACTACATGTTCTGTATTGATATGAACCTACCTTTTTTCTTCCACATTAGTGGGATTCTTTATATCAGTTTGGAAATTCAAATCCATATGTCAAATTCGTCAACATTTGTTGCAATTTAATGTTCCCTTTAGAAAGTTCCCATGATTCTTATCCACATAATTTTGATATGTGGGATGTTCGATCTTTTTTCCATCATGGGACTTATTTTCCTAACCACTCATATTAGACTCCATTTTCCGCTTTTTTTCACCCGGCCCATGAGATGATTGAGAGTTTCCTATATCCATTTCATCCTTCAGGGAAAAATGGAAAATATTTTCACAATTGTAGAAGTCTTGAATCGCTAACAATTTCTGTAAACATTGATTTAGTCAGCTAAATAAGCAATCCACATTACTTTTAATAATCATGGAATTGCTAGATGTATATCTTTCAAGCCCTGTGAATTATGCTTTATATATCCCAATAGACTCATCTTCCTTCTAATTATGTTTAAGGTACCCCCTTTCCATCTTGAGATGGGGGGTTCAGGGAAAATATTTATCAAAAACTATTTTCTTAAATTCCTTTAAATCCATGGATTCAATTTCTTCCTAGGACATCGTATTATTGATCAGTTTCCACCACTGATTAGCTTCCCCATAAATATTGTAGACCGAAAATATGAATTTATCTTCTTCTGAGAACTAGAGGATATAGAATATATTTTCAATAGGGAAAATCCACTATTCCATGAGGAGGGGATCATAAGATCCACTATACATGGGAGGCCTCTGCTGCATGAAGGACTTGACAGAAAATTACTCATTCCTAGGCGTATTAGGGTGTTCCACATGATTCTTTTTATTATTCATAATATGATCTAGTAGAGAAAGTACTCTCATAATGTTTTGATCACTCATTCCCATATTATCTGGCATATCATTTTGGAAATCATCACATTTCCAATAACATTAATTTTTGGAACATTTTCTTCTATTTATCTCCATTAACTATGAAAAATAACATAAAATTATAGGGCTTTAATACATATATAATTAGCAAAAAACGAACATTAAACAAAAAAGGATAAAGTCTTTAAGGAAATGTGTATCCTAAATTGTAATTCCCTAGGTTTCAATACAGGTTACCCATGATCTATTTATTTAAATTTATTCTTGTGGGCTTCTTATTTTTTTTTCCCTTAATAATGGTTTGTACTAAGCATATGAATTTACAAAATAATATCCCCTCGAGTGTCAATCCATGAGTGAAACAAAGCCCATTCTAGTACAATAGTTCCCATTCAAATCTATCTTAAAGTGTTGTTTTACAGTTTCCCCCATAGATACATATGTGATAGATCCACATCCACTTGTTTATATCTATAAAGTGGTGTATTTTCTTTTTAAACCACTAACTCTATACTTAAAAAATTAAGGGACGTTTTCTTATACTTAGTCGCATCCTTAAGGTTCATACTAAATTTATCTATTCCTAATCTGCGAAAATAACTAGAATATCCTTTGATACTAGCTATAACCACCCTAACCATTTACACATATCATTACAAGACTTTAAGAAAAAATAATCCACAAATTACAAGCCAATGATCATAAATTCTGGTTTCTTGGAAGACTAGGTGCATAAAACTAAAAACAAGGGAATATATAAAAAATTTATTTTTTTAATATTCATAAAGAGATCCTAACATAAATTATGCTAATAAATCTTTATAAGATAACCTGAGGATAACATGAATAGAGGGATGAGCTAAAAAACCCTGTAATTGAACATACGAATACTTCTTTATCACATGGGATCGAAGGCATGCCACAATGATATAAAAAGGTGTGGATCATATAAATTCATAACATATAAACAAGGGATCATAAAAACACGGAGTCATATAAATGTGGAAGAAAAATAAAACATGACTATAGCACGATTCAAGTCTCATTGCACATATAGGATCACAAGTCAAGGTTAACAACTAATACCATTGCACATGGTAGCAAGAGTCATGGCTAACCACCAGGACCGTTGCACATAATGTCTCATGCGAATCAACTTTATCGACTAAATTGGAGTATTTTTTGGGATCATCCATCATAACAAGTTCATGAATATGATTTCCACATATATAATCATACATAATCAATCACACATAAACATAAGGGTACCCATGGAACGAAATCTGTATCATAATCATGTTATAAAGCATAATAAATGGTTTTATCATACAACTGTCCATGAAAGGGATGAATTAAAACATTCAATGAAATTCATATGTGAAAATATGCATATATCCTGGTATGTGATTTCAAATATGAGCGATAACATGTAATAGTAGTATTTAATAAATTTTATCTTTAAAAAAGCTTATTGTGGTTTTAAGTAAAATACTAAAGTGAATTTAAAATAGAACAGGGGAAAATATTGTATATAAAATCACAAGTGAAACAAAAATTTCTTCATAGAAAATTCTTATTTTATAAAAAATTGGTGTCTTAAAATAGAAGATAGAGTGCATTGAAATTAGGTAAGAATTTAGGAAGTTCCCATGAAACGGACTTGCTAATAGGGAATAATTGAGAAGAGAACAACTTAAATATTAGTATATCCCTAAAAGATAATGATGACTTAATCTTGATAAACAAGTTTGAAAAATATACACAACATTTATAATATATAGATAAAAAGGAAATATAATTTCATTTGGGTAAAAACAAAGAAAGAGAAACCCGAAAGAATAATGGAGGTTTTGGAAGAATCCTTTACCTTAAGTATGATGGTGTCCTACACGTGATCTTAATATCATGGAAAACCAAATTAGATTCATTAATTTATATTTCAAGAACCTATTATAGATGTAATTGATTTTTTATAACATTATTATGTTCATTCATGACCTTTTGGTGTGTTAAGAGGTTCAATTTCATTGTTTTTGGGAGCGGTTCATTCCTTGGTTTCCATGATTGATTTAGTTATATACATGTAAAGATAAACATGTGAGGTGAGAGTGATTGTCCATAATTGGAGTTATATGTTATTAGTGAACATCCATAAGATTATATGATTATAAAATTCATTTGATTATTTAGAGTGTAGATGAATCATTATATAAAATTAAAAAGATAGAGGATTAGGTTGAAGAAATTGAATGGTATAAATTGAAGGAGATAATTCCAAAATATTATTTCATTTCAACTATTCATATTATGATAAAGATATATTAACAATATGTTTAGAAAAAATATAGTGATTTTTTCATAACCTATTAGGAAAATTTCATAAGTATCATAATGTACACCTCATGTTTTTTATAAATAATGGTACAAAAATAGATTGATTCTTTAGTAGTTTAAATCAATATCTATGAAATTCTATTACTATATAATACTTTGGTAATATGAATAATTAGTTCAATACTCTCTTAATGTAGTGATAGACCTTAAATAAAGGACACATAGCCATGGATATGAGAAATTATTGATGGATTTTCAATAAGATGGATCAAATGATAAAGGATAAAAAAGATCAAACCATCCAAATATTAAATATTTAGAATGAATAACCAAGGTAATTCATAATAGTAATGAAGAAAATATTTAGGTATGGGTGATAAGGTCATAAATCTTAATAATGTAAATGATACATGAATAATTCATCCAATATGACGGAGGAAAGGAAGTTGCTAATAAATGAACCACACGTAGATCAATTCTAAAACTATAAATAGAAAGGTAACTACACAATATAGCTCAACAAACCATGAGTATTTGAGGCGAATCGAGGTCAAAAACCACCTAAGACATTGGAGGAAATGAAATATTTTTCCATCACCACTACTGAGGAGGAGAAAAAAAATTATATGGGGTAATATTATGATATACTCATGAATATAGAATTTTTCATTTGACTTATGTTCTCCGCTTTCCTTTATATCTTGAATGTTTTCAGAAACTATTAAATAACCTATATGATTTATTGAAATATATATATTTGAAGAAACCTAGTGGTGTTATAGTTGTAAAATAATTAATTGACTCTTCCCTAGTCATCATATTTGGAAAAATTCTATGTGAAAATATCATAATGTTTCCTTTAGTAGAGTTTAGTGAAAAAGTGTGATAGATTGTCCCCTATTATATAGAGATCAAAAAAAACTTCCAGTGAAAATCAATCCATTTCTATATTTAGAACCAATCCATTATTCAGTATATATTAATGTAAGATCATAAAACATATTTATAACATTACATAATACACTGTGTTGATAGAAAACAAAGAAGAATACATTTCTCAATTGCTTAATTCAATGTAAATAATCAAACTAGAGGAAATTCCCATTATAATATAATATTATAATGTATTTCCTTAAATAAATGTATATAATTTACTTGAATCATGATATTTATCAATGGAATTGTTATATTTAGAAATAATTATGTCCAAGAACCGTGATAGTACGAATTCGATTATAATTATGGTGTTAAAGAAGCAACTACATGAGAATTTAGAAAAAGGCTCTATATTCCATTATGAACGACCATGGGGTGGGCTGATTCTCTTTATAAGAAAGAAGAAAGGAACATTATAGTTTTTTATTGATTATTCAGATATTGAAAATATCACTATAATGAAAAAGAACTCACTACCAAGTATTAATTAGTTTTAATTAAAATTAAAGGATCTTGGATTTTATCAAAGGTGTTTTTTCATCCTAGATATTGGTAGTATAATGTAAAGCTGAATATATTAAAACTTTATATTTTTGTTTAATATAGGTAAACTGTGAATTTATTGTGATACAATTAATAATTAAAAATTATATACAATCTTTATAAACTTGGTTATTATAGTCTTCAAAGACTATCTAAATGAATTTTTTGTATTGTTTAATAAGGAAATTATTGTCTAAAACATGATTACATAGGGACATGAGGATCTTGTGAGGATTATAATTTCGAAATAATGGAAGTAGAAGTTGTATACTAAGTACAGTAAGTGTAGATTCTAGATACAATAAGTCACAATATTAAGGAAAGTGATCACTACTGAGGGAATCTTAAAGGATCCTTACAATACAATATAAAATTAAAAATATTCTTGATCCATAATTGTCAAGGATATAATTGGTTTTGAAGGATAAATTGTGTGTTGTGAATTGATTATTAGAAAAGTCTAATACTTTTCAATTCCACTAAATTAGTATAGGGATAAATGGTTAAATTTGGTTAAGATGGAATAATATGAAGAACTATTTAAGAATCTAAAGGGGGGGATCACTGAACCTTTAATATGACTACTATTAAGTAGAGATGGTTTTTAATATATAGTGATGCTAAAAAAATACAAGTATTATACACTCGTGAAAAAAGATAAATTTATAGCCTATGATTCAAAAAAAATAATGATCCATGAGTATAACAACTCAATGATTGATCTAGATTTTGTTGTTTTAACCTTTTCAATGATGAATTAGAGGAATTATCTTTATATATATGTGTGTGAAAAGTATACAAATCACAAAAACTATTATTATACATTCATATAGAAAGATCTCAGTATGAACCAATGATTGTTGTTAGATTTGATGAGTGACTATGACTATGAAATCAACTACAATCCTATAAAGGTGGCTAAAATGGAAGACTATATAAGTAGAGAAGATATTATAATCATATCCATGATTAGTATTAATAATAATCGAATCACACTATATATGTAGAGGATCAACAATAGAATCATAAAGCAAGGTATTGTATCCTAACTTTCTCCAATTGTCTTTAGGTAACATTTTTCTGAAGAAAAAGAAATCTAAAGTATAAGATATGAAGATTCAATATAAGGTGGATTATATGAAAAAGAGAAATATCCAAAATTAAACATTGATAGAGAATGATTTTTTATATTTGGGGAAAAAAAATTCACCACTAGATATTGGAATAAAAATTTTTTGTTGATTAATTCTCATAGCTCAACATTTTTTATCCACCTAGGGATCAAAGATATCTATCGTGATCCCTGAGATCACAACGTGTGGGATAATATGAATAATGATATTGTTGAATATATATCAAAGTTCCTAGTATGTTATGATGTAATGGAAAAAGGATGAAATTCAAAGGTATTGATACACTAGTTACCCATACTTTTATAGAAATTGAAGATTATAACCAGGAAATTTTTCATGAGTCTTCAGAAGATATCTAATGAAAATAATTCAGTATTGGTTATAATTGGATTCCTACAACTATTTCTCAATTAATTTTTATTTTATAGGAATACTTACTCAATAATATTTTTAATTTATATATATCTATATATATATATATATATTAGACTAGGTTTAAGGTTTCCCGGGACACCAATTTTGATTATATTTGATTAAGACCCATGGTTCACCTAAAGGTTTTTGAAAATTATTCAAAAAGACTTAAATATTGAGTAAAAATTTAGTATTTACAATCACCATATACAGATGGATACTCTAAAGGGACCATTAACACACTAGAACACAAGTTGAAGGATTGTTGAAAGGACTTTAAAAGATACTGGGATCATTATCATTTTTTGTAGAGTTCTCTTATAATAATACCATTCACTCAAGCATTAAAATGACTCCTTATGAATCATTACATAGAGAAAAGTGTATAATTCTAACATGTTGGGTTAAACTTATAGAACATAAGATATTTGTAACTGAACTAGTTGAAGAAATGATAAGTAATGATAAATTAATTTGAAAATTTATTAGAGAAAAATAGAGTGTAGGGAAAAGCTATGCTAGAAATCCTTGAAATGACCTATAATTTTAATTTTGATACAGTTCTTTTCTTCATATACCTCCATTGAAAAGATTCATATGGTTTAGTAAAAAGTGAATGTTATGTCCCATATACATTGGACCCATTAATATACAAAATCAAAAAGAATTTGTGGCATATTTATTATCACATTCATGAAACATTACTCAGTTTCATAATTTGTTCATGGTGTCTCTTATAAATAATTAAATATCAAATCCCTCACATGTATTGAAAATGAATGTGATATCCATGGATCACTACCTCTATTATGAGGATAAAATAGTGAATCTATTAAACTGTAGATTTAATGTTATATGGAAGAAGTTAACTCACCTTCTGAATGTACATTGTAAGAAAAATAATTATTAAGAGGAAGCGTAGGAACCTAAGAAATTGATGAAATAGAAGCTCTCTAATCTCTTCCCAATCTAAAAAATGAAACAAAATTTCAAGGCAAAAATTTATAAACATTGGTAGAATGAAAAAACCCATACTTTTTTATATAATGCTTTCATTTTGAATAAAAAAGTGTGTTATATATGTGAATATAATAAAATATAAAACACAAGTAGAACATAATAAAAACAAAAAAACTTTATTTATTTAAATAATAACATTATAGAATAAATATACCAATCAAGATGGGAATTAGTGTAATGGGTCATTAAACAAATAAATATAACATGAACTAGAAAATATGAATTACATTGATTTCATAGAAATATAAAATTTATAAACAACACAAAATAAAAGAAAAAATACATTAGTAATAAAATCAATATTTTGATAATAAAGATTATAGGAATATGAGATGAACTTTTTTAATGATTAATGAAGGAAATATGATGTGTTTAAAGGAATAATAAAAACAATATGATCATTTGGAATAGTAACATAACATTTCCTAGTGTAAGAATAGTAATCTAGCTATTAGAATAGTAACATAACAAATAAAATGACATAAGTTCATGTAAATAATAATTAACATAAATAATTTATGTAAAAATAAATATTATTATGCTATAAAATTAGTATTTAATTTAGAATCCAAAACAAAATTACAAGTGTATTTTTTTGATAAATGTATTTTAACGAATTTCATTAAAAAATTATTTTTATATTAATAATTAAAATAACCTAATATAGAAAATTACTTTAATTTAATTATTCTTGTTTTCGAAATTATCATATAGAAATTTTCAATAGGTTTATTTTTTTCATTTTTTGAAAAACATTAATTTTTAGGGGAATAGTAAAAATACCCCTCAATGGGCCGAGGGCATTATTTTCATGGATAATCCCTATTTTTAGGGTTGAAGGGGAACCCCTACATAACTTTTAGGCCCAAGGCACAAAGCCCATAAAAAACCCAATACATGAACTTAAAATCCCAAAATCTAGGACACTTGAAACAACCCCTCCCCAAAATATGCATCATGAAGGGGTCTAGCTCCCCACCTCGCATGGATGATCAGTTAACATTACCCTGTGAAGATCAGTATGTTACCCGGTCTTGATGAAAGTTTCAATACCCTCTCAATCATCCGATCTAGTTATCACTGCTCTCTTTGTTGATATTTTTTCTTTGAATCCTCATCTAGCCATTCTTTTGTGTGGTCCTCCGGAGTTGCTTCTTGGTTATTTTCTATGGCCCAAAAGCCCTATAGCTTGAAGGCCATTAGTGGTCCAAAGGCCCTTACAGTCTAAAGGCCATGTGGTACTAAGTCTATTGACCAAAACCATATTTATCAAGATAAATAATATAATAATTTTAATTTACAAACCTTAAAAATTAGCTTCCAAATCCAGAGAATGTAATGTATCTCATTAAAAAACAATTTTTCATTTTTCATCATTACTTTTTTATAAAATAATATATTCAATGTGTAATGTATTTTAAAGTCATAAAAATTCATATTATTTAAAACATATAATTTATAATTTCAAAAATATCACTATTACAAGTTTTACCTTGGAAATTATAATTAATACTATTTTTTAACCTAAGAATACCCATCTCTTCAAGTATAAAACCCCCTCTCCCTTCCATTTAAAAAGGAACCTTTCACTTTTAAAAGATAAATATCTTCATAATTCCTCTCTGTTGATCCTATTTTTTACCTTAGATACATTCTAGAGTTACAAAATTCCAATCCCTCGAGATGTTAGGGTCTTAGAAAAAGGGATGACTTCAAAGAAAAGGTAACCTTTTTTTTTCTTTTATCTCACTTTTCCCATATTATTTTACAATTCATCTACTAAAAATACTTCAAATAAATTAAATTAACATATTAAAATTTTTTTTAATGATATTAAACTCACATAAATTTGATATTTACAATATTTTTATATATATTATATAACTCTTATTCTTTTGGCATGTCACGTCAATAGCCTGTTTCACCCCCCTATACAGACATTACCAGTGATTTACATGTCACTTCCTATAAGTCAATTTGTAATAAATGTATTATAATATATAAATATGTAATCAAATAAATTTTTTAGGCTCATTTTCTTAATATTAATAAATTATAAATAGAATTGAATGAAAATCATGAAATTAAAATAACACATGGTATTTTTAGGAAAACATAACATCAAAACATTCCATCATTAATGAATATGGTTAATAAATGAATTCCATTTATTATAAATGATCATGATTGAAAAAATATAACATAATTCACTTATTTTTTAATAATTAAGTTTTTTTATATATGTGGTGTAAATATGATGATATAAAATTGGACCTATGGTAAATGTAATTCTCAATCCCAACTCAATATTTGGGTTTTACTACTTTTCCACAACCTTTTCACCATTATTTCTCTATAAATTTGTTCTAAATGAATTTTAATATTGATTAATGTTTCATTTATTGGCCATGTGCATTATTCTTCCACACTAAGGTTAATTATAAGCCACCTATGATGGGTTTTTTAAAACTATGATAAAAATATATCATTGAGTCATATTAAATTGTTTTTTCTTGATTCTATAAACGATGATATATTTAGAAAAATATTTAATGTCCCAGAATATGTTCCCCTTCATAAATTTGGTGATCCAACATGGTTAATAAATAAAGCATGATATTCAATTTATTCATGAAACTCATTTATTTTTCTTGGGTTAACCTTAGGATTGTGATTTTTATATGATTCCTTTCTATGTGGAATGTATGATTATGATAATTTTATAGTATAAATGTTGGTTTTTTAATTATATATCTCTCTAATCTATTGGGTTATTTGATATATCTCATTTGATTATGTGTATTATGTGTGAACATGATGTTATATTTATACATAATTATGTTTCAATGATTTGTGCGCATATGTTAATTAATAACAAGATGCTAGACTTGTTCCCAAATTATGTATCAGTTTTGACCCAAATGTTATATTGTTTAATTATTATTAACATTCCAAATTTTACATCTCTTTGAATTCATTTTATCATATTAATAATGATGATACTCTTCTCATGATATGATGATGATGATGATAAATATTAGTCTCACCCTAGTGCTATAGATTCAAGTCACTTATTCCTTATATAGTATTCCTCACCATATTGTATTTTTTAGAACACCAATTTATTTTGTATGTATCCTCAAAATATTTTATGTACTGATGAAAATATGAGATATTTTAGGATGATAATTAACAACATTAATATTGTTTAAATTTTATTATTTTATCTTGATGTGTAAACCTAATTTTCCTAAGAACTAAACCATCCGATTCTGAATTGTAACATTACTATGGTTCAAATTTTAAAACGTTATAATCACTATATAAGAAACATTAATTCAAATGTATTTATGTTTTTGATAAATAATATACCTCATGAAAAAAATATTTCATATAATTTCTTCCATTAAATGAGTTTTAATTCAAATATTGATGAAATTATTGCTTTGGACCTCTTTGGAAAATAATTATTTATCTATTGGGATTTAAATGGGTATTATAAATATTATTAGACTAAATATAAGTGATTAAAATACCAAAACCAAGATCAAAATTATTATATAATATAAATATTAATTTAATAAGAAATGAATAATATTGTAAATTCATACAATATACTGAAGATCCATTACTTCTTATTTATATACATAAAATGAGTTTATTGAAGATAACTTGAGTAGAAATCAAAGGACTCCCACCTCCAAAGGTATCCATGGGTTATAAGGAATCAAACATTATATGAGTTGTATCAACCTTTATATATGGTATTATATTACCTCTTTATGAAAAATATGATGGAATAATTGATCTTCATGTTTTAGAGAGTTTCATCTAAACATGAAGCACAAATACATGCACCCATCAGCACATAGAAGTACGGTTTACAAATCATTTGATAATGACCCTCTACATTTTATATATTAACTCAGGTGTTATAACACATCAATTAATTTCACACATCAATTAATTTCATTTCTAGGTCATGCTTCATTTGCATGAATATACCAAACACCCTCATGTTACATCTCATGTAATGGTTGTTTAATGACAACTAACATGGGATGACAGCTTGAATGTCAACACTAAATGTTAGATATCCATTTTCATAAACCCATGATATGTTTGGAGAGATAAAATCATGTGGTATCACATGAATATCAAATTACGTTTTCTTCAATGTATATTAGATCCTCTACTCAACGTTACATTCAATGTACAACTAACCTTAAGATGATAAGTTATAATATCTTTTGACATCCCTCGATAATTCATTAAAATTAAGAGGGAAGTGGAATAAAATCAGCATTTTTGGGACATTATGATATATCATTTCATTAAATATTACATAGCATGTTGTATTGAACAAAAAAATATATTTAGGGAATACCAAGTCATTAAATAGCTCACTTGAACTAAAACCTTTTTTGACATTGTTACATTTCATCATATATTATAATATATAGAATAACTTTTGAAACCATATCCAAACCTCATTTTTGATGTATTCCAAAAAAATGGAAATATATTCTTATGTTCATTTTGTATCACATTATATGTAAAAACCTCTGAAAATGATTCCTAAAATATGTTGGATTAACTATAAAACACTTTTATAGTATCTCCTTATGTCACACTCATTCACTTTTTAGTACACTATAAAGTAAGACCCCATGGGCTTCTGTATAGTTCACAAATAAATTTAATCTAAGAATCCATAAATAGATATATCTCTAGACCATTTTCCACCTGTAATATCATATTCTCTTACCCTCTCTAATATACTCCCATTGACCAAGACATCATGTGACTGTCTGACAAGGAGTATGTCAATCATCTATAGCTAACTCAAATGTTCCTGATTCTCTAATAATAGACTGACTAAGTCGGTGAAAACATCACATGTCATTCACCTTTATGGATGAATACATCACAATCCCCTCCTAAGAATACATTAACATTTTAGATACACAATCAAGGTATACCATTAACCAATCTAAATCGAGATTCCAGATGTAGTAATTATCATCCAAGAAGAGAAATCACATCTTAGTTTATATCCAACCCATGACATGATTAGAAAAATACCCTACCAACCCTGATAATCTAAGCCTCAAGGATTTTATAAGAAATGTATAAATGTATGAATGTTTTTATTCTAGATATTTATTCCTCTCAATTAGTGGGTACTCATATCTTATCCATGAACCTTTACTGTTCAAAATATTTAGTGTTTTGAATTCCATGTGGTATACATAGGGGTCATCCAAATAAATAAATAAATTTTATGTTCCATATGGAGATGTTCCATATATCATTACAAGAATCCTACTCATTCCAACATTATAATTTCCGTATAACCTATCATACTCCATGTAGAAAATTAGTTAGTGATAGCTCAAATTAATTCTTTAAGAGGTCAATTTTAATTAAATTTTATAGAAATATATATCAATATATTTGTTTATAAATCCATCTTAAAATAATGATAAAGTATTAATTTCATTTTATATGGTACATTTTATATTCATTAATCTTTTTTAATAACAAATATAAAAACCTTATATGCATGACATTCTATGAAGATAATCTTAGTGACTCGTGGTGAATGTTTGTGCCCAAATATAACATTAGAAAATTCTTCATAACTCCAAACTAATATATGGGGAAAAATTTGTTTTCTTTTATAATTAAGATTATATTGAATATCATTCAATGATTTAGTTGACACATGGTTTTTTATGCATTCCATTAATTATAATTTGTATCCCAAAAAGGATAATTCATTATCGGAATACCTCATCACTTATCTAAACATTACCAACATTGTGAATATCCTATATTCAATTCAACCATTCCATTGTTGTATATATAGAGTAGTTATTTGAGATTATATTCCTAATTCCTATAGATAATTAATAAAATATCAATTAATATATTTTCAACCACATTTAAATTAGAGTTTATTTATCTTCTAACTATGTTATTTACCAAATTCAATATTGTATTCTTGCATTTTTTTCAACCGAACCAAATGTAAAACACATTATATAGAATATTCATATCTTATAAAGTCATCGAAAATGTTTTCAAGTTTGAGTATCCACACCTTATATCAATATAAAATGTTATACGTAATTCATTATGAGATAATTCAGGATTCTCTATGTCCCTTTCATGCTTTACATTAAATTTATATTTTGTAATTTTACCCATAAAACAACGATTACATATAAATATTGGTTTGATTAATAAAAATTTATATATCCATATTGATATAATTATATAAAGTGATTTTAATTTTTGTGACCTAGGTAGTGATTCCATAGTTTGGTGTTATATGATTCTGGTGAACTTTATTTGTTATTGATTTCCAATACATGGTAAATTAATCTAAAACAAAAAACCATTATTAATATACTTCATACCATAACATATGTTATCTTTGTAAAATAATATTATTCTATTCCAATATTTGGTAATAAGACCATACATATCAAGGAAGGATATAGAAATAATGGTTTCATAAATATGAGGAAATAAAACATTTCTCTAAAACCCAGATCAATATCATTAGAAGTACAATTTTGTAATCTATATTAGATTTAATACCAATTCTAACTCTGTTATTGGTGCATAGATCCACATCACCTCATAAAACATGTAATGGATCCATATAGTAACAAGGAACTCTTGTATAACTAATTACATTGGCATAATATATAAGTATTCACATACCTAATGACCAAATATTTTATTATTATTTGTAAACAATTTATAAACAAGATTCAAAAATTATATTTGAATTTAAAATATACAACATACTTTTTTGAGAATATCATTATTCCCTCTAAAATACCCATGCATGTCATTCATATTACCCTTCATGGATTCCTTGGATTGGAAAAAAAATAAGAGTCAGAACAAATTCTTAATAAGGTTATGTAAATTGGAATCTATCATAAGTTAATTAATAATAATCAATATAGAAAGGTAAATATTTAAACACACATTTCATTTAAATAATAAATTGAATTTCATGAATATATTAGGAATAATAAATATTGAAATGAAATTAACTGAACACACATTCCCTCTAAATAACACAAATTTCATTAGTAAATAAGTAATAATAAATATGGAAAGGTAAATAATAGATCACGCATACCATTTAAATAACTCAACAATCATTAATTTTTTAGGAATAATCAATACGAAAATGTAAATAACTAAACACATGTGACATTTTTATATCATTACTATCATCATTAGATAAGTCATAATAAATATGGAAATGTCAATAATTGAACACACATTCTGTTTAAATAAATTCACTATTATTAATAGATAATGAATAATCAATATAGAAAGGTAAAAAATGGAAAACGACTTCTATATAATCAATAAAAAAATAATTAAATGCATCCAAATATAATATCATTGTGAAAATATCATCGATAACAATAACTAAATCCCTAATAAAGGAAATTTTTAATTATTAGACATCGTGGTCTTAGGAATCTTGTTACCTCTACTATCATGGCCTTTAATAATATAGATAAAACAATTAGGTAGAAACCAATTTAAATATTGAATAATGATTCACCTCATGAGACTACTCATTCATCTATGGGATATATAATTTGTTTCCACACTCTTCCCATAAATTTCAAATCATTTCATATATATCAAATAATCTATTCAATTCATGAACAATGTGCCTCATCATTAAATATTTGTATTGAGTAAAGAATTGATATTTATTGATATTTCCCTTATAAACAAATAAATTTCAATATAGAACATCCTATGCTGAAATGATATTATTTTAAGTAATAAATATTTACATCATAAGTAATATGGATGTTTAATTAAATTGTAATGTCCAATCAACACAATAAAGTTAATATTTCTGTGTAAGGTTAATGACTATTTAAAAATGAATCAAAGAAGTTAATTTGAATACTTTAATTGGTCAAAGTGATTATAAAACATCCATATAGTAAATAATGATGGTAATAATACAACATATCCATAGTGGAGAATAAGTATAATAAGGGTTTTTATCATTGATGAATAGAAATACCATGAATTTTTTTTAAACATTCTAGAGGAAAATAACCTATGGACTTGGAAAATAAAATTTTAAAAATAAAATTTCACAAATAAAAATTAAAATACTTTTATTTGAAAGTAATCTTTAAAAATTGTAAAATAAATATAAAAATATTTAGTAGTATGAATGATGGAAATTAAATTAATGTCGTACATGTTAAAATAGAGATTCCATTCAGTTTTTCAATTATAAACAAATGAGCCTTGTTTTGAAAATGACATGAAGATTAATTTAAAAAAATAGTAAAAAGTATAAAATGGTAAAATTATATTTACTAAATCATTTCTAAATTTTTATAAATATTTTTGAAAACATTTTTAGAAAACATTGATTTTGATGAAAAGGGGTTTTTGAACAAAGAGAGAAATAAAGCTGTATTTTATTAAAAAAATATTATCATTAATTTTAAGTACCAAATATTGTAAAAATGAAACAATTACATTAAAAATATATAATCATAAATATATGATAATTAAATTAAATGTGTTTATTATAAAATTATAAAATAATTTCATTCAATTTACATTCAAGTATAAATGATACTGATTAAAATGGGATCATAAAATAAACTCATACAAAGATCGTAATACTGAACTAATGATTAATTAATGAATAATTTGTTTGTACCAAAATAAATTAAACATAAAACAAATTTAAATAATACATATTATTTTCAAAGCTATTTGCACACATAATCTTAGAATTTCAATGATAATGAATAATTATTACAACCTAATGAAACGAAAATGAGTTATGAAATACTTTATCCCAAGGTAATTTTGAATTAAATTCCCCTTGGATGAAATATTTATAATTGTAATATAAAATACCAATAATTACTAATGTGTCATGATATTAAATTTCAAATTGGTAGAATATACACAATATAAATTTAATTGGGAAAATGAAATTACAATATGCCTCAATCAAGGGAAATTGAGGCAGAGTCTATTACATCACACTTTGTTTTGATTAAACATTATTTAACATCATATATAATTGTTTTAAACATGTTATTAATTTATTAAAGAAATATATACATATTTGTAAAATTATATATGATCCCCTTATTACCTGTTACCACCCATTGTTTGCTAACATTTAGTTATTTTCATGGTTTCAGTTGTTAATTGACTTATTTTCTTGTGCAAGTTTTGTTATAAAGGTTCTCGTAATATGACATATTATATAGTTAAATAACATATATAATGATATTAATGTTATAAATATAATTTTTCTTCATTGTATACCTTTTGGTATCACTATTTAAATTTGAACCTTATGAATGGTTCACATCTCGTCGTTGAGATGGTAGGTCAAACATACACATGAGTGATGTTATCATTTCCTTAATTGATGAAAGGGTAAAGAAGTGTGTAATATATTAATTTCCCAAAATCAATATAATTTTATATATATCATATAAATTCACAAAATTTATCCTTATTACTATTCACATAAATCATAAGTGAAAAGTGTTTCACAATTATTTGCAAAGCTATAGTCTATCATACACACGAGCAACGGTATTGTATTTTGAACAAAATTTTGTATTAAAAGGTATATGTGATATTAAAATTATATAATTTTAATAATATCATATATATATATAATACATGTGTTAAATCCATCATAATATTTGAAATTTAATGGTGGGGATAGAAAACATATTACATCAGTTCACAACGCGGTAGTCTGTCATAGACATGATCGATGGTTTTGTTTCCCCATTTATGGAAGAGCATATGGATACATTTAATTACCTTGAATTAATAACATATAATTATATTTAATATACTGATTTTATTATATGATCATGGTTTAATAATATATGGGTAGGGGAGTAAGTAAGTTATTTGTGATTGTTTTTTATGATCCAAATTTCTTTGTAAGTGTGAATATTATAGGACAGTGGGTGTCCTTTTAGAAGTGAGGGAGAGTAAATGCATGGAATATTTCAAAAGAATCAATTACACACACAATTGTATCTTCAAAATGACTTAAAAATGGATATATATCCACACTTAGTCATTATCAGGTCAATAAATGTCCATAACATGGGTCCAGGATAAGATTTTATGTCATTTTAACCCCTATCTCTTTAGTTCATCCCCAGGTAAATCAGATTTTACTGTTACCATGGTAATTATTTTCTACTACATTTATAATCCAAAATAATAAAAAATAATTTTAATATTATAAGATAATATAAATTTTGAATATTCAAATATTTAATCCATTTTTTCAAATTTAATTTACATAGGTTTCAGAATCGAATTTAAATTGAATCTCGTAGATGCGATGAAAGGCGGGTTTTCATAGAGAAAATATCATAAGTATAAAAGTTTATAATATCAAAAATCCATATGAAAATTATTGCAATGAAATAAATTATATAAATAAAAATTAAATTTAACAAATTTTACTTCAAAACCAATTTAAAATATAATTTAACCTTTTAAATTTTTTAAATGAAAAATTAGGGTTAAATAAAAATCACTATTTCTTATAATTCATCAAAAAAATGAAATATTCCAGAAAAATACCAAAAAATCACCCATAATATAATTTTTATTTTATGTTTTAAAATTTTATGTTTATTTGACCAAATAAATTTTCTATAATAGGTAAATGAAATTTAATATATGTACATGAAGCCTCACTAAACCAGTTTTTTGAAAAAAAAATCATTTTGTCATTAAACATTTATATTTATCAAAAAATATTTTTATTTTAATATTTAAATAATAGATAACCAATGAAATGGTGTAAAAAAATATATTTCCATAAAATATTTATTCCATTTCATAACCTCCAACTTAACAACTGGGTAATAATTTTCACGTTTTAAATAATAATATTTTAATAGAGTTGTTTGTTTTATTTTAACCCATTATTATGTGTATTGCAAGATATTGAAGAGAATAGATTTACTTAAATATAAATATATCATAAATTATTAAGGTTTTATATTCTACCCAAACTAAATATATTTATTCTTCTCAATTTGAACTTTATCTATGTAATCAATGGTTTGAGATTTGGAAATCCAATTATTGAAAACCCCACATCATAAAAGGGTTAATTAAAGAACCTATTGATAAGAGAGAAAGAGAAATATGAAGGTCATCTAAAATAACCCATAAATAGGATTATATATGTGAACATGGGTGGAATTTGAAGATATGTACATATAATAAAAGCATAAATAATTATAGAGAATAACAGAGACCATTGATTATAAGAAGGTTATAAACTAATGGAATGTAAAAGAAATTAAAATAATAAATTTTTATTCCATTAAAAGACCTTTTGATTGACTAGATATGAATTTAGCAGGATAAAAAATTTATTTCAAGATCACATTCATAAAATTTAGGAATTATTTCACTATCTATGAATATAAATATATAATTATTTGATATCTTTCTATTTAAAAATCTCAATTTCACCTTTTTGTTGTGCCTTGAATTATTTCCAATTTATCACTTAATATAAGAATTGAATATAAATTTTTTTTATCCCGGATAAATAAAATTCAATTTTAATGTATTGTAAGATATATAAAAGTCTTAAAATTATTTCCTTCTATCTCTAACAATTTTCCAAGACCGAAATTGCTAGCACAAGTTATCCAATTTAATACATTAATCTCTAAACCTCAACAAAAACCCCATTGGATCAACACTAATAATTATCTATAAAATTATTTGAATAAGAAAAATAACATATTAACTAAAACATCATGTTGTATAGTGGTAGTTTTTAAACCCTTATCTCTATTTGGATATGGTTTGAAGCCCCAAGGCCCTTCTAGATGCAACGGGTTGTCACCCATCATTGGTTCATCCTTTTTCAAAAATCATTATAATATAATTCATATAACAATCCCAATTTTGTAATAACACATAATTACCTCAACATTAAAGATATTATATACCCTAAAGGTTAAAATTTCTTTTACACTTATTCCCAAAATTGAAAGGGTATTCTTCCTTAAATAACTTTTTCACTAAAACATATACTAAAACAACAGATTATATAGTCATAAATGTATATAAAAATATCCTTAATATTATTAGAGTGTTGTAACATAAAACATAAAAAGGGGAGTTTAAGACATTGAACTTTTTATCAATACTAAAATTATAAATTTATTACATTATATTTAAGTATCACTTTAATGATGATATATATAATTTTAAAATTTTACATATTAAATTTATCATTCATTATTCCTAAAAACAAAATATCATTAATAAAAACACTTCTATAATATAATTTTTTAACCTGAGTTCATGAATACTTCAAGCATTAAATTTCAGCATAGTTCATTACTTGTTCTAGAGGTTAACATTTAGAATAGGGTATTGACTCAGATAATTCCCAGGTTCCCCACATTTAAGATAATGAAATATTAATGGGTCCACATTTTGAAAATTATTTCATTCTATAATACTCTTCATTTTTTAACATCAATTTAATTAAGTAACTTCATTATTTTCCCAATATTAAAATATTTATAATTCCTTTGAGAAACTTAATTTTCAATGTAATACACATTAGGTTTAACCTAGTTCATTCATTGTCATCATCTATTCAAATCCTACATAATATTTTATAATGAAAATATAATTATCGGAGTTATATCCCCCAGTAATTTCAAACCAGGTACACATTATTGCCCATTTTTTCACCTAGTGGTGATTAGGATGATCCCAAAATTGTCTTTTAAGAGTTATTACCCCTAAGTATAACTATAGAATAACCACATGTATTATTAATATTTATTTAGTGATTTATTTCCAAGAAAAACACATAATCTCTACCTTAGAAAAATATTAGAATGTTCTTCTATACTTCTCCTGAAATTTTATCATAGTTTTATGTTCCCTAGTCAATATTTTCCTTAATCTAGTTATCATGGTTTCTACTAAACTTCCTTTGATTCCAACTATAAAAACCCTGAATCTAGAATCCTAGACTCGGTGTCTAATTTATTATACTAGAAAATGACACATTCAGTTAGATCACATAGAGTTGAATAGATTAGTAGTCTTGGTAAAATTGAGACATGCATGATTCCCATATTAAATTTCCATATTAAAATTAAAATATATTTTTATTCAGAATATCATTATCCCCTCTCGCATCTCCTAACATATCAGTTAGAGTATACTTCCTTGATTATTGGGAAATTAAACCAAATACAAGTGGGAAGAAATTCTTAGTAACAGATACACAAAGAGGAAGCTATCATGGGTAAATAAAGATTAATCAATATGGAATAATCAATATGGAAAGGTAAATGACTGAATGCACATTACATTTAATGAATAAATTGATTACCAATATTAAAAAAAATAATCATCATGGAAATCAAAATAATTAAACACACCTTCCATTTAAATAACTTGACCATCATGAATTGATATGGAATAATAATTATATAAAGGTAAATAACTAAACACACATTCCATTTTAAAAACATTATTTCCATTAATAGATAATAAATACTCAATTGGGAAAGGTAAATAACTAAAAAAAATCTATTTAAATATCTTGATTATCCTGAATAGATAATTAATAATGAAAATCTCAAGTTAAATAACTAAAAACACATACCATTTAAATAACTTAACTATCATAAATAGATAAGTTAGTGTCAATATGGAAAGGTAAATTCCATAAATCACTTTCCATTTAAATAATAACTACGAATGAAATTCCTCCCATGATAATATCACTATTAAAATCTAATGTGTAATAATAACTAAATTCTTATTGAAGGAAATTCTTAATTACTAAATATAATGATAACAAGTATCAAGATACCTCTAATATCAACACCTTTCAAAAGATATTTTAAAACTATAGGTTGAAACCCATTTAATTCCAGCTTACTAATTCATCTCATGAGACTACTTATATATCAATTGGATCTAAAATTCTAGACCCCAGTACTCACTTCATGTCCATGTAATTCCGCATATATATAATGATATTTATTTAATTCATTAATAATTCCCTCTATCTATAAATATCTGTATTGAGTAAACAATATGGATATATTGAGTAAAGAATATGGATGTATAGATATTTCCTTTAAGAAAAAAATAAATTTCAATGTAGAACCCTATATGTAAAAATGATATATATTTTCTACAATAAGCATATCCACGGTAAATAATAAGTATATTTTGGTGAAATTAAATGTCAAATGATCTTAGAAAGTGAATATTTCAATGGATTTTTAAAAACATAAAACATTTATCCACAAATTGAATTTCATTAATTTATATGGCCAAAATGATCATGAAACATTCATATAATGAATAAATATATCCTAAATATAACATATCTATTGTGTATTATAAGTTGAATAAGAGTTTTTGTCGTTGATCAATTGAAATTATATGAAAAGATCCTTAAAAATATTCTTGAATAAAATTACCTTTTCACTTGGAAAAAACCTTTTAAAACTAAAAGATAAAAAATAATTTAAAATAACATTCATTAAAAATAACCATTAAAACTTATAAAATAATATTTAAAATATTGGTATTTCATTGTGGTTGTAAATTATATTCATGATGTACATGTTAAAACAATTATTCATTTCACTATTTTGGTAAAAGACATACAATTCATGTTTTAAAACCGAAATGAATATTCCTTAAAAACATTTTATAAAAAGTCAAAATGGGTAGAAGGTTTTTCAATAATCCATTTTCTAAATGTTAAAAAAATCTCTTAAAACGTTTTTAGAAAACCTAGATTATGATGAAGATGGATTTTCAACCAAAGAGAGAAATTAAGTGGTATTTTATAAAAAAAAAATATCATTCATTTTAAGTACTAAAGAGTTGTAATATGGTTTTATTGCATAAAAATCAGTAAAACCGATAGGAGAATAAAATTAAAGGGGTTTATTATACAATTATCAAATAATTTCCCTCAATGAAAATTCATGTAATAAAAATAATGTGTATTAAATTTAATTCCACATAAAAATGTGGAAATGAAACATAATATATTTGAGATTATTTACCCACATAATCTTAGCTTGTTAAATATAATGAAGAAGTAATATAAACAATGAAAAGAAATTGAGTTATGAAATTATTTACCATCTAGTAATTTTAAAGTCAATTACCCATGGATGGTATAATTAAAATTAAACCAAAAACTACCATTATTCAAGATTGAATCATTATAATACATGTCAATGGGTATAATATATATCATACAAAAGAAATTAGTTTTATTACATCATAATATTCATCAATGAAGGGAAATATTGATGAAGTCCCTTACCTCATGCTTCTTTTTAGTTGAAAATCATTTAACCTACTATATGAAGGTTTTAAACATGTTATTAAATTATTCCATAAACATAAACATATTAATAATGTCATATATGATCCCCTTATAAAATTTTACCACTTGTTTGTTAAAAATATTTCAATATTTGGAATGTTTTGACTGTTAATTACCTTGTTTTCTCATTCCTGTTTTATCATGAAAGTTATAGTTCTTACACATATTATATGATTCCATAATATATAAAATTATATTAATGTTATAAATATTTTTTCCTTTTAAACCTTTTCTGAATCATTAATTGAATTTAAACATTGAGAATGGTTCATATTGCTTTATGGAGATGATAAGCCATACGTACACACAAGTGAGGTTATCATTTCCATAATGGATGAAAGGGAAAGGAAATGTTTGATATATTAATTTTATATAGCCAATATGATTCGATATATATATTATATATTCACTAAATTTATCTTTGTCACCATCCATGTAAAGTGTAAGTGAAAAATAAATCACACTACTTCGTGATGTGGTAGTCTGCAATACACGCGAGCGATGTTATCATATTTAAATGCAATTGAACTTAATAAGGAATATATGATTTTAAATTTCCATAAGTATAATAATATAATACACATAATATAAATGTTTTAATTCAATTATTATATTATTTCATTGTAGGTGGTTATGTAAAATGAATTACATCTGTTCGTGAAGTGCTGGTCCTCCATACAAACGATCAATGGTTTTATTTCCCATTTGATATTAGAAGAGATAGATATAGGTCATTAAAATAAAAAAAATAACATCTAGTCATATTTAATATGAATTAATTATTATATTATCATTTTTTAATAATATTTTAAGGTGGAGTAAGATGAAAAAAATAAAAACTCACTTTTAAGAACCTTAGCCCTTCTTCAAACAACATCTTCATTTTTAAATAAAATTCTTTCCTAGGATATATTTATGATAAAAATAAGTAATATGGTATTATTTTGTTTGAATAATGATTTTTTGGGTTAGGTTTCATCCATTCAAAATTTCTTTTTAAGAGTGAGGATCGGAAGAAAGGATTTGTCCTTCTATAAGTGGATGAGAAGACAGAGTTGTAATTTTTGAAAAGAGTCAATTACCCCCAAGTATTTATCATTAAAAGTATCAAATGGTTCATTATAGAAAATTAAAGTTTATATGGTATATATATGGCCAGAAAATTTGGGTTTTACAATTTGATATATCATTTAAACCCTTCTCTTTTTAGTTTAACACCCTAGTATAGGAGTTTTTACCTTAACTGCTGTAATTTATTTTCTCTGCTTTTAATATTCGTAATTGTCAAAAATATAATATCCATTATTATATAATATAAATTATTAGATTAAAAATATTTAATCATTTTTTCCAAATTTAATTCACATAAGAGTTAAATCGACCTTAAAATTATACAATCATATTGGATGAAAAAGCAGGTTTCCAAAAGAAAATTCATATAAGTATAAAAGGTTATAATACAAAAACTTTAAAATGAAAATGATTCAAATGGACTAAATTAGATAAATGGTAATATAATGGAACTAATTTTACATTATAAATATTAAAACATAAATTATCTTTGTAAATAATTTAAAAAATATGGTTTTAAATAAAAATCATTTTTTTTTCCATTCATGGAAAAATGAAACATTTCAAAACAAAGACGAATTATTCACGTTAAGATAATTGTGATATGATGATTTATAAAATAGTTTTATTTTAGGAAATAAATTTACTAAATATGATAAATTTTATTTCAATTTATATGCTCTAAGCGTGACTAAACCACCTTTTAGAAAAAATATTGTTTTTCAGAAAACATTTCTTTTTCTTCAAAATGATATTTATTTTTATACATGATTAGTCTATATCCAAATAACATGTATAAAACATATATTTTAATAAATTATTTATTCCAATTAACACACTCTAAATTAATTTCTAGGTTATAAATTTCATGTTTTAAATAAATATATTTTTATAGAGTAGTGTGTTTCGTTTAAACCTGGTGTTGTATGAATTACAAGAAATTTAGGATAACGAATTAATTTAAACAGAAATGTGTAATAAATTATATAGGTTACAAAAAGATATTTTGAATTTAATTTTTCTTATAATTTAATTCCAATTAGAAGAGCCCAAGCTATATCCAATACCTAATTTTATATAAATATAAATATTACACTTGATACCAAACACACCTCAAGAATCCACTTCCTTTTTGTCATGAAACAATTCTTAAACTTGTGGCCCTTTTTACACATGGAGAATAGATAAAATCATGCTCCCTTTCTTTCTCCTTTATCTTTATTATCTTATTTGATCATTTTAAATAATCATTAGATATAGAATTAGTCTTTTGGACCTTCGCTTTTTCCTTCCTCGTGTTCACTATATGTACCAAAGGATTTTTGTGCTTCATGTTGTTATCTACCTAAAATTGGAGAGTAAAAAGATCTAAGATATAATTATTAATGTTGTTTATATTATTATTTACAACAAATAGAATCTCCAAAAAATTCAACCATGTATTATATTTGGGTGCAATGCATCATATAGTATAAACACTAGAATTATTATACACTCAATTTAGGTGATCTGACTCCAAGATTGTATGTAAAATGTTCTTAGAATATCTCAATGTACTTTTGTCTAGATCTATACTTATAAATATTTGGAAGATATTTCCTAATTATATATTCATATTTCATCTCATGGGACATTTATATTTCCAAAAATAATGATGATAACATCAATCATTGTACATATAGCTTATCACCCATGTGTTTTAAGTAGACAGGGGACTATTTTTCACTCACTTCCTTCACTGGAGGGTAAAAAACTAAGGAACATGGCCTGTAATAATTATATTTTCGTAGTAGTATTATTCACAAGAAACTATCTCACTCTTAGAAGTTACTACCATTCATAAGTTTATCTTTCTCTATTACAGATCACAAGGATTCCAAGTTTAGTGTACATTCCATTTTCTATAATAAAATAAATGTAGATTTTATATAATTTATCTGGATTACTAAAATTTGGGTGATGAAATAATTTTAATTATTTTATTATTCTCCTATTATTTTATCAATTCCTAATAACTATCACCAAAGGACTCATAATTCACTATCTCATAGAATTATAGTGGGAAAGATCTATGTTTCCCTTCTCATAAAGTATAATAAGTATTTAAAAACCATAAGAAGGTATTTGGATAGGCATCCTATCCAAATGAAATCTCACAGTTCCTAGATTCATTGGGTGGAATCCCTAATCCTAATATCCATATTTGAGTTTCCTCAACACCTTCCACCAAATGTTTATAGAACATACTATAACCATTAAATTCAACACAGGTTTTGTAAACATGGCCGACCTTTTATATTTGAAATCCTTAATAAATAAAATTTCCCCCTAATTATGGTCTGATGAATATGTTAAATATTGATTCTTCTTAACCTAGATAATGGAAAGATTTTCTCAATTAATATTTTTATTGTGGTATTTAGGTTTATTATGGGAAAAATTTAATTATTTTATATTTTACATGTCTTGTTTAATTTTTGGGCATTTTATATAAACATTTAACCTTTTCATGTTATACAATTTATACATATTCTATTTATTTTAATTCAACTTGCATGTATTCTTATCTTATTTAATAAATGTGATCTAGTTTAATAATCTTATAAACATGAATCCAAGTAAAAAAAACTATAACCCAAAATACAAGAAAATAAAATAACTTTATTGATTGGTCATAAGATTTCTAATGGTTAATTTATCGAGTGTATGATAAAAAACCTAGTAACCTAGGGGAAAACTCATCTAGATGGGGTGTCTCAAGTTAAAAAATTCCACCATCTAACTTTGTATCTTCTTAGTAAGCTTCACATCAAAACCCACACCTCTCCTCAGATGTCCAAATTTTCCATATTTTATACACACATATAGCTAAGGGGAGATAGATGTATGGGACACATAAACTAAACTACAGACACATAGGTCATGTATAATAAATTAGGGAGGGATGAATCAAATGAAATCATATTCCATTTAATTAAACTTCATCATATATAAAAACCCATAAAATAATATTACATAAATTAAAAATCCAATGCATAAATTGGTCAATCAAGATCTTAATCCATGGAATACATGCAATGATATCTCATTTATAAATATTGGTATATAATTAAAATCATTCGTTGAAATGAAATAAATTAATTTACAATTCAAAAAATTGGTATTATTTATTTAATTATTTATTTATTTATATCAACTATCAATCCAAGCGGTTTTGTATATACATATTATTCCCATCTAATATAATTTTTTAAGCAAATTAAATATAATGAAAAACTTCAGTGTATAGATTGTACTGTGAGTCAACATGGACTATATCCACTAAAACTAACAGGTCTCTTTTTTGGTCATGTACTTTGTATTTACACAATACATAGCATACAGGTCATGTCATGTGTTCAAAAGGCACATAGTTTTGAGTTTTAGGTCGGGTAGTCAACTCTACATGTCTTGAATCATGGAATTAATTTAAGCTAGATGGATTGTGCTGCTTAAATTTCATTTCACCATACACATTGTGTACAATGACCACCTAGAATGTACTTATAAAATTTCTGTGCAAATTAATTAGGCATTTAATATTCATTGAACCCTATCACGTTGTATGTGTGTCATCTACATACCATGTAGTTTAGTTTAGTATTATAATTAATTTTTATTCTGTGTAATTATTTTATATAGTGTCTAACCTATCTCACAATTTACTCTACATAAACATGTACAAATTACTTATCATGTAAACTTACTACATGGCATGAAATTATTTCTAGACAAACCCAAGAGATGCCTTGAGACACTCTATGTAATTCACATGATTATTTAGGAGTTATATGGCTTGAAAGGGAGATAAATTTTGTGTTGTCACATTTAACACGTGTTGTATAGTCTTCCATCCACATGTTAAATTTAAATAATTAAGAAAAATTTTAATTAATTACACAGAATGTGTAAATAACAAGTATGGAGAAATCTACCATGTCTCTAGACTCGACACATTACAATGTTGAGAAATTGTTCTCTATCGCTTGGGATGGCGAAAAGCATTGAGGGTTTCAAACAAAACAATATCCAATGATTTCACCCTCAAATCCCATAATCCAAAAAAATAAATTCAAAAATCAAAACAATAATGGTGTATTTATATGATGGGTACACATCCACAGACAGTATGAAATTTTGAAATAATAAAAAAATCAAGAAAGGAATAAAAATAATGGATTATATCAAAGATCTTCCAAAGTATTACAATTGAAATAAAATTATAAATTAAAAAAATTAAAAACTACAACTATGACATAAATAAGGAATGGGGATTATTAATGTTGATGAAATACATATATCAATTAATCTAACATTGAAATAAATCACATATACCATGGGACCTTAAGTCACCACTATAATAAATCAACAACCCCCCAAATTACATCCGAGTTTGGTGGAAATCCCACATTGTAGTCCATACATGATCCCCTATAAAAATTATGAAGTCTACATAACCATCAATGTTAGTATGTAGTGTCTTAACCAACACCTATTATGACACCACTCAGAATCCATTTCATTCCAATTATAAGATAAAATAATAATTAATGTTTTAAAATAAATATTAGAAAGTATTTTTCATTTCCTTTGCATGACATGAAAACAAACATCACATCAATTTTAATTTCAAAAACCAAAAAGTATATTCCCATTTACATTTAGAAATATACCGCTAAAAATGAATCCCTATAGGTTGGTTGAAATTATATTTCAAATTGTTTTCATCATAATATTATCATTTCATCTCAACATATCTCCTTACATTAAAAACCATTACCCACCCCTAATTTATGAATGAATAAAAATGAAAAACCATATAAAAGTTACTTATATAGAGAATAAATAAAAGAAAGAAAATAATAATAATAAAAGAATAATAACAACTAGGTTCAATCATAAACAATCGAATATATCAAAATTAGAAATATCAACTAGCATAACACCCTTCCAATTATTTTTTAAATAAATACCCATGTTTTCACCCTCAAAAACTATTTAATGGAGATTCCATAATTTAATCACCCATCAATTACATGGAAATATCATATCATAAGGCATCACAACATAATATCAATTTCACATACTGTATCTAAAACAAATTTAATGAAGATTACATATCCAAAAGTACATTAATTAATAACTGAATTGTCTACCAATACTAATAAAAACAATGACTAATCCAATATAATCAATACGGGTGGATCTTTTAGATTTTTGAATCCTTTTCATATAATGTTCAAGGTAGAAATTAAATTTTACACTAGGTATAATAAACATTAAATACATATCTTTTAACAAATATTAAAAAATAATATAATATAAAAATACATCATAATATAAATTTATGAAAAATAAAAAATATATAATTAAATCACTAAATAATTTCATAGATCAAGAATTCCCATTATAAATATTGAAAACATATTACACATTGAAACAACCAACTGATAAATTGTGTTAAGTTCAATCACCATTGTTAAATCATTACATTTGGTAAAATCCCTCATTAAAATTCTATTAAACACATAAATGGAACCAATTAAGTCTAGGAATAATAATCCATTGAATTTAGAAAACTCCTACAATATGTAAAAACTAAATCAATGGAAAAATATGGGGATTCATAATGAAATGTCCAAAAATAGGTTATAATATATTACCTTAACTAAGAAAAAAATTATTAATTAAAAACAACACATGGAACTCTCAAATGAATATAAAGACATAGAGAAACATACCTCAATTGATGCAATCATGTCACCTTTAAAAAATATCAGTAGAATAGTTTTTTAAAGGAGTTTTTTAGCCCCTATAAATGAAAAATCCACACTTGATATAACTCTAGACATGATACTCGACCACCATGGTCAATAGGGTTAGAAAAAAATGTTGAAAATATAATAAATTGATCTAAATAGAAAGGATAAGTGGAATGAGACCCTCATATTTAGAGTTTGTGGAAAAATCATCAATAAATCACCAATGAATCACTAGGGAGTGATTGTAGTGGGTTGGTATTTTCTTATAGATGATCCAAGATCTTTCGGTTTTATGTGTCAAATCTATGTGAGGAATTAACAATTCAAATGGACCAAAAATGAAAAATTAACCATAATCGAGTAGGTTTTATAGTTTACGAACACATGTGGTAACCATGAAATCACTTATGTAATAAAATTGTAGTAGGATATGCACTTAGGCTATAGATTTTAACAAAAATGTGTTCTAAATGTGTGGTATTGAAAAGTATCAAAAGTTTCATATTTTTTATCTTGAAATGCTTTAATGTAATGGGACTAAGAAATATGATATATATATATATATACACACATAAAAAAGATATTACCAATTAAAACTTCTCCAAACCATTCCAATTTTGAACTCCATAATGTACTCAAAAATTCTATAGGGAAGATATATTACAATCTCACCCCAAACACTTATCTAGTTATCTTCAAAAATCACTGGCATTGATAGTTCTAGTGATAAAAACAATAATTTAAGAGTAATATCCAACCAAGGTTTTTAATTCACTAATCTAGGATACATAATGATTTACCAAATGGTGAAAGTCAAAAGTATATCAGAATAAAAATACACCCAGATGGATACCATCACTTGAGTAAAAATTTCACCTGTGGTCTGATTATTGGTCACCCAACCATTTATATGTCACCTATTGAAGTATAAATAAATTTAATTTATACCATGAGAGTTAAAAACACTTCCTTACTAATTTATTCATTGGAAACATCAAATATATAAGATCACTAAACCAATAATTCAATTATCTATTACATGAAAAAAGATGTGGGATTTACCAATGTTAGAAATCAACACCCAATTAAAACACAAAATAGGGTACCCCAAATACTAACACATTAGACAAAACCCCCAAAAACCAACTACCTTGATTTTATCATGGTCTAATATATCTTCTTCCAATGAACACTAAACTTAATGAACCATTTAAGTTGACTAATATAGACACACAAATGAAGGATCATTGATGTTTTTGAACAAAATTTCTTAGAGTTCCTGTATTTCCCACACTAAAAACACATCAACAAACCCCTTTTTTAGGTAGTGTAAATCGTATGAGTTTTTAGTTTTATATTATCACTACCTCCCTGTTATGGTACCCCTAGATTCCTCTTCTCAATGGCCGGATCACCCATAGTAACCTAGAATTTAATTTGAGTTTTAGTCTCTTCAAGTTTTCCGATAACAAATACTTCAATGATGATATCCCCATTAAACACCTTGATATATGAAGTAATACCAAATAATAACACCATTGAATTGAGATTGGTGTGAATACCTATTTCAAATAACTGATCCTTTTTCAAATCGTTATAGATAAGCTCTAGACAGAAACGTACAAATATGGAAAAGTGTTTAGTATATTCCTTTAATATCTAATCCATATAATTAATACCCATGAATTCAACTACTATAATTACCTTAAAATCATCAAGATAATGGTATTGGATTAAAATAGTCTTAATATATTCTCAATATATACCATAAATTGGTTGGTCTTGGGTATTAGTCTTTCTCCACTCAAGACATGACCCCTGAAGAGCACAGTGATTTTATTTGACATAATGGTTCCCATAGTTTCTAAATTGCATAATATTCCTTAAACCATACATAGAAACAACCTTTCCTCTGGAGGGACTTAATTTCTATAAAATATAGTATTATAATGGGTCATAAACTGTAAATAATTATACACTAAAGGAGATATACATTTCATTACCACTATTTTAAGAGTTTAGGTACAGTTAGGAAATGATAATACCATATATAGGGCTTTATAATGACTACCAAGTGCATTTCATGTATCACAAGTTGTTTCCTTTATGAGGGTTCATATTCTAAAATATAAAAAACACAATATTCAATCAAAACACTCTAAATCCAAATTCATATGAAATAATATCATAAATCACACAAGTTAATACCATATAATTCCTTTAATATTTTGACTTCGAAATCATTAAAATTATCTTAGATAATATATTCCTAAAATAAACCAAAAATAAAATCCTTTTTTAGGAAACTGTTAACTTCCCTAAATAATTTTTCTATTCCTAAAAAATGAATGAGGAATTACATTTAATTTATATTACCATTTACCCTAATCAAAATCAATTTTTTTTAAAAAAATATCACAAAAACAAGTTATTTTAACAATATAAAGTATCTCGATCCAATTTAAAGTGACATCATGTTACTTGAAATTCAATGGAACTAATCAGTTGAAAATCAACCTAACCCAAAATCATTTCTTCTACTCAAATCATACATATTGGTATTCAAAAACATTTTACAAAATCATCTCATAATAATAAAACATGGTTTTTATAAAACTAAGTAAAATGCTCGGTTATAAGGAATCACAATAAAACATGAAAAAAAAATTGGAATTCATAACCCATTAATCCCACCCAATTACTAATTAATGATTAAAACCAATCATAATATAAATCTAAAATACCAAAGGGGAGAGAACAATAATATCAATAATGTTTTACCACTACGCGCGATTTAACAACAAGGTTTATCATACCATGCACTCACCATGAAAGTTTCTCTGGAACTCACTTATAATGGATTCTCATAGACTAGATAATGTTTATCTAACCATGGATGCCATATTTGTTTCTCTTAAGGTTGGTTTTCTAATTATAAATTCCCATAGTCTAGATTATAATTGTGCGTATGTAATTTTGAAATTTCTATTTCATGTTTGCAAGTCACATCATGAATAAGATAAAATAATTGCATAATTAATTATTCAAAGAATCATGGAATTGATAGAATAATGATAATATGGAAGTATTTAATTAATATGATTAGGAAATTTGAGGGATATTATCATTATAAAATTACTTAATTAAAAGGATTATATAATTTTTATGAAAATGGGAATTAAAGGTTTGGTTAGCCTAACTTTAAAGGGTTAATGGACTATATGATTAAATGTAGAATATTGTATTAAGGGTGAATTGTTCATTTTACTTCGTATAGATTAAGTAAAGATCATTAATTGTTGTGTTAAATTGAAATGGTGGACTATTTTGTAAATTTCTCAGAAAAAGTTAAATCATGATGAACCTAAATGAATATGATATTTGTGATATGTGTGAGTATTTGATAAATGATGGCAGGATACGGAATAATGACCTAAATACCCATATCTGATAATGAATGTGGTACAGGGACTGATGCACCAAATACCCATATGAATATTGACATGTGGGACATGGACTTATGCTATAAATAACCACGGGGTGATAAACATGATGTAATTGTCCTTTGAAAATGGAATTGGAATGGTGTTCCAAATATTCATGTTATGAATTTAGTTTCAAATAAATAAATAAAGTCGATGATATATTGAATTATGATTCCCTGTGTGATATGGTTTAGACTTTGGCATGGGTCGAATCATGTATTGATAGTTAATGTGTCATTATGAAGCCAAGAAATTTATCTGGTTTATTAAGGAATAATGAATTGTGATAAATATTTACATTATTTATTATAATTTATTCTTTACACAACATCATACATTGTTATATAATAGATATATTTTTATACCTCATTTGGGGTTGACTACTGGGTTCTTCTCACACCGTACTCATACTTCCTGATCAGTACCTGAATATACTTCATATTTGTAGGATAGGAAAAGGGAAAGTGCTCTGTGATAGATGGTTGAGTTTGGATAGAGCCTAGATGAGGGAACCTGATGTGTTTTTGGGACCTTCTTGGGGATTTTTCAATTTGTATTTATTTTGGTTTTTCATATTGACACTTGAAACATATATGGAATGGCATATCTACTTCTTTGGTTTGGTTATTGTTTTCATGTTATCAGTTAATGTGTGATACTAGACTGTAATTGTTTATGGTATTATTCAAGTTATTGTATATCATCAGTTGGAAATTATTTATTTATTTAATCTTTGGTACTGTTTTGATAAATATGGTATAGTCTCCCTGTATTATATTTTTCACCCTTTCTTCTAGTCGGAATTCTATAGAATATTGGTAGCCTAACTTGAGGTCATGGGACCAATTAGCTCGGGGAACTGGTATAGGGAACATGGGTTGGGATTTGACGAATTGGTATCAACATAATTTTCATTTATTTTATTTGGTATTACTATTTGGGAAAGGTATACATGAGGCTAGGATGAGTTGATCCAAGATCCAGATCTCATTCTTGGGAGTAGCTAACCCAATTATGGAGTAAATTCCAAGTACCTAGGGTGGCGTTATTGATAATTATGATTGTTATTTTTCTTGGATTTAATTTCACCTTAATTGATTCACATTTTGTATGATTCTATTAATGTTTTATGATATTTAACTTCATTTCCCAGTATGTAATGAGATTTGTTTATAAATGAATCATTTTAGTCCCTTAGGATTTATTATGACATGAATCATTTTACGCAAGCATTGAAAACCATATTTTGTGGTGTCTTGTTAAATTAAATTTTTTATTTATTTTTGAAATTTAATTGAAAAATGTTCCCAAGATGAAATTGAAAATTGTAAATAATGATAAATGTGGTGAATTAATGTGTACAATGAGGTTCTAATGCTAATCCTTGAAATATGAAATTTTTTTACCCTATGTAAACCATCACCAAGTTGAGTAATGGTTTACAGAAGTGGTATCACTTCAGTTTCAATATTGTGGTGGAGGGTAGGGTATGACCTGTTATGGATTTATATGAATACAACTCATTAAAAATGTGTTAATATTAATTAATTTTTCCAAATACATATGTTTGAAATTTTAAATATATGCCTCCATGAAGATGATTGATGATAATATGATTGTATGGTTTGGGAGGAAATGATTCTCTAGAAGCGGATCCTAAGGACTTGATAGTTCTGAGGGCGGAATCCAGAGAGAAATTTTGTGATACAATTTCTCACATTGTGCAATTTTATGTAAACACTCACAAGGGTGGTTTTGAAGTGTATTTATAATTTGACATGGGATTTTTGGTTGCAACACCCTATGATTTTTTCTTGAGAGGGTGTACATGAGGTAGCGGACTATAGGATTGAGTGTATCTAAATGATCCTTAAGCACAAAGATACACTTGTAAAGAAAGAGTCAAACTAGTCAATTATAAGTTATTTGGTCAAGACAAGCATTGGTGGGATATCTAGAATCGGGATGGATAGCTTGATAATATAGAGTAGAAGTAAATTCAAGATAAGTTCTTGGATAATATTTACCCTAAGACACTTAGGTGGGAGAGGGAATTATAATTTAAGAGGTTGAACTACGAATGTAGGTTAGTGATAGACAATGTTGGTCACCTTACTAATTTTTGGTACTTTTCTTCATCATTAGAAGGAGATAAAGAGGCTATGGTAAAATATTTTTAAGATGGAATTAAATGTGAGATTAAGTCCTGGTTTAATATTTTTTGTTGAAAAAGATTTTAATTGTTGTGATTTAGGATCTCATTTCTAAGGGGATCTAGAAGAAGGATTCTAGTGAGATGAATTTTGTTTCTATTAGATGGATAAGAGGTATTCCCTTTGAGGTTAAGAAGTGTTTATATGATAATGTTACCACAACAATGGAAATAAGGGTGGCCAAAAGAAAGGATTAGTTAAATTGGACCATGCATTAGTTCCCAATCACTAATGGAGTGGGATGCATTATATTCATCTATAGTTTTCCTAACCACTAGTAGAGTGACAATCATTTTTCAAGATAGAACATGTAAAATTATTCTAGAAGAACCCATGATATATGGGTAATTAAAAAGTATCTTGGTATCATAAAAGTTCTATAAAGGGATCCTATACCCTATATTAGTCCTAAAGCTCAAGTTCTACTGGTCATGTCAGTCGAGGAAGTCGGTGTGCTACTTCAAGGAAAGAGTGCTCGTATGAGCAGAGTGGTGTAGCTCAGGGGACTTTGATTGCATCATAGCATAAAGGGGTAATATAGTTTCATGGAGTGTAGCCTACACTTTTGGATATAAAGATAGGACCATTGATCGTTAGAGGTGATGTTCTTATAGATTCTATGTCTACTAGTGTCGTATTTGATATAGAAGCCCCTCATTTTTTATATCTAAAAAAGTTGTGAATGGATTGATTATTATTGTGCAATTTTTTATTGGGGTTATGAAAATATATAAACTATAGGTAGTATGATCGAGATACATCTCTTTATATAAGGGTTTCTCTCCCACTATTGGGGAGTATCATTTTCTATGAGATATTTACATCCTTGATATATCAGGTATTGACATTATTTTGGCTATAGATTAGTCGGTAGTGTACTGAGAATGCATTGAGTTTTACCATAGGTGACTGACTCTTATGTATCTTGAGGGTGAAAATTGTGTTCATCATCGAGAGTGGGATATCCATACGGGTGGTGTAGGGGCAATTCATGAAACACTAGGGGATCTTACCAATCAGTTTGTGAGTATTTTTATAGATGATGACATGTGAAACATTATGAATTTCCACCTATAGTAGACCAATTCTATTTCATGTCTCCTGAGGACTTCATAGGGCTTCCACCTAAGATATATATGGAATTTAAAATTTATCTCATGACTATTGGTGATCCTATTTTGATACCACCTTATAGAATGGCACCAACTAATACTCAAGATCACAAGAATCAATAGGACGTATTGATGGATAATGGATTTATCAATCCTAGTACGTCTCATTGGGTTTCTATAGTCTTGTTTACTATGAAGGTTGATAGATTCTTGTGCTTATTTATGATTACTAAAAGTTGAATCATATTAAAGTGATGAACTGGTATCCTATTCAATGTATCAATGATTTATTTGACCAATTAAGAGGAGCTTTTGTTTTCTCAATGATTGAATTGAGGTTTGGGTATCATCAGTTGAGATTTCAGCCATATGATATACCATGGATATCTTTCAGAAGTAGGTAGGGATTGTATGAGTTCATCCCGAAGTTTACTTGATTGATAAATGCTTCATCCTTGTATATGGTCTTGGTGGACCAAATCATTCACCTGTACCTAGATCAATTTATGGTTGTTTTGTTGATCATATTTTGGTTTATTCCAAGACTCATGAAAATCATGCCCAATATCTTAACATCATCATAATTACCCTGAGAGAGAATTGGTTATATGTTAAGCAAGCTATTTTTTAATTCTAGATAGGCCGAGTACATTTCATGGGTCACGTCATCACCGAGGAAGGTGGTTCAGTAGACCCAGAGAAGGCATAGGTAGTGGATTCTTGGGTGTATCCCAATAATGTTTTTTATATATAAATATTTTTGGGTTTGGAAGGTTATTATCAAATTTTAACCCATGAATTTTTTCCACTTGGAATCACCACCTTCTTTCTTGACCAAGAACATGATTGAGTTTTAATGGTCCAGGGTATGTGAGAATTTTTTCCTAGAGTTGAAGAAGAATTTGGAAAATGAAAAGGTTTTGAACCTACCAGATCTGGGGTGAGGAGTTTAATTTTTTCTTATGAATATATGATAATAATTGGATTAGTGTTGATGTAAGGGGTTTCTTTTGGTGTATAATTCATGGAATTTGGGGTTGAATGAATGAAATTGACCTATAAATGATCTTTATTTAGATGTGGTTTTTTATGCCTTGAAGTGTTGGCATCATTCTCTATTGGGAAAACAATTTTTGTGTATACTGAGCACAATAGAGTAAATTATATCTTTATTTAAATATATTTTAATCTCCATAAGTTATGGTTTGTTTATTATATAAATTCATTTTATTTTTACATCCTATATACACCCGATAATGGAAACAATGTTGTTGACTCGTTCAGTAGAGAAACTCAGACTCGGTCAGTTCAAGAGTCCAGTTCTAGGTGGAAGACGATACCTTTATTGGAATAGATACATATTGTGTCTTTAGAGGGAAACGAAAAGATGATCATCATCTCAGTATTAGTGGAATCCAAAATTTTTGTAAAAAAATATGGGGAGATGATATGAGGATATATTATGATTGACCATGAGGTAAAGCCTTTAATTTGGGGAGCCAGCTTCAGATTAGACCATATATGGGGATGATATCATCCATGTAAAGAACCATGTTTTTGTGCCTATGATTGTTCAATAGAAGAAGATGTGTGAATTTCACACCTCAACATGGGAAATGAATCTGGGTTTCCTAAAAATCTAATGTGACCTATGTCGATAATATTGGTGGTTGGGTATGAAATATAAAATTGTAGGGTTAATTATTAGAAAATAAACCTATCAATAGGTTAAGGTCAAGATTTAATTGCAAGGTTGTTTACAAAAGCTGTTTACTATTCTACAATGGATGTGGAATGATGTTACCATGGACATTATAGTGTTTCTTCCAAGGTTTCTCTATATGAAAGATGCAATTTGGTTGATTGTAGACTGACTGATGAAAGTATAACATTCCTTTTTTATCTAGGAGACTTTCTTAGTGCATAATTTGGGGGGACTTGTACATTCTAGAGATAGTCTATCTACATGGGGTTATATGGATTTTAGTTTCAATTCATGACTAGCATTTCACTTTTTACATATTAAAAGTCTTGTATAATTTTATTTATACATAGGTATTTTCTAGTATGTTCTTCTACTCACAGATAGATTGGAAGTCAGAGCATACTATATAGGTTTTGGAGGATAATCTATGAGTGTGTGTTCTAGATAATGGTTGGTCTTGTTAAAGCCACCTAGAACTGGTTGATTTCTCCTATAACAATATTTATTAAGAAATTATTCAGATGTTACTATATGTATCTCTTTATGGAAGGCCATGTAGATCAATTATATGTTGGATGGGGAAATGTGGGTCTGAGTTTTTGGGACCAAGTATTATACATGATACATTGGAGAAGGTCAAGTTGATTCTAAAACATATGGATATGGTTGTGAGTATGAGGAAGTCATATGTTGAATGAAATTTATGACCCCTTGAGTTTAAAGTGGGTGATCATGTGATCCTCTAAGTGTCTTCTAGGTTAGGTCAACATATGACTTAGAGAAAGGGAAAGTTGGTGCCCATGATTGGGGGACCTTTTGAGATTCTAGAGATAATCTGAATAGTTGAGTATCGATTTGTTCTTCCACAAAGGTATGGTTTTATGCATGATGTCTCTTTATATTTCATATATTTGGTAGTATTATCCTAACCCCTCTCATATGACTGATGTTAGTGATGTTGAACTTTAGTCCAATGTGTCCTTTAAGGAGATTCGAATACATGTTATAGGTCGTTTTGACAAAGTGTTGCAAGGAAACACTGTATAAATGCTAAGAGTGTTGTAGAAACATTTCTATTCTTAGGAGGAAACGTGGGGATATAAATATATTTATTGGCTTAGTGGACCAATCTTTTAATCACATGATCTTATATATTCATCGGAGTAAATTTTGAGGATAATCTATTATAAGGTAGGGAGATTATAGGATGGTAACATTTTATGGATATGTCTAAAACTCATTTATAGGTATTATGTTACCCTTTTTGGTATATCTTGGGTGGATTGTACTTTGTCTATGTTTCGAGATAAATTGGAGAATTTTGGATGGAAAATGGGTTGAGTATGATTTGCGAATAGTTTGGAAAAATAGTTAGTCCACCCTTCCCAATGTGTGAAATCCCAAATGGAGGGTATTTCTCTAATTGGAAAATAGCTCCTCAAACCATTCACCCACTTAGTAGGAACTATAAACCCCAAAGAATAGGTGTATATTTTTTCAAACCATGCACCATATCTAGAAAACCATGCACGTGGGTTTTATTTCTCTAAATGACATTATTATACCTAGACACCAAATTCTATCCTAACATAATTACCAATGATTTTGGAAAATATTTGGTGGATTCCATGCCTCCTTTAACCCTTTTTCCAAAAAATATAAGATCCAATCAAAATATTATCTTCCAATTGGTAAGGGTTTTCTTACCCACTTAATTTTTATAAATCTCTTGTCTCTCTTTCCTGATGAATAGGGATTATTTTACCTCCATTGGTGATGGTTTAGAACTTGGTTTTTATTAATTTTAATCTTTTGGATCTTGATCCTAGTTTTCGTCTCAAAATATTTCACATTGTTGTGATCTTGAATGTTCCACTTTAATATGGGGAAGTTTCACTTTCAAACGTCCATCAATGACCTTGAGGTTGGTTGTCTAATTTTAATTCCCATTGTATTAACTAAAATTAAGTGTATGTAACATTTAAATTGGTATTTCACATTTTATAATCACATATTAAATTGGATTAATTAATTAGTTTATTAATTAATTAATGGATAATGATATTGATGTAATAATGGGGCTACAAAAGTTGTTGATTAATGTGATTATGAAACTGGTGGGATATTTAGATTATGAAAATGGGTAGTTAATGGAATTATGGAATTTGAATGATAATCAAAATTAAAAGTTCGTTTGGATTAAACTTTAAGGGTGAATAAATTATATGATTAAATTGATGAATGGTTTAATGGTTAATTGTTCATTTTAATCCATGTGAATTAAGTGAGGAACCTTTATTTTTGTGATAAATTAAAATGGTGCAGAGTGATGAGAAGTTTTTATAAAAAGGTTAATGATGATTAACCTTGATGAATATGAAGTATGTGATATGTGAGATTATTTGATAAATAAGTGTGGGACCAGAAATAATTCTCAAAACACCCATATTAAAAATTAGTTTTTTATCGGGACTGATACTCTGAATAACCATATGAACATTAAGGTTTAGAACATGGAATAATGCACCAAATACCCATAGGGTTCTAGAAATGCCATTCTAGACCCTTGATATTGGCATTAGATTGGAATTCCAAGTTTTCATGTCATGAATTTGGTTTTAAATGAATAATGATATCCATTGATATAATGAATCGTGAATCCCTAATTGATATGGTTCAGACTCTGGACCCTGTAGATGCAGGTATTGAAGGTTCGGCTGTCATAATGAACAAAGCAAATTTATGTGGTTAATTAAATAATAGTGAATTTTGATAAGTGTTTACTTTATTTATTATAATTTATTCTTTATACAAATTGATTCACTGTTATAGATAGGATGTTGTTTCAAACATCATTGGTGGGGGATTACTAAGTTGTACTGACATTGTAGTTGTGCTACCTGATTAGTACCTCAATGGACCTCATGTTTTCAGGATAGGACAAGGGAAACAACCCTATGATAGTTGTTGGAGTTGTGATGGATCATGGATGAGGGAACCAGACATGATATCGTGCATTATTGTGAATTTTTCAATGTGTCATTATTTTTTGTTTCACATTGACACTTGACACATATACGATATATCATATCTACTAATTTGGTTTGGTTATCATTTTCCTCTTCAGATTTATCATTCGATTTTGTTCTATATTGGTTATGTTATTATTCTGGATAGTGTCAATCACTAGTTGGCTATGGTTAATTTATTTACGCTATTTTCATGCTTTAATAAAGAGGGTATAGTCTCCCCATTTTTTATATTTGACCCTCCTTACTATTTGTCAGCCTCTAAAATATGGGGAGGTGCACTTGAGTTCAGGTGGCCAATCTTCTTGGGGAACTAGTTTGTGGAACCAAGTTCGGGATATTACTCCCAAAAAAAATATGTTCTTGTTATAAATTACTTGAGCTCCTAAAATTCATAGTAGTAAAAATCCATTTGAAAATTCCTAAGAATAATAAACTATAAAAACCAAATTTAAAAAAATCATGGCTGCCCATGGTAACTCAAATCTCAATAAGAAGAAGAGTTGGTAGAACAATTATCTGAACCTACCTCTTAGGATCCAACAGTCATATCTCTAGAAAACCTTTGTCCCCATCAAATATAAATATAGATATGATTCTCTTTTCTATTGAACAAACCTAGGTCAACCGTCCTTGTCACCAAACCCAACTCCCTAAAGTTCCTTAAGAACATTCCTAATCACCACAGTTTGGAGACAATCCCTAAGGGTATCAAACACAATAGTTGGGAATAACATCACCCTCAAAATCCCATAATCAAAAACATAGGTTCCAACTAAAAACCTGAAATTTTATCTCAATACATTGGATTCTTAGGTACAAACATTAAGAAATTATAAAATAATAAAAATTCAAAAAAGGCATAACAATAATGAGTGACATGAAACTTATAAAAATGCATCACCAATAAAATTACATTCTTTATTAAAAAGTTTCAAATACACAATTATGAGTAAATGTTGGAGAGTCTAATACATGACATATATAATTGATCCAAGAAAATATGAAATTAAATCAACTATGTGAATCGAATTCACCTCTATGAATCAACAAACCCTTTATTTCTACCAAATATTAGTTCCAATCCCACTTTGATGTCAAGAAATCATCTCCTATATAGGACATAGAGACACAAACCCACTAATATCAGTATGTGGGTTGCGAGACAAGGCTTATTAGGATACCATGAAGAATCAAATTCATTCCTTTTATAAGAGAACCCATGAATGATAGTTAAAAAAAATAGTAAAAAACAATTAATTTCCCTTACGTGATATAAAAACAAACATCGCCATAGAGTTTCTTTAGTAAAACTAAAATCATGTTCCAATTTACATTTATAAATGCGCTCTTGAACACAAATATGTATATTTCGGTTTAAAATAACTTTAATTTTTTTTCATAAAACACTATAATTTGAAAATGCAACATCCCTTTAAATTAAGAAACTTTATAGAAGAATTAATAAGGGACATATGAAAAAGGGAAAACCATATAAAAGGTACTAATATGGTGAATAATGGAAGGAAAAAACAATAATCATACAATTTATAAGTTTATTACAACAATCCTCAGTCATAAAAGAATAAATATATCAAAAGTAAAAAAATAAGAAAGAAGCTCACATGATAAATAAAAAATAAAGGAATCATAAAAAACACAAATTATGGTTCATCACATTAAAGACTAATAGGGTAATAATTTCTTGTTCCTTGGTCGAACCAACTTACTACAGGTTTTATGATCCTACAACTTTCTACCTGAATTAATCTCAACTAGCCTCATCGACCACACACCCCTTATTCAAGGTCATAGAATAAATTTAGGGTTTATTATAATATTCCTAATATCTACTATAATAACACCTATACCTTGACATCTTATGTAGTTATCATGTTTTACACCAGGAAATAGCTAAAATCAGTAGAACACATTCATCATCCATCAATCACATGGAATAACCATAGCATAAGGAATCACGACACAATATCAATTTACCAGCACACCTCTCATGCTCCCATAATAAAGATACCCATTGAAAAACTAAAACCATTAGTTAAAATATAATTTATCACCCAATACTCACAAATAAGAACAAATAAAAACAATGGTATTAACATGTGTGTATATTATAGATTTTTAAATCCTTTTTGTATATGGTTCTATCTATTCCTTTTGTTTTAATGTATAAATAATACAATATGCATACATTTTTTAAGATAAATATTTAAAAAAATGTTATAAATTCTAGTGAATATATAAAAAAAATCAAATAATAATCCAAATCAAGTAATTAAGTCATTATATAATTTCATAGATCAAACACACCATATTTAAATTTAAAAAAACATGAAACAACCGACTTATAAATCATAGTAGGTTTAAACACTATGTGTAAATCATTTACTTTGATAAACCCCCTAATTAAAGTTCTATCAAACACATAAATGGAATTAATTATGGATTACAATAAAAATACATTATTTTATGAAGTTTATTCTTTTTTTTTAAAATAAAATCACTATAAAACAAATGGAATTCTTAATGAAACTACCATAGATATCATAAAAAATAGTTTCTTCGCTAACATAACTAATATTAAACAATAAATCACCCATGGAACTCTTAAATGAAAGTGATGAAATAGAGACACATGCCACAATGGGTAGAATTTTGTTTCATTCAATTAATAACAATTTAATATATCTTGATATGAGATTCACAATTCTTAAAAACCCAAAACCACACTTTTGCAAACACTAGAAATGATACTCAACCACCATGGCTTGTGGGGTTAGATAAATAAAATATAATAAAATAGATAGATAGAATCTGGAAGGAATATAATGTGACCCTCAACAAGAGATTTGGTTGATAAATCAACAATACAATACCTTATAATAACTTATGTGGGGGTGGAGAGAGAGTGGATGGTCTGAGAGAATACCTTACATCGGCTGATTTTACGTGGGGAATACAAGGGAGAAAATGGATTCAAAATAAAAAAACATCAACAATCTATTATGTATTAGGTTTTAACTATACTATTTACTAAAGCATGTGGTAACCATGAAACGACCACTATAATAAAATCATGTCTTTTGAACGTATAGGTTTTATTGTTTACAAAACTATGTCACAAGTATACGACCTAGAGAATTTTAAAAAATTTCATATTTTTTATCCAGGAACACTTCAATCTCATGGGGCTATGAAATAGAATTTATATATAGAGAGAGAGTGAAATATGACCTTATAGGGTCAAAATTCTCCTTACAAATTCAATTATCTTCCCCAAAAAAGTCATTGACAATTGAAGAAATGAAATAGAAAACCATATCATCCATAAAATAGATTTATTTATCATCAAGAAAAAAATCCATGATATTTGGAGTAAATAAATTATCTCAAAAGAGGAACATCCAATCAAGGTTACTTATTCACTATTCACATATACATTAGAACATTATAACAGATAAAAATAAAAAACACATCTAAATTAAAACACAATAAGTAAGATAAAATCTCCAAAATGAAACTTTAACATTAATAATTACTATTTATCTTCCCCACCCACATTTATAATTCTTCTAATGAGGGATAAATATATAGTAATTATACCACGTTGGTTAAAAACTTCCAATATATTTTAAACGCATGAAGTGTAAAAGATATCTAAACACTAAATTAATATGTGAATTATCTATTTCATGAAAAATATGTTGGATTTAATTTTTTTACCAAGAAAGACCCAATAAAAACACAAAATAGGGTAACCACATTTTCTAATTCTAGACTACCAATCATATCATTGATGAAGATATCACCAAGATTTGATCTAGGTATGAGGCTTCATTTTCAAATGACCATTAAACCTATAGAACATCTCATGGTGAATGATACATCTATACTGATGACAGGTCCTCAGAGTCACTAAATAAGACTTCTTAGTGTTCCCTAGTATCCCACAATAAAACCATACCAATGGACTTCTTTTCACTGATGTATTGGAATAAAGTTCAGATGGAAACTATATATTATCACTACCTCATTTCCTCAGTCCTTCTAGATTCTTATCCTTGATGGTAATATCACAATTAATGTCACCAAAAAGAATTGGAGTTCTGGTCTCCATATGTTTTCCTACCATAATCACTTCAATTATGACATAATTTTTAACCACATCTAACTATTAAGTATTTCCAAATAGGAACATCATTAGACAATGATCATGATGAAGCCCTTTTTTAAAGAACTGAGACTTATTCGAATGATTAGAGGCTAGATTATAGTATAACGGTTATAATCATAAAAATTGTTCTATATTTCCCTATGTTAACTGACCATATTGATATACACATATGAATTATAACTCCTTAGTAACACTAACTTACATTGTATAATTGAACATGATGAAAATTTTCTTAAAATGTTCCAAAGAAATAAATTCAATTAGTTGGGTATGGGTAGTAGTCTTCCACTACTCAAGACATGACTCCTCAAAAAACACAATGATCTCATTTCCCTATAAGTTTCAAGAGTTTATGAATAGTTTAATAATCCTTAAACTATATATAGACACTCAATTACCTCATGAGTTTCTGTATAACTGAAAAATAAAGGAGAATATTGATCCATAAACTCTTTCATATGATTTAGAAACTATCAAGAACATGGTTATGACACTCAATCAAAATTCAAGGTAGATTGAAGAAATATAAAGACCATATCTACGTTTTCACAATGATTAACTAAAGCATTATCCCTTGGAATTCTATATTCCTTTCCTGGGTTTACATTCAAAAATAACACAAACCAAAATATTCACTCATATATTTTCAAATCCAGAAACAAATGAAATAATATCATAAATAAAACAATTCTAGACCAAAAAATCAGTTTTCTAGTTCCACTTAAAATTCTTTGAAAATATATCATGGTATATATTCCAAAAATTATCAATAAAGAAAACTCAATTCTAGGAAACCAATTATATATCTAAATCAAATATTTTCTTCTAAAACATTGATAATGGTATTCCCTTTATTGGAGACACTTTTGGGACTTTACAATGATTAAGTAAATACTTCCCTCCTTTAGTCTCCTATTCCTTTTTGGGGTCATATTATAAAATTTGATAAAACGTAATATTCAATTAAACTAATTAAAAACCCAATAAAAAGGAACATCATAAATAAAATAGATCAAGACCATAAAATTACCTTTATAGTTCCACTTCAAATATTTTAAAAATATCTCATGGTATATGTTCCTGAAATCATCCATAAATAAAACCAAATAATAGGAAACCATTTACATCTCTAAATCATATTTTTTCTTTGAAAAAAATTGAATAATATATTCCCATTATTTTATATTACCATGTTGATTCATAAAAATCCCTTATTATAAAAAATAAAAAATCAACTAAAATAATGTAGCTAAACTTTATAAATTCTCCCACTTCACTTTGAAATCACTTCATGTTACTTATGAATCAATGGATTTTTTCCTTATAAATAAACCCAGACTAAAATAATTTTTTATAGTCACATAAATTATAATTTTGTTCAAAACATTTCCCAAAATGTTCTCATAACACTAAAAATTATTTTTTAAAACCTATATCATATACTATGTTCTAGAGAATCAATTTTAATCATGAAAAAATGATATTTATATCCCATAAATCCCACCCAATTACTCATAAATTAGAAACAATCATGTTAATGTAATTCTGAAATACCAAATGGGAAATAAGAAAAAATTTCAATCTCTTACCACTATACATGGTTTGTTAAAATGGGTTTTCAGAATATACACTAAAAAAGTAAGTATCATTGTAAGTTTCTCATGTTGGATTCTAATGGTTTGTTCATGGTTTGACTAACTGTGTACCTTAATTGTGCACATATGGGTTTCCCACATTTGCACCCAAAAATAGAGAACTTCTTAATAAATTATGGAACCTATCTAAAATATAGGTCAAAAATAAACATTATTAAAACACCTCAAAAAGCAATCAATTATAAAACCAAAATTCCAAGTAAAACCCTCAACCACCCATGGAAACTCAATGAATGGTATAAGGAATATATGGCTAGACACTTATCCTCACTATTCTCTCAAAATATGTTGTTTTTATCTCTAGTATGCATTTACTCCCTAAAATAAAAAAGATGTAATTGATACCATTTTTTAACAAACAACCCTAGTTCAACTTACCACGTCACCTAACTCAGCTTGCTATGGGGATTGAAGAACATTCTCGATCACCACGTCCTGGAGACCATAATCGATGGTATCACGCGCTACCATTTCAAATTATTGTATATTAAAAATATCATAATATTACCAAAAATATATTCAAAACAATGTATGAGGTCCTAACACGTGGGATACTCTCCAAAAAAAATTATAAATTTAAAAAACAAAAAAAAATCAAACAAGCCATAATAATAATGAATAACATGAAACATCTTCAATGGAATTATAAATAATAATAATAATAACATTATTAAAAATCTTAAAATTCACATGTGAGACTGAAATGAGGAATAAAGGTAAATAAGGTTAATATGTGACATATCCAAATTAATATAATTACAGAGAAATTGTGTCCACCTTGTGGCTCCAATTCACCATCATGATTCCAAATTGACCCTCTTTCCATCCAAAATAGGTACAAATCCCACATTCAATTAACGATCTTTTCACATGCATAAAACATGGAGACTATACACCCACTGGTGTGAGTATGTATTGGGTTATCTAATTCCTAGTAAGATACAACCCAGAATTCATTTCATTCTATTACTAGAGAAACCAAGAATGAGTGTTTGAAAATAGATATTAGAAATTGGTTTTCATTACCTTTTCATGATAGAGATATATACACCAACTCAATGTTCCTTTAGAAAAACCAATATATTTTTCCTATTTAAATTTATAAATACACCCAAAAACATTAATCCTCAAAGGTAGTTTTAAAATAAATTTCAAATATTCTTTCATAAAAATATTAGCATGTTATAATAAACCATAACTTTACTTTTAAAATATTTTAGAAACCCTCAATTATGGATGGATAAAAAGGTAGAAATATATAAAAGGTACTTCCTTGGAGAGTCATGAAAGGAAAAATAACAGTAATTCAAATAAAAAATTTACAACATCAAAGATGAATCATAAATAGACCAATATATAAAAGGAAAAAACATACCAACAAAAAATTAACTCACGTGATAAGTAAAAAATAGTGTAATCATAACTTACAATACATATCATGGGGAATTACGATAGGTACTGATGGAAAAATACTTTGACATGGCTAGGTGTAACTATCTATCAGCATCTTTTATGGTCCAATTACTCACAACATGAATCACTCTCAACTGGCCTCATTAGACAAACACCACCTAACTGGGCTCCAAATATAACACTGGTGTAGATTATCAAGTGCATAACATCACCTAGTGTAACACCCATCCCTTGATTTCCCACTTAGATACCTATATTTTCCCAATGAAATTATCTATTGGATGTGTCCACTTTCTTCATCCATCAAACATATAGAAATTTCATAGCATATGGAATCACCACATAGTATCGATTTCCCATCCCACCTCCAACACTGCCTTAATGAGGAACCCATTTAAAAAAATTCAAGAATAAAATAATAGAAAATTCATCTCCCAATACTCACAAAAAATAATAATTAGTAAACAATGTGGATCAATAATGGTGTTATTTTTATCATTAAAAATCATTTTTTCATAGAGTTCTAAACTAGCCTAAAATTATAAACTTGTTTTCAAATTCATTAAATACTATTTTTTAGTAAATATGTAAAAAAATATAAATTCAAAATAAATCATCCGAAAAATAAAATCCTAATCAAAATAATGTAATGAAATCACTAAATCATTTCATAAATCAAACACACCAAATATAAACTTGGAAAAGTAACTAAAACATGAACCACCCAACTTATAAATCTTGGTAGGTTCCAACTCCTTGTATAAATTATTTCCTTTGATAAAAACCATCATTGAAATTCTATAAAGAAAATAAAGGGTACTAGTTCATGATTAGAATAATGATACACTTAATTTAGAAAACTCTCCAATTTCATGAAAAATTATTTGTTTTGAAACAATAGGGATACATGATGAAACAAACAGAGATATATTACACTATTCTTTACTAAAAACATTTTTTTAATAACCAACAACCCACATAACACTCAAATTAAAGGAATATAACTTAGTCATATTCTTTAATAGATTTAAAAATTTCAACATAAATAAAAAATACAAGAATAAATAATGATAGGATCATCACAACCCCTAAAAAAAACACGAACATTAAGAATCCCTAGACATGATACTCAGTAACCCTCACATGTAAGGTTTGATAAAAATGAATAACTAGAAGAAATAAAGATAAATATTAAATATATTGATAATGAGATATTTAACATTATTATTGGTGTATGAACCACCTAAAACCACTACAAAATATTCAAGGAGGGAGTGGAGAGGGAGTTCAATTGTTTTGAGAGACCCCAAGGTCAACTAGTTCAAAGTGGGGAATTAAAGGGAGAAATATAAAATTTAAATGGACCTAAAATATAAAAAATACCCATACATGAGTAGGTTATATAGTTTACCCACATAGTTAAACAAACCATTTCAAAACCATTAAATTTCCATAGTAATAAAACTATAACAGACTGCACACATATGCTCCATGATTTTCCAAACCATGTGGTAAATGTGCGGCCAAGAAAATTTGTACAAATTTTATATTTTTTAGTCCAAATAACTTCAAATATAAGGGACCAAGAAATATTTTAAATATATACACATGAAAGTGATATTGGGGTTTCATACTATATGAATTAACTATAAGACCACCACATCATGTTGGGGATACATGTCATCTAGGAGAGTAACATGATTTGTAACCCTACAAATTACATGTCACCCTAAAATTCAATATGTTATGTAATTTAATTTTTTAAAATAATCCCCCATATATCATATTGAAATTGGTGAAACCATGTACATGTGTGGTTTACTAAGACTACATGATGTGTAATTATGCTAAATATCATGTAATTCAGTCATGTAGTTAGGATGTTTTTCCACTAAAGTTAGAATATCCATGCATTATTTACCTATTATTTGTCATATTATAGTCCATGAACATGGTAACTTATTTTTATGGATTAAAAATGAAAACAAACATTAAAATATAATAATATATTTGAGATATTGATCAATAAAATTAAATGACTATAAATTTGAACACGATTTCTCTGATACCATTTCAAGGTTCTGGGAATAGATGAAGTGTCAAATAATCCCATTAAAAACATGGCATATATTTAATTTAATGAATAATAAAAATGAGCATGAGGATTAATCCTAATGTATAATGAATATATATGAAGAAAATGGCAAATAATCCTAAAACCAAAAGATATAATCTTTGACATTAAATATATAATTAGTTTCAATAAAATAAAAATAACATAATATATAGATTCTTCTAAGATGACTCAATTGATCATTCAAACCAAAGTCAAATTATACCATGGTTTTACTAGGAGAATCAAAAAAAAAATCCCTCAAGGGGTGATCCACACATTACACTGAATCTCTTTTCAAATATGATGAAACGGTGGGTGATAGCATGGACAATACATTTTTATTATGTTGTTCTCCATGATCAAAACATAACCCTGAAAACATGATGATTTTATTTCACATTCTCGTAATATTGATAGGGGAAGGAGGTTAGAGAATTATTTCAGTCTGTACTTAAACCTAAGAGTTGTCCTTTATTAAGATAATTCTCTAGGGAGATGATGCGTTATGTGTGGGGCCAATGATTTCTAACTTTTCCGAAAATAAAATAACATGGTATATATATTACTAGGGTTTATTATGGATAGTAACAAAAATGTAACTAATTAAATAATAAACATAGTATATTTCTCATGATAATAATAAAAATATTATTATTATATAATGGAATGCAATGAATATTTCAAATAAATATCAATTTTTAAAATAATGATTTATTTATTTAAATAATATTTAAGCTTATAAATTTTCAATAACTAATCACTTAACTCTACTCATCCATATTCCTCATCATTTATTAAAAAATAAATAGTAAAAATTATTCCTTCGATAAAGAATTCAATATTATATTAACAATCATGCTAATAAAAATTTATTTTCATATTCACATAACTAAATAAATATTTGTAAAATAATTAATATTATAAATTCCTTTAGGGGTAAAACTATAAATAAATAAATATTTTATTTGATGAACTTTCATATAAAAAATTATTTAATTATTTAACCTGTTTTATTGGTTGAATAATTATAAGTAAATAAAATATCTGGAATAAATATTACTACTCAATCTTTATAACAATATTTATTTCAACTGTTAAATCCAAATAGAATTTATCTGATATAAATGGATACATTAGGTGTGTGTACTTTTAGGAATCTTTCTAAGTGGAATTAAAAAGGATTTATTAAATTCCAAGATCTGTTTATAGAAATATATCATGGAATCTATATGCGAATAATTTACGGTATAAATTAAAATAGCCATAAAAGAACCCAAATTGTGTAATATAATCCTTTTATTGTGATATATCTAATCAAGAAAGTCACATACTCATTTAATCAACCTATTTTTTCAAAGCATATTTCGTTGGATTCCCAATATGAATCCTATATTCACCATGTCTATGGAAATTCACATTCATAGTTATATTCCAATGAAAGGCTTTCATATATCATCTTTCTAAAACTGGAATAAAAAATCCTATATTGAATTATTTATTAATTAATTTTCAATCATAATGCACCGAACATATCCTACCTCACCATGAGTATATGTCTTTATGGTTTTTGTTAATATATCATTGTAAATGACACCTGATATGCAATTAGAATAATTTGAAGTCTATAAATTTTTACATATGTTTGCATATAAAATTATCTAATCACATGAAAGCATATAAAATTCTTATTGGAGGGTATGTCCTCATAATTCTCATAAAAGATATTACTAAGTGTAAACTCCCTGTGATAAATCCTCATCTCGTTATGAGAATCAATAACATAATAATCAAAATTATTACATCCCCACTATATAATGTTATCTTGACCATAGGATATAAGTTTACAAATATCATCATAGCACTTCAATTTTCTCATCATATCAAGGATTTTAACTAACATTTCGTTACATCAGATACTTTATGAAATTATCACATTAATTTCATGCATAAAAGCAATAAAACTATGATAATACATTTACTAAAATTTAGCTATTTCAATATAATTGTAATTTATAGTAAAAAGTAATTAGTTTTAGGTCACTGAATCCAAGAGACTCCCACTTACACTAGATCCAACTACAATCAATTTTATGTATGCTAACACTAGTCTTAGGAAGAAAATAATTTATTCAATGGGCCCACCATGTTATCCACCAGTTATATGAGGTCCCTAAGGTAATAAGGACATGAGGCATGAAAAAACTAGAACTAATATAAAGTTGATCATAAAGTCCCTATGGACTCATTCGAAATCTAAGGATTTTAAGAACAACCTTGGATGATCTAGAGGTAGAAAAAATAACAATATGCATAATATTCTGTATGTTTCATGTAGTTCCACTAGAAGAGGAACCATATAGATTCTGGAAGGTTGCAAAAAGTGAATTGGATATTCAAGCTTCCAATGTATAAAAAAATTATTCACTTTCTATAGGACACTACCACCTTACTTCACAAATGAGGATGATTATAGTTTTAAATAACTATTATTATGTTCCTACAGTTTCCCAAATTATAATATATGTGTCGTTTTTATACATGGATAGATTTTTATTCAAATTTGGAAATAAAAATAATAATTTTCTAATGATATCATTTATAACAGCCTGGGAGACCTCAATAATATTTTTTATGTATAAAAATATGATAAATAAGAGATATAAATTGATTACAAAAAAAATTAAAATGACTCATTAACATAAAAAAAATTCTAAAATTGATATATTTTATATCATTTAAATATTTCAAAACATATATCTCACTAATAATCTCATAATCTGAGAAACCAAAATTTTAGTGTCTTTGTAGATTACATACACAGTCATCTTATTACACAATATTTCTTCAACATCTCACACAAACATCAATATATAATGTACTATTCTACCAATATCTATGCATATGGTTTTCTACGGGGTGGAAAACAAAATGAGTGACATTAATTTTTTAGTAAGGTAAAACTTTCCAATGATTCATAAAGGGTTATATCAAAAACCATGTGATAAAACTTGGTTGTGGTAGAAATATCATATTAAAATTATCATTGAATTATAAGAGATAACAATCATTGAATGAGCTCATATGATCATATAAGGACCATCATAGAAGCATAAAAATATACCATAAATTAGAAACACAACAAAAATGTGTGGTATAAACATAGGAATAGTAAATAATGACATTATGAAAAAAAATAAAAGTGATCATCTCCACGAACAAAGATGTGAACAAATCTAAATAAAAATCCTATCTATTCACAAAGTTGTGAACAAAGATAAATATTAATCATGTTCACCCACGAACTATTTGTCTAATGTGGTAGAAAAACTTAAACAATACATTAGATAGTTATATAGGACCCCACATGTCACATAATGATATAAAATAATTATGTGTTCCCTATGAAATTAGGCATTCATCATATCATGAAAAGAAACCCAAAAAATAAAAATGGGTCTCAAATAGTATCAAATACGATATCATCAATAGAAGATATATTGATACCAAATTTCAATATCCTAAAATAAATAATTCATAAAATACCATATAGGAAGAAAATTAACTTTAATATATAAGAGGTAGAATGTTTAATGTAATGAATAAAATGGATTCCATGTCATAAAAATAGTCTTTAGAAATCGTTTTTTTAGAGTCATAGTTGTGAGTCACTATAAAAAAATTTCCAAGAAGGTGAAAAGAATAATTCTAAAAATAACCCTTTCAAAAAATCCTCAATAAAATATTTTTAAGAAAAATTAAAATTTATGAAAATAAATCTGTTAGAGAAGATATGAATTTCAAAACAAAATCATTTTTAATATTTTAAAATATATTTTTTAAAACCCACATCTTTAAAAGAGTATTAGAACATATTTTAAAAAATAAATACAGGTTTTAATATCAAACGGTATAATTTATATTTGGGTTTCCAAGTAATAAATGATAATATTTTTGTAAAGAAATAATATTTATGAAAAATAGAAAATGGTTTTACTGTGGAAATGATTTAATCATAAAAATGTAATATTTTGGTAAATAAGGAATCTATCAAAAAAAGAGATTGTGAATTGGAAATATAAATTGCCTAGAGATATTGAAGAAAATGTCATATGATAAATAAAACAAAATTATATAATAAATTTTGAACATTATAATTAATGAAAAATGTTTATGACTGAATAAAAATAAAATTGAGCTAATAATACCTTATATCAAGTATTGACCTGTTTGGTGTGCATGTATAACCTCATAAAAAATATAATTATTTTTTTAAAATATATTATTCTGAATGTTTTTCATGTATATTTTATTTATTTCTATTATATAATTTTCATTTATACTCATTTTAGTAAAACAATATGTTTATTCTACCCATCCTTACGGTGTTCATTTCACTTTTCCAGGGTTTCTTTGGTATGTTGATAATTATTGAAGTTCTTTTAAAATAATACAAAACCCTATAAGTGAAATGAGATTATGTTCATGTCATTATATAAGTTAAAATGGTCTAAAATGTCCATATTCTTCTTTCATGGGGATGATTCATTTAGTATAAATATTATCGGCATATAGTCAGCTCATTTAGTTGGTTTTTATTACAATGATGATATTATTTGGTTTTATTTATCTTCATAAATAATTAACCAATAAAAATAGGAAACAATATATAATAAACTTTAATATCATATTTTTAACCATAATATTTTAATTTCTACTACCTCTTAAGGTAGTGGTGAAAAATTCAAAATATTAACCACAGAGGACGTGATATGACCATAATTTGAAAAATATTTATTTTTTAGATTATAATGATAGGGTGTTGGATAATGTATATTCCATTAGTATAACAATATTTCATCAAATTTATAATGCTGAAATTATTACATTACCATAGGTATATTATATTTTATGATGTAGAAAACAATAATAATTTAAGAGAGTTATGTTTGGAATATTACCTCTTCCTTGGTATTTCCTCTCTTATACTACACAATATGACACCATAGATTGGTATTTTTTTGAGGAAAAGTCTTATGGGAAAAGTGATATATTTTACAAGATATTAGGGTATAGTTTTGAGGAGTTCATTCTTATAATGAGGGCAAAGATGGGGTGGAGAATGGTGGAGTTTATAGGAGAGAGGGGTTTTTTTGTATAAAATATAATAATAAAGTATTATATCTTAAATTAGTGACTCATATTGTGACAAAAAAATAATGGTCTTGTGTCTCCATAGTAAATTTTGTAGGAAAATAATCTTTTAAATTTTATATCTCTGAAAATTTGTTGGTATACACTATTATAATATATGGTATTTATATGGAAATTATACAGTATTTTAATATTCACCTAAAAATTAAATGTTTTTTTAAAATCCCCAAAAAAATAAACTTATGAAAAATTCAATATGTTGAATCCAAAAATAAAATCAATTTTATAAAAAAGTTAAAATATAGGAGATCAATTTTTTTGAAATAAAACTATTATTTACGGAAAAGTAACAATTTTATAAAATGATCAAATATTTATACATTATAAAAATTATTTTTTATAGAATTAACTTATAAAATTATATATATAGATATATATTTTTTATTAGACAATTTTATTTAAAATAAATTTTATTTCAAATTTTTATAATTATCATAATAAAATATTTTAATGTGAACAAAAAATATATTATTTTCCAACAATGGAGTTATGTTTTCTTTCTTTCAAGAATTTATTTTACCTTATTTTACACTTTTTTCATAAATTATTCTAATTTTTATTTCATAATTTTTGAAAATTTAATTACAAAATATTACCTAGAAACTCCAAATTTCGCTATTAGATAATTATCACCTCTAGGTTAAAAATAGGCCATCAAATTCACTTACATGTAATATGGTATTCAGGTAGACACAATTTCATTTATAAAATAATTTACATTATATAAATACATTTCTACTAGATACAAAACCCCTCAAGACCAACACATATATTCTAAGTAAAAAATTAGCAATAGTGGAAGTTGTATATGGTTGTTTAGCTAGCATGATCCTTTCATTGAATTCCATGAGTTTGAAATTCTCCCATAAAAGATTTCAATCAAGTAATAATTAATGATGTTTATCTTGAGATTGGTCTAGTAAAAACCCTAGTATTTCTACCTCCTTCACAATCTTGAAAAAATGAGCTTTAAAAATATGACTAGTATGGATTTGTTTCATTACTAATACTTTCTATATAGATTTCATAATTTGTTTACTTATATTTATACCCATCAATTTATTGTAAATGTTATAAAATACATATTAAATAATCATATTACGATTCATTTTAGTTTAGTGTTACATGTGAAGTATGTTATTCAAGAAAATATATATTTAAAAAAATAAATAGAAAACTCTTAGGATGTTTCATTCTACCCCCTAAATATTATTTCAACCTTGGAATTTTCTTTAATCAGATAGAAACAATAGAGGGTAATTTTTTCTCATCGCATCAACATATTCTTGTGTAGCTTCAAAAAACTTATGGTTCATCTAGATAACATTAAACAAGTTTAAGGTCTTGTTTTTTCACTTTTTCTCAACAATATAGTATCTCTGAAGGTTGGTCCTCATTGGAGAGATAATATTCTAATTGCACAGCATCTAAGTTCAGAACAAGTGAAGGGAATTTTATGTACATTCTAGAAATAAATACATAGAACACATCATATAATTGGGAGAGGTTTGAAGGAAGTGATAAGATAAATTTAAAAAAATATCCGGGATCTCAAATGGATTGATGTACCTAAGGATTAGCTTCCCCTTCTTCTCAAATCTCATAACTCTCTTCCAAGGATAAGTTTAGAGGAAAATATTTATCACAAACTTTAAACACTAAATCTAATCAATGATTATATATATTGGTCCTCTATCAAAAAAATAATTTTTTATATTTCACTAAATGGTTTAATCTTTGTATATCATTAATTAGACAATATCATGTCCTTTCAACTTGCTCTCTCTATCCTTATTCCTACATGTTGGAGTCTCCCGCCTCTTCTTATACAAATTCTCATATAGTTCAATTCGAATGCTATAATGGAAAATATTTTTATATGTGAACTCTAATAACGAATGGTTTTGATCCCAAAATCATTCCAAATCCATTTTAAATGGTCTAATAATGTCCACTAGGTTCTGAATAGTCCTTTCTAACTCCCCATCAGTCAGAGGATGATAATTTTCGGTGAAGCTCGACAGAGTCTCCAATACATATTGAGGACTCCTCTATATTCTTAATGAATACCTTTTATCTCATTTATATACAACCATGAGTGGTACTATATAAATTCATATTAATTACATATATATATATCTTGGTCAGTTAGTTGAGAAGGAAATATTTTTTGATGGAAATAGAATGAATTTACTTTTTAACGTGGTCAACTATAACCCAAATGGAATTATGGACATTAAATGTCCCATGGAATCCTATTATGAAATCCATGGTGATAATTTCCCATTTCCACACTTATATATCTAATAATTTCATCATCCCTATAAAATATAGTCATTTGACCTTAACTTCTTATCATACCAAGCATTAAGATAAAATATCTATTATCTATCTTGGTATGTCCTCATACCAGAATTATTACATTAGGTCCATCAAAAAATTTAACTTATAGGATAAATAAATATGGAAAAGATTCATAAATAATACAAATTATCCACCTAATGTTTTGAATTTTATGGGATGCATATCATGGTTCCTAAATTCATAGCTCTCTATTTATCAAGGTTGAACTCTGAATCACTTGTTACCTTCATTTATAGTTCCACATCGTCTTTCCATGTTTACTTGATCTCTATATTAATGTATTAATGAGTAGTAATTTTAGAAAGAGAATATATATTCCCTTAACTTATTACATAAATATTCATCCTTTGAAAATTAATGAGTATTGGGACTTTTTTAGTCCTTATTATAGATAAGGTAGCATCAACTTTCTTATTATGAGCGTTAACTACCTTATTTTCCTTCCTTTAGTGGTAATTTATTCAGAAATCATCATCTTTGGTCAAATATAAATATCAATATTGGTTCATGTTTATCTCCGTATACGTTAATATATATTTTAAGCTCTTTTGATTGGTATATAAATCACGTTGTTCAGTATAGAGATAATTCTGTTGAATATTTAATGTAAATAAAACTACCACTAGCCCTAGATCATGTGTAAGGTAATATTCCCATGACCTTTTAATTAATGTGAAGAATAATAAATTACCTTATCATTATATAAGAGGAATCTTCTCAATGCATTCATTTAAGAATCATTTTATATTATAAACTTTACCCTGTTATATTAAAATGTAAGTACATGTGTAGTGATTAACCAATTATTTAGTTTATTGAAAAATTCAGTGAATTATTTATTCCAAAGAAAATTCACTACATTACATATTTACTTGGTTAGGGGACTTTATTTCCATGAAAATAGTTTCAAAAAGAATCAATGGTATTAAGATACCCTAATAAAACTGAATATCTCAATTACAATGTCTAGTATGGGACATTGTTCAATAAAAATCAATTTGAAGGATATATATATATTTCATTTCATGTGATTACATGACCTAAGAACAATACTTTCTATAACAATAATTCTCTTCATAAATTTTACATACAATTTATCCTTTCTCGTGAACTTCAAAACAATTTTTAAATAACTTCCATGCTCTTCATTGCTCTTGTAATATATGATACCATCATCAATAAATATGACTATAAATTTTTCAAGGTAATCTCCAAAGACAATATTCATAATATCGATGAATATTATATGGGTATTTATATGTATAAATGGAATGACAATAAATTCGTAGTGTCTATACCTCATAAAGAAAGTTGTGTTGGAAATATATTCACTTTTGAACCTTAGTAGATGATATGAAAATTGATGTTCAATATTCATGAAGTATTTATCCCCTTTAATTTGACCAAGAATATAATTGATATAGAGTAGATGATACAAGTTCTTGATCATGAATCAATTAAGTTCACGAAAAGCAAGGCAAAAATACATTGATCAATCCATATTCTTGAAAAAAAGTAATATTTCACACACTGAATATGAACTTGGGCATATAAATCCCTTATTCATGTTCTCTAAAAAAGATTATTTATTTATTCTAATTCAATGGGGACATTTTATATGTACTTTTTAATATAGTTTTTGAACCATGAAAATGCTAAATGTAAAACTGAACCTCATTATCTGGTTAAAGACAATACAGTTCTATGAGAAATAACTTTGATATAATCAATTAAAATTTATTTTTCTACTCCCCAGTCATCTGTTCCAAGATTCCTATGTAGTATGGTTCAAAAATGCATATTATATATTTTATTTCTGATTGGAGTTAATAATCATCCTTGTACTAGTATTTGATAATTGGGTGATCTGAGATAAGAAATGATATTTTCTTATCCTGAAAATTGATATGATCTCTTTTTAGAGAAAGTCACTTAATGCCTAATATTACGGTGAATTTTACCACTGGTTTAAGAACATGATTTATAAGAATTATGTTCCCATAAATTGAAAATGTTGAAGAGTTACATATCGTAGATGTAATTATCAACCCACAAGATGGTTTCACTAATATTTGAATATGCAATGCTTGAGGTTTTGAATCAAAAATTTTAGAAAACATTTATTATATGAGATAATGAAATGAAATGAAATAAATTAAGCAATTTGAATGTATAAAATCCATAAAATCTCTCTATTTTACCTCATTATTATCATTGTCCATCTTAGAATAAGTCATTGCAAAAACTATTACTCACACCATTATTATAAGTGGTTCTGGTTCCTATTATGTTTCTTTTCTATGGGTTTGGGGCATTGATTTTAATATTGATAAAATTCCTTGCACTCAAAAAATTGGAGCATCGGTGGTAAATTATGTATTTTATTCTTCACCACAATCTAATTGACCATATTTTTATCTCTATTCGATAGGAATGTGATCAATGGATAACCCTTCCACACATAAAATATTTTCTTATTCTATTATAATAAACTTTTTTTTCTTTTTCATATGCTTTTCGCACATGGGTGATTAGAATTTATTTTCATTATGTGATTTTTCATTTGAGTTCCATCAAAATCCATTTTCATATTATTTTCACTGGATCCAAGTTAATAAGGGAAGTCGCTAGTTTCCATTTCCCTTTAAAGTGAATGTTGAACAATTTATTCATCATTTTCATAGTCTCTTATTGGTAATTCTTCTTAATGACATCATTTTAGGACTCTAAAGAAACGATTGATCTTAATTTCAATGAGGATAATGAAAATTAAGGCATAATTAGGGATTATTATGAAACTATCCATATAAGTTACATTAGATTCATCCTTATTTTTTAATTTTTATGAACATTTTCTAAATATTTAAGAAAATATTTTGGGAAAAATATTTGATACAGAATATTTTCATGGATTCTTACCAACCTAGGGAGTCAAATATTTTACTTTTTCTTGATATTATTAATGATTTCCCACCATTATTCAACCCCAACCTCTAAATGGTACACAATTAAGACTAACCTTTAACGGTCCAGGCACTAGATAAAGGTAAATATTTTCTCTATCATATTGATTTATTTCATGGAAATTTGTGGATTATAAGACCCACTGAAGGATCGTTTACATTTTTTATGTAGTATTTGATTTCGTGTTTCTCATTACTTATTTTGTTCTAGAGTACAATATGTTATAAATTATTATTCATATCTTGTGATAGTTGTGTGAGCTTTTCTATATGGTATTCTACTTCATCTTTTGTCTCATTTGGTTTTCATTAAGAAAATCACCACATTTTCCTTGACAGGGTTTGTTATCCTAGTTTCTTGTGGATGAATTCATTAATATAATAAAGGAAATTTTATGGGTAATAATATAGAATTAAAAAAAAATTAAAATCGACAACAATTAACTTTATATAAATAACTCATAAATGGTGTGTATACCTTAACTAATGAATCTATATGATACAATCTAGGTTACCCATTATTATTTTATAATTATGTTATCAAAAATTTATACAAATCCCTAAAAATGGGTTGAAATAATAATGTGAATCAACTAAGAATATACCACCTAATGTTTTCCAATATTTACATAGAAATATCACTTGTTTTACATGAATGGAATATCGAGTTAATACCCAACCAAAATTTTTCATAGTTATTACCCCTAGGTGCATCTATTCTAGAGACTATATCTACTAGTTTATATCCAGAAAATTGATGTTTTTACTAATAATTCATATACTTTATACTTCAAAAAAAAATTGGACGTTTATCTACATTTAGACTTATCTTGGGGTATCACTAAAGATTTCTATTTGCAATCCCAAGAAATAAATAAACCCCTCCAATAGAGATGAACCAATCTAAACATACATATATTTTACATTATTTTCATATTTAAAACATTAAATCTCAATAGAAATCAAAAAATCCCATAATCCAAAGGTTTAGTTTCATTAGGAATTATGTAATAGTCATCTCGTTTCACACAACTGCTTCAACATCTTCCATAAACATTTCAACATAAAAAATACATCTATATATATCCCTACATAAATATTCCATGGGTTGTTGAAAACAAAAGAAGGAATGACCACAAATTTGTAGTAATTTTAAACTCTTAAATTATTGAGAAATGGTTTGATCAATAGGAATTTTATTTAACATGAGTGTGTGAGAAATAACATATTGAAATGATCATAGAATCATAAGAGATAATTATCTTGGAATGGGATCAAAAGAACATAACAGGAAAATCATATAATCATAAAACATATACCATGGATTGAAAAAATAACATCAATGTTTGGTATAACCATAGGTATAAGAAATAATAAAATTGTGAATAAACCTAAATTACATCAATTATATACAAAAAGATGTAAAAAATAAAATATTAATCATGACTATATTCAATTTTTTGAATAAAGATAAATCGAAATCATGTCTGCACACAACAACATAATCCCATTATGTATAGTTTTTTAACTAATGAATTTTAGAGCTATATATATAACCACCCCCATTACATAATGATATAAAACAATTATGAGTGACACATTAAATCAATCATTCACCATATCAAGAAAAGAAGTTATTAAAAGAAAATGGTTCTCAAATATTATCAAGCATCTTTCTATCGATAATAGAATTATTAATACCAAAATTCAATATACCAATATAATTAAATCATAAAATTATTAAGAGTACGAATAAAAACCTTACTATACAATATGTTGAGCATTTAATAATAGAGGAAAATTGATGTGATGTCATAAAAAGAGTTTTCAGAAATTATTATACTAATATTCAAAGTTATGATTCAGTTCTAGAACTCCTTTCAAAAAAGGTAAATGGAATAATTTTAAAAAACAAATATGTTTAAAATAATCCCCAATTTTGGATCATTGATAATAATAAAATTTTAAGTAATTATATCTTGGTTGAATACATGAATGTGAAAATATAAGGCTTTTAATATTTCAAAATATAATTATGGAAGCCCGCATCATTAAAAGAGTTATAAAAATATATTTTGAAAAGAATTAAAGAAATTTTTTATGAAAACAAATATAATTCATATTTGGATTAAAATATAATAAAGGAAAGCATATTTTGAAAAAAAGGATATGGACATGGAAGAGAAATAGCTTTTAGTGATCATTGGAATTATTCTTAACAATGTATTATTTTTATGTATAATGAATCCATCTAAGTGGGATATTATGATATGAAAATATAAATTTATTAGAGAGAATAGAAAATATCGTATGTGAAATATAATTGAATAATATAATAAATATATGAGTTTTTAGTCAAGGATGAATATTTATGACCCAGTAAAAGGTAAATTGAGTTGAGAAACTATTACATCAAGTCCTCACTTTTTTTAGCACATATGAGATCATAAATAATAAAGTTAGTGTTATTAAATACTTTCATCGAATGAATTATAATATATATTTTATTTAATATAATAATGTTATTTTTGTTCATAATAATTTTATTAAGACTCCATTTTTATTCCCACAATCCCAAGGGTATTCATTTCATAGTTCTAAGGCTACTTCATTTTGTAAAAAATTAAAAATTAACATGTCAACTGAGACCACATGTCTAGATGTGAAATGGGATGATTTTCATGTCAATATAAAAGTGTAAATGGAACATAAAATATATGTTTTCATATTGGGATGATTTATTTAATAAAAATTCCAACATTATATAGTTAGTTCATTTTGGTTGTTTTCCAAACCATTGTGAACTTATATGGTTTTATTTAACCTTATGACTATTTAAAAATTCTAGGATATGAAACAAAAATATTATATAATTTTTTGGACATTTTTAACCATAATATGTGAATTTCCGCATGCCCTTAAACAAGTGGATAAAAATAAAGTATGTTTTTCATGGAGGCGATGAACTAACCATAATATGAACAATTTTTTTATTTTGAATTAGAATGAGTGTGGTTGGATTATATATAAGTTCGTAGTATAATAATATTTATTTATGTTACTAATACTAATTTTATCATACTATTGTAGATTTATTATATTTGATGAGGTACAAGAAGAAAATAACTAAAGAGAGTTATGTTGGGAACATAACCTATTAATCCATATTTCCTCCCTTATATTTCACCTTAAGGAATTCCATATTCGTATTTTGGTGAGAATAAGGGTTATACGATTTGAGAATATATTTGAGTAGAGACTAGTGTTGAGTTTGGTTCAAATATGTTTTACCATGAGTGAATAAATGGGATAGTGATTGGTGGTGTTTATAAGGGAGTATATGTGGTGTTTTAGAATTAAGTATTATATCTTTGAATAGTGACTCATAATTTGACTTAATAGTAATGTGATTGTGAGTCTAGAGTAAATGGGGTATTAAAATTTTCCTCTAAATTATATAATATATAAAAAAATTTTCATATATACTATTACTAAATGTTTTATTTATTTGGAACTTGTAAGTTATATAAAGAGTCACCCAAAAATAATTTTTTTTGTCATATTACAAATAAATTCCATATTTCTCCCTTAGCTAATCATGACCACTGGCTTCAAAATATACACTCAACTTAATCTGCATGAAATATGGTATTGGAGTATAAATTGTTTCATTTATAAAATAATTTACATTATATTATTACTTATCTCTTAGATTATAATTTCTCAACCCATCTAGGCCCACCTCGTCGGCAGTAAGCTGACGATGACACCCCCATTCAACATCCAATAGGCTATGGGATAGCTATTACAGCAAAAAAACAATATTATGAACATGGTAATCCTAATCCTAAATTACCTATACACACACACACACACACATTTATATAAAATATTATAATATAGAAAGGATAAACAAATGATATTAAACATACATACATAAAACAAATCCCACATCAGAGTGTAAAAAATAATATGCGAAACAAAATAGATAAATACAATATAATCATAATTTAAGAGTCTAACCTACTAAAGAAATAGGCAATTATTTCAATATAAAACACCTAGAACCATCTATGGTCTGTTTAGAAAAAAATCTTCACCTGATCCTGGTCTACCTAAGACACTTTCAAAATGCATGTCATTTATATAAGACTCAACATGTGTGGAATGAGCCCATGTAGGGTTCCTCATAAAAAATAAAAAGTAGGACACATAAAAATAAAGAAACCCAATGAATCAAGAGATATATAATGTTATCTCAGTATCAAAAAGAATATTTAATCAGAAGGGAAGACAATAACCTTGTTATGCTCATAGATTGACACTGTATCGAAAATTAATCTTATGTCCTCACTACCTACCGAGGATGCAAACTGAGGTTCATAGTTCGTGTTTATATTAGGTAACTCACTTCTAGAGTCTCATAACATTGATTTCACTCATTTTATAGGTCACACTTGTTGATCCCTACCATTTTTAAGTATACCCTAAAACTCATATGATATTGATACACTGGTGCGTAATCATGCCCAGGTCCAATGTGGGATACCTAACACTATCTAGGATAACCCACTATGAAGGGTATTCCATTCCCAAGATATAAAAAATGGAATATATATCCCAGCCTAGGGAAGAATTATTTATGATCACACCCATAAACACACATAAGGATAATTAAATCTTTCCAAATAAACCTATAGAGGGGATCTCTCATCCTCTTCTGCAGAAGGGATTCCATACCATACCCTCTTGGTATTGATTTGGGGAACATACCTATGATGACACTAAAACTGTAATGATTACAAAAAGGGATCCAATATTCCATATAAGGGTTACACAAAAATTAAAAGGGACACTGGTCATGTCCCACTAGGCTTGGTTTTACCATTGTGCATGTTTATTTACTTCATCTCATACGTGTGTACTCTAGTCTTTCCCACACACATTGTCTTTTCAAGTTCCATTATACTATTTGGTACACAATGGATGACCATCTTAAGGTTCACGTGGGTTATGACCATTTCAAATAGTTGTATGATATTTAAGTTCATTTTTAAATTCTAGCCACTATGGAAGTGACTCTACATAGTGTGTGTTCTTCCTAACTACACACCCTATCTATTGGTATTTAAAAAAATCGTAGAACTCTTATGTCTCTTTTCCTACATCATCACATAATTTTATTCCTATATTAAATACACCGTAAAACATGGATCTTATTTCTTAAAGTCTACATTGTCATAGGTGGATGAAGTTTATACACCTATTGATTAGGAATCACTCATCTTCACCTTATAGAATTACCTGCATTGTCCATTTTTCAAACATTACACCATGTGCACCAATTTCATATCACCTTCATCACTATCACACTTCCATCATTCCTTAAATCCCAACATAGAACCAGCAACAACAATCTGTTTTTCAAATGATCGATTTATCAACTATCGATTTATGGGTTTTATCAAATAATCAACCAACAGAAATACCAATGACGAACATCCGAATAACTGATGATGAAATTCAAAAAAAAAAGTGAGATACTAGTGTTGGATATTTTTTTCCCTATTCTCATTTATAATGAACTTAACTTATGGTAAATGAAATCACGGTTCAATATTAAATAGTATTAAACCATAAATAAACAAATGGTATTTGAATTAATTTTCCAAAAGAATTAATTCATGTTTCCCAATGATAAATCAAGAATGTATACCAATAAATATTTATCAACCTAGAAAACAGATCGATCTCTTATAAAGAATTATTCAGTGTCATTTTCATTGAATTGATTCAATAACTATATTGATATAGTAATTCATGCATGAGAGATCAGTGATGATTTGTTGTGATATTTTTCATCTAAACCAGTCTCCTTGATCTCACTTAAATATTCACCCTATAGTAGACCACTTGAAATATCTTAGGGTTATTCTTCTAACCCTATATATTTTCATAATAGGGTTTTAAATATATATTTCCACATAGTAAAACATAAATTATACTATTAATTAATAAATTAAACACATTTATTTTCTCGAATTTCTCATGAAATAGTTCTCTACAAAAATGCATAAGGCCGACTGTACTTATGTCATTCCTAGGGTAAAACCTATAATCTGATATTAATAGTGGTCACATTTTTACCACATGAGATTCCATTAATTTAGAAATACTATACATGAAGGATATATTATATTTAATATTTTTAACATATAAAGATTTATACTACATTGGCCTTAAAAGCTTATGCTTACCCTTTATGTAACTCAGAAAATATTTTTTAGAAGATTAAAAGGTGTTACATGATAAAAAAGAGTCAATAAATCCCCCCTAACCAATGTATTTTCTTCCCAAAAAGAAAAATAAAACTCAAAAAGATCAGGTGTGGATATCAAAAAAGGTTATCTCATTTATAGGTTCTCTCCTATAGATTCTAATGATACAAATGAACACAGGCCAATAGAATATCTAACCCAAGAAGAACTATATCCTAGAGATCATCGATTGTTAATTGGTACTATGAGAAGGTAGATCTATACTCAATGCCCATCTCACCCCAAGTCGAAATTATGTGATGGGTCGTGCACATATCTACTTACTTGTGGAACATGGAAAATATCATGTGTTGGGTCAAACTACGGTGGTAAGGGTAATTGGTTTGTGACCACACTAACCTTACCTAGTATATAGAAAGGTAAAATGAATCTTAGAGATATATTTTCACCTTTTCCAACTCTCCGTATTCATCACCAAGGTGGTGCCTCTAGTAACACATGGTATCCCTCATTGAACTCTGACGGTCTTTATCATTAGTCCTCATAGTAATTATAAAGTATCTAGGTTTCCCTCATCATCACATGCATGATATATTCCTTCTCCATCACCACTCACATGAACTATAGGCCCATAATCACCATCTCCCATGGTTCCATCTATAATAGTGGTCAAGTAAAGGTTCTCCCAAAAAACTCCACTAATTGTATCATACCGATTGTGAAATGTTAATTGTTTTTGTATGAAAATTGCGCCAAGGGTTGATGACTATCCTAGATATTCACAAAATATAACACATTAGCCCAAATAATTTCCTCTAGAACCAAAATAGTCCACTCTATCTAGATATCTTTTGGGGGGTTTAATAACATGCTCATCTATTATTGAGTCCCATAAAACACATATAATTCACTCAATTATCATGATGTTAAGAGATAATAATAGTAAAAAATGATCATCTAGGTAACTCCATTAAGTGAGGTTGTCTTCTATATGTATTGGTGTCCCAAAATCTCCATTGAAGTCTGTTATTGAGTGGACATGAAGTGGATCGACTTAGTGAGTCAGTCTATGATCATTCTGATAGCATCGTGGCCTCTATATAATCACTAATATCATGTAACAAAATCATTGGAGTGATCATCCCCCTTCTAATCATGCACCTCAATGGTTTGGTCCACCCTGTTGGAACTTAACACAAAACCTTCATATGTTGTAAAGTGAGGTGTCGAGAAATAAACTCGTCAACACACCACATCATCCCTATCCATCAAAATGAGTAAAGACGGTCTCTCTATTTATCTCCCATACCTAGGTATACTACTAATATATTTGTATGAAAATCTCTTAGAACCTCTTCTAGTAGAATGACTGGTGAAATCATCGGTCCTTGGAAGAGAATGACATGATACCTACCTATAGAAAATAAATCATGCTCATGGATTTTGAAAATCTGGTCACATAATATTTCACAAAATGTATCCTCAAGATGTTCCTCTTTGAATCATTAATGAAGTGAGGGGGTAATAATCATATATTGGAGGTATGTTGAACCATCCTCTCCTACCAGGTAAAACAACAAAGGGGGAAAATACTCTGATACTACACTAAGTAATTGTGGACATTATTTCCTATTAAGATCATCTACAACAACATTCTTCTACCCAAGACTATAGAATTCATTAAATTTAAAATCATATAGGAACTCCATATATCACCTATGCCTTAGGCTCATATATTTATATTAAAATATATACCTATAACTCATATGGTTATAATATAAAATGAATTACTCTCCTAATAATAGTGTATCAAATACTTCAGAGCAAAAAAAATCATTATCTTCGAGTCATATGTCATGTAGTTATACTCTTGTTGTATCATTTTTTTAGACCCATAAGCAATCACTACATACCTATACATTAGAATGAATCAAATACCAAATCTTGAGGAATCTCAAAATAACACACAATCCACAACCTCTAATAGAATTCTCAAGATGGGGGTGCTATTCAACCTCTAATAAAACTTCTAAAAATCCCATTGTAACTTCATTGTCCACATAAAACAATACCCCTTAGGGGTCAAGGTATTCCGAGGTGTCTCAATATTTGAAAATCTAGCTTGAATCTCAAATAATATCATTACAACTAATGGAATATCTTCACCTTAGGAATGCTCTTGGGTGGACGCCAAGCTATTATGACCTCGATATAGGTAGCGTACACTAACAATCCCTCTTATGATAAGGAATATCCCACGAAGTGGACCTATAAAATCCATAACATACACTTCTAGAACATCCCGATTAGGTGGTTCTCTCAAATTATGTTTAGAAAAATCCTCAAATGTATCACATTCTCCTACTCTAAATTTGAGTACGATAGGATTTCATTTATGTAGACAGTCATGAACTACTTTAATAAGAGATGAATGATATATTTCATGACTTCAATGAACATGGATGGAGTTTTCATCATGTAGAAGGGCATCACTAAGTACTGTTAGTGACTAAAATGGTTCTAGAATTTCATCTCTAGTATATCATCCCCTAAAACTCATAACTGGGTATAAGCTAACATAAGTCCAATATTCCAGAACCACCTTCCCCCTTTCATCTAGTCAAATAGGTAATCAAGATCTCATTTTCCTTATTCATGAACAACATAGGGTCTACCTAGAGGGACACACTATATCTAATGAATCCCTTCCTCTATAGGTCCTCTAAAAAACACCTTCATCTCTCGCATCTCTAAAGAGCCCATCCAATATGTTGGTGTAGATATCAAGGCAATCCCTGGGTAAATTTTTTTTCTTAAGTTGATCTATTTTCTTGGAGGTATGGGTAAAATATTTTAAAAAATAGTTCCCTCATACAACTTCTCCACTGTAAGAAACAAAAAGATCACAACATCTACAGTTCTAATGGATATACTTGCTAACTAATGAGAAATAATTTGTATTTTCCTAAGAATGATCCCATCCTTCTCTCCCTAGGACTTATTCTCACCAATGAAGTAAAATCTCACTCCATAAAATAATACAAATTGAATCGTATTCATAAAATATAAAATATATTTATTAACTGCATATAGATAGTCCATAACTATAATGATATCTTATGTCCCTCATCATGGCTAAGAAAAAATCCCATACAAACCATTATACTCTAAGATTCAGGTAACACTGTCAGTATAAATTAATGGTCACTGAATCTCCCATGTTTTGATTCTCCAATCATAAAGTATGAGCTATATCCTCTACTTGAATATCTAGGTATTGAACAAGGGATTCAGAATGAAAAGTGTGGCTCGAGCATATATCTATCAAAATGGTAGCTAAAGTATATAATACATAGATTGTACCTCATATAATACGTGATGCATATGGGTTATAAACCTTCATTGTCTATAGTTGTCCAAAATACCAACCTCCAATTCCTTGAGCCTTACAAGGACCACATTTTGGTGGTATAGGTGGTAGTGGATCATAATGTTGTCCACCACCAATAGCATTCCTTGATCATATTCCATGTATTCCACACTACAGACCTCCAGCCCCAAGTTGCCTCTTCCTGGATGGTGAGTTAAGAATTCTCATAGGATGTGATATTTCTTATCTCATGAGAAACATCCCTTCTCTCTCAGCTAACAATAACCTCTATGAGAGTCTTGAGTGGCTAAATCGTTGTCCTGAGACTGCTTTTGAGGCTAATTTATGTACCTAGATCCCTATTATTATGTCGACCACCAGTTTATATGGTCTCATATTTTTGGTTCCAACTGCCAAAATAGACTATTTTCAACATCTCAAAAAGAAATATGTCAACAATAAAGTAATTCTCATGTACCCCAGCGTATGAGTAAATATCGAGAGATACCATTATATGATAGATATCACTGGGAAGGAAATTCTTAAAGGTTAACACTCAAAGTTTCCAATCATGAGTCGTATCTATAGAGTATGGTTCATTATTATATAACCATAAAAATACAATTTTACTGATATACTACCCTACTAGAGCTCTAGTAGATCTTATATATGTACTTTCCACAACATCTTTAGATAAAACTCCTCTTTCAAGAGATATTAGAACTCTTTCTAGGAATTTGTTTCCCCATCATGTGTCTACATCACTAAACATAATAATTTCCCTACTAGACCCTGGATAACGCTCACTACTAAGACAACCATCTGATTTAGAAGAGTCTTAAAAAGGTATAAAACTCACCCAATTGCCTCAAGTTAATTATCTGCTACTTGGGAGTCTAGATCACCGAAATATTTAAGTGGTATCTTCCTCTAAAACTTGTTAAGTGCACTCATTGTATGAAATTCATCATTCTATACTTCTAGATCAACTAGATTCTCAATTTTTGGTGGTAATATTAGTGAACCACCTAGAGGAACCATCTCATATATAGTTTCGTATATTTAGGACTCCTTACTAAGTGAATCATCATTTATATCATTTTATGGAATACTAGAAAGCTTCCATCAGAAAGAAATATTTAATTAGTCAAGACACACCATGGAAAAAGAGAATACCTAAGGAGATGAATCAATAGAAATATAGAAACAAAAACACATTATTATATGATGCATGTACCCATGTTTTTTACATGAAACTAGTATCCACATATACCGAGCCAAAAGGTTGGTAATAAAAGTCTTAATGAAATGATATGGAATCTACTACACCACCATTGGGTTCATTGTCCTAATAAGAAAACTTGATAAACATTAATATGATTTCCCTAGTTCATAAACCAATCCTAAAAACTAGTCTATCGCCAACCTACAGTTCAAATACATCCCCCATTGATACCAATCTATCATCCCCAGGCCCACCAGGGCCCACATAGCATGTAGTAAACTGTGTGTTCCATGTTAATCTTATGTTTAATAAGTTTGGGGATAAATACTAGAACCTAGTATGAATATCAAATACATGGGAGGACTTAGAATAATGTAAATTTAAATATGTACACGTCTTTATGAACACATATAATGAGGAAAGTATAAAAAAATAATACCAACTATGCATTCCTAAAACTAATCCCACATCAGAGTATGACAAGGTGTATTGAAAGATAAGTGAAAAATATAATATCATCATAAACATAAAGGAGACTAACCGAATAACAAAAGGATGACTATTATCCAGATTCAACTCCTAGAACAATCTACAATCCATTTTTCTAAAAACAAATAACCACATAATCAAGGTTAAACTAAGACTCTTTCAAAAGACCTTTCATCTATAGAAGTCCCAAAATATGAAGGCAGAGCCCATATATGGGTGTGTAAAAACATACCGAGTAGGACACCCATAAATCACCAAATAAAATGTATCAAGAGGGAGAGATTCATCTCAATTTTCCCAAAGTTGATTTGATCCAAAGGAAATATAATTAATCAGATATGCTCATAGATAGGCACCAAGCCTCAAAGTAAGTCCTATTCATCACTGTCTTCCATGTATTATGCTCGAGTATCATATGTAACATTCATATTAGGGAAGTCACTTCTTGATTCTAATAGACACTAATGTCACCCACCTAAGTGGTCACACTCATCCAGCCTTTCTATGTTAAATTATGTGAAATTAAAATTCTGATATCCAAACAATGGAAGGGTAACATGCCACATAATAGAAGATGGTGGGCTGAAAATTTTAGAAAAAAAATCATTAGAATGAAATAACTTGTCATCTCCTGCAATCCAAGCCCTAGTGCAATCTGAGTAACATGTATGGATTAAAAAAGTACAAAAAATAAAATAGAATGATCACATAGTTATATTAGTATCATGTTTGACTCATGGTCATCAAAGATGATTTTTTATCAAAGGATCAAAAGTCAAACACCTATAAATCATACAAACTATATCTAATAATCTACAGACATGTCATTAATAAAATTCCATGTTCTAGAATTGAGATCTGATGATATCTTCGACATAGTGACATTCACCATGATCTCATTCCTTTAATCCATCACAAATGTCTTGGATTGATCACTCAAAGATAAATTATCTCTCAAAGATTTGGGTGGATAGAGAGATTATATCATTCCAGATGAATGAATAGTCACCGATTTTAGCATATCCTCTTAGTTATAAATTTGGGGGGGGGGATACCCAGAAAGGGTTCTTAGACCCCTTAAAATAAAAATCCCACTAAATAAGAAATAAATAAACATATTTTATGAACTAAACTGCATCATAAATATTATTCATATTTTATCACATACTTATAATATATATTAAATATACTATATGATGAACCTGAGTCATTAACGTGATTCATAAATCCTACTAACATTAAACGAGCCATGAATGTGAAAAATAATATTCATTTGGATACTATTATTCTCTGTATTTACATAAACACTAGAAAATACTTATAATAAACACATTGAACCCAAATATTTTTTATTAGGATAAAAACAATTTATCAATTTATCATTAATCAACAAAACTTTCAAAACACTTAGGACCCATGGTGGGGCCCACCATATTCTAAATACTTATTCAACAGAATAAGGAATATTCTTGAATATGATATTGTGTGTGGCCCTCTATGCTCGTATCTCGATAATAGTGAATAATATTAATAATACAATAGAAGAGTTTGCAAATCCATTAAGGCCCCTAAAGATATAAGGAATATTCATAGAAATTACATCCAACCTACGAACACACACTATGTAATACAGTATCTTTGTATTTAGATATCTCATAAAATAGGATTCATAATTGTATCATCATACTTTTTTTATTTATCCTTTTTTGATCTATCAGGAATGTTTTTTCTCCAACTACCATAGCCAAAGATTTATGAAGGTATTGTTATCCTAGTCAACTAGGCCCGAGATATTACTTCCCAAAATTTGAATCAATAGATTATATTAGGATCATTCAACCAATTCCATACCACTAATGATGCACCCCTCAACAAAATTTCATTATCATGGTTTTTTTAATTTCATAAAAATATGTGGTCAAATTGAACACATTAATAATTTCCCCAAGTTAGGAGACCAATACAAATGTCTGTAGATAGGAACATCCAATGAAACCCAAAAAATGTGGTGTTCTTATAGGACTGTATGTCCTCATGATCTCAATGACTATAGATCACAAAGATTTAACTTCATGGGAAAAATTCAAAATTCTTATGATCCCCCACCAAATAATAGTCATACAAAAACTATTTTAAATTGGCATTATATACCTAGACTATAAGAAATATATTTAAGATTTATTTCAAAGTATCTTGAGGTTCTCATTATATCATGGGATATTCTATAATATTTTTATACAAAAATTAATATATTGACATTACCATTTAAATAGTGGACATAGAAATATCTAAACCATAATTATAACTATAAATTATTTATATCTAATTATATACATGAAATGGTAATTGGAAATTACTGATAAATTTTGGTCTAGTGTACCGAAAATTACAACAACCTAACCTTGTCTGGGATAACCCACTAGGAAGGTGATCACACACTCTAGAGGTTAAAAATGGGATGACATAACCAACATAGTGGATAATGATAGAGTAACACACATTGGAACACATAGAGGGATACCAAACTCTATCTAAAACTATTCTATAAAGGGGATCACTCTTTATATCCACATGACAGAATACCATATTTTACCAACTTCATGATAGACCAAGGAAGTGCACCCATACTGGTACAGAAGTCTTAATAAGGGGATAGAGGGATCCAATCTACCCAGGAAGTGTTACACTTAATGAAAAAGGGAAAAATGGCATGTCTTGTTAAACCTATCCATGCTTGTTTACTCTATCCCATGATTTTGTATTGTGTTTGCTTTTGTATGCACTGGATTTTCCATTTCCCATGTACCCAGGGGTATACATCAGGTCTGCAACTTAAGGGTCACATGGTGTGTGACCAATTGGAATATTCATGTGATATTTATGTTCAAATGTAAAACCTAGCCATAGTGGAAGAGGGTCCATATAGAATGTGTTCTTCCAAACTACAAATTTTTTATATCAGTATTTCACAAAAAAACCCAAGATCCCTCATATATCATCATCCACATTCCTCTATAATAATTATTTCTAATTTGATAGATCTTACATCATCATTCAAGGATAGATTCCAACCACCCATTGATCTATAATCATACGTCATCACCTTCGTAAATCACCACAAGGAAAAACATTGGAGAAAATACACCATGTATGCTAATTTCATATCACCATCATCACTTTCAGCCTTTCATTATTCCATAAATTCAAACATAATATCATTCAAAATGATCCATTACACTAAATATCCATTTCATAATGATCAGTTTCTAGGTTTTTCAAAATCATCATCCAATAAAAATAATGATGAAGAGAATATTTGGAATAGAGGTATAAATTCATGAAACACAAAAGTTGTATATTATAATTTTCTATTGTCTGTCTTCATATTCCCACTTTCACAAAGAAATCAATATAAAGGGAAGTAAATAAAGTCCTGGTAAAAAATAATAGATTCATTATTAAGGAAGAATGATTTTATTTTATTTTTATAGGGAAGATAAAATAAATCCTTTGATGGTGGCCTTATTTAATAAGAGACTATTGGTGAATTCATAATGTTCTTCATAATCTTCACCAAACTCCATAATCGCACTCGATGATTCACCTAGTAGTATACCTCTTTAAATTTCTCAAGTTTATATAGCTAAATGTATATAATTTCATAATAAGTTCATAAATATAAATGTCACAATATAAAACACTAATTAGATCACAAGTAAATTTACTAATTAAATTCATTTATTTTCTCTAAATTCTATTAGAAATAGAACTCTGTTGGAACACCTTCTCTAGCCAAACTTATGTCATACCTACAGTAAAACCCAAATTTCATAACTTCTGTAAGTATCATATTTTTCATATCAAACACTTTTTAGGAGATATTCCATTGATTTATAAAAATTGTGTTTATTTGATATATAATATTTATTATTTTTAATATATCAACAATGAGGCTCCATGGGCCTTAGAATCCCTTATTGACTCTATTACAAACTCTAAAAATATTTTCTAAAATATTATAAACTATATAATGGAAAAAAGGGTCATTAAATAGATACATAACCTTTCAAGACCTTAATATAATATTTAATGATAATATAAGCAATGGTGGTAGTCATGAATGGTGGTTTAACTAGTGTGGACCTCATAGTGAATAAAATTACATTAATTGATGTCATTTATTCTCAATTATATATAGATTTCATAATTTGGTAAATTATATTTATACCCATAAATTCATTGTCTATGTTATAAATGTTATATTCAATAATCAAACCATTGTTCATTTTATTTTTGTGTTTAGTGTGAAGTAAGTTATTCAAAGAAAAACTTATTCAAAGGGAAAATACATAGTAAAATCATCATATGTTACATATCTTCACACATAGTTATAGAATCCCTTACATGGTCATGTAAACAAGAATATATTGAAAAAAATATCAATATGGGTATTTAAATTATTTTTAACTTATTTCCCTCGGAATTCGGGGATGACCGCATTGATGGGAGGTTTAAACGTTCCGATCGGTTTATAACAGGTTTATTCGAAGAACCAGAAACATCCAATGATTTCACATCCATTCGGACCTACTTTTCAAAGGTAGGTGCTCATTAGTTTGTGTATTGATGAGGCTTAGGAATTTTCATTGGTCGAGAGGATGGGAGGTCGGACTCATCACACCTTTTTGAGGGTAATTATTGTCTACCCCGGGACTCTCTTTATAGATTTAAGTTATGTTCGTGAATCCTTATTACATTACCAAGTATAAAATTATCTTTCCTTCAGATCTGACAATCAATGATTAAATATGCAAGAAATTTAGAGAATCTTTTGTATGTATTCGAGGTTCTTCATCGATAGAGAATCATCTGTATTTATTAGAGATTCTTGGTCAATGGTACCCTTTGACACATTTATATATAAGTCTCTTTGTCATTATGATGACCATACTGGTTTTAAATCCACTCAGTGGGGCACTTGATGTTTATTGTCATTCATAAGGACATGGATTATTTTAGAGTTGGGATCAAACCCGTAGACAGGATTCCTGTATATCCTTTGTTTAGAAAAGGAATTAGAACCCATGTAGTTCAAGTGAGGGAGTATGATGTTTATAATTCATGGCTCAAAGAAGGATGTCACAATTACTTATACACTCTAAGCTCATGTGAGTCATGCTCGGTGTAAGAAACAAGAGGTATTGGTAAAAATTAGACAATTGTGCCATAAAAGATGCAATCATAAGAAATAATGTGGGGCTTATGTATGTATGACTGCCCAGATAAATGAAGGTTAGGATTTATTTTAGGGAAGAAATCCAGGAACAGGGTCTATAAAGGTATATGTGCTTCATGGAGATTTTGAATACTCTAACTTGGGTTTTTTCTCCTGAAAAGGAATCCCAGAACAATGGTAAATTAAGACTGGTTAAGAGAATTATGACTGGGGCTTACTCCTGAAAAGGAGACCCAGGATAAAGGATTATGACTAGGGATTATTCTTGAAAAGGAGGCCCAGGTTAAGGGAATTAAGGTTTGGGGATTACTCTTGAGGAGGATGCCCAAATTACGGACTGGGGCTTACTCCTAAAGAGGATGCCCATATTTGAGACTGGGGATTACTCCTGAAAAGGATGCCTAGGTTAAGGGATCTGGGGATTACTCCTAAATAGGATGCCCAAAAATTGTGAGACTTGGGGCTTACTCCTAAATAGGATGCCCACATTTGGGAACTTTAAAAATTGGGGCTTACTCCTAAAAAAGATGCCCATATTTGAGACTAGGGCTTACTCCTGAAAAGGAAGCCCAGGTTAGGGGATCTGGGGAATACTCCTAAGAGGATGCCCAAATTAGAGGACTTATGACTGGGGATTATTCCTGAAAAGGAGACCCAGGTTAAGGATTCTCTCATCTTAAAGGATGAGGCTGAATGAATGAACTCTCAATCTTTAATGACATAAAGATATGTAAATCACTAGGTTTTGAGAGATATTCCACAGAATTCCTTTCAGTATGGAATTAAAATCAATAAATCATGCCATAAATGGATTTGAAGAGTGTCTTGAAGATTGAATCTTGAATAGGAAAGGTGTAATGGCTTAAGATGGGTGAAAATTGGAAAGAAACGCACCCAAAAAGGTAGGGGCGCGCAAGTCCTGGCAGGCGCGCAGGTACTGCGTGGGTGCACAAGTCCTGGTCGCGCAAGTCCTGGTCGTGCAGGTATGCATGCGCGACACATGGTGTACTTGCGCGATGGTTAACCAGCAGGGTAATACTTGAGCAACTTTAGGTTAAGAACTTGAGAATTCTCTTGAGGTTCTTCCATGAGAGGGGCGCGCAGGTTCTATTAAAGGAGTAAGGCAGTGCACAAGTGTGGCTATAAACCTTAAGGGCTGGCCACCCAGGCGCACAGGTGTTGATGAGTTTCAACACTTAGACATTCCTCCCCCTCTTTAGATCTTCCGTACTAGGTATGAAATTAAATTATAAGTGTTCTGGAAGATTTTTGAAGAGACTAGGGCACCGGGAGCTCAAATCTGGGTTTCTGGAAAAAAAACCCTCCCCGAATGGGGGGCCCACAGGGTCTATTTATAGGCAGGAGAAGACCCCGGGCGGTTACCGGGAGGTTATCACTTAGGTCGTGCAAGTCACTTGCGCGACCATAATGTGTTGCGCAAGTGGACTTGCGCGACAGTGATATATCTTGCATGGTAGAGGTGCTTTTGATCCCTTGTTCATGCCTTTGTCGATTTTTTTGATATTTTCTTCAAATTTTGAATCACTTTGAGCTCAGATATTCCATTTTCCCGATCTTTAGATTCTGTGACGAAAGGAGCGTCAACAAAAGTCCCCCCTCAGGGTTGGATCCGAAAAAAATGAGGATTTGACTTTGAGAAAATCGAAGACATCCAAAGGAAAGGTGGAACGCATGTCTTGATGGCGCAGAGGGTGGCGCGCAAGTGCGCATCGCGCAGGGCCTGGGCGCACTGGGTCCCGACCTCATCTTTAAATAGAGGGCCTCACTTCCGTACAAGAATCCAGATTTTCGGACATCATACCTTTGAGCTCTCGTCGCGCAGGTCACCTTAGCCGCGCAGGTTGCTCTGTTTTCCGGTGTTTTCCTTGATGTCATGCTACTGTCTAGGTAATAGGACTTGCACGGTAAAAACATGCACGACAAAAACTTGTGCGACACATTTAACACTTGCGCGACACATCCATAATTGCGTGCCTTAATTCCTTAGCCATTTTTTTGAATTTCTTTCACAAATTTTATGAAAAAAATCAATCCATTTAGGAGTTAATTTATTCAACTCTTGTGCAGATTCAATGGATCCCAAGGGAATTAAAACGGCTGATAAACTTGCTAGCAAGCTGATTGATGACATGATGAACATCATTGGCCATGATTACTATGATATTTGTGACAGCACTCTCCCATATTTGGCTACGTATTTGAAGAAACATCATCTTAATTTCCCTTAGAGCATATACCTGCCTCTATATGGTCATGGTCATCTGCAAGAAGTAAATGTTCCAGATGCAAAGAACTATACACCTGAAATGCAGATGCACTGCTACTCCTTCATTTTGGTTATGTTGTGCATTAAGAGCAACAACAATGTTGTGAACTTTAAAATTCTTCCTCCATGTCATTTCCTTGTAGATATGGAAATGGGAAACCCATGGGCTGCAATGTTTTCCACTGCCGGTTGGTGGAGAGAAGACAAACATGGTATTAGAGAAATATCTGAAAAGAGTACCTTCTCGAAATGGCTCTTTACTTCCAATTCTCCATTCTCAAATCTATGTATCCATCTTCCAAGTCTCTTGGACAGAAACAGAGTCACTGTTTGATCAGCATAAAATTTTCTCAAACCGCACTCAAGAACATCCTTTTACAATTGTTCCAAGAAGAGCTGGTATCACTGCATCTCTTATTGTATCCAGTTGAATGAATGAATTCCAGGTGGTTGCTGATGAAGCTCGGGATGTGGTTCATCAATTGAAGACTTATGCTGAAAGCCTCTTGTAATTCTTGAAAAAGAGAAGAGACTCCAGTCTGTGCATGTGATTCTAACTCTTATGCATTAATGAAAAACACTTTCACCTTCACACATTTGTACCTAAATTCTCTTTTTCTACATGCTTTAGATTTTACCAAAGTCAATGGGCCTAATAAGCATAGTTTGATTTTTACTATGATTAATGTAAATAACCCTAAAACTTCGAACCTTTTAATTGCTCAATGTTACCTAAATCATACAAAATGTATGTTTACTAAGCTAGGAACTTGACTTTTATTTAGAGTTCCCCTGTCATTTGTGGGCAGTTTAAAGTCATGCACGTCGGGCATACAAAGGCTAATGTTTTAAGGTCGAAATAGCTTTGACTGAAATGGATTATAATTGACTCAATTCTTTGAAAATTCACCTGAAAACATATTACCATACTCAAGTATGAGGGAAAATATGTAATATATGACTTAAGAATATTTGAATCTTGAGGAATGATATGAAAAAGAGATAAAAGTCATTAGAAGAAGTAGTTTCCAAGAATGAAGTTACCATTATTTAACAAACCCGTTAGGGGGTTGAATTATGCAGGGCCACCTAAGGGAATTGGCTGTATAGTTAAATAAAATAGTATCTTTTGGCTAACAAGTCTGTTATGTAGACTGTTTATGCAAGGCCACCTATGGGCACGTGCTGCATAGTCAGGAAAAATAACTCTTAGAAATTTACTTTCCTAGTGATAAAATCCAGTGAAAGTTTATGGAGATTAAAATATTCCAAAGTATAGAGTTTGATGTATGGAAAGAGGTACTTGAATATGGAGAAAATATTTCCAAACAAAATTATCGAAGAACTGGATGAATATCACTCCTACGAAGGTCTGACCCAAACGTAGGGAAGGAAAATATAAACCATAGACTTGAATAATTTCAGATCATGAAAAAGGATATCAGACAAATATATTAAGGATGGCTATTTTTGCGGATCCATACATACTGTCATTTAAGACAAGTAAGGGAAAAATAGGCATTCTTCCCATGAATGAAGTTACCACTATCCGAAAAAACCCGTTTGAGGGTTGAATTATGCAGGGCCACCTAAGGGCATTGGCTGCATAGTCAAATAATAGTATCTTTTGGCTAACAAGTCTATGATGTAGACTGTTTATGCAAGGTTGCCTATGGGCACATGCTGCATAGTTAGGCAAAATAACTATCAGAAGTTTGACATTTTTGTGACTAGAATTCATGAAAAGGGTTATAAGGATCAGGAAATATTTAAGGTTAGGATTATGACACATAAATATGGGTATTGTTCAATGTATACAGAGATACACATATTAATACAAACCATAATCATGTTGTGGCTGGGTCCTGAATTGAAATATTAGACTTCACTACGTATCCCATAAGGATAAGTATCAAGCCATACGTAGTTCTTAAACTATAGTTTAACGTCGTGTGGGAAAAAAGGATTAGAGATCTTAGTTTAGGGTCATAGAGCTTGGACCATTGTAAGAAATACATAGTGTGTGTTTTCATGGGGATTTGTCAGCCAAAGGACTGAAAGTGGAATTTGGGTTTAGGCCCAAAGACTTGGGGCTGGATTCGAGGGACACTCGAACATTCCTACGTATCCCATAAAGATGGGAATCAAGCCCACGTATTTCTAGAAAGACCCTTTGTACAAATTTGGTTCGTACATATGAAGGGTGAAAGGGGACTTTAGTACAATGATGGTTTAACCCAAGATAAAAGGTTTGGGCGTTTCCATGTATGCATGTAGTTTTTGAAAATGAAACATGATTGAAAAATCAATGAAAATAATGGTTCCCTCTCAGGTGAGGATATCAAAGAATATTGTAGTTTATTGTCATACTGGACAAAAGTGTTGTATTGTTTAACATCGTATAATAAGGACGAATGTGAACCAATGTAAACATATTGATTCTAGGGGCGGTTTCACAAATCAACATATTATGAGATGGAGGTGAACCGCTGTGAAGAGATTGGTTTTGGGCTTGAACCTTGGGAGGTTGCCTACATACCCAGCCTAGAAGGCAAGGATCAAAGTCTGTGTAGTTCAATTAAAGAATGAATTAATGATCAAGTTGTTCTTTGGGACAACGACCAAAAAAATGTTGTTGGGACTTACACATGGTTAGCGGCCCAAAGAGAGTGTTATGGTTGAGGTTTGTTCTAAGCTCAAGTGAGTCATACTCGGTGTGAGAAACAAGAGGTAACAACAACCTTAACGATGCATAGTTTAATGTCATGTAAGACATATAAAGGGAATATGCAGTTTAAAGTCTTGCAGTTAGGACTATTGGTGCTGCACAGTTTAGTGTCATGTAGCTGGGACAAAATACAGTTTAAAGTCATGTAGGGCCTATCATGGACTTTCTGTACAGTTTAGCTTCATGTAGTTAGGACGATGGGGACAATAGAGTTTAATGTCATGTTGGACGAAAGGGGGGGGGATTGTGCAGTTTAATGTCATGCAGTGAGGACAAAAGAGTGCACCATTTAAATGTCATGTTGGACGCATTGGGGATTTTTTCATATTTTAACGTCATGTTGGATGAAAAAGGGACGATATAGTTTAGCGTCATGTTGGACGAAAGTGCGAATAGTTTAAGGTCATATGCATGGACCGTGGATGGTGCAGTGTAATGTCATGTTGGATTGTGGTGTAGTTTAAGGTCATACAGGACCTTTGATGATTATGTAGTTTAACGTCTTGCTGGACGTAAGTGACTTTTATACAGTTTAGCGTCATGTAGTTAGGACGTCACAGTTAAACGTCTTGTTGGACATAAGGGACTTGCAAATTGTTTAGGGTCATATGCATGGACCGTTGATGATGCAGTTTAAGGTCATACAGGACCTAGTTGTAGTTTAAGGTCATACTGGACCATTTAGGGAACTTTTTCACAGTTTAACATCGTGTGGGACGAAAGTACAAATAGTTTAAGGTCATATGCTTGGACCGTTGCTGTATAGTTTAACGTCATATAGCAAGGACGAACTGGTGTCGCAGAATTTAGTGTCATATTGCAGGGACAAAGTACAGTTTAATGTCATGTAGGACGAATGTAAGGACTTTTGTACAGTTTAGCTTCATGTAGCTAGGACGATGAAGGTGACACAGTTTAACGTCATGTTGGACGTATGTGAAAATAGTTTAGGGTCATTTGCTTGGACCGTTACTGTATAGTTTAACGTCATATAGCAAGGACGAATGTAGGGACTTTTGTACAGTTTAGCGTCATGTATCTAGGACGATGAAGGTGACACAGTTTAACATCATGTTGGATGTATGTGCAAATAGTTTTGGGTCATATTCTTGGACCGTTTATGTATAGTTTAACGTCATATAGCAAGGACGAATGTAAGGACTTTTGTACAGTTTAGCGTCATGTATCTAGGACGATTAAGGTGACACAGTTTAACGTCATGTTGGACGTATGTGCAAATAGTTTAAGGTCATATTCTTGGACCGTTGCTGTATATTTTAACGTCATATAGCAAGGACGAATGTAAGGACTTTTGTACAGTTTAGCATCATGTAGCTAGGATGATGTAGGTGACACAGTTTAACGTCATGTTGGATGTATTTGCAAATAGTTTAGGGTCATATGCTTGGACCGTTTCTATATAGTTTAACGTCATATAGTAAGGACTAATGTAGGGACTTTTATACAGTTTAGCATCATGTAGCTAGGAAGATGAAGGTGACACAGTTTAACGTCATTTTGGACATATGTGCAAATAGTTTAGGGTCATATGCTTGGACTATTGCTGTATAGTTTAACATCATATAGCAAGGATGAATGTAAGGACTTTTGTACATTTTAGCGTCATGTAGCTAGGACGATGAAGGTGACATAGTTTAACGTCATGTTGGACGTATGTGCAAATAGTTTAGGGTCATATTTTTGGACCGTTGCTGTATATTTTAACGTTATATAGCAAGGAAGAAAAAAGGTACTTTGCAGTTTATACAAAATACTTATTCAAAAATATGGCATTGGTTGGAGTAGTGATGAGTTCTCCATCTATCGAGATTAATGAATAAGCTCCGTTGGAGTATATCCTATGTATTGAATAAGGTCCTTCCCATTTTGGATCAAGCTTGGGAGGTTTCTTTCCTGGTATCATTGGAGTTTTGAGAACTAATACCAATTCTCCCTGAGTGAATGAACGAAGATGAACTTTTTTGTCAAAAGCTCATGTTATTCGATTCTGATAGACTTCCAAGTGGTGCAAAGTGCACAATCTTTTCTCATCTAACCGTTCCAATTCATTCAATTGCTTTTGAGATTGTTCATCTGTAGATGGTTAATCACAAATGGTAACTCTGAGCGAGGGTAGTTGAACTTCAATGGGCAAGAAGGCTACCGTTCCATATACCAATGAATATGGAGTTGACCGAGTTGTAGTGCTGGTGGTAGTCTGATAAGCCCATAAAGCATGAAAGAGTTTATCATGCCATGACCTCTTATATTTATCCAACATCTTTTGCAGCATATTTGAAAGAGTCTTGTTAAAGGCTTCTATCTGGTCATTGGCCGCTGCATGATACCGAGATGAATGGTTGGATTTGATGTTGTATTCTTGATACAATTTCTTCAACTCGGATGAACAGAAATTGGTTCCATTGTCCATCAATATGGTATGAGGGACACTAAATCTGGTAATGATGTTAGACTTGATGAAGCTAACAATGCATTTAGAACCGACTTCCTTGAGATGTATTGCCTCTGCATATTTGGAAAAGAAGTCAGTAGCAGTAAGAATGTACTTAAACTGCTTGGTCGTAGCTGAAGGGTAAGGTCCCAACACATCCATTCCCAATGTGACAAATGGCCATGAGTATTTAGCTGTATGAAGCAACTCTGGAGGTTGATGAATTAAGTTGGCATGTACTTGGCATGAATGACACTTCTTTGTGAAATCAACACAATCTCATATCATTGAAGGCCAAAAGTATCCAAGCCTTCGAATTTGATCACACAGTCTATGTCCAGACTGGTGGGAACCAAAGACTCTCGCATGCACTTCTTTCTTGACAGCCATTATCTCTTCACCATCAATGCATCTGAAGATAACTCCATCAAAACCACATTTGTAGAGAATTTTCTCTAGGTGATCTAGGCTATCATAAAGAGTAAAATTTACCACACGTCGCCGGATTTGTTCTTTCTCGGCTCTATCAGGTGGAAGTGTTCCACATTGAATGTATTCCCTAATAGATGACATCCATCCTGTAGTATGACCATACGGTTCAAGAATGGGACTAATTTCATTAATTTCCTCTGTTCTGATTCGAACATAAGGTGAAATTGAATGATGGTGGGCAATACTGATGGTTGTCTCGTCCCGATTTGGATCTGCTAGAGCTGTGGCTATGTTAGCCAGCGCATCAGCTTGAGCATTTTGTGATCTTGGGACATAAGAAAATGTTGGTTCTGAAGGGAATTCCGCCATTAACTCTATGACGTAATCATACAAAGGGATTAATTCTTCTTTTCTGATGGCATAATCTCCATTGGCTTATTTGATTACCAGGTCTGAATCACCTTTCACCTTTAAGTGATTCACTTGTGCTTGAATTGCTAATTCCAAACCTACGATGAGAGCTTGGTATTCTGCTTCATTATTTGTACCACCTTCCCACAATAAGAAGGAATAAGGTAACACTGCCTTTTCTAGAGAAATGATCACAATTCCTAAGCCAAATTTTTTGAATTTAGGATTTTCCATTTTATTCCCTATTGGACTTCTGGAAGCACCATCAAAATACATTTCCCAAGCTTGAGGACTTTCTTGAATAGAGACGACTTCCTCATTAGGGAGTTCAATATCTGAAGACGTGTCTTCTACTGAAGGGTGTTCATCCATGAAATTAGCCAGAGCTTGGCCCTTTATCGGCTTTTGAGACACATACTGAATGTAGAATTGATGCAAAATAACTTCCCACCTTTCTAGACGTCCTGTAAGCATTGGACAACTAAGGATGAATTTGAGCGGGTTATTGCGAGATACCAATTGGACCTCGTGATGTTGCAAGTAATGTCTCAACTTATGAACTGCAAAGATTAATGCCAGGCAGCACTTCTCAATACTTGAATATCGGGTTTCTGCTTCAAGCATAGTTCGACTGAGATAGTAGAGGTTGTTTTCATTCCCATCATCATTATTTTGAGCAAGAAAGGCACCCAATGATCGCTCTAGAGCTGTCACATAGAGGATAAGTGGTCTTACTTAAATAGGTTGCATGAGTACCGGTGGACTCAAGAGGTATTTCTTGATAATATCGAATGCTTCTTGACATTCTTCAGTCCACTGGTAAGTGACTCCCTTCTTCATCAATTTGGTAAATGGTAAACTTTTACCTGCCACGTTGGCGATGAAATGCCGAATATAGGCTAAGTGTCCTTGAAGTCCTCTTAATTCTATAAAATTTTGAGGAGGTGACATACCAAGGATTGAATTTTTCGTCTCAGGATCGCCTTCATTACCATGATGGCATACAACAAAGCCGAGAAATTTTCCTGAGGTTACCCCAAAAGCACATTTTAAGGGGTTCATCTTCAAATTATGTTGTCGAAGCTTGTAGAATATGACTTCCAAATCAGCCAAGTGATTAGAACTTTGTTTGGATTTAACTAAAAAATCGTCTATATAGCATTCAACAAACTTCCCTAAGAAGGCTTTGAAGATACAATGCATGGAACGTTGATATGTTGCACCTGCATTCTTTAATCCAAATGGAATTACCCGGTAACAAAACACACCCTGAGGGGATCTGAAGGCTGTGGATTCCTCATCTTATAGGGCCATTAGGATCTGATTATATCCAAAATATCCATCCATGAAGTAAACCACTTCATAGCCATCTGTTGCATCAATTAAAATTTCGGTAATCGATACTGGGAAATCATCCTTAGGACAATGCCGATTAAGATCTCTGAAATCGATGAAAACTCTAATTTGTTCGTTCTTTTTCTTTACAGGGACAATATTAGCCAACCACTTGGGATACTGAACTTCTCCGATGGAGTTAGCTTTGATAAGCTTATCCACTTAAGCTTCAATTTTAGAATCATAAGTTGGGTGTGTTCTACTTGCGGCTTGCTTAAATCCTCGATGTTCTTCTGGTAAACCCAAATGATGAGTAGCAACATCAGGATCAAGCCCGGGAATTTCTGTATAGTTCCAAGAAAAAATATATCTATTTCGCTTTAGAAAATAAATATACATCTCTTACTCTTCAAGGGTCATGGCCACACTAATTAAAGTGGGTCTTGGATCTTCCTTTGTACCCAGATTTTTTTCTCTGAGTTCATCCATAGTGGTAGAGATACCCTCTTCAAATGCTGGAGGAGAATCTCTACGATCTTCCTCTTCATCTTCATCATGTGTTATTTCTTCCATTTATACTTTCATAGTATATTACAAAGTAGAATTTTCATGATCAGAAGAGATGTCAAAACTTGCACATTTTGAAGAGGAAGTTTCCATTTTTGACCCTATTGCTGATGAAGGGTCTTCTTTGGGTAATAAAGAGGAGATGATGGATTGAGAATTGACATCATTGTTCACCTTCGATGTTGCTATAACTTCTTATGGACTAATTGGCGAAGCATAGACTTGTTGTATTTCAGTAGATGAAATGAAGACATCACCATTTGTGTTTTCATCACTGCTTGGTAGATTACCAATTTCTCCTATGTTGTCTGGCTCGATTTCTGTAATTGACAATATGGATCTTTCCATAAGGGCATTTTTATTTGGGTCTATCTTGTCAATTTGACTGATAGGCAACACATAATCTATACTCACATGTGTAAATGGATTTATTGTAATTTTTTCCAAACCATATGGAGCATTAACTTTGGTAATTTCCTTTGTTATTGATTTCTCCTTTTGCTTCATGTGATATAATTCTGCCTCAATGTATTGAGACTCACATGTCATGAACAGGGCCTTATCACCATACAACGTCCCAACTTGACCATCGAAACAATATTTGAGACATTGATGGTATGAAGAAGGGATAGCCACATGTTGATGTATCCAGGGTCTTCCAAGCAAAATGTTGAAGGCTGAGTCTTGATCAATAACCATGAAATCTGAATTGGATACAAGATCTCCAAACTGAGTTCTGAGTGTAACTTCACCCAGTGGTTCTTGTTCATTTTTATCATATCCCTATAGAATCATGGTGGAGGGAGATAAATCAAATCCTTTGAGGCCTAATCGACGAAGTGTACGAATGGGCATGAGGTTGACTCCTGAACCATTGTCAATGAAATCTCTTCGAACATCCATGCCATTGACCTTGCCAGGCAAGTACAATGGTATAATATGTCCATGCACAACATCATCTTCATCTTCATCAGTAAAGGATATTATTGCATGGCATTCTACAGGATTATTCATTATGTGATAGACTTAAGCTGTAGCAATTTCAGTTTCAAACTCTTGAGGACTTGACAAAGCCTCGATGAGTGCTTCCCGAAGATCTTTTGATAGATTCAGAGAATCAAGAATTGATAACTTGGCTGGTACTTGGGCCAAGTGTTTCAATATATCATACTTTTGATCCAGAGGTCTGCATTTCCGAATAGGAATATGTGGTTTACCAGGTACCTTGGATGCAGATGCTTTGGAAGTTGATGCAACTTGTATTGGGATGGGATTTGGCAATATTTCTGGTTTTAGAAGATTAGACAGATTAGATCCATTTACTTGCTGAGAGGAAGAAGATGGAACCTTCAACCAGTATTCCAAAATAACTGTTCCAGGACTGAATTTGTTATTGGTAGAAGAACTTGCTTGTACCTGCTAAGCTCGCTGAAGGGCTCTACCACGAGTTTCTACTACGTACACAGTTCTAGAAGGGGTAGAATTGGAATAGTGGCTTCTGAAAGATCCAGGCCTTCCCCTGTATACTGAGCCCCTGCAACTTCCTCTGATTCCTCTATTTGATACAGGGAATTTAGGGTCATTGAAATTGAAACTGTGATTGGAATACGGATCTGTTAATTGAATCATATTAACCGAACCAAAGATTATGAAGACTCTGCCTGATTAGCCTGTTTAGGCTTTTCTGTTTGGTGGGGCGGTGCCCGTGGCTTTGAAGTAGATAGCATGAAGTCCTCCAAAGTCAAAGAAAACTTAGGCTTTGACACATACTCATCTTCTTCTGATTATTTTTCTTTATTTCAATCATGCCATTTCTTTGAGGACTTTCCCTCTAACGAAGAGGGTTTTTCCACAACATTCATGGAAGAAGACACAATTGGTTTCCTTAATTGTGTTCACAAAATAGCATGAGTTCGATTGATTGTCTTTCTGACCATCCAATCATCATACTTCTGTGCATTTTTTCTTTTGACTTCTTGTCATTCACCTTCCTCCTATGGAACTGTTGCAGTGACAAATGCTACCTGGGCTGAGGAGCCTTTCAATGTGACCTATCCTGAGTCGACCATCTTTTTCATGATTTATTTGAAGACAAAACACTCCTGGATGGGATGCCCCAACATTTTATTAAAAGGGAAATAATTTGGACGGTCTTCGTCTCCTTTCTTGTTTGGCCTCTTGGGTATTGTCAATTTGAACCAAATTGTTTTCCAGAGCTGAAATGAAATAACAAGGAACTTGTTCATTTCAGAAAGAGTATGTTTTTCTCTTCAAATCCTCAATTTTTTTTTGTCTTTGATCTCTTTGATCATCTGGACGAAACGGCCTTTGTTGTTGGCACTCAGGAGGTGGAGCCCTTCGAGAAGATGATGGTTTTGAAGTAGAAATAGGTATAGGTTCTTGTTTAAGCATAACTGTAGCAGTTTATTCTTTACCCATTCATCTTCCTGGAGCGGATGGAATTACACGAGATTTAGCCTTAGCCTGTATAAGGTAATCTTCAATCTGCTGAGCGATTGAAGTACAGTCTCGAAACCCTCCTGTGTATTTCACAGGGATTAATGGCGTGTGTAATTCGTCACGCAGATTTTCCACACAGATTGGCAAAAATTCTTCTTGAGGGAGTGCTAAACTCAACGAATATGTTAATCCCTTCCAGTGAGCAATGAAATCAAATACTCTTTCATTCTCCCTTTTCTTACAATTTGTAAGATCGAAAACTGTTGTCTTTGGAAAAGTTGAGCTGAACTAAAGGAGGAATTTTTTGCAAAGATCCTCCCATACGATAATTGAACAGGATTGTAAGCTTGTATACCAAACAAAATCTGGTCCTTGCAAGGTTCGTACGAGGCATCTAAGTTTCACTGCTTCTTGCTGCTCCAGAGTTCCCATCATAGGATCGCAATAAGACACACAATGCGTCAAATGCTGTTCAGGATCGCCTGATCCATTGAAAATAGGGAATACAAGATTCCCAAAACTGGATGGAGGAGAAATTGAATCTACCCATTCAGGGTAAACTTTCTTTTCTAATTTAACTTGTGCATGTTTCCCTTCCATAGTTTCTAACTGAGCTGTTAATGACTCAATAGTAGTTATTAACTTTTGAGAAACATCTGGTTGAACATGGACTTGGGTAGGTGCAATGACTGGAGCTTGGATAGATGTGGCGATTGGTGTTTCAACTGATGGTAGCACTACCAACTGTTGTTGCACTTGACCCATAGGATTAGACCTGTAAGGGTGTACTGATAGAGGAGATTATTCCTGATCCATCTCAGTAGCTGGAACAAATTCCCTTGGCTGACTGACTCCAGCACACTCACGAAGAAGACTACCTTGAAGTAGTTCTACATTAAACATCCTTAATTCCTTCATTTATTCCTCCTGTTGTGCAAACCTTTGCTCTAGTGAGAGATATTAACCTTCTCCAGAGGAAGGATATGTAACCTGGTTCTTTCCCTTCCCTTTTTTGGATCCTTTTCGGAGAGGGGGAAGTGGGTTACTTGAACGATTACCTAGGTTCTGAGTAATCCTTTGACTTTGTTTACGCACACCTTCTTCATTTGTGTCGGTGCATACATCTTCTTGAGCAGGAACCTCTTCATCTTAGTCCCCTGAGTGAGCCTCATTTGGTGGATCAGCAACAATGGCATTGATGACATTGATTGATGCATAACTCATCGCATTCCTTCTATCATAATTTCTGTGATATTGTCTTCTTCCATGTCTTTGATGAGACATTGCCTTTTGTTGATTTTATCCCTCAGGGACTTCTTGACGAACCTTAATTTGGAGGGAATCTCCTGATAATTTGGTTCTTCATTCCTCTTGAAGTTTCTTCCCCAATTGAGAAAAAACCGACTTTCTCTGAGGAGGGGATTAATGATTTAAAAAATTCCCTAGTCCAGTGGACTGGGGCTGTTCCTGCTCTCCTCGCTCAACTCCTCGAATCCTTTTTGTTGATTCTGAGGGTTGGTTTAAAAGATTCCCCATCTGGCGAGCTGGGGTGGTTCTCGACATGCTATGTATGAGACTTTCTTGAAAGTCCTCCTGATCTTGCGAACCTTAGTCTGGAAATTAGGTGGATGCATTAATCTATATCCGCTTTTATCACCCAGTTCAAAAGATCGTTGTATGATTACCGACACTTTTGTCACTTGGTGACGTGCTTGCTCCAAACGAGAGGCATGTTCAATATTATCGTTTGCTTGATGTAAGAGTAATTCAACAACTTGTTCTCTGTATTCTTGATTTTGAGAGGAACTAGTTAAAGCCTGTTCTTGGTCATGCTTATTATTACAAACAAAGCCCATTGACTGTGGCCAGCCATGGGAAATAACATTCCATGAGACCATTTTCGGTGGGCTTTGCTGACTGGAGAGCACCGTGAAATAAAGTTCTCCATGAACACCACATCCTCTGACATGAATACCAGATGGGGAATTGTCAATTAACTGACGCAATATTTTTATTGCGCCAAGGCATGAACGTTGAAGGGATCTCTGCTTCTTTTCGTCATTCAGATATCAAGAGACTGATAGAGACGCAAAATCAATCTGACGTTGTAACCCTTCTACAATCTTAAGATGATTTTCATATTCATCATAAGATAATACTTTCTTTTTCAACTGACAAATAGTTTTCCATATGTTGAGATGAATATCATGAATTTCATATTCCGTCAACATTTCTGGAATATTATACTGAGAGTCAGCTAGAGGCCAAAACATAACTGGCACTTCACCTTTCGCCAGTTGTTTTCTCATATTCAGCATTTCCTCTTTATCATTTGATGAAGATTATTCTACCTGATTTGACCAAAGTTGGTGTTTCCTTGTGGCTTCATTGGATTCCACAAGATTGGTAGATAAATCATTGATCAAACTAGAAGATTCATGACTTAGGGGTGGTTCTGAGAATGACCTACACCCTGGGCTATCTTCTGATTGAGAAAGTATTTCACCTGCTAGCGATGAAGCTTCAGACATGGCTGGTTTCGCATTTGCAAGTGCCTCAATATAAGAGGGCTTTCTCAGCACTACATTGTCCACTGGAGCATTTTCCAAGCAATATGAATCACTACTGCAGAGAGGACTTTCGCAGTGAAATTCATCATTATGGGGAGGACCACCATAATGGGTTACAACAAAAGATGAGATCTCTTGCTCCTTGGTCTTCTGACCACACAGAGGGTTCCTGTGGCTCTCATCTGAAGATGAAACTTCGAGATCGAACGAATTGTCATGAAGCAAGCCTTCATGAGGAAGTGTCTGTTGAAGACCTTTGAAATTAATGTTCCCACTATTGGGAACTAAGGGAGTAGAATCTTGAATTCCGATAGATAATTGTCTGAGGGCTTCAAGAACTCCATCATCGAGCAATGCCTTGTTACATATTGGCTCTTGATCTCCTGACTGTGTTGGGCGGGTCTTTTTCTTAGATGCCTTCTTACTCGCCTTGGAAATCACTTGTTGACGAAAGTGGCTGCTCTGAGCAGGTGTATGTGCCTGATCAGGAAAGATGGCCTAGTTAGGCTGATGATCTCCTCTCAAATCATGTGTATGTTCCTGACTTGGTCATCCGTATGATATGGGGGAGTATTCCCCATAACCCTCTTGGACTGGAACAAATGTGTGTGTCTGTTCCGGAGTGAATTTTTGATTTATCACTCCACTGGTAGGGATAGATTTATGTGTCTTTCCTTGAGATGCCGCTGAAGTTTTTATAATATCCTGGGTGGCATCTAGAATATGAGCAGGGATTTGCTTCTTCTCTTTCACCATTGATAGAATATTCATGGTGACTTCAGCTGCCGGAACGGGAATATACGTCCATTCCGGGCTTGGAGCAGGTGTATGTGCCTGCTCTTGTCCTCCTTTTCCTGTCAGTGAATCCAGACAGTACTCGAGTGTGGGGGTAGATAGGTAAGTCTGCCTCCTATTTGTTATCGGGGCTTTCCGACTAACTTCTCCTAATTCTACCAAGCGAGACTGTTGGTAGGATTGATTAATACTAGTAGGTGTATGTGCCTGCTGATTGCACTTCGCCAAACGTGGTTGACAAGATCCATCATATGTAGTTAGACGAGCCTGCTAACTAGCTGATTATGTATAAACAGGTGTATGTTCCTGCCTATAGTACTCCGTCGGAATTTCCAGGCGGGATTGGCGTGATGCTGCCAGACGAGTCAGCTGGACAGTGGAATTAAAGCGGGCAGGTGTATGTGCCTGCTCGTTGCTTTCCACCAAGTTAGGTTGTGGACTTCTCCGGATATGGAAGAGATGAGAACCTTCTCACTGTTGACCGGATTCCGCCTCTGGTGGTTCATCTTGATTGATTGGGTTCGAGGAACCTAAGCCGAACGCCTGGAGTCGGTACCCTCATCATGTTGAGGGCACACTGTCGCACGAGTCTGGCGGCGATTGTTGGTGGGATCCCTCAGGAAGGACTCCTGTCTGTTTGAATTATGGTCCTGAGTGACCTACTCATTCACCTCCCTAGAATAAGGGAGCGAATGGTGATTACATTCCGGGGATAATGACCCGAAACGGTTGGAGATGGTAGTCAGCACCGCCAGTTTCTTGATCACTAGTCTTCATTGTTCGGATGACCGATGTGAGTTATTTACTTGGAGGTCTTGTCGAGCAGCTTCCAGAGTTGGGATGGTACCGTGTTGATGGTACTCCTTAACCAGTGCGTTTGATACCCAGCGTTGAATACGCTGAGTAGGTGATATCATCCGAAGATCGGACGACGATCCAACAGGAGTAGCAGTAGTGGAATTTGCAGCAGTAGTATTCACAGGTGTGAACTTGAGAACAACCATTCTTATAAATGCAGAAGATCTTGGAAAAAGAGTGCATGTTTGATATAACAGACGTAATCAAGATAAATTTAGCCACTACATCTTTTGGATGAGCATATATTTCAATGATTGTCTTGTTGGCCCTCTCATTGAGTGTTAAATATGGGCCTAACAAATGGGTAAAACATTATTTTAACTTGGTTAAGGATTCACGTCGGGTTCACCATTTTTGTTTCCCTCGGAATCCGGGGATGACCGCCTTGATTGGAGGTTCAAACGTTCCGATCGGTTTCTAAAGGATGAGGTTGAATGAATGAAATCTCAATCTTTAGTGACATAAAGATATGTAAATCACTAGGTTTTGAGAGATATTCCACATAATTCCTTTCAGATAAGGATGTCAAATCAAGAAATCATGCCATAAATGGCTTTGAAGAGTGTCTTGAAGACTGAATCTTGAATAAGAAAGGTGTAATGGATTAATAGGGGTGAAAATGGGAAAGAAAGGCACCCAAAAAGGCAGGGGCGTGCAACTCCTGGCAGGCGCGCAGGTACTGCGTGGGCGCGCAAGTCCTGGTCGCGCAGGTTTTGGTCACGCAGGTATGCATGCGCGACACACGGTGTACTTGTACGATGGTTAACCAGTAGGGTAATACTTGAGCAACTTTAGGTTAAGGCCTTTATAATCCTCTTGAGGTTCTTCCATGAGAGGGGTGCACAGGTTCTATTGAAGGAGTAAGGCGGCGCGCAAGTGAGGCCATTTCCCTTAAGGGCTGGCCACCTAGCCACGCAAGTGCTGATGAGTTTCAACACTTAGGCCTTCCTCCCCCTCTTTAGATCTTCCATTATAGGTAATAAATTACCTTAGAAGTGTTCTGGAAGCTTTGAGAAGAGACTAGGGCACCGAGAGCTCAAATCTGGGTTTGTGGAAAAAAAACCATCCCCGAATGGGGGGCCCACAGGGTCTATTTATAGGAAGGAGAAGACCCCGGGCGGTTATCACTTAGGTCATGCAAGTCACTTGCGCGACCATAAGGCGTCGCGCAAGTGGACTTGCGCGACAGTGATAGAACATGTGCGGTAGAGGTGATTTTGATCCCTTGTTCATGCCTTTGTCGATTTTTTTGATATTTTCTTCAAAGGTTGAATCACTTTGAGCTCAGATATTCCCCTTTTCCGATCTTTAGATTCTGTGACGAAAGGAGCGTCAACATAACTGTAACCACATAACAAAATTCAAACTTGTTCGAAAGGTAAAATTTTTGAAGCGCAACTTTTTTGGAAAGGATGGTAGGGCCAAAGGGCTTCAAGAATTAGAATGAACTAATTTGGGTGGACCTATTCCTTTTAAATATACAGGTAGGTACTCATACTTTAAAAAATTTATTGATCTAATTCTTTAACAAGGAAGTGTTTTCATAATGAATAATAAGTCTGAATCCTTTAATATATTTATGGTTTTTATGAATGATATAGAGAATCATATTTAGTGGAAGATAAAGAATATTTGATTTAATTGTGGGTGAGAATATATGAATATATATTTCATCAATGATCTAGGGGATTTTGCGATTTAATATCATCTCACTCCACCTTATACACCATTGTGGAATAGTTTAATCGAAAGGGGAAAATCACCTTATAGGACATGGTGAGATCAACGAAGACTCATGCTAATTTTTAATCCCCGTTGTGTATAAAAATTATATGATTCAGTAGACATATTAAATTGAGTGCCAACTAAAGAAGAAAACTAAATCAAATATGATTTAATGTATGAGAGGAAATGTATGTTTTAGCATGAACATTTATGGGGCTACATAGAAATTTTTATGGGTACCCCTAGAAAAAAAACTTACACCATAGGTAATGGAGTGTTTAGTTATAGGATATACTAAATAAACTAATGGTTATTTATTATAATACCCCTCAGAAAATAATATAATATTGGAAGTAAATGTTATATTCCTTGAGATGGGGAATATCTTTAAAAGGAATAGTGGGATCTATATTGAATTTGATGAAGTTAATGAGCATGATACATAATAGTTTTTACAAGAAACACTTATAGAAAATCCCTAATTAGAGATTTTTTTGGAAACACAAGTAAAACATAGAATCACCATAGAGGTCAGTGAACATGATAGATATTCCTTTTTTATCACCAAATAAGGTGACATGTTATTGCTTTGAAATGATGAACCCATGTCCTGCAAAGAGGATGTATGTGGATCATAAGATGCTTGATTGATAAAATCCATGAATTTTAAGTTGGATTCAATGTATCACAACCAATATTGGGTTATTTTCAATCCAATAGTAGATATAAAAACTATTGGTTTATATTAGGTATTCAAGAAGAAACTAGACATTGAAGGAAACTTTAGTACCTACATGGAATGCATAATGGCTAAAGGGTTTTAAAATGTAAATGAATATAATATGGAAAAACATTTTCACCGGTTTTAAAATTAAAATTTATTATCAATAAACTTTCCATTGAATTTTTCCAAGATTATTAGATTTGGTATATAGATTTTAAAACATCTTTCCTCAATAAAAGCCTCATGTAATATACCTATATCACATAATTAAGGGGGTTTATAGCAGGAGATTACAATATGGTTTGAAAGTTTCTAGGATATATTTATGTCTTAAAGAAATAATTTAGGTCATGGAAATTAACTTTGATGAATCGATAATATAATTTGTTTCATAAATGAAAAATCTTTTACCAATATCTATAATGGATTTAGTATGAATCTATTAATTTTATGAGTAATATATTTCAATGGTAAATTACTTATTAGAAACTAGATACCCATCTTATAAATAGTTAATACATGGTTTAACATGTGTTTATCAAGAAAATAATTTTGAGAAATAGCCTACATTCTAGGGATCATGACCATTCTTGATAGATCTAAGAGAGAGCTTATACAAAATTAGATTATATACATTGATAAGATATTGAAGATATTTAGAAAATAAAAATAAAAAGGGGTATGTTTCCAATTTCACATGGGGTATATCTGTTCTAGAAACTTTTTACTCATATATAAGGGTATATATAGAGGATGATCGAGATTCCTTATACCTTATTTATATGATCTGTCAAATATTTCATGCTACACAAGAGGCTAGATGTCTCCTCTGACTTGAGGAAGGTAGGTGGATATAAAGCTGAACTATGAGACTACTATATGATGAAAACAAATTCTATCCTAAATAATCTAATTCATACTAAGGATATGATCCTATTTTAGAGAGAGAGAAATAAATTGGTCATTAGGTGGTACACAGATTCTATATTCTAAAAATAATAAGTTCATCTGAAATAACTATGGGGAAATTTATTTTCACTCAATGGATTTGTGTGATTAAAGATCAAAAATAAATTCATGTCCATCAATTAAAAGCCAGACTATGAGTTCATTTTATCTTCTAATGTGAATAAAGAATTAGTTTTGTTAAATAACTTTTTCATATATCATGATGTGATGCCTAATAATAATAACCTCATCATATTGTATTATAATATTACATTAGTGTTTCTAATTGATCAAAGGTCACATTAATAGAATTATAATATAATTTGAATGTATCACATTTTGAAGGATATTTCTCAAATTATTGAGGTCACAATATGAAATGTATCTATTTTGGTTAATGTGGTTATCCTATTGACATAATCCTTATCTTAGTAGAATAATGAATATAATATGACAACTAACAGAATAAATGTTATTATAAAATGGCTCAAGTGAAACTGTATGTTTTTTGGAGTGGGTTGTATAGAAATAAATACTTTTTAATTTTTTATTAAAGAATAAATGACTTATAACATGATGAATATTATTCTTTATATCATTAATGTGGTAATTTTATTAGGGAATATGTTTCATCTAATTGTCATACTAGTTATCAAATATTATCATAACCATGATGTTCTGTGATGGTATTCTTACATATATGTTTTATTGTTGAATGACATTATCTAACCAGACATAGATGGTATAAGAAATTAGGGTGTTATAGTCTCATAATACATTGATATATATTTTCATGAAGCTCTCCTTTATTAATCTCTAATAGAAGAGGTTGTAATTACTGGACCTCCCTTAGTCATGATATTATTATTAATGTATATCATGTGTCATTCACTTAGATGTATTAATAGAAATAGTGACAACATTTTCTTATAAAGAGTTAAGATATTTTCGATGCATCACTGGTAATATAACATTATTTAATTGGTCAATAAAGCATTTTTCCTTCCAATTTAATGTTTTTAGATATCATTATCCCTTTCATTAGAATAGAATAACTTTATTAAATTCCATTTCTATGAATGTTTTTCATAAATGAGGTGACCCAAGCTTTATATGAATAAATATTACATCATTTCTTATATATATTCAATATATTTCAAAATAATACACACCCCAAAACTATAAATGTTTAATATCTTCAGTGAATAGATACATAAAAAAATAATTCATGAATCGACCTAAACATCTCCATTAAAGTTATTATCACATAATACACTTATTTGACAATCCCTATTCAAAACACATTATTCATATCCAAGGTAAAACGAAACATAAAAAAGGGTGAGAATAAATGCCTAGTGAGGGATATCGTAGCGGATATCAATCAATGATCATAAGTGAGTATAATATAAGTCTAATTATATGAGAACAAGATAATAACATACAGAATTAATACCTACTAATTCAAATATTATAAATCATTTTTCATGGAATAATGCATTTTTATAATAATTTTCCTGACTCATATGAGTTTGTAATCATCAATAATCAGTCAAGGGAAATAAAAACATATCATAAACCAAAGATATAACTTTGGGGTAGACATATAAGCATAAAACATTACTTCCCTAGTCAAGAACCATTAAGGCTATCATAGTGTAAAAAGTAACAGATTGTATTAGGTTCATTCCAAATTTCTTCATTTCCTTAGTCAACGTGACAAGCAAGACAATCATAGTAGACAGAGTCCTGTACAGAATTGGGACCACTACTAATTCTAGTTCATATTATCTTTTTGAATATCAATATTAGCCCAATTAAATGGAGGGATATATATGGTTTTCGGCCTACCCAAAACATAATGAAAACCATTCATAATTGTTCTATGATACCATAAAAACATCCCTCAAAACATAGCATATGAGAAGGTATTCGTTTCAAAAAAAAACATCATAACCTAATTGACTTATGGGAAAGTAATGGGTTTTATAAACTTCTCTTTAAAATATCATCATCTTAAACTATCTATTGAAATAAAATTGATGGTATCATAAGATCATACCCTTAGTGAGGATAGGAAACCCTCAAAGAATATTGGCATAAAATAAAAACCGAGTAAAAAAATTCGAACATTTATTTAAAAACATGGAAAATATCCATTTTTAGATATCCTTAAAAACATAGAATTTATAGAGTATTGAGGAAAATATTTCCATTAAAAATAATAATTTTTACTTGTAGGGGAATATTTAAATAAAATATCATTCATGATGTTAGTAAAATATTTCCATGTTGTATATAATAAAATACAACATTATTTTCACAACTTTATAAAAAGCCAAAAATTATCCATGCTTGAAACATTTGAAAAAATATCATAATTTTTCAAGAAGGAAAATTTTGTCAAAAAAAAATTTCTAAAAAATTTATTTATATATAAAAACTTCTATAAATAATTTATTAGAATATATTTTTTGTGATATAGGGCTCATGATTTCTGTAGATATGGTAAGAGGAGGTGCCCTTTTATAAGTGAGGTGGGTTCCAAAGTTCTGAAAATTAAAAAAAACTTAAAATATAATAATGCAACTATCATTGGAAATTGTTTTAATTTTATAAAATATTCCAATATAAGAATATTAAGTTCAAAATAAAATCATCCATTCAAATTAAAAAATTCTTTTTTGATATTTCAAATTATATCTCTTAGGATAACCCTTTTTCTAACCCTTTTAACACATACCATGATAAGAAGATTGTAACTATTTATTATTAATAAAAATTAATTTCCAAATATTAACTAGTATTAATTATTAAAATTAAAAACATGGAATACATTTTACAATATTTAATTCTAATAATTTTTTGAAATTAATTCTAATATCCACGTATAAAGAATAAAAACCCATTTTTTCAAGAAAAAAGTATTTGTGTGCATAAAATAATTTTATTTTCATACTTTACTAATAAAAACCATTAGATGAATGATAATATATTTCATTAAATGCATTATATAAATATTATATTAAAATTATCCATCAATAGAAATTAAATTAATTTACTAAGATATATAATACATTGTTCATATTAAAACAGTTTTTAGAAGAAGAAAAATAACTCTTCACAATAAATTGATTTTTGTTCTTTACTTCTAAAAAATTGACAATTAGTGTATAAATAATATTTATTATATTATGTTAAATACCAATATATTTCATCAATATCATTTTTTATTAGTTGAAAATATATAAAATATATATAATAATATACTACTTTTAATATTTTATCTTTCAACATAAAATGATGTGATTATTATCATTTGAACTTGTGAACTTAAATCCTAGGTATTAGTAAATATTTTTCTTTATAAAAAACATGAATAAATATTTTTCATAATTTAGTTATTCCTATTCATACACACCCATCAAATTTCTATGTGATAATAATCACTTTTATGGATAGTGTATCGCAGTTTGTTTAAGCATATTATTATATGTAAAGGAATCTATCTAACACATAAAATTTATTTAAAGGTACAAACATCATAAAATATCTATAAATTACACTCTATCCCATCAAAATAATTTATCTCTATATTTCATTACTCCTATGAAAAAATTTAGGAAACTTTAGCTTCAATACAACTTCAGTTTCCCGTATAGATTCCTAAAATTTATAGTTTCACCACAAAACATTTACAGCATGAGTTGCCATATCCCACAACAATATCTCTCTATATAATATCCACCAATTTTTCCTCATAATAATGAACATAACACCATTAATAAAACCTCTAATTTCATCACATATTATGGATTAGTTATGTATTCCCTCAAAATTAATACATGGAACACATTATGAACTAGAGATAGGTTTGTTGGAAGCACCAAGAAAAAATAAATTATCCTAATATGATCAAGAATTTTGAAGGCGTGATATATATATATGGCTCAACATTCCCTTATTTTAAAATCTCATTACCATATTACATGAATATATTTAAAGAAATACCACATCACCAACATCAAACTCAAGATATCCTCGATGATTTTCAGCATAAATATTCAATTAACTTGATGTGGTATTGTTGAATTATTTAATGAATCTTGTCATCTATTTTATTTCATTGAATATCTAAGCCTAGAATAGATTTCATTCTCTAACATCATTCAAGAACATTGGAGTTATACACTTTATTCCATAGAGGGATTCAAAAGTGTCCGTTTGAATTCTCAAGTGAAATATATTTTTGTTAGAAAATTTAATTATAGGAAGTTAACGGTCTCATACACCTTTGAAATCCATAAACAATTCTCTCAATATAAATTCTAGGTTTTTACTTGTTCTCTTAGACTAACCATATCTCTTAGGGGTATATATATTCCTAAACATCAACTCTATATTCAAATCTTGTTGATGACTTCTCCAGAACATCATGTAAAACCTTAGATCTCGATAAGATACAGTTGAATATGGTACCCCATGAAAAATTACCAATTACTTAATGTATGTCCTAAAAAATAAATCAATTGATAAATATTATCATATGAAAATAAAATCTGATAACTACAGAAGTTTAGTGACTATAACCCAAATAACATTATGTCTTTTAGATGTTTTTTGGAATCTAATGAAAAAATTCATACTGATATTTTCTCATTTATATTTTGTTATGGTCAATAGTTATAACATCAGCTTAAAATTTTTCCTCTAAGGATTAACTTGATTAAATTCAAAATAATGAGATACATACTCTGAAATATCCCTCTTCGTGTTGTCCCACCAAAAATAATCTTTCATATCTATTTTTATCTTCATACTTCCAATTTGAATAGAGACTGATAAACTATGAGATTCATCCAACATATCCTTATTCAAATTTTTTATTTATGTAACACAAACTCAATTTTTTAACCTTACCATTCCACCATAGTCATGGCTAAACTTAGGAACATTCTTTTCCTTATTTTATTGTTCCACATTTTATTTATACATCTCATTGACCATCATATGGATGGATGGTTGAACATTTATCTCAAAAGTATATGATTTATCACCTTTAATCATGATTTCAAGATATATATTCTAAAAATTCATAAGTATTGGGTCTCTTTCAATCCTCATAATTGTTGAAACAACATGGTTCATTTTATTCAAATCATCAACCACCAAGTTTTCCAACCTAGGGTAGTAATGTATTGAGAATTCATAATAATTAGTCAATTACAATCATCTACTTTGGAACATATTCAACTATTTTGATATTAATATATTATTTATTACTTTATGATTAGTGTAAATATTAAATCAATCACCCCAACGATAGATCCTCCATATTTTTAACAAAAAAAAATTCTTCTATCTCCTTATCATGAGTCAGGTAATTTTTCTCAAGAATTTTTAATGGTTGCATGGAATAAGATATCACCATATCATTATACATTAGGAAAAATCTCAAACCCTTATAAAGTGTATCACAATATTTCTCAAACCACTCTCCACTACAGTGTTACGTGAGTAAAGGTTCACTAAAAACCCTTATTTTTAGCTCCTTTAAATTTTTATCTCATTCATATATCTAATGGAACTTGGATCCCTTCAGTGTTAACTTGGTTATTGCATTTTATAACCATGATACATTTATCCAAAATAATAAATAGTATCTAACAAACCTAATAAAACTATGGATCTTGGTAACTATGGTTGGTCTGGGCTATTTCTCAATAATATCCTTCATTGGAGCATCCATCAATATATCCTTGCTTAATATTATATATTATAAGAATTAAACTTTATATAGAAAAAATTCACAATTTCTAAATTTGTAAAATATATTCTCCCACCTCAATGACATAAAAATAATCCTCAAATTACCTATATGATCTTCTTTATTCTTGGAATATATAAGAATATTGTCTATAAATACTACCAAAAATGGATCAATGTAATCTATAAATACTCTATTCATTAAATCCATGAAGATAGCAGGGGAATTGGTATGTCTAATTATCATTACAATAAATTCATTATTTCCATACCTAGTATAATGGGTTATCTTGGGTATATCCTCATTTTTTACCATCATTTGATATTATTCGTATTGAATATCAATCTTGGAAAAATATTGATCTCCACAGAATTGATCAAATTGATCATTAATACAGGGTAGAGGATACTTGTTCTTAATAGTGATCTTTCTAAGTTTCTGATATTCAAGGAAAAGATGTGTTAACCCATATTTATTCTTGAAAGATAGAACATGTGAATCCCCTAGTGAAAAAATAGGCCATATGAATACCTTTTCAAGATTCTCCTAGAGTTTTGTCATTAATTATTATTAATTAATCAGGCCCATTATATTTACAGACCTTGAAATTGGTTCATCACTAGGTATGTGTTCAATTAAAAACTCAATATTGGATTTCATAGGAAGAATATAAAATTCTTCAAGAAAAAAAACTAAATATTCAGGAATAATAGAAATAACTTCAATTATGAGTCTCTCATCCAACTATTTGAGATAAATATCCCTCATTAATAGGTATTAAGACCCCTATAATCAATTTAATTTACATTAGAAGTTCATATTCATACTCACACTGATAGAAAATCATAGTTTGAATTGGAATATCAAATGTTACTTTCTTTCCTTATAAATTGATATGTTCTTTATATAAATAAATTCAATCAATTCCAAAAATAACATCAAATTTAACTATATGGAGAATAATAATATTTTCAAGATGTAAATTCTGATAAATTTTTTTGAAGAAGTGTTATAGACTTGAGATGTGATCATCTTACCATTAAGAGTTTTTGCTGTTGAATCAATATCTAATCATTACGGATATGGATTAACATTCCTAGATACATTTCATGATATGAATAAATTCATATTACGAAAAGAAAATAAGATACTTCAATAGTTTAGAATACCTATCACTACCTCAATAACATCATTCAATATTCAATCCCTTACTAAAACCAAATATTTTGTGTTGGAATATACCATTTTTAATTAGAGTGATAAATTTTATATTTAAAAAATCAATCCAATGATGACTTGAATTAGGAAACCTTATTATCAACCTATGACACTTTATTTTAATTATATATCGCTTTTAATGCTTCATAGGTTGTCTTATATTCTATCATCTCATTATTCATAATAGATTATAAAGTAAATGTTCATTGAAAAAATAATATCCTTCAGGAGTATCAAACCTATTATAAAGTTAAGCATAATTTCTAGGAACCAAGTAAAGATTGTGTTAAACTCTAACAAGCCTTTTTAGGTTTATTACCAATAAGTACATATGTGCTAGATCATGCATCCACTTTTTTTGTATCCATATAGGTATTTCATTACTAGGAATCCACCAAAACTCTAATTTACCAAAATTTTAAGGTTTTATCCTTTATTTAAAATTTTCCCTATGGTTTCGACTAATGTTTTATAATCCAAGTACCCAAAAATCACTAAACCCCACTCTTATTCAAACTTAGGAAACCCAATAATTATATATATAAATATTATATCATTTTAAATAAATATTCAGTACAAATAATAACAATACACACCATTGGGTCACATAGGATTAGTGTGTTTGGAGACTTGGTACATAATCAACATAATTCATGAAATATCTTCAACATATACAGTCAAATTTTATCTCACATAGTACACTTCTTAGACATGCCCTATTTAAAACCATTATTTATAACCTAGGGAAAAAGAAACATAAAAGGGTAAGATTTCATGATAATTAAGGGTAAAAAAAGGATATATAATTCAATAATCCTAACTGAAGATAATATAAGATAATGATCATTATTTATGAAATGAATAACAAATCATTAAAATATCATTAACCATTATTCATTTCCTAAGGCTTTTCTAAAATAAAAGGAATATGTCATAATAGTGTATAGTAATCAATAATCAATCATGATCCATGAGAACATATCATATGCAGAATACATAAGTTGATGGAATACACAAAAGCAAATAAATTCATTTTCATATTCAAGTCTCAATACTACCACTATCAAAGTTAATATAATTACCCAATTGTATTGGATTCACCCCCCTTTCTATCATTTCCTTATTCAAGGATCAATACTAAGATAATCATAGTGGAAAGAGTCCCTAATTTAACTAGATTAACCCCATATTCCAGTATATATTATCTCATGATATATTACTTTTTACCCAGTTTATCGGTGGGATAAAAAAATGTGGGTCCACCAATAACATAATAGGAACAATACATAAGTGTTTTATAATATTATAAAAAAAATTTATCAGGGCATAACTGTGGAAAAGATACAGGTTTCAAAAATATTTCATCAATACATTATTAAAAAATGGGAATGTAACAGGACTCATAGAATCCAAATTAAAATATCATTATCATAATCCATACAGAGAAATAAATTACGTAGTATCATAAGATCATATCAATAGTGAATTGTATCAATCCTTCATAATGGATTATATTGATAATTTTATTAAACAAGGAATATCCCATGCGAGTGTCCAATATGGTTTGTAGTCTTAGTATCACTCATCATACATTAAGTGAAGATAAATTTGATACTGAACTAGCCTTTTAGGATTATTACCCTTCGTTGCATCTATTACACAGATGCATCCACTTTCCTGCATCTTGACTGGTATACAATTTCATGAAGAACCACACAATCTCTAATTCACAAAAAATTTGGGTTGTTATATTATACTTGGAGTTATCAATTAAAAATATCCCATGGTTTTTCACTTCATTTATCTAATTTTAATTGAAACATCTCAAACCCATATACCACCCAAAATGGCGCTCCAAAAACAATTAGCTATATGACGTCAAATGTATCTCCACAAATGCCAGAGTCTATGAACTAGCAGTGAGGGCCTAGGTGAGTCAATGGGGAGAATATACCCTCATTACCATAGTATCATAGTGTAAGACTAATACTTACTATAATGGAAGCAACTGAATAGGAAAAAAAATAGAAAAGGATGATAAGAAGGGAACACAAAAGATTAACCATAAAGGACACATGTACATTGATATAGATGATAAATCTATCTAGAATGAAACCAAAATAGTACATGGAAATATAAAATAGTAAATGTATACCAAAAATAAAAAAAATTCCAAAAAGTTTCTATATCATCAAAATCCTTAGCTTGGTCTTATGCTCCCCTATTCCAAATCCTCAATCAACAACCTATACCAAGGCACTTTCCCCTATCATCTCTTGCAATAGTATAATCAGTTTGGGTCCTCAAGGAGGACCAAATAGGTTGTGAGATAAATATACCAGTAGGTAACCACCAAAGTTCTATACAGTTATAACAGTGATAAGAAAAGTGATAGAAAGTGTAAGTAAAGCAATAAAGTAAGTGTGTATGCCCATGGCATAAATCTATTATAGTAAGTAAATCCAAGCAGCCCCTCAAGGATCCCTGCAAGAAGAGTCAGCTACAAAAAAGGCAATCATAAAAAAGTGAACAGGTCACATGGCCACACCGTACATCCATCCATATCAAGTAACCCACATCCACACTGTATGAATAATTTTAGACCCCAAGGGTCAGATCCAAGGTGTTAATTACAAGGGAATCCGAGTAAGAAGTGTAGACAATGAAGGGCCAGATCCAAGGTGCAGCAGACCAAGGAATCCATAATGAGTCCCATTGAAATCCCAGTGGAAACTCATTCTAGTCACTGGTTGGAGTCTAGGAATCATGTATTCCAACATTTCCTATGTAGGTACAAGAATGCTGGATTAATGGGGTCGCAAGGACCAAGGCATACTAGAAAATCAAGACCTAAGGGGTAGCGTCAACCAGAGGTGTCCAGTGTTGTGTTCTATATCCATGGAGAGTAGTCAATGGAATTTATCAAACCCTTAATTCAATTCATTCAATTGAAACCCTTAAACCCATGTGAGTATACCCACTCACGTAAACAATTTTAGTCCATGATCATACCCTATCATGCATTCCATTTTTTATTCAAAATTCATATGGACCTATCAACCCATGTAACCCATTTCACATGCCATTACTTAATTCATATAGGTATACCCACCCACATTACTCACTATCATTCGAGTAAATTGATCAAAATAAACATTTCATAGAAAGATATCATGAAGCAAGGTGGAAGTAAATCTCTTTGGAGAGATATTCTGATTAATTTAACAATTAATAGGATTCCCCTAAGTGTGAAAGCACAAGAATGCACCCCTTGGGATGTTTAACAAGGCATAAATGGTTTAAATCCATTAATTTCACCCCATAAGTGACCTTGGTTTGAGTAACAGGTGCCAATGCACCTAAAGGGAAACTACGGGAATCATCATTAGGTCCAGATCAGCCTAATCCAAGTGGATCTCTCAAAAATTGGGGTCGCACCGGAACGTTCAGTAGGTGGCATATCGGTTAAACACTCGAAAAGCACCAGAAACTCTGAAAAAAATAATAGACCACCTACCTCAACTCGGTAGTATGTAGCTCTCCTAGTATGAAGTCTTGATTCATCCTAGATTCGGATAAATCTGAATAACGAATGAAGAATAGAAAATTAGGGAATACTAGACATAAATGAAATAGAACAATAAATCGTCAGAAGAATCGAATATATATAAAAATAAATGTATGTCTTACCAATATGGATATGTTGAGACAAACCACAATCGAAATGGAGGTCGGATGGAAGACTGGGCTCAATCCCTAGATTAGTTCTTTAAAAGATATCCAATAAGACCCCTCCTACTTTTGTGGAACGATACAGGGGATAAGGGCTCTTTAGGTTTAATAAAAAATTAGGGGAAATGGTCATTTTTTCCTTAAAAACTCATTATCATAGTTTAGGTGAATGATTTGCGTATTTGTGCACAATTTAATAGTGTCTCTACAAGTCTCCAGGGGGATTGCACGGTTCCCACACATGGTCTAACTAACAATTTGGTAACCATGTGGTAGCTCTCTATCAAAATCTGCAAAATTTTAGACCTACTACGTGGTCATATTTTCGAAACTGTGTGGAAGATACTACCTCCAGTCTAATGGTTATTATAACCATGCGGCCTAACTCACATGGTTTCTCCTAACCGAGCGCTAGGCCTAAAACACCCCTAAAACCTAGATACGAACTCCGAACAAGCCCTAGACACCTCTAGAACACCCGTGATCAGAACGGGTACATATGCAAGGCTACATCAAAGCATTTAAACATAAGATAAAATGATCATTAACTCATAAAAAACTCTTGTTCTTAAAATATTTCCCCTTTATAGCAATTCATCCCCAAATTTAGTTTAGAAGGGTGCTCAAGATTCTTCTAAGAACAACTCTCGCTACTAATCATATACATTAGCCTCCTACTCCCAAGTCTCATACTGTAAAAAGTTTTGATGCCATAGATTCTATAATATTAGAATGGACTTGCCTCAGAGAACCTTCATGCTCTTTTCAATGATACAAATCAGATGCTCCTCAAAGGATGCATCAACCTGAAACTCAACCTCCTCAGGCTGAAAAACATGAGTTGGGTCTAAGTGATAAAAGTGTAGCTAAGATAGATAGAATATGTCATTCATGGATCAGAACCTTTGAGATAAATGAAAATGATACGCAATTGACCAAACTATCTCTAGAATCGAAAACTTCCCGACATATATAGGTGAAAGCAAACCCTATCTCCCCATCCTTTTGTTCCCAAACCTCATTGAAACATGCAAGAAAACACAATCCCCGACCTTGGGCTCTATATGTCATCTATGGAGATTGGATTTTTATTTATGAACAGACTATGTAGTATCCATCTTCTTCTAAATCAACTGGACCTTCTCAGCAGTCACCTACATAAGAGGTGGTCCCAGTACAGTTGCATATCTTCCCTATATCCAGCATAGGGGATAATTTCATGGACTACCATATAAATCATCATAAGGTGTCAGTAGTATTATTTCCTGATAAATGTTATTGTAAGTAAACTCAACCTAGGTAATGTGTCTATCCCAAGAGCCCACAAAATCTAGGATGCATACTCACGACATCTCCTCTAGCACCTATATCGTACGATCTGATTGGCCATCAGTCTGATGGTGGTATATTGTTCCTATATGCACCTATGTACCTGGTTGCCTCTGAAAACTCTGCCATAAATGAGACATAAATTGAGTTTAACTATCTAAAATGATAGAATGAGGTACCCCAAGGAGTTGTACCACCTTTGGGATATACAACCTTCTGAGATAAAAAAACTAAAGTTCTTCTTGATCAGCAAGAAATGATCAACTTTTGTAAGCCTATCAATCAAAACCCACAAAACATCATTACCTCTAGAGGAACTTGGTAAACTAGTCCTGAAATCCATTACAACATCATCCCATTTCCACTCCATAGTAGATAACTACTATAAAATCCTGATTGGTCGCAAATTTTATGTCTTCACATAATGATAGGTGGAACACCGCATAACAAAACTACCGACCTCTATTTTTATATGAGACAACTAGAACTAATGGTGCAAGTCATGTTACATCTTGGTGAGCCTGGGATGCATTGCAAAACCTGAAGCATGAAACTCTCACATCTGATCCTCACATATATCCACTAGAACCCAAACACATCCTTGGATATTTCGGATCTCATCCTCACCTACCATCCAACCTAGAGGAGGTTCCTCACCTACCACACACTCTTATTGAACTAGGCCCTCTTAATTTGGTAGTTGTATCATCCTAACTCTTTCGAGCAAGGTATAGATCATAGATAAGGATGGTAGAGAAGTATACTCATGTCCATCATGCACCTCAAGTTGCATCTCAGAGAAAAATGCCATAAGCTTCCACTTGCTATTAGCATATTGCACTTCCTATATCCGAGCCCTCCTACTCAGTGCATCAGCCACTACATTTCACTTACTAGGTGTATAGGCAAGCCCAAACTCAACTGAATTAAACTACTCTACCAACCTTCACTGCCTAATATTCATATAACACTATGGAATGATGTACTTGAAACTTTTTTGGTACATAAACACCCTAAAATTATCCCTAGTAAATAGTGTCTCCAACAATTAAATGCAGGTAAAACTAGTGCTAACTTGACATCATGCATAAGGTAATTCTTATCATGTGGGATTAGATGATAAGTCCTGTACAGCATGACTATATCTCTGTACATAATATTTTTCCCCATCCTAGCACCAGAAGTGTCACAATACGCCATGAAAATCTTGCCCTGTACCAGAAGGATCCGGACTACTACTCATGTGAACCATCCTTTCAGCTTCTAAAAGGTTGTCTCATAAGAATATGACCACAAGAACTTCACACCCATCATATTCAAGCCTATCAATAGCGTTACAATGAATAGTAATTCCTATATGAAACTTTTATAGTAACCATCCAGCCCCAAGAAACTTTTATGTCAAAAACATTCTTTTTATGTTCCCAGGAAACTACTGATCTCACCTTATCTAGGTCCATTGATACTCTTGTCTCCGAGAAGATGTGACCTAGAAAGTGAATCTGATCCATCCAAAAGTGTCACTTTTCAAGATCAGAATATAAATAATTCTCTCTCAGTGTAATCAAAATGATTTCAAGACAGTTGACATGGTCATGTCGATTGTTATAATACACTATGATATTGTCTATGAAAACCACCATAAAAGAGTCCATGTAAGGATGGAAAGCCCAGTTCATCAAAGCCATGAAAATATTTGGCACATTCATGATACCATTTAGCATAACTAGATACTCGTATATACCATACCTTCTATGAAAGTATGTATGGGGTATGTATATAGGTCTAACACGAACCTGACGATATCCTGACCTCAAATCAATTTTCGAGAACACTCGAGGTCCTTGAAGTGGATCAAAAAGGTCATCTACCCGTGGAAAGGCATATCAGTTTTTAACCATCTATTGGTTCAGTTTCCACTAGTCCATGCATAACATATGATTCTCTTTTTCCTTTTTCAAAACAAAATATCGGAAAACCCATGGAGAAGTACTTGGCCAAATAAACCCCTTTTTCTCCAAATCCAATAGTTGTCTCTTGAGCTCATGTAACTCCTTCATAGTCACCCTTTAAGGAGGAATGAATACCGATGAAACTATTGGAACTAGATTTATGGATAACTCCACCTATCTCCCAGTAGATAAACTTGAAAATTCAGTAGTAAACATGTCCCTAAACTGCTCAACCACAAGGGGAAAGTCTTCCTCACTCACTCCCTGATCATCCAGAAACAAACTTGTGATCTTGGTTGTCATCCCACTTATCCCATGATGCACAGGTCCATATCTGCTAGCCTAGACATCCCGTTCACCCTTATGAATAAATACTACACCATCAAGTGATGTGAAAGTCACCCTTTGGGGTAGTATTAAATGTATTCTTGATAAAAAAACTAACTATCCCATCCTGAGTATGATGTATAACCATGTCATCGTGAAGATATATAAATTTTGTATGTAGTGACACCCTCCTACCTCAATGGGAAACTCCAAACATTGGTGCAAATCACCAACTCTAATTCCTAATGGTGTTTTTAGTGTCATAACAGCCTCATAAAGAAAAACCACAAACCCAAACCTTTTAAACAACCGTACTGATATAAAACTATAGGACGCACCTATATAGAAAAGAGTAAATTCAATAGTATAAGCTACTAAGAGTATACATATCACTATAAATGGTCCAATATCCTTCTCATGTTGGGTCTGTAACACTATAAATGTCTGGCATATAATATAGCTTTGTGACACTGCCTGGCTACCCTGAGCTGATCCACCTTGTTTTCTCTCAGATCCTAGTCTCTGTCTACCACGGCCATGACCACTACTACTGTGACCTGACTGGGTTGTACTGCTCCAGCTCCTTGACTAACATGGAGATGAAGAACCAACTCTTGAACTTGACGTCACAGATGACCCACTACCACTAATAATTGGAGGTAAGGTCTTGTAAAACCACTACATGTGCCCCTTCCTTCCACAAGCTCGGCACTCGACTTGGTCACGGTGGCACTGATTCTTCATGTGGCCTCATCTACCACAATTATGGAAATATACTATGTTGTCTCCACTTGCATCCTAACTAGCACACATGTCATGGGAAGCCTAAAAATGGTGTTTCTTTCTTAAAGAAGTATATCCAATGGGCCGAGAAATAGCACTCCAATGTTTTGTACCCACAGCTTCCCTCATGTTTGACTCTCTAATGAGCACATGATTCACAATCTTAGTTATAGAATTCAACCTGAATACATTGACCTGATACATGATAGCATGTCTCAGACCTTCCTTGAAGCATATCTCTCTCGATATATCACTGGTAAGATATGTCAATTCAAAACATCATATCTCCATCAAGTGGGTCGATTATTCCATAATCGTCATCGCGCCCTATTCCAGATGCATGAAACCACTAGCCCACTCATTTAAAAGAGTCATGGGGTAAAAGTAGTCAATAAAAGTGGGTTTGGAAATCAACCCAACCAATACTCGAAATCCCGTCATCCTTGTTCAAAATAGAACCCCATCACTTCACTACTCCATGTAGAATATAACTGTTGAGCTTGACCCTCTACTGATGAGGCATGTTTATATGCTCAAAAATATCTAATGTGGTGTCAAGCCATAACTCAATATCCTATGGACTTCTATACCCCAATAATTTAAGAGGATTCTACTACTGAAACACCCATATTAGCTCAGCCATAGTCAAGGATGGTTGTAATTCTCCCTAGAACATTTGTATCTATCGAAATAAGCCATCATGGAACTATTCTATAGCACTTGTTTTCAGAACATCCCATGGTGCCTCAACTAGAACTAAATAAGGATCAACCAGTATTCATATCCTATCACCTATGGAGAGTGCTCATCGCATCCATCACAGCGTACCACTGGATTTCATTAGGGTGGCATGTCCCTATAATTCCAAACACATGCCTCAAAACAGACAACATCAGAGCACACTGCTCAGAAGCATAGGATAGGTCAAAACCCACCTAAAATCCAAGTCAACCCATATCCTGATTAGAAATCCATGACTATATAAATAATAGCCATTGAACCACCATGGACTATAACTCTTCCCACTCAATAGTCGGGTCTAGGTCAAGTGGCTATTTCTATTTCAAGTTCCCATTTCATTCACATTCAGTTATTCCCGAAATTCCATCATGTTTTACCATTTTCGAATCCATGAGAGACTGTAACACCACATGAACTCAAAACATGGTTCCCAATCAAATTCACACAGATATCAATTTTAATATAGCACATGAATTTAATTGGTGCATCATTTACCAATCTATAAGGGTCTATAGTCTTTATGAATTGAAGGAAAATTTCACTCCTCTATCCATAGCACCCAAACTAACACAAAAGCAGGCACAACTATCACAACATCTATCATAATAGCATGATATAAGTAGTGCATCCTAAATGGCATGACATAATGCGTGACAAGTGATTTTATAACCGGTGTCTACATGATGCATCAGATGACATACCCTCATCTCATTGGGTTGCAACTAAAATAGAACCCACAGTAACACCAAAAGTAACTGTATAAATCATGTTTGTCACCCAACGGTGAGATCAAATCAACAATTAATTGTCAAAATCTAGATAATTAGAATTCAATTTGAGAGAATTTTTTTTACCTATACACTGTGTAGCTACTCTCATGCACAATTTATTACCAAATCCCATTTTCATCTTATCCATATTTATCAACTCCAAACATTACATCAAACAAAAAAAGACCCCTCTAATACAACTTTGTAACATCCCAGACCCAGATGCCCCCCAAAATGGTGCTCTGAACCCGGTTGGCCATCTGGCCTCAAGAACATCTCTAGAAATGAAAGCAGTTGCCGACTAGCAGTGAAGGCCTCGGTGAGTCAGTGGGGAAGAAATTCCCTCATTACTAGAGTATCACAGTTGAAGACCAATACATTCAAGAGAAGAATAAAGTAAATAGGTGGTCAAGTGAAAAGTAACACAATATAGGAACACAAATATAAACCAAAAATTCCACATGTAGAGTGATGCATATGATACATGTATCTGGAAATCATCCAAAATAGTACATGGAAATACAATACAGTTCAAGTATCCCAAAAAGAAAAAAATTCCAAAAAGTGTATATATCATCACAAGCTTGAGCTTGATCATGTGATCCCCTGCTCCAAAGCCACAGTCAACAACCTATACAAGGGCACTTTCCCCTATCATCACCTGCAACATTATAACATGTTTGGGACCCCAAAAAGGCCCGTATAGGGTGTGAGAATACATCATAGTAGGTAACCACCAAAAGTCTATAAAATTCTAACAATAAGAAGTAAAGTGATAGAAAGTATAAGTAAACAAGTAAGGTAGTTGTGTATGCTCATGGCATAAATCTACTGTAGTAAGTAAAACAAAACAACCCCTCAAGGATCCCTACATGAAGATTCATCTCCAAAAAAGAATGTTTTAAAAAAGTGATCAAGTCACATAGCCATGTGATACATCCATCAATTTCAAGTAACCCATGACCACACTATATAAAGAAGTGTAGACCCCAAGGGAAAGATCTAAGGGGTCACATACCAAGGAATCAAAGTAAGAAGTGTAGACCATGAAGGGTCGAATCCAAGTCGTAGCTGACCAAGGAATCCAAAATGAGTCTCTTAGGAGTCCTAGTGGAAACTCGATCTAGCCACTAGTTTAAGTCCTAAATGCGTGCATAATGACATGTCCTATGTGACTCTAATAAAGACGGATCCATGGGGAAGTAAGGCTTGAGGCATTTAATGAAATCAAGACCCAAGGGGCAGAGTCAATCCAAGGAATCCACTTCCACCTTTGAGATACATAGACAATAAACTATTAAATCAATCAAATCATTCATTCAACTGAAACCATTAACCCCTTGTGAGTATACCCACTCACATAAACAGGTTCACCCCATGAGTATACTCAATCACGCATTCAATTTCACTTTACAATTCAAAGGGGACAACACTCCCATTTTATGCGTTTTACATTCCATTAATTAATTCATATAGGTATACCAAACCATATTTTCCACATTCATTCAAGCCAATTTATATAAATAATCTTTTCATCGCAAGATATCAGGAAGCAAGGAGGTAGTACAACTCTTAGGCGGTCTATTCAAATTCATTTAAGCATTAACGGGCTTCCTCTAACTAGGAAAGAAAAAGAACGCACCCCTTGTGTGTCCTAACATAGAATAAATATTTTAAATTGATAAGGTGCACCCCAATGGTGACCTTGATTTAAGAAATGGGTTCCATGTCACCTAAACAGAACCTGCAGGGATCCCCACTAGGTCCAACTAAGCCTACTACAAGTGGCTCGATTAAAAAACAGAGTCATGCCAGAAAATCGAGTGGGAAGAATATAAACTGAACACCCAAAAAGCATTAGAAAATACAAATAAAATCATGGACCTCCTACTACATCTCGGTAGTCGAGGTCATGTATGGTATTAAGTCCTAATTCTCTTTGGTTTAGATTAAATCTAAATAACAAATGAAGAACAAAAAGTTTGGGAATTCAAGCCTAAAATCAAATAGCACAATCGATCAACCAAATAATATAATATGTATAAAAGGAATTTAATCCTAACTAGTATGGATCTATTGAGACAAACCACACTTGAAATAGACTTCAGAAAGAAGAATGGTCTCAAACCCTAGGTTAGTTCATTAAAGGACATCTAACGAGACCCCCCCCCCACAATTGTGAAATGATTCAAGGGAGAATGGTTCATTAGGTTTAAAACATAATTATAGGGGAAATGATAATTTTTCATTAAAAAATGGGTTTCATGGTCTACAGGCACAATTTTCTTAATTTTTTTCCATTTAACACGGTCTCTTCAAGTATCTAGGGGGCTCACATGGTTACATCGCTTGGTCTGACTAACCATGCAGTAACTGTGTGGTATCACTCTATTAAAAGTCCACAATATTTCAGACTTACTGCTTGTTTGTGTGGTCACTATCAAATTTTTTTCAAATACATGTGGAAGCTACAACCTCCACTCATAGGATTAGTCTAGTCGTGAATCCTATCCCGCATGGTTTCTCTTTACTATGTTCCAGGCCTAAAACACCCCTAAAACTCATCTCTGGACTCCGAACAAGTCCCGAAAACCTCTAGAAAACTCTTGATCACATGGAGTATATATGTAAGGGCACAAATATTCATTTAAACTGAAACTAAAAGAATCCATACCTTGTATGAAAACTCATGTTCGTATATTAATCCATATAAACAAATAAATTAATCCTAAAAAAATAAAACTTTCTATGACACCAAGTGTGGTTACCCAGACCCACACTCTGAGATCCAGTCCTAAAAACACTTTCTTTAGGCACTATCTTTGATACCTAGTTAGATAATCCAATCTAAAAATATCATAAATTTACATCATTTCCATAATTTAAATTTTGAAACTCAAAATTGAAAAAAAATCCCAAAAACGAGAGGTTTAGTTTCTTTTATGTATTAGTTAAATGAGAATCCTATTTTTTGATACTTGTGATAATTTATCTATAATTTATCCATTCCATTATTCCTTATATATTTCTCATAAGAAATACTCATGTTCATTTCATGGGGAATGGAAACATAACAAAGGGGTGAGGTAAAACTCCCAGTATAGATAAACATAACAACGTGTCATCAAGGGTCATATCATAAGCATATGTAACATCATGAGTAGGGAAGAAATATCTTATTAAAAATAACATGGAACAAAAATATTTATCCAAAATTATTGACACAAGGGAATTTAATCTCAAATGAATAGACATATACCATGTAAATATTAGTGTGGAATCGTGAGATAATAAACATGACACATGGATCAAAATCATAAACATATAGAAATTTAACATCATATATAAATATAGAATAAAAATAACTAGAGAAAAAATATAACAATAGGTTTTCATAACCTTCATGAGTCCCAAATTTTACTAATGACTTTGTGAGTCACTACTTTCATTCATGCATTTTTGAGTCACTACTCACACCCACTTCTTTGTGAGTCACTAATTGCACCCACACATTTTTGAGTCACCAATAACACTCATTATTAGTGGGAAACTTTGTAACACCCGAGAATTTTATGAGAAATATTTTGTTTTTATGTTATATAAATCATCAAAGGAATCTTTCACTACATACAACACTAGCTTGGCTTTCTTTACACGCAACTGCAGCCTTCCTCGATAGCTTACGTTGTACGCAATACCGAGTTTCACTAAACAACGATATGCTATTAAAATATTATTAAAATTAGCCGTTATGAATAGTAATAACCACTTTTTGAAATTTTGTAAATTTTATTTTTCAAAACGGACATCATTTTTGGATTCCGAATATCGAAATTAGCCTAGGGTGAAATTTTGGTATTTTTCTGAAAACTTTCAATTTTTGATGAATAGTGAAACCACTAAGTGGTCGTTAAAAAACTGAATTTTTCATAAAACTTAATTTTACCGCTTCTGTGAGTAGAATTTCAAAAATACAAGAGATGCTGTTGATTTCAGTAAGTAAAATTTGGTTCAATGAGATGACAATAATTTTTGGGTGAATAGTAACTTTTTACTTTTATTTCCCACGGTTAAAAGTAAATAGGGTAATTAAGGGTAAAAATTATATTATTATTACCCTAACACATGTCCTAATTCTATTGGATAAGTGTAATTTGACCAAAAACAATCTTAGGAATAAAATATGACCATTTAGGCCCACTTGGATTAGATTTGGACATTTATTATCAATTTACTTAAAGAAGGGTTAAAATAGTTAAAATCAAAGTTTAATAAGTAAATCATTTTTAATATGGGGTTATACATAAGTTAAATTCGAATATAAATATTAATTATAAATCTAAAACGATTTCCAACATAATGGTATTTTATTTAAACTTTTTAGACATTAAATAAGTTAATTTATTTATGACACAATGATGATGCAGTAATTATCTTATTAATGAAATATTGACATAATTGATGTTATAAATACCCAAATAAATGTAATTTGAGACTTTTTATAAATTCCAATAATTTTATAGGTTAATATGACATGTTAGTATTTATTTAATTAACTTTTTTCGAACTAATAATTCTGTTATGATTTTCACAAAAATCAATTACTACATAGTGTCAAAATTTAGATAAAATAGTTTTTTAAAAACATATTATATTATTAATTGTTATTTTATTCCTAAAAATCTATTGTTCGGCCAAATGACTTAGATAAGGTTATATATATTAATAATAAACAACTTGGTGTTCGTTTGGCTTGTTATAGTAAGTTTATTAACCTTATAGTATAAGAACACAAGAAGACACGGTAAAAGTAAAATTATTTAACTTAATGTTAAATCTAAATGATTAGGTAAAAATAGGAACTTAAACTTGTATAAATTCTATTGGATAAGAGTATTTCGACCCATCCCCACCTTATATTCTAAATAAATAAATTTGGAGCTATTTAAAACCGAACATTACTTTATAATAAAATAATATTTTTAGTTATTCCAAAGGTGTCCCTCTCTCCCTTATAAAAGGTCACCTCCTCCCTCTCCTCCTCACACCAATTTGAGCCTTCAAGCTCGGAAAACCCCTGCCATTTTCTCCTCTCCACTTACCTAGAGACATCCTAGAGGTCCCGGTCTTCCTCAAAGACCAATTTTAGTTCCCTAAAAGGAGGTCTCAAAGAAACACCTCAAAGAAGAGGTAATGCCCGTTACCGATTATTTCATCTTTATTTCTTCTTCCACTTCTTCTTCATTAGTTGTTTCATTATGAGTTAATAACATCAGAATAAATTATATAGTGATATGTTATTATAAATATTAAACAACTCTATTTAACCTCTTATCCATCCTACAAAAAACGAAATCACCGCGCATGCGTACGTACGAAATACCGTCTCCACGCCGTGGTGTAATCTATTTTCCCCCACCACCTTACTTGGATGGGTATAAGGGTGAAAGTAATGAATATATATGATTATTGTAAATTGATATTGATTCTGAAATAGTATACATACACTCCAATACAATTACACGATCATGGGAACGATATCATCTCTCGTGCGTACGTACGGAATACCGTCTCCACGATGTGATGCGATTCATTCTACATGATCTTCATTGCATAATGATTATATAAATGAATTGAATGAATGAATATGATATATATTACACTAATACCATTCTGGAAATGAGGTATCTATAACCTAAATTGAAGAATAAGAATTTATTCGACAAAACACGCATAAGGACAAAAAGTAATAAACACCCGAATAAAAAGAAGTAATGAAATATTACTAATAAGAAGCTAAGAATATAACCATATATGATATCATAAAAAAACGTATGATTCTGGAATAAGAAAATAACATTATTTAAATCATTATACAGGAGGTTCGGACACTTACGAAGAAAATCGGATCTAAGGTAAGGGAAATATCACAATCTAATTTTTATCCGAGATTGTTTATACTTTGGAATTTACTGGGGTGTATTTTATCATCCACATCAATGTTTCCTCAATATGTAATATTTATATCCTTCTACAATATTTTATATCCAATTTTACCCTTCTGTGAGTTTTTAGTAAAAGATATGAACGGAATCTTTTGTTGTTTTTCGTATGAGGTACTTTTTGACTTTTCCGACAAAAGTACGAGAAGAATGTTTTTTTTTAACTTATACTGCATGAATGGATTTTTAAAACATTATTTCCAAGAAGCTTTCTTTACAAGTTTTCAAGTTTATTTTTAATCAAATTCTTTTAGTTTAAAATTGTTTGACATGTTAAGAAAGGAAAAAAAATTTGAATTTGAAAGTATATTTTCCTCAAGATGGAGTTCAAGTGTTTTATCAAATTATTTTCCATCTAAGATAATATAGGGTTCTGTTTCTATCACTATTATCACATTGATTTGATTATGTTGTGATGGAATTATTTTTATGAAATCCTTTATCATATATGAATTGTTTTATGATGTCATGTTGTTAAAAAACCCATTTATATTACATGGGTTATGCAATGATGTATGATTTATGATTTTGTGGCACACATAAGAATGGTATCATTATGAGATGGGTGGGACCTATATCTCCATCCAATGCATTGGGTAAAGATTTTATATCTCATGAGATAGGCATGGCTGGAACGACGGGTTAAACTGGTTCAGTGAAACAGGACAGAAACGAGGAGTGAACTCAGTTCAGAAATGGACTTTGTCTGCTAAGATAGTCTTAGGAATGAGTCTTGACTACTAAGAAATGATTCTCTATGATTATGTGTGTATTACACAAAGTTTCATGTTTTATGTTATGATTATTGGTATTACATTTCACTACTATGATTTATACCATGTTATGAAATTATGATCTCTTTTGTAGGTTAAGATTTCTAAAAGTTATGTTCTTATGTATATGATGTGATTGATATTTCTTTTGTTTACCCTTACTAAGAATTTTAGCTCACCATTTTTTATGTTTTATTTCCCCAGGACAGGAAGAAGGTTATTAAGTAGGATATTCCAAAAAGGGACTCTATATATGATGAAATAAATGTGAGGCAAAGTAGATGCGTTATAAACCAGTTGTTTATGCTTTCCAGTTGCTAAAGACACTATACCTATACGGTCCTTACATGGTTTTCTCATATGTTGTAATAAGTGTGCTTCAATTTTATAGTAATAACAATATATGTAAAGTATGGGTCATTATAGTTGGTATCAGAGGAAATGTATAGTCAACCTTTGGAAACTAGGATGTGAAAGCCTTAGTAAGAATCCTAAGGATAATTCTAAGCATAGAACACAATCTTAGTGTTTTAGAAATGACCATGAATAACCTAGGATAAGACCTTAAGTGTGAAATTTTATTCTTGATTATGTAGTTTTCCTATTATAATTAGTGTTTCTCACACTATTCTTCTTGGTTTTAGTCAATGGCTGGAACCCGATGGAACCGTGTTAATGCGGAATGCGGCGGGAAATGAAATGATTGTCCCCCTGAGCAACCAAACATTATGGGAGCTGGAATGAAAAATCTTGTAGCCATGATCACACAACTTTATCAATCTATGAATCATGTTGGACTTCCAAACGAGCAAAGGAAGGAGCAACATTCTTTTGAATCCTTCATGAGGCAGCATCCACCTTCATTCAGCGGGTCTACTGATCCATTAGTTGCTGAATAATGGATCAGTACTACTGAAAAGATATTTTCAGTTCATAAATGTTCTGAACATGATAAAGTCATCCTAGCAGTGTATCATTTGGAAGGAGATGCTGATCAATGGTGGAATCTTATTAAGAATACGAGGCAAAGAGATTAAATTTAGTCCATGGAATGGGACGAGTTCAACAACTTATTTTTCAATAAGTACTTCCCTCGTATTCTACGAACAAAGATGGAGAAAGAGTTTCTTGAACTGAAGCAAAATGATGATGAATCTGTTGGTACCTATGAAGCAAATTTTACAAGACTTGCAAGGTACGCTTATGGTATTATTATCCAACCTGAGAGTAAGATCGATCGATTCTTTAGTGGCTTAAAACCAAGTCTTCGAAGGGCCTTAGCCATAAGGGACTTCAATAGCTATGAGGAAATCGTTCGATGTGCTCTCAAAGTTGAGATGGATATTGGAGTAACCCATCAGTCATATGGGTTTGATAAGAAGAGGAAAATGGAATTTAAAGGAGAATCTAAAGAGCACACTGAAAAGAGGATGAGCTTTCCCTTATGCTCAAAGTGTGGAAAGAAACATGGAGGGAGTTGTCTTAACGGGACAAGTAAATGTTTCAAATTTAAAAAGGAAGGTCATCGGGCATTTGAATGCCGCAATGATGGGAAGAAGATGTCTAATGATGCAAACAAAGGAAGGGACACACAGAATTAACCTATTACACTTCAATGTTTCAAGTGCAAGGAGATGGGGCATTTTTCCAATAAATGCCCTAATCAAAGGGTTGTTGATGATGATTAACATCAACAAAATCTTAAGGCTAAAGACAAAGTCAAGCCACATGCAATTTCTCTCAGTAATTTGGAGTACGATAACGATGTGGTGAAAGGTACACTTACCATCCACTCTAAAGTAGAAAATGTTTTATTTGATTCTGGATCCACCCACTCTTTTATTTCTAAAGATTTTTCTAAGATTATCACCGTTTTACCTCAACAATTCGATGTTGAGTTAGCTGTGACCACACCTAATGGCACAACAGTTGCATAAAAAGTTTATAATTCTTCCCTGATTGAAGTTTGTGGGAAAGTGCTTCCTGCAAATCTTGTGATCCTTCCTATAGTGGAATTTGATGTGATTCTTGGAATGGATTGGCTTTATTTATATGGATCTCATATCAATTTACAAAGAAGGGAAGTCACATTTCATATTCCAGATCAGTCTATGATCGTCTATCGATGCAAGGATGAACATAACCTTCCAGTGGAAATTTCTTCCATATTATGGGTCTTGATTCCACTAAATGAGGGTTATTTATCTCAAATGGTTGGTGAGAAAATCACAATTAAGAATATCCCTGTTGTACAGGATTTTTATGATGTCTTTCCGGAGGAATTTCCAGGTATTCCACCAAATCGTGAAGTTGAGTTTTCAATAGAACTCATACCGGGTGCTTTGCCTATTTCAAAGACACCTTATAGAATGGACCCAATTGAGTTGCAGGAATTGAAGAAGCAACTCCAAGATAATCTTGATAAGGGATTCATACGCCCTAGTGCGTCACCTTGGGGAGCACCTGTTCTATTTGTTAAGAAGAAATATGGATCAATGAGACTCTGCATTGATTATCGAGAACTTAACAAGATCACTATCAAGAAAAAATATCCTCTCCCACGCATTGATGACCTATTTGACCAACTATGCGGAGCTCAATACTTTTCCAAGATTGATTTTCATTCTGGGTATCATCAATTAAGGGTCAAAAGGGATGATATACCAAAGACGGTTTTCCGTACAAGGTATGGACACTATGAATTTATAGTGATGCCATTTGGTCTTACTAATGCCCTTGCTATCTTCATGGATATGATGAATAGAGTCTTTAGAGACTATCTTGATCAATTTTTGGAAGTCTTTATAGACGATATTCTTGTCTATTCAAAGAGCAAGGAAGAACATGAAGATCAATTGAGAATTATATTGAAGACCCTGAGAAAGGAGAAACTTTATCCCAAATTTACCATGTGTAAATTTTGGCTTCAAAAAGTTTCATTTTTTGGTCACATAATCTCAAAAGAGGGGATATCTGTGGATCCAGCAAAAACAGAGGTTATCGAAAGATGGTCGAGACCAACAACAGTAACTGAGATCCAAAGTTTTCTTGGTTTGGCTGGATATTTTCTATGTTTCGTGAAATATTTTTCACGATTATCTAATCCACTCACCAGGTTGACTAGGAAAGGAGTTAAGTTTGTTTGGACGGAGGAATGTGAAGAGAATTTCAAGGAGTTGAAAAGAAGGTTATCCAGTGCACATGTGCTCACACTTCCTTGTAGTGGAGAAAGGTTTGTGATCTACAGTGATGCATCCAAGAAGGGGCTAGGGTGTGTTCTTATGAAAAATGAAATGGTGATAGCGTATGCCTCACGATAGTTGAAAATCCATGAGAAAAATTACCCAACACATGATTTGGAGTTAGCTGCGGTAATCATTGCATTAATGATTTGGAGGCATTATCTTTATGGAGAACGGTGTGACATTTATACTGATGATAAAAGTTTAAAGTATATTTTCACACAAAAGGAGATGAATATGCGCCAAAGAAGGTGGATGGAACTGATTAAGGATTACGACTGCTCAATTCATTACCACCCTGGGAAAGCAAACAAGGTGGCAGATGCATTAAGTCGACAAGACCATGCAAGTTTATCCATGATGAGGATCACAAAAGATCCAATATTTATGGATTTACAAATGATGGATCTTGGAATTATAATGAAAGGGGGAAAATCGTATCTTTCTCAAATGAATGTTCAATCATCTATACATGTGAAGATTAAAGAGGCACAGAAAGAAGATGTAGAGTTACAAAAGAAGGTGATAAATGTTCCTGAATTCAACCTTGATTGTGATGGGATAATAAAGTTCAGGAATCGGGTTTGTGTTCCTCCCATCCCCGAATTAAAGAAGGAGCTACTGGATGAGGCTCATAGTTCTTCATTCTCTATTCATCCTGAAAGAACGATGATGTATATGGACCTGAAAGAGTACTTCTAGTTGGATGGCATGAAAAGAGATGTTGCTAAATATGTCTCTCAATGTTTGGTTTGTCAGCAAGTTAAAGTTGAGAGACAGAAGTCTAAGGGGATGTTACAACCATTACCCATACCCGAATGGAAATGGGAAAACATCACTATGGACTTTGTCACAGGACTTCCTAAAACATCCAAAGGCAATAATTCTATCTAGGTCATAGTTGATCGTCTTACAAAGTCTACACACTTCATTGCTATTAGGGAGGATTTCTCTCTGGATCAGCTTGCCAGGATATATGTAAAGGAAGTGGTAAGATTTCATGGAGTACCACTTTCTATTATATCTGATCGGGATCCGAGATTTACCTCGACGTTCTGGTGAAGTCTTCATCATACTCTGGATATAGAGTTAAGTTTCAGCACTGCTTATCATCCTCAGACAGATGGTCAGTCTGAGAGAACAATTCAAACCATAGAAGATATGTTGATAGCTTGCTCTATGGATTTCAAAGGTGGTTCGGATCAACACCTACCTTTGGTGGAATTTTCTTATAATAATAGATTTCAATACAGTATTTAGATGTCTCCTTATGAATCTCTCTATGGAAAGAAATGCAGGACTCCAACTTGTTGGGATGAAGTTGGGGAAATAAAGCTATTAGGACCTGATCTTGTTGATGAGATGGAAGAAAAGGTCCGATCTATTCAAAAACACATAAGAGCGGCTCAAAGTCAACAGAAAAGTTATGCTGACAACCGAACAAAAGACCTAGAGTTTGAAGTGGGTGATAAAGTGTTCTTACGAATATCTCCCTGGAAGAGGGTAATGAGATTTGGAAAGAAGGGGAAGTTGAACCCTAGATATATCGGTCCTTTCGAAATACTGGATCGTGTTGGAAAGGTATCTTACTGATTGGAACTTCCACCGAATCTCTCTCAAGTTCACGATGTGTTTCATGTATCTCTCCTGAGAAAGTACATACCTGATCCTTCACATGTACTCAGCTCAGAAGTTGTACCGCTGGAGCAAGATCTTTCTTATGAAGAACAGCTGATAGAGATTCTAGATCGTAGTGAAAAATTCCTACGGAACAAGACCACTTTCTTGGTAAAAGTTTTATGGAGGAACCACCAACTAGAAAAAGCTACATGGGAGCTTGAGGATATGATGAGGGAGAGGTATCCTCATCTGTTTGTTACAAAGTGACGAATTTCAAGGGAGAAATTCATTTTAAGGGGGGTAGAATGTAACACCTGAGACTTTTATGAGAAATATTTTGTTTTTATGTTATATAAATCATCAAAGGAATCTTTCACTACACACAACACTAGCTTGGCTTTCTTTACACGCAACTGTGGCCTTCCTCGGTAGCTTGCGTCGTACGCAATACCGAGTTTCACTAAACAACGATATGCTATTAAAATATTATTAAAACTAGCCGTTATGAATAGTAATTACCAATTTTTGAAATTTTGTAAATTTTATATTTCAAAAAGGACTTTATTTTTGGATTCGGAAAATCGAAATTAGCCTAGGGTGAAATTTTGGTATTTTTCTGAAAACTTTCAATTTTTGATGAATATTGAAACCACTAAGTGGTAGTTAAAAAACTGAATTTTTCATAAAACTTAATTTTACTACTTCTGTGAGTGGAATTTTGAAAGTCCGAGAGACACGGTTGATGTCAATAAGTAAAATGTGGTTCAATGAGATGAAAATAATTTTTTGGTGAATAGTAACTTTTTACTTTTATTTACCACGGTTAAAAGTAAATAGGGTAATTAAGGGTAAAAATGATATTATTATTACCCTAAAACATGTCCTAATTCTATTAGATAAGTGTAATTCGACCAAAAACAATCTGAGGAATAAAATGGGAGCATTTAGGCCCACTTGGATTAGATTAAGACATTTATTATCAGTTTACTTAAAGAAGGGTTAAAATAGTTAAAATCAAAGTTTAATAAGTAAATATTTTTTAATATGGGGTTATACATAATATAAATTCGACTATAAATATTCATTAGAAATCTAAAAATATTTAAAACATAATAGTATTTTATTTATAATTTTTAGACATTAAATAATTTAATTTATTTATGACACAACGATGATGCAGTAATTATCTTATTAATGAAATATTGACATAATTGATGTTATAAATACCCAAATAAATGTACTTTGAGACTTTTTATGAATTCAAATAATTTTCTAGGTTAATTTGACATGTTATTATTGATTTAATTAACTTTTTTCGAACTAATAATTCTTTTATGATTTTCAAAAAAATCAATTACTAAATAGTGTCAAAATTGACATAAAATAGTTTTTAAAACAAATATTACATTATTAATTGTTATTTTATTTCAAAAAATCTAAGGTTCGGCCAAATGACTTATATAAGGTTATATGTATTAATAATAAACAACTTGGTGTTCTTTTGACTTGTTATAGTAAGTTTATTAACCTTATAGTATAAGAACACAAGAAGACACAGTAAAAGTAAAATTATTTATCTTAATGTTATATTTAAATGATTAGGTTAAAATAGGAACCTAAACTTGTCTAAATTATATTGGATGAGAGTACATCGACCCATACCCACCTCAGATTAGAAATATATCAATTTTGAGCTATTTAAAACCGAAATTGACTTTATAATAAAATAATATTTTTAGTTATTCCAAAGGTGCCCCTCTCCTCCCTTATAAAAGGGCACCTCCTCCCTCTCCTCCTCACACCAATTTGAGCCTTCAAGCTCGGCCAACCCCTACCATTTTCTCCTCTAAGCTTCCCAAGAGACATCCTAGAGGTCCTGTTATTCCTCAAACACCAATTTTAGTGCCCTAAAAGGACGTCTCAAAGAAGCGCCTCAAAGAAGAGGTAACGCCCGTTACCGATTCTTTCATCTTTATTTCTTCTTCCACTTATTCTTCATTAGTTGTTTAATTATGAGTTAATAACATCAGTATCACTCATATACTGATATTTTATTATAAATATGAAACAACCCTGTTTCACCTCTTATCCATCCTACGGAAAACAAAATCACCGCGCGTGCGTACGTACGGAATACCGTCTCCACGCCGTGGTGTAATCTATTTTCCTCCACCACCTTACTTGGATTGGTATAAGGGTGAAAGTAATGAATATATATGATTATTTTAAAGTGATATTGATTCTGAAATAGTATACATACACTCAAATAAAATTCCACGATCATGGGAACGATATCATCGCTCGTGCGTACGTACGGACTACCGTCTCCACGATGTGATTCGATTCGTTCTACATGATCATCATTGTATAATGATTATATAAATGAATTGAATGAATGAATATGATATATATTAAACTAATACCATCTTGGAAATTAGTTATCTATAACCTAAATAGATGAATAAGAATTTATTCGACAAAACACCCATAAGAACAAAAAGTAATAAACACACGAATAACAAGAAGTAATGAAATATTACTAATAAGAAGCTAAGAATATAACCATATATGATATCATAAAAATACGTATGATTCTGTAATAAGTCAATAACATTATTTAAATCATTATACAGGAGGTTCGGACACTTACGAAGCAAATCGGACCTAAGGTAAGGGAAATATCACAATCTCATTTTTATCCCAGATTGTTTATACATTGGAATTTTCTGTGGTGTATTTTATCATCCACATCAATGTTTCCTCAATATGTAATATTTATATCATTATAAAATAGTTTATATCCAATTTTACCCTTCGGTGAGTTTTTAGTAAAAGATATGAAATGAATATTTTGTCATTTTTTGTATGAGGTACTTTTTTACTTTTCCGACAAAAGTACGAGAAGAATGTTTTTTTTAACTTATACGGCATGAATGGATTTTTAAAACATTATTTCCAAGAAGCTTCCTTTACAAGTTTCAAGTTTATTTTTAATCAACTTATTTTAGTTTAAAATTGTATAACATGTTAGGAAAGGAAAATGTTTATGAATTTGAAAGTATATTTTCCTCAAGAATGGAGTTCAAGTGTTTTATCAAAATTATATTCCATCTAAGACAATATAGGGTTATGTTTCTATCCCTCTTATCACATTGATTTGATTATGTTGTGATGGAATTATTTTTATGAAATCCTTTATCATATATGAATTGTTTTATGATGTCATGTTGTTTAGGAATCCCATTTTTATTACATGGGTTATGCATTGATGTATGATTTATGATTTTGTGGGACACATAAGAATGGTATCATTATGAGATGGGTGGGACCTATATCTCCCTCCAATGCATTGGTTAAAGATTTTATATCTCATGAGATAGGCATGGCTGGAACGGCGGGTTATACCGGTTCAGCGAAACAGGACTGAAACAAGGAGTGAACTCGGTTCAGAAATGGACTTTGTCCGCTAAGATAGTCTTGGCAATGAGTCTTGACTACTAAGAAATGATTCTCTATGATTATGCGTGTATGCCAAAAAGGTTCATGTTTTATGTTATGATTATTGGGATTACATTTCACTACTATGATTTATCCCATGTTATGAAATTATGATCTCTTTTTCAGTTTAAGATTTCCAAAAGTTATGTTCTTATGTATATGATGTGATTGATATTTCTTTTGTTTACCCTTACTGAGCATTTGAGCTCACCCTTTTGTATGTTTTATTTACCCAGGTCAGGAAGAAGGTTATTAAGTATTATATTCCAAAAAGGGACTCTAGATATGATGAAATAAATGGGAGGAAAAGTAGATGCGTTATGAACCAGTTGTTTATGCTTTCCAGTTTCTAAAGACACTATACCTATACGGTCCTTTCATGGTTTTGTCATATGTTGTAATAAGTGTGCTTAAATTTTAAAGTAATAACAATGTATGTAAAGTATGGGTCATTATAAACTTAATTAAAATTTAATATACATATCTCATGAGATATAAAATCATAACCTATAACACACACACACACAAATCACCAGCTCCGTGCCAGATTGTTACATGAAATCATATGTTCCTCTCTATATACAATAGGTTTCCAACTAGCGATGTATAATATAATGGTGTTTTGGGAATTATATTCCCTTTGAAACAATGTACATATATAAAATACATTGTAAACATAAATAAATAACCACATAACTGCATAGAAGAAAGTAAAAAATAATTTCATACAATAAAAAAGTCATAAAATTCATTAAATATAAAAAAAGGGACACCAATGTGTTAGGTCCTAGAAAGTAAGATAACTAAAGAAAAATAAACTGAACACTGAAGAAATAATCTATATTATATCCCATCATCACCTCTACCCATCAATCTCTACATGTTATGCTCCCCGATGCATGAAATTTCACCTAAATTAGATCCCTCATTTGAAATCTTCATGTGAATCGTGATGCCCATGGTGAGTATGTGTGTAAACATGGTAAGAAACCAACAATATATCCTTAACATAATTTTCAATAATACATAAACGTATATTACATTATAATATGGTAAACTTATAAATAAAAAATCAAGTTTTGGATCATCATGCAGTAACAAAACATCTATGAATCCCGACTCTACCTACTAAGGAACCATATCAGAAGAAAAAAATATTGTAATAATTCAATACAAAAATTCCACCTTTTAGAAATAATTTTAAACCCATATTTAAGGGAAATTAACATACACCAGCTTTACTGAGTGACTAACTAGCTCACCTCATGGTTATTCTCTTATTCATAATGGTACATATGGCTGAAATGCCTAATTCATTTTAATTCTATACATGTACAATGAAATTAACCATCAGTACAATGTGCATATTTTTTTGAATCATAGGCCTCTTCCAATGGTTCTTATTCATTACCCCGTCTATTTAATGTCCCATGTTCTGAGGATAACTATTATGAAACTCAAAACCATGGTTTATCATCATGTCATCCTCACTCTTCCTCTAAGGATCCAACTATCAAACCTAGATATTTTTTATTCAATTGGACATATAATATAGATTTACCACAAGCTATACACACATCCACCTATAAGGAAATACATATCAAGTCACAATATTTTCATTTCAAGTAAGGGTATCAGGGTCCACACATGCACTCACATGGTTATCACATCATGTAAGGGTCCAAAGGCCATATAAACACCCATATTCAAATCACATCAAAAAGGGGTCTCAAGAACAACACATGAACCCACATGTATATCACAATAAGTAATTCATACAAAGGCCCTATATGGTAATAACTTCATACCTAAAGAGTTTTGATTTCCAAGGTTAAGAATAACCACTTAGACCTAGACCATGTTATGAATTACTAAAAATCAGCCCTAGTTATTCTCATAGGGTATTCAAGAATCAAGATTCAAGAAGGAGAATTTGATTAGGATTGAATTAAATTAGGTCTACTCATCATGAATCATTGTCTATAATCAACCTATAATTAATCAAAGTAAGAAGGCGATTCCATTTTTATGGTCAACTATCCAACAATAAAATGATAATTCCTCATTAGATCACAATTAAATTCATGGATCTACCCTGGAACCCAAACTCTATGATTCCTTTTAAGAAGTGTAGAATAAATCTTGAAGAAAAAAAGACGAGTAGAGGAAGAAAAATCTATTACATTTAATTTTCATGGATCAAGGAATTTAGATCCATTATAATTGGATTTAGGAGGGATAAGAAACAATAAAAATGACCGTTGGAGTCCCTAGGTTCAAGATTCCTAGGTATAGGGGGAATAATTTGAAATTTCATGGAGGTTTATAGTTAAAATCTAACATTTTTGTTTAATCAAAAATATTTTCATGGTCTGGTCAACTGGTTTACCAAAACATATGAAAAATGTACTTCAAACAAGGTAGTATCCTGAAAAGAAAAGTGTACCCTTCATTAACATTGTAGAAAAAAATCCCTTTAATAAAGGAAATTATATTTACATTGTATATTTAGAGTTTATATAGTTAAGTAAAAAATCCCCAATAATTAGAGGTTTTGTATCTATGTGAACACCCTTCAATCAAAGAAATGGAAAACATGGTACTCAAAAAGGATATAAATTATAAGAAATTTTAAGCCTCTTCATAGTGGATGGTTATAAAAGATAAATCAAGTGGTGGATCACTCCTATGAAAGAAAAGAAAATGTCATAATACATTAATAGAAAAAATGGTCAATGGTAACATTTAAGGAATATCCCCAATCAATCATAAAATATGTCAAATGATGATGAAATGTTTTGAAAACATTTCTTAAAGTGTATTGAAAAATAACTTTGGGAATAAAGAATATCCTTTACCTTTTGAAAATATTTATTTTAAAATACTAACTATTTTATAAATCATTTAGGATGAGAATTTATTTTAGAATTCATTAAAGTGTAGTGAGGAAGTTTCATAGAAAAATAAAAAATGATGGAATTATTTTTTCACATGTAAAATTTTAAAAGTCGTTTTTTCAAACAAAGATTAAAATAAACCATAATGAAAATGTTTGAAAAATAAGTAAATATTTTTTTCTGAAAGGATTATTATTTTAAAATAACCATAAGAAATTATTGAGGAATGGAATAGGATATTTGAAAAATCATCCAATGAATATGGATATAGAAAAGGGAGGATATAGTATAAAAAAATAAATGAGGATAGTTTCTCTTACATGAAACACTTCAACAAAAATATTATTCATTGAGAAATGAAAATTTTTGCTAAAATATAAAACACCATGAATAAAAAAAGAAAATGATGAGGGATTTTATAAAGTATAAATATTACCTATATAGAATATCATTCAAAACAATATTTATTTTAAAAGAATATTAGAAATGAAAAATTTATAATTTGAGTAACAATTTAATTAAAACCCCTTAAAAGAGTGATCTTGAAATTGAACATGAAGGATCATTAATAAAATATAATTCATCATATAAAATATCAAATGGGTGGTGTAAACAACATAGAGTAATAAATAAAACATATCTCCCAAATTTAAAAAAATTAGACAAAAAACCCTTACAATCTTTGAATCCTTTAAATCAAAGTCCATTTAATGAAATAAAACGATATGGATCTTCAAACCCCATTAAATCTTACCTTAATTTTTGACTTTTACAAAAGTTCTTGAATCTTATGGAGAACTTTGAACTTCTCTTGGAGGATTCCTTGGAATGGGAAAAATAGTCCCAAATACTATGTCGTGAAGCTTATGTATGTGATATAGGGTTCAAAGAAATGTATTGTTGACTTTTAATAGGTAATATAAATGTAATAGAGGTTACTAAGGGGTGGTGAGATACCCCTTTTATAAGTGGTGAAAAGATAAATTTTATAAATATATAATCTTAATAAATAAGCCACGAGTTTCACATGTCAAGAAGAATCCTAATTTAAAATAATTGAGTGGATATAATTTCTTTTTGAATCCACACCACAACCACTCATTTAGAAAAATGTTTCAACATGTTTGTCCCTTTACCCTTTTGGTTAACCCTTTTTACCATTTTAGGATTTTACTATGGCAACTGGAATTTATGTAAGTAATTAAAATTTTATTAAAAACATAATAAGACACCTATTATCAAATTTTAATGTTATAAAGCTAAATTTAAGCTTCATATAATATAATTTAGTTTTTAAATATGAGAAAATTAACTTTTTAATTAAAAACATACATACAAAAATGATTTTTTTTAAAAACAATTTGTTTTACCATTAATTGTTATTAATACCATATAGCATAGATAACCAATTAAATGAGTGATAATACATCTATATAAATGTGAGAAATCATCTTCAAGTAATTATATACAATTGATTACTTTAATTTCTTAAAAAAATTAAAACATTAATAAAACAATTCTTTGAAAATAATCATGTTGCAATTATCATGTTTATTAACTTTAACATTTTTAATCTAATTTTTATTAATAAAATTTAAATTTAAATTTATAAATAATAATAATAACATGACCAAGAATATTATATCCATATTTTAGAATTAGTTTCTTTAATTTACGAAAATATATTTTTAATATAAGCAAATAAAAATAGTTTTCAGAGTAAAATATTTCGAATGTTTCCAAAACCATTGGAATGGGTATTATAAAATAAAAATATTGTTTATAAATCGTTTATTTTAGTTTATAAATATATTTATTTTTATATGAAAATTTTTTAGATGAATTTAAATAATAATTGTATTATAATAATTTCCTAAAAGTGAGCGTATTAATAAAATCGTTATTTTTTCATTATTCACTTATATAGAAATTGTTTTAGAAAAATATTAAAAAAAATCATAATAAGATAATTTTTAATTTTTAAAATGAAAAATTATATTAGTTTTATCTTGTTAAAATTTTTAAATTTTAATAAAAATTAAAAATCCAAATAAAAAGAAAAATGTTTTTATTGTAATATGTACTTTTCAAACATTAATTTTTCTTGATATTATTCCACACCAATTTCCATTTTAAAGAATGAAATATTATATAATATCATAAAAATAATTTAAAATTAGTGGATTTAATTTATTAAAACATTAAAAAGTTGTTTAATTAAGAAAAATCATTTCTAATCATATTAGTTATTTAATATCTAAATAAAAGAATTTTTAATTGATTTCTTTCATTTTATTTATTATAGGTTTTATTATTCATATAATTTTATATTATATTGTTCATCTAATATTTCATGGTTTATTTTAGTTTGGTGTTGTGTGTAAAGAAAAATAATATTTATTTATGGAAAATACATAATGAAATCTTTGGGAGTCACTCCTCTCATGTCTTGGGATTGGTTAATGATGATTCTACACTCTTATGACATAGGTATTCTATTATGAAAAATATTTTTTCCATGAGTCGTGATTTATGGTTTGTGACTAATTTGGTATGTTTTTGTATTTTATGCTCACGTTATCATGCCCTTATTCTTATCTTATTCTCACTTATGATCTTTTATTGTTATCTCCTATATTTACCTTTACTAAGTATCTAAGCTCAAGCTTTCTTATATTTCATTTTCCCGAAGTTATGAATAAAGGTATTTAGTATGATATGTCTAATAAGGGTACTATATGAGAATAACATGTGGTAAATATTGAATATTATTCTTAAATAATTTTATAATGCTTCGTGTCACTAAAGACTCTGCACCTTTACAAATATGGGGTGTGTATTATTGGGAGATATAATGAATAATTATCTAAAATGATGGTACTTGTAGTTTTGTAATACATGGGTCTCTTAGGTTTGTATAAAAAGAGTTCATAATTATTTTTGGAGATTAGTTTAGTTATTTTGCATGATGAGGATTACAAAACATTACTAAAAACTATATATATAATTTTATACATAAGATAACATCCAAAAAATTTCATAAAGTATGGATTATGTGATTTCCTAGAAATGAATGTATTTCTAGATACAAACAACTATATGTAAAATTTGGAACAATTTAACATAGGGGAAATAAACCTGAAATGGTTTCTCTTTTATTACCTTAATCTTCACCTAGTGCATGAAATAGAGGCCTAGCTACACACATAGTTTGAAAATATTGACGGATATTCTGTTGGGATTCACATGATCTTGATGAACAATTAAAAAGTTTTTTTGCACATTTTTATGGTATTTATTGACAACCTAATAGTAAATATATGATTAATTACCTAGATTTAAATATAAAAGTCCATAAGTTATGGAATACACCCAATTTATGGTTTATTTCTTCTTATTTTATAGTATTACATTTTAAAGTAATATCCTCTCAAAATTTATGTTATTTTTGTAAATGCATAAAAATAGGAGGAACTAAGTTAATAATGGTTATGAAAAAAAAATTTTGATTATCCCAATGAAAAAAAATGGGATGGGATCTAGGGTGAAAAACCTCTTCAAAATACTTGCCCAAGTTTCTTAAGATATTAATATTAAGGGGATCTATGTTGAGCTCTTAAGTAAACCAAGGAAAGAGAAACTTGATATCAAGTCCTTTATTTTAAATCATATATATTCATTTAGTGGGTAAACTAATATATTTATTTCTAAGAAATGGTTTAAATCTATAGAAAAACTATTTTATGTTCTCTGGTGATTGAACCGTGAGAAAGTCGTTTTAGTTTTGTATCATTTAGAAGGTGAACTTGACTAATGGTAGACACTTATTAAGAATAAGATTTTATAAGAGGAAATATATAACCTGTAATTAGAATAGTTTAAGAAGGTATTTTTCAATATATATTTTCATTGAAATATTCACACAAAAATGGAGAGGGAATTCTAAGAATAAGAGATAAAGTGTCACAAACTAACGAGAGCCATCCATCTGTCAGTCACCTGAGAGGACCCATGATAAGGCCAAGTGGTATTACCAATCCTCATATGCTATTAAAAAGTTCTAGTCGTCACAATAAACTCATATCAATTTATTTTTTCCATAAAATAAAATAATCTAGTTATTCAAAATTTAAAATAAAACTGGCATGGCTTTCCCAAATGTTATGTGAAAAAGTAAAATTAAATGAAAACATATAAGAGAAAATAAATAAAAATAAAAAATATCCTTCTCCTCTGACTCCATCATAAGAAAAAAACCCTATTATACAAAATCCAAAATTCCACATTCATAAAACCACTGATTAACATATAAAAAACATTGATGAATGATTTCACTAATTCAACAAATAGAAATAAAATCAAATAACCAACTAACCTATGAATGACTTCATGAGTACCATCCTATCATGAGAATATAAACCCTCTACAAGGGATTAATATCCAATTCAAAACATTAAAATAAGATATAGTATAAGTGTCATCATAAAATGCTTAATAGGTTACCACCCTCCTTGCTACATGATAAAACTTTAATGAAAGATCCATTTTTTGACTAGTTTGAAATTCATTAATTTAAAAAAGTAACTTATTGATTTGTAAAAGATAACTTTTAAATATTTTATAAATATATTTTAAAATACAAAAAAATAGTATTTATCATAAAACATTCTCTAAATATTCTATTAAAAATTTATTTTCAAAATCCCAATTTTTTAAACAGGACCACTAAATAGAGGAACACCAATAAGGCAACAAAAATGGATTTTAAAATGTATAACCATTTCATATTAATGAAAAAGTGTAAAAAAAGTGAATAAATATAATATTAAATTAAATTAATGAACAATTTTAAACACCCTAAATTCATTATAACTTGGGGAACCATGAAATACTACATCACCCTAATGATAGATTTTTTTATTTTTTCTATGCCTTTGTTTAGAAGGGTAAAGACATTTTTAGGTCACTATAATTTCTAGTGTTTAAAAACATAATCCTATATAGGTTAGCCTAACCAATAACCCAAGGATTCTTATTATGTTTGGAAATTAAGAAAAAATTATAGAAGAATATATTTCATTAATTAGTTGATAAAACATTTCTTTATAAATTAGGTGTCAAAACATTTCCACTATTTATCTTAGTGATTTTCATGAACATAAATTTCCTTTTTAAAACAATCCATCAATAGAATAAAACATCTTCTATAAGACTCTATTTGAAACATTTAAAAAAAATAACAATAATAAGGGTAATAACAATAAAAAAGATAACAATAAATATAAGAATAATATGAATAATAATACTCTTTATCATAACATCATTAATAGTTTTCATTATTAAGGTTCAAATGTGCCTTAAATTAACTTTAGAAATAAATAAAAATCAAATAACCTTTGAAGAATTATTTGAAAAGATAAATTCAAATTATATATTTTAATTTTAACACCATCCATTTTTATCATTATACACATATGAATTTATATATATATATATATATATATATATCTACCTGGTTCTCAATACACATATTCACATATTACCATTTTAATATGTGCATATATATATGCCTATACATATGTGTTTAAGAACCAAACATAGAATTATATATTTATAAATTAATTATAAGATGGTAGTATAAGGTTCAAATAAGTCAACAAAATAAAATTTTTCAAATAAGTAAATATCAACTAATTCAACCTTTAAAACTAACATGACAACATATAAAATCAAAAATATAATCTCAAATAATTTTAAAATCACTTGAATTGCATATATAATGTACTATAAAAACCATATATGACAAAAATAAAATTATTTTTTAATTACAAACACATAATAATGGAAAATATGGTTTGAACGGACATCTAAAATGAAAAATATTTGTACCAATACCAAAAATGGGAAACTTCTTTAAATTATATTAAAACCCAATATAATTATAATTTCCTCCGTATTAATTTTATAAAAAATCATATTATTATAATTTGTTAATTTTATCATTAATTTATAATGAAATCAATTTATATTTACAAAATTAAAAAATAATAAATGAGGCAAAACTACCTCAATAGAGCATAGACGAAGTGAAAACATTGAATACCTAGAGAAAAAGACCTAAGGAATGATATTCATACCCTATAATCCCAACTCATGTGAAACCAAAACCAAAACCCCCCTTGGTTTTCACTTAGTGAAATGTGTAATGGGATAGAGGTTTGAAAAACCAAAGAAAGGAGGAATAGCATGGGATAAAAATGAAAAACATCAACAAAAATCCCGTGAGATCATGAAATAAATAGCCTGGAATCAAGGGAGAAGGAGTGGGGGATCATACACACAAGGATCCATGGAATATCCTTGGTTGAATAAGGGAACATGGGTGTCTTTTGAGTTAACATTAAGGGGGGGAATTTTGGAATTTTCCATTTATAACAACTATATTATTCATATTGTTTGGAATCAAAATTTTCCAAACTATATGCCACGTATTTTCCGCAAACTAAAATTATCTGATCACTCACAATGTTTCTCCAAATGGTTAGATTAACCGTCTAGAAACCACAAAAATGGCTATGTTAAATATTATACAACTAAAGTATGAATTTTCTATGGTTTATCGAACCATCAAGATAAACTTTGTGACATTTAAAAACTTTTAAAATTTCAAATACTTAAAAAATTAGTGGGTTATAAATCAGAAGAAATAAAGAAAATAAATAAAATAATTAACAAACCAATGGTATGGGTGTGAAAATTATTCCAACCATGGCCCTTTATATCCTCAATAGGCATCCAAATTTTCAAAAAAAGTAGAAATATGTGTGTATTTCCAACCCAAAATGAATAACTTTCCGAATCAGAATCTCTCAAAAACGATCTGAAACCAGATGAAACTAAAAAATGGGTCATGAAATTTATCTCCAAAAGTCACACCCAACATGATAAGAAGAAAATATAATTTCAATATTCATGATGAGTCTCCACACAATTTAGGAAAAATGATAATGGGTCATCAAGGCCAACAGTATTAAGAAGGGTCCACTGAACCAAAACATAAAATATCCACCAAAGTGACTCAAACAAAAACAACTTCTACAAGTAGATATATAAAATTTCCCAAAATAATCATTTACACTCTACAAGAACATATAAAATCAAGTGTTCCAAAAAAACATTATAATCACTCGAAGAGAAAATATCAAGACAAGGAGTATCCAACCACTCCACAAAAATCTTATAACAAAGGAACGAAATGTGAGGGGAACCAACCACCATTATACCGCATCAAAATAGCATGGAAAAAACCATGGTGCAAAGATAATGTAAGGATATCTTAATATTGTAAATTTAGGACAATGCTTGTATTGAACCTAAAAAAATCAATATAATAGCAGTGTAGTCTCAACTGCTTCTACATCTATTCTAGTCACCCAAGAACCACACCCAATTATTTCATCATACCCAAACACCTCAAATGAAATATCACTATAAAAATAGGTACAAAAAAACCTTAAATGAAAAATCCTCATTAATAGAGAATAAGAAAAAACCCAAAGTATCAAAATATATGAGAAATAATCGGTATGAAACCCAATAGAACACACATAGTAAGAACCACATAAAGACCCAGTCAACTAAAACCTATAATAGATTATATTCTAGACTGAAAACACTTGATACCTTTCTAGGATGTGTTTTTAAAATGTAATGAAACATAAAAATAAATAAATAGAAATAAAATCTCAAAACATTCCCAAACTTAAATAATGTCCAACTCTAAATATTAATATAGTATGTTAAATCACAACCACAACTCAATTATCCAAAACAAATAAAAAACATAAATCCTGAATTTAAAACCTCTTAAAAATAACCCAATTTCATTTTAAAACATCTAGACTCTACTTAGAGTCCAAATAAAATTTCTAAAAGGACATTTCATAAAAAAAAATCTACTTTTTTTTATAAATGACAAACCCATTTTTTACCCACCATAAAAAACATCTTCCCAAATCCCAAATTTTCATTTCAAAATTATTATATCCTCATAAAGAATATTTATTCCTTTTAAATATAAAACTTATAAATCAATTTCTACCATTTAAAACAGTTAAAAATAAATTTCTCATCATAAAATCCCTTCAACCATTTTCAGATCCAAAAACATTTATCTTTTCCTTTGAAACTAATATTATTATTATGAAATTCCAACTGAATCCCCATAAATAACATCAAACAAAATCAATTATTCTTTAAAGGGGACTAATTATTATTTAATACATGGACACATGGTTTACTAGACCACATGTCAATCATGTGATATCAAATGGAATCCAAGTCAAAGTAGGACCTTAGTCTCTATGTGGTTCTTTAAGTCATGTGAGCTCACACCATAACATAGGTTCACCCCATCATCATCCCTCAAAAAACTTAAATCCATGAAATGTATGAAACTCTATAATTGTGAACCCAAAACTATTTTAAAAATAAATTCTAAAACTTGAAAACCTAATCCAAATCCGGATATCCTATGGAAAATTAGGTTTCTTCGTAGGAAGTGTTGATCAATAAATCACTCATGACATACCTCCTAAGCTCTAACAGTCATCTATAAAATTTTTCCAAAACCTTGGTATATTTAATAACTTAGGATACGGTACTATTTTTTCATAAACTAACATAAGTTTTTCATATGTTGAATTATTGATTATTTACATGATAAGGACCAGGCATTCATGATCCCTGCAGTTTTGTAAAAAGGTCTAAACACCATATGAAATTAAGTTGGAATGTTTTCACACAATAAAAAAATAAAAAAAATAAGATTAAAATTTTAAATTAAAACTATCTTAATGCACCCATATGTTTTACTCTCATAAAAACACAAATAAATAGGTATAAGATAAAATAAATCACAATAAAAAATATCCCCAACCATCAACTCTTTCATTACAAACAGCTCTTATTCCCCAAAAATTCTATATAAAAAAATTCCACATGCATAAAAAGTGTAGAATAAATAATGAAATAAAAACATGTACGATTCATTTGGCTGATGTGATAGGGAAACAAAAATTAAAATTAATTAAAAACTAACATATGTAGGACTCTATTTGTGACATCCTAGGTAAATAAAAAATATGAAATTTTTATATTTATAAAAATTTGGGAATTAAATATTAATTTTACCTTAAAATTGATGATATGTTTGATGACGTATCTGATACACAACAATAGGTCTCATTGAAAAATTACATTTCACACAACGTTGAGTTATACTAAAAATTATTAATATAATATTATTACTTTAAATGGTAGTTAATGCATAACTGTTGTATTGGAAGGAATGAACTAAATTAACCATATTATGATTTAATATGTTTCTTAAATGTTTTTACATTTATAAAATAAATTTTAGAGTCTTAAAATAAGAAAGAATCTGATTTTAAGCATAAATACTCCAATATTCATTAAAAGGTCGATTTACCACCTTTGGATAGCTAACCCTCATTAAATATAGTTTTGTCCACTTTTATATGTTCTATTTGAAAAAAATAAAAATTTATTTAGAATTGGGACAGTAAAATTTTTTTGGGGTAAATTTTTGGTATTTTCCCGATAAAATTCATTTTTTAATTAATAGTGAAAAATACTATATTTTAATTAAAAACTTTCTTTTAATATAATATATTTAAATGGTTATATTAACTTTTTAATAGGTTTTAAACCTTAATTATATTATTTTTGTTACTATTTAATATAATTATGGTCATTGGAAGTAATTTCACATTGAAATTGGACATAAATAAGTGTCAATCTTTTGATAGTTACTATTTCTTAAAAACACGCTTTTTATTTTGATAGTGGAAATTAATTTTAAATTAATTTTTTCCAGTTCTATGTTTTGAATTTGTAAAAATGGATTTCATATTTGGAATAAGTAGGACCAAATTTTTTAAATAGGTAACTTTTATTTTTAGAGAATATGAATATTTACTTCAGTAAAAAATTTATTTACCATGGTTAAAGGGTAAATCTGGTAAATAAGGGTAACAAAATATTATTATAATAATATAAAACTACACTAATATGTGTCCTAATCCTATTAGTTAATACATTTCCCACAATGGGTATCTTTGGGTCTATTGTGGGACCCCATGGAGCCACTTGGGAGTGATAATGACACGTTATATTAATTAATTTAAAGTAAAGACAAAAATGACATAAAGATATATCTTTTAGTAAATCAATTTTTACATGGGGTTATATAAGTTATCACTTAGACTATAAATATTTTTGAAATCTAAAAATATTTCCTACATAAAGATATTTTTTTAATTTTTATACATCAAATAAATAACAATTTTTATGAAATAATAATGATGTAGTGTTTACCTCATTAATGAAAGATTTAAATAAATAAGATTATAAAGATTAAAACAATATCCAAAACCAATAAAATTCTAATTTGATGATTTTATTTCAAACATGATTCATCTTATATTCTACTTTAATGAGTTTTGTACCTTTAGAAATTGAAAATCATTATATAATAAAGTAATATTTTCAAGTTTTCTTAAAGAGCCCCTCCTTCTCCTTATAAAAATCCCTGAGATCTAACTCATTCCACACACTTCTTAGGCCCCTTTATCATCAAAACTCTGACCAATTAAGATACCTATATCCCTATCCTCCTTATATAAGCCTTACCATAGGCAGAAGGCAATTCAAGAAAACCTTTTGGTTTAAACCAAAGGGAGATACCTGATTTAAAGTTAATATCTTCTATTAAATTATTTTGTTTTATTTTACTTATCCAAACCAATAAACTCTTTTTATTCTATAATTTTATAAAAATAACAAAATCCTCAATATACTATATTGTTTTTATAAGAATTATTAGATCTACACTTACACACACCTCCATCTAATGGGTAAGAACATACTGTTTCTGTGGACGGCGAACTACTGCCTAACGAAATGATGATAGTTCAATCATCTCCTACCCCTATCATGGTGGCCATAATGAGGGAACTGTATTTATATATGTTATATATTAAGTTTATTTTTTCTATATTCTTCTTTAATTTTTTATACAAACATTCCTGTATACCTTCTAATATGCGAAAACACGATAATTTCATTTGAGGAAGTGCGGACTACCTCCCCCTCAAAGTGATATGACACATTCATGCCATTCATGAGACATATAAAAGAAGGAGCTAATAAAATTATATATGATATTATAATGAAATTATAATATACCTATGTATAATTACTTTTTAGTTCCATTAAAATACAAAATAGAAATGAATGTATCATTCATGCGTACGTACGGTTTACAGTCTCCCTGAACGGTGCATTTCATTTCTTTTCTCCAAATTTTATGTACTAAATATAGTATAAATTAACTTTAGTTTATTATTCAGGAGATTAAAGAAATATAGAGTCAAGTGGGACATGAGGTAAGGGCTTTCTTATCTCACTTTTAATTCCTTGAGATTTCCATTGTTTGCCAATTATTTATTGCAAGTGGTGTATTATGTACAAACATTTCATATATATTATCATGATTCTATTTATATTCATGGAATAATATGTTTAATTTGGTGGTTATTAACTTTTTTTCTTAGGACTCAATTGATTACAAGCTGGTAAGGGGTATCATATCTCACTTTTAATTCCGTGAGATTTCCATAGTTCTCCACTTATTTAATGCATGTGGTGTATTGTGTACTTACATATGATATTTATTATCATGATTCTATTTATATTCATGGTATTTTGTGATTCATTTAGTGGTTATTAACTTTGGGTCTTACTACTCGATTGATTACAACATGGTGTGGGGTTTCTTATCTCACTTTTAATTCTATGAGATTTCCATTATTCTCCACTTATTTTTTTCATGTGGTGTATTGTGTACTGCCATTTGACATATATTATCATGATTATATTTATATTCATGTTATTATGTGATTTATTTTGTGTTATTAACTTTTGGTCTAACGACTCGATTGATTGCAACTTGGTAAGGGGTTTCTTATCTTACTTTTAATTTTGCGAGATTTCCATCATTCGCCACTTATTTATAGCATGTGATGTATTGTGTACTACCAATTGATATATATTATCATGATTCTATTTATATTCATGGTATTCTATGATTCCTTTGGTTTTTATTAAATTTTTTTCATATGACTCAATCGATTACAATGTGGTATGGGGTTTTCATCTCACTTATTATTCCCGTGAGATTCATGCTATATTTGTCACTATTTCCTTTTTATGATGTATGGAATGCCCATGATTTTTCTCTTTGTGTAATATAATTTCATTTATGGGTATTTACATATTAATTTTATGATCCTTCTTTTGTGTGGTGTATGTTTCATATGTTACCAAATCGATAAGTGAACTTTTTAACTCAATTTTCATTCATTGAGTTAAACATCCAAGTCAGTAGTGTTATTTTTAGAAAAATATGTGTGAATTTTCTCAGATTTATTTACACTGAATATCCAATCCTATTGAGTGTATTTATATTTTTCACACATTATTATGTAAATGATTTATCCTTAATCTAAGGATATAGTTTTTATAAGGGATTTCATCTCAATTTACATTCCATTGAGACTTCATTGTTGTAATGCACCAATTCACTCTTATATGGTGTATGTACTGTCATTTGGAATATTATGTCATGAATCACTTTATTCTCATGATATTATAAAGTTCTGATTAAATTTTATTCCTCAATTATTTTTACTCAAGCGTCTTTCATTTTTTTTAAAACTCTTTAACTAAAATATTAGTTAAAATGTTTTAAAGATTTATTCTTCTAAATAATTCTCATTAATGTCCATGTTTTCAAAATGGTTTACAGGATTTATTTATATAGACATTAATATTTTCAAATGTTGGTTCATTTTAAATTTTTAATTTGGTATGGGACACTTTGATTCAAAAATTAATTTATTAAATGTTTCAAATGGTTTTTTAAAATGGCTTGATAAAGAATTGATTATGTCAATAATATATTATGATAGAAATGTGAAGATGTTATCTTTCCTTTATTCTTGTTTTTTGTGTTATGACTATGTTATGGTTCTTTGGAATTGTTTACAAATATGGTTGGTTCAGTGATATACCTAGGTTGGGTGATCCCGAGATAAATATCTTATGCATTAGGTAACGTGACCGAGGTAAACATTAATGTTTCTCCTGAAGGATTTAGGGAATATATTGTGATGGGTATTCCAACGTTACTCCCTACATAGCTGTGATAGCTACAATGTAAGTATGATAGGGATGCCACAAGTTACCTTTATGATTCATGATTTCTATGTTTTATTCATAAATCTTATGATATCATAAGTTATGTCATGATTGAAAAGTATGGTTTCATTGAATTGTGTTTATTAATGGGTTAATGTTTTATTTCCTTATTTTATAACCCTTACTAGGATTTTTATGCTTATCCCAAGTTTTTGAAATGTTTTCCACAGGACATAAAGATGAATAGAGTCAAGTATGAGATCAAGGAAAATTCATTTTGTCTAAAATGTGGAACTAAACATGTTTCTTTTTAAGAGTTTTTATTTTATGAAAAAATGGATACTGAGTAATAGGGTTTACATTTAATTTTCAAGTTGATATGTAATAGTTGTGGTTTAATTATCTAAAACTCTAAACTTGAAAATATCCTCAATGTGAATTATCTATTTAATTCATGATTGTGTAATGTTTTAAGGCTGGGTCCTTATAGTTGGTATTAATGGTCAGTTTAGATAACTTTAGAGGTTAGGTTATTATTTAAGCATAAGTGACATAACCCTAATGGTTAGCATATTATAAAGAGCCATAGTTATTTTAGATAAATTGAATTATTTTAAGTTAAAATTAATAAGTCTATATTAGTATTTTCCCTCCTCAAAAGATATTATATGATGATTTTATAGATATACTCACACTAACCTTTTTCGTTTTAGTAAATGGTTGTATCTTGTACGAACCAACGTAACAGTGGATGTGAAGAAAACTGTGACGGTTTTCTTAATGAGAAACTGAATTAAATGGGTGATTCGATGAGAACTCTTGTGGTTATTCTCAACCAACTATCTGGAGTAAGGATTGACCACCTGAACCATGGTAATTTTTATAAGGAATCGTATATAAGAGAAACAAATACCAACATAAGTTCTGGTAATAATCATAAAGTTATGTATGTTCAAAAATCTATATGTCATGGATGGGGAAAGAAACACCTATTAAAATGATTCAAATGGACATAAAGATGATATATATGTGGGAATGAAGGTCATAAATCAAGAACCTATACAGTTTACTCTAGGAAAGGGAAAGAAGTTCTTTCTGAGGGATCAATTGAATATTTTAAATATCTTATGCATAGCCCTTATACAAACAGATTTCCTACGAAGATGTTTTGAGAATTGGATCACCAGGATCATAAAAATATATATTTACCAATAACTAATTCCATTCTGATTGAGGATGAGGAAACTAACAATTTCCAATGAAAGGTATAGATTATTTCTTAACATATGTTTTGATATTATTGAATCTTAGGATATGATTCATCATTTTGTTTGTAGGAAAGAAGTATTTCAGAATAAGTTAGTAAGGAATGGTTAATGGATCATGAATAATGTTTAATGACTAAGAATTCATCATATAAGGGATTCAAGAGTTAGGGTAGATTTTAAGATGATAAAATGCTTAAAAGTATTAAGGTTCTTTTGAGGATGGCATTACATTGGAAGACTTTTTATAGTATGTGTAACCCTAAAGTTTGATATATGAAAATGTTATTTAGGGAATAATTATCTTTTCTTTTGATAAGTAATGATGGAATTTTATTTTGGAAGAATCTATGTTTTTATTATGGACATATGGTGATTTGGTTTATTTTTGTAAATGATTAACCTATCATAAAGAATATGGGATTTGGTAAATTACACTTCAGTATGAGACTTTAAGAGTATTCAATTTTATTTGGAGATAAATGTTAAGATTTACTGTGGAATACTATGTGATTAAATCCTTCTGAGTTTTTGTTTACAATCTTAGTTTGGGTTACTTTGATGATTTTTAAGGTAATTTTTTTATTGAATAGATTTTTCAGAACTTTGGGTATTTTTTGTCAGATTTTGGGGATTAAGAGCTGTATTTCTTTTTATAAAGTATTATCTTTTTTGGGGATTATCTAGTCTTTTACTAAATATTTTGGTTTTTGTTGATGTCTAAAGACATGGGAAATATATAGTTCATCTTTTTTGGATTATTTGATAATCTTGAAGTTGATTCTAGAGCTTTTATTGTGACCAATTTAGTTTGAATACTCATAGTTTGGAGAAAAGATGAGTTTGTGGTAGAAATTTAGTAAATGATGAAAGTATACATGAAAAGAAAGTATGTTTCCTTATGTTTTTAGTTTGGCTCATAAATAAATTCCTCATAATTTTGAAAAGTAACTTAATAAAAAAACATTGTCTTTTTATTTTTTCTTACTGGGGAATCAAATACCGTTTTACCCATCACAAGTTTGTGATTTTCTGGTGGTTAGCTTTCTCAGAATCATGTTTTCTAACACTCCCCATCAAACCTTGATGGTATGTTTCTCGTCCACATCCACGTTTTCCAACATGGAATCCTAGTATGGGATATCTTGAGTGACCTTTGTATTTCTTCTTCTTTATTTTAAAGAGATATTTTTATTGACTCTTTTTCCAATGTGGAACTTTCAATGTAGTTTCCAAGCCCAATTTTAAAATTGTGAGGATGCAATTACTAAAAGGGGGGAAGGATGTAACATCCTAGGTAAATAAAGAATATAAATTTTTTATATTTATCAAAATTTTTGAATTAAATATTAATTTTAACTTAAATGGGATTCAATGTTTGATGGAATACCCGATACACAACAATAGGTTTCATTGAAAACATATGTTTCACACAATGTTGAGTTATACTGAAAAATATTAATATAATATTATTATTTAAAATGGTAGTTTATGCATAGTTGTTTTATTGTAAGGAATGAACAAAACTAATCATATTATTATTAAATATGTTTCTTAATTTTTTTTACATTTATCAAATAAATTTTAGAGGTTTAAAATAAGAAAGAATCTAATTTTAAGCATAAGTACTCTAATATTCATTAAAAGGTTGATTTACCACCTTTTGATGGATAACCCTTATTAAATATAGTTTTGGACACATTTATATGTTCTATTTGATAAAAAAATTATTCTTTATAATTGGGACATCAAAATTTACTTTGGGTAAATTTTTGGTATTTTTCTGATAAAATTCATTTTTTAATGAATAGTGATAAATACTCTAATTTAATTCAAAACGTCTTTTAATATTATATATTTATAAGGTTATATTATATTTTTAATTGTTTTTAATGTGTAATTATATTATGTTTTTAAAATTTAAACAAATTATGGTCATTAGATGTAATTTCACTTTGAAATTGGATATAAATAAGTGACACTCTTTTGATAATAATTATTTCTTAGAAACACGCATTTTGTTTTGACAGCGGGAATTAATTTTAAATTAATTTCTACAACTTCTGTGTTTTGAATTTGTAAAAATGGATTTCATATTTGTAATAACAATGGCTAAATTTTTTAAATAGGTAACTTTTATTTTTAGAGAATATGAATATTTACTTCCGTAAAAATATTATTTAGCATGGTTAATGGGTAGATATGGTAAATAAGGTTAACAAAATATTATTATAATAATATAAAATTACCCTAACATGTATACTAATCCTATTTGTTAATACATTTCCAATAATGGGTATCTTTGGGTCTATTTTGGGACCCCGTGGAGCCACTTAGGAGTAATAATGACACTTTATATTAATTAATTTAAAGTAAAGACAAAAATGACATAAACATATATCTTTTAGTAAATCAATTTTCACATGAGGTTATATAAATTATCTCTTAAACTATAAATATTCATTGGAAATATAAAAAAAATTTCCTACATCATGATATTTTTTGTAATTTTTATACATCAAATAAATAAAAATATTTATGACACAATAATGATGTAGTGTTTACCTCATTAATGATTGATTAAAATAAATAAGATTATAAAGATTAAAAAATATAAAAATCCTTTTCAATTATTATTGGATGATTATATTTCTAACATTATTCATCTTATATTAAACTTTAATAAGTTTTTCACCTTTATAATGGGAAAATCATTTTATAATAAAATAATATTTTCAAGCTTTCCAAAAGAGCCCATCCTCCCCCTTATAAAAATACCTAACTTCTAACCCATTCCACACACCTCTCAAGCCCCTTTTCTCGTCCAAACTCTTCCCAATTAATCTCCCTACATCCATCACCTCATCTTAGAAGCCTAACCCTAGGCAGAAGGCAATTCAAGTAAACCTTTTAGTTCAAACCAAAAAGAGATACCTGATTTAAAGGTAACCTCTTCTATTAAGTTCTTTTGTTTTATTTTACTTCTCCTACCCCATAAACTCCTTTTATTCCTTTATTTTATAAAAAAACCAGAATCCTATATATACTAGTTTGTTTTTACAATAATTATTTGAACTACACTTACAAACACATCCATCAAATGAGTAAAGAACATATTGTTTCTTTGGATGGTGAACTACTGCCACAGGAAACGATGATCGTTCAATCTTCTCCTACCACCTCTCATGGTGGCCATTATGATGGAATGTATTCATATATGATATATATTAAGTTTATTTTTTCTATATTCTTCTATAATTTTTATTTACAAACAAACCTTTATACCTTCCAATATACGTAAACACGATAATTTCATTTGAGGAAGGGTGGACTACTGCCCCATCAAAGTGATATGACTTGTTCATTCCAAATGTGGGGTGTATAAAAGATAGAGTTAATGGAATTATGTATGATATTATATTTTAATTATAATATAACTATGAATAATTAATTTTTCATTCCATTAAAAGGATAAATAGAAATGAAAGTAGCGTTCATGCGTACGTACAGCTTACCGTCTCCATGAACGGTGAATTTCATTTCTTATCTACAGATGTTATGTACTATTATAAATACATATATATACGAGATATATATGATATATATGATATATAAATCATAAATATGATTCTGGAGATAAATGAATTTCGATCACATGGACAATTTTTAATTATAACAAGTTCATTTTTAACTCATGTTTCGAACATCGACAAAATGTATGATATGACCTCAAATAATTAACTAATTGTTATAGCAAGGTAATAATTGATATAAATGGAATTATAAACCTTAAAAATGTTATTCAGAAATTATAAATTAAATTTAGTTTATTATTCAAGATATTAAAAAATTATCAGGTCAAGTCGGACACGAGGTAAGGGGTTTCTTATCTCACTTTTAATTCCGTGATATTTCCATTGTTCGCCACTTATTTATTGCATGTTGTGTATTTTATACTACCATTAAATATATATTATCATTAATATCTTTATATTTATGTTATTTTGTGATTAATTTTTTGGTTATTCACTTTTGGTCTTACGAATCGATTCATTACAACGTGGTAAGAGGTATCTTATCTCACTTTTAATTCAGTGATATTTCCATTGTTCGCCCCTATATTTGTTGCACGTATTGTATTGTGTACTTCCATTTGATATATATTATCATGATTATATTTATATTAATGGTATTATGTGATTAATTTTGTGTTTATTAACTTTTGGTCTTAAAAATTTATTGATTACAACGTGGTAAGGTGTTTCTTATCTCACTTTTAATTCCGTGAGATTTCCATTATTCGCCACTAATTTATTGCATGTGGTGTATTGTGTACTACCATTTGATATATATTATAATTATTATCTTTATATTCATGGTATTATAGGATTAATTTGGTGGTTATTAACTTTTTTACTTATGACTCAATTGATTACAACATGGTAAGGGGTTTGCAATCTCACTTTTAATTACGTCATATTTCCACTTTTTGCCACTAATTTATTACATGTGGTGTATTGCGTACTCCCATTTGATATATATTATCATTATTCTCTTTATATTCATGGTATTCTATGATTCATTTGGAGGTTATTAAATTTTGGTCATAGGACTCAATCGATTACAACGTGGTAAGGGGTTTTTATCTCACTTGTTATTCACATGAGATTCAAGCTATATTTTTCATGATTTCCGTTGTGTGGTATAGAATGCACATGATTATTCTATTAGTGTAATATAATTTCATTTATGGGTATTTAAATATTTATTTTATGATCCTTCTTTCATTTGTTGTGTGTTTCGTATGTTACCAAATCGGTAAGGGAACTTTTAAACTCAATTTCCATTCATTGAGTTAAACATCAAAGTCATTGGTGTTGTTTTTACAAAAATATGTGTGAATTTTCACTGATTTATTTACACTGAATATTCAATCATATTGAGTTTATTTATATTTTTCACACATTATAATATAATTTATTTATCCTTAATCAAAGGATACAATTTTAATAAGGTATTTTGTCTTAATTTACATTCCATTGAGACTTCATTGTTGTTATACAACAATTCACTCTTATATGGTGTATATACTATCCTTTGAAATATTATGTCATTAATCCCTTTATTCTCATGATATTATAATGTTTTAATTAAATTTCATTCCTCAATTATTTGTATTCAAGCATCTCTCATTTTTTTTAAAACACTTTAACTAAAATATCTGTTAAAATGTTTTAAAGATTTATTCTTCTAAATATTTCTCATTAATGTCCATGTTTCCAAAATGGTTTTTAAGATTTATTTATATGGGAATTAATGTTTTCAAATGATTATTCATTAAAAAGTTTCAACATGGTATGGTACACTTTGATTCAAAAATATCTTTATTAAATGTTTTAAATGGTTTTTGAAAATGGTTTGTTAAATAATTGATTATGTCAATAATATATTGTTATAGAAATGTGGAAATATTATCTTTCAAATGTGCTTGTTTTATGTGTTATGACTACATTATGGTTCTTCATCATTGTTTATGAATATGGGTGTTTCTGTGATAAACCTTGGACGGGTGAGCTTGAGATTGCTCTCCAATGGATTGGATAATGTGACAGAGGTAAACATTAATGTTTTTCCTAAGGGATTTAAGGAATATAATGTGATGGGTATTACAACATAACTCCATACATAGCTCTAAAATCTACAATGTAAGTATGATATGGATGCCACAAGTTACCTTTATTATTTATTATTTATGTTTGTTATTCATAAATCTTTTGATTTCATAAGGTATGTTATGAATGAAAAGTATGGTTTCATTGAATTGTATTTGTTTATGGGATAATGTTTTCTTTATTTATTTTATAACCCTTAATAAGATTTTTATGATCATCCCATGTTTTTGAAATGTTTTCCTCATTACTTAAAGATGAAAAGGGTCACGGATTAGATCAAGGAAAAGTAATGTTGTCTAAAACATGGAACTAGACATGTTTATTTTTAAGAGTTTTTATTTTCTGTAAAAAAATGGATATTGAGTAGTAGTGTCTACATATAATTTTCAAGTTGATATGTAATAATTATGGCCTAATTATCTAAAAATATAAACCTGAAAGGGTCCTCAATGTGAATTATTCATTTAATTAAAGATTATGTAATGTTTTATGGCTTGGTCCTTATACTATTAGTAACCATCCAATCCTAGAACCATAAACTCTCCATGATCTATTATGATCCAATTAAATACATGAAACTACAATATAATTTAGTTATGATCATAAAATCGATAGTGCATAACAACTATTTTTTAAATGATTAATAATTAATTAAATATCCTTTTTTAAGATATATTGTACTTCATTAATTCAAAGTTGGATTTTATTTATCTATGCAAGATAACTTTTTATCATTTTCTAAATATTTATAAAAATAAAAAAACACACTTAAGATACCTATAAACTATTCTTAAAATTTTATTTTAAAATTTTTAATTTAAATACCCATTGTTAATGTTATTTCATTATAAATACTAAAAACACACCCAAATAAAAAACAAAGGAAATTGGATATGAAAATGAAATCGTAATGTAAAATACATAACCAAGTAGTGGGAATAAACAAGAGTAAACAAAGAGAGTGATAAATAGAAACTACTGCTTAAGAATAATCGAGTATATAAAATTTGAAGGTAAAGTAAATTATATATAATAATGATAGTATAAATTGAATAAAAGAAAATATCTATACAATATGAAACATAAAATGAGAACCATGGGAGAAACACTCTAAGTTCACTAAGGCTAAGGGAACCTATAATTTCAACATCACCTAAGTGGTAGATTTTGGTTTTCTTCAATTTCTCTGGTTAAAGGATTATTGCATAACTACATCACTAGAATTTCTAGAGGTGGAGGACTTTTTCTTATCTATGATAGATTTACCAAGCACTTGAGGTTTATAATGAGGTTTAAAATTTAATAAAAAATGATAGTATATGATATTTCATATAGAAGTGGATAATAAAATTATTTAAAAAACACATTTCAATCCTATCCACAATCTATCTCAAATAATTCCCGGAACATCACCTTCTTTTTTAAAACAAATCATGACTAGCATAACAGTTTTTACAAAAAAACAATTATTCAATAAATTTAAAAATAATAATAAAAATAATAATGTAAACAATCTCAATAGTGATAACGATAATAATAATAATAGTAGTATTATTATTATTAACAGTATTATTACTAATGGATTTATTAATAGTTTTCTTCACAATTTTCCAAAACATAACAACAATTAATCTTTAGGAATAAATACTAAAAAATTACTCTTTGATGAATTATTTGAAAATTTGAATTCAAATTCCATATTTAAATTTCAAATCCCTTACTTTTTATCTTTATACACATATTAATTTACATATATATATATATACACCTCTTTCGAAGTGAACGTAATCACATATTTCCCAACAGATATATGGGTATATATATAACCATACATATGTGTATAATCACTGAACGTAGAATTAGATATTCAAACATTGATTATATGTGAGTAACATTAGGGTGGAATATGTAATCTAAACAGAATCTAGAAAAAACAAATACCAACCAAATCAACATTTTAAACCCATATCCCAAAATATTTAATCAAATAAAAAATCGCAGATCATTGTAAAATCACTCAAATTCTATATATAATCAACCATAAATACTTTATAGATCAAAAATACAATTATTTTTAATGTATGGACAGGAAATATGGGGAAATATGGTTTGAAAAAAACTCGAAAATGGAAAAACTCTTCACTTTCTATAAAACCAAATATAAATATTATTTCCTACATAGAAATTCAATAAAATCTCATAATATTATCATTTGTTAATTTATATACGAATTAGGAAGAAATTAATCAATGGTTCCAATATTAATATTTAATACATTCGTATAAACTATATCAATCAAGTGTAGATGAAGATAGATTTGAGAATAACAATAGAGAATAACCAAATGAAAGATTTACAAACCCTAAAACCCCAAGACAAAAAAATCTGAAATAAGCTTGGGTTCTTACTAGGATGGACTTTAAAGAGAGGAAGGGATAAAAATTAAGAAGAAACATTAATAAGGAGGGGAAGAGGGAGAGGTAGGCCTAATATTTACCAATCTCCCTTGAAATCATGATTTAAATAGCCAAGAATTAATGGAAGAGGCAAGGGGGGCCACATGAATGGGGATCCCTAGAGTTAGATTGATCACATATGTAGAGAGGGTCCAGTTTTTAGGGTTAGTGTTATGGTAGGATGATTTTTAGAATTTCAAATTTTTAATAACTGGGTTTGTCGCATAATTTGGCCAGAGGGTTTAAAAAACAATGTAACAACCATCTTCCCCTTACTTTAAGTAGATGGCGACTAACATGGTTTAGCTGCATAGTTGGATTAATAATTTTCCAACCATGTAAAAAGACTCTACTAAATTGTGGGTGCCTATAATATGATTAACTGTGGGTTTGGATAACCATATGTCTAAATGGTGAGGCATATAGAAAATCTTGAAATTTAAAAAAATTACAAGATAAATTGATTGAATGTCAATTGAAATAATGTATATAACTAAAATAAAATAAAATAATTAATAGAAATGTTCAGGGTGTGATATTTCTCCCCACCGGGCCCTTGCTACCCTTATAAATCCAGAAAATTTTCAAAAATGATAGAAACCAAAAAAAACTTCCAATAAAAGATAATGAAATTAACAAAATATAATATCTATATAATTATCTAAAACTAGATAGATCTACCAAATTAGGCATGTTGTTTAGCCCCACAAGTGACCCCAATAAGATAACAAGAAACTAGAATGTTGAGAGTACTAATGGGTGTCCCAACCATTTAGAAACAGGTGTAGTGGATCATCAAGGCCAAGGGTACTAAAATAGGATACCAAAGTGAAGTCTAAACTCCCTTCCAAAGGGACACTAAAAACCCCTTCAACTTACCATACATACATAATTTACCAAAAGGGTCTTTTACCCTCTACATAAGTGTGAGGAATCAATACATGTAAAATAAAACACATCATTAGAAGAGAATACAGTGTAAATATCAAGAAAATTAGTATTCATCCACTCACTAAATCTCTTAAGAACAAGGAACAAAAATATAGGGGCAAGAATCATGAGGATTTTCCAAAAAACAAGAGGGTCGTAACATTGGGTAAAGTAACAAGGAGGGATATCATGGGAATGTATATCTGGTACAATTAACACGGTGACCCTATAAAAGTCGAATCAATACTAGGTAGTGTGTAGTACTGACTGGTTCAACATCCATCCTAGTCACCTAAGAACCATACAAATGGTTTGTCTCATTCCCAAATAACCAAAAAGAAATAAAAGTAAAATTACTATAACTAAAACCACTCAAAAGACCCATACTCAACAATAGAGAAAAATAAAACCCTAAAAAGTTTATAATACCTGAGAATAAAACAAGTAGAGTCCCAAGGGAACACACTTGGAAAGAATCACATTGAGAATAAATTGAAAGAAAATATTAATAGATTCTCCTCTATACCCATAAAAATGATAAATTTTTGGGAGGTATATTTAAAATATAATGAAACATAAAACTCAATTAATTAAAATGAATTCTCAGAACACTCGCATACTTAAATGAACCCTAGCTATAAATAGTAATCTAATAAATTAAATCACAACCACAAGTAAAAGGCCTAAAACAACAAAAAATAAAAATCCATCTTTCCAAACTACATCAAATTTCCCAATTTAATTTTAAATCCACAAAATCCTTCTTGTAAATCATTTTAAAAATCCAAAAAAAATCTTAGAATAATAAAAACCCAAACATTTTTTTAAAATGACAAACCTGTTTTTCACCAACCTTAAAAAACATCTTCCAAAATTCCAATATTTCTTTTCAAAATCATATTATCCCCATTAAATAAATTTATTCACTTTTAACCATCAGACTCCAAAATAAACTTCCACAATTAAAAACCATTTCAATAAAATTTTAATCCTAAAATACCTTCACAAATTCTAAAAACACATATCTTTTTTAGCTTTGAAATTAACATTATTATAATAAATTTTGAATTGAAATTCCATAAACAACATTACAAAACACTAAAACATACTTAAATAAGACTAATGGTTCTTCATAACAGGGACACATATTTTATCAAAACATTTATGAATTGTGTAACATACATTGAAATCACATTCAACTTAGGAACTTGGGATCCACATGGTTTTCTAGGATATATGAGATGACATTATGAAATCATCTCAACCACAATCACTACGCCCTAAAACAAATTATTTTCTAAAATATAAGAAAACCATCCACAAGAATCAAAAACATTTAGAAAAATACACATACAAATACAAATCCCCACATCTCATGGAAACTCATATTTTTTTCCTAGTAGGTGGAGATCAGTTTCTTGAACTATCCTAGGTCAACCTCAAACTGGTAACCAGAGAAATACGACGAAAATTCCTGAGATGTGTTCCCAATCTTCTCGAGCTAGAAACTAGGGTCAGACAATAGATAAAACTTTTTTCTGAAATATTTTTCTTATAAATGGAATAATAAAAATTAAAAATATCAAAATGAAATAACAAATTGGCATCATGAATGAAATAAGAACTAAACGGCTGAACATAACACCTTGTGGGATCATGGTCCACCTTCAACCAAAGAACTATTCTCTCTCTAAGAGAAAACAAAATCTAAGAGACCATGAACTAAAAATGATAAAGAAATTTTCTATGAGCATCGAGATGCTTGGTAAGGATGTGAAAAAGAATAACCGCACCCTATTCCTTTCTATTAAAAAGAATAACATCCCATTATACTATGAAATACATATATTTGAAATAAGGTTTTCATTTACATTGAAAACAAGCGAAAATATAATAACATAAAAATTACAATTTTCATATACATTCTTCAAAATAGTTTACAAATATTGAATGATGTTCAATAAATCATTTTAGAATGAAGAAACATGTGGTTAAAAAACTATCCCAGTGACACACAATCATTGAAAACATAGTGTGAGTAAATAAGTTCTAATATAATAATTCATATTTAAATAATAATAATTAAAAATGATTTAATGAAAAGAACCAAAAATTAGGAAAATATTAATACAATTAAAACAGTTATCATTGGATATACATAGACACCATGTGAAGAGAACCTAGATGTAATTTGTTCAAAATCCATCTACAGGCCTATCGATGTGATCTAAAGTAAATTACCATCCCATGTGCTCTAAAATTACCTCACTCATGGGACATCACACATGGCTTCTCTAAGGATATCAATTCTATCTAAACAAGATTAAATATAAACTTTATATCAAATATCACTACTATATCTTAGAGTAAATGCATTTATAAAATATGGGTAGTGAATAAGAAAGAATTGATATGACATATCAATCATGTAAATCCAACTTATATTATAAGGCCCACCTTCAAACACCATCATTTCAAATTCCACCTTTAGTGAAGATTATCCATGGTGGCACTCTTTTTTGAAGAAAACATTCAAAGTTACCAACTATTATTCATCATTTGAAAAGGAAACTTTCCCATTTAAAAAATTATTTTTAAACATTTAAAAAAAGAAACTTTTCATTAAACATATATGAAATAATATCCATAAGAAAAACCATCATTTTAAATTTCCAATTAATCAGATTTAAATAATTTAGAAAACTGATTATGTTCTCATGAAGCATATAATTTTAGATCCTTCATGGATAACATGATTTAATAAAAAAATACTATATTTCTATATAATAAATGTGTGGAAAATCACGGAATAAACCATCTGTGTTCAATGAAAACAATTTATCAAATTTAACCAACATGTAATGTAGTGGAAACACCTAAAAACACACAAGAAATAATTGTTTTCAATTTAAAGTCTAGTACATATGGTTAATAACCTCGAGACTTCCTTTATTTGATAATGACAATATGAATATGCCACAAAAACATAAGAGGTCTCATTTTCTACTTTCACACATATGCAGATATACATTTATATATATTCATGTATATAAATATATATAAATAATCCATGATATAATGAATTCATTACTATCAACATAAAGGAATATTTACAAATAATGTTTATATATATATTCTTTACCCATGAATATGTGTGTAAGTCTCCTTCATGAACGGTGATCCAAAACATACTAGAAAAAATACCTAAAACTCAAAAATTTCAAAATACATTAAGATAATTTGTTTAAATAATTTAAAAGAAATAAAACCTACCTAGATACAACATTTAAACCCTTACCTTTGATGACCATTGCTAAAATTATCCTTAAGGGGACCTGACGACCCTAAACATTAGGTGACAAACAAATAAATGCCCATGATGGGATGTGGTTCATATAGATCATGTGTACCACATTAGGGAAGAAAAATGGTGAAAAAATGGAAGGGAAAGGAATTTTATGAGGACTAAAACTACCTTAAGTTGATCGCACCAACATTTGGGACAAAAATCGACCAAAAACGGAAGCCATGCGAGGGGCTAGTGCATGCGAGAGATCACTCCTTGGGGTTGGATTTATCGATCATGGAGAGGGTAGGGGAGAAGGAAATCCCCATAAATGTGATTATTAGAGAACTTAATAATAATAATAATAATAATAATTCATAATAAAACATTAATAATAATAATAATAATAAACATGTCATTTTTACATTATTTTATTTTCTTAAAATCCAGGAAACCACACAAGGTTTCCCAGAACGGTTGGAAACACTTTGGGAAAACCATGAACAACTACTAGGGTCCTTACATGCCCCACACATTCAATAGACCTGGTTAGGTAAATCATGCACCAAATATCCATTTGGATCTAGTAAATATTGCAAATATCTTCCCATGGTTTATGCACAATTTATACTAACAGCGCACCTATGCTAAAAATTTAAAACAAAAAATTTTGAAAATCATTCCAGATTGAAACTCATAACAAAGATAAATATAATTTAAAAATAAACTATCATTAATATTTTAGGGTCAGTGTGTGATAATTATTCCCACTATGACACTTTACCCCCCCTAAAAATCCAAAAATTCTTAGTTGATCAAGACACGTGGTAAAGATGAGATACCTCCCAAAAAGGAACCTTCGTCACCCAAGGATAAAAAATGTAAAATTTTCTTCCCACTTGAAGTCAATAATATTAAGAAGCCAAAATAATTCAAAATTTCAACCGAAAAAATTGACTAATACTTAAATAAACAACCTGAGGCTGAAAGAACTCACACATCAAACTAAATAAGGATAGAGAAGGACCTTCATGTCTCTAATAACAACCTCATACAAGGAAAACCATGAATCCTAACATAACAATCACCTAATAAATTAATTGTTTTCAAGTGGTATGGTGAAATATGATCACCCCATAAAGAAGTATGAAAATCCAATTCACCACATCTCTATTTTTATGGTGGTCTCCACAAAACATTGGGACTTAAAAAATATCATTTCCTAGGCCAGAACAACACAAAAATCTAACCAAAACCTCTAACACTAGTGTGAACTATTAACATCATGAATTACACCTGAACAAATTAAAAGAAGATTTCAATAAGACCCATAGTTTCAATCTCCACCATTTAAAAACCTACTAGAATAAATGAACCCCCAACTCAAGGAAGAACCCAATTAAGAAAAAACAAGATGAGTCAAAACCAAACCACGATTCATAATTTCCATAACACACAACTATCTAAATAATATAAAAAATCCAAAAAGTCATCCCAAAATCCCATAAAATTCCAATATGAATAGTCCATCAAAACTGTCAAAACAAAAAGAGGTCTAAAATAAAATAACTACTATAGGAAAAACTCCAGTGGATTTATCTCCAATATTGGCAACATCAAGTTGGAGAAAAGTCTCTACACACATGAAAATAACCCAAATGCATTAAAATATTCACTTTGAGGACTATGGATGGATACTTGATCGCTTGAATAATCTAATTCACCATAATTAGGGACTCACAACCTCCAACTGAGGCATCCACTTCTATAATTAATGATTTCAGTAATTCTCTAGAGAAACACTATCAATAAGCCTTTAGAGTATTATGGATAATGTCATAGATTGTTAAAATAGAAAAAATTGGTAGTAAATGACTGAGTGGTCTAATGAATGAGATTAATGAACTGGTGAAGGGGACTTCTTAGGACCCGCTTTCTTTGGTTCGCATTTCTCACCAGGTGGGGATCCTTCACAAATACCAAGATACACTAGACCACCATCCACTATAAACATTTCTCTAAGAAAAATCTTAGCAAGATATGTTTCACCCATTAACTTCCTGAAAAAAAAACTTCCTTAATTGAAAGAACTTAATCCTTAATCATAGGAAGAAGGTCCCATAGGAAGAGGGTTTTCTTCAATAGATCACTCAACTCTATTTTTAGAGAAAAAGAAATTGGATCCTTAAAGTGGTCGACCTACTCCATCACCTCTTTTTTCCTGGTAGAACATCCCTGATCTTAACTATCCCAAAACCACTAATAGCCCTCAACCACCATGGGAAATAGGTAATAAACAAAACAAAAACATCCCCACCCCTACACTGGGAGTTTGAGAAAAAATGTTGGATATTTTTTGGTAGTGTAATCCAAATAACATAAAAATGACCAACCAAATCAACATCAAACCAAAACTCAAACAAATAACATTTCAAAACAAATTCCAATATCATAAAACAATATATCTCAAATCCAAATCAAATCTCGACCAAAACTAAACCAAAACACTATAATAAAACAAGTAACAAACCCTTTTTAAAAACCATCATTTCAAAAAGCATACAAAGAACCAAATACCATTTTAAAATTCACTCCGTATCTCAAATCCTATTGGAACAAAACTTTCACAATACACAAAATGACCAAAAACAAAAAATTCCCAAAATTAAATTCCCATAACCCATGATAAACAAAATTACTAGATCACTTTTCAAAACATTTAAATCCCCACTTCTAAAAACCATTTCCAAAAAACATAGCAAGCCTTTAAAACTGAACACCTACCATTAGTATTCCATGAATCCTAAAAAATATATGTATCACTATGATAACTCAAGAACACATCCATACATACAAGTAAATATCTATTTACCATTTAAATACATCCATATAAATATAAGCTATCATGCATAATAATACCAAGGGACAAATAAATGAAACAATATCATTTTCTAACCCACATTAAAAATAACCCAACCAATTTTTGAAATCACCTCCTATTATCAAAGCAAAACATTATCAAATTCCGCATTATTTATCCAATTTCACATCTTTCAAACCCTTTTAAAATCCCCCAAAAACATTTTCTAAAGTTATTTCATTTCTTAAAAATTTACCATTTCCAAAACAAGCCATTTCATTTTCAAATAACCAAAGGCTTTCATTTTGGAAAACTAAATATGATAAATCAGAATCCAGTTTTATACTTCAAAAGGTGAAACCCCTAATTAAACTCAAAAAAAAAACAAAACAAAATCAACCATCAAGGGATAAAAAAATCCCAAACTCTTAGAGGATCAACCACTACCCACAACATAGTCATACGGTTTGGAAGGTCATGCACCAATAGAGTGAGCAAATTGGATGTCATCTGAGGTAGATTAATTGTTTGCATATTATTTTCTATAATGCACAAAAACACATGTGTTAGTTTGGAATAATAAAAATACATACAAGAGTGGGTTAATTTTTCCTTTTCAATAATCTCAAAATGATATAGTATTTTATTCTTATTCTCATTTTATTGAGATATGAAACATTATATTCATTAGATAAGTTAAGATATGAATTAATAGTGAAGATGAACATATTATATTTTATAGTGGTATAGGGAACAAAGATCCTTAATCCACTCCAAAAAATCTCTCTCAGTGATATTGAGGATTTTCACTAGATAGTTCATGTTATCAAAATACCATAACAACTGAGTACATTCATTTGACACCATAATAATATGGATTTTTTTAACCTTTTGGTTGATTTATAGGGAATTTTAAATCTAAAGATTAGTCTCAGAAGCTAACACTCCACCAATGAATAATTTTGATCATTTGATACTCCAATAAATCAATATAGATTTATTATATTTAATAAACTCAGTATTGTTTATAGTTACAATAGAAACTAACAAAAAATGAATATTTCTCTTCAAAGATTATTGTCATAAAGAAATAATAACTTCAAATAGATATTGGTTTAAAATAAACATCAAAAATAATAATAATATAAAAATAGATGTATTAATAGCAACAAAAGTTTTTTCTTGGTATGAGATAAAAACATGTATGTCACCAAAGTTTATCTTCTTCAAAATAAAATAAATGTTCTATTTTTTTCTTTTTAAACCACTCTACATTCAAAAATATAACACACACATGATATAAAATGAAAATACTCTTTTAAATTTAACAAGATAAACTTCAGTTTATTTTAGTTGATCTAATCCAATAATATCACCTTACAAATCATAGTCACTTGAATTTAAACCGTTCAAGAGGGTCGTAAATTCCCTTAGAAATTTGAAAATTTTAATTCAATGGATATGAGCCTTGTAATAATTCATCAAAAAAATTTAAGATGTATTTATATCTATTGAGACTATTTTATAAATCAAAGAAAATATATTTAATTTTAAAACTTCTCTATTGACCAGTCAAATGTACATTCCCTTCACATAATGATAAAACCAAAAGTAGGTTTAACAACATATAACCGATTACAAAATTAGGGTTGATGAACCATACATTTATTCCTCAACCATAGTTTTCTATTAAAATATAGGGTTTTTTATCGATACTTTTCCAACAGTGTAGGGTACATAATCCATATATTTTCTTTTGAATGTAGGGATATCAAACTATATTTTAAGATTACAAATATAGCGCATGGAAATTTTTTATAGAATACTTTTAAAAACATCTAGAATACTTAATAAAATATTTAAACCCATATAAAAGGTAAGATACCCAAGAAATATATTCCTAAAAAATAATAAAATTAATTCCATTAGTAAGAAACAAGGGTATTTTTGAACATCAAAATCAAAAAAATTAATATATTATTGTTGAGATAATAATTTACAAATAATATCCCCTTTTTTGATGATCACAAAACCTATAAGACCAAACTAATAGAAAATATAAGATTTTTAAACATTAATGAAATAATTTCTTTAAAGTGTTATAATATAATTTATACTAATTTTTGCAAAGCTTGTATAAAGAATGATTGAAAAAATAATATACACAATAAAACATTATGGTAAATTTTATAAAAATGTACATGAAATACATTAAATTATTTGTTTTTTATTAATTATTTTGAATGTATGTCTACACAAATTTATCCCCCTTTTTTATATAAAAAATAGGTAATAAAAAATTGTATAAAATGAATTTAATATAGTACAGAGATTTGAATGAATTTTATAGTATTCTAAAAAAAATGATATTAGTTATGGTAAGTGGGAATGAACAGAAATAATTATAAAACACAAATAGAAATTAAAAACTAATTTTAGTTAAAAACTATTTACTGTATAATAAATAAATGACTAAGAAATTTCAAAAGGTTAGACAGTCTAAGGATGAAAGGCCTTGTTCAAAATATGTTTCAAAATCAAGAAAATATCTCATAAACCTTAATGAGAATCCTTCAGCATTACCAACAAATCTATGGAACTATCATCAATGTTATCAACCAATTATCTCATCAAAATCTTTGAATATTGGCACATATTAAAACTTTAAACTTATTTGACAATCAAAAACTCATGAACATTCTCTTCTGACCAAAACAATTGTGAGATCATTTCACTAAATTGAGTGAGAATATTTCTTGTTCCAGACTCTCTTGATGTTAATTTCTCAACTAAATATATTTGATTTTCCAACAACCCATTCAAAGGTGCACAATCTCACTAATGTGAATGTAGTAGATAATTCAAAGCATACAGAACTATAGATAATGATTCAAAACATCTAATTAAATCTAAAGAAGTTTTAGGAGGAGAATTATATTCTCTGGAATAATTGGTATTACACCTAACTGATTCAAATTGAATCCCTAAATACTTCCTTAAATCACCAAAATCTCCCTCGGAAACAAATTCTGATCTCAACTTTCCAAAGTGATTTAGTATATCTTTTTGAAAGGAATAAAAATTTCTTCATGAAAGTGAATTTTCTCTGAGAGTTTTTATTACAATTGAAAATATTATAATTCATCTCTAATAATGGTTGAGATTCTGAAATATCCGAATATTTCTTATTAGTATCCAACATACCTTGAAATTTAGAATTATCCTCCTTCGTCATCTTAAACTTGATAAAAAACTCTTAAATTTGATTATTCATAGAATTAGAATATTCTTATTCTTTATTTATTGATGGGTGTCCTCTATAAGACATATCTATGGATTTATCAATATCTTCTTGAGTATAGGAGTAAGATAAAATTTCAAGAATCATTTTCCTCTTAATGGGTTAAAATATAGACTTATCCAAAGAATCTAAAACACTGGAGACTATTGGGTTCTTAGTTAGCCTACATTGTTTAACTGCTAATGGTTGTTCTTGCTCACCTCATTGAGAAGTTTTGTCAATATTATCTTTTTCAAAATCTATTTGAATCTTACTTTCATAATGATCCTCCTACTCTTGATTTTAATTTTGAATTTTAGAATGATCCTTTGGATCTAATATATTGTTTGGTTGATTCCAATGTTTTCATTCCTCAGGAGTAGTTGGTACTCCTAAAACCACTAGTTCACCAATTGGACTAGTTGCAGTAATCACAACTTATGGATCTTAAAGTTCAATTTCATCTCCTGGTCTATGTTATATGAAAAGGGCATCATTATTTTGAACTCCCAAATTTTCTCCCAGAGAATGACAAACATCTCTTTCACATTTTGGATCATAAACATCATATCTTATTATTCATATCTTTGTTTTAAACTAATACACTACTATTGATTTACCCATTTATTATTCATGAATTCGAACTAATCCAGCTAATTTAATAGTTCCGTTCTCCCCATGATAAAAATTACCAAATTCTTGTTGGTCTAATGCCCCAATAGGTAACAAGTTTTCTCTTTTCTTACTCTAAAATAAACAAATTTTTTCTCCAAGTTCAAGAATTCAAAATGTTACTATAATGAAAAATAGTGTGAATATATATATATCAAATCTATTGGGATATATAAAAAACAAAAAAAATACCTCCAAAAAAATGGGCATCCTTACCTCGTCCGGATAATAGTGATTCATGAATTAGAGCATATACCTTGGGAAATTATGCTTTATATCTCTCATCATCAAAAACATTACACACAAATCAGGAAAAATAATCTTGTCTAACTCATAAATTATTTAATGTATGGATGATTAAACGAAATTGACCAGTACCTTCTAGTCAATCTCAACATATTCTACAAACATTTTTTGCATCAGTTTTGACCCAAATATCAAATAAATGATATCTTTATATTTATGTTCATGGTTTGCAATGGATAAAATATTAAAATGAAAACTTCTTCATGGGGACACTATATTATTTTTTTCGATTTCAATAGAATAAATGGAAAAATATTAATCATTTATATTTTAAATGATAACATCATATCTGTCACAAAAACTAAATAGATCATCTATGTGAAACTCCTTTACATATATATTGAACACCAATGGGGTATTTTCTTCATTAAAAAGGAATTACAAACCTTGAAAGGATATGTATTTCTTCTTTAGTATATTTTTCAAATACAATAATTCAAAATCTATAACTTTTCCATTATGAATTTTTCTGTTTGTGATGTGTTGATACTTTGATCATCTTGGTTTGACTTCATATATTCCCTTGTTCACCGGCATTACTAAGAATCTAAAGGTTAAAATCTTAGATTCTAGGGTTTCAAATGTAAGATAAGAGCTCTAGAAGTTGAAAGGGTTCACATACAGAGGATAAGGGTGAAATTAATAGAGATTAGGGGTTTTATGGTTTTACATGACGTAGGTTTTTGTTTTTGGAGGAAAACGCTCAGTGTAATCATTATTTAATTTTTAGAAAGACATTATTTGAATATAGTACCTCATTTAAAAAAATAGTAAATACATGAATAACAACTGAATCAGAAATAATTAATATAGTTAATAAAAAATTAATGAAATAAAAAATTTACATAAAACTAAATATTTTAAACTCCCTCTTAATAATTTCAAAACTAAAAGTGGGAAGTGGTTTAGTAAAAATATCAGAAATTATATATTCAGTATTTAAAATATATATATATATATATCCTTTTTGATAACATTATCTCTTAGAAAATGAAGTCTTACATGACCATTGTACAAAGGATCTTCCTAAAAAGTGGCACATTCCAGATGTAGTTTTTCTATCTAATCTAAAACCTCCAATATCAGTATCTGAATATGAAATAAAATAAAAATGAAAATTGTTTTGGTAAATTATAGATTGAAAAATTGTTCCTTTTAGATATCTAAAAAATCATTTTATATTTGTAAGATGATATTATTTTTTGATGTGATTGAAATATATCACATAGAAAGAAAGAAAATATAAGGTCTAGTCTATTAACAGTAAGATATAATAAACTATCAATCATACATATATATAACTTTTGGTTGACTTGTTTTCTAGCTTCACCCAAACCATGTTTTACATTTTTACACATGATATTGTATAGTTTTTAATGCCTTCAAGACCACAATTTTTCATTAAACCAAAAATATATTTACTTTGATTTAAAAAAGATCAAAATATTTTTGGTAGATTTGAAATCCGAGAAAGAAATTTAATTCTCCCATAATATTAATTTAAAATTCTTTATTCATAATATTAGAAAAAACATTAAAAATCAGTTTATTTGTTAAACCAAAAGTAATACTATCTACATAGATTTTTGATAATTTTATATTAAAATAAACTATTTTCTTAAATAGAGTATGCTCTTATAACCCTATAGAAAATTCATTTTCTAAAAGGAATGATCTTAGTCTTTTATACCAACCTCTAGGTGTCTATTTAGGGATATAAAGAGATTTAGTAAGTTTGAAAAATATAGTATATGGGGATTCTCCAAACCTTATAGTTGTTCAATATGAACTTCTTCAATTAAATATACATTTAAAAAATGGATTTACATCTTTATGATATAATGTAGAATTCATATTAGATGCATCATCTAGAAGTATTCTAAGAGCATCTATCTAGAAATTGGTGAAATTGTTTCATCGTAATCTATTAATTCTTCTGAATTCTATCATTTATCTACTAATATAACTTTATTTATAGTAATTATTTCTTATTTATCTTGTTTAATTCTAAACACCCATTTTGTTCCTAATACCCGATAATTAGATAGTCTGTAAACTAATTCCCAAAATTTATTTCTTATAAAATAGATATGTTTTTATGGTATAGTTATCAATAAAATTTCATATTATAATGCTTTTTCTAATGTTTTTAGTTCTAATTAAGATATAAAGGAATAGAATTTAGCTATGTTTCCTATATTTATTCTTATTCTAACTCTAGAATTCAGACCTCCTATTATAGTTTTTAATGGTTGAACCTTTCAGTTTCAAGGTTTTCTAGGTAATACACGTTTGGGATCATTAGTTTTATGTTATTTTGAACTAGACCGAATTTCATCGAGTTTATTTTAAAAAAAATATGTGATTCATGTCTCATGTTATCTAATAAAATAGAAACCTCATCTCTTGGGTTTTTCTTATGACCAGAGGCATCACATTCATTAGATGTCACATGAATAGATCCTTTAACAATCCTTGAATTTTTATTATACACTATATAGTATTTAGAGGTATCATAATATCGTAAAAAGATACATTCATCTGTCATTGGATCAAATCTATCTTGGTTTTTCTTAGAATTAAAGATATACACCATTGCATGCAAACTCTTTATAGTATCTGAATTTAGGTTTTCTATTATTCTATAGTTAATTGGGTTTATTTTTAATAAGGGGTATTATTAAAACTATATTAATGATATAGGAATCTATTTTTATAGCTTCTTCAAAAAAATAGGTAGGAATACAGTATTCATTTAATATTGTCCTTGTAATTTATTGAAAATTTCAATTTCTACTTTCTATAATTCCATTCTTTCGAGGTCTTCTTGGTGAAGAAAAGGTATGTTTAATACTTAATGTTGAGAAACAAGAATTATATTCTGGATTCTCAAACTATCCACCATGATGACTTCTTAAAGAGTCTATTTTACAGTCTTTTAATTTTAAACAATTTTAGAAAATCATTCAAAAAGAGAGAAAATTTTACATTTATGTTTTAGAAAATATACCCATATAAAACTTCCAAAGTCATCAACTAAAACAAAGACATATAATATGAAAGACCAAATTTCTACTCTTAATGGTCCAAATAATACATGTGGATAAGTTCAAGGGGTATGGATATAGAAACCCTACTAATATATTTGAATGATGACTTCTGTTGCTTTCAAATTTGACATCCATCACAAAATCTATATTTACCAAATTTAAGATAAGAAAAACTAGAAACTAAGTGTTTCTTAGAAAATTTATATAAATATAATACATTGTAGTGTCCAAGTCCCTGGTTCCATATTCAGGATTCATTTTTCTCCACAATTAAACAATTTAAATTTTTTTTACACATAGAATTAAGATCCAATGAATAAATATTTTCAGTTCTAGGTGCTATAAATTTAACCAATTTAAAATTTAAAACAGAGCAGGATTTATTAGAGAAATTGACATAAAATCCATCACCGTAGAGTCTAGAGAAACTTATCAGATTTTGCTTTAGCCCTTTCTTATATATCACTTTATTTATCAAATCTGATTTTCGATCTCCAACTGATCCAACTCTAAATATTTTCCCTTTAGAATTATCTCCAAAGGTAAATAATTCTCCATCCAATTTTGATAATGTATGAACATTAGAAGTGTCTCCACTCACGTGTCTTGAGTATCCACTATCCATATACGATAAAAAAAATATTCGAATTATATTTTTCCTACAAAATATTTAAATAAAAGTTTCTTTTGGAACCCCTATTTTCTTAGGACCATCCGTGTCAGCAAGTAAAGATCTGGGTAACCATATTTTCTTTATATTACCAAAACACACCCTATATAATTTAGTCATATTTATGTAAATTAAATCCTTTTTAATTGTAATTATCTAGAGATTTATTAAATAATTTTCATTAGTGTAATTTCCTTTAATTACACAATAAAAAAATGAAATTCTTGATATATTGTTATTTGTAGAACTTGGTACAAAGTAATTCCTATATAATTTATATTTTTCACAATTTGATAATTATTATATGCATTTCTTTTTTATGAAATTATTTCTAATAATCTAATTTAGGTTTTCATATCCTTTAGATAATATTCTTCGAAAATATTTGAATGATTCTACTTCATCATTTTAAAATTTTATTTTCTCTCATGATTAGTATAATTTTAAGTGGATTCATTCAGTTTTTCATTTCATTAATAGTTTTGTTTTAATATATTATATTTTTCAATTAAAATGAAAATGTGAATATTCTTTAGTTATTTATTCTATTTTACTTAAGATTTATATCTTTCTTCAATCATGGAGAAATAAGTTTCTAATTTTCTATTATAACAAATTTCATAATTTGAAGAGAAAAAATAATAAGATTGTACACTATATTCTTCCTTAACAATAAATAATATATTTTATTTCAGATTTTTTGGCACTTTTTTTAATAAAATTTAGAAGAGCTATTGGAGTCTTCATATAAACTCCAAGTAGTCTTCATATATTTCTTTCCTCTTCGCTCATAATAAGTTATCATATGATTTTTCTTTTCTTTCTTTAGCTATGGGAAATTAGGTCAAATGTGTATCATATGTTTACATTCATAGCATTAAATTCCTCTAGATCCTTTTTTATCTTTCATGATGGCTTTCTTAAATCCTCTTTTATTCCTATAAATTTTTCTAAATATTTTTGCTAAATGAGCTAACTCTATTTCAGAAACCAAACACTCTGAATCATCTTCATTCTCTTTTGTTTCATATTCATGCTTTTCATTATAAACATTCAGGTAATTATTTTTCCTTTTTATCATTTTATGTTCTACTTATTCAGTTGGTATCTCTAATTCATATACCATTGGGGTTCCAATTAATTCTTTCATTTTCAAATATTTGACTGCTGATGATTTTTGTATAGTAGGAGATATTTCATTCCATTTAGAGGGTACAACTCAGATTACATATAGTGTATAATCTAATTGTGAAAAGTAATATCCTAAGTTAGAAACATTGTTGGATATCTTTCTTAATATATCATTCATCTGGGTGATGCTTTCACCTAATTACTTTCTAAAAGCATCAAATTTTACCGTTGTAGTAGCTTACCTTAATTTTTTTACAATTACACTTCCTTCATGGGAAACAACAATATTTTTCTACATTTTATTTGTATTATAACATTATGATACATGATTGAATTCATCTAGACCAAGTCTATATATAATAGCATTCATTGCTCGTGAATTAATGTCATACTCAACTTCTTTATTAGAATATCATGTTTATGGTTTTTTAGGGATTATATATGGAGTGAAAATCTTCATGTATACTTTGAATCTAGTATTTCTCAAATACATAGTATTACAAGATCTCCAACATCCATAATTATAACTATTAAAGTAAGGATCCCAAACCATTGACATGCCTTTATTTAGTTCTTTCATTAATACTTTTCTTTATATTGACCTTGTACTTTGATATTTCTATAGAATATTTTCTTTCTTCAAAAATCACACCATTGATACTATTCTTTATGTTGTAATAATAAAAATACACAAAAGAGGGGGTTGATTGTTTCTTTTAAATAATCTTACATAGATCTTTTATTTTAGACTTCTTCATGTTTTATATAGATATACAATGTTCTCTTATTTAGATAAGTTAAGTAGTATATAAATAGGTAAGAAGAAAACACCAATATTGGTGGTGGTTTAGGGCCTTAAGAAACCATGTCCACTCCAACAATGATTTCTCTACAAGTTTGGTGACTTTTATGAGACACGATTTTTTATCCAAAGACCTTCACAACTGAGTACAAGAAGTTGACATCATTGCAATTAGGATTTTACAGAGCCTTACGGTTCTTTTTTAGGGAACCAAAAATCCCCATCCTAGTTTGAGAAGTTGATACTTCACTAATTACTATGTCTGAGGATCTGATACTCCAATAAATCTATAGAAATTTATTTGAATAAATAAATATAGTCTTGTTAACAATTTCATGAGAAACAGACATAAAATGGACCTACTTTTTTAAATATGAAAATCATAATGAAAGAATATATTTAAGTAAAACATGGCCGTAAATGATCTTCAATAAAAAGATCAACATACAAATAGCAACATTAATAGTAGCATCATTTTTTACATGGTATAAGATTCAAACATGTATGCCTCCAAAGTGAGTCTCCTTAAAAATAATAGAGATTCTTGATCATTTTTTATTTGCAAAAATTTAATATTAAAAAAGATATCACACACATGATAAAGAACAAAAATACACCTTTTATTTAAAAATATAAACTTGGATTTATTTTAGTGGATTAGATCCTAGAATATCGCTTGAAAAATAACATTCATTTGAATTTAAACCATTCAAGAGAGTTGTAACATCCCTCAGAAATTGTACCAATTTAATTTGATCAATATGATACATTTAATCAGCTGTAAAACAATACTGAAGTGATATTTATGTATACATAGACCATTTTAGAAATCTTAGAAAATATATTTAAATTTTAAACACCATCATTGACCAGTCATATAACGACCCATAATTTACATACATTGTTATTAATTTAAAATTGAATCACACTTATTACAAAATATGACAAAACCATGAAAGGATCGTATAGGTATAGTGTCTTTAGAAACTGGAAAGCATAAACAACTGGTTCATAACGCATCTACTTTTCCTCCCATTTATTTCATCATATCTAGAGTCCCTTTTTGGAATATACTATTTAATAACCTTATTCCTGACTTGGGGAAATAAAAAATACAAAAGGGTGAGCTCAAATGATCAGTAAGGGTAAACAAAATAAATATAAATCACATCATATACATAAGAACATAAATTTTGGAAATCTTAACCTGCAAAAGAGATCATAATTTCATAACATGGGATAAATCATAGTAGTGAAATGTGATCCCAATAATCATAACATAAAACATGAAACATTGTGGCATATACACATAATCATATAGAATCATTTCTTAGTAGTCAAGACTCATTGCCAAGACTATCTTAGCAGACAAAGTCCATTTCTGAACCGAGTTCACTCCTCGTTTCAGTCCTGTTTCGCTGAACCGGTTTAACCCGCCATTCCAGCCATTCTTATCTCATGAGATATAAAATCTTTACCCAATGCATTGGAGGGAGATATAGGTCCCACCCATCTCATAATGATACCATTATTATGTGCGCCACAAAATCATAAATCATACATCATTGCATAACCCATGTAATAAAAATGGGATTCTTAAACAACATGACATCATAAAACAATTAATATATGATAAAGGATTTCATAAAAATAATTCCATTACAACATAATCAAATAAATGTGATAATAGGGATAGAAATAAAACCCTATATTATCTTAGATGGAAAATAATTTTGATAAAACACTTAAACTCCATTCTTGAGGAAAATATACATTCAAATTCAAAAACATTTACCTTTCTTAACATGTCATACAATTATAAACTAAAATAAGTTGATTAAAAATAAACTTGAAAACTTTTAAAGGAAGATTATTGGAAATAATGTTTTAAAAATACATTTATTTCGTATAAGTTAAAAACATTCTTCTCGTACTTTTGTCGGAAAAGTCAAAAAGTACATCATACGAAAAACGCTAAAAGATTCCTTTCATATCTTTTACTAAAAACTCACCGAAAGGTAAAATTGGATATAAACTATTTTAGAATGATATAAATATTACATATTGAGGAAACATTGATGTGGATGATAAAATACACCCTAGTCAATTCCAAAGTATAAACAATCTCAGATAAAAATGAGATTGTGATATTTCCCTTACCTTCGGTACGATTTTCTTCATAAGTGTCCGAACCTCCTGTATAATGATTTAAATAATGTTATTGACTTATTACAAAATCATATGTATTTTTATCATATCATATATGGTTATATAATTATCTTTTTAATAGTAATATTTCATTACTTCTTGTTAATCGGGTGTTTATTACTTTTTGTTCTTATGCGTGTTTTGTCGAATAAATTCTTATTATTATATTTAGGTTATAGATAACTCATTTCTAGAATGGTATTAGTGTAATATATATCATATTAATTCATTAAATTCATTTATATAATCATTATGCAATGAAGATCATGTAGAATGAATCACATCACATCGTGGAGACGGTATTCCGTACGTACGCAGGAGCGATGATATCGTTCCCATGATCTTGGAATTGTATTGGAGTGTATGTATAATATTTCAGAATCAATATCACTTTAAAATAATCATATATATTCATTACATTCACCCTTATACCCATCCAAGTAAGGTGGTGGTGGAAAATAGATTACACCACGGCGTGGAGACGGTATTCCGTTCGTACGCACGCGCGGTGATTTCATTTTCCGTAGGATGGATAAGAGGTGAAATAGGGTTGTTTCATATTTATAATAACATATCATTATATTAGTGATACTTATTTATTAACTCATAATGAAACAACTAATGAAGAAGAAGTGGAAGAAGAAATAAAGATCAAAGAATCGGTAACGGGCATTACCTCTTCTTTGAGGCGCTTCTTTGAGACCTCCTTTTAGGGAACTAAAATTGGTCTTTGAGGAATACCAGGACCTCTAGGATGTATCTAGGTAAGTGTAGAAGAGAAATTGGCAGGGGTTGGCCGAGCTTTAAGGCTCAAATTGGTGTGAGGAGGAGAGGGAGGAGGTGACCTTTTATAAGGGAGGAGAGGGGCACCTTTGGAATAACTAAAAATATTATTTTATTATATAGTCAAGTTCGGTTTTAAATAGCTCCAAATTGATTTATTTAGAAGCTAAGGTGGGGATGGGTCGAAATACTCTCATCCAATAGAATTTAGACAAGTTTAGGTTCCTATTTTAACCTTATCATTTAGATTTAACATAAAGTTAAATAATTTTACTTTTACCGTGTCTTCATGTGTTCTTATACTATAAGGTTAATAAACATACTGTAACAAGCCAAAAGAACCCCAAGTTTTTTATTATTAATATATATAACCTTAAATAAGTAATTTTACCGAACCTTAGATTTTTAGAAACAAAATAACAATTAATAATATAATATTTGTTTTAAAAACTATTTTATGTCAATTTTGACACAATTTATTAATTGATTTTTGTGAAAATCATAACAGAATGATTAGTTCGAAAAAAGTTAATTAAATCAATACTAACATGTAATATTAACCTAGAAAATTATTGAAATTCATAAAAAGTCTCAAATTACATTTACTTGGGTATTTATAACATCAATTATGTCAATATTTCATTAATAAGATAATTACTGCATCATCGTTGTGTCATAAATAAATTAAATTATATAATGTATAAAAATTATAAATAAAATACCATTATGTTGGAAATCCTTTTATATTTCTAATGAATATTTATAGTCTAATTGTTCTTATGTATAACCCCATATTAAAAATTATTTACTTATTAAACTTTGATTTTAACTATTTTAACCCTTCTTTAAGTAAATTGATAATAAATGTCCTAATCTAATCCAAGTGGGCCTAAATGGTCATATGTTATTCCTAATATTGTTATTGGACGAATTAAACTTATCCAATAGAATTAGGACATGTGTTATGGTAATAATAATATCATTTTTACCCTTAATTACCCTATTTACTTTTAACTGTGGTAAATAAAAGTAAAAAGTTACTATTCACCAAAAAATTATATTCATCTCATTGCACCACATTTTACTTACTGACATCAACCGTGTCTCTCATATTTTTGAAATTCCACTCACAAAAGCTGTAAAATTAAGGTTTATGAAAAATTCAGATTTTTAACTACCACTTAATGGTTTCACTATTCATCAAAAATTGAAAGTTTTCAGAAAAATACCAAAATTTCACCCTAGGCTAATTTCGATATTCTGAATCCAAAAATGAAGTCTGTTTTGAAAAATGAAATTTACAAAATGTCAAAAAGTGGTTATTACTATTCATAACAGCTAATTTTAATAATATTTTAATAGCATATCGTTGTTTAGTGAAACTCGGTATTGCGTACGACGCAAGATATCGATGAAGGCCGCAGTTGTGTGTAAAGCAAGACAAGCTAGTGTTGTGTGTAGTGAAAGATTCCTTTGATGATTTATATAACATAAAAACAAAATATTTCTCATAAAAGTCTCGGGTGTTACATTCTACCCCCCTTAAAATGAATTTCGCCCTCGAAATTCGTCACTTTGTAACAAACAGATGAGGATACCTCTCCCTCATCATATCCTCAAGCTCCCATGTAGCTTCTTCTAGTTGGTGGTTCCTCCATAAAACTTTCACCAAGCGAGTGGTCTTGTTCCGTAGGACTTTTTCACTACGTTCTAGAATCTCTATCGGCTCTTCGTCATAAGAAAACTCTTGCTCCAGCGGTACAACTTCTGAGCTGAGTACATGTGAAGGATCAGGTATGTACTTTCTCAGGAGAGATACATGGAACACATCATGAACTTGATAGAGATTCGGTGGAAGCGTCAATCAGTAAGCTACCTTTCCAACAAGATCCAGTATTTTGAAAGGACCGATATATCTTGGTCTCAACTTCCCCTTCTTTCCAAATCTCATGACCCTCTTCCAGGGAGATATTTGTAAGAACATTTTATCACCCACTTCAAACTCTAGGTCTTTTCTTCAGTTGTCGGCATAACTTTTCTATCGACTCTGAGCTTCTCTTATGTGTTGTTGAATAGATCGGACATTTTCTGCCATCTCATCAACAAGATCTGGTCCTAATAGCTTTCTTTCCCCAACTTCATCCCAGTAAGTTGGAGTCCTGCATTTCTTTCCATAGAGAGCTTCATAAGGAGCCATCTGAATACTGGAGTGAAAGCTATTATTATAAGAAAATTCCACCAAAGGTAGGTGTTGATCCCAACCACCTTTGAAATCCATAGAGCAAGCTCTAAACATATCTTCTAGGGTTTGAATTGTTCTCTCAGACTGACCATCTGTCTGAGGATGATAAGCAGTTCTGAAACTCAAATCTGTATCTAGAGTATGCTGAAGACTTCGCCAGAACTTATAGGTAAATCTCAGATCCTGATCAGATATAATAGAAAGTAGTACTCCATGAAATCTTACCACTTCCTTTACATATATCCTGGCAAGCTGATCCAGAGATAAATTCTCTCTAATAGCAATGAAGTGTATAGACTTTGTAAGATGATCAACTATGACCCAGATAGCATTATTGCCTTTGGATGTTTTAGGAAGTCTTGTGACAAAGTCCATAGTGATGTTTTCCCATTTCTATTCGGGTATGGGTAATGGTTGTAACATCCCCTTAGAATTCTATCTCTTATCTTTAACTTGATGACAAACCAAGCATCGAGAGACATATTCAGCAATATATCTTTTCATGCCATCCCACTAGAAGTACTCTTTCAGGTCCCTATACATCTTCGTGCTTCTAGGATGAATAGATAATGAAGAACTATGATCCTCATCCAGCAGCTCCTTCTTTAATTCAGGTATGGGAGGAACACAAACCCAATTCCTAAACTTTATTATCCCATCACAATCAAGGTTGAATTTAGGAACATTTCTCACCTTATTTTGTAACTCTACATCTTCTTTCTGTGCCTCTTTAATCTTCACATGTATAGATGGTTGAACATTCATTTGAGAAAGATACAATTTTCCCCCTTTCATTATAATTCCAAGATCCATCATTTGTGAATAGATAAATATTGGATCTTTTGTGATCCTCATCATGGATAAACTGGCATGGTCTTATCGACTTAATGCATCTGCCACCTTGTTTTCTTTCCCAGGGTGGTAATGAATTGAGAAGTCGTAATCCTTAATCAGTTCCAACCATATTCTTTGGTGCATATTTATCTCTTTTTGTGTGAAAATATACTTCAAACTTTTATGATCAGTATAAATGTCACACCTTTCTCCATAAAGATAATGCATCCAAATATTTAATGCAAAGATTACCATAGCTAACTCCAAATCATGTGTTGGGTAATTTTGCTCATGGATTTTCAACTGTCGTGAGGCATAAGCTATCACCATATCATTTTGCATAAGAACACACCCCAGCCCCTTCTTGGATGCATCACTGTAGATCACAAACCTTTCTCTACTACAATGAAGTGTGAGCACAGGTGCACTGGATAACCTTCTTTTCAACTCCTTGAAATTCTCTTCACATTCCTCCTTCCAAACAAACCTAACTCCTTTCCCAGTCAACCTGGTGAGTGGATTAGATAATCGTGAAAAATCTTTCAAGAAACGTCGATAATATCCAGCCAAACCAAGAAAACTTCATATCTCAGTTACTATTGTTGGTCTCGGCCATCTTTCAATAACCTCTGTTTTTGCCGGATCCACTGATATCCCCTCTTTTGAGATTATGTGACCCAAAAATGAAACTTTTTGAAGCCAAAATTCACACTTGATAAATTTGGAAAAAGTTTCTCCTTTCTCAGGGTCTTCAATATAATTCTCAAGTGATCTTCATGTTTTTCCTTTCTCTTTGAATAGACAAGAATATCATCTATAAAGACTACCACAAATTGATCAAGATTGTCTCTAAATACTCTATTCATCAGATCCATGAAGATAGCAGGGGCATTAGTATGACCAAATGGAATCACTATAAATTCATAGTGTCCATACCTTGTACAGAAAGCCGTCTTTGGTATATCCTCCCTTTTGACCCTTAATTGATGATACCCAGAACAAAGATCAATCTTGGAAAAGTATTGAGCTCTGCATAGTTGGTCAAATAGGTCATCAATGCGTGGGAGATGATATTTGTTCTTGATAGTGATCTTTTTAAGTTCTCGATAATCAATGCAGAGTCTCATTGATCCATCTTTCTTCTTAACAAACAGAACAGGTGCTCCCCAAGGTGACGCACTAGGGTGTATGAATCCCTTATCAAGATTCTCTTGGAGTTGCTTCTTCAATTCCTGCAACTTAATTGGGGCCATTCTATAAGGTGTCTTTGAAATAGGCAAAGCACCCGGTACGAGTTCTATTGAAAACTCAACTTCACGATTTGGTGGAAGACCCGGGAATTCCTCTAGAAAGATATCATCAAAATCCCGTACAACAGGAATATTCTTAATCGTGAGTTTATCACCAACCATTTGAGATAAATAACCCTCATTTAGTGGAATCAAGACCCATAAGATGGAAGAAATTTCCACTAGAAGGTTATGTTCATCCCTACATTGATAGAAGATCATAGACTGATCTAGAATATGAAATGTGACTTCCCTTCTTTGGCAATTGATATGAGCTCCATATAAAGAAAGCCAATCCATGCCAAGAATCACATCAAATTCCACTATAGGAAGGATCACAAGATTTGCAGGAAGCCCTTTCCCACAAACTTCAATTGGGGAAGAATTATAGACTTTTGATGCGACTGTGGTGTCATTAGGTGTTGTCATAGCTAACTCAACATCTAATTGTTGAGGTAAAATGGTGATACCCTTAGAAAAATCTTCAGAAATAAAATAGTGGGTGGATCCAGAATCAAATAAAACATTTTCTACTTTAGAGTGGATGGTAAGTGTACCTTTCCCCACATCGTTATCGTACTCCACATCACTGACAGAAATTGCATGTGACTTTCCTTTGTATTTAGCCTTAAGATTTTGTTGATGTCGATCATCATCAACAACCCTTAGATTAGGGCATTTATTGGCATAATTCCCCATCTCTTTGCACTTGAAACATTAAAGTGTAGTAGGTTCATTCTGTGTGTCCCTTACTTTGTTTGCATCATTAGACATCTTCTTCCCATCATTGCGGCATTCAAATGCCCGATGACCTTCCTTTCCACATTTGAAACATTTACTTGTCCCTTTAAGACAACTCCCTCCATGATTCTTTCCACACTTTGAGCATAAGGGAAATCTCATCTTCTTTTTATTGTGCTCTTTAGATTTTCCTTTAAATTCTACTTTCCTCTTCTTATCAAACCCATATGACTGATGGGTTACTCCAATCTCTATCTCAACTTTGAGAGCACATCTAACGATTTCCTCGTAGCTATTGAAGTCCCTTATGGATAAGACCCTTAGAACTCTTGGTTTTAAGCCACGAAAGAATCGATCGATCTTACTCTCAGGTTGGATAATAATACCAGAAGCGTACCTTGTAAGTCTTGTAAAATTTTCTTCATAGGTACCAACAGATTCATCATCCTTTTTCTTCATTTCAAAAAACTCTTTCTCCATCTTTGTTCGGAGAATATGAGGGAAGTACTTATTGAAAAATAAGTTCTTGAACTCGTCCCATTCCATGGACTCAATTTCATCTCTTTGCCTCGTATTCTTAATAAGATTCCACCATTGATCGGCATCTCCTTCCAAGCGATACACTTCTAGGATGACTTTATCATGTTCAGAACATTGAAGAACTGAAAATATCTTTTCAGTAGTACTGATCCATTGTTTAGAAACTAATGGATCAGTAGACCCGCTGAATGAAGGTGGATGCTGCCTCATGATGGATTCAACAGAATGTTGCTCCTTCCTTTGCTCGTTTGGAAGTCCAGCATGATTCATAGCTTGAGAAATTTGTGTGAGCATGGCTACAAGATTTTTCATTCTAGCTCCCATAACGTTTGGTTGCTCAGGGGGACAATCATTGCATTTCCCGTCGCATTCCGCATTAACACGGTTCCTTCAGGTTCCAGCCATTGACTAAAACCAAGAAGAATAGTGTGAGAAACACTAATTATAATAGGAAAACCACATAATCAAGAATAAAATTTCACACTTAAGATCTTATCCAAGGTTATTCATGGTCATTTCTAAAACACTAAGATTGTGTTCTATGCTTAGAATTATCCTTAGGGTTCTTATTAAGGATTTCACATCCTAGTTTCCAAAGGTTGATTATAACTTTCCTCTGATACCAACTATAACGAACCATACTTTACATACATTGTTATTACTTTAAAATTGAAGCACACTTATTATAACATATGACAAAACCATGAAAGGACCGTATAGGTATAGTGTCTTTAGAAACTGGAAAGCATAAACAACTGGTTCATAACGCATCTACTTTGCCTCCCATTTATTTCATCATATCTAGAGTCCCTTTTTGGCATATCCTACTTAATAAACTTCTTCCTGACTTGGGGAAATAAAACATACAAAATGGTGAGCTCAAATAATCACTAAGGGTAAACAAAAGAAATATCGATCACATCATATACATAAGAACATAACTTTTGGAAATCTTAACCTGAAAAAGAGATCATAATTTCATAACATGGGATAAATCATAGTAGTGAAATGTAATCCCAATAATCATAACATAAAACATGAAACATTGTGTCATACACACATAATTATAGAGAATCATTTCTTAGTATTCAAGACTCATTTCCAATACTATCTTAGTGGACAAAGTCCATTTCTGAACCGAGTTCACTCCTCGTTTCAGTCCTGTTTCGCTGAACCGGTTTAACCCGCCGTTCCATCCATTCCTATCTCATGAGATATAAAATCTTTACCCAATGCATTGGAGGGAGATATAGGTCCCACCCATCTCATAATGATACCATTCTTATGTGTGCCACAAAATCATAAATCATACATCATTGCATAAGCTATGTAATAAAAATGGGATTCCTAAACAACATGACATCATAAAACAATTCATATACGATAAAGGATTTCATAAAAATAATTCCATCACAACATAATCAAATCAATGTGATAATAGGGATAGAAACAGAACCCTGTATTATCTTAGATGGAAAATAATTTTGATAAAACACTTGAACTCCATTCTTGAGGAAAATATACTTTCAAATTCAAAAACATTTTCCTTTCTTAACAGGTCATACAATTTTAAACTAAAAGAAGTTGATTAAAAATAAACTTGAAAACTTGTAAAGGAATCTTCTTGGAAATAATGTTTTAAAAATCCATGCATGCTATATAAGTTAAAAAAACATTCTTCTCATACTTTTGTCGGAAAAGTCAAAAAGTACCTCATACGAAAAACGACAAAAGATTCCTTTCATATCTTTTACTAAAAACTCACCGAAGGGTAAAATTTGATATAAACTATTATAGAAGGATATAAATATTACATATTGAGGAAACATTGATGTGGATGATAAAATACACCCCAGTAAATTCCAAAGTATAAACAATCTCGGATAAAAATGAGATTGTGATATTTCCCTTATCTTAGGTCCGATTTGCTTCGTAAGTGTCTGAACCTTCTGTATAATGATTTAAATAATGTTATTGACTTATTCCAGAATCATACGTATTTTTATGATAGAATATATGGTTATGTTCTTAGCTTCTTATTAGTAATATTTCATTACTTCTTGTTATTCGGGTGTTTATTACTTTTTGTTCTTATGCGTGTTTTGTCGAATAAATTCTTATTCATCTCTTTAGGTTATAGAAACATAATTTCCAGAATGTTATTAGTGTAATATATATCATATTCATTCATTCAATTAATTTATATAATCATTATGCAATGAAGATCTTGTAGAACGAATCTCATCACATCGTGGAGATGGTATTCCGTACGTACGCACGAGCGATGATATCGTTCCCATGATCATGGAATTGTATTGGAGTGTATTTATACTATTTCAGAATCAATATCACTTTAAAATAATCATATATATTCATTACTTTCACCCTTATACCCATCCAAGTATGGTGGTGGTGGAAAATAGATTACACCAAGGCGTGGAGACCGTATTCCGTACGTACGCACGCGCGGTGATTTCGTTTTCCGTAGGATGGATAAGAGGTGAAATAGGGTTGTTTCATATTTATAATAACATATCAGTATATGATTGATACTGATGTTATTAACACATAATTAAACAACTAATTAAGAATAAGTGGAAGAAGAAATAAATATGAAAGAATCGGTAACGGGCATTACCTCTTCTTTGAGGCGCTTCTTTGAGACCTCCTTTTAGGGAACTAAAATTGGTTTTTGAGGAATACCAGGACCTCTATGATGTCTATAGGGAAGTGTAGAATAGAAATTGGAAGGGTTTGGCCGAGCCTAAAGGCTCAAATTGGTATGAGGAGGAGAGGGACGAGGTGCCCTTTTATAAGGGAGGAGAGGGGCACCTTTGGAATAACTAAAAATATTATTTTATTATAAAGTCAAGTTCGGTTTTAAATAGATCCAAATTGATTTATTTCTAAGATAAGGAGGGGATGGGTCGAAATACTCTCATACAATAGAATTTAGACAAGTTTAGATTTCTATTTTAACCTTATCATTTAGATTTAACATTAAGTTACATAATTTTACTTTTACCGTGTCTTCTTGTGTTCTTATACTATAAGCTTAATAAAATTACTATGACAAGCCAAAAGAACCCCAAGTTGTTTATTATTAAAATATATAACCTTATCTAAGTCATTTGGCTGAACCATATATTTTTAGGAATAAAATAACAATTAATAATATAATATTTGTTTTAAAAACTATTTTATGTCAATTTTGACACTATTTAGTAATTTATTTTTGTAAAAATCATAACAGAATTATTAGTTAGAAAAAAGTTAATTAAATCAATACTAACATGTCATATTAACCTATAAAATTATTAAAATTCATAAAAAGTCTCAAATGACATTTATATGGGTATCCATAACATCAATTATGTCAATATTTCATTAATAAGATAATTACAGCATCATCATTGTGTCATAAATAAATTAAATTATTTAATGTATAAAAATTATAAAAAAAATACCATTATGTTGGAAATCTTTTTATATTTCTAATTAATATTTATAGTTGAATTTATCTTATCTATAACCCCATATTAAAAATGAGTTTCTTATTAAACTTTGATTTTAACTATTTTAACCCTTCTTTAAGAAAATTGATAATAAATGTCCTAATCTAATCCAAGTGGGCCTAAATGGTCATATTTTATTTCTAAGATTGTTTTTGGTCGAATTAAACTTATCCAATAGAATTAGGAGATGTGTTAGGGTAATAATAATATCATTTTTACCCTTAATTACCCTATTTACTTTTAACCGTGGTAAATAAAAGTAAAAAGTTAATATTCACCAAAAAATTATTTTCATCTCATTGAACAACATTTTACTTACTGACATCAACCGTGTCTCTAGGATTTTCAAAATTACACTCACATAAGCAGTAAAATTAAGTTTTATGAAAAAATCAGTTTTTTAACTACCACTTAGTGGTTTCACTATTCATCAAAAATTGAATGTTTTCAGAAAAATACCAAAATTTCACCCTAGGCTAATTTCGATATTCCGAATCCAAAAATGAAGTCCGTTTTGAAAAATAAAATTTACAAAATTTCAAAAAGTGGTTATTACTATTCATAACGGCTATTTTTAATAATATTTTAATAGCATATCGTTGTTTAGTGAAACTCGGTACTGCATACGACGCAAGCTATCGAGGAAGGCCGCAGTTGTGTGTAAAGAAAGCCAAGATAGTGTTGTGTGTAGTGAAAGATTCCTTTGATGATTTATATAACATAAAAACAAATATTTCTCATAAAATTCTCGGGTGTTACAAGTCAAGAATAGGTTTCCTTCACATAACAACAAAACATGAAAAGTAGGGTTGAAACATAAGGTTAATTAAAAATGTATGGTTGATGAACCATTCATTTATTCCTCAAACATTGGGTTTATTCCAAACATAGGGTTTTTAATCCATGATTTTCCAATATTATAGGGTATATGATCCATATGTTTTCTTCCAAACATTGGGATACCAAACCATATGTTGATATTACAACTGTAGGGTATGAAAAATGTTTTAAAAATACTATAAACATATCTAGAAAATATAATAAAATATTTCAACCAATAAATAAGTTTAAATTATTAAGAAATATATTCCTAAAAATACTAAATTTAATTTCATTAGTAATATAAACAAGGGTATTTGTGAGAATCAAAATCTATAATATTTATAGAGTATTCTTGAGACAATGCATACCCAATACCATGCATCCTCTAAATTACTCCCATAATTACCAATAAATCCTTAAAGTTAACCACAAATGCTCATATAAAAATCAATAATCTCAAAAATGTTCGAGAACCAGTCTCATATTTTGAGGCACAACCATCCTAGGTCAACTTGTATATTCAAGCGTCCTTTCAAATAGTTGGTGTTAAAGAAACTATCTATGATAGAACACATGAATTATAACAATACTAGATCTTATGTACCAAAAATTTCCAAATAATAATTATTAATTCCTCTAATACCACTTTCTAATGAACCATCTCAGTCCATCCCAAACCAGTCACCAGATCAATCCCATGACAAGGCCCAAGAGGTGTTCCCAATCCAACCGGGATGGAAACTAGTGTTAGGCATCAGATAAAATAAATTTTTGAATGATTTTACCCATAAATGAAAGAATAATAATTAAAAACATCAAAATAAATGAAAAACTGACATTGAGAAAGAAGTAAAATCTAAAAGACTGGAAATATTTCCATGTGACCATATGGGCTACCTCCAACCAAAGAACCAAACTGGATCTAAGAGTGAATCAGTACTTAGATACCTAGAACTATAAAAATTATAAATAAATTAAGTTTTACCACTATGATTCTTATTACGTATTTCAAAAAATAATGACCACATCCTAAGTCTTCTAAATAAAAAAAGACCATTCCATGCTAGTTTGAATTACATATATTTAAAATAAGGTTTTCATTTCCTTTAAAAATAAATAACAAGCTAATAACATCAAAAGAATCATTTTCCTACACATTTTCCAAATAATTTTCCAAAGAATGAAATATTTTCCAATAAATAATTATATAAAGAAGAAATATGTGGTGAAGGAAATATCTCATTAAAATACAAGGATTGAAAATAAAGTACGAGTAAATAAGTTATGATATAATAATTTCTAGTGCAATAATAACAATTTGAAATTATTTATCTAAAAAACCCAAAAATTGAGGTAAAGTAGAAACATGTAAAATAACTACAATTGTATATACATAGAAACCAAGTTAAAAGACCCTAGACATAATTTATTCAGAATATATCTTCTAGATTAACAATGTGATCCAAAGTCAATAACCAACTCAGATTCTCTAAACTAGCCTCACTTGTGGCACATCCCACATAGGTACTCTAAAAGGATCTTTTCCATGAAATCGGAAATAAATTTAAACTATCTCTTGAATCTTATTATGATTCTAAATATCCCATTGATATAGAAAAAGTGTTATGTGAGCAAGAAATCATGAATAAAACAAATCAACCACATAAATTTACTGAACATGCTAAGGCCCACCACCCAACACCATATATGGAAATACCCCCTATAATGGAGAGTATCCATGTAGGTTCCTTCTTTTAAATAAAACATTCAAATGAATAAACTGAGCCTCATCATTTTAAAATTATCATTTCTATTTTAAAATTCAATTTAAAGAACCTTGAAAAAAATAAACATGTCATTAAACTTTTATAAAAAAACAAGACATAAGAACAAACATATTTGTACATTTAAAATTCACCAAATGTAAATAATTTAGAAGACCATTCATGTGCTCACAATGATTATATTTTCAAAACCATTATGTAAAACATGCTTTAATAAGAAAAACCACAGTGCGATAGAATAAATTAGCAGAAAATCATGGAATAAACCAACTATGTTCAATAAAACATTTTTATACAATTTACTACCTTAATAATATAGTTAAAAAAATAAGAAAGAAATTATATTTTTCAATTTAAATTATTGGAAATAGAATGGACTACCTCAAAACACACTACCTTGGATGAATACAATCTGATTCCACCCCAAAATGGCCATGAAAGAAAAGAAGGCCCTCATTTTATGATTATAGAGATATGCACATATAAATATATATATATACCCCTAGATTTAATTTATATATTCCCCATTTCATCGGATAATTTATACAATTAATGTATATATATTCGCATTACCCATTCATATGTGTGTAAGTCACCTTCATGAAAGGCGATCCAAAATACACTAGAAAAAAATACCAAAAATTCAAAAATTAAAAAATTCCTAAATATAATTGGTTTAAATAATTAAAACGGAAAAAACATATACCCATTATCAATGGTAAATCATCTACCTTCAATGTTCATGGATAGAATTAGCCTCAACGGGACTCGAGGACACTCGATATTATGAGAAAAAAAAAAGAAATACCCAAAATAGGTTAAGGTTTAGATGGGTTATGCATGCCACATGGGGAAAGATAAATGGTAAAATAAAAATAGATTTAAAAGGATTTTTAGGAGGAGAAGACCTTACCTAATATGATTGCACCACACTTCGAGATAGAAATCAAATAAAAAAAGAGACCACGATAATGGGTAGCACATGCAAGGGAACCCTTTTTGGGGATGGGTACATTGAGTGTAGCGACGTTAGGGGAGAATAAAATATCTTTTAAAGGGTTCGATGATGATAATAATAATAATAATAATACATTTTTTATTTTTATTTATTTAATTTATGAAAAATTCTGGAAACATTGCACTGTTTGATCACATAGCTGTTCAAACTATGCACTAACCGTGAGCCATTACGGGAGGCCCTAGACACCCAACATGGGATGTTTCATGGTTATGGAAACAATGTCTTCACCACGTGATCATATCTATTGAAATTTTTTGACACCTCGATCAATGCCCATTTTCTACTAGTCGTGGCCAAACCGTACGTCTATGCTGAAAAATAAAAATAATTAATATTTTAAAACTAGACAAACATATAAACTCAAAATGAGCCCAAAAATAATTGAGAATTTAAATATAATTAATAGGTCATGTTCAGGGTGTGACAATTAAGAACTCACCCAGGACATACCTTATATTCTCCGAGATTACTATCTCTTATCTATCAGACTTACCAAATAAAATGGTCTCTAAAAGATCACAAGTCAATATAGCAACCTAGGTTCCAATACCCTTTTTTAGGAACCAACCTGGGTTATCCATACATAGTATTTTGAATTCATCCCTTGATAAGGCTTGGGTTTGTTTAGGATTCATGTAGGTTGATGACAAGTTCCATGCATCAAATGAAACTCAGTCTGATTTATTTAACCCCAAAAAATAAATTGGAAATGGAAAATTTTAGAAATAAAATCCATAATGTTGTTTGCATATATTGGAGTCACATATAAAAATAAATAAATAGGTATTTGAGAAAATAATTCTCAACAAAAACTCACCATCACCATTAACTCCCTCACAACTAACATCCCTTGTTATTCAATATCCAAAATAGAAAATGAATAAAAAACACGAATTAAAATAAAGAATGAAAAACACAAATCATTTATTTAGTCAGTTCAATATGGAATAAAAAATTAAATTAAATTTTTTACTAATTTATTTATGACTTTATGAGTTACCCTTTTGTCTATAGACTATAAACTCTCCATGAGTGGTCAAGAACCCAATTCAAAACATGAAATAGATATATAATATGGGAATGAGCATAAATTTCCTTGTAGGTTTTTACCCTCCTTTACACATTCTTAAACATTAATTAAAAATCTATTTTCCAGTTAATTTTTATTTAATTAATTTAAAATAATTTTTTATTTTTATTCTAATTTTTGAATGAGAATATTTAATAATTTTATAAATCTCTTTTAAAATCTAAAAGAATGCTTAAGAAATTAATAAAACATCTTTTAAATACTCTATTAAAATGTTCCCTTGAAACCCATATTTTTAAAATCATTTCATTATAAATACTAAAAAAATCTAAAAAATTAATAGATGAACATGAACTAGACAACTAAACTAGAATATAAAATTTATAACTAAGAATCATGAACAAAAAATATTAAATAAATAGAATAATAAATAATATATTAAATCATAAGCATAAATCCTTATAGATTATGGGAAGGAAAAGTAAATTATGTATAATCATGATAGTATATGTTAATTAAATAGAAAATTCCATTAAATTAGTAACATAAAACAAGAATAATGGGAGAAACATCATAAGGTCGTTAATATTTTTGGAACATGGAAATTTTTCATAACCTTTATGGTGTGTTTTTATTTTTTTCTATATATCTAACTAATGGGGGAAGAGTATAATTTTTTCATTACTATGGATATAAGTTAAGTACCTGCTCATTTCTAGGTTAGCCTCTCTAAGAACCAGAGGTTTACATTGAGGTTTATCAATAAATAAAAAATAATAGAAGAAGAAATTTCATTAAGTACTAGATAAAAAAATTCCTTATAAGACACATTTAAAGTCATTTCCACTATATTTCTCAAAGAATATCACAAAAATCACTTTCCTATTTCAAAAATCATTAACTATCATGATATGTTTTCTATAAAACTCTGTTGGAAATTTAAAAAAATAATCACAATAATAAGGGGAATAACCATTATAAAGATAATAATAATAATAATAATAATAACAATAATAATAATATTACTATTAATAATATTAATAATATTAATATTAATATTAATAATAACAGGAATAAAAATATTATTAATAATGATATTTTAAATATTTTTATTTAAAAATTTCCATAAGGGGATTCAATTAAATATTAGTAATAAATACTAAAAAAATCTTTATTAAAGACTCATTTTAAAAACCAAACTCAACTGTCATATTTAAATTCCAAAGTCTCTCATTTTTATCATTATACACATATTCATGTACATATATATATATATATATATATATATATATATATCAACCTCCTTCTCAATGTACATATTTATATATTCCCATGTGTGACGCCCCAACCCGAATCATCCTATCTAGGACGGAGGGTCACATAACCTCACGTGAGCATCCCCAACTACTAGAGGATGTCTACAAGCAATGAGGTACTAAGAGGTACCATTGGGGGACTATTTTCTTGGTAATAGAGAAACATTTGAGTATTCATACATTTACAGAAGTAAATAATTAGTGTGAACAATATAACTAGAATGTGAAAGTAGCATAAATTTCAATATCCTCACATTCTATAATGATATGACAAACAATAACCAATAAAATGGGTCAAGAGATCCCCACATGATGTAGTTCTATATATTGTTATGAAAAAGATAAAATAAATAAATTGTTATCTTTATTCGATGATCCTTATACCTATTCTGATATAACCTTGACCAACCTACTCCTCCAGTACAACTACCCTAAGTAGGACTCCTTTCTATTATCTGAATCCATGGACATAAAGTGTGTAGGTTCACCGAGGTGCGTGTGTAATGTGTGATTACAAACCAAGTAGAATACACCCAAATATTCCTTAACAACAGTGTATCCTATGTATATAAATATATATGTAATGATTTTAATTTAAGGGAATAAATAATAATATAAATGTTTCAGAAATGGTGTACTAACCAAGATACCTTGAACACTAGTCAACCTACTTCGGAGTTGTGCTATAAAATAAGTCATATCAAACCAGTCACATCATCTTAAAAGGGTAACTTGACTCTTACCATGCCTCAGCCATATCACTGATGGATATACAAAATGTCATCAACATAAGTAGAAAAATTTATTCCATGAATAACCATTATCATCAATGGAAAGCTATAATATAATCAACACATATATCACAAGTTATTTTATTACTCAAATATCTCATTAATGGATAGCCACTATATAATTTTCACAAATATCTCATATCATCACATGAATCCAAAATTATAGTTATCAATGTGATACACATGCGCCAATATACATCTCCAATCACACAGTAGAGTTCTCACTAGGTTAAACACAATCACACATGCTAAAAAAATCCCAAATAATAGTTCTCATAGGGATACACATGCACCAACATTCTAACAAAATCAAATGTATGAGTTCTCATAGGGTTACATATGCACCCACGTGACAATAAAATCATATAGAAGAGTTCTCATAGGGTTACATATACCTCCACAATCCAATCCAAGCACATAGCAGAGATCTCAAAGGGTTAATATGATCCCATAACCCAATAAAATTATATAGTAGATTTCTCAGAGGGTTTACATACATGTGCACATGAAATTAAAATCATCCTTCTTCATATAAATGTCATAACATGGTAAGGCCTTCCTACCTCAAATGTAATGGAGCCCAATTACCAAGAACCACTACCTGAATTGTTCCCCATGAACCAAATCCATAGGATCATCCACTAATTGATTTCTATAGAAATTCTAGTATGAAGAATAATGAATAAGAATACATCTATGTAAAGGATAGTTTTAAATTCACTAAGAGAGACCCAAAAAACAAATAGAACATTTATTAATAAAGAAATGTGAGTAAGAGAGCCATGAACAACTGAAGGAGCCATATCCCATCACCAAGGTCATAAATTGGATGAAGGGTCTAGAAGAGAATATCAAATAGTGTTTTCATGGGAAGTTAATAATTTATTCACATTTATTTTTCCACAACATAGTTTTGATGTTCCTTTAGATAAATACATTCTTTTAAACCATAATTCTCAATAACAACCCTACACATTGGGTCTCACTTGTATCCATGATCCATGGTACCAAATTTCCATATAGTGACCTAGGGTTGACATAAATTGATATTACATCATTTTAAATAAATATTTAGTAAATTACCATAATACATGCACAATGACCATAATAGTTTAGTGTATTTGGAAACATGGAAAAAAACTTCTATCTTGGTGAAATATCTTCAACATCTCCCATAAATATGTCCACATTTAGTAATTTTAACTGAAACCTTTCTTTGTAACCTTGGGAAAGGAAATATAAGTAATAAGTGAGCTCAAATTCATAGTAAGGGTAAAAAAGGGAGATATGTAAACAAAATCTTGAGCATAAGGGTAGGAGTACATGATCATGAAAATAGAAGATCATACCCTACCTATTTAATATCATATGCATGAATCATGGAATAAATAATGGTATTTCATAAAAAATTAATCATAAATAAATAATGATCATAATACATGAAATAATAACATATGAATAAAATAAGGAATTGTGGAAAACACATAATCATATAATATTATTTCTATATTAGCCAAGGCATTACTACCAATACCATCTTGGTAGTATGGGTTCACTCCCCATACCATCTTAGTTATCATGGTTCACTCCCATGGACATCTTAGTAGCATGATTTCATTCCTCATACCTTCTTGGTAGTCATGGTTCACACTCATTCCCATCTTAGTAGCATGTGTTTACTCCCCATACCATCTTGGTATTCATGCTTCTCTCCCATAGCCGTCTTAGTAGTCCAGGTTTACTCCCAAGATTATCTTAGTCTATCTCATAAGATATAAATCTTTACCCAATTAATTTGAGGGATATATAGGTCCCAACCATCTCATAGTGAAATCAGACATTCATGTGCCACAAAATCATAAACCCACATATGTTAACCCACGAGATTGAATGGGTATCCTAAACATGTAAACTTATCAAAACCTTTGGAAAAGATATAGGCTTCATAATCATTTAATATAAATCATAACTCATAAAAGAGAAACATATTTCATAAACATAAAACCCGTGAAATATAAATGGATTTCATAAAAATAAAACGCATCAAAGACAAACATATTTCATAAACAAAAAACATGTGAAATAGAAATGGATTTCATAAGACCATGAAATTAAGACTATTCCATTCAAATAGGGGATGCTAATGGAACCTTTAGATAATTTTCTATAATATAATGAGTAACCTCAACATATTTTATCATATATGGAAAATAATTTGGAAATATCTATCAAAAAAATTTCTTAAGGAAAATATCCTTTCTCCGTTGAAAAAAAAATTCAATACATAAAACCATTTGATAATAATTTTAAAATAATATGCCTTTAAAACTTATAAATAATACATGAAATCTTTCGAAAACATTTTTCCTTCAAAATTAATAAAATAAGATTTAAAATTTTTTGAAAACCATTTTCTTTGAAATCACTTTGAAAACATATAAAGAAATCTTGAAAACATTGTGAAAATATTTTCATGGAAAACTTATAAATAGTGCTTGAAAATATTTTTGAAACTATATTCATGGAAAATACTTTGAAAACTTATAGGTAAAGATTGAAATTTTTCGAAAACTATTTTTCTTGAACATACTTTAAAAACTTATAAATAAATCTAGAAAATGTTTCTAATCAATTTTCCTGGAAAAAATATAAATGAAGCTTGAAAATGTTTTAAAAACCATTTTCATTGAAAACATATAAAAGAAGTTTGAAAACTTTTTGAAAATAATTTTCGGTGAAAATATCTTTTAAAACAATTTTCTTAAAAAACAACCTTTAAATGTGAAAATAAAAAGGATAAACGGTGGATTAATCCCTACAAGTCGTACGAGGTAAAAAGGACATTCTTATTGCATGGTAAAAAGGATGTAAAATTTCCTTGTTTGGAAAGCGGTAAGAAGATTCATTTGAAAAATAATTAAAAGAAAAAAAGGTAAAATGTATTTTAATGATCATAGGATACTAGTGGAATATTCTTGGACACCCTTTTTATAAAACATGGTATTTATCCAACATAGATTTTCAACAGAAGAGAGGGTAAAATTGGACTTTATTAAAAACACTTTCTTAACAATCTTATGTACCAATGAAAATAAAATTGAACCACTACATGAATAAAGAATTAATAAACATATTAGAGAAAAAATTCCGGAATGTATTGAGAGATATAATATAATAAATCATCAAAATAAGTATAAACATAAACAGTATCAAAAAGCATTGAGATTGTCTGAATAAACTCATATAAGTTGGTGACTTCAGATCATAGTCTCAATGCAAGAAAATTAAATTAAATGAAGATTAAAATGTCATGAAAAGTATGAGATTCGTGATAAAACATGTAAAATAGAAGTATATACCCATATAAGAATATTTTAGTTGCATAATAAAATTTGAGACTCAAAGAAGGTAAATTGAGACAAAACAGTTTTACTAATTCGGTGACTTTTAAAACTTAAACCCCATGAATGAAAAATCATAAAAATAAGGTTTTAATACCCAAAAATTTAGTTATAATACATATAGAATACAATCATGGTAATTAATTACAGCATACAAAAAGGAAAGAGTGGTGAACATAGCATGTATCTCATGGGAATAAAAAGTGAGAAGAAATCTCCTTACCTTGTGACTTCAACTTTATCGCACGCGTTCAAACAAATTTTATAATAACTATAAACTTATTATAAAACTTTTACGGAACCATGTTATTATATATAATATCATATATGGTTTTATTACAACCTTATATCACCCTCTTGTTAATAATCCTATGTTAAGGTTTCACTTTGGGTAATATTTGCTTTATTATTTACATGTATATTAACATGTTATATTCTTTATCCTTATACTCATATCATGATTATAGAATATAAAATGTGATATAAATATCATATATATAAATTATATTTGTATTATAATAATTTATGTTATATAAAATTATGAAACGGAATACACCATTCATGGAGACGGTAGGTCGTATGTACGCATGAGTGTTATTTCTGTTTAATTATCATGTTAAGAGAAAGAAAGTAAAATAAATATATGTATATATATATATATATATAATTTTTAATGTATCATTATTATATCATATATATTAACTAAAACCATCCTTAATAAAATCCATGTAGTGTATGAACAAATCATATCTCTTTGAGGGGTGGTAGCCCACACTTCCTTGAACGAAATTATCGTATTTACATAAGATTAAAAGCATAAAGGTATGTTCAAAATAAATATTACATAAGCATAAAATCATTATAAATATAATATATCAATATATTTTCCATAATAATGTCTACCATGAGAGGTAATAATGGAAAAATGAATAATCATCATTTCATGAGTCAGTAGTTCACCATACACAGAAACAGTATGTTCATTACTCAATAGATGGAGTTGTGTTTAATTGTGGGTCAAACTATTTACATTAAAACATCTTAGTATATTTAGTATAATTTATTATTATATAATAATATAATAAATATATTTTTATTGTTTGGAGAATTAAAATACAAAAAAGGACTTGAGAGATGACGTTAGCTCTTAATTGGGTAACACCTTTTGGTTCATGGGAAAGGGCTTCATTGGATTGCCTTTTAACTAAAATCTACTTTTTATTTCAAAGAACCTTTACGGAAAAGTGAGAAACCATCAAAGTTCCATGTACATAAAAATCAAACCTCATATTAAATCATCACTCTATTCCAAATAAATTTGAAGAATTTTGAGTTCTTTACCTTCAAAAGCACGCTTAACTACAGAGTATTGGGAACAAATTGTAAAAATTAAAGATGTTTTAGAGGTGTTATGAAGTGGGAGAGGAGGCGGATTTTTATAGGGAAGGAATAGTACACAATTGGAATTTCTAGAAACAAGTTAGGTGTACGGATTTAATTACCGAAAAAAAATTCATAGAAAACCAAATAAATAAATAATTTAAGGTGTTTTTTTGACCAATGGGCATAAAATTGTAGTTTTATAAGTGTATAGATCATTTGGGCTTTAATTTTTAGGTGTAGTCCCTAATTAAATTTAATTTGGCCTTAATCACTATGACTAATTTTAATCATTTTTACTAATCATTTTGGTCAAAAATTAACTTGGTCTTATTAAAATATAAATATTATACTAAATAAAATGGTGTATTTTGGTTTTTCAAAATTCAAATCGTAGAAGATAAATACATAATATTAATGCTAATCTCATAGATGGGATGAAATAACATGTTTTTAAAGTATAAAATTGTTCCAAAGATTACTAAGATTTTGTATTCAATTTCAAAGTGAAATTTATTATAATGAATAAAATTTTATTAATATATATAATATTTAAATAATTTTAGCCTAAATATTTATAATATCATTTATTAATAATAATTAATCAAACAAAAAGGCAGTTTTTAACTAAAAACGGTATTTTCACTATTCATCAAAAAATGAAGTTTCTTAGAAAAATCCAAAAAACAAACCTTGGGATAATTTCAACATTTTAAATTAAAAAATGAAGTTAATTTTATAAAATTAAATTTCTAAATGTGTTTAAAAATAATTTTATTATTAAAAGTGGTTTATTCATGAAAATGGAATTTTTAACATTAAATGACTTTACCATAAACTATATCCTTCATTATTAATATGTTTTATTTTATGTAAAAAAATTATGAAAAATATTTGAAAAATTATTATTACTATTAATATAACTAATTTTAATGGATATGTTATAATTATCTCATTTAAATATTTATATAAAAAATGTGTTTCATAGAAACTTAGTGTTGTGTGCATCATACGCCAATTCGGTGTTGTGTGTAACATACGCAAATTCATATGCCATGTCATTGTTTCATGTAATGTATGCAAAGTAGGTTCAATGTAAAAGTAATTTTTCACCATTTTAATTGCTATAAATAAAGGAAAATTTAATTTATTAGGGTAAAATAGCTTTGTGACCATAATAATATTACTTTTATATTCAATCGGTTTTCATATTCATTTATAATTAATTGGTAACTTATGAATTCATATTATGTTGTGTAAACCATATATCATCATATATTATTTAATACTCTTAATTACCTCTAATTTAATGACAATGTTTTATCTTATTATATTAAATAATATTATTTTAATAACATATTATTTTTCAGTATAAATCGGTCTTGCGTGTTACACAAGTCATCGAGGAAAGTCGTTGTTACGTATAGCGCAATCTAACCTTGGTGTTCCTGGTAGAGAAAGTGAATGTTTATGTCGTTTTTAGTGCACGATTAACTTAGTGTTATGTATTTCTCAATCCAAACATAGTGCTTTAATATAAAATAAACTATGTTTAGTGTTGTGTGAAATTGAAAATATCAAAAATAGTAAATTAATTTAAAAAATATTAATTCACAAAATCTCTAGGTGTTACATCCCAGGTTTCCTCAACATTGGTATCCCAATTGAGCTGTGACCATTAAAAAATACTAACTCTAAACCGAAGTTCGGTGATTTTATAGAGGGTGTATCCCTTAAAAAATGTTATGAACTGGCATTCAATCCATAAAATATACCATTATTAAACTAGTTTCCAATGAAATCCTACCTAACACCCCAAGCATCACTCAACTTGGCAGTATCACTAGTTCATACGTGATCACCTCTAATATACACCCTTATATAGTTATCTATCATTTATCGACACAACTTGTCCACTTACACAGAAAAACCATGATAATCTATTTCTACCCATAGTTTGTTTCACATACATGACACTCCTGACAATCCACAAGAAATTACACCACTATAGATCTATAAATATAACCCTTCCCGCTATCAGCAAAATGACAATACTCACGATCAAAACTAGAAATTTTAAAATGGTCTTTCAATACCAAAATCCAATTTATTTAACTCAATTCCATATTTACTTACCAGTATATGTCTCTCAAACTCGGATCTACTACAGCCTCACCCACTCCTATCAATAATAAATAATTTTTAGGCTCATCAAGAACCATATATTAGCATTCCTCAAATTCCAAACCAACATTCTAAGATCACTTCTATAAAACATGTTTTCAAAACTCGCCACTCTCCACTAGACTACCTGACCATTGATGAGTCATAGCTCAATCCTTAAGTGAGGATATCTCATTGCACACCCATAACAGTCTAACTAAGGGGTTATTTATAAACCATATCATAGAGGTCTCACCTCACACATTACTTATACCCTGAAGTTTATGTATTATCGGTCAACACACCCTAATATACACTATGGAGTCATTTTGGTTTGGGAAATAACTTATCCTTAAACCTTTATTCACCCAACTCACTGATCTCATCCACTGCCAACATTATACCATCAACCATGGTATCTTCTTCATAACCAATAACTCCCCTTATATTGTTCAGAAGAAAACATAAAATAGTGACCTTCTAGATAACTTCATCATCATATAACTCAATGTTATTATCCACACTATTTGTATAATGGTCACCATATTCAAGACTACCTACCATCATGGAATTACCTTGACCACGATTTTATTAACCCTATTGGTCGGGTTCATCATTCTCTAAGTTTTGACTCCAAAATAACCTTTCCCATAAATCCCAATAACCTCTACAAAAGGCTCCAACGCTAGTTATTAAAATGCCAATGGTCTAAAATTCCTCATATAAAATGGTTGATCCTTGATTTTCAACACCCACAAAATAAACAAACCAACTTATAGAAAAAAACAACCCATATCCAAGAAAGAAAATTGAAGGTCCAAAGTATTCATTAGCTGCGAACCCAAACATCTTAAAGACTCACAGTGCTAAATCATGCTCTACCTATAGTGGCACCAAAAAGATTTACCAATGTCTATACCTACCTTAGTTAAGACATTCCTCATAACCAATCATCAACTAATATTATTCTTCCATGTGAGGTCTCAATTTCATTTATAAGGCACCACCAAAATCACTTCCATTCGATAGATCCAAACTTCTCAACCATATATTTACTGATGATCAATGTAGTGATCCTGAAATCCTTTATGAACTTGGCATAAGTTCCACGGAAACCAATTATATACCACCACTTTCCTTCAAGTGAGTACACTATTAAGAGATATTAAGGTTCGTGACATTCTTACTCCCAGGTTAGATTATATAGGATCTATCCATCAAAGACACATTCAACCAAACATAAATCTCTCGAGTTAATTTCCCATTAATATTTCATGCCAAAACCAACTACTCACCTAAATACCACTCCAATGACCCTTCTAAAAACCTATTCTTACTAGAATCTTACAACCCAAATCCCAGGAGTCATCTCAACAAGCTTCTCTGAGTATGCCACTTCTTATATGAATTTCAATTAAACTAAGTATTACATGGTACATACCCATCCAGGTCACCAATAGTGACACCATCTTATTCTAAGGCTCATCACATGTTCCTAATCCAAAGAAATATAGAAATAAAAAGGAACGCAATATTAGCAGGATACATTTCCAATACAATACTTATTCCATGACTTGAATGTCTAATAAGATCATAATTTTAGCTATTGACTAATCTAGCTTCCCAAAACACACCTCTAAGATTCTCCCAAGGCCCAGAAACTCTCATTGAGGTCACACTCTCTAAAATTAATACACAACCCAACAAGGCTATGTGCTTAGTTCATATGAAATGATCACATCCACATAAATCCTCTACAAAAAAGGTTACTCACTATTATATTCCAAAATAAAAAACATCCCACTAACATTCCACTCAATGAAAGGGAAATAACCCACCTTCATTCCCTTTAGTACCTATGAGAATAACCATCCCACTAATAGGTATATGACTAATGTATGAAAATTAAACCATTATTATATTATATTATTATACTAGCTCCCTCACTAAAATCCACATCCCAACAACCCAAGTTGAAAATTTATCTTGATCCACTAACTAGAAAAGTATGGTAACATCATCAAATCATATTATATATGAGTCTTTTCCTAAAAATAACACCTTGTTATCAAACTACTTTATGTTTCACGTCATGTTAAACAAATAAGGCATTAAAATTGGAATTATTAATATAAACCACAACAAAATCACACATCACAAAATAAGGTATTACCATAAATCAATAATCCAAATAGAACATCATAACAGGATCATTCAAGAAGGTCTCACATCCATGTTATAAAAAACGTTTAAAGTGTTATACATGCCTCAAAAAAATCTTCAATAGTAAACTAATACAATTATTGTCATTGAAATTTCATTTTATTGATTTTCTAAAACTAGTCCATTTAAATATTACATAAAACACATTTCCAAACCATACCTTATAAAACAAATTTTTTTGTACTTAGATTTAACCATTTTTAAAATCTCAACCCATTTTTCGTCAACCATTTAAGGAACCAAAGTCATTTCCTTTCTTAAAAAAATTATATAAAATCAATATTTTCCCCATTTCACGACCCAATTGGGGTAAAATACCATTAAAAACACTTTAGATTAAAAAAACTATTCTAAATATTTTTACCAACATTTGGCACTCGATGATCAATTAAAAGCTAAGAAAACCATTTAAATACCCATTTTTAAAATGTGAAATCTATTTAAAACCATTCATTAAAAATAATTTTGTGTTTCTAAATATAATTTATGTACCAAACATGGTCAAGGATCATTAAAAATCACAAATTACATTTAATAAGCCATTAAGAAAAATGTACAGTCAGTTGGAATTAAATTTTAACACCCTCTCTTCCAAGTGAATTTAATTTTAAAATATTTAATAAAATTATGAAAAATACTTATGTAAAAAAATGAAAATAAAAAATAAGCATGCCTCCTAAAAAATGAAATCTTCGTATCAACACTTGTACATTAGTCATCATCACACATATAACATTGTATAACTAGATCATGTCATATCCATCACAAGAAAAAAGTTCATGATATCTAAACCTATATTTTTATTATGATATAACAACTCACCAAATATTTTCAATCGATGAATAAAAAATATCATAAACCATGCCACCAAGATCATGTGCATCACTAGTGGTGAAATAGATCAATAGTTTAAAAAACAAAAATAGAAATATAATCCCTAGTAATAAAGACTTTACTCGTATGTGGGTCATTTAATCTAAGGAACAAGTCACATACCAAGTTATGAAAACATCATATATTCTTTCTAGAAATCCCCCAAAAGTAAAAAAAAAGGGCTCAGATACCATTATGTAATAACCCAACCTGAGTAAACCAGTCTCGTTTCGGGGGTTACATGACCTCATGTGTGTCTCTCTATTTATAAAATCCTGTCGAGTAGCAATGAGGGCCTAAGTGGACCCATGGGGAGACTATACCATCAGTAATAGAGAAAAATGTATAAAATAATTAAATCTAATAATCTGAGTAAATAACATAACCATAATGTGGAAGCATCAAAAACATCAATATCAACACATGTTATAAGAAAATAACAGAAAATAAATAGTACAATAGGTCAATAGATCCCCACATGTGGTAAATATATATATGATAAAAAAATAAAAAATAAATGAGGATTCTTATCCCTCTGATGAGCCTAGATTTTGTTCTGGTATCGCCACGACTGACCTACCCCTCTTGTACAACTGCCTAAAGTTTGGTATCTTTCCTTCATTTGAATCGATGGACATAAAATATCTACATGCACCAAGATGCATGTATAGGGTGTGAGTATAAACCCATTAGAACACATCCAAAATATCCTTAATATAATTAAATATTTTGTATATAATTTTTTATTAAATAAATGAAAATATGTTCATGAATAGCATAAAATCAGCCAAGTCATCATATGTAAACTAGGCTTCCATGAATTCCTATCCTACATTATTTGACACTATGTTGAAAAATAAATCATATCTAAATAGATAAATAACCAAAATAATATCACCATATTCTTACCATGATACAACTGTCTCACTGAAAAATAGACATGATATAAATAGAATAATTAGCACACGTTATTCCATAACTCAAACCTCTAATTGACGGATAACCACAATATAATAATCACAAATAAAATATGTTATTCCATGAATCAATCACCTAATTGATATATAGACAACATATAATAAGAACGAATATCTCATATCATCACACCCATCCAAAAGAAGAGTTCTTACTGGGCTACACATGCACCCACATGACAATCAAATCACCTAGTAGAGTTATCATAGGGCTACACAAGCACCCATTTTTTAATCAAATCACACATTAGGGTTCTCATAGAGCTACACAGGATCCCAAATGAGAATAAAATCAAACATCATGATTATTTTAGGGTTATATACACACCCACATATTAAACAACCATGATAGAAAAGTTATCAAAGAGTTTCACAGGGCCCCACATCTTAATCTAATCATACGATATAGTTATAATAGGGTTAAAAAGAACACATATGTCAATTAAACAATATATAAGTGTTATCATAGGGTTTCATATTAACACACCAGAAATTTCACATCATAAATATTAATATAAAATTCATAACAAGGTAAGGTCTTCTAATATCAACTGTAAAAGAGAGTAATTTCCTAGAACCATCATCTAAATTGTTCCCTACACACTAAATCCCTAGGATCATCACCCAATTGATCACAAAAAGGGTTAATGAATGAAGAATCCATAGTAAAGTGGAATATAATGAAAGGATAGGAATAGAATTTCCAAGAGAGAACAAAGGAAACAAAAAAACATCGATCAGTCAAGAAATGTGAATAAGAGATCTAAAATCACCTAAAGGAATCATATAGTGACTCCAAGGATGGGTATGGGAGGAAAGAGATGAAAGGGAATATCAGATCGGGTTTTTCTGGGAGTTACTAATTAATTGACATTTAGTTTTATATATTAGGTATGTTCACACTGTGAATGTAGTGTTTATGATGTGATGGTATTCCATAATAGGATATATTCCTTTGTAAATAATTCATTCTTTATATAATTATAAGTTGCACCATGAATTTTTAGGGGAACTTACCTAAGTCTTGGATCGATGTTTTCATAGAATGGAATAAGTTATCATACCATAAACACCAACCTGTAATAGAATAATGTTGTAGGACCTGACTCCTTCTATTAAACATGACTTCTAATGACTTATGATCGAATAAAAAAGAATAAATCCAAACAATATACATATCGAAAAATATAAATTTAATTTTTAATGAACCATAAAATCTAAAGGCCAATACAAATTACCCCATGAAGATATTATCATCACATAGAAGCATATCCAATGTGTTACAAAATGTGAATATGTCTATATATATAAATTTATATGCACCCATGAATTTATTTATATGAACCAAACATAGAAATAGGTTTTTATACACTAATTAAAAGTGAGTCTCTTTAGGGTGGAACATTTAAATAGAATAAAATTTCCCAAATAAGAAAACCACACAAATTCAACCATTTAAACCCTTACACCGACATATAAAATAATATAGATAATCTCAAATAGTTATAAAAGAACTTGAATTCCATATATAATCTACCATATTTACTTTATAAATAAAAACATTTCAGGTGAAAAAACGTGATAAGGGAAAATTTTGTTTGAACCAATGTCAAAACTGGGAAAACTCTTCACTTCCATTGACAAACAAATATAAATTGAAATTAATCTTTATAAATTCCATGAAAATTTCAATAATAAAATTTGGTAATTTAAACATGAATTTAAAAAGTAAAAAATTAGTGGTTCCAATATTAATATTTAAAAAACTGTCCAAACCTACCACAGTCAAGTATGGATGAATCAAAATCGTGGAATACCAAGATAGATAGCCTAAAGAAGGATCCACAAACCATATATACCCAAGACACGTTAAATTAAAACTTATAGCCAAATAGGGTTCCTCCTTGGGAGACCTATAGTTATATGTATAGAGAAAAACATGAAAAATTAAATAAATAAATAGAAAGGGGTGATGAAGTTATAACCTGAATGAATATCTCTTGAAATTTTGTAATAAAGATCCTAAAAAATAGAGTATGCATAAGGGATCACACACATGGGGCATTATGCAATCATCTCGAGCACATATGCATGGAGTTGGATAATTTTTGGGGTTATAATTAGTGTATATTCATTTTTGGAATTTCTTTTTTTTAATAACATTGTAATTACCATGATTTAGCCACACGGTCTACTAAATGTGTTCTCCTTATAGAAGGAACATAGTTACTCACACAGTTTTCCCACATGGAAAGATAATCCATATTTTATCTGTGAAAAATGGAAATACAAAATTTTATAACCCTTATTCTTGGATTTCAAACAGGTTGGGAAAATTTGGGTCTGAACTGTTCAATATATAGGTTCCCTCAAAATTTCCAATAATTATAAAAAAAATGTATAGTACATTACTAAAAATAAAATAAATACATTAATTAATTCAATGAGTTTTTTGGGTATGAGAAAAATAAAAATGAATCCATTTGTATCAATGAGGAAATTTTCACCATACATACAACGTATGCTTCCTGATTTATAATTAACCCAGAAAAAATTGATCAATTGATTTGTGTGTTAAGACCTTGTCTCTAAAGGGAATTTTCTATAAGATACTATGATATCTTTGAATAAATAATTTAATTAATATAACACTCTAACAATTTGGTTTAAAATAATATTATACTCGATAGCTTTTTTAATATGCAACACTGAGTATTAATCTAACTACTATAAAAGTATTTTTATTTAAATTTAATCTTTATAAAATAGTCCTTAAATTAATGGTATGAATAGTAATAATCTTATAATGAAAAATATTTTAAAAAAATCCATATAACTAAAATATATTTATTAATTGTTAGCAAATAAGTGCTCAATTTTATGAAAATTCATTTTATGCTTCCAAAATATGTTTCCTTCAAAACGATTTTTATTTCATTGTGTGTGAGAGTATTACAATTATTTTATACTAATTTTATAAATTTAATTTCTTAAAATAATTTTATAATTTTTTAAATAAGCATTTCAATATTATTCAAGGGTATATTTTTTATATTTTTCAAAAAATATTTATTTTTTAATCAATAGTGAAAATTGAAATTCAGTTGAAACTATCATTTTCTTCATTAAAACATGTAATTTCAAAGTTTCAATACGTTTTTATTTTGATATTAAAGTGAAATAAGTCTTTTCTAATTATATAAAATCTAATTAATTACATTAGAATCAACATTATACTTGATTTAAGTATAAGTTCATTTTTAAGCAAAAAATAAATATTTCAAACTACTATTTTTCATTGCCTTTTATGTGTTCATATGAATATTTATTTATAAAACATATAAATATTGATTATTGGAATTTTTATTCCATATTTGTAATCATGAGTACACAATTTGGTAAATGTTTCCCATTAATTTTTTGTTAGAATGAATAATAACTGTAGTATATATTTTTTAACTCGGTAAGGGTAAATCAGGTAAAACATGGTTAAAATTAATATATAATTCCTAAAGATCTGCATAAAACTTGTATTAATTGTATTTTATGAGTTTTTCTGACCATAACCAATAGTTATTAGAAACTATGTAAATTTATTATCACTTTCCTTTTATTATAACATATATTTTATAAGTAAAGGATGTAGTCAAAAATGTTACTCTCTTGATTTTAATATCTTTAATATTATTTGAAAGAGATAAAGAAAATTTTTGTTTGGTAATAAATGGTTATTTGGAAGATGAATGAATTTTTTTATCCAATAATTTACTTTTAATTTTTAGTTATGGAATAATTACCATAAATTATTATACAATGCTCACACAATGCTTGTTAAAATAATATAAAAATTAAATAAATGATTATAAAAAAATTAAAATTTAACATAATTTTATTGAATTATAGGTTTATAAGAACTTTTGAGATCAATGTAATATATTGTATACGTTTTAAAATTTTATATTTGAATTAAATGATTATCCTGATATTTTTAAAATCCAAATTATGTAAATAGTCTTGAATATGACTTTAAAGGTATCTTATATTAAATAATATTTAATTACATGATATAAAATTAAAAAAACATAAATTTGTATGATTGAATTATATATGTTCTATAATATCCACAATTTTCCACTTATGGGTCACTTTTCCTTTTATAGAAATAGTTGGGACCCCTAAAAATTTAAAATCGTTGAAATCACGGTAATCATAAAAAGGTTTTACAGGGGTTAAAACTATGATACAAGGGATAAAATTTTTCCTAAACTTGTATGAAGATTATTTTATGATATTATTTATACTTATAAACATCATAAATTTTAAATATATCTATTTTGGGATAGATTTTATTGAAAATTAATTTATATTAATCGAAAATATTAAATAATTCCAAGGGTTCTCCTCCCCACACTTATAAAAGGGAACCTAATTTCCTCCCTTATTCAGAAGATTTGAGTACTATATATTGGATAATATCTACCCAAATACTATCTTATCTCACTTAACCACTTCTTTAATCTTATTTTCCTTCCAAAATAATGTACCTTTAAGTCATAAGGTGTAATTTAAAGGAGGTTTCTCTACTAAGATTTATAACTCTTAACTGAGTACTTTCAATTTTATTTCTTCTTATACTTCCTCCAAAAATTGAAAACATCGCTTCAACGTACATACAGATTACAGTCTACACGTATTGGTGTAATTCGTTTTTCATCAATATTTTATATGTATGTTCATAAATATGGAACTAATATATATATATATATATATATATTATTTATTACATAATTTTGTTCTTGTAAATATTGTATATAATTTAACCTCTTACCCTTTCTCTCTTTAAAAAATGTTAGTGTCACTCATGTGTACGTGTGGACTACAATCTCCACAAAGCGATATGATTATTTTTTCATACCCACCTTCAATTGATTATTATATATATAATGAACAAATATATGTTATTTATATCATGAATAAAATTATATGCATGATATAACCATGATAAATTTTAAAGGACCAAATCTACTAAGTCAAAACAAACATGAAAAACGAAACAACTGACACTCAAAAATGAAGGTTTTTTTATAAATAATTATTAATTAATATGTGTTAAAATGTTATAAGTGTATCATATATGATATAATAAGTATGTATGTGGTTTTCTTATGGAATTATAATGAATTTTAATTTACTATTATCGAGTCTAAATTCACCTAAAAACAAGCCAGATCTTAGGTAAGAGTTTCTCATCTCACCTTTGTTGTCATGAGAAATATTCCATATTAACAATTTATTTATTTCATATGGTTTATATACTTACCATTTTATATGTTATGTAATAATTCTATAAATATTCAAAGAATAAAATTTTTCATTTGATGTTATTTCCTTCTTACAGGTTATGATTCAAAAGTTTCCAAAGCGAGTAGGGATTTCCTTTACAATATTATTTTTTTCACTATTTTTTATGATTGAATTTCAACTAGGGAAAATTATATAATCCTTATCTAATAAAACCATTAAGTCTTATTATCCACTATTTATTCATTTAATTTTCAAGTAATAGTATCATTTGTTTCTCTTTGTTACATAAAATGATTGGTAAATTGTTTTAATATAAACATGCATCATTTTCACTTTGTCTTGTAATATTTTTCTTCAAAATCCATATTTTCTTTAAAATGTTTTAAAGAGAGTTTTTACTATTTTATAAAGATTTATTAAATTCAATTTTATTCATGTTTTATTTTCTATAAAAACTTTTAAATTTAATCTTATTTTCATTTTTCAAATGAAGTACTTATTACAAAAAGATTGAATCGAATATTTATTTTAATAGACACTATATGAATAGAAGATCTCATCATACTATTAATTATTTTCTTAGACAATTTTTTACAAGTTTCCTTGGTTATTTTAAAAGAAAATTTTTTCCATAATATTTTTTAATTTTTATATTTTTAAGAATTAATATCAAGATAAAAAGGATATTATCCTAAAAAAATGTTCTAATATTATTTTAAAGGTATTTTCATCTATGAAAACACACATTTATGTTACCAATGATATGATCCAATGATTCAATTTATTATTTATTTAGATGGTTTATGATATTGAAGTATTGTTGTTTTATATTCATCATTAAAAAATGATAATTTTTTACTTATAAGTTTTTTAAATAATTATTTTTTTAAACATTCAAAATATTAGGAATGCATTGGATGTGCCAGTGATAGGTGGGGCCTGATTATATAAATCCCCTTCAGGCATAAATAGGTCTCATGATACGAAACATTTATCCATATTAGATGGTAATTTGGGTTACACTAAAATATTTTTTAAGATTGATGTCTTGGTTGAGAGGCATTGGTAGTCAGATTTTCGATATCTTGGTTGAGAGGCCTTGATGGAAAGTTCATGAATATGTAGAATTATTCATTTCCATTATAAAAAAATTTAGTTTCCATTATCCATTTTTTTATATATTGATATTATCCATGGATTCTCATTGAACTCATGTTATTGAATCAATTTCATGTGTTTTATAATCCACCGTTCCATGTTGACTATCCTTATTTTTACTCATGATAAATTCATATGTATTTAACCATTACTAATCATATAAGATCAATATTTTTTTTTCCTTTCCCTACGTTCTGAAGAATGAATATTTGAAAATTATTTTCAATTATATAGATCATTTAATGTTAATATATTTTATTTTATTTTATTACAATGTAAAATGGTAACCATGTTTGTATCTAGTTCATTAAGACTGTTATGCTAATCAATCATTGGTTATGTGATCCCTTGAAACTTATGCTTATGTACTAAAGTGAAAAGCATCTCTATATTATTGGAGTTTTGGATCTATATCTGGTATCATATAATGTATAGTATAACCCTTGGGAACAAGATTTATGAAAACATAGACTATAGAACGTCACCTTATGACAAACTTGTAAGATAACTCTATGTATTGGAGAAAATATTAAGTTATGGTAAATAAAGGATTGTGGTTATCTCAGAAAATACATCCACATATAGATACTTTAAATTTGATTTGGTTCAAGCATAGATTCACCTAGGGGTAAAAACTATCAAGTGGTTATATTAGGTTTAAACTAAACCATCACTGATGCACAATGTGTGGGCCTCAAACTAAAAACCTAGATAAAAACTTCCAAGGTATAATCAAAAGTTAATTCATAATTTATTTCTTAACCATTATGAATTTTTTGAAGAGATAATGACTATCTAATATCAAATTTAAAACAATGTTTTAATAGAGTGAAGATAAGGTGTTATGATTTATACATCATATGAATCATGATTATATGGTTTTTTATTATTATTATTTTTCTCACACTATATATTATGGTTTTAGTCAATCACTCAAACTATGAGTTATCAACATGGAAACGAATGTGATGGAAAATGAAATGATTTTCCTCTTGATAAACTAAATTAAATGGTATTTATAAGGAGAAACCTTAAGATTGTACCTAATTAGTTATCATTATATATGAATAACAATATAAACATAGGTTAGTTTCTTAACACATAAAATAATTTAAGAATTATACTTTTATATAAGTTCATGTGGCCATGATTATGGAGTAAAGAATGTCAATTTAATTCACGTTGGTAATAACATAAGAAACATGCAAGAGAATGTCGGAAAGGAGGGGGAAGATGTTTTTTTGGAAATTAAGGGCACATATAAATAACTTTTCATGTAATTTGATGTCTTGTGCATGGGTAATGTATGAATTATTGAATTCAATTCCATAATCCAAGAGATAACTCCTTAACCAAAGAATTACTTATGTTATTTAAATCATTTAAGTCAAAGCATTAATGTTTTTATGCATTTTGATTTGATAATAATGTTGTATAAATGTTATTTCAATGATATTATGGTTATAAGACTCATGCTACATCTAAGGATTATTCTACAATAGTTTTTCGTAAATATTTTAAATCATATTTTCAATGGCAATGATAAATTAGAAAATTTATTTTCTCATGAAGTTTCTAGCATTTTTTGATTTATGGAATATATTTGATAGTCTATGATTTTTGTAAGGAATAATTATTGATTTAATTTTTTGAATCGTGTATTTTTTCCATTGAGTCATTATGGTAGTTTAGGTTATTATCAAATATTAGGATAATATATAATCAAGGTATTTTCATGTTTTCTATGTGACATTATGAGATATTTTATGTTGCGTAGGGATAAATGTAAAAGTTTATCTAGAAAAAAATATGTGCTCAAATCTTTCAAATTTTTGGGTTTTAATTTTTTTTTCAAAGATGTTTTGGAGTTTTTATAAGGATAACTATTTATGTAATAGGTTAAGTTTAACTTTTTTTATTATTATTAAGTGTTTTCAGATTTATGTTATATATTTGTCAAAATAGTATATCTTTGGTTAAACATTTTTTATTTAGAAAATATATAAAGATATAAATAATTAATCTTCATTTTTTATGGATCTTTTTATCCATTTAATGTTAATTTAAGTGATTTATGAATCAAAAAATCATTCTTAATGTTAATTTCTTGGAGTACGGATGAATTGTAAATTGGTCTAATCATATCCAAAGAGTAAATTTTTTTAATGAACTGGAAGTAAACCAAGTATTTATATATTCTCAGGTTTTATATTCTGATAGTGAAAGAGTCCCTCAACTTTAGGAAAAGGATATTAAAACAAAAAATATATTTTTTTGACCTTTATTTATGATGAATTAATTTTCTTCTCACACCTCACTATTTTATAGTTTTGTGTTCATTGCCTTTATCATGATAATATTCTCCATAACTCTCAATTAGTCAATGAACATTATTTTTCTCATTTATGCTTAATGTTTAACCTCCCACCAATTTTCTCCCTATATGGGAACATGATTATGTATTATTTCCTATAGCCTTTGTTTTTTCAACTTCTCCTTTTTAAAGGAAGTTTTATTATCCATTTGCACGATGTGGGTTTCAACAAAGGTATTTTCAAATATTGATCCTATTATTACTAAGAAAAAAATTATTAGTATGCAATTTATTTAAGGGGGAATAATGAAACACTGTGGAAATTTAGTTTAAAGTAATACGATGCTTGATAAATTTCTTAACATTTAACACTTAGATTTAAAAAAACTACTGAAAAAATATTATTATTTCAATGTGATCGTTATAACCTATCCATTAAATTGGTAGTATAAATAAAAATAACCAAAAATAGTTTTTATTTAATTTTATGTTTGGTTATTATAATTAATAAATCTCACTTTTATAAAGTATATTTTGTAAAAAGGATAATATTATTGAAATCAGTATTTCAATATTATCTTTGTATTTTAATAAAAAATATATTTTTTAGTAAATAGGGAAAATTTATAATTTTTCTAAAGCTATAATTTCTTTTTATTAAAACATGTAATTTAAAACTAACAATGTTCTTAAAATATGATATTAAATTAAAATAATACTCCTTTAATTATAATCTAATTAATTACATAGGAATAATCATTATACTTATTTTTTATATAAACTTATTTTGAGGCGTAAAATGCATTTTTCTAAAAATTATTCTTCATTGAATTTTATGTGATTACTTTAAAATTTATTTATTTGAATTATATAAATTAAATCGTAAAATATTTATTTCATATTTTTAATTAGGATATCTAAATTTTTAAAATGTTTCCGCTTTATTTTTTTCATTATGAATAGTGACTATAGTAAATATTTTTCACCTCGGTAAGGGTAAAACAAGTAAAACATGGTTAAAACTATGGGATAAGGCCTAAAAATATTACTAACACTTAAATTTATTTTACTGGATGTTTTTTACCATAACCAACCAATATTCTAAAAATTTTAAATTTATTACCTCTTTACTTTGATTATAACATTTATATTATTTTAAGTAAATGATAAATTCAAAAATTTCACTCTCTTGAATTAATATATAGAATATTTATTGGTAGAGATAAAAATAAGTTACATTCATTTACACATGGTTATTTTCAATATTAATAATTTCTTTATCATTTCCATTAATATATAATTTTTAGTGATGGAACAATTTTCGTAAATTCTTTCACAACACTGACTTAGTACTTTTTCAAATAATAAAAAAATAAAGTAAATGTTTTCAAAAAATTAAAATCAATATAATTTGGATAAATTATTGAGTTAAAATAATTTTTCTGATAAATTTAACGTATTATTTATTTTTTAAAATTTTATATTATAATTTCATTATCGTATTTAGATTTTCAAAACTCAACTTATGTTATTATTCCTAAAAATGTATTTAATGAAAACTTTTGTTAAATAATATATTTTTGGTTGATTTAAAAATTATAAAAAAAATATTCAGAAAATTTAATGATATATTTTATATCATATATAATATACTCCCCTTATTGGTCACTTCTCTTTTTATATTATTATTCCTGACTCAAGATGTATAAAAAAACTTTGACATCTTGGTAATCGTGAAAAAGGTTTTATGAGCCATAAAAACTATGAAAAATGGTTTAAAATTTTACCTAAACTTTTATAAATGTTAATTTATGAGTGGATTTAGAATTATAATCATCCTATATTCAAAATTTGTCAATTTAGATCCACATGTAAATGAAAATTAATTTATATTAATTTAATACTTTAAGTAATTACAAGGGGGCCCCTCCACTCACTTATAAAAGGGGACATCTTATCCACCCTCATTTATAATGATCGACAACTCTATATAACCAAAAATATTTCTTAAAACCATTTTTGCTTACCTCTCAACTTTTTTGACCTTGTAGTATTCCAAAAATATTATATTTTCAAGTATTAAGGTGTAATCAAAAAAAAGTTTCTCAAAGAAAAGGTATAACTTTTAAACAAGTACTTTCGATATTATTTTTTATTTTTATTCCTCCAAATCTATTTTACTCATCAAAAAATAATGAATCCAATATCATAAAAATGCTTATATTTCGATATTATTATGTCAAAAATATTCTCTACCTCTTTTAAATCCAATAGAAAGTAAAAAACATCTCTACTACATACATATAACTTACCCTCTCCATGTAGCAATGTAATTTCGTTTTTGTCACCTTTTTTAGTTGGATGTTTATAAAGATGGAAATAATTAATAAATATTATATTTATGAAACAATAACAATCCAGTAAATAAAATATATAATTTACCTTCTTTACCTTTTACTCAATAAAAATTGATAGTGTCTCATGTTCCCTCTTGTGGACTACCATTGCTAGTAAGTGATGTGGTTTATTGTTCATGTTTGTATTTCACGGATGATTATAAATATTTTAAATATATATGCAATGAATATATATATATATCTCTCTATCTCTCTATGTGTGTGTGTGTGTGTTATTTATATAATGATTTATATTATATTCACGATCGAACCGTGAGAAATATACAATGACCAAAACTACCATACAAAAATTACATGAAAAATGACATTATTAACACTTAGAAAAAATGATTTTTTTAATAAATAATTATTAATAAAAATATGTTAAAATGTTTTAATTGAATCATATATTATATTATAAGTATATATATAGTTTTTTTAAAGAAGTATAATATATTTAAATATATTATACATGAGGCAAAATTTACTAACAAATAAACTCATACGTGAGGTAAGGGTTTGTCATCTCACTTTTCATTCCACGAGACATATCTAATATTCACTACCAGATTCATTCATGTGATATATATACAGGTTATTTTATAAGTTAAATCATGAATCTATTTATTTTAATATTATTTAATGTTTCGTTTGATTTTATTTCATTCATCGGTTTTAGGATTCAAATTTTACCAAGGTGGTAAGGTATTTCTTTTACAGTCTCATTTTTTTGGTAAAAGTTATGCTTAAATTTCCATTTAGGGAAATTATATGATCCTTATCTCATAATCCCCCCTTAAATTTATTATCCTTTGGTTATTGATGTAATTTTCAATTAATAATACCATTTTCCACCCTTTGTTACTTGTAATGATTGAGAAAGTGTTTTCAATAAAAATAGACTTTATTTCATATTTGGTTGGGAATTTTTCTCTTCCATGTACATATTATATTTAAAATGTTTTAAAGAAAGTTTTTACAATTATAAATATATTTTTTAAATAAATATTTTCACTACTTTTACTTTGTATAAAAAATTTAAAATTAATCTCTTTTCTATTTTCCAAACGATATATTTTTTTAAGTGTAAATGAAATCATTTTTTTAACATACACAGATCGAGTGGATTTCTAGACATCAGGATGACTCTTTTCTTTGAAGGTTCCTTTACAAGATTCCAGGGTTATTTTCAAACAAAATTTAATATTCTATAAATCTTTAGATAATAAATAAATGATTTCAAAATGAAAAGGATATTTTCTTTAAGAAGTGTTCCAAAAATATTTTAAAGGTGTTTTCGTCTATGATAACACACATTGATGGTATTGGAGATATGATTCAATGATAATATTTTATTACTTATATAGATGATTTATGATGATGAAATATTGATGTTATATATTATTGATTCAATATGGATAATTTTTGACTTATAAAGAATAAGGATAAGGAATTGTATTTATTATTTAATATATGATGAATATATAGGATCTATAAGTGAAGGGTTGGGGAAAAGTTTTAAATAGTCCCTCGGTTCATTAAAAGAACACATGAGATAAAATCGGTGTCAATATTAGATAGTGATTAGGTCGAAACCAATCCATTTAATAATAATGATGTCCTATATGAGAGGTCTTATTGGTAATATTCATGATATCTTAGTAGATATTCCTTGATGTAAAGTTCAAAAATGTCCAAAATTAGTCATTTCCTTTATTACGATTTTAGTTTTTATTATCCATGTGTTTTAAATGTTGATATTATCCCTGTAATCTAATTAACTCAAGTATTTTATTAAAAAGAATTTGTTTTTATTATCCATTATTCCATATTGATTATGCATTATTTACTCATGATATATTACACTATATATAACCCTTACTATGAATCTAATTTCACAGTTTATTTATTTATTTGGTTATAAAGAAGTAATATTTTAATGAATTTCAATGATGTAGATTATTTACTTTTAAAATTTTTTTCATTTTTTGGTTCCAATATAAAATGTGAATAATGTTTGTATCTATTTCTTCAAGTTAATTTACTAATCATCCCTTGTTGATGTGATCAATTATATCATATTCCAATGTGATAAAGTAAACCCCAACTCTCGATTACTAGAGTTGTGACTCTACAGTTACTTTTGGAAATAATCAGTATAATGTTAGGTAGAATATAAAACCATTTAAGGTATATTATTCTAATGAGATAAATAAAAAATGTAACCCAATATTCTAATGAATATGTAACACTAACTCCCTTATTTTTAGTGGGGATTATAGTTCTAAAAGTTAATGGGTGACGAAAAGTAGAAAACCCACCTCTTCTATGAATGTATATATAAGAAAAAGAAAAATTAATTTATTCCCATGAATATTTATTGAAAAATAAAATAAATATATGAATAAAACAAGTTTCAGAAGAAGTATCCACCGGTAATAATAAATCACAATAAAAAATTCAAGGCTTATTGAATACTGTTGTCATGACCCGACCCTACCCAGGCTTGAGCCGCAACTACCCCAAGCCCGCCTCCATTGGCCAGGGGATGGCGACCAGCACCAAAGGATAAACAACTTAGGGAGGCCTTTTCCTAAGTACCTATACACCCACACACGGCACACGCAATGCAAAAGTGTAGAGTAAAAGGAAGACTAAAGTACCAATTGCTATAAATAAACCACCAAAGTGCATCGAACTCTAAATAGTACAAAGTAAAAGCTGAAAAGAAAAGGGGAAAACACGCGCCCAACCAGAAAAGTGCCACAACCCGGCAACGGGTAAACAAAAGTAAAACCGCTGGGAGCGTCCCACAGCTGGAACCCAACTACGACTACCACACATCGTCCAAGCTCCCGAACTCCTAAGATCCTCTGTCATCACGACCAATCTGTCTGTCGTCTGTAAGGGAACACCAAGTGATGGAAAATCCCAAGCCGGGGTGAGTATAAAAATACTCATTAGGATACCCCAAAGGCTGGAGGGAGCAACAAAGGAGGTACCGAAGGGTGAGAATTAGATTGAACGAGGGAAAGTAAAGTATTAAAACTGATAGTACAGTAAAGATTACAACAAAGAGTGAATTAGAGTAACAGTAGAGAGTCCAGCTCAACCCAATAAGAGAAAGGAGGTAGACTCATCCAGACACAAGTAGCTAGAAACGGTGAGAAGATGAACTTCTCATTGAGTCTTCACTACCTATAGCAGGAGAGTAGACTCGTCCAACCACGAGAAGCTAGACACGGAAAGCACGTGGCATACCCCACGCGTCTTCACCTCTCCGAGAAGTAGAGTAACCAAAACCCAAGAAGTGGGTACTAGAACAAGGTATACATATATATATGCTCTGTCAAGAAACCTGAACAATATCCTAAGGGGATCTCTGTCCCGTAGCTCAGCCCAAGAAAGTGAGTAACCAACAGTCCCAGAAGTAAACACCACTGATGCCCAGCATCCCGCACGTATGCCCCAAACTGCAATTCAAGGGCCTCAAATCACCACACCTTGACACTATCCTCCTTGGACGGCACTGACTCACCCTCACGGTTTTAGGTCGCATCACAAGGATGTGTCTCAGTGGGGAAAACACCCCTCGTACTTGAGAGTTCTGGGGGAACGTCAAACCCACCTCGTCACTGCCCCGCAGTCGAGAGGTCTCCTCAAAGTCGACAGGCAACCCCCTGCCCGGCCCCGCTGGAGGGTAATCCCTTGAAGTCGACGGGTTCCTGCTAGAGGGAGAACCGGCAAGAGTCGATGGGTTCCACACTACCCAGTCTCGTAAAAGGGTAATCCACTAGAGGGAGACCCGAAAAAAGTCATCGACGGGACCACTACCCAACCCAGCTGGAGGTAACCCAGCATCGGGGACCACTTCCCCGGCCCAGCTCGAGGTAATCCCAGCATCGGGGACTACTGCCCACCCCACCTGGAGGTAAGCCCGGCATTGAGGACCACTGCCCAGCCCAGCTGGAGGTAAGCCTAGAACCACTCTGGCCATCCCTGATGGATGGTACTACTCAGTGAACATCGTTGCACTATCCATCCCTGCTGGATGGTACCGCACTGGCCATCCCTGCTGGATGGGACAACTGGTCATCCCTGTTGGATGGTACCTCACTAGCCAGTCCTGCTGGAAAAAACCTCAAACCTGCTGGAAACAACCTCAGCCCTGCTGGAATCAACCTCCTGGTTAGAGGATCGGTGCCCACGTAATATGTTGGTCACACCGAATCCACAATAACTCTACAAGGGAACACAAAGTGACAGGAGAATCTCCCTGGGCCTCACATGGCGATCACGCTCCCATCCGCTGAGTCACTATCGAAGCGGACCGAGATAACTCATCAGAGAAAGTGGGAAAACACTCACACTGAACGAACACCCATTTTCGTAAACGGTGCTGCAGTCCGGTGAGTGGGGCACGATACTGAAACCACTCCCTGCTGGAGAAATAGAGGAACCAAACCATCTCTGCCAGCCAAACCATCAATATCAGAAATAGGGGAAAACTCAACCCTACTGGTCAAACAAACAAGAACAGAGGGACCCTCTACATTGCTAGAGGTTAAAGGTACGCAAAGAAGAACACGACATACACATGGGGCCCACACGATGTGTCGCCCTAGATCAACCCCAACCAAGCACACTAACATTCTCAGGAACAAACCACAATGTGTACCTCTAAGAAAACCCGTATACTCCCAGATTATACGACAATCCCAGCCCAATGGCTATCGTGCACACGGCACCCAATGTAGACGCGAAGGTGTAAACATAAAAACTCCAACTTTCCACCTCATCGACCTAGGCACGACAGACCACATCTCTTTAAACATTTACTTCACTCTCACGGGAGTGAACGCGATCACACACCAAGGGTTCTCTTCCAAACAGAGCAAGAAGAATCGCCACCGGAGCACCTTTCACATTTCCACATTTAATAAGATCACATAAGAGGCTCCGCTCTCCTGAACCGATTACACCACTGTAATCCTCGCGGAAAAATATGCGATATAGACTACTTACTCACCTCAAACGGATATCTGACGGAAAAGACATCCAACATCGCTTTATTCCCGTACGACGTCCCGTGGTCCCGAGCCTCGGCTCCGAAAACAGTCGGGCGCATCGCACCATTGCGATCCCCTTGGGAAAACATGTCAAAAGGACTGCTCACTTGAGTGGAATGGATATCCAGAGAAAAAGATGTGTTTCGCTGTACCGCACACGAGCGGTGCTTCATGGGACCCACATCTCTATCCCGAAATGCAAAAACGGATCATACCATTGCGATCCTCTCGAAAAAGTACACAAGATGGACTATTCACTAGTCCAAAACAGACACCCTGGGATAAAGCTGGAAATCACCGCCAACTCCAAAAATGGCCCTCGCGGGGCTCGCACCACCATGCGGAATTAAAGCGGGCAGATTGCTCCAATGTAATGCCCTCGGAAAACACCCAAAATCAACTGCTCGCATGCCCCAAACGGGCATCCGATGAAATAGTTAAAAATAGCCGAGAACAGTTTGAAAGACAGGCTGAGGGGCCCATGCCTCAACTCCGGCTTCAACACCCAAAACCACACTGGAAAACTCTTCCTCGGCACCAGGGTCCCAATGCCGCTGACGGCGCTCAAATCAGACGTCGGATGCGTCCGCGCCGCTCAAAACCCGAACCCCCGGAAAAACGTCAATCCACTTAACGTACGTATCATGGCATCGAGACAATCTCAAGAAGTTTTCCTCATTGATACGATTCCATATCCACAGACGACATGCAAAACGGATTCCCTTAGCAGAAATTACAGGCGTCTGAGTCGAGGGGGGCAATGCCCCTTGGGTGGGACCGGCCCGGGCCGGCCTGCGGTTCGGTCGCGTGGGCCGGCCGTGGCCCTACGGTCCCCTGTTCCGCAGACCAGCCTCGAGGTCGTTCGGTTCTTCCATGCGGAGACCCGCATATGGCGGGTCTCTGTCTGGCCATGGGGTCACACGGTGCGACCCCGGTCTCCGCTCCACGCCGCGGAACACCCCCGTAGGCAGGCGTCCGGCGCCCCTACTGTCCGCAGTCGCCCTCGGAGAGGCCCGCTCACCCGGCCGCTCGACCTCTGCCCTGCTGTGGATTCCCCCGGCCTCCTTCGCTCAGCCTCCCGCCGCTGCCGCCGTAGCCGAAGCCGCCGCCTCCTGCCGCGGTCCCGGATCGCCAGAAGCCGCCGGAACCCCCAAACGACCTTCAAAACCCGCAAACTTTGACGAATGACTGTGTCCTCCTCTGAACTCGGATTTAAAATCAGAAAAGTGCGTCAGATAGCTCAAGAAATATACTACATAGTTATGGGATTCTTTCGAAGATCAAACTGCAATTCAATTCATATAATAGAGCTCAAAGTAGGTGCGGGAAATTAAAAAAAAACACACTATCCTACCTTACACAGCTTCTCCCGACGCTTCTCGCATGATCTGTCGGAGCTTCCGCGCCTTGCCAGAGCTATCGTGCCTCGCCAAAGAGGTGGAGGAGAGGAGGATTTCCTCCTTCCTTGGGAGGTTTTGTGCCAGGTAAGAAACAAACAGGGGGGGTTAAGTGTTTAAATAAAAAACACTTAAACTCCCCGCCCTTAGGCCCCGTACCCGAACCCTCAGCGGAGTCGAGGTTAAGCCTCTCCTAGGGTAAACACCACCTCTCGAAAACAACTACGGTCTCGGAATTTTAATCCAAGGCCATGTTCAAAAGTTATTAAACTCAATGCCCAAGGCTTCCAGATTACGAAAACGCCCTTGGGGCAATTTTTCATTGGAGGCCCGCGCCCGTGAAACTTATACTTCTCTTAGGGTAAGTGGCACGCTCCAAACTCAATGGTACCCTCGGTTTCCCCATCCGATCCACTGTTTAAATGATACTTGAGTTTGACCATTAAATGAATAAATTAATTATCTTATTTATCCATTTAACGTTTTGGTAACAGGCGAGGGGTCCAAATGTCGCGCGCCGACATGCTTTATGTTGTTCCTTGGGTAAACACCCCATTTAGGACCCATCCATACACTCAGATCTCTGATCCGGATCACCATTTAAGATTTATCCCATTTATTTGGCGTGCCTAGTGTGAACGCACTGAAAATTTAATTCCGGCCACACCGAGGCTTGGAATTGCACGCCGTCTAAAGTCGCTAATCTGAAATAACATCAGGAATATTCCAAAGTCTTTTATAGCAAAAACAGGGTTCTTACATCTGTTCATACTATGGAAAGTTGAAATACACAGATATCAATTTTTTTTACCAATATACCATTATATTAATAATAAATAAGGAAACAATTAAGGGGAAGTAAAATGAATAGTAATGTAAACTCGATAAAGTGCACCCAATACTCATAAAAATAAAAAAAATCCAGTAATATTGAGTATGCTGAAAATTTCCATGGAAGTTATGGAAGTAGTGTTCATGGTAAAGAAAATCATTGGTTTAATTTTTCCAAGAAGAAATAAACAAAAAAAATTGGAAGGATACCACAAAAACATAGGGAAAGTGATAATCAGATAGATTGTATGTATACCTTAAAGTAAAAATAATCAGGTGCTAATAAGAATGTTACATCGGAGAATAAAGGTTATGAGGATGTCATGACCAAGAAAAAATTACACTTATATGAAATTAAACACCACTTCATGGATATTTGTAAACTCTCCATGAATTTTAAATATAAAAAATGGAATATCAAGAATAAATTCAATCAATATAAGAAAGATAAATAAGGATTGGAATGGTGGAAGACAAATCTAAAGAAGAAGTTGAAGTTCATCAGAAGTTACCTCTGATGAGTAACTTACCATATTATAGGAAGCCATGTGGAAGGTGTTAGTTAGCTATCCATAATCTTGTAAATTTACTAAAAATTTTACAAGGATAATAAAAGTTTGTAAATAAAATTTCACAAGATTTGGAGAGATTAAGTGGTGATAAAACGAAATCTTAGTATAAGAAGAAATTTTAACATGTTTTGAAGGTTTGTATGGTAGTATATCTAGAATAATTAGAGGAAGCACAAAAGTTGGAAGAATATGAAAATAAGAAAAGTATATATTCTAAAATATATGAAGTAAATAAGAAACCACCACACAATTTTGAAATAAAAATTAAGGAAATTAAACCCATGCTTCCCAAGAATAATACCTCTTTGAAAGATAATAATAAATGAACAAATAAAAATGAAGTAAAAGAGAAGTGACTATATGATTTTTGAAAAATTGTTCATCCATGTTTCTCAAACTTATTATCTAATTAATATATACCCTATTCCCTCATATGTTTTGGAGATATAATGTTGAAATAAAAAATTGAGGATGAGGCTAGTCCGGGGGAACCTTGACATGAAGTGGAAGTTAATTTTTTTGAAAACATTATAAACATAAGTAAAGAGATATATTTCATAAAACCATTATGTTTGAACACTAGATGTTGAATATATAGGTGATTGAATATTTATATTCCAAGAGATTGTAACTCTAGATTATGTGGGATAAATTTTTGATAGTGAAAAATATAGAGAACTAAAGTTTGTGTCATCATTATGGTATTTTTTTAATGTCCCAATCCTCATATAAAAATTGATATTTAAATGAAAAAGTGGGAATATTGATTTATTTATAAAAAAGTAATAATTATCTTATAAATAGGGAGAAACCATCTCATTTCTATGCATGAAAATTTTAGATCTATTTTTTGAGATGGATATAGGAAAATAAGTTGAATGAAAATATATTTAATTTACCACTAAAAATCATTTTGTAAAATTTATAATCACTTAGTAAATTATATGGACAGATTTAACATCTATGTTAATATCAGTTATTTTATAAACTAAGAATTGATCATGTAGACATGGATTTGATTGATTTGTAAATTATTTCTTTAAAAAAGTAACTTAATACTTCTATCAAGGAATTAAAGATCATTGGAAGAAAATAAGGGAAGATTAAAATATTTGAAGAAATGTTCCTCTCTCACCCCAAGATAACAATAAGGGGGATTTTAAATTCAAATCAATAAGGTGATATAAATGAGTACCAAAATTAATGTTCTTTTAAGAAAAGGATAAAAGATAAATTGAATTTATTTTCAAAAATGATGAGAAAACTATCATTGACTTTAAAAAGAATTAAGAATTGAAAAAAATCCAAAGTGTTAGATTAAAGATTCTATTAAATGATGATGTTTATATATTATAATTTTTTCATCAGTTTGTTGTAAATTCAATGATTAAGTTGAGGAAAAGGGTATATATGGATATTATTTAACAATTAAACTGGAAGAAGTTATTCTTAGGAGGAACCAATGGAACAATAAGCTCTATAGATGCAGGATCTACTTCCATAATATGTCTGGAAGTTATGAAGAAGTAAGATCCTAAAAATAGAGTTATTGATTATTTCAAAAGAGTTTGAAGATATATATAATAAATTGACACCAAAGACAAAACAATCAAAATTAAAATCTAAAGAAAAAATTATCATAATGAAAATGCACACTAAAAATTGATAACGTTCATTTAATTCATTTTTGAAGAGTGTAAGGGAACATTCCCTATACATTAAGAGTTTCTTCTAGAAAAATGGAAAAAGGATGATGTTTTTTATGTATAAAGTTTTTCGTAATGATGTTTTAGCTATAAAAATTATTGAGTCAGATGATTATATATGGATACTCAAAGTTTTTATCATAATTATTACTGAAATTCTATCATGATTCAAGATCATTATGTTTCTCGATATTAATACTTTGAAAATGGTTTGACTTATAAAGTAATAAATTTTTAGAGTGTACAATATTCAAGGTTATAAAGACATGGAGTTTTTATTGTATAAAGTTTGATCTATAAATATGTGATCAAATTAAAAATGATCAGATAGAGACTATATAACTATAATATAAGAATATTTCAACAGTATGTCATATATATAAATACTATGAGTTTTCTAGATGAATATCCATGAATCCATAAAATTGAGAACATTAGAAGGAGTAAATCAATGAATATTTCTGAAGGAATAAAATCAAATATGATCAGAAAGATAAAAATTCATATGAAAGAGTTTAGAGGAATTATCTCAATATAAATTTTTGATTGGAAACATGATGATTAGATGGAGTTGTTCCATCTCATTAGACGGATCAAGATAGATAAACTTATGTGATTCCATCAGATGAAGGAAATATGTAAAGAGCACTGGATAGAGGAAGCCTGCTTTTACTTAGCCAATCTAATAAGATGAAGATGATCAGATCGAAAATATTTATAAAAGTCCCTAATGGTAGAATTATTATCAATATCACAGGAAAATAAAACTTTGGTTCATTATACAATGTCTTATATATAGATATGAACTAGAAAATGTCATACCATAAAGGGTGTTACCATATGGGGGAGCTCTTATGAAGGTACCAGATAAAGAATCTCAAACCATATTTGGATAGAACTTCCTATAATTTTGTTATCTTTAAACTCTATGAGTTCAATAAATTGAACTCTAAAAGGTGAAAAATAATTGATTTGAGTCCATATTCAATGATGAAATAACAGTATAATCTAGAAGATAATTTGATAAAAAACATCAAGTCTACGTTCAGAATATTATAGTTGCATTGGAAGCACATGAATCTCTCTAGAGTTTGTTCAAAGTACTAAAGGATTTATAAATCTGAGTTTTAGAAAGGAAAACTGGAAGGATCACATTGAAATTATCATAATAACATTTATTAAAAAAATTATATAAGGAATTTATAAAGTTCTAAAGTCATACATTGTGATAATTTTGAGTTGTATGTTCAACAACTCAAAATTCATAAAGGAAAAAATCATGATTCTCATAGAGATTTGAGTAAGTTTTAATGATTATTGATTCCATTTTTTACAGGGGTTTCTGATGAATTCATATCCTGATATCTTCTAAAAATGTTAATGGTGGTTAATCTCAAATAAGATATGGAAATAATTTCAAATAATGGTTCATGCATTCCTCTCATATTTCATAAGAATAATGTTTATATAAAGAGGGTAATAAAACTTCAGTTAATGTGATGAAATATTCAAAATGGGTATTTATATTAAAATTATAGAATGAGTATCCAACCTAGAAACTACTTTTTTGAAGAAAAATAACTGGGTAGAAGACTTCCTTGTGAATCAGTTTATGTTGGAGAGGAACTTTATGGATTTTCTCCAAACAAACAGTAGTGCATCAGGTAGTGGTTCATCAAATAGAAAAAGTGACAAATAGTGGGGGAACTGAGAGTCTTTTCACCTAGAATACTAGAAATAGATGAATGAAATAGACCAGTCCCATAATGTGATAAATATGGAATAACTATCTTCCATTAATAGGTAGGTCAACATACATGTTGAGTTTAATAAAATATTTTGAGGTAGTTGAAGAACTATACATGAGGAGGTTTTAGAATATTACACCAAGAACCATGGTTCCAATATAAAAAATAAAATATTCTTATTTGGAGATAAGATGAGTTTTTTAAGAGATATCTCAAATATGGGACACAATATAAATATCCTTCACTTGTGTAATATAGAGAGAAGTATTTGGGCTTAGGGTGATTCCTTCTCATACCACTTGTAATATGTGATTGATCTATAAATGAAAGAATCCATGACTTGATGGGAGTTGACACATGAAAAATTAGGTTCTCACATTGAGTAAGAACCTTATAAAAATACCATTGGGCTTCTTACATTATATTATATGTACGACATAAGGGAAAAGTGGTGAGGAGAGTTTCTAAAAATTCATACTTTCTATTTGATAGTAGAGGTTTGATCAACTTATTGATCGGAAGGGTGTAATTTGAATATAATGGATAAAATCTAGTCACCTTTGATTTACCACCCCCCATAAGTTTATTTAATGATACTCTTAAGAATCTAACTACCTTCTTTATACCATTTAAAAACAGAAAACATCATCTTTGCATATGTGTGGACTACCGCATCCATGAAAAAAATGTTTTATTTTCATTACCAAATTAGATGGATAGATATAAAATATATCTAATGAGTATATAAGATATTAATGATTAATATATTTCTCAAATATAGTTATAAAAGTATGACATAAAAAATTAATGTTCACTATAATGTAATCCAATAATAAGGATAAACTACCCAAAACAAGTTCATCATTTATCTCCTTCTCTTGAACCCAGACCACAGTTTCCATCATTTGAACATGGGGATTCATAAATAATTGAAACAAAATGATTTAAATATATTTTTTAATCTTGGAATGATGAAATTTATAACAAAAATAGGGTTCTATATCTCTCTAACAAAATATGTGCAAAAAAATCAAAATTACTAACATCTGATGATGAAAATAAACACTCATTAATACATGTATAGTGAATTATTATAAAATAAGAATATAAAAGTTAATATATAAGAATAAATTTCTGAAATTATTTACTATTATGTTTATCTCTATTATACAAGAGGTTAAAGATATTTTGTGAATTTTAGGAGAAAATCTTAGGGTTTCCCATCCCAATTTTCCCACTTCGATTCATATATCATATTCACCACTTGTTTTTGTTTTATATGGTGTATCATATAACAACCCATATATATTATATATTTTAGATAATTTTTTTTAATATAAAAATCAATATAATACAATACCATAGAATCCAGTGGCCTCGTGTGTTAGGTAAATTTGATACATAAACCAATATCTCAAAAATAAAAAAGTTGTCATCATTTCAAATCTCTAAAATGTGCTCATAGATTCTATTGTAGTCCTAATACTCCATAAGATAACCTATATAGAATATAAAAAATTGGTCAGATATAAATCCTAGTAATTGATTAAATATAGTAACTAAGATACATTTGAGAAAAAGGCATATCATGACGATATAAAATAGAATAATATTATAGAATCATGTCATGTAAAAGATGATATAATAAGATCAAGGAACAAAACAAATGTGAAAACATCATAAAAAAAGTTAATATTTATAAATCAAGTATTACTACTATGAAATCATAACATAGTTCACTAAGCTAACCACCCATCCACCATAAATGGTATCTCATGATATGCATATATTACAAAATTCATTATAGTGTTATCATTGTGCACTATTAATATGTATAGCTTTATATGTTCCAAATATATTATATAGCATAAGAAATTATTTCGTCATTTAAATCCCACAATTTAGGAATCTTGGTTTCATAAATGTAATTAAAAAGGGATTATAATATCTAGGTTAAATCCCCTGAATGGAAAATTGGGCTAGGTATTCACATCATAAATGTAATGGCATAGAAAACCAAGAGATAATTTTAGTAACATAACAAGTATAAATAAATTTTAATGGAAGTAATTAATGATATAATAAGGAAGTCTATCATTATTTTAGTATCATTGTGAAAATAATTTAACATTCACAAACACGAGACAACATAATCAAATGAGAATCGAAAGGCTTACTATAAAGGATGTACTTTAATGGAAAAGAGGATGAATATAACCCCTTACCTTGAGAGGATTCTTTTTTAAATATTCGTAGGAGATCCTACAAAAAATAAAATCAATTTTAATTGGATATTGATAGAAAAAATCAAATTGAACTTATTAAAAAAGGATTTGGAGTGAATAGGACTATGAGAATGGGTTGGTATTTATAGAAAATGATGGGGAATTCTTTATTAATTTGTGAACATTGGTATGTAAATTCTATTTAATAAAAACCACAAAACCATTGGTCATCCCATAGTACTTTCCTAGGGGGAATGGCTTTTAATATTAAAATATATTAAGGACATAAATTCTTTAATTAAAAATATTTTAGAGGTAGAAGGGATTCCTTTTCATAAATAATTGTTTTTAAAACCATTAAAATATACTTTAGGTTTTGGATTATTCATTATAGGTTTGTAAAAATAATTTTATCACATTAAAATAAATTTTTTTAATAAGGAATTTTTTAGTCAACCAATCCCGTTATAGTATGTATTAAGTCACTTTTTATCATTATGATTTCATAATACTTATCATTTTTTACACATTTTTTTACCCAAAAATTATAATATCTGTGAGAATTATTAATAAATCACCATCAGAAAATTTCAATGTAATGATTTTAAAAATGAAATTTAATTTATTAAAATAATTTTTTAAATATGATCAATTTAATTTTTAATTAAAAATTATATTTCGTGAAAAAAATACACATTTTTATGACATATGTAACTTTATAAACCATATAAAACATTATTTAGACATGATAATTTATATTAAAATTTATATTAAATAAATACATTTTACAAAGACCAAGATAAAGAATTAAATTTTAATTCAAAATTTTTTTAATTTATCATAAAAGTGTATTTTAAATGTAAAAATATATTTTCTAGAAAATAATGTTGTTTTATTTATATCCAAAACTTTATTTAGCATATTCATCTTATATTCATGTAAACTTTAGACAATAATTAAAATTTGATCAAAATAATTGTTATTTCATTTAAAACAAGAAAATTTAATCCTTTATACTTTAAATTTCAAGATTAATATCCCCTTATTACACCATTATACACACAAAGAGTAAAGTGTGTGATGGTCATAATTTCATAGTTTGGTTTGGTCAAAAATGATTGGGTGATGACATTTATTAGATTTAAAAGGAGAAATAAAGATTTGTGTGGTCACTAAGATGGGTAGGGGTGAATCAATGATCTTATATTTCTATGTTTTCAAAATTCAGAAGCATGCTTTGCCTCCAATTATTTGTAAATGAACCTAATGGAAAACAAAAAATAATAACAGCCATAGGAATATAGGTATTTACATGGTTTTCTACCCAATATTAGTTATTAGTCCTTGGAATTGTGTGGATGTATTCCAAGACCACAAAAAAAGAACTAGAAAAAAGTCATTTTGGTAGTTATATAAAACATGGAATATTATTAACTTGTATAGAAATATAGTCCTTCCAATAGTTTGTGTGCTCCTCACATATATATATTATATAACAATGTTTTTTAACGATAGTAAGAATGTTCACATACATGGTTTAGTACTTTTTCACTGCAGTGGTTAAACTTTATTCACCCTTTCTTTTCTCACAAGTTATTCTTCCACTTAACTTTATTTCACAATAAAAAGAATGAAATTCTTCTTGGACCTATGTAAGAAACATTTTTTCTAATCACTTATTCATCCAATATACTATGTCTGATAAAACTAAGTTGGGTTCCTTGTTTTTCTGATCAATTATACAACTTTTTCATATGATCACTACTACAACCTATTTTTCTTATCACCTTTGAAACATATTCATTTAATTGACTCTGCACACCACTGGTCTAATACTAATTGATAGGAAACTCTATCTGGTATCCTTTAAATTGGTTCCTCTTCACACTATTTGACTGATCATCAATTCACTTCTACAACACTTCACCCACCTGCAAAACTTATGCTCAAAAAAGGTGATGTATCTTCAAAAATTTATATAGGAAACATACCTAAATTTATTAAGTATTAAGTGTAAAATTAAAATTAAAATATCTCATTCCAAAAATTAAATATTCAAATAAATCTCTCACAATTTTATTTCATTCAAGTTTTTTATATAGAAACTTTCAATAAGAATCTACCATAAAAAACTCTTAAAACATTCCTTAGATCTTAGTGATATTTACTACCCTTCCTTTGTGATTTTTGAAATTTCGAACATCAATCACATAATCATATCATAAATGACTATACAAAATCTTAAAAAATATCTTTGAACCTTCCATCCAGTATAACTTTGTAACACATCTTTTATCTAGTGAAAGCTTCATCTGGTGCTCCCTTAGAACATCAAAAGAGAAATACATAATGATTTTTCCTGACTCTTCCTCCATAAGATGACTTAATTTAGAAACTATTAGATATTTCCTTCACATAGAAACCTCTATCAGATTACATCATTTGGAAACACTAAGTCTATGAATTCAAATGTAATATTTTTACCAATTCATCAGATATTCTTTTCAATCATTCTAAAAATTATTTACTATGTATCTTAGTATAAGTTTGTTTGATTGTCTTTATAAAAATTCACACATCAATATTTTATAATGAACATATAAGAGTTTGTTTTTTAGGAATCACAACCCTTTCTCTAACTTTTGATCTTTAGACCTTCAAGAGGACTATGTTGGATGGAAATAGTCCATCTGATGGAATCTATCTAATAGAATTTCCTAGAAACCTCTATTTGATACTACTTTAAAATTCTACTAATATGAAGACTACATTAAATGTTTTTTTATAGTAACTTTTACTACTAATAATCTATATCCTCTAACTTTGAATCATGAAACTTTATTACTTGATGACTTGAAATTTCACATTTGTACCTCTATCTAATAACACTAGTCAAGTGTACCTAAAATAACTTTATATAAAGATCATTATATAGTCAAAAGTCAATATAACTTTTTTTAATCAATCTTGGATCATAATAGCTTACAAGAAACATGATGTTTAATACTATAAGAATAGAAATGCCTAACCTGTTTTTATTTATCTTTTTATAATCTTCAGAAAAAATCACAGCCCCAAGGCATTTTTATGTAAAGAAATTAAGTAACCCATTACAAAGTATCAATTTTTTAACTTAATTGAAAATTATTTTGGATAGAACTTATAACAATACCTAAATAAACATTCTACGTCAATCTATGACCAATCACTTTGATTTGTTGGAATTTGTCCACTACCCTTGTGTTATTGGAATTTGTTTGTTACCCTCAATCCATTTGACTCCATCTGATCACTTTTATAACTCAAAAATATTAATTGATTTATGTTCTCAAAATTTTATGTGTTTTATATTGAAAAAAAATGAAACACTTTGAGAAAACCCTGTTTCTTCTCAATAATCTCATTATTAACACCTCAAGGACCTCTTGGACACATTAATTTCTCCCTTGGTATTTTTTCATCAAAAAGGGAACATAAATAAATGAAACTTTAAAACTAAATCAATGGATTACTTATATAATAATTTTAAGCCTATGTTGGAGAAAAAGTTGTAGGAAATAAGATTTACTAAACAACAATTCCATTTTTTTCATAAACTAGTCATTGTAGAAACATTCCATAAAAGATTTCTGAACATCTTCTTTCATAGAGAACATTCAACCTATAAGAAACAAATTACTAAATCCACTTAAACAAATAGTTTAAATAGCTCCAAAATGATGAAATAATAGATTACCCATTTTAAAAACACCCCATAAATGTGTTATCCTCTTTCAAAATTAAATCGCATACCAATGTATTGATTTATGTTATATATTTTCTATCCATTTGAAAATTGAATTAAAATACATGATGAAATAGGATATAGATATCCACATACCTTATCCATGAATAGAGTGGTGTTTAACATCCATGATCAACCATAGATTGTGAAAATATTCTTTTAGCAATGGTTTAGTAATGATATTAGCATCATATAATGTTTTATGAACAAAATCCAACTTTATTATAATTCTTTCCACTTGATATTTGATAAAGTGATTTTTAATATAAAATTATTAAAATAAAAATGTTATAACAGATTATTAATGTGATTTATAGAACTTTGATTATCATATCCCAAGGGATGATTAAATTACACATAAATTAAAAAAACTTCCAGTAGTGTCTACATCTTAATTAGTCTTAATTAAGCTTGAGTTGAAGCTAAATACATAGCTTATAAATGATGAGAGTTACTGAATTTTTAGTTTTTATAATCTAACCCACACATCTCTATCTTCAGAAGAAAATTCCACCATATATGGATCTTTTAATATTAACACAACCAGCCCAATCTAAATCATTGTATCCAAACAGATCAATATTTCTTATGTTGTCAAACATTATTAAAAAATGAATTATTCTTTTGATATAATTGGGAATATTTTTTACATAAATAGGTGTGTTGATACCTAGCACTCAATGTAATAGAATACACAATATTTATCCTTGAATTAATTAGATATAAAAGTCATCCAATTAAATTTATAAACTATTCAAGTTCTATCTCTTTTCCTTAAACAAATTTAACCAACATTAATACTACTAAAATTTTTGTACAAAAATACTTCAAATATTACATTCCAAATGACTTTATAAGTTCTCCATTATATTTATCTTGAGATAGAAAATTTCACTTCTTATTTTGACCTATTTTTAATCCAAGAAAGTATTTCATTTCTACAATCATGGAAATTTGAAATGTATTATTCATCTTCTCAACAAACATTTCACTTTTTTCTTCATAATTCCATAATAATATGATATCATTAACATAAACAAGAACAATGAGACAACCCTCTCAATTTTCTTTTCTATATTTTTTGTTATAAAAACTTCCTTTATAAACTTCATCTTATTCAAAAAAAGTATTTATCTTTGAGTAAAAATCTTTTGGAATTTTTTAAATCCATTGAAAAATTTATTTAACTTGAAAATATATATTTATACTTTAACAAGTAATAAAATACTTGGTTAGTTGATATAAACATATTATTTCATCTACCCATTAAGAAAATAATACTTTACATCCATTTAAAATATATTATATATTTATTGTGCAGTAACAGAATGAAATATCTGAATGGTCTAAAGTCTCACTAATGGAGAAAATGTATCATAGAATTCAATTCCTCAAGGATATGATTATCCTTTACAAACTATTCATTATTTTCTTCGCATGACTACACCTTCCTTATTCAACATGTTTCGAAAATACCACATTGTAACAATCATGTTTTTATCCTCCAGTTTGGGTATAATTTCCCATATATCACTCTTATCAATAAAATTTAGTTCTTAATTCACAATATCAATCAAATCATGATGCCCCAAACCTATATTAAAATATCTTATCTTATCATATAAATATAAGGAAGTATGAGAAATTAACCTCGATATTCTTTTGGTTTGAACATTTTGTCCTTTATTTCAAATGATATATTGTAATTTCACTAATTTTCTATTCCTAGGATGAGATGAATGTGATTTTTCTCTATCACTTGAAAATTATAAAAAAATATCTTTATCTTGTTCAGTTTCTACGTTATTACTCCTATCATAAACTTTATGGTGTTGTTTAACAACAACAACTTCGTCTTCACTTTCTTTTAAATCTAAACCTTTATATGAAAACTTTATAATAAGATAATTCAATAATATCAAATCATTAATGTCAAAATTATTTTCTATTTATTTATTATAGAGCCTATATCCTCTACCATTATCAGGGTATCAAAAAAATATTTCATCTTCACCTTTTTATTCAAAATTTACAATATTTTCACCTTTGACTTTAATAACATAGGGAATACTAAACACTTTTAGGTGTTTCAAACATGGGGTTTATTTGTACTACATATCATAAGAAGTAAAATCAGAATTTTTCTTATAGAAACATTGATTATGAATATGAAATGTTTCTCCAGTAGATTTCCTCCGAAAGAATCGAGGAGTATCATGTTTAATCAATATAGTTCATGTTATCTCTAAAAAACTTATATTTATTCTTTTTGTAACACCATTATATTGTGGTTGTATGGTGTAATTAATTCATGACAAATTCTATTATTTTTATGATAATCTTTAAAATTTCAATTTTTGTATTTATCACCATTATCATTTTGAATCTTTTTCACATAATATATACAGACTTTTTCAATAATTCTACTGAAACTCTTAAACACTTTTACGGCCTAGAACTTATGTTTCAAAAACACAATAAAAGTAATTAGAGTAATTAACCAATAAGGTATGTACTTATTTCTATTTTTTGATTTATTTTTTATGGGCTCAAATATGTCATAATATATCATCTCTAAGGGACAAGATGAATTTATCACAACTTTCTTAGGTGTTGATTTTTTAATATTACCTTTCTAGAAAATAGTAAAACCCAAGTATATTCTTCTAGTAATGTTAGGAATATAATGAATACTTTCTCTCCTTTTTATCTTTATCATATTCTTATAACATGTATTCCCAAACCTCTTATTCCATAGATAATTTTCTTCCTTCATGATGAAATAGCATGAAAAATGTGCATCACCAACATGAAATAAGTTTACCATGGTCCATTGTCCTTTTAGAACCAAATTTCAATCATCAATAAGTTTAAAAAATTATATCCTATGAACCAAACTCAATTTACTTCATCAAAATTTTTTGAAAAACTCAAAAAGTTATCTTTAAGACCATCAACACATAATGATATTTTAAATTTTAGATTTTTTCAACAATGATAGCAAATCCAATACCTTTAATTTTGAGGGATTCATTATTTACAAAAATTTGTACCCCTTATATATAGTCTTTTACATTCTTAAACAACTTTAAATCTCTATTCATATGTTTAGAACACCCATTATATTGTATCTAAGGTCATTCTCCTTTTAAATATTTGATTGTAGTTTCAATGACTAATGAATTTTACTATATATTTTTTACCTTCTCATGTAGATTTTTAGATTTTTTAAATAAACAACATTATTCTGGTAATATAAAAATACATCAATTATTCAGAAATCCAAGATGATCACATGTTTAAAAAAAATCTAGAAGTTGGAATCTATTATGAATATTCAATGTGGCTTTCTTAGGTTTCCTTATTTCAGTGGGAAAACTTATAAGGCCTCATCCATAAACATTAATTAATCGTGAGTTAATTTAATAATTTGACATTATTTCACATTGAGGATCTTTTCATGTTTAAAATTTAGATAATTAGTCCATAATTCAAACACAACAACTTAAATATTACAAAGTAAACATTTCTACTCACAATTCGTTTTTTATAAAATAAAAACTTTTAAAAAGAAACAAGGTTTTGTTTCGTGTTTCAAAAACATAACTTTTCTTTGATCCCATCCTTGATTCTATTCATCTTTAAATCCTCTAAAAAAATTCAAAACATGGGATGACCATAAAAATATCAGTAAGGATACAAAAGGAAGAAAAACTATTAGTCTTGCAAAAACATGTAAACGGTGAATACTTTATCATAAAGTAATAATTTTCAGCTTTATGAAGTAGAAAATACTCTTCACTAAATATAATCTCATTTCCTACAATTTTTTAACCTAAATATTACCATAAACCCATATAAAGCAATATATATAATATAAATGTATCTTGAGACATAAACATACATAAATTTAATAACCATATGATCGACTTTCACACATATCACTAATTGGAATACCCATACGACTGACTTCCATACCGAATGCATTGGAGGATATAACATAACCACACATACTTAGTTTATCATGGAACCACCCATATTTGGTTTATCACGTAACCACCCATCTTTTGTTTGTCATGTAATCACCGTTCAAATGTCTAAGTACCATATATAATCATAAAAAATAAATTATTTCTATTATCTACATTTCACTCATAAAATTTCATTTGCAATCACAAGAAATCATTTAAAGATACTGAAATAATAAATCAAATTTCAAAACCATTTTAAAAACTGAAACACTCAAAAAGGGAATACGGTATTTGTTTTCCTTTTAAAAAAACATTAAAGCTATTAGAGGAAGCCAAATATCAAATAACAGTTTCGGTGGAGGAGAATTCTTTGTCACCGCATACATTAAAAACATTCCTTTTTGTCATTTAGTAAAAATAATTCATACAAATAAGATTCCCTTTGAATTAAATGTAAAAGGGTATTATTATACACTATATAAAAGAATGTGGTTTATATTATCAAAATATTCCCAATGAAAGGATATTGAGACAAAGTCCCTTACAATGATCGTATCATTAGAATAAGGATAAATCAATGAAATAATTATGTGTAACAAATATAAATACACACAATATAATTGGATATTTAGTGTAAATAAATAACAGGTTATTCACACATATTCTTGGAAAAACAAAACCAATTAAATGGATATTTAACCCAATGAATGGAAATTGAGTTATGATTTCTATTACCATGAGTCCAACTTATCTCGTATGTTCTTTATTTTCCTGAATAATAAATTTACATTAATTTATTATTTCTTTGGAACCTTTTACAAGTTTATTATTCTTTTTATATCACTTATTACCATGTTATTAAAATTACATAATTATTTAAGTTCATATAGTACATTTTTTCAATATTTGATACTTGCGTAAAAAATGATCTTTTTTTATGTAAAGTGTCCAGGTGGTCATAATTCCATAATATATAGAATATTATTCATTACATAGTAATAAATTTTATACATTAGTCTTAATTTTTAAATAAAACCACTAATTATGGTTATCAAAAATGAACAATGTTACAATCATGGAGACCGTAGGTCATACATACCCATGAGTATCGTTTCCATTTTCCATTAATCATTATGGAAATAAGGTAATTATGATTTTATCTTTCCATAATGATAATTATATTATTAACATTATAATAATCATTTTAATTTACCTATATGTATCATACAAGTTATATAATGAATCAAATTGAGTCACATCGCTTCGTGGAGATGATAGTTCATACGTAAGCACAATCGACGTTATCATTTTTATTCACATGGGAAAGAACATAATTGATATATTATTATCCTATAATGATTAATATGTAATTATTACCGCATATGAACATTAGTTACACTATTATTACTAGTCATGAGAGATGGTTTATGGAAAACGAATTAGATTGGTTCATATAGGTGATAGTTCACATGTATGCACGAACAATCAAATCCTTTCCCATTTAATTGAATTGGAGATGGATTTAGGTGATGATATTAACATAATAACATCACATTATATTAAGGATACTGAATTTGTTATATCATCATGGTTAGAGGATATTTTAAGGAAATGAATGAAGAAACAAATAAATACACTTAAAAAAATGATACCAATTCTTCAGTTGATCGCCTTTAAAGAACACCTTAACACATATTAGAAGGTTATTGTACCTAAAATGGTTAGGTATTATAGAAATAGTTTTGGATAGATATTGGAAGAACCAAAATGATTTGGAAGTTTCCATAAAATAGATGGAGAAGGTCCCTTTTATAGGAGAGGTGAGAGGAACATTAAGAATGTCTAGAAATATTCATTTATTATAAATTGATTTTTGGTTTCTAATGGTCCCAAACTCATTTATTTAAAATATAAGATTATTTTTTGTTGTATCAACAATATCTAATTAAAATAGGATAGGTCTGGAATATTTTTTAATACTTATCGTTTTTGTTTACCCTTATTTTTTCTTCTTTAATCTTACCATGATAACATGATATTTACACTTTTTGTGTTAATGTAATTAACATAACAAGTAAAACAGACAGAAAAGTGTCATTTAATACATATTAGGACTTATCCTAACTATTTAGTTGAATATTATGTTTTTAGTATTTTTAAATATTTTCATAAACTACAATTTTTTTAAATCATCATTTATTTAAATTTTTACACTATTCATTTTATTGAATTTAAATAAAATTAAAAATAAGATATAACTTCAAAACAAAGCATTACATAGTCTTATAACATGTCAAATTCACTTATAAATTTTTTTTATGACATAAATTATGTTAGATAACATTTATTTTAAAATTTATAATATCATTTGTTGGATTCCTTTATTAATAAAGCAATCAATGCATCATCGTTGTGTCATAATTAAATTTAATTATTTAATCTCTAAAAATTATAATTAAATTACCATGATATAGGAAATATTTTTCTATTTCTAATTACTATTTATAGTCTAAGATATCACTTATATAAACCCATATTATAATTTTTTTAGTAAAAATAAATAGGTTTATAACAAATTTTCCTTTACTTTAAATTAAAAGTTATAAGCTTCGTAATCACAACCAAGTGGTTTCAAAAGGAAACAAATTTCATAAAAATAGTTTTATTGGTTAGTCATATCTCATTCAATAGGATAGAAACATGTGTTTGGGTAGTTTTATATTATTATAATATTATTTTTTACCCTTATTTACTTGATTTACCCATTAAATATGGTAAATAAAAATAATTACTAATGTTACTATTCATCATGTACAAAATTAAAAGGGACCTATTTAAACAATTTAGACCTTATGATTCAAAATATGGAATACATTTTTCCAAATTCAAAACATTGAATTTTCAATAATTATTTTAAAATTAATTCTTGTTGTGAAAATGAGAAAATGGGTTTCTAAAAGTAAAACCCATCAAACGATTGATATGTGTTTATATCTAATTTCAATGTAAAATTACCTCCAATGACCAGAATTGTATTAAACAAAAAAATCATAATTAAATTAAACTTTAAAACAAATTAAAAGGATAATCTAAATTTATAAATCAATTAGATTAAAAATGAAGTTTTGAATTAAAATGTTTTATGTTTCGCTATTCATTAAAAAATAAATTGTATCATAAAAATACCAAAATTCAACCAAATCAAATTTGGATGTCTTTATTATAAAGAAATAGTTATTTTGTAAAATAGAACATATAAAATTGTCAAAAAATAGATTTAAAATGGGTTCCCCAACAAAATGAATTAAAAGTGCATTTTTGAAAAATACTTCTTTTATTCAAAAAATTGAATTTTTCTTATATTTTGTAAAAAAAATATAATATAAATTTTCAATATTAAATTTAACATATTAAATATATATTTAATTAAGAAAATCCATAAATAATGGTTTTATAATTTTATAAACTAGCTTATTTGCGTTCAAATAGTTTTTCAGGAAAACATTTCTTTTCAAATAAAAGGTTTTATTTTCATTTATAAATAATTGATCACAAAAGACTTAATAATATACATGTGTAAACAATATTTTCATAAATCAATTAATATTTTTCATTCTCTCCAATACAATGTCTATACATAAACTACAATCAAAAATAATGTTATTAATGATGTATTATTTTTTGGTATTTGGGTCTTCAATACACCGTAAGATTTCTGAGAAACCTGTTGTTACATGTCGAGTATGTTATCGAAAACAAATATCTCCTTTAACGTAAAATTAATATATTATTCATAAAAAATAATATATATGAAAACAAATTATTATAATTACCTGGGATATTACATCATTTTCCCCTTTTGGAAATAGCATCTTCGCAATTTTAAAATTGGGCTCGGTAACTTCATTGAAATCCCACATCGAAAAAAGTTTCAATAAAACCTCTAATTTAAAAGTAAGAAAGTAAAGTATAAATTTCACATGAGGTAACATGTATAAAAACATGGATATGGATGAAAACCTAACTCTCATAGACTAATAGGGAGTGATAGAGAACTTGATCAATGAAATTTAACCATCACAATACCATAAATTTGTCGTTGGGTAAAAATCTATTGATAAAAGAAAGCGTACAACATTTTTTCTTCAAGATCCTTTTTATAGAGTTGAAGAATTTTATTACTACCTAGACTAACATCATAAGGAAATATACTTACTTGAAATGTCGTGTTTCACCCTTTAATCAATTTCTTCCCACAAACACAACTTTCTCTCCAAATGAGGAATATACAAGATTAATAAAATTCTAAAGAATCACATAATCCAAAAAAATATTAACTATCCATTTCTTTTAACTTTTAACATTAAACAAACCAAAATGGTTAGTGAAATATTATATAATTCCTAAAAAAGTACAATCCTTTATAAGCATAAGGATTAATTTTAATCTCAAAAATTCAATGGTAATACCCAAAGTTCAATATAGGTCATTCAACAAATAATTGTCTTTAAAATTTGTCAAAATAGTCCACCTAATATTTAAACCCAAAACTCATAATAATTTGATCACGTAGTCTTCAAGTTAAATTTTAACATGTATCTTCAAACAAAATCAATCATTCTTAAACTCTCATGCTGAAAAATACTTAACCTAATCACATATTCTACATGATAGGTTAATCATTTACATAATAACCTAATTACTAAAATTCCATCATTATAATCATAGATTCTTCCATAAGATAATTCAACCATTACTCCTCAACTAAAATCCGGTATTATGCTATTTATCTTAATCATATAAAGTTCCAAAAATAGGGAATTTCTTCCAAAATAAGATTTTTCGCAAATCGGTTGTGGGTACGATTCCTCCAGCCTTGTCTGACGCGATGGGTTGTAAAATGGTCTACATGTTGTCCTTTGTAAAAAACTGTATAATTATTATAAAATTACGAAAAGAGAGATAAAATTCTCAAAAATAACCATAAAATATTTTAACCACCAAAGTTATTCTAAACCTTTGATTTTTCATCTGAAAAATTTATAACCTATAGCTACCTCAAAAATAAATATCTCTAAAAATACCATTAATTACCTTTAAGATTCATAACATAAGCCAGAAAAGAGATTTATAAGATATTGATCTTATGATCAACCTGAAAATTATAAACTGATATGATATTCCTATAACTTAAGAAGACATCCAAATCTCTAATTTTGATTAAACCATCCTTAAATACCAATTATAAGGCCTCGGCCTTTAGCATTACTTAATCTTAGTTAATTCTATAATTTGAGCTTATTTCACATTGAGGATCATTTCAAGGTTATAGATTTATAGAATTAATCCATAATTCATACATAACAACTTAAATATTACAAAGTAGACACTTCAACTCACTATCAATTTTTTATAAAACAAAAATGTTTAAAAATAAACACATTTTCATTTCATGTTTCAAAAACATGACTTTTCCTTGATCCCATTCTTGTCTTTATACTTACAAAAATCCTGTGAAAAAAATCTAAAAACATGAAATGATCATAAAAAGCTCAGTAAGGATGCAAAAGAAAGAAAAACTATTAGTCTTTCAAAAACATGTAACTATGAATACTTTATCATAAAGTACTAATTTTTACCTTTATGAAGTAGTAAATTCTCTTTACTAGATATAAGCTCATTGATTAACCTTTTTGTAAACAAAATATTACTATAAATTCATAGAAAGAAACGAATATCATATAAAGGTATCTTGGGACATAAACATACTTAAATTGAATAATCATACGGTATACTTCCACACATATCACTAAATAGAATAGCCATACAACTGACTTCCTTACACAATGCCTTGTAGGTTATAACATAACCACAAGTCCTTGGTTTATCATGGAACCACCAGTATTTGGATTATCAGGTAACCACCGATCTTTGTTTTATCACGTAACCACCAGTAAAATGTCCACGTACCATTGTATAATCATGAAACATAAATGATTACAATTATCAACATTTCACACATAAAATTTCATTTGCAATCAAAATAAATCATTTAAAGATATTGAAATAGTAAATCCAATTTCAAAACCATTTTAAATACCAAAACACCCAAAAATTGAATAAGGTATTTATTTTCCTTTTAAATAACATTAAAGATTATAGATAAAGTCATATATAAAATAACAGTTTTTGTGGTGGATTATTCATTATCACAACATGCGTTAAAAACATTCCTTTTTTCGTTTAGTAAAAATAATTTGTATAAAAAATATTCCCTTTGAATTAAAAGCTAAAAGGGTTATTATACACCGTATAAAATAAGGTGGTGTATGTTATCAAAATATGCCTCAACGGAAAAATATTGAGATGAAGTCCCTTAAAAAGATTGTATCATTAGATTATGGAAAAATAAATGAAATAATTATTTGTGACCAATATAAATACACCTAATATAAGTGGATATTTATAAAAAAAACAATCATAGTATATTCTCACATATTCCTGAAAAAACAAAATCAATGACATGGATATTTAACTAAATGAATGAAAATTGAGTCAATATTTCTGTAACCTCGAGTCTGACTTGTCTCGTAGCTTCTCTATTTTCCATAATAATAAAATTAGGTAAATTTATACTTTCTTTAGGACATTTTTCAATTTTATTATTCTTTTTATATCACTTATTATCATGTAATAAAAATTTCATAATTATTTAAGTTCATGTCAAACGTTTTGTCGATATTCGACACTTGAGTCAAAAATGAATTTGTTTTGATGTGCATTTTTTATGTGATAATAGTTACATAATCTCAAGAATATTATTAATGAAATATTCATTACTTTTATAAATTAATCATAATTTTTAAATCAACCCATTAATTATGTTTATGAAAAATGAATAGTGTTATAATCATGGAGGTGGTAGGTCGTACGTATGCATGCGTAATATTTCCATTTTTCATTGATAATTATGAAAATAAGGTAATTAAATTTTTATCTTTAAAGAATTGTCATTATATTATTAAAATTATAAAAATAATTTACATATACTTATATATGTCATAAAAGTTATAAAATGAATCAAAATGAGTCACACAGCTTCGTGGAGGTGATAGTTAACACATACGCACGAATGATTTTATCATTTTTATTCACATGGAAGTAAGAAATTAATTGAAATATTTTTATATTATAATGATAAATATGTCATTAATATTACATATGAATATTAATTCCATTATTACAACCAGTCATAAGAGATGGTTTATGGAAAACAAATTAGATCAGTTCATGGAGGTAATATTTCACAGGTACGCACGAATGATGAATTCCATTCCCATTTAATAGAAGTGGATATGGGTTTAAGTGATTATAATAACATAATAAAATCTCATTATATTAATTAAACTAGATTTATTATTTCATCGTGGTTGGTGGATATTTTAAGGAAGTTCAAGAAGACAAAATTAGAAACACTTAAAGAAAATGAAACCTCTTCTTCAGTTGATTTCCTTTCAAAAACACCTTAACGCATCTAATATGGGTGTTACACCAAAAATAAGACATTAATAATTTGGAGAGGGATTATAGGAAGATGTTTGGATAGATCCTGGATAAACCAAAAGTCTTTGGGTGTGTCCATAAAAGATAAGGATAATTTCCATTTTATAGGATACGTGTGGGTCATTTTAGGAACCTCTTGAAATATTAATTTATTATAAATTTATTTTCGGTTTATAATGGTTCCAAATTCATTTATTTAAAATATAATATGATTCTAGATCATATACCAATTATCCAAGTAAAATTAAACATGTTTTGAATATTTTTTAACCCATATCTTTTTTGTTTAACCCTTATTTTACCATTTTAATCTTACCATGATAACAATTTATTTACACAGTGTGTTAATGTAATTACCATAACATGTAAAATGGCCAAAAAAAGTTTCATTTAATAAATATTAGGAATTATCTTAACAATTTGGTAGAATCTTAGTTTTTAGGAATTTTATATCATTTAATAAATTATTGTTTTTATAAAACATCATTTATGTCAATTTTTACACTATTCATGTTATTGAATTTAAATAAAATACAAACAAAGATATAATTTCGAATAAATCCATTTAATAATCTGCTAACATTTCATATTCACTTATAAAAATTGTGTATGACAAAAAATTATGTCAAATAATATTTATTTTCAAATTTATAATATCATTTATTTGATTCCTTCGTTAATAAGGTTATCACTACATCATCATTGTGTCATAACTAAATTTAATTACTTAATGTCTAAAATTATAAATAAATTAAAATGATGTAGGAAATATTTTTATATTTTTAATGACTATTTATAATCTAAGAGGTAATTTATATAAACCCGTATTAAAATCATTTTATTAAAAAGATATATGTTTTTAACATATTTTCCTTTACTTTAAATTAAAATTAATAAGTATCATAATCAAACCCAAGTGTCTTCCAAAGGCCAAATTTTTGTCCCAAGGATTTTTTTGGTCAGAAATATCTCATCCAATTGAATAAAAACATGTGTTAGGGTAGCTTTATATTATTATAATATTATTTTTTATCCTTATTTACCTGATTTTCCTTTTAACTATAGAAAATTAAAATAATTATTAAAGTTACTATTCATCATGTCCAAAAATAAAGATGACCTATTTACATAATTTTGACCTTCTAATTCTAAATATGGAATCTATTTTCCCAAATTCAAAACACATTATTTTAAGTAATTATATTAAAATTAATTATTATTTCCAAAATGAGAAAATGGGTTTTTAAAAGAAAAACTCATTAAAAGATTGACAAGTGTTAATATCTGATTTCAATGTGAAATTAACTACAATTACAAATATTGGATTAAATGATAAAATATTAATCCAATTACAGTTTAAAATCAATTAAAATTATAATCTAACTATATAAATCAATTACACAAAAAGGCAGTTTTGAATTAAAATGCAATATTTTTCACTGTTCATTAAAAAATGAATTTTATCGAAAAAATACCAAAATTCAACCAAGTGATAAGCATACATTTTTGAAAAATACTTCATTAATTCAAAAAATTTAATATATTATTATATCATGCTGAAAAAATATATAATATGAATTTTAAATATTAAATTTAATGTATTACGTATATATTTCATTAATTAAATTCACGAAGAGTGGTATTATATTTTTATAAACTCACTAATTTGAACTCAAATAGTTTTTTAGAAAAACATTTCCTTTTCAAAAAAAAGTTTTTTATTTTCATTTACTATAGTAGTACTGTAGTGGTACTGTAACAGCGGAGGCATTGTAGCAACAGTGGTACTGTAGCAGCAGAAGGTCACTGTAGCAGCGATAGAACATTGTAGCAGTGGCGGGCATTGTTCGGGTACTATCAAAGGTGGATATTGTAGTAGTATTATTCATATAATGGGCATTGGGGAAACAATTTGGGCCTACGGGCCATGTAATTGGAAACATGCCCACTGGGCCTTGGGAATATGTAACGGGTATCCCTCTACCTAGTTAAAATAAGTGTTTTATTTTCTTTAAATAATAAATGAGGCTTCGGCCCCAACCTTTTAAAAAAATTATATACTTGTGTAAACAATATTTTGATAAATTAATTAATATTTCTCATTCTTTCCAATATAATTACTAGGCATTAACTGCCATAAAAAATAATAATATTATTGATGTCTTATTTTTTGATATCACTCAGTCTTGTGCGCAATGTACGATTTCAGATAAACTTGTTGTTGCATGTTTAGTATACTATTGGAAAACACATCCACATTAACGTAAAATAAATATATTATTTATAAATACTAACAAGTATGAAAAAATAATATTATAATTACCTATGATGTTACAACCTTCCCCCTATTAGAAATTGTGTCATCACAATTTTAAAATTAGGCACGATAACTTCATTGAAATCCCATATCAGAAAAAGAGTCAACAAAATCCCTAATTTAAAGGTAAGAAATTAAATTAGTGTTTCGTCCTTTAATAAATTTCCCCCACAAATTCATCATTTTCTTTAAATGATGAGTATTCAATATCAATCCACTTCTATAGAATCACATAATCAACAAAATATTAACTATCCATTTATTATACCTTTAAACAATAACCAAATAAAAGTGGTTACTGAAAGATCATATAATTCCCCTAAAAAGTATAATCCTTTATAAGAATAAGGACTTGTTTTAATCTCAAAAATTTAATAATAATAACCAAATTTCAACATATAACATTCAACAAATAATTTTCTTTAAAATTACTCAAAATAATCCAACTTATATTAAAATCCAAAACTCATAAGAATTTGATCACATAGTCTTCCAAGATAAATTTTAACATGTATCTCCAAATTAAATCAATCACTCTTAAAGACTTAGACTGAAAATTACTTAACCTAATCACATATTCTCGATGATAGGTCAATAATTTAACTAATAACCTAATTCCCATTATTTCATAATTAAAATCATAGATTCTTCCATAATATAATTCAACCATTACTCCTCAATTAAAATCTCGTAGTATTCTATTTATCTTAATCATATAAAGTTACCAAAATAGTGAATGTCTTTGAAAATAAGATTTACCATTTAATCCCCAAATCATTTTCCAATACCTAGTATATCCATTGGATAAAACATAAGTTCTGAAAATAAAATTCATCTTATTCTAGTATAATTAAAAATAAAAAGTCTTACTAACCTGGGACTTCAAGTAGTCTAGTGGTTGGCAATAAAGCCTTGTCGCACTTCGGTTGTGGGTTCGATTCCTACAGAATTGTCCAACATGACAGATTGTAACATGATCCGTGTGTTTTATTTTTCAAAAACTGTATAATTCTTATAAAATTAACAAAAAGAGCTAAAATCCTAAAAAATAACCATAAAATATTTTAACCTCAATGGTTATTCTATACCTTAAATTTTTCATCCTAAAAAGTAATAACCCATAGCTGCCTCAAAAATAAATGTCTCCAAAAATACCATTAATTGCCTTGAAATTTCATAAAATAATCCTCAAAAGAAATTTTTAAGATATTGATCTTTTGATCAACTAGAATATTATAAACTAAAATGATATCCCAATCTATTATGAAGACATCATAATCTCTAAAGTTCTCTAAACCATTCTCATATACCAACTATAAGCCCACAGCCTCAAAATTTATTGATCTTGAGTTAAGTAAATAATTTGACCTTATTTTACAATGATTATCATTTTAATTTTATATATTTAGATAATTATGCCATAATTCATACATAAAAACTTAAATATTTTAAAGAAGACACATCAACTCACTATCTATTTTTAATAAAAAAAAAACTTTTAAAAAGAAACATGGTTTTGATTCATGTTTCAACGACATAACTTTTCCATGATCTCATCCTTGACACTATACTTCTCTAAATCCTATGAAAAACATTTCAAAACTTTGGATGAGCTTAAAAATCTCAATAGAGATACACAAGTATGTAAAACTACTAGTCTCACAAAAACTTTTAAACCATTAATACTTTATTATAAAGTAATAATTTTTACCTTTATAAAGTATTAAATACTCTTCAATGAATATAAACTCATTTCCTACCCTTTTTGTAATCAAAATATTACCATAAACTATATAAAACAACATATATCATATAAAGGTATATTGGAATATAAACACACTCAAATGGAATAATCATACGGTCTACTTCCATACATATCACTAAATGGAATAGTCATACAGCCGACTTCCATACCCAATGAATTGGAGGTTACAATGTAACCACCCATTCTTGGTTTATCATGGAACCACCAATCATTGGTTTATCATGTAACCAATCGTATTTTGTTTATCATGTAACCACCCATCAAATGTCCAAGTACCATTATATAATCATGAAGCATAAATGATTTCAATTATCAACATTTCACTTATAAAATTTTGTTTACAATCATAAGAAATCATATAAATATATTGAAATATTCAATACACTTTCAAAACCATTTTAAATACCAAAAAACCCAAAAATAGAATAAGGTATTTCTTTTCCTTTTAAAAAACATTAAAGCTTATAGAGGAACCCAAATATCATATAAATGTTCCGGCGGTGGAGAATTCGTTATCGCCGCATCCATTAAAAACATTCATTTTTGTTTTTTAGTAAAAACGTTTCATAGAAAAAATATTACCTTTGAATTAAAATTCAAAGGGTTTTGTTATAAACCATATAAAATAACGTGGTGTACATTATCAAAATATGGCTCAATGAAAGAAGATTGAGATAAAGTCCCCTACAAAGATCATATCATTAGATTAAAGGGAAAACAATTGAAATATTTATATGTGAAAAATATAAATACACCCAATATAAGTGGAAATTTAGTGTAAAACAATTAGAGTTCATTCAAATATATTCTTGGAAGAACAAAACCAATGACATGGATATTTAACTCAATGAATGGAAATTGAGTTAAGAATTCTCAAACCTTGAGTCTGACATGTCTCGTATGTTATTTATTTTCATGAATAATAAACTTAGGTTAATTTATATTTCCTTGAGAAACTTTTTAAAGTTTATTATTCTTTTTATATCACTTATTACCATGTTATAAAAATTCAATAATTATTTAATTTCATATTGTACGTTTTAACGATATTCGGTACTTCAGTCGAAAATGAACTTGTTTTGATGTAAATTGTCAATGTGGTCATAAATACATCATATAAAGAATAATATTAATGACATAGTCATAAAATTAATAAATTAATCACACTTTTTAAATCAGCCAATTTATTATAGTTATGAAAAATGTACAATGTTATAATCATATAAATGGTGGGTCGTACGTATGCATGAGTAACGTTTCCATTTTTCATTGATCATTATGGAAATAAGATAATTATAATTTTATATTTATATAATTATCATTGTATTATTAAAATAATAATAATAATTTACATACACATATATATACCATACAAATTATACAATTAATCAAAATGAGTCACACCACTTCGCGGAGGTGATAGTTGACACATACGCACGAATGACATTATCATTTTTATTCACATGCAAGTAAGAATGTAATTGATATATTATTACCTTATAATGATTAATATTTCATTAATATAACATATGAACATTAATTACATTATTATAACTAAAAATGAGGGACAGTTTATGGAAAATGAATTAGATCGGCTCGTGGAGGTGACAGTTCACATGTACGAATGAACGATCAATTCCTTTCCCATTTAATGGAAGTAGATATGGGTTTAGATGATGAAATTAACTTAATAAAATCTAAATATATTAAGTATACTATATTTATTAATTAATCATGTTTTTAGGTGATTTTAAAGAAGTGTAAGAAAAATAAAATAGAAAAACTTAAAGAAAATGATACCTCTTCTTCGGTTGATCGCCTTTGAAGAACACCTTAACACCTATAATATGGGTGTTATGCCTAAATTAATGCTTTAATAATTTGGGGAGGGATAATATTAATTGTTTTGGATAGATAGTGGTTGTTACAAAAGGATTTTTAAGTTTCCATAAAAGAGAAGGATAAGTTCCCTTTTATAACAGAGTTGAGGGGCACTTTAAGAAAGTCTGGAAATACTAATTTATTATAAATTGATTTTTGGTTTCTAATGGTCCCAAACTCATTTATTTCAAAATAATAAGATTTTGGGTCATATTAGAATTATAAAATTAAAATTATACATTTTTTTACTCCTTTTTAATCCTTATCTATTTAGTTTAACCCATATTTTTTCTTTTTTAATCTTACCATGATAACATGTTATTTACATTTTGTGTGTTAATGTAATTACCATAATATGTTAAATGGGAAAAAAATTGTCATTTATGACATATTAGTACTTATCATAACTATTTGTTCCAATCCTATATTTTTATAATCTTTAAATCATTTACTAAATTACTATTTTTATAAAACAACATTTTTGTCAATTTTTACACTATTTGTTTTATTGAATTTAAATAAAATCCAAACATAAATATAAATTAGAAAATATAATTTAATAATATTATAACATTTCATATACTCTTATAAAAAAATTTAATTACATAAATAATAAAAAATAACATTTATTTTGTTATTTATAATATCATTTGTCTGATTTCTTCATTTATAATGTAATCATTGCATCACCATTGTGTCATAATTAAATTTATTTATTTAATGTCTAAAAATTATAAATAAAATTCCCTGATGTGGGAAATATTTTTATCTTTTTAATGAATATTTATAGTCGAATATATCACTTATAAAAATACATATTTAAAAAAAATTAAAAATATATATGTTTATAACATATTTTCATTTAATTTAAATTAAAAGTTATAACTATCATAATCACACCCAAGTGGCTTCCAAAGGTAAACTTTTACTCCACATGTATGTATTGTTTGGTCATATCTCATTAAATAGTATTAGGACACATGTTATGGTAGTTTTATATTATTAAAATATTGTTTTTTACCCTTATTTACCTGATTTACCATTTAACTGTGGTAAATAAAAATAATTACTAAAGTGTCTCTTCATCATGTCCAAAAATAAAATGAAATTATTTAAATAATTTTGACCTTCTGATTCCAAATATGGAATCCATTTTTTCAATTTCAAAACATATAACTTGTAGTGATTATTTTAAAATTACTTCTCATTGTCAAAATGAGAAAATAGGTTTTTAAAAGTAAAAACCATCAAAATACTGATAAGATTTTATATCTAATTTCAATGTTAAATTAACTCAGATTACCAAAATTGGATTAAATGATAAAATATTGATAAAATTACACTTAAAAAACAATTAAAATTATAAACTAAGTATATAAATTAATTAGACAAAAAATTAGTTTTGAATTAAAATGCAGTATTTTTCACTATCCATTAACAAATGAATTTTATCAAAAAAAAATACCAAAATTCAACCAAAGTTATTTTTGATGTCCATATTATAAATAACAAGTTTATTTTATCAAATATAACATATAAAATTATCATAAACAAGATTTAAAATTGTTTTTCCATTAAAAGGAGGTAAAACTTAATTTTTGAAAAATACTTCTTTTATTCAAAGATTTCCCCTTCATTGAAAGTTCACTAACTTCTAAAACTGATTCGTGGAAATTTATTATTCCTTTATAATCTTTAAAATGTTTTTGTTGAACAACATAAAATTAATTCTTCTTTAAATTTATCATTTTTCATGATTGATGTTCAGTTTATTCTCTTTATAAAGTAACTTATTTATATCATCAATATATTTTATAAATACGGATTTTTATTCAAGAAAAAATTCTTATTTGGTTATTGAAAGACCTTTTTTACTGAACTTTGTATCCACTGTTTTAAGTATATAAACCTTTAAGATAAATTATTTAAACTCTCTTATAATAATAAAATTCATATAAGTATCCTATAATTATAATTCAGAGAAACTTATTTTTCTACTGGTTCACTTTTCAAAACTTTTGGAATAAGTAATTTTTTAGAATATTAGTCACTGGGTTTTTCAACTTCCACCTCACTATCATCATCTCCCTCACATTTGGAAAAAAAACTCTCCTATTATATTTAGACAACTTCTTTTCCTTTCCCTTTCAATAAGAATTTAATTTTTCTTTTTTATTATTGATGAATATTATTTACTTTCTAACTTCTTAATTAATTTCATTATCTTCCTTTCATCATGGAAAATTTTGTATGAAATTCCTAATTTCTTTGAAACTAAATCAATTTAGTTGTAAATTTAATTTTGTACTTACTTATGCTTATTTTCAAATTTTTAAAAAACAAATAAATAAATTCATCAAATTTTTTACAAAACTCATCTTTGATTTCTAATTTATTAAACTGTTCCTAGAGTAATTTCTTAGATGTTCCTTACTTAGTTTCTTTTGATGAAATTTATCAATTATTTTTTTATTTGTTCTTTATAACCATTAATCTTATCATTTAATAAGTGGTTATAATCCTATAAAAATAATCTGGCGATAGAGTTTCAATATTTATATCTTATATAAATTATACCTTAGAAACAAATTTATTTTTAAGATTTTTTAAAATATTTTAAACAACAATATAATCTTTTAACTTCTCACTAAAACATCTTATGGTGCTTAAAATTTCATTAAATCATACAATGAAGTCACCAACCGATTTATATTCACCCTTTTTATGATTTTTTACTTCATTATACATATCTATAACTTTTCTTTAATTAAATTCATATTACATTCATAAATGTTCTCCATATAGTCCTAGATTCCTTGAGTTATTCTGAAACCCTCGACCCTCATAAATCCACTTTTAGAGAGTGGGGAAAGTAAATAATTTATTGAATTTCCATCATTCTCTAAATTCTACTCATCAATAAATTTTTAGGGAGAAACCTCACTAGGATGAGGTAAACTATCTATAGAATTCTCTAGAACTTCAAAACAAGTGGATATAAGATATGGAAACATTTTATGATTCCAAATATATTATTTACTACTATCAAAGTCAGAAATTACCTTATTGTTGATAGAGTTTTGAATATCCAGGGTAGCCTTACTTTCCTTAAAAATTTACCCAATAGTCATAGAAGGAAACATTTTCACTGATACCACTTAGAGAGACAAATAATGATCTATGTAAACACTGAGAGGTAGAGGGATGAATCAGTAATCTTCTATTTTTGTGTTTTCATTATTAAGAAACAAACTTCAGCTCAAATTATTGATAAATAACCCTTCTTGAAAACAATAATAAAACAAAACGATGGGACCATAGGTATTTACAAGGTTCCCTACTAAGCAATAGTTTCTAGTCCTTAGCATTTATTGGAAGTAATCAAATACCACAAAAAACACTAAAAAATAATCTTTTTGGTGGTTACATTATGAATGGAATATCCAAAATTTTCATAGTATTATATTCCATCATATCGTGCATATAATCCTCACATGGATAATATTATATAATAACGTTTTTTAACAATAGTATGAACCTTCTTAGATAGGATTTAGTACTTTGTCACTATGTTACTTGAACTTTTTAAAACATGCATTTCCCGCAAGTTCTTATTCTTCTTCACTCTATTTCATAGTAGTAAGAAAAACCTACTTCAAGGGAATTTGTAAAAAACTATCTAACTGATTAATTCTACTTGATATACTTAGCTTGATGAAACTCAATCTGATTCCCTATTCATCTGATCAGTTCTACAGATTATTTTTTTGATTTATTTGGAAACATATCTGTTGAGTCATCTCTACAACCCATTTGTTTAGTCACTTATATAAATTTTTTATCTAGTCATATTTCTAACATATTATTATGATCTTATTTTCACGCCTTCCATTTGATACCATCTAATAAGAAACTCTACACAATATCCTTAATGTTGGTGCAACTTTATAGTTTACATCCAATTTTCTCTTCACTTATGAATCACTTTGTCTATCTACCAAAATTCCACACAATAAAATTTGATTCATATTCACCCCATTTTATAGGAATAATTCCTCTATAACTTTTGGAAGGATCATGAAATTCAAATTCAAATATTACCCTAAAAACATTGAACAACCTGACCAAAATTTCACTATTTTTTCGTATTCATTATTCCTAACATATATGAATATTACTTAAGTCTCCACCATCAATTAACTCCTTGAAACCCCCCTTATATCTTGGTGATAATCATGATCCTTTATTAATTTCTAATTGTTTAATTTCTATTATATGATCATATCATTGATGAATCTATGAATATGTCATAAAGATTTATGAACCTTTAGACTGATACAACTTTATAACACCTCTCCTATTAAGTGAAAAATATGGTGTTCCCTCATAAGTTCATACATTATACTTGGAATGATTTCTCATGACTATTACTTCATTTTATGAAATTATTCAAAAATACTTAACCATTTCCATCACTTGGAAAACTCTATCTAATTTAATTAATTCAGAAACATTTGACCAATAAATTCATACAAAATATTATTTCCAATGGATTGGATATTTATTTATAATCATTCTGACACTTTATTACTTAACATTTTAAACATTTCCATCTCATAGACATTTTATGAAAGTAAACATTATTTCTATTTGATAAACATAAAAAAATCAATGGAATTCACAAACCATTCTATGACTGATGAACCTTAGAACATCTGACAGACTATATTGGATAGAAAAATTATATCTAATGGAATAAATCTATAAAATTCCCTTGAAACTTATGTTTGATACTCCTTAAAACTTCCACTGATAAGAATACTCCATAAAAAAAATTTTATAATACTTTGTACCGTCACAAATTCCTATCCTCGGTCATTGAATAATGAATCTTCATTACTTCATGACTTGAAATTTACACATCCACACCTTTTTCTGATAACATTAGTTTTTTTCTTTCATAAAACTTCATGTAATAAACTTTTTATAGCTCAAAATCAATCTCACCCTTTATACGTGGTCTTGTATCATGATAAATATTAGGAAACATTATATTTAATACTTTAAGAATATAAAAGTATCACTTATTTTTCCTTATCTTCTTCCAAACTTCAACAAGAATTACAACCACAATGAATTTTGATGTAGCAAGATTAAGTAACCCATTACAAAGAATTTATTTTTTAAACTTCAAAAAAAAAATTGTCTTATAGAACTTGTGATCATACATAGATAAATATTTTTCCCTACACTCTGAAAAATCACTTATATTTTTTATATTCCATTCATTATGCTCAATATTTTGGGCTCTATCTATTTCCCTTGATCCATTAGACTCCATCTTATCACTTTCTTTAATCAAATACAATAAGTGATTTATGAACACAATAATTTTATGTGTCTTACATTGAACCAAAAAATTAAAGACTTTGAGAAAATGTTCATTATTCTTAATCATCTTATAATTAACACATCAATGACATCTTAGACTCAATAATACCGAACTTATCCTGTAATCTATTATGTAAAAGTCTCATTTTTTTAGTGTTTCATTAGGCATAGAGATACCTAAAGGGAATTTCTAATTCCTATAGGGTAATAAATTTTATAAATTTATAAAAAAAAATATACTACACTGCTTCTAACTAAAGGGACATAGTAACTGATGAGTATGTGGTTGAACCCATGAGATATTTTACATAACTTTAAGAAATTATGTGTGACCTATGAGGTGAAAGAAATAAGTTTTTTTAAAATAAAATTGAGAAGACATGAAGTGTTTTGTAATTTCTTGGTTGTGTGTTCTAGTAAATCAATTAACATAAATTTTTGAAACTCAAAGAATGTCAGGTTTAATTCAAATCTCATTTAAAGAAATGGACCAATTCCCTCAAATTGTGAACTATAAAATCCATTTCCAATATTTAAATTTACTCATTAAAACCCCCAATTTACTCATTCAAATTCATTAACAAATAAATCAAAAACATAGAATTATGTCTATTTTAAGTAAATTTTTTCTTATTGAATAGAAAATTAGTATAATACAAATGTGGGGAATGAATTTTCAATAAAATATAAAAATTAATTTATTAAAATTCATGGGATTATAAAAAAATCATTAATTAAAATTCATAATCCCATTCAAATGAATTTTTTCCTCTTTTTCCATCTTTTTGATTTCTTAATTCCTTTCTATTATGGACTTGAATAGTTACAAATAAAGTTAGAGTGTAGTAGTTTTTATAATTAATATAAAAAAATTGAGTAAGTGAACTTAGATCATAAAAATAAAATTTTAAATCCTAAAAAAATCTTAATAAACCTAAAAATAAATAATTCAAAAAATCAAGTTTCCTACTGCAAGTGATTTTTTTAATGTATTTGGATTTAAGTTCCCCTTTTTGGTTAAATTTATTTAATATTTGAAAAATATTTATTACTTTGGATCTATATATGGTAATAGTTGGTCCTTCTTTACATAAGGGGATTTTTTACAATCTATAAAATCTAATTAACTCTTCTTGTGGGTAGTACAATTTTGACAACCATCTATCTAATCCACCAGGGTTTAGTTTGTCTAAAAAATTTACAAATTTCATCATGCACTAACCAAAATTGTTTCTCTTCTTCTAACATACTTGGTATTGAATTTACTCCATCATCTTCTATTATCTCCCGTAACTTCCAATCTTTCTTTCTAACTGCTTTATTTTTTTCATCTTTGCAGGACAATAGATATCTCTTTCCTTTATTTAATATAAGACAAATATTCAGCATATAACTTATTTTCCTTTTCTAGATATTCCTGTTTTACATCGTTACTCTTCATAGACCAATTCATATTGAAACAAACCTAATTAAAGAAATATCAATCATAGATCAACATTTTTTACTTTAATTGAAGCCCTTATAGTGGCCAAGGATGGTCTCCCCAATATCAGTAGTTTCCTTTAATCATCCATGTCTAACACTAATAATTACGCTATAAAATATAATTTTTCCAACCTAACTAAGATCTTTATGATCATCCCTTAAGGGTACTTTACTATTGGTACCACTAGTTATATTGAAACTCTAGTTATCTTAATGTTTTCTAATCCCAGTCTCTTGAATGTGGTGTGGGACATAATATTATTTCTATAAACTAAATCACACAAATTCTTTCAAAATTAATTAGATATATTATTAATTAGATATTATAAATTACTTTTATCTTATTGATTCTTGGTTAACTCACCTAACACAAAGTCAGTCATTCCCTTATGAGTGGTATTGGTCATATTTCACCCCATATATTTTAGTACAAAACCAACTATTTCATGAATTTTGAATACATTGTAATTGTTAAAGGTGATTCTTCAAAAGGAATATTAATATGAAACTTTATAAAGTTTTAAAGATACTAACATCCTTGTGCCTTCAATTTCTATTGATTTTTTCTCTCTTGAATGGAATGGTTTTCTTGTATAGTGAGTGGATTCTCTCTTTCTTATTATTCAACTTCCTTTCACTTTTCCCTTTCCTTTTCCTTTTATTATTCTTTTTTTTACTTGGTCTTTATATTGATTTATTTTATTTTAGGGTTTTCATTAATGGTGTTTTTATTTTTTAATGTTATAGACATTAAGTGTAGTCGTGTGAGAACCAATTTATCAACTAGAAATAATCATAAAGAAATTTATTTAGGATGGTTGGTAATATTTATAACCTGTAATTCTATATTTTTTAAATTTATCTTTTTGATCTTTAAAGTCTTATTTATATTTTTGATTGCAGCCTCATTTGTGGTCATAAATGTGGTCATAGTCTTCTTTAGTGTGTAGAATTAGATTTTAGGTTATGGGCCTTTTGTGATTAATAACCTATATCACTCTTTTTAAAACCTTAACCTAGTTGTTTTTATGGAATCCAATCCTAAAAATTATTTTATTATTTGTAATCATCGTAATTCAGTCCTTTATTATAGAGTTATTATAGTTGGTATTGGGTCAAAAAAGTGTCCATATTGTTAGTTACGGATTCCATTTAAGATCAAATACATTCATTATTATCAACCATGCATACACCTCTTCATTAATATCCTTTCAATTTCCTAGAAAATTATTTCTCTCCATCTTATCTAGTAATTTATTTCTCTCTTTTGATTATTTCTTCATTAACAATCCTCAAAATGGAGCATTAAAATTGACATATTTTACTATGAAATTCATTTATAAAATGTTTGAAATAAATTCCAAGTTTCAATTCCATGATGGGTGAATTTTATAATTTAATTTTTGAATCTCTCACATGAATTATAAATGTATTCTTCATCACATTTATTTAAATTTAAAATTTTAATGTGAATATCCACATATTTTGAGGGAGGGAATAACCATGTGGGAAAGTTCCTTATCAACACATCCCATGTAATGATGGATTGAGTTGTATATATATCTATTCTATTACTCTATTTATCATTGAAAATATAAACAATAATATTCTAATTGTTCCACTATAGAGTTTTTTAAACTAAAAAGTAACATAGTGTTCAAGAAAACTCCCTTTATATGAGTTTGAATATTCGTGAGGTCACCTGAAGAATTGGATTTAAAATTATGTCATTTATATAATGTTTTTCTTGAGCTTGAAATGGTCGGAAGTGATTTCTCAAACCAAGATACTAGGTTTTACCCCCATGCTTGAGGGTCTTCTATATATCATGAGTTTCATTATCCCCAGATCTCTTTGTGTTACATAGACAAATTTTTGTTATTTTTTATTTAGTCCATCAATGTATTCTTCATTTATCTTCCTTTTTAAATTTATTTACATGTTAGAGTCTCTTTTGAGATTATATTTTCCATTACTCTAAGTATAATATTCATGGATAAAATATTGAACCATAAATCACACCATGAAAATACACAGAATAAAATAGAAAAACAAAATACAAAAAATAAAAATAAACAATTGAAAATCATAAATATACTTGGAAATTATCTTAGGAAATGATGAAAGAAATTTGATACACAAACTGAAAAATCATAATTACTATGAGATGATCAAATTTGGAAATTTATAAAAAAAACATAACCTACACTACTCCAATTCAAATGGATGTAGTAAGTGGTGAGTTCAATGTTGAACTGATGAGATAATTTAAGTAACTTTGGGAAATTATATGTGATTAATGATAGAAAATAAAAAAATGTTTATAATGTAAAATTGAGAATACATTCTATGATTTCACTTCCCATGTTTTTTCTACTAGTGAATCAAATAATTATAGTGCATAGAAATTTTTATTCTCTTATATGGGACTAAGATAATCCTTAGTCTTAGTATTCTCTTTATAACTTTATAAATACTCTTTTATATGGCTAACTACTTTTACTGATTAAAGAATTAGGTGTCTCAATATCTTTTTTAAACATAATTTTAAAAATTACTCAATGTACATGAATAATTCAAGGAAATTAAATGGTGTATTTAATTGTATTTCTAAAAATGTATATGAAATGGTCATTCCAAGAGAATGAGAAATATGATTAAAAATATAATATGTATGTAACAACCCAAAAAAGACCAAAAACGAAAATGTAATTCATTAACACAGACTTAAAATCTTTTACATAACTTGGAACTAAGGAAACTATCTCCTAATTCTATCTATGAGGAAGTATAAAATAAAATAAATATAAGAAAGAAATGTAGAGACATAAAAAAATTAGGAAAATGGTGGAACTTCTTGGTACAGTATCCAATCAAGAATAATTCTCAAAATTCCTCATATTCAGATCCCCTAGACCATCAAATAAGGACTTTTATTTATAATACTTTTAAAAAACCTTGAAAATTAGCCTTTATATCTTTAAATTATCCTCTTCAGGATATCTAATTTGTTTCTAAAGGCCCACATTCAAACCTATTTAAACTATTCATGAAATCTCCAGAGGATTGTGATTTATTAATATATTTACTATACATTCAAATGCTAATCTTCATTCACCAAATTAAACTTCAAAATTTCAGTAATTCATCAATGATCCTCATATTATTCATGCCAAGAACTTATTTTAGAACACAAACTGATCTCCCCATCTCTTAAATTATTTACATTTTGAACTATTCATGGTGTGAATGGTAGTTTTAGACTACAAATGCCTTGGTCATCAATATTATTGATTCATTTATTCTATAAAAATTTATTCAAGATATGAAAGACACCTCAACCTTCCAATAAATATTCAAAATCAAACCCTTCATGTTGAGTACAAGTAATTTTCACTATGAACTCGGACTTCTCTTATTTCATCCTCAGTAGTGGCTCCCTACTTTCATGAATAGAATCTTTGTCCTCATCTATCCCTTAAAGTTGATCATCCAACATTCATAGAAATTCCCATGGTGGTCTTCCCCTTCATAATGTCTCTTCAAAGAAATCTCTATATCAAGAAATGTTGGTGAAGGCATTCTCATATGGTAGTAGTGGCGAGGATGAGTTAATGGTGAGGCAACTATGGTGAGGTCTCTCTAAGTTGGGTGATGTGGGATCTAAGGGAATCAGTGCTACTTTTATTAATGATGATTAGATACCAACAAACTCCATATTACACATCATTATTTATCTCATATATGTTCTGCGTAATCATATTCTATGTCACATCCTTAGATCAAAAAATGTCTGAATGGTTATTAGTAGTCACCCATCAGCCTCTTGTGCCACCCCATGTGTGAGAGGATAATCTTTACATGATTATATATGCCTACCTATATTCTCACATATATCTATTGCCTCTTCATAAGCATTAACACCCAAATTCCCCTACACTAACCCATATAGTGGATCTACATTTAAATGGTTATCATTCCCTAGGTACTTGGTTATCTCCCACTAGGTGTGGATACATGGTTAGAACTTAGGTTGAGGGATGTGCATGGTTTTTTCCATATGTTTTAGTTATTCCAGTTTGTTTATTTCCCAAATTCTAGCCTATAAAACCAAAAATACTTAATATAATCATTCATTAAAAAATGTTTTTCCCATTTTCCAAATTTCATTTTCAAATGTTATTTTCCCATAAAAGAAATATAACAAAGAATATTTGGTAATATTTATCAACTAAATTCAAAAATTTATTAAATTCAACACTAAAAAATGTGCGCATTAAATGTCATCATAACACTTGGTTAAGTAAAGACCCTAGTGATTCCATATCCCATTGAATATCATATATATGAGTTTTCAAAGGATGGTCCTAACAGTTGAGGCCATCGCTTATTCCATCAATATCAATTTTCTATTATTATTACCCTTGATATATTCTAATTTTTATGTTCACTATATAATGGTAATATTACCAATGGTTGTAATGTTAGATGGTCATAATTCCAAAAAGACATATTATGGAATTATTTTATAATAAAAATAAAGTTTTTATTTTAATTACATGGTTCATGTGTTCTATATTGCACTATATTAACAAATGGGACATATATTCATTCAGAAAGTAAATTTAATTAATTAAAGTTTGGGTCATTAAATTATTCCTCCCTTTAGAAATTTTACCATCAGAATTTCATTTCATACACTAAAACAGAAAAGGATAATTATTTTTCACTGATTCTATGGGTTACCATAATACCTATTAAAACATATGGTTCTATAATAATACATTACTAGGTGAGTTTTATTTTCCAAATATATCTTTGTCACTATGGTCTAAGACCTTAATTAGTTTTTCTTTACAATAATGATCACTATCCAACAGTATCACCTCTAGATTTGGTACATGTGACGGATTGTTATATACTTCTTTATGAGGGTTACATAGAACACATAATTTACTTTAGATATGTTCATTGGGTGTGTTATTTGATATCCCATATCTCTGATATGGTCAAAAAATTTAAAGTGATCAATGTATATTGGACTTGGCTTCCCATATTCCCGAACATCATGAAGGTCTTATATAGTGATATATGAACGAACACCTTATCTTCGACTTTAAACTATTAGTCCAACTGTTTATTTTCAAATGGAGCCTCATAATGTTCAATTTTAATTCTGGAATGAAAAAATGTTTTTATATGAGAACACTTCCATTGGAATGTATTGATCCTAATATCCTTGAAAATTCATTGAAAATTGTCTCAAAATATCCTACAGAGTTTGAAAGGTTATTTTAGACTAATCAACTATTTTATGGTGATAATTTGTTCAAAAATAAACATTTTATTCAATTATTTCTATATAATTCTCCAAATCCTTGAGGTAAACCTTGAATCTTGGTCAGATACAATGTAGAGTGGCACTTCAAATAGCCTAACCATTGTATGTAAATCCTAGATAGTTGGTCAAGATAGAAATATTCTTTTATGGGAATGAAATTTTATGACTTAGTAAGGTGTATAATGAAACCCCAATGGAATTATTATCTTTAGATATAACATAGATTGCTATGAAAAAATCTATGGTGATGTTGTTCCATTTCAAAACTCATATGGGTAATGGTTTCCTAATAACTTTAAACTTTTTTAATTCATTCTTAACTTGTAAGAAAATAATTCATTAAGATAAAAATTCTACTGTATCACCATTTAATTTATCCCACCATAAGTTTTTTTATCTTTATACGTATATATACACCCAGGATGAATAGATAAGGATGAGTTATGTATATCATCCAAAATATACCTTCTCATTTATTGTTTAAATGGGAATATATCTAGGTTATAAAATTTATAACATAATATTTATTAAATTGGAACTCTCAAATATTCACTACCATTCTATGTATCTTTATATCATCTCTCTAGGACTCTTTGATATTCAAATGAATAAAAATTTGAGTAGTCATTTGAGCAAGGTATGGTGATATTTCATCATTTATAATCCACATGTATATTCATTTCATATATAAGAAGACTGGATTCCTTTCAATCCCCATTATAGATAATGTTATGGGATACCTTCTACTCAGAGAATATTCCATTTTATTTTCCTTCCCATATTGGTAATGGAATAAATGGCCATAGTCCTTGATTAGATATAACCACCTTCATTGGTTTTTGTTAATCTCCTTCTATGTTAATGTATAATTGAGGTGTTTATCATCAGTGTGTATGTGACACCTCTATCCAAAGAGATAATGCATCCAAATATTCAACATAATGATTATTGTGCTATCTCCATATCATGAATCACATAGTTTGGTCATCGGTCTTCAATTATCAAGAGAAATAGTCTATCACTTTATCTTTTTCACTGAGTATACAACCCAAGAATGCTACCATATTGTACCCATATAATTTGAAGAAACTATGGATATTTTTTATAGATGTTGTTTTGGTTTAATCCTAAATCACCTATTCCTTCGAATGATCGATAGATATCTATTTACTGGAGATAAAAAACCCTAAGAATTCTACCATATTCATCTAAAACTCACATTTACTATATTTTGCATATAACTTCACCTTTCTCAAGGTATCTACTACTATACTCAAATTCTCCTCATGATCCTCCTTTATTTTTTTGTTGATAAGAATATAATCTATAAATGCTACAAAATATTTTTTGAGGTAATCTCTAAATACACAATTCATCAATCCCTTAAATGTTATTAGAGCATTAGTGATTTTTAAAGGAATCACAATGAAATCATAGTGTTCATACCTTGTTCAAAAGGTGGTATAATAAATATCATTCATCTTCACATTTAATTGATTATATCTTGACCTAATGTCCTCCTTTGAGAGTAATGGGATCCACATAGCTGATCAAACAGGTCATCAATCTATAGTAGACGATGTTTGTTATTTATCCTGATCTTTTTGAGTTGATGACAATCAATATAAGGATACATTGATCCATACCCCTTATTGACAAAGAGAACTAGTTCACCCCATGGTTAAGAACTTGGGTGTATAAATACCTTATTCATATTATCTTTTAGTTTCTTATTTTGTTCTGCTAGTTTAATAGAAGCCATTCTATATGGATACATGGATAATTTCAGTGCTCTAAGAATATGTTAGATTGGGAAATTAATCTCTCTTTCAGGAGGAATACTAGGAAGTTCCTCAGTGAATACATTAATATATTCTATCATAATTGGATGTCATAAAATATTTTTCTTTACTTTTCCTAAATTATTTTAGATATATATATTCTTTCTTATAGATAAATAATATCCATCCTTCCAATGTAGTGTTTAAAAGAGGATGATCCACATACTTACACTTATATAAAATTTTATTGTGATTCAAGATATATAAATTAATTTTATTTTATGAGAAGTTTATATTTCTTTATACAAGGACAACCAATCCATGCCCAGTATAGCATCAAATTATACTAAATGTAGTATGTCAAAGATTTCTAGAAAATATAGATTATAGAGTAGTTATATGTTTAATATGCAATAATTTCCCCATTTGTTGTCTTCTCCAACAACTCACTCTCAATGTTTCAAGGTGGTATTTGAATAGTTATACTATACTTACATGTTGTAAAAGAATTCATTGAACTAGAATCAGAGATTAATATTGTTGTAATTGAATGAATAACCAATGTACATGTCACTTCGTCTGTATTAGTACCCACCTCAGTGTTTGTGATGGCATATTCCAATCCTTACTCTTTATGCCTTTGAGGTTGTTTTCATTGGTTATATTTGATAACCCTTAGTTTACGGAACTCATTTTCATAGTTTTCATGTTCTTTTTAGTTGATACATTAGACAATTGGCTAAGTATTGATCAGAACCTTCTTTCCATTTTTCACACTAGTGGGATTTTTCATCTACCTTCTACATTCACTTGCTCGATGAGCCTCTTTTACACACATGAAGAATCCCCTAGTTCCATTAATATAATTTCTAGGATTATTCTTCCCATAATTTTGACAAGTTTGTAGTTAAATTTTTTTCCCTCTATGATATATGACCATTTTTTCCATATAATTAAACTCTATTATATACATCTTATCCCTAGTATCATGAGACCATTGAGAATCACCTATCTCTATTTTAACTTTAAGTGTGAAATAGATAATTGCATCCTAAATATAAAAGTATTGGATCAAAAAAGATTTTTTTTAGACTTGGATTTATCCCATTAAAAAAGTATTCAACGGTACTTTTAGTTTGATGGAAAATCTAGAGGTATACCAATAAAGCCTTTTGATGTTTTCTTTATAATACCCAATTAATTAAACATCCTTTTTATTGAGTCCAAATAACTCCCAATTTGTTTTAGGGTGGAAAGTGTGAGTAAAATATTTGTTGAAAAATATATCCTTGAATCCATCCCACTCTGTTGATTCAATTTATTCATTTGGATTCATCTTCTTGATCAATTTCCACCACTAATTTGCTTGTAACTCAAATCAATAAATATTCAGTATGACATTATCTTACTCATAGCATATAATAACAAAGAATATGTTTTCAAAAAATTTAATACATTGTTATCTAATTAGGGGATCAAAACATCCACTAAAATTTGAAGGCAATTTTCACATAAAGAGATCAACTATGACTTTCTCTTTCTTAGGAGAAGGAGAATGTACCATGAGATCCAAGTAATTATTCATAACTAGATGCATTTGGGTAATTAATTGCATGATTTTATCAACTCTTGGTCTCATTAAGTTAGGTATGTAATTTGGTAAATCACCACGTTATTTATTAAATTTTTTGTTGTTACAGTTCCTCTTATTTCTATCCATTATCTACGATAAACAAAAAAAATAAAAATGGGAGCATTTAAACTAATAAGCATACAAAAGGGAAACTATGAACTTAAAAATAATAAATCATTAATGGAATAAATTACCTATATTATGAATTTTTAGGTTTTATTCAATGATATATATGGTCTATTTAGTTTTAATTTCCCTCAACTAACATAATATCCAAATCCATAATAACAATTTTAAGGCACATTCAAATTATCCAAATCATATCCATTGGGTGTTTCTAACCAAGTGTGCACTCTTCATCCCACACATCTTGCACAAAGTTAAGATCAATTAAATACTCAACTACCCTTTTTCAATGTGATTATCCCAAGATGAATTTTTGTCATACCAACAACCACATTATAATATCCTAATAGGGATGTAATTTATAGTAAACCACACACTCTATAAATTACAAAAACTTTAGGATCATCTTCTTAAAATTATCCCTAGGGTTTTCTCTAATGTTTTAATGTCCTAATTCCCAAAAATAACTAGACCTCGTATTTGATACCAACAATAACAACCCACATATCTTATAAATTTAATTTCATGATTTCTAACTTAAAGATCCACATGACAGAATCCTAGAGAATCAAGAGGCCCAGTGTATTTAGGAGAATATATATATCTACCATTAAATTAAAAAATAAAAGTGGAATAATTATTTCCAATCTTTTCAATATGATCGTAGGTTCCTTTTAACTCATAATACTCTATAGGATAACCTAGGGAAAACATAACAAAGGTGTGATCTATAAATACTAGTAAGGGATCAATTAGAGTTAGTATGATATATATGTGACAAAAGAAATATAATGATGATATAAAAGTGAATAATATCATGGAATCATGGAATATTAAAAAATGATATAATAAGATGAAGGCATAAAAAATAATGTTCTAACATAATAAAACATGGCATCACAAGAATAACAAGACATATTAACAAAGTTTCCCTGGATAAAAACTCATGAACAATATACAGTATCTAATGAGATTAAAATATTACCCAATTTATTAAAGGGCAACAATATTCACCCTTCATAAGTCTAATTTTATATGTGCCATGTTAATTATATAGTATAAGAATGTATTTAATCATTTCAATACCATGATTATGTAATGTAGATTTCATAAAGGGAAGTCCCCAATCAAAGAAGGGTAGTTAGATATTGATTAATTCCAATCAATAAAAATTAACATTGGGAATTCACAACACAAAATATATAGAATAGAAAAGTAAGAGACAATTTCTATATCATAATAGGTATAAATAAAAGATTATATAAGGGATTAATGAGATTTTATGGTAGTATCCAATTATTTGGTACTTTTATTGGAAAATAAATAAATGTTCAGAAACAAAATACAACATAATTCATTTATAATCAAAAGGATTATTATAAAGGAAGATTCTGACTGGAAAAAAAGGAGGTAGATAACCCCTTACCATGAAAGGTTTCTTCCTAAATAACATGAGGATCTTATTAAAACCATAAAAAATATGGGAGGGTTCCTGAGAAAGAATATGGGAGGAAATTATTGATCAAATTTTTTTGAGTGAAAAGTAATGGGATAATAGGTGTGTATTTATAGAAAATAAGGGCATGTATTTATAATTTTTGAACTTGGGCCTTGGGAATCCAATTTAAAAAAAATAAAAAACCATTGGTCTTCCCATGGTTTTTTCCCTTGGTATTTTCATAGATGGAGTGGTGTTTAATATTTTAATATCTTAATAACTAAAAATTTTAAATTAATAAAGTTTTTCAGGAGGAAAGTGTTTCATTTAGTAAATAAGTTTTTGAAAATATTTAAAATAAACTTTATGTATTGGATTACTCATTATAGGATTAGAAAATCAATATTATCACTTTAAAATACCTTATTTTAATGAATAATACTATTTTTTGTCAAAACATTCCATTATAGTATTTATTACATTAATTTTTCTCCATTATTATGTCATAATAATTACCATGTATTTCTACCAAATTTATTTTTTATCCAGAAAATCTCCTTACTCAAAAAATTTTGAAACAATTACTATTATAAATATTCAATGTTTTGATTTCAAAACTTAAATTTATTTTTATCAAAATAATTTCATAAATATTATAACTTTAATTTTAAAATAAAAAATATTATTTATTTAAAAATACTAATCATTACAATATATTAAACTTTTTAACCTTTATAAAATATTCATGAGACTTCCTAAAGTTATATTTTCATTAATATTCACATAAATATATTTTTATAAGAAAATTTCATGGAAATAAATATTATTTAAAATTATTTAATTTATAATAAAAATGTATTTTTATTGTAATCGTATATTTTCCAAAAAATAAAAATTCTTTTTTTTATTCAAAAATATCTTTATCATATCAGTCTTACATTCATCTTCATTTTTAGTAATAACAAAATGGGATCTAATTAACAACAATCTTGTTTGAAAAAAGAAAAATTTAAACATTCTAATAATAAGTTATAGATACATAACCCCTTATTACGTCTTCATATTCCAAAGGGGTAAGCTTCACGGTGTTGGTACTTTCATGGGGTGGTTTAACGAACATTGATTGACTGGTTACCTCTATAAGCTTGAATATCTCCTCTAATTGATTCCATTCAATTGTCAATTGTCGAATCTTGACTTGGGAATGGTCATGGGAGAACCCTAGTGATTCCATACCTCTTATAATCCCTAAAAAAAGTTTTATAAGGTACGATCCAACATGTTAAGGCTATTGATTTTTCACTATGCATCAATTATATTTAATTATTACCCTTAATATATATTAATCTCAAAGGTCTATTTGTAATATCTATATTGCCAATGGTTGTAATGTTCGATGGTCATAATACCTAACACTAATATTATGGGTTTATTTTATTATAATAATAATAATAATATCTTGTTGATTTTCATTATGTGCTTCATGTGTTCCATATTATAATAAATTACTAAATGGGATATATATTCATTCAAAAGTTACATCTAATTTATAAAATTATAGGTAATTATATATATATTACCCATCAATATCATCATATAATACTCCTCATGAAAATAATTAGCATGGAATATCCATCAATGGTTTTCTCATTCAAAGGATTTTAATTAAAAAGTTACCAAATATCTAAGGGTTTCTTTCCAACATTATTTTAAAATTTTCATTATTAAAAATTAATTTACATCTAGAAAAAAAATGTGTGAACTTTATCTCTAGGATCCAAACCATTTTCTTCTCCTATATTTATTATTGGGTTTTTACTTTTCCACATTAATTTTGTTATGTGAATGCATTATTTTAATGTTATAAGTATTATACTTTACAAATATTTCTTTCTATGTTTTAAAATGGTTTTCCAAACCATTTTAATTTTTATTTATATTAAAATATATATATATATATCTTCTTATTTTTCAAATTGATTTATAAAATAATATTAAATGTGTTTTTTCATATAGGTAAACATAAATTTATGTTCCTTAGGGGATATAAACTTATTCCACCATCAAACACCTTTCTTTGGATGGTTTATAAAGTGTTTTATGAAACTTTTTATGAAGTTTATATGTTTTTTAGGGGTTAATTATGTGATCTTAAAATATTAATATTTTTATTTTATCATATAACATATATATATATATATGGTTTTGATTATGTGATGGGTGGACTAGGTATTATAAATCCCTTAAATAGAAAGGGTAAATATTGATACCTAATGATATAATATTGATGGCAATGGGGAGTGAACCCAATTCACTATGGGACTATTTACACTATGTGTAAGGGAATGTGGAGTGAACCCAAATCACTACGGGACACTTGAAATTATTGTGGTCTTGATAGCTATCTTTAACTAAGGAAATGATTTTATGTGCTCATGTGTATAACAGGCTCTTATTTCATATTATTATACATATAATATTTTATCATATATCATGATTGGTAAATGATGACTCTTCACTCTTATGAATCTTGTATTTTTAAATGAAAAAGGTTTATGTTAGGACTCATGGTCTATGGTCTATAACTTATTGGGTATGTTTTTTTAATTTATAATATTTTTCTCATACCCTTATTCTTATCTTATACTTACTTATGATATTTTATTGTTATCTCCTATTTCTACCTTTACTAGGAATCTGAGCTCACCACTTCTTATGTTTTCATTTCCACTGGTTATGAAGAAAGGTATAAAGTGGGTTATTTCTAAGAATAGTAATATGTGATAAGAACTTGTGTGATATGTTTAATATTTTTTTAAATAATTTTATTATGTATCTAATATCCAAATACACTAACACTTTTTTTCTTTAGGGTGTATATTATTGATGGATATAATAAATAATAACCTAAAATGATTGTATATAAATTTATTTTATGATTTGTTTGCCTTATTTAGTATCAAATCAATGATTATTTATTTTTGGGGACTTGGTTAGTTATTTTGGGGGAATTAGATTGGATAACCTCGGTGAAAAAACATATATATAAGTCTAAGCATAAGATAGCATTCTAAAAAAATTAGATTAAATATTGTGTGGTTTATTAGTAATAAAATACATTTATGGATACAAAAGACTAGATGTAGGCTCTACAACAGATTCATCTTGGAGTAATAAACTTCCAAAGGATATTATGGTATTAACTCAATCTTCACATTATACATAATAAGGATGCATAACTACACACATGGAATTACACTCTTAGGGAATATTCTATGACGATTCGCATGATCTTTATGAACCATTATAAAGGATTTGAGAAAACATTTAGGGTATGTTTAGTAAACATAATAGAAAATAGAAAATTAATAGCATAGATTGAAACCTAGAAGTTTATATGTTTAGGTATACACATTATTTGTGATTTTTTTATTCTAATTTCATAGTTTAAATTTTAAAAGTATTCTACTCCCTAAATTTTCTTTCATTTAGTAAATTTTTATAATCTAGGGGAAGTGATTTGAAAATGGCTATGAAGTATAATGTGGTGACTATCCCATTGATCAACCAAATTTTATGGGACATGGGATAAAAGACCTCATGATAATGCTCACCCAAATTTCATAATATAGGAATGATAATGTGAACCACATAGAGATCCCAAATTCACCATGTAAGGAGAATCTTTTTATTGGTCTTTTATTTTATGTGAAAATTTAAAATTAGTTTAGGGGGCCTTTAATCCAATTATTTCAAAGAAATGGGTAAATTCTTTTGAAAAAATATTTTACATTCTCCAATTCCTAAACCATGAGATAGTTGTTTTGGATCTACGTCATTAAAAAGTTGAATTTGATTAATGGTGTAATCTAATCAAGAATATAAGTCAAGACTATGAAATTTAATCCATAAACTAGGAAGTTTTATTAGGGTATTTTTAATAATTATTTTCCTTAAACACTTCTCGCTAAAATGGAGAGAGAATTTCTGAAATTGAAGTAAAATTATGATGAATCCTTTAGTACCTATAAGTAAAATTTTAAAATATATTCAAGGTATGATTATAATTTTATCATTGGCCTAGAAATAAAAATTGATCTATTATTTAGTGACTTAACACCATGTCTCTAAATGGAATTGGCTATAAGAGACTCTAGTAGCTAAATATAAATAATACGATGTTCTTCCTAGGTACAAATAGGGAGTGGAAAATATAATTTCTCTTAGGGATTTAGAGAAAACAATAGAAAATTTTATTTTAAAAGAAATTCAAATTATAAAACCAATGGAGGAAAGAAAATTAATTTCCCTTAATGCTAAAAATTTGGAAATAAACAAGGAAGAAATTACCTCAATGGAATAGTTAAATGATTAAAATGTGGAAAATAAGGCCATTTAAAAATGAATGTCTAATACACATGAAAAGACCAATCAACGAGGAGAAGAAATATCAACCAAATGAACTACCCAAACTCTAATGCTACAATTAAAAGGTGTATGAAAATTACACAAATTAGTGCCTAAATACAAACAATAATAAATTAAATTGATGTTATTAACCTCCTAATCCAAAGGATAAAGGGAAGGCATATGTGATCAAAACTACTAATGTGGGTCTCTAGTTAGAAGTGGTAAAAGGTATACTTATCATTCATCTAGAGTGATAAATTTCTTATTTGATTCTACTTCTACTCACTCTTTTATGTCTGGGTAATTTTATATGAGTAACATATCATCCCCAAAACAATTAGATATTGAAATATTAGTAAAAACATTTAGTGGTATGATGATTACATATCATGTTTATAAGTCCTATATGATTGATGTATGGGGTAATTTTCTTCCTATAAATCTTATTATAATCCTTGTAGATAGATTTGATATAATTTTAGTCATGGGTTTCAATTATCTATATAGATCCCATATTATTTACCAAGGTAAGTCACATTTGATACCCCAAAAAAACCTAACTGTGATGATAAATATGAACTTCCAATGGAAATTAATTCCATTATATGGGTCTTAATACCTTCTCATGATGGGTATCTAGTACAAATGGTTGGGGATAAACTCAAAAATCAAGATACACCTATTATTTTTGAAAATGATGATGTATTTTATAAATAATTAACTAGTCTTCCCTTGAATCATGGAGTTGAATTTTTAATAGAACTCATACTTTGTGGTATGCCAAATTCAAATGATCCTTATATAAGGTAACCAATTGAGTTATATTAATTGAACAAGAAACTCCTATGGAATATAGAAAAGGGATTCATATACCCTAGTGTATCACCATGGGGTGCACATATTCATTTTATAAAAAATAACAATGGTTCAATGTGTCTTTTCTTTCATTATTAGGAACCTTTACAAGATCAATATCAAGAATAATTATCATCTAACCCATATTAATGACTAGTTTGATTAATTATGTGGAGATAAAATCTTTCCAACGGTTTGTATTAATTCTCAATATCATAAATCAAGGGTCAAGATAGAGGATATTTCCAACACAACTATAACATCTTGAACTAGATTTGACTAAAATGTTACCCAATTCAATTCGCTAAAATACCTAAAGAACGTCTCTCCATATTCCATAGGTTTCCGACTAGCATTGAGGGCCTAAAATGTGTCCATGGAGAGACTAATCTCTCATATAAATGTTAAAAATAGCATAAATAACCAGATATCGTACATAGAATTAAATAAACATAGTATAGAAGTTGAAAATGAGTTGAAATATAATCTTGTTGTAACAATAAGTGAAATTCTATAAAATCCTGAACACACATTTCATACATATGACACTAGCCACCTACTGGTCTGAGCATACATGAAGAAGTACATAAAAGAGATAGAAATAAAATTACAACGCACTACTAATAACTCCAAGCTAGACCAAATACCCAATCTTAATTACACTATCAATCTGCTCCCGCCCAATCATAAATATCTATGTGATTATATCTACTCGATCATGAAACTATGGGCCACTCCCAAACCATCATATATCTTTCCTCAACCAAAAATTAAACATAAGGCCTGAAAAAACATGGAGGTGCACATATAGGGAGTGTGAAACAAATCTCAGTAGTCCACCACCAATGGTAGACCTATAATCTTCTTTCGTAAGATCATGGTCATGAAATTTGAATAGCCTAGTTGAGACACAACTACAATGATAATGATAATAAGTAAATAAATAATTCATATCTAATCCTCAGGTTCATGATCTTAATCGATCATACCTGCTTCATCCAAAGCTCAAAATGTCTTTAAGAAATGTGCCTTAATGTATATATATTTATTTGTGTGTGTATATATTCTTGTAATTATATTTAAATATATATATATATATATGTATGAGTAAGGAGACAAATAAAATGAATCAATTGCATCAGATCCTTATGTTTGTAACCCCAATCATCTGGACATTCTATAAATAAAGATTTGAGATGGATTTCATGCCACTAAATTTCTGTATAATAAAGTTGATCCATGTGTATTTAACCCCAATTGATGGTACTTACATTAGTCTACATTGGAAATGTATCTAAAGAGATACATCACTATAGGTTCATACATGTTCTAACCCTTGGTTCACCTGTACTCACCTCCAATCACTATAAAAGATGGTTTCATGTAATATATAGAAGTCCTATAAACAAGGAACTAATTTGGATACCAACCCAGTCAAATCATATCTAATCTATTTTGATGTTGGATTATGAGGTCTAAGTATATAGGAAATCTCATAATTTTAACACTGATGATCCCCAAGGGGGACTACCCTTATGTGATAAGAATACTCTCAGTATCCAAGATAACACTTGAAATCTATTCATTAACTAACCAAATAGACCCATTCATAGTTATCTTAAGGAAATTAAGTAATGTTGTGTCCACCTAAACCTAGGGATAATCCTAGAAATAACATGACGATATCAATGTAAATCCTCAAGGATATCAACAACATTAGCATATCAAGGAAAGTGAACCCACCCTAAACCTTTGGTAATCCACTAGATCCTAATGAATAGGCATCCATAGGGAGATACAAGGTAAAAGGGTACTCTTATAAACATGAAATCCACCTCTAAAGATACCTAAGGTTGGAACACCAATGAATAATTTTCATTCCTATAATGGCATAAATCAAAAATCAATCTCATGAGGAAGACCTAAGAAGTAAGTCTGGTAGTCCCCGCCATAACATCATATCACCTTAGGCTCATTGACCGAATAGCAGGAAGTACCTATGGAAATCCTACAATACAAAACATCACATTAGGATCATAGATCGAGTACCAGGAATTACCTATGGCTATCATAGCTTCATCAACATAAACAAAGTTAATGTATAAATAAAAGAGTGAGTTTGGTTCAATGCCTAAACCTACCACTACTACCCCAACCTCATGGGATTACATGTTTGGAATAGATTATATGGTGATACCTACTACTATCTCTACCTAAACCCCCAATGTACTAGATTAGGGTTGGTCAAACATCAAGGCACCCACACGGTCCTTCATGTCAAACCACTGGAGTGGAATCCTACTTGAGATTCTCAATGTCTAAACATAGGTGAGGGAATACCTCTTGGGATCTTATAATTCATCATGTAGGGAATGAATCCCTCTTGTGATCCTTGGAAAAGGTGAAAAAGTGGAAGAATCCTACATGGGATCCTTAGAAGTAGTAAGTATACATAGGAATCCTACATAGGGTCATCTACGCCATAATATAAGTAGAGGTATCCTATAAGGGATCTTTGGAAAATTTAGGTAAGTAGATGAATCCTACATGGGATCCTTGGTTAAAAATAATCTAACAGCCTTATGGGAAAGAAGGTCACACATCACAAAGGATATTTTTTCAAGGGAAAGGAAACATATGAAACAATTGAGGGATATGGCTCATGGTCCATACTATATAAAGTATCACTCTTAATAGACAGCTATATTCAGTTACTGGGGGACAAATATCTCTACAAAATCTCATTTCCCCAAAACTCCACTTAAGATTCCTCAAATCACATCAAGGGTTTCACCATTGTGATCTCTATGGGATAACTCTACAAATAGAATACTTATAGATATAGCTATTACTCCATAGAATAAAAACAAAAAACCTCAATAAGGTAACATTGGGGAAGTACAAATCATGTAATTAAAGTAATGGTTTGTACTCCAAAACCTCATGCCTGGCCACATACTTCTTCATGGAATAAATAATATTCAGCCTATTCATATACTACTACATGTCAATCGCATACACTAATTTTGTCCATGTACTACTACTACATGGCTTAGACACACCTGGGGTCTATCTATGTACTTGAAACACAGTTGTGTCCCCCTTACATGGGGTTTCTTCCCAAATACTCTCTCTATATGTCTATGTACAACTACTTGGAATGCACTCAAAGTATATGGTGTGTACTTTCCAAAACTCATATGTCCATGTACTCAGCTTCACAGCCAAGTACATGTCCATGAACTGTTACTTGGTGTTTACTTTCCAAAAATCCATCTTCCCTGAACAAGAATAATACACAATGTGTGTTTAGGGAACCACACATCATGTGATCAAGATCTCCCAAAGAGAAACCCCTACAATTGTTCCAAAATTCGTATTTTCCCTCATTTTAGAATAGATTGACCCTCTGTTAGTCCTTAGTAACCATAAATTAGATTTCAAACTTGAAAGTAGTAAATCTATGTGGATTTAAAGTAAAAACATAAAATAATCCTACCTTTGAGTGGAATCCACTAAATATTAACACGTCTTCTCATTCCACCACTGTTGCGTGATTATTTGGCTCCTCCTAAGCTCTGGGGTGGAACCTCTCTTCTTCTCTCCATATTTTTATCTCTATCCCCCCTATTTTAATCTTATTGAAGGAAAATCATAGGGGGGATGAAAAATAAGAAAGGGGAAAAGATATAAAATAAAATGGGAAAAGGAAATAAGAACAAGAAATGAAAAGGAAAATAGGATCTTGGCTTCAGATCCAACACCAACACAATTTTATGCCTCACCTATGAAAAAACAATCATTCTGGACTCAACGATGGAGAAAAACTCTCAATATGATGATCTATTCAAAATATATATATGGACTAGCATGTGAAAATAAATTCATATTTAATTAATTATTTATTTATTATTGATTATTATAAAAAAAATAGAATAGATTTTATTTCAAATAAACTCTTGTCCTAAGGTAAATTTCATATTCTGGAACCAATGTTGTGGTCATAAAAATAATCCAACATCATAAGTTATTAAAAAAAGATCATTTTACCCCTTAGAATCATCCAAAAAAATAAAATTTATGCACAAATTCCTAATTCAAACAAACAGGGGACTTTAAAATCATCCCACCCTAACCCTTCTTGACCCTAAGAAGCCATGGAGATCAAATAGCATCCATTCTCTCATATTGATTATTTTTACAACTATGCTATCTTGACCATCCAATGACTGGTATCATATAGTTAAAAACTCCTCCATCAAGGAATATTTTTAACCATGATTCATCTGATACTCCCCACCAAGGGATCACATTTATCATCACCTCGCAACTGAGCTCCAAGGACAACTCTTTGTCTATCCAAGAACACAATGATTTTAGTGTCTATAACTGCTCATTCTAGAGAAATAATAAGGAAATCTCAAAACATCACTTATTCCCGCTTCCTGATAATGATTTCCATGGAAACAAAATTCAGATCATGACAAGGTTCATGACCTTTAAGGGTCCAATATTACACTCCCTGTCATATGGATTACCTCATAACGCTCCTCAAGTATAACTTCAATACGTTTCTCCATCAAATCAGAAACAATATTTGAAAATCATTGTATATATCCAACACTCTCTCAGTGTACTCAGGATTATCACAAGTTATCTAATTGGATCCTCTCTAACTAGATGTTCATTAAGATTCCATAAATATGTGTTTATAACTCTCCCTAACCAACTCTCACATAAAAATAAGATATAAATTCCTTTCACCAACTCTTAACACCGTATATCCCAATAATTCATGTCTTGGTCTAGACACTAGTCAATTTCCTCATAGCACACGATCTATTCCCAATGTATTCTCTACCACAGAGATATATTTCTCCCTTAATTACAATTTTAGGGCAACAATTTCCACATAATTCATTTAAAACCATCTTTCCTCAACTCACACATATACACTCACCGATTTATGATATAAAATATACCATGTGTAATGTAATTTTACCATTATTACCTAACTCATGCTTCTATTATTCAACCATTATAAGGATATGATGATTGTGCTATACAGTACATCATTATCATCAAGGTAGAAACTCTCTTGGAAATCATCAAAATCTGTCATCTCACTTGTGACATGATTTATTCTAAAACCATCCATCACATAATGTTATCTTCCAAGAATAAAAGAATCAACCATGACACTACTAGTCCACAGGGATAGGAACCTAAATGGTCCGGACTATCGAACTCAGTCTCGATACACAAGAAACCCAGTTCTTTCCTAATAAAAGAAGTCATCGCAATACCTATTTTGAAATACTCATGATCCCTCTATGAATCGATCACAAAAAGAGCATGAAACCAACATCACTGCCCAATGAGGCATCATAAACCCGATCTAATCCCCCCATGCAATTTCCCCTTAATCAAACGGAACATCAACTTACAAGGTTCTAAGTCAAAATTAATAGTCTCTAGGACTTTCACCTAGCCCTGCCAATAAATTCTCATAATAGTGGAACTAGGTATAACCACCTAGCCCAGAGGTCAAACCTATAAACATGGTCACATCTCATCAGTTGAAATCCACACACTTGTCTCAATCCAATTCATCTAATGCATATGTCAACCCTTTATATGGGAGGTAAATAAAAAATCGACCTACAAGGGTCAAAACTATCAGGCATCGAACTAATAGGTCCCTAGTCACCTCTAACCATCATTATAAGGGACTTCCCTTATAGAATAAGGATATGAACATAGAAAAGATAACCAACAGATCTTCACTTGGAATATGTATAAGGTAATAACCCCTCAAGTTTTTATTTCACTAAGAACGCACGGTTACCTAATGTAATTACAATAGGTAATCCAAAAATCTAGACATGAATTAATTTAGGTTAATTAAAATATTATAGTAAGTCAGAAGGAAAACTCTATGTATTTTATTTTGAATTCTTGTTAACCATGCCTGAAAAGGATACACCCATAAAGGGTCTACTGAAAAGGAGTCAATTTCTAATGTTAACCTACAAGGTTCAATGGTACTCACATAGTTTGGATTAGTAGAATTTCATTCTAATCTATGTGTAAGAATACTATATAGGTTGTTATAGAAACTTAAAATAACTGAACCTGAGAAACAAAACCCAAAAATGGGTCCAACACATGGTAATCATGTGACTTATTAACCTATGAGGGTAACTAAACCTCCCATACACAATGACTAAGTCATCAGTATCATTGTAAAACATATAATCGTGGATCCTCATAGCCTTCCACCAGAAGTAAATATATAAAATTTGGTCAAATTGACTATAATAAAACCAAGAATCTATTTATGAAAACATCATTTAGGTTGTTATTGACACTTTTAATAATTGACCTATGTCTTCAGTAAATTCACATACTAGTAGGACTATAACATGTGGACCCAACATTCCAAATATAATGCACGTGACACATATTTCCTTAGAAAGATCAAAGTTGATAATATATCACTAGCCTCTCACCAATGGATGAAATCCAAAAATCAATAATAAATCAAAACTCCACATCACATGTTTGTATCTCAAAGTGAAAGTCATAAACAACAATAACATCTCATATCAAGAACTGAAATCTTATCACTCTAGAAACTAGGAATTCTTATCGAAACAAGTAGTCTAAATGCACTAGTATAATATCCATCGTAGGTTCCTATATATTCCTAACACTCCTACCTATAATATCCTAAATATTAAATCAATATGAAAGGAACATCTCTAATACCACTTGGTAAATCCATGACCAGAATGCCAATAAACTAGTGTCCTGAGTCATTTCACCCTAAAGCCTCAATCATGCATCCCCATAAATAATAGGATTCCAACAATCAACGAGGTACTAGGGTGTGTCCATGGAGACATTATTACCTCATATCGGGTTAAAAAATTTCATAAATAACCAAATATCATATATTGAAGTAAATAGAGTACAAAAGTAGTAAATAAACTGAAATATAAATAAGATATAATAATTAGTGAAATACTATAAAATCCTAAATATCCATTTCATAAATACAACACTAGTCACCTACTAGGATAACCATAAATGTAGGAGTACATAAAGGAAACTAAAATAAAAGTACAAGCCTCGAGTGAAAAATTTGATCTAGACCACATTCTTGATCTCCATGAAACTATTGAACTATTCATGCCCAATAATAATAATCAACATAAAAAGGTCTATTAGATAACAAAACTATGTAACTTTCCATACCCATTGACCTTTGTTCTCAACTTGAAAGATGATATAAAGTCTTCATGCACACCAAGGTGCATGTACAGTGGGTGAAAATAAATAGCAGTATTCTACCCCCAATGGTGACCCTATAAAGACAATAGATAAATAAATAATCTAAAGATAATTTTTGGTTCTGTGATCCGGAATGACAATGCGCTCTTCATCCCAAGGCAGAAATGTCCCTGAGTAGTGTTCCCTCATATATGTGTGTGTGTGTGTGTGTGTTTGTGTTTCTATGTGTTTGTGTGTATGTGTACTCCCATGATTATATATATTCATATATATGAGTAAGGTTTAAAATAACATGGATCAACCGTAGTTGATCCATGGGTCTATAACCATGATCGTCTGGACATCCTGTGAATAAGGCATTTAGCTGGATTTCATACCACTCAAGACATGTATAATTTTGTCAATCCCTAGGGAAGTAATCCCAATATATGATCCCTACTTTATCCAATGTTGGAAATGTATCTGAACAAGCTACACCACCATAGAGGGATACATATCCTAGCCCTGGGTTCATCAGTACTCACATACAATCACAATAAAAGAGGATTCTATGTAATATTTGGAAGACCTTTAAAGAAGGAACTAAGATGGATGCCAAAACACTCATTACACATGTAATCTAGTTTGATGTAAGATTTTTAGGTCTCAGTCTATATGCAATCTAAACATTGTAACTTGGAAGATCTCTAAGGGGTTGATTGTGACGTCTCGACCCGAGTTCCACACACGGGTGCCTTGAGCTAGTTGTTCACATCGTCTCAACCACACCTCCCTATATTCCAAATCCTCATGACTAACAGTGAGGGTATAATGCAGATACGATGGGGGTACTATACCATCTTTATCAATACAGTAAAATAGAGGAAATAAATAACAGTAACCAACTAATGATAAACAACAACCAGAATAATACAATAACCAAAATATACCAGTATCACAATATGAACAAAAAAATTAAACAATATTTAATACTTAATAGTAGATATTTCATTCCATAATAGGTTTCAATATTCTAGTGAAAAACTGAAATAAATACACTGAAACTACCAAGAGGTTCCTTAAACCATGTATGGTTCTCTCATGCATGATTCATCCCCACTCAGCCATCTAGCATAGGGCTATTTGTATTCTCTTATCCTATAAACATGAAGTATATTTGTGTATTATACCAGAAGCCTGAGTAGGGTGTGACTACAGCTCAGTAGGCCACCAACAATGGCATATAAACCAATATCCGGTTAATAAAATTGTATGAAGTTGTATAAATAATAAATATAAAATGATAAAATAAGAACTTTTATATTTCAATTATCCATTAATAATCCACAAAAATATCTTGGGTTCTTGATAACACTTGAACCATCAATACCTTCTTCGGACCATTCTAGAGTATGAACTATCCCCAAGGGATATCACATATCACATTACTCATGGGTTTTCATTTATCATTTCACTTCAATTTAATATCATGTCTACATGGAACCATAGTTCAATTCCAACATTTTGGGCCTAAAATGACATGGTAAGGACCCCGTTGGTATTTTAAGCATCAAACCATGTCCCACAACCCACCTATCAATCAATCACATGTGGTATTGTGAAGAATCAGTCTGTTTCACATACTCATTCATCACATTCATGCATTTGGGTCTAGAACACCATGTCTATCACCCTGTGTTTATTTGATGAATCAGTCCATGTCCCACAACCTATTTATCAAATCAATAAATCACATATATCACATATTTCATGTTTAACAAGGTTAATAATCATTAACCCTCTCATCAATGTTTCACAACATCGTTTACCATTTCAATTACCAAAATAATCTTGGTCCACCACTTTAATCAGATGGAATAATATGAATAATTCACAATTTAACCATTAATAAATATTAATTCATTTAATCCATTAACCCTTTATGTTTAATACAAATATCCCTTGATTCCCAACATTAATCAATTCTATAATCACATTTATCAATCAAACACACAACCCAATTGATTTAACAATTTTATAATCCCAATTGTCCCACCAATTTCATAATCACGCCATTCTATTAATAAATTAACTAATTGATTAAACTAATTATCCCATAATTTCAAAACCAAATCATTTCATTAATTAATCAACCAAATAATTAATCCAATTCATGATGTGATTTCCAAAAATGTAAATTTCTATTTCATAATTCCATAAAAACAATTACAATCAAGATTATGGGATTTGAAATTTAAAACACCTACCTCAAGATCATTGATAATCATTCACCAAACTAAAAATCCACAAATTGAAGCAGAATGTTCAATTACAAAAAAAAAGTGATCTAGAACAAAAACCTAGATAAAGTATCAAATAGATTAAGATATATCAAAAGCTTGATCTAAACCCATGCCAATGTAAAACAACACTCCACTTGATCCATAAAGGTATATGGGAGAGAGTGAAATATAAACGGAGACAGAATCAAATACTAGAGAGGTGAAGATCCATCAAATAGATCTTTGATTTTTCAATAATGATGTTTCGAAGGCCTTGAAATCCATCAGGAGAATCTGAAAAATATAAGAAATAGGTTTATCCTGATCTATGGTGTTCATGGATATAAGATGGGGATTAGAAATTTTTTTATAACTTTTGAGGGATTTAATTTCCTACATACATGTTTTTTATACTAGGGGAATGGCTTACCAAATTGTGCACCATAACTTTGTGCATCCCCTTATGGGTACATAGTTTCTACTAAGAAGGTGAAAAGTTTGACAAATTGTAAGCCAGCCATGAAATCTCCCTTCGTCTAGGGTTTCATGGTTTTCTAGGGGTAGGATCGAAATTTGGGAAAATCATACACGAATAGTGCACTGCAACTCTTCTTCTAAAATTCTCAAATTTTCACACAAAACACTCTGAAACAAAAACCCACTAAAGGAATACCAAAACAATAGTAAAAGAATACTGAAAAATGAGCATAACAAATCTTCAAAAAAGGTGGGTATCTTATAATCTCCCCAAATTATAGAAACTTTTCCTCAAGCTATACTCCCTAGAAACTCTAATATTCAAAGGTAAAAAAGTCTAATCCAATAATTCCCCATACCCTCTTATCTCTCCCATGTTTCCTGTTGAACACGCCTATAATTCTACAATACATGAACTGTTGGCATGGTCTTTCCCCAGAACACTTTCTCATTGTGATCCCATACACATATTGAATGCTCCTCAAAGGACACATCGGTACCAAGCTCAACATCATCCACATCGATCGCATAATAATTGTTTTGGTGATACCACAAAGGATTTAACACATTAAAATTTTCATACATAGCACTATACCTCTATGGAAGAGCCAATCAATACATCATCAGCTTGATTCTCTCCACAACCTCAAATGGTCCAACAAATATGGGCACCAACTTGTCATCCCTCCAAATCCTAGAGGTAATCCAATATAGGTAAAACCTGAAATAACACACAATAACCCCCTATAAACTCAAGGGGTCATCAACATCTATCTGCATACAACTTCTATCTACTTTGAGTCATAACCATAATCTTCTGAATCATTTAAACCTACTCAGATATATCTTGCATGAGACTTGGTCCTAACAAATATGATTCACTATCCTCCATATATCATATATTTGATCCACATGTCCTACCATATATATCCTCATATGGTTACATTTTTATAGTTTCCTGATATCTATTTTTATAGGAATACTCCACCAATGCTAGGTGCTTCTCCCAAGACCCACCAAAGTCAAGAATACATTCTCATATATTTTCTTCCAAAACTTATAAAGTATGATCCTACTACCCATCTTTTTGGTGGGTGTAAATCCATACTCAAAAATACTTTCATATCAAGTGACTTCAACAAGACATTCCAAATGAACAAAGTGAAATGTTAGTTGAGGTATAAATCTATACTCTATGGTACCCCATATAGATGGAATATTTTCGGAATGTACATATCTCCCAACTGGTCCACTAATAAAGTCTCCCATGTGGACAATAAATGAGATAATTTTTTCAATTGATCTATAATAACCAAATATCATCATTCTTCTAATGCATCCTAAGGAGACCTACCACAAAATACATGGTAAGATTATCTCACTTCCATTTATGAATGGGAAATGGATGTAGTAATCAACCTAGTCACATATGCTCACCCTTCACCTATTTATAGGAGTAGGATCATGTCATGAACCCCAAAATATCATTTTTTATGACTAGACACAAATAATGTCAACATAGGTTATGGTACATTTTATTCAAACACAGATGCACCGCTCACTTTGAGGCCTAAAATTCATGCATCATCTCTTCCTACAAACACAAAGGCATAACTATATGTCCATAGACATATATTGTTTCATACTCATCTATGTTCTAATTGGAAGGTGATTCCCCCCTTAAAGTCTTTCCATAAAGTCTAAACATTATGGATCCTCATACTGCATCTCCCTGATAGGTCTCAAAATTTTCTACTCTACTGATACTGATACAAGAGTTGTCTGCTACTAGCCCTCCCAAACCATAATATGCATTTCAGTAAACAAGATCATCATATTCTACTCTGAACTAGACTCTTGAACTCCTTGAGTCTGATTTTTCTTAATTATAGCATCTGAAACAACGTCTCCCTTCTCAAGCATATATACTAGCTCAAAATAAAATTATTGTGTATAATCAACCCATATATAAATCCTATGATTCAAGTTTCATTAATAAAATATATACTTTAATATATTGTGATTATTATACATAGAAAAACGTTTACCCAATAGATAACTCTACTTACACTTCAAAGAATAAACCACAGTGGCTAACTCGAGTTCATGCATAGGTTAATTCTATTCATGTAGACTCATCTTCCATGGCCCAAATTCCCAAATATGGTCTCCATACATCAGCACTGCTTTGGGTACTATCACATATGCATGAAAAAACACTATATAATCCTCACCTGACTTGGGTAGGATCAAAATGGGAGTGATATTCAAGAGCATCTATAACTCCTAGAAAATATTCTCACATTATCCCAACGATTCAAACTTTACTCCCTTCTTGGCCAATCCTGAAAGTGATGCTTCCAAGCAATAAAAGTCCTAGATTAACCCTCATTAGTATCTTTCTAATCCTAGAAAACTACGGATATCGAAAATATTCTTGGACTTCTCCAAAGAAAAAATAGCTAGCATCTTCTTTGGGTCCAATAACACACCCTCCTATGAGATGATATTACCTAATAGATATATTTGATCAATCCATAATTGACACTTTGATATCTTAGAATATAGTTTATGCTATCTCAATGTACTCAAGATTATGTCACGATGTTCATAATGATCTTCATGAGTCTTATAGTAATCCAAGGTGTATTCCATAAAAACGAAAAACAATTCATCCTACTACGTGTGAAATATTTGGTTCATAAAGCCCAAGAATATTTCTGGAGTATTCATCAGCCCAAAAAGCATCATGACTAACTCATAAATGATATACCTACTTCTAAAAGAAGATATAGGTATTTCCCAAGTTCGAACTCTTACCTGATGATACCAAGATTTCAAGTCAATCTTGGAGAACACACAAGAACCTATAAACATACCAAAGATATTATCAATAAAAGGAAGATGAAATCAGTTTTTCATTATCATTCGGTTCATCTTCTGATAAATGACACATAAGCACAGTTTATTATTGTCCTTATTTAAAAACAGAACTGGAGAAACACACTAATGGAAACCAGGGTTTTCCCAACCCTCCTATACCAACGGTTCATCAAAACCATTAGTATAGGAGGCCTTTACCAATAGTTTCATAAAACTGTTGGTAATGGAAGACATAGGTGACGATTTCCCAACGGTTTTATGAAAACCATTGGGAAATAATTCCCTTTACCAATAGTTTTACACAAACTGTTGGCAAAGGATGGGAAATGTTTCTCTTTACCAACAGTTTAGACAAACCTTTGGTAAAGTTAATGTTTTCCCAAAGGTTTTTAAAAACTGTTGGGAAAAGATACCCAGATTTAGAACAAATCGGGAAGTACTACCTGCATTTGGCAGTTCTCCCTCGATTTCAGAATCCCCTCTCCCCCAATTTGTAGAAGCCCCGCGCACGCCCTACTTTATCAAATCAGCTGCTCCCCAACCAGGTTAGAAGTCCAAATATTTATGTATTATTGCTCATTTTACACTTATCTTGCATATTTATCCATTTATGAAGGTTGAAACCCTAAATTTGGTGTAAAAAACTTATCTTTTTTAATTGGGGATTTGGTTTTTTATTAGGGATTAGGTGTATGAGTCATTCCCCTTCCTATTATGGGTGGTTTTAATCAAAAGTTATGATGTTGCAACCATTTATGATGTTGTTGTCTCTATTTAATCTCATTTTCCCTGACTTAACATTAAATTCTATATCACATTTGGTTTATGTTTTTTTAATTTCTAGTTGAGTTATTTTTGGTTGATGATTATCCCATGTTAGTTATTTTCAATGGTTTGGCATAGAAATTTGGCATTTAATGTGACTTTTCCAAATGGGGGTGCCTTGAGAATACTCCAAATATTTGTTAAAAATAATCAAAGTGATTTTATTATTTAAAATTGATTTCGAAAGATATTTCAGAAATGATTTAATCTTTAGGAAAGTGTTTTATTAAAATGAGAATTTTTTTTAATAAGGGTTGTGTAATATAATTTGTTATAGTACACTTGTTATGTGACTATGTTTGGTATTTAGTAACACATGAGATAACTGGTGTCTGAGAATATGTTGTGAAAGAGATTCCATGGTTGTTTCAAGATTATATTTATGTTTTGAGCCGATTAATGAGTTGTTTTAAAGATATTTTGAGATATTTACCTTATGTTTATTGGTGAAAACTGGGATCTGTAAAGGTGGTTCATGATTAAGACATATAATTACTGCTAAACATTTGGATAAACCATTCCGAGTAGTGAATTCTTGAAATGTTTGATGTTTTTAGTCCTTTTTTATTTAGAGTTTCTTTTTATGCTTATGTTTCTTATTGATACCTATGATGGGAATTTATTTTAGTTTCTAAATCGGCTGAGAATCCCCAAGCATGCACAGTTTATGAAACCTCTACTCTTATTTAATTATTCTATTTACACAGCCTATGTAACCTATACCCTCATTTAATCAGTAAACTCAAGTTATTAATTCAAGCCTTAATTCTCACTATCATGTAAGAAATTGAATGATGTATACCCATCCTCACATGATTTCTTACCTTAGATAGTGTCCAACATATGGAATACGAGCTTTTGAATTAATCAGTTAACCAGGATCATATATTCCATTTCCCCCAAGATGACTATACTAAAATAACTTCAGGGTCAATTAAATATGGTTTTCATTGTACGTTGTATATAAGGTGTCCTTCTTGGCTAATACTCACTTTTATGAGGGTGGGGTTCTTTTCACTAGCCATTCTGGCATGTGTTGACATCCCTAAAAATGTTAGATAAGTCACAAGTTTAATTCAGTAATGTTGCTATCATTGACATACTTTATTATTAATCTCAAATTTAAAAATAAAGGTTTTTGTATATAATTTATGAAATTAAATATTTTTACAAGACATGAACAAATTATTAGTGTAGAATCCTAAAATTTATTCACCCATGGGGTGCGCTTGACTTGGGGAAGTAATTGGGTAATGAAAGGTATGGCCATAGAGGTGCCAATAATTAGTTATTGAACATGAGTGAATGATTTGGGATGCCTATAAAACATAATAGCACCTGAGGCATGTGCCTCTTATAGACCTAATGAAAATGAATATAAATAAATTTTAATTTAATTTTTTAGTTCTTGCTATTTACATTATTTTAATAGTTCACTACATCGACTAGAAAATTATTCCTTTATCGTTTACTTAAATGTATTTTCTATTAAAGTTAAATCCTATTGAATTGTTTATGACAAAATGACTTATATAAATTCTTTTTACAAAATGTATAGAAGTTGTCTGTATGAAACGGATCGGATCTCAATCCATTTTCAAAATAATTTGGAGAGCTTTATAGATTTTTCATTTCACAATGATTCAGATAGTGGTCGCATACACTACCCATGTTCCAATTGTGTTGGTAGACCTTGGTTGAGTTGTGAAAAAGTTAGCTACCACATAACCAAATATGGTTTTCAAGGAAACTACTTTGTGTGGTATCACAATGGGGAGAAAATTAAATCTCAAATTGGTGATGATCAAAATGGAAGGACTAGAATGGAGAATTTGTTAGATGATCGGTTTTCGTTTATTCTCCATCATGAAAAAGAAAGGATTTCAACTCAAGAAGACTTTGATATGAGGACATATGATGCATCTAGTGAAAATGATGATATTGATAGGGTGAAAAAATTGAATGATGTTGTCATGACTCCAGTATATCGACAATGTGATAAAATGAAAAGGCTGGAATTTTTAATCCGATTGTTTCATCGGAAAACTATGTATGGGATTTCTAATACAGCAATTGATTACATTCTTACCCTCTTGAAGGATATACTTCCAGATGATGCAGATATTCCCTTAAACCACTATATAGCATGGAAGTTAGTTGAGGAACTTGGATTTTCAAGAAATAAAATTCATGCTTTCCTGAAAGATTGCAGTTTATTCTGGGAGGAAACCGCTGAACGAAATGATTGTATAAAATGTGGCACATCCTACTGGAAATCAAAATCTAATGGAACACCATCACGCGTTCCACATAAAGTAATGTGGCACTTTCCATTGATCCCTAAACTAAAAAGTCTTTTTATGTAGGATGAAATATCAATAAAAATGAGATGGAATGATACCAAGAGAATGAAGACTAATAATGAGTTGGTTCATCTTGCAGATAGATTTGCATGGCAGAGATTTGATGCTCGACATCCTGGTTTTGCAGCTGACGTGCGTAATATAAGTTTGGGTCTTTCATGCGACAGTTTTAATCTGTTTGGGCAGATGCTTACTTCGCACAGCACATGGCCAGTTTTTATACACATTTATAATCTTCCCCCATGGTTGTGTATGAAAAAACCTTTCACTTTCATGAGTATACTCATATCTGGTCCTTCTAATCCTGGCATTAACATTAATATTGATTTAAACATGCAACCTTTAATAAAAGAGTTGAAACTTCTTTGGGATATGGGTGTGCGCACATACGATGCATGTTCGAAAGACATATTTCAGATGCGTGTTGCGCTTATGTGGACGATCAATGATTTTCCAGCTTATGCAATGATGTCTGGATGGAGCACGAAGGGAAAACTATCATGTCTTATTTGTATAAAGAATACAATATCCAGAAGACTGAAACATCGTTGTAGTTTCAGTTTTATGGGACATCGATGATTCTTTCTAATGGACCATCCATATAGAAAAAATCATCTAAGATTTGATAATACTATAGATATAGACGATCCACCTCTGCGTATGTCTGGAACTGATGTGCTTAATTAATTGAAAGATTTTAATTTTCATTTGGGAAGGGTCAAATGAAATCTGGAAAGAGAAAGAATGTTTCTACTGAAACCTGTTATAGTTGGAGGAAGAGGAGTATCTTTCTTTATTTTCCTCATTGGTCAACCAATTTGTTATTTCATTTCTTAGACGTAATGCATATTGAAAAGAATATATGTGAAATGTTGTTTTTGATTCTTCTTAATGTCAAGGTGAATACAAAAGATGATTTACGATCTCGGCGTGACTTGGTGAATTGGGGCATCAGACCAGAATTACATCCTGTGCGTATCAGTGAAAATAAATGGAAACTTCCATGTGCTTCTTATGTGATGAAACCTATGGAAAAAAATAATTTCTGGAAGTATTAGAGACTATTAGAGTTCCTTATGGCTATTCAATCAACATATCTAAATGGGTCAACAGAAGATAGTTGAAGCTAAAATCTTTGAAGACTCATGATTGTCACATTCTTCTACATGAGTTGCTTCCAATAGCAATCCATCATCTTTTGTCTAATAATGTAAGGGTGACTATTATTCGGTTGTTCCATTTGGTTAGATATCTTTGTGCTAAGAAGTTGTCCAAGTATTTCTTGCAAAAAATGTTGACAGATGCCCCATTAATTTTTTGTGAGTTGGAGAAAATATTTCCTCCATCATTTTTTACATGCATGCTACATATGACTTTCCATATTCCCACTGAAATACTTCTCAGAGGACCTGTTTCTTTTATTTGGATGTATCCAACTGAATGAAATATGTACACATTAAAGTCTTACGTCCGAAACAGGAATTATCCTAAAGGTTCAATCGTGAATGGTTACTTGGCTCAAGAATGTATGGATTTCTGCTCAATGTATTTGTCTGATCTTACTACAAGAATGAACAGACCAATGAGAAATGAAGAAGAACAGTATGACAAAATTGAACCCAGTTTTCCATCACTTCCTCAAACAGGAGAAATTCCTGGATCATATACATTGAAGACATTAAGCCATGAAGAGCAGGAGATGTCACATCGCACAGTTTTGTTCAACTGTGATTTGTTTGATGACAATATCAGGTAACTAAATTGAATATGTACATATTAAATATATATATATATATGTTAAACTATTCATATTTTTTATCTTTAGGGAACATAAAACAATAATAAATAGAAATCATCGTTCTTTATCTTTGAGAAGGACGGAGGCTTTGCATAGCAAAGAGTTTTTTGCTTGGTTAAAATTGAAGGTAAAAATATTACTGTTTAAAATAATTAAATCAATATTTAATAAATTTTAATAATCATTTATATTTCAGGTATTGAGTTTTTTTGCTGACTCTGTCTCTGATGAAATAAGAGCTTTGGCTTTTGGTCCTAATACCATGGTTCGTGACTGTAAATCAATTGTTATCAATGGGTACAAATTTATTGTCACTCAAAAAGAAAACAACATGAGAACACAACATGATTGTGTTATTGTTACTACCACAACAGATTGTTATGCCAGTGCATCAGATAGTATACCGTGATTTTGAAAATGTGGGTTATTATGGAGTCGTTGAGGAAATAATAATATTGGATTATTACTCTCATGGACGAGTCACAATGATCAAATGTCATTGGTTTGATTCGATGACGAGATAGGGAACATTTATTGATGATTTCGGATTTTGAGTAATTAATATGAACCACACTCTTTCTACCGAAGAACCATATGTGTTGGAATCAATGTCTAGACAAGTTTTTTATGTCAAAGACCAACTTTGACCTGAATTTGGTGTCATAGTTAAAGTAATTCCAAGAAATATTTTTGATGATGGTGATGATGGAATTGAAACTTTCCCTACTACCATTGGAAGCAATCCATTTATTTCTTTTGATGATTCCAATAGCTCAATCGTTAGAGTTGATTGTGAACCTGAAGTTGTGGTTGAAAATATATAGAATCATTCATCCATGTTCTCAATTCTTTTGGTTTACCTCGAGTTGGGTTGTTAAGGTTGGTACTATTCAAATTGATTTAGTATTGATCACAAATATGTTTTAGCTGACTTGACCGTTATGTGAATTTTCAATGTTTATTGGTTGCAGTTTTATTTGCATTGCATTTTCTAATTTGGAATTGAACTGTATTCAAACCTAGTCAAACAATATTTCTTACTTGGTGAACATTACAACTTGTATGATTTATTAAATCCATTCAAGATCTTCTAAAACAATGTATAGATAAATTACAAATGAATCCCCCTATTCCCTCATATATTTAGTTTTTTGGGTTACACATTAGTTTCCTTTTTCTAATTAATTACATATTTGTTTGCAAAAGCAAGAAAATCATCCAATTGAAGAGAGACGAAGGAAAAAATTTTGGAGAACAATCGTCGAATGGCGGAGATGGGCATTCCACAATTAGTGCATGCAGTGAGTACTTTATTTAAAATATATATATTGAAAGAATATATAATGTCATGTGATTAATTATTTAGTAAATATTTTTTGTAGGATCCACCAATACGTCGACAGTTATTCGACGAGGAGCCTAGTACTGGTCCTAGTACTCAGGTTGGTGGTACGAGGGGGGTTCGTACCAGATGTAGATGAGCAGCTCCGCGTACCCGACTAGACCCTTCCCCTCCCACTGACATGTCATCCTTCCCACATTTTGATCCCGGTGTGTCGTTAGGGACACACGGGATATTTAGGCCTCCCATGTTTTCGTAACCTTTTGCATCTTCTGACCCATCTTTTTTATATCCCATGATGATTCCCACTCCCCAGCCAGAATCCAGTCATACAACTATCCCATCTTCTTTTCCTTCTACTTATGTCTCTCTGAGTTTCTATATTCCATCGCCTTCGACTCTTGTTCCACTACAGGGTGTTCCATCAGTTTCTGCGGATCCAATGGCGCTCAGCGATCAGACTGGAGCAGGTTTATTTATAGAACCCAAACAAATTTTTATACCAATATTTATTTTCATTATAACATGTTTTGATAAAAGATTTGTTTTTATTTCATCACAGATACATATACTGACAGGAGGTGGGGCGGGGTTGTACACACATGCGTGTGGTGTGGAATCTCCACACACAGGTAATGGTGGATTACAATGAAGACAACCAAATGGTTGAGAAAACAGGGCAGCAATTTCGGAGTTTTTTGGAGATGCTTTCCAAATACTCCAACATCATTCTTGTCATCACGCTATCATGGAGACAGTTTCCACATGAGGTCAAGGATAGAGCTTGGCCAGAGATATGGGTAAAAAAATATGTTTTATTTAATGCCATGAATTATTTTTGTATTTATATGAATTAATATTTTGGTGTCAGCATCGATTTAATTTTCCTGATAGTGAGGGTGCACGACCGGAACGTCTAAAGGATTTAGGTAAGATTTGGATAGCCTACAAGATTGAGTTCTATATTGGCTGGCATGCTAGAGTTGGCACTAAGTTAGAGGCGGTACCAGTCGTGGATGATTGTCCTATAGAGCAGTATCGGCAGATGATTACTCATTTGACAACTACTCAGTTTAAGGTATTAATTACATTTGAGGTATTTAAATAATAAATTTCATGTTTTGAATTAATATTATCCTTTGAATTATCTAATTTTATTTAGGAATCATCTGAAAAAAATATAAAAAAACATTGATGCAAAAAAATATATCCACACACCGGGACGTACTACGGTGCCAGATCATGAGAGGAAGCCGGTATAACAATTTTTTATAAGTTTTATTTACGACTTACATTTTCTTTTGTTTCCTCGATTTTTTAATCATTTTCTAAAGTTTTCATATAACTTTAGTTTTCAATGTCATTGTAGAAGAAAAAACTGAATATTGAAGGACGTGTACCTCGAGCAAAACTGTTTTGCTCGAGTAGACGGAAAAAGGATGGAAGTGCCATCAACGAACCGACTCAGCAGCAGATTGTAAGTTTTAATATGTTGATTTTATATTTTAATATATATTTTGTAACTTAATAATATATTTATATTTGTAACAGGCTGCTTTAGAGGCCCTCGATTCCCAAGAACCAGACAATTTTGGGCCAACTGATCACTTACATCAAGTGTTGGGAGAGAATCATTCTAGAAGAGTATGCTGCTGACCTAGGATAGCCCCGACGAAGTATTGGTGTAACAGCCCGAAATTTTATGAAAAATATACTTTTTTATTTCACTAATGTCTTGTGTTGTACGCTACACCAAAAGGAGCTTGCACAACCCGCATCCTTGACTTTCCTTGCATTACACGCAATCGCGACCTTCCTCGATAGTGTGTGTAGTACGCAATACCGAGTTTCACTAAACAACGATATGCTATTAAAATATTATTATAACTAGCCGTTATGAATAGTAATAACCACCTTTTTAAAATTTTAGAAAATTTAGCTCTCAAAATGGACTTCATTTTTGGATTCGGAGTATCGAATTTAGCCTAAGGTGAAATTTTGGTACTTTTCGGATAACTTTCATATTCTGATGAATAGTGAAAATTACTAAATTATAATTAAAAACAACTTTTTTAATCAAAATAATTAACAGTGATAAATTATTAATTTGAGTTGTTTTAAAGTATATTTAGAATATATTTTTACAATTTAATACAATGTTGGTCATTGAATGTAATTTCACATTTAAACCAGACATAATCAAGTGTCAATCTTTTGATAGATATTGTTTCTTAAAAACACGTTATTTGTTTTAACAGAAGGATTTAATTATAAAATTAATTAATGCAACTTCTATGTTATGAATTTGTTAAAATAGACTTCATTTTTGAATTCGGAATATGAAATATAGCTTAGGATGAAATTTTGCCATTGTTCTAAAAAACATCAATTTTTGATGAATAGTGAAACTACTAAGTGGTAGTTAAAAAACTGAATTTTTCATAAAACTTAATTTTACCGCTTCTGTGAATGGAATTTCAAAAATCCGAGAGACACGGTTGATGTCAGTAAGTAAAATGTGGTTCAATGAGATGAAAATAATTTTTGGTGAATAGTAACTTTTTACTTTTATTTACCACGGTTAAAAGTAAATAGGGTAATTAAGGGTAAGAATGATATTAATATTACCCTAACACATGTCCTAATTCTATTGGACAAGTGTATCTCGACCAAAAACAACCTTAAGTGTAAAATATTATCATTTAGGCCCACTTGGATTAGATTAGGACATTTATTATTATTTAATTCAAAGAAGAGTTAAAAGAGTTAAACTCAAAGTTTATTTACTAAAACATTTTTAATATAGGGTTGTACATAAGATAAATTCGATTGTAAATATTAATTAGAAATCTAAAAAGATTTCCTACATAATGATATTTTATTTGTAATTTTTAGACATCAAATAATTTAATTTATTTATGACATAAAGATGATGCAGTAATTATCTTATTTATGAAATATTGACATAATTGATGTTATAAACACCAAAATAAATGTAATTTGAGACTTTTTATGAATTCCACTAATTTTCTAGGTTACTATGATATTATAGTGTTGATTTAATCAACTTTTTTCTAACATATATTTCTGTTATGACTTTCACAAAAATCATATATCAAATAGTGTCAAAATTGACACAAAATAGTTTTTAAATCAAATATTATATTATTAATTGTTATTTTATTCCTAAAAATCTAAGGTTCGGCCAAATGACTTAGATAAGGATATATATATTAATAATAAACAATTTGGGGTTCGTTTGTCATGTTATAGTAAGAGTATTAACGATATAGTAAAAGAAAACAAAAAGACACGGTAAAAGTTAAATTATTTAACTTAGAGTTAAATCTAATTGATAAGGTTAAAATAATACCCTAAACTTGTCTAAATCATATTGGTTGATAGTATTTCGACCCATACCCACTTTAGCTTCGAAATAAGACCCTTTGGAACCATTATAAACCGATTTTGACTTTAATATAAAATAATATTTTGAGATATTCCTAAGGTGCCCCTCTCCTCCCTTATAAAAGGACACCTCCTCCCCCTCCTCCACACACCAATTTGAGCACTCAAGCTCGGCCAACCCCTGCCAAAATCTCTTCTCCACTTACCTAGAAACATCCTAGAGGTTCTGGTCTTCCTCAAAGACCAATTTTAGTGCCCTAAGAGGAGGTCTCAAAGAGGCGCTTCAAAGAAGAGGTAATTACCGTTACCAATTCTTTCATCTTTATTTCTTCTTCCACTTCTTCTTATTTGGTTGTTTCATTATGAAGTAATAACATCAGTATCACTCATATACTGATATGTTATTTTAAGTATGAAACAACCCTATTTCACCATCTATCCATCCTACGGAAAAATAAATCACCGCGCGTGCGTACGTACGGAATACCGTCTCCACGCCGTGGTGTAATCTATTTTCCACCACCACCTTACATGGATGGGTATAATGGTGTAAAGAATAACTATACATAGTTATTACAACATCATATTGATTCGGATATATGGTATAATCCACTCCAATTCAATTCAATAATTATGGAAATGATATCATCGCTCGTGCGTACGTACGGACTACCGTCTCCATGACGCGATGAGATTTATTCTCAATGATTAACCATTCATGAATGATTATAAAGTATATATAATATGTACTAATGAAATATATGACATAATAATGATACTGGATTTATTTATATATTTATATGTATGTAATCTACTTAATTCCATTCAATTCAATAAGGAAACGAAAACAGCGTTCATGCGTACGTACGGACTACCGTCTCCATGAATGGTGTATTTCTTTCCATTTAATGATTTATTATATATATGTATATCCTGAATATATATATATATATAAATCATGTTTTATGTTCTGGAATTAAGTAATCATGATCTAAGTAATCATATGAATAATTACAAGTCAAAACACGGACGACAAATGAAACAATTTTACCCAAAACGCTCTTTAACATGGAATTTACAAAAGAACGGGTAATATAAAGTCATAAGTGAACCATATATGATATCATAACAATGAATATGATTCTGTAATAAGTAAATGACATTATTTAAATCATTATACAGGAGGTTCGGACACTTACGAAGGAAATCGGACCTAAGGTAAGGGAAATATCACAATCTCATTTTTATCCGAGATTGTTTATTCGTAAGTATTTACTGGGGTGTATTTTATCATCCACATCCATGTTTCATCAATATGTAATATTATTTCCATCCACCTACAATTGTTTAAATCCATTTTTACCTTTCGGTGAGTTTTTAGTAATATGTATGAAAGGAATCTTTTCTCATTTTTTTCGTACGAGGTACTTTTTGACTTTTCCGACAAAAGTACGAAGAATGTTTTTTTTAACTTATACGGAAAGAATGGATTTTTAAAACAGTATTTCCAAAGAAGCTTCCTTTACAAGTATTCAAGTTTATTTTTAATCAACTTCTTTTAGTTTAAAATTGTATGACATGTTAAGAAAGGAAAAGTATTTTTGAAGTAGAAAGGATATTTTCCTCAAGAATGAAGTTCAAGTGTTTTATCAAAATTATTTTCCATATAAGATAATAAAAGGGTTCTGTTTTTATCCCTATTATTACATGGATTTGATTATTTTGTGATGGAAACATTTTTATGAATTCCTTTATCTTATATGAATTGTTTTATGATGTCATGTTGTTTAAGAATCCCATTTTTATTACATGGGTTATGCGATGATGTATGATTTATGATTATGTGGAACACATAAGAAAGGATTCATTATAAGATGGGTGGGACCTATATCTCCCTCCAATGCATTGGGTAAAGATTTTATATCTCATGAGATAGACATGGCTGGAACGGTAGGTTATACCGGTTCAGTGAAACAGGACTGGAACGAGGGTGACTCGGTTCAGAAAGGGACTTTGTCCACTAAGATAGTCTTGTCAATGAGTCATGACTAACAAGAAATGATTTTCCATGATTATGTGTGAATTCCACAAAGTTTCATGTTTTAAGTTATGATTATTGTGATTACATTTCACTACCATGATTTATCCCATGTTATGAAATTATGATCTCTTTTGCATGTTAAGATTTCCAAAAGTTATGTGCTTGTGTATACGATGTGATTGATATTTCTTTTGTTTACACTTACTGAGCATTTGAGCTCACCCTTTTATGTTTTCTTTTCCCCAGGATATAAAGAAAGGTTTTAGGTAAAAAAAAGGAAGATCTTTATGGGAGATATTGAAGATCTTTCACCACGATTAGAAGATTATGTTCCGAGTTTCCAAAGACACTAAACTATTACGATCCTTGCGTGTGTGTTTTTGTTATGTACCAAGTATTCCGCAAAAGTAATGTAATGTCCATGTACGTCAAGCTTCGGGTCTCTACAGTTGGACCCCCTCAGGTATGAGTTGTAGAGCCACTGAGCTGCAGTAAGTTAGGGCACAGGCAGAACAGGTTGATAAAAGGGCCATAGAGACGGCAGAACAGTCTGTTAGGTAAAACAGTGCATTTATGAAATTTATTGAAGTTCTGCGTCCAACACTTCCACCAGAGGCAAGCCCAGCTTTTAATGAATATATTTCGTCGATACCTTCTATATATGGTGCACCATGTGGCAGTTCTAGTGGTGGCCAAGATTATGTCCATCCTGACGATGATGATGGCAAGGAGTTTGATGTGGAAGAGGTGGGAGAAGAGGAGGGTGAGGTGGAGGGCGAGGGTGAGGAGGAGGGCGTTGAGGAGGGCGGGGACGATGACGAGGACAATGATGACCACGAGGATGATGGTGATGATGATGTTGATGATGGTGATGGTGATGTGGGATAAATTGAACTGTTACATTTTTTGACTAATATTACTGAGATTTTATGTTTAATCTATTCTAGTTGTTGGTTTTATCTAGACCCGTAGTATAGTATTAGAGTTGAGTTATTTTTATATATTGTTTGTTTTCATGGATTTTGATGTCTTTTAGTGGTTTCGGTGTATCTTGAGCATGTTTGTAGAGTTTTGTGTGTTTGGGAACTCTCCGGACAGCCCCCACAATCCTCCTTGGACCCCAGACAGCCCCTCGGACAACCCCCAGAACAGCCCCCCCACCCTCCTCCTTGGTCCTCGGACAGCCCCCACCCTCCTCCCTGGACCCCGGAACCCCCCCCCCCCCCACCCTCCTCCTTGGACCCTGGACAGCCCCCCGGACTCCCCCCCCCCCCCACACACACACACCCTCCTCCTTGGACCCCGAACAGCCCCCCCCCCCCCCACCCTCCTCCTTGGACCCCGAACAGCCCCCCCACCCTCCTTCCTAGACCCCGAACAACCCCCCCCCCCCCCCCACCCTCCTCCTTGGACCATGGACATCCCCCCGGACACCCCCCGGACAGCCCCCCGAACAGCCCCCCCCCCCCCCCCGCCCAACCCACCTCCTTGGTCCCCATACATCCCCTCAGACACCCCCCGGACAGCCCCCCACCCCCCCCCCCCACCCTCCTCCTTGATTTCACATGCCTTTTTTTATTTCTCTAATCATGCAATGTTATTTAGGATTATTCCATTTTTGTATGTCTTGAATTATATGAATATCTTGGTAACCTTATTAGCTCATTCTCATCAAATGCATGTGATGATATGCTTTAAATTGAATACAAATCCTTATTGTACATTCTCCATGTTATTTGAATTATGCCTTGTTTGATTTGGTTTACTTGTCAACTGTTAGGATAAGACATGGGTTACATGTTAAGGACTCATGGATGGACTCTTCATTCTCAGGGAATTTAGACTTGAAATTCCAGGATGAATGCTTTGGTTTCTAGTTGAGGGCAACCAGGATGGTTTCTATTACTCGTGAGTGATATTGGTTCCTTGAAAATAAACCAACGACATTTATATTTTGAAAGATGGTAATATCATGCCTCAGGTGATACCCAGTCCCCTATGTGAGATACTTGGCAACCAAGGCTGCCTAAATCTGAGGCGCGGTGTGGCCGACACCACTCAAAGTGACATGTACTAGTCAACCCTGTCTAAATCTGAGGTGTGGTGTGGTCGGGATTTTAAGTGTAAAGAAAAAATGGCATATGGAAAAATAACCAAATGCATTCTTATTCTGTTGATACTTTATCACAACGATCCATGGGTCATATGTGACATGTACGAGTCAACCCCGTCTCAATCTGAGTCGCGGTGTGGTCGGGATCACTCTAAGTGTCTCTCTTATGTTTAAAATGGACAACATTTTAAGTACATATGGAAAACCGACAAAATGGATTATAATTGTGTTGATAATTTAGAACAATGATCCATCGGTCATATGTGACGTGTAAGAGTCAACCCCACCTCAATCTGAGGCGCGGTGTGTCCGGCACCACTGAAAGTGTCTCTCTTTTGTTTCAAAAGGACATCATTTTAAGTGAATACATCAACTGGAATATGGAAAACTGACCAAACGCATTCATATTGTGTTGATACTTTAGGAAAATGATCCATGGGTCATTTGAGATGTGTACAAGTCAACCCCATCTAAATACGAGGCACGGTGTGGCTGGTACTACTCTAACTGTGTCTCTTTTGTTTAAAATGGACAGGATTATAAGTGAAAGGAACAACTGGCATACAGAAAACCAAACAAACGCATTCAGATTCTGTTGAAACTTTATCAAAATGATCCATGGGTCATGTTTAACATGTACGAGCCAACTTGGGCTCAATCTGAGTTGCGGTGTGGCCAGGATCACTCTAAGTGTCTCTCTTTTGTTAAAAATGTACAACATTTTAAGTACATACGGAAAACTGACCAAACGCATTTGGTTTCCATTTAAACTTTAGGATAACAATCCATGGGTCATATGTGACATGTACGAGTCAACCTCGCCTCAATATGAGGTGCGGTGTGGCAAACACCACTCAAAGTGTCTCTCTTTTGTTTAAAATGGACTTCATTTTAAGTGAAAACAACAACTAGCATACGGAAAACTGACCAAACTGATTCTGATTGTGTTGATACTTTAGCACAACAATCCATCGGTCATATGTGATGTGTACGAGTCAATACCACCTCAATCCGAGGTGCGGTGTGGCTGGAACCATTCATAGTGTCTCTCTTTTGTTTAAACCAGACATCATTTTAAGTGAAAACAACAACTGACATAGAAAAAACTAACCAAATGCATTCGGAATGTGTTGATGATTTAGGACAACGATCCATCGGTCATATGTGATGTGTATGAATCAACCCTACCTCAATCTGATGTGCGGTGTGGCCGGAACCACTCAAAGTGTATCTCTTTTGTTTCAAAAAAACATCATTGTAAGTGAAAACATCAACTGACATACGGAAAACTGACCAAACAAATTTTGATTGTGTTGATACTTTAGAAAAATAATCCATGGGTCATTTCAGATGTGTATGAGTCAACTTAATCTAAATCCAAGGCGTGGTGTGGCCGGTACCACTCTAATTGTGTCTCTTTTGTTTAAAATGGATAGGAATATAAGTGAAAAGAACAACTGCCATATGAAAAACTGACCAAAAGCATTCGTAATCTATTGAAACTTTAGGAAAATGATCCATGGGTCATATGTGACATGTACGAGTCAACCACGCCTCAATCCGAGTCGCAGTGTGGCCGGAACCACCCAAATTGTCTCTCTTATGTTTAAAATGGACAACATTTTAAGTACATAAAAAACCAACCAAATAAATTCTGATTGTGTTGATACTTTAGCACAATGATCCATGGGTCATTTGTGATGTGTATGAGTCAACCACGCCTCAATCCGAGGTGTGGTCTAGCCGGTACCACTCAACGTTGTCTCTCTTTTGTTTCAAAAGGACATCATTTTAAGTGAAAACATCAACTGGCATACGAAAAACCAACCAAACGCATTCTTATTGTGTTTATACTTTAGTAAAATGATCCATGGGTCATTTGAGACATGTACGAGTCCACCCTGTCTAAATCCGAGGCATGGTGTGGCCGGTACCACACTAATTGTGTCTCTTTTGTTTAAAATGGATAGGATTATAAGTGAAAAGAACAACTAGAATACGGAAAACCGACCAAACGCATTTTGATTCTGTTGATATTTTATCACAATGATCCATGGATCATATGTGACCTGCAAAAGCTAACCCAGGCTCAATCCAAGTCGCAGTGTGGTTGGGATCACTCTAAGTGTCTCTCTTTTGTTTAAAATGGACAACATTTTAAGTACATATAGAAAACCAACCAAACTCATTAGGTTTCTGTTGGAACTTTAGGAGAACGATCCATGGTTCATATGTGATTCTTATGAGTCAACCTCACCTCAATCTGAGGCGCGGTGTGGCCGACACCACTCAAAGTCTCTCCCTTTTGTTTAAAATGGACTTCATTTTAAGTGAAAACAATAACTAGCATATGGAAAATTGACCAAACGGATTCTTATTGTGTTTATACTTTAGAAAAAAGATCCATGGGTCATATTTGATGTGTACAAGTAAACCATGCCTCAATTCGAGGCGTGGTGTGGCTGATATCATTCATAGTGTCTCTCTTTTGTTTAAAATGGACATCATTTTAAGTGATAACAACAACTGACATACGAAAAACTGACCAAACGCATTCGAAATGGGTTGATGCTTTAGGAAAATAATACATGGGTCATATGTGATGTGTACGAGTCAACCCCGCCTCAATCCAAGGCACAATGTGGCCGGGATCACTCTAAGTGTCTCTCTTTTGTTTAAAATGAACAACATTTTAAGTACTTACGGAAAACTGACCAAACGGATTCTGATTGTGTTGATACATTATCACAACGATCCATGGGTCATATGTGACGTGTACGAATCAACCCCACCTCAATCTGAGGTACGGTGTGACCAGAACCACTCAAAGTGTCTTTCTTTTGTTTCAAAAGGACATAATTTTAAGTGAAAACATCAACTAGCATACGGAAAACCAACAAAATGCATTCAGATTGTGTTGATACTTTAGGAAAATGATACATGGGTCATTTGAGACGTATACGAGTCAACCCTGTCTAAATATGAGGCACAGTGTGTCCGGTACCACACTAACTATGTCTCTTTTGTTTAAAATGGACAGGATTATAAGTGAAAAGAACAACTGGCATACGAAAAACCAACCAAATGCATTTGGAATCTGTTGAAACATTAGGACAATGATCCATGGGTCATATGTGACGTGTACGAGTCAACCATGCCTCAATCTGAGTGGCGGTGTGGCTGGGACCACCCAAAGTGTATCTCTTATGTTTAAAATGGACAACATTTTATGTACATACATAAAACTGACCAAACAGATTCTGATTGTGTTGATACTTTATCACAACAATCGATGGGTAATTTTTGACGTGTAAGAGTCAACCCTACCTCAATTCAAGGCACTTTGTGGCCGGCACCACTCAAAGTGTCTCTCTTTTTTTTCACAAGGACATCATTTTAAGTGAAAACATCAACTGGCATACGGAAAACTGACCAAACGCATTCAGATTGTATTGATAATTTATGAAAATGATACATGGGTCATTTGAGACATGTACAAGTCAACCCCGTCTAAATCTGAGGCACGGTGTGGGTGATACCACTCTAACTGTGTCTATTTTGTTAAAAATGGACAGGATTATAAGTGAAAAGAACAATTGGCATACGGAAAACTGACCAAACGCCTTCGGATTCTCTTTATACTTTATCACAACGATCCATGGGTCATATGTGATGTGTACGAACCAACTTGGGCTCAATCTGAGTTGCAGTGCGGTCGAGATCACTCTAAGTGTCTCTCTTTTGTTTAAAATGGACAACATTTTAAGTACATACGGAAAACCAACCAAACACAATCGGTTTCTGTTGAAACTTTAGGAGAACGATCCATGGGTCATATGTGATGTGTAAAAGTCAACCTCTCTTCAATCCAAGGTGTGGTGTGGCAGAGACCACTCAAAGTGTCTCTCTTTTTTTTAAAATGGACTTCATTTTAAGTGAAAACAACAACTTGCATGTGAAAAAATGAACAAACGGATTCTGATAGGGTTGATACTTTATCACAACGATCCATGGGTAATATGTGACATGTACGAGTCAACCCCGCCTCAATCCGAGGTGCATTGTGTCTGAAACCATTCATAGTGTCTCTCTTTTGTTTAAAATTGACATCTTTTTATGTGAAAACAACATCTGGCATACGAAAAACTAACCAAACACATTCAGAATGTGTTGATGCTTTAGGAAAACGATCCATGGGTCATATGTGATGCGTACGAGTCAATCCTGCCTGAATCTGAGGCATGATGTGGCCGAGATCACTCTAAGTGTCTCTCTTTTGTTTAAAATGGACAACATTTTAAGTACATACGGAAAACTGACCAAACGGATTCTGGTTTTGTTGATACTTTAGCAAAACGATCCATGGGTCATATGTGACGTGTAAGAATCAACCCCGCCACAATCTGAGGTGCGGTGTGGCTGGTACCACTCAAAGTGTCTCTCTTTTGTTTCAAAAGGACATCATTTTAAATGAAAACATCAACTGGCATACGGAAAACCGACCAAACACATTCGGATTGTGCTGATACTTTAAGACAATGATCCAAGGGTCATTTGATACATGTACAAGTCAACCCCATCTAAATATGAGGTGTGGTGTGGCCGGTACCACTCTAACCGTGTCTCTTTTGTTTAAAATGGACAGGATTATAAGTGAAAAGAACAACTTGCATAAGAAAAACTGACCAAACGCATTCGTAATCTATTGAAACGTTAGGAAAATGATCCATGGGTCATATGTGATGTGTACGAGTCAACCGAACCTCAATCCGAGTTTTGGTGTGGCCAGAACCACCCAAAGTGTCTCTCTTATGTTTAAAATGGACAACATTTTAATTATATATGAAAAACTGACCAAATGGAATCTGATTGTGTTGATACTTTAGAACAATGATCCATGGGTCATTTGTGATGTGTACGAGTCAACCCTGCCTCAATCCAAGGCGTGGTGTGGCCGGCACCACTCAAAGTGTCTCTCTTTTATTTAAAAAGTACTTCATTTTATGTGAAAACAACAACTAACATACGGAAAACTGACCAAAAGATTTTGGAATATGTTGATACTTTAGGAAAATGATCCATGGGTCATTTTTGACATGTACGAGTTAACCTCACCTCAATCCAAGGCACGGTGTGGCTGATATCACTCCAGGTGTATGTATTTTGTTTAAAATGGACATCATTTCTAGTAAAAACATCTGGCATACGAAAAACCGATCAAATTATGAATTGAATTCCAGATTCCACATATAATTGCCTTCTAAATTTTAAATTGAATTCTAAATGAATTATGTATGTTTATAATTACGTTATGAATTCTGATTTAATTATGGATGTGTATAGTTCTAGGATGCATTATATGTTAAATGTGTATGAATTTGTTCTATATATTTATGTGTTAGTGGGTTATCGTAGGTACAGTAATTGTATATGTATGTGTTAGTTGATTATTGCAGGTACAATAATTGGAAAGGATAGGGAATTGGAAAAGAGAGGGAATGGACACCCTGCTCTGTCTTCTGTGCAAATTGCAGGCTGCTGTGCAATTTGCACAGCATAGGCTATTCCAATGGTTTCAAACCACTGGCATAGGATTCTCAGTATTTTTTTACCAACTATTCTCTATGAACCTTTGGTAAAAAAACTTTTCCCAATGCTTTAGAAACCGTTGGGAAAGAAGTTATATGGTTGGTTGTCCCAACAGTTCAAGCCAAACCATTTGGAAAAACTATCCCAACAGTTGTTCCAAACCGTTGGGATAGGTTCATTTTTCTAAGATATCCCAATGGTTCTGTGTAAACTATTGGGAAAAGCTTTCCCAACGGCTTACTTACCAATGGTTTGCAGAACCGTTGGTATAAGATATACCAACGGTTCTGCAGGCTTTCCCAACGGTTCAGAACCATTGGGAAATTGTCCATTTCCAGTAGTGATAGAAGGTGATGTACTAGGATGAATAAACTCATTATCCATTAACTCTTCTAGTTGATTCTTAATCTCCTAAATCTCCATTGGTGCCATTCTATGTAGAGGAATAGAAATTGGATCCACTCCAGGAATGATCTCAATAGTAAATTCTACATCCTTCTTAGGGTGAAGCCCAGAGAATTCCTCAAGAAACAAATCCTAAAACCAGTCCATGATGAGTGGAAAGACATCATCATTTACACCCCCATCATCTAACAATATACTTGATACCTAAGTGGAGATCTCCCCTAGTTGTTGATGAACTGGCCATGCATGGATAGCCTTGATATCCCACTCTCTAAGATGAATATAATTTTTACCCTCATGAGACATAAATGTAACTCTCCTATGGTAATAATCAATGTGGACTTAGCATGGTACCGACCAATCCATTCCCAAAATCAAGTAAACTCCTAACATATCAAGGATTTTAATATCCTAAAAAAAATAGTACTCCTCAACCTTAAGATAACACCCCTTGCACAAGCATATGTCTCTTAATCGTACTTTCTAATGTGTATCGATCATCAAAATATAGCACGCAAACTCTAATGCCAGACACAACTCATTCACAAGTTATTTATATATAAATGAATAGGAGGAAATAGTATTAAATAAGTAACTATAATTAATATAAACTAAAATAATAACACCTCTAAATTTCAATGGACCAGATGCACTATACTCAAGTGCATGTTGAACTGCATGTAACAGTACTTCCCATTTTCCCTATGATGTAGTCTAAGTCCCCTGAGATTCACCACTCTACTAATACAGGTGCTCTTTCCCAAAAGTAACACATCCACTTCCATGATTTCCACACCCAATAGAACTATATCTTCTATATTGAAAAGGGGTAGAATATCCCCTTACATCACTCTGATTCTACCTATTTCCCACATCATTACCAATCTATCATGGGTTCCTACAAAAACTTGTAGATGTCCCATCCTTCCACTATCTCTGCACTCTAATATTGGTCAAGGAAAATGTCTATGAATATGACCCATCCTATCGCACTTTTGGTAGATCACATGGGAAATTTATTGAATAACTTACCATTCCCCATAGCCACTCTACTTTACACTGCTCTGGTTAAAATTTTCATAGATATGCTTCCTACTCTCAATAGACATACCACATGGACATGTAGTATAAACTACAGGCTTTTCAATATAAGCCTCATTCAGGTTCACCTCGTATATGAGAGCCTAATTCGCCAACTCCTATGACTTCTTCAGCTAAAATATATTAACTTGAGACATAATATCATAATTAATCCTATATTTATTTTTTCTGTAGTAGCCTCATCCCCTACCAACACTAGGATGAATAACTACAAATAATTAAATAAACATGCCTAGAACATCACAGACATGCTCCCCTGGGTTATCCTCATGAACTCCCTTTCCCTCTCTTTCCCGAGCATCTCAGTGTAAAATTGTTCCAAGAAATTCTTGTGAAAGTCCTTCCACTCCATATTCTCCAGCTATTCATCCCTAGTTTGGATGTTCCACCAATGTTTCTCTTGACCACAGAACATATAAGAAGAAATTTTGAATCTCTAATCAGTAGGAGTATCTTGGGGGTCAAGAATCATTTGGATATACTCAATCCAGAACTCAGCTACCTCAGGTCCACCCACTCCAGTGAAATTCAGAGGGTGTTATAATTGAAACTCCCTTGGAAAGTCAGACATACTCTTCAAAACCTGCCCTACAACTCTTTCCTTGAATTGTATAAACCGTGCAAATTTTTCTTGAAACTACTCTCATGCCACCTCAGTCAGAACTATCGGAGCCTCTAGTTCGGCTATTGGGGGATCATTCCTAGCCATGTCCTCTTATGGTCATATCAACAAGTTTCATTGTGGAGGCATATTTCTACAATGAAAAACAAACCTCTTAGGGAATATTAAACAACATTAAAAAAATTAACAAGAGGGATTCACATAAATCTATAAAAATTCAACCCCCATACCTTGACACATGATTAAAACTAAGGAACAATCACTACCATCAATCATCCTTCATCTAGGTCATGGTTAAAAAAGGTAAACACATTCTAATTAACCAATTTTCTCATTTTATACACATTTATCATTCAAATTATCACATTTTTCATCATTTTAAATTTCTAGTTTCATATTATCCACCTTTTACATTTAAATTTTACAAAAAATAAAATCATTTTTATTAAAACAATTATCCCCAAAACCTTCATTTTTATACATGCCTAAAATTATTAATTACATAATAATTTTTGAGTGCCTAAAATGATGAATCTATGATCAACTCTCATTCAATTCTGGTCCATGATTAAAATATAATAAAATATTAGAATCCATAACATCACACAACTAGTGCATCACCCATGGTTAAATAACATTCAACTGTAATAGAATGCATCAATAACAACAATCCCCACGATGGGTCCACACACCAGTTTGTCGAGCCAGTTTTCCACATAAACTCAAGAGAACCTCCACATACACTAGAGGTTATCAACTAGGATAAATGGTATAATAAATATTCTATGGGGATAATATACCATCTTTATCAAAGCATCACAACAGCATAAATAAATAAAAACAACCCACTAATGATAAATAGAAACTAGAATAATACAATAACCATAGCATACCAGTATCACATGATGAACAAAAATTGGAAGAAATATGCAATACTGAATGGTAGATATGAATTTCCATAATCAGAGTCAATTGTCTAATGAAAAATCATAATAAAAATAATTGGCACTCCCATGCTGGTCCCAACACCATGTATGGTTCCCTCATCAATGCTTCATCCTGACTTATCCATCTAACAAAGGGCTCTTGCCCTTATCCTATCCTGCATACATGAAGTCTATTAAGATACCAATCAGTCATCTCAATTAGGGTGTGACTAAAACATAGTAGGCCACCACCAATGGAATTTAAAATAATATCCATCCAATAATATTGTATGAAATTGTATAAATAATAAAGTAAAAGTGATAAAATAAGAAATGTACCAATACATTTATCCTTTAATTAACTGCATAAATGTCTTGGGTTCATGATGACACTCAAACCATCAATACCTGCTTCAGTCCATGTCAGAGTCTAAACTATCCCCAAGGGGTATCCCATATCACATAACTCTTGGGTTTTAATTTATAATTTCATTTTAATTTAATATCATTGTTACTTGGAAGCATAGTCCAATGCCAATATTTTGATCCTAGAACACCATGGCTTGGACCCCATGGGTGTTTGAAGCATTAGTATGTGTCCCGAAACCAGTTTATCAATCAATCACACATGCTCTTTTGAAGAATCAGTTAATGTCTCACACTCATTTATTACATGCATGAATTTGGGTCTATAATTCCATTTCTAGCTCCTCATGTGTATTTGAAGGATCAATCTATATATCATAACCTGTTTATCAAATCAATCAGTCACATATATCATATATATCAATTTTAAAAAATTTAATCCCTATTAACCCTCTTATCAACATTTCACATCATGGTATACCATTTCAATTACCAAAACAATCATGGTTCAATATGTTAATCGCATGGAATAATATGAAAATTTCACTATTTAACCATTTACCAATATTTAATCAATTAAGCCATTAACCCTTTAATGTTAAGCCAAACATCCCTTGATTCTCATGATAAATCAATTACATGATCACATTTATCAATCAAACACACAACCTCATTAATTAAACAATCTTATAGTCCCAATTATCCCAAAAATTTCATAATCACATCATTCCATTAATTAATTGACCAATTAATTAATCTAATTATACAATCGATTTCATAATCACATAATTCCATTAATTAATTAACCAATTAATTAATATAACTAGTGATGTGATTTCCAAACATGAAAATTACTATTTCAAAATTTCATACACACAATTATAATCAATACTATAGGATTCCAATTTATACCACCAACCTCAAGATTATTTACAAGCATTCTGTAAAACAAAAATCCCCTAATTGATGTGGAATGTCTAATTACATAATGAAGAATGACATCTAGAACCAAAACCTAGATCAAATACCATACTGATTAAAATATATAAAAAATAGATCTAAATAGACTCAAATGGGGAAAAACACTCCACTTGATCAAGAAATAGAGGCAGGAGAGAGATAAATCTAAACATAGAAGGAATCACATACCAGAGAGGTGCATATCCATAAAATGGATCATTGATTCATCAATAATGGAGTCCAAAAGGCCTTATAATCTATTAAGATCCTCTAAAAGAATATTAAATAGGTTTATAAAGAACTAGGGTGTCTATGGATAAAATCTGAAGGTTTGGTAATTTTTTTATAAATTTTCAAGTGTTTAATTCCCCACATGCATGGTTTCCTATATAAGGAAACACGGTTTTCCCAAAATGTGTGCCTTAACCAAGTACATCCCCCTAGGGGTTCATGGAAACTACTAAGGGGGTGAATATTTTGAAAAACTGCTCACCAGAAGTGCAATTCCACAATATTGGGATTGCAAGGTTTTTTGTGTGTAGTCTCACGATTTTGGAAAAATGTGCGCCAACCATGAACTGCCCCTATTGTTCCAATATTATCAAATTTTATCCCAAAGCATGGTAAAAGGAAATACCACACAAGGAATACCAAAAAATGTAAAAATAAGAAACTAAAATGATCATGATATATCTTCATAAAAGTTCGGGATCTTACAGTTACCCTTAAGTGATATGAAAACTCACTAGATCCAAAATAACACTTGAAATCCATTAAATAATATAATCCACAACCTTATTACAAGATAGATTAGGTAAATGTATTAATGTTGCATCCACCAAAACCTAAGGAGTATCCAATGAATCACTAAAGGATAAAAATTAAAATCTTCAAGGATGTAGTAAGATCCTATCTTTTTTTAGGTACCTTCATCTTTGAGATTTTCATTAGACCTGGGTGGGTGAGTCTTCATTAGAGTTGGAGAGACTTTGTGGGGGGGAAATTCATTCAAGGATATATATATCTTTAATGAATTTATTCAAGGTATAGACATGATAATTGGTATTATGAGGGTTTCCCTATGATTTTGGAAGGCTTTATAGGTAGTTTGGGCACTTTCATAGAAGCTAGGATGAAAATTATTTGCTGGACAATTACACGTCAAGTATATATTACACAACATGTAACTAACACCATAAACATATCAAGAACTTGTTCATTAAGTGAAATGAATACACCTTATAAACCTAATTCATGTCGTCTAAGTTTAGATCAGGATTAATATTAACTTGATTCAATGGTTTTTCCAGAATATCTCTTTAATTAAGAAATACACGATGTGAAAATGTTGCATGACGTGTATTCCATGGACCTAGTGGTTTTAAGTGGGAAGTTTATATGATTATATAATTGATTTGGTATAGCCTCTCCCTATCAAACCTATAATTGTTTTCAGGAGATTTTGGAGTTTCTTCCTCCCTTCTGGGCATCTTAATTATACATATGATCCTTGGTCAGTGTTTCTTATTAGGATTTCCGTTCTCTCCCTTTGTTCCTCATTAATTGTGGTGTAAATATTTTTACTACAGGTTTTTTTAGGGTTTTCATATTGATTTGGGATGATCTAGGTTCTTATTTAAATCTTATGTTCCTTATTCCTTGTTATCATTTTTTGTTAGAAGCATTGCATTTATCACCGGTTAAAGGTAGTGAGTCTTAACCTAACCCTATGGTCTTCTTAATTGTGAATTATATACAATATTTTGATTGATCCAACATGATGTGTGATAAAAATAATTTATTCATTAAAAAATAGTAAATAAACTTTTTAAAAATTGATTATATTCCTTTGGATTCAACTATTTATGTGACCTGGATTATGGATACCAGTCGGGTGAGAAAACCTTTTAATAATAATGACATGGAAAATGGTTTAAAGTGTTTTTAGCATGACATGATACCTTATATTATTACTTGATATAGAATCCCTATGTAATGGATTACTTCTTATTAATATTGTTTTTTATCATATGAGATATAAATGAAAGTGTACTTGAAATAAAAATGGTGATTTTCATAATTAACCATTGAGTCTTATGATAAGATATTGTGATATCCTCTTTGTTATGACTTGTGAATTACCTACTAAAATTATTATATATGTGGATCTTCCAGGAGGATAAAGTTATTATATATTAGGATTTTCCCAGTGATACATTCTGAAATGATTATATATAGTGCCTTTCCTAGAGGAAAAAATGCTTATATAGCGGCCATGGCCCAATGATACATATTTAAATGCTAATACAGAGGGATCTGTCAGGTGTTACATACTGAAATGATTATATATGGGTCTATGATCGGAGGTTGAAATGATTAAGTAGAGGCATATTCTTAGTCATTGGATTATGCCATGGTTTATGGTTATGGTTTTCATAGTTCTGCTACACACTCAGAGACATTCCATCATCGTGCCAAAGTAGGTTGTTTTCATGTATTATTTAATTGGTTAATAAATACACATTTTATCAATTTATTGAATACTCTTATTATCGAACTATTTTGTTTTGACATGTTGGTGTCAACCTATTGAGTTTCACTCACACCCTATTTGGGCCACCATTTGGTACCCGAGAAAATTACATGGATATAGGTTTGGAAAATGGTAGAGACTTTGTTGTTGAATGTTCATTTTCCTAGATAGGTTGGTGTTTCGAGATAAGACTAGCATGGGGTTTGGGACTGGGGTCTTTGATATTTTTTTCAATTTTTTTTATTCTTATTGTTTTCAATTTTAAATTTAGATACATCTCAGTTTATCATTACATGATTATTTACTATTAGTTTATTGGTCTCTCCTTTATTTTCTAATGTATGATATATTTTTTCCATTATTTTTTTTTACTCTGATGTTTTTATTATGGATTATTCTACTATATGGTACTCTATTTTATGGGGTATAGTCTCCCCACTATACCTATAAAACACTCACTACTATTTAATGGCCACTAGCATATGGGGAGGTGTGCTTGAGCTCATATAACTGGCATATTTCTTCCACATGAGAGAGTGTTGGATTATGGCGTGTTACAAAGTGGTATTAGAGGAGTAGGTTTTTATTTTCTATTACTCTAATATTTTGTAATGGCATAAAGGAGACTAGTATTTGTTCATACTTTCTAATAAGTTTTTGCATGGGAGTTGATAACCCATGTATGGGGTAAAATCTATGTTCCCAGATATGGGATTGTTATTCATGATGTTTACTTATTATAGTTGATGTTATTTCATGTTGAGTGATTCACATGTTGTCTGATATTATTATTTATTTATATTAATATCGCTTTATATTTCTACTCATAGCCCAGTATGGTGTGAGATGAGTTCTCATTAATCAATATAGGCGCATAGGTATATATATTTACATTCATTATTTATGATAGATACATATACATTACATGTGTTATATACTTTCCTATATGAATTTTCGTATTATATACCTGATATAATTGATAATTAGAATGAAATAAGTTGTTATTTCAGGTTAAAACACTTTCAATCCATGTTTATAAAGACCCAGAGTAGTGGTTCTCTATATATGTCACCTATCAAGGTTATATTTCTTGTTATAGATAGCTTTCTAAGGAGTTTTTTTGTCTTGTAGAGAAAATACATCCTCTTCATCTTCAATTTGAGCATCAGGAGAGTGGTAATCATCATGCTCATAATGAAAATTATCCAAATATTCTTATAAGTCATGAGCATCAGATAGATATTCAACTTCACAAAAGATTTTTGAGGGTCATGTGATCCATTAAAAGAGATAATTTAATACCATGCCTTTGATTTGTGAGCTAATGACATATTTACACCAACAGCATCTACCAATGTTCACTATGGAGGGAGGCCCCTAGGAATACAAGTTTTGGATTGAGTCAATACAAGTGATAATCAAAAATCTTGAGAAACCATCATATAGGAGAGTAAATCTTACAGCATAAATGCTCTATGTACCTTCCATGAATTGGGGGGATATTCTAGAGCAGACTAGGTAGTAGGAGGTGTTATCTTGGAAGGAATTAGAGGTGAAGTTATTGAGACACATCAATCCAGATATGTTAAAGGATAATAAGGCTTAAAAATTCATGCATCTAACAAAGGAGGGAATGTCAGTGATGGACTATGATGTACATTTCATTGACCTGTTGTGCTTTGAACCATAATCAGTTTCTAATGAGGTCTCTATGCCAATACTTTTTCAGGATGGGATTCTCTAGGAGATCAATTCATAGGTGAAAATTTTTTCTGATTATCTTTTCATAACATATGAATGAGGCACTTGACATGAAAGGGAATTTGGGAGAGGCCCTGAGCTGTGGTCATTATATTTAATTAGGGAAAACTGGGAGCACTTATTCTGGTGGTAAGAAGCACCGCTATGAGATTTTCCACCAAGGAAATAGTGGACAGAGTAACCAGGGCAGTTAGGGCAATGGGAATCCATTTTAGGACCATGTTCCATTTCATTGATATTAGTGTTTCAAGTGGAGAAAAAATTTTCTTTGTGTCCATACCTAACATTTGAGTTACATTCTTGTGGTAGGATGGGTCATCTTTAGAAGTTTTTTTCGAATTTCTTACAGTATTGCAGTGGAAGGGGGGTTAGGATAGGTATCGTAGTCTAGGAAGGACTTAGAAACTCCTCAGAAAAAAGCTAAATAGAGTTCCATAGGATGTTATGGGAAAGGAAGGGGACATGGTGCCCAAATAAATGAATGGTAGTACTGGGTATAGGTAATAGATCAAGAAAGACAGACAGGATCCTAGGGCATAGGGGCTAGTCAATTGTACATTATGTAGACTACTCTGTCCAATGTGGGTATAGAATCATCTAACATTAGAGGTAAAATTCTTGTATCTTCTACCATTTATTGTGTTTTATTTGATATAGGAGCATCACATTCCTTTTTATCTAATATTTTTTAAAAAAATTTTGTCTTGGATGTGGAAATCTTGGATGGTTCTTTCAAAATTGACACGCCATTAAGATTATAATCAGAGGATATTAAACATTGAAAGGCATGTTCTCTATAGATTGGGAGTTACCATTTCTTGTGGGAACCATTTATGATAGAAATTATAGGTTTATATTTTATTATTGGTATGGATTTTTTAGTCTAATACTTGTCTCATATTGATATTTATTATAGGAGTGTTAGCTTTATATCTCTAGAAGGATGAAGTTATTCTCACTGGGGTGGGTGGGATCTCCAAGCTGGCCATGCAGAACTAATTTAGTGAATATTGGATTTTATTATGGATCAAATATTCAATACTACTATAAATTATGGAGGAATGAAGTATGATTATTTTCCTTTAGTGGTAGACCATTTTTAAGATGTTTGTTCTGATGGGTTCTACATCATAACACCCAATCGAGAAATCAAGTTCATGATCGAGTTAGGGTTGAGATCAAATCTATTTTCTATTTCACAATATAGAATAGAACTACCAAATATTTAGGAGTAAAATGTTTAGTTGGAAGATTTGGGAGAAAAAGGTTTCATACGGCCTAGTATATCTTCATAGGGTTATCCAGTTATTTTCCCTAAGAATGATGATTATAACTTGTGCTTATGTGTGGCTTATCAAATATTGAACCAAATGAACGTTAATAACCAGTATCCACTTCCACATATTGACAGTCTCTTCGATCAGTTGAGAGGTGATAAGATCTTATCCAAGGTTGATTTGAGATTTGGATACCAACAATTGAGGGTGATACTATCAGACATACCTCGGACTACTTTTTTGAGTAAATATAACTTAAATGAGTTCATAGTGATGTATTTTTGTTTCACAAATGCACCAGTGATATTCTTGGCCTTGATGACTTTGATATTTCATTATTTCCTAGACCAATTTTTTGTGATTTTTTTTACAACATCTTAGTATAATCCCAGTCAGTAGATGATCATGACAAACATCTTGACTTTATATTGAGTACATTGAGAGAGAGTTGGCTTTAAGAAATGCTAACAAGATACAATTTATGTATTGATAATGTTCATTTCTTGGACTATGTCATCTTAAAGGAAGTAGTGTAAGTGTACCTAGAGAAATTTGCGGTCGTGGTATCTTGGGAGAGACCTAACAATTTCTTTGAGATTTGGATTTTTCTATGTTTATATGGTTATTATTTATGATTTTTCAAATAATTCTCTCATATGGGAGCACTGATATAAGAGATGACCAAGAAGGTATTGAATTTCGTTTCATTATATTCTTATGAGAGAGCATTTCAGGAGATAAATAGAAGGATGACCTCAGAATATATCATCACATTATCTTTTTCAAGTAAACTATATACCATATAGTGTGATGTATCCGTAGTTGTACTCATAATAACTCTAATACTAGAGGATCGAGTGGTTGTTTATGGATTCAGATAGCTGATACCCAGTGAGAAAAATTACCCTACTACTAATACAGAGTTGGAAGGGGAAATACATTACCTGATATTTTGGAGACATTATTTTTGGAAAATTTGTTTGTGTTATACATGGACCACAAGAGCCTCAGGTACACATTTTATCAACAAGATATGAACCTTCAGTAAAGGAGGTGAACTGAGTATCTACAGTATTTTGACTTTGAGATTGATTATACACCTGGAAAGGGGAACTTCATTATCTATTCGTTGAACTGAATTTCACATAAATAAAAAGTATGGGAGGCTCGAGATGAGTGGTGGAAGATATCCCTCATTACATAAATGCATCAAGATATTCATGAGTCTCTGGTATCAGTAGCTCTAACTTCAACATCTATTATATTTTTGATTTTGGACAGGATCAAGAAAGATCATTTTTCTCAGACAAAGGGCTTAGTTCTTAGAGACAAGATTTATTGTGGGGAGATTCCATTAGGATGGTCTCTTTGTAGCAGAAATTCTCTTCTTTTTCTTATCCAAGTATGGGTTTCTATAGTCTTTTTTAAGGAGAATATGAGAGAGCTTAATGTTTCTAAATGGGTGGTCTATTCTGATTTGAAAAAGATATATCATGATCTCCATAGACAGTACTAGTGTTTAGGAATGGAGATAGAGGTATCAGTGTTTATATAGAGATGTTTTATCTATTAGTGGGTTGAAGCTGAGCATCAAAGGTCAGTCGGGCTGTTGCAGCCTCTTCCTATTCTTGAGTGGAAATAGGATGATATCACAATGTATTTTTTGATAGGATTCCCCAGGAAACCCCATACAAATGATGCAATATGGGTGATCAGGATTGAGTGAACAAGGTATCCCACTTCTTTCATATCAAGTAGACTTTCACCATTGATGATATAGGTAGTCTCTATTTACTAGAGATACTTTGGTTGCATGGTGTTCTAAGGAGTATCATTTCATATAGATATCATCATTTCACATCACAGTTCTAGAAGGGTCTTCAAAAGGATCTGGGTTCCTAGGTTCTTTTGAGAAGATCAAATCATTATCAAACTAATGGTCAATCTATATATACTATTCAAGTTCTTGAGGATATGTCATGAGGCTATGTTTTTGAATTTAGTGGTTCATGGGAGTAGCATATCCCACTCATTGATTTTTCAGAAAATAACAGATTTTAGGCATCGATCTAGATAGAACCTTTCATGTATTTGTATGGTAGGTTGTGTTGTTCACCTCTTCGCTAGTTAGAGGTAGGTTAATCAACACTTGTTGGGTGTAGTCTTGTTAAGGAAACTTCTGATCAGGTTTATCTAATCATGATGTGGTTGGTGACCACATATAATAGCTATAAATTGTATGCTAACTATTATAGAATACCTTTGGAGTTTGAGGTTAGTAATGATGTTTTCCTTTGGGTTTCAACTAGGTTAGGGAAAATGTCATATAAAAAATAGGGGAATATAGAACCCTTTTTTTGGGTTGTTTGAGATAACGGATATGGTTGGTCCATTATAATAATGATTACCCTTCCACAACACTATAGTTTCAGGCCTGGTATGTTTCACGTGTTTCAGATATGAAGATATTGTCATGACCCATCTTATATGGTATATTTCGATGATGTCAATATTTTTATTGATTCTTCCTTTGATAAGAATCTAGTATTTATTGTGTAAAATAGTGAGAAGTATCTTTGGGGTATGACCATACCTCTGGTTCGATTAGAGTAGTAGCATGAGCATGCTCTAGAGGAGACCTGGGAGATGGAGTCTGATATGCAAGCATAGTGGCTATACTTGTTCATAAAGATGCCAAAGTGATTCTTAGAGAACATTGGGGATAAGATGTATTATGGTGGGGAGGTTCTAGGATCTAGTATTTTTCTAGGTACATCCTTCTTTTAGTTTTTCATTGGACCTCGATGGTCGAGTATTATTCCGATATAGAGATCTGTTTTTGGGTAAAATGAATAATGTTAAAGGATGTATATTTATTTTAATTAATGGAGTATGGGTATAAACATGTTAAATAGGATTTTGAGGGTTTCCCCATGAGTTTAGAAGTCTTTAGAGGAGTCTCATACACTTTAACAGATGATGAGATAAAAATTATTTACTGGATAATTACATGTCATGTATATGTTACACGACATGTAACTTCTTCCAGATGCATGCCATAAATGTTTCATGACATCAAATGGATACATATCATGAACCTAATTTTTCCATTTAAGTTTAAATTGGGATAAATATTAACTATGGGTGATAGGTTTTTTTTGTATCTCTTCAATTGATAAATATAGGACATGAAAGTGTTAAATTCCATGTATTCCTTGAACCTAATAGTTTTAATTGTGAAAATAATTTGATTCTATCATTCATTAAGTTAATCCTCTCCCTCTTATACCTAGGATGAGTTCAAAGTGATTTTGGAGTCTTTACTACCCCTTTGGATGTCGTGATTACACATCTGATCCTTAGTGAGTGTTTCTACTTTGGTTTTCCCTTCTCTCCCATCATTCCTTGTTCATTGTGGTGTAAATAGTTTCACTACGGGTTTGTTTTGAGGTTTTTATCTTGACCTGGGATGATCTAGTTTCTTCTTAAAATATTTTTCTTCCTTCATCCTTATTAAAATTTTCTATTTGAAGTTTTAATTAAGAGTCGGTTAAAGGTAGGGTGTCTGATCCTAACCCTATATTATTTTTAATTGTGAAGTATATGCAATATTATGATTGTGCTGACATGACGTTCACTCAAATTAATTTATAATGCTATTAATGTTAAATAATGGGTTTTAATATTTATTAGATTCCTTTGTATTCAACTATTGATGCAACCTGGATTATGGATACCTGTTGGGTGAGCAAGTCATTGAATAATAAGAACTTGGATAATTTTTTAATGTGTGTCTAGCATGACATGAGACCTTAGGAGATTGATTCATATAAAATCTCTACTTAATTGATTATTTCTTATTGATATGATTATTGATCATATGTGAATAAATCAAAGTGTATGTGAAAGAAAAATGGAAATTTTAATAATTAATCATTGAGCCTTATGATGTGATATAGTAACATCCTTATTATAATGACTTGTCCAGTACATGCTAAAATTATTATATGGGGGGATTTTCCTAGAGGCTAAAATTATTATATAGTGGACATGGACTAGTGATACAAGATAAAATGATTACATATAGGTCTTTTCTTGATGTATGAAATGCTTATATAATAGGAGTGTCCCGGTGATACATGTTGAAATAATTAAATAGTAGGCTCTTCCTATTGTTACATAATGAAATTATTATATATGTGGCTATTCCCATTGGTTGAAATGATTATATAGAGGGAACCTTCAGTCATTTGATTATTACATGGATTATGGTCATGGTTGGAATGGTTGTGCAACATGCTTAGAGACATTCTAGTATGGTATTAAAGAAAGTTATTTTGATGCATTATATTAATTGGTTAATAAATAAACATATTGTTTCTTTATTTAACACACTTATTATCAGAATGGTTTGTATAAACATGGTGGTGTTGACCAACTAATATTTACTCACATCCTATTCAAGTACTTATTTGGTACCAAGTCAGATTGCATGGATTTAGGTTTAGAAAAATGAAAGGGGCCTTGTTTCTAATTATTGATTTTTGTAGATGAGTTGGAGTTTGGACATTGGAAAAAACTGGGATTTGATACCATGGTACTTGAGATAATTTTTTTAGCTGATTATTTTATTTTTATTATTTTTATATTGACATTTAGATACATCTGAACTTGTCATTACATTATTCTTCATTATTGGTTTATTGGTCTCACCTTTATTTCCCAAATGTCTGATATTATATTTACACTCTTTCTCTGTTTCTATGAAAATTATTATTATAGATTATTATACTATATTATATGTCATATCAAGGGGTATAGTCTCCACATTATACATATCACACCCCTTCTACTTGTCAGTATCCACTAGCATACGGGGATGTGCACTTGAGGTCACGTAACCAACTCATTTCAGACATGTGAGAGAGTTCTAGATTAGGGGATGTTACAGATGTCAAAATTATCCATAGATCATAGGAAGTTTACCCACAAACCAACATCTGGTAATCCCCTATATCCTAGAGGATAGGCATCCATAGGGTGACACCAAGTAGAGAGGTTCTCTGATAAACTTGGCTTCCAAATATAAAAATCCATAAACAGGGGGAACCCCAATAAAGAATTGGAATTACTTTAATGGAATAAATCAATAAGAAATATAATGATTAAGATCCTAGAATTACATATAGAATACCCCACCACAACATCATATCACCTCAATCTCATCAAATGAGTATTAGGAAATACCTCTAGTAGTTCCGCGATATATCATATCGCATCAGGATCATAGGAAAAGTACCAAGAATTACCTCTGGAAACCATAATTGCGTCAATAAAAAAATTTAATGCATAAATAGAATATTGAGGGTGGTTTAAAGCCTAAATTCACCACTAATTACACATCCTCATGAGATTACATGTTTAGTACGAATTCTAAGGTGAAACCCACTACCATCTCTACCCAACCCCCCAACGCACTAGCTTAGGGTCGGTCAAACATTGGGGACCCCACTGGGTCCTTTATGTCAAAACACAGAGAGGTATACCACTTGGTATTCTCAATTTCAACTCATAAGTAATGGCATCCATCTTGGGAAACTATAATTAAACACATAAGGAAGGCATTCCTCTTGGGATCCTTGGAAAATGTGAGCAAGTAAAGGCATCCTACATGGGATCCTGAGAAGCAGTAAGTAGATGAATGCAACCTACATGGGATCCTCTAAGTCATAACATAAGAAAATGAATCCTACAGGGTATCCATGGAAAAATTATGTAATTAAATGAATCATACACAAGATCCTCAGTCACAACTAATCTCACAGCCACTTGGGCTAGAAGGTCACATATCGCAAGGGATACATTCTCAAGGGAAATGCCATGTAAGAAAATTTTAAGGGATATGGATTATGGTCCATCCAATATCAAGGTCTCACTCTCAAGAGATAGTTTTATTTGATTAGTAGATGAGAAATATCTTCATAAAAGCTCATTTTCCACAAAACTCCACTAAGGATACTTCAAATCACCTCAAAGTCTTCACCATTGTGATATATGCATAAAAAATCTCAAATGTACTACTCATACATCTAATTTTAACTGTAAGTCATAAAAACAAGAAAAAACACGCAACATAGTAACATTGGGACAGTACACATCGTGCACTCAAAGTACATGGCATGCACTCTAAAATCTCATGCATTTCTATGTACTTCTACATGGACTATATTACATGGGGTTTCACTGTGTACTGCTACATGTCTAGGACATACATATGGTATGGCCATGTACTACTACATTTCCAAGATGCACCTAGGGTATATCCATGTACTTACTACATGGTCATGTCCCCCTTATATGAGGTGTCTTCCCAAGCACCCTCATTACATGTCCATATAAAACTATATGGTGTGTACTCATAATATATGGTGTGTAATTTCCAAAATTCATCTACCCATGTACTTATCTACATATCAAGTACATTTCCATATACTACTACATGATGTGTACTCAAATTACATGGTGTCTACTTTCCAAAAATTAATCTTCCCTAAATAGGAAGAACACATAGGGTGTGCTCATGGAACCAAATGTTGTGTGATTAGGATATTCTAAATAGAAACCCCTACAATAAACTAAAAATGATGGTTTTTCTCATTTAAGAATAGATCATCCCTCAGTAGGTCCATAGTATCCATAAAAAGGAATTAAAAATTTCAAAGAGGTAAATGTATAGGGATTTATAAGAAAATTTAAAAACAACCTACCATTGGGTAGAATCCACTAAAGCTTCATCCTTATTAGTGTTCCACCATTTTCAAACAAAGATTTGGCTCCTCCCAAACTCCATGAATGCACCTCTCTTCCTCTATCCCTCTTTCTCTCTCTCTCTCCCTCCCCTCTCCCATTCATAGTGAATGTAACATCCCCAAACCGATCTGACAAGTATGCCTTTAACCATATCATGGATTTTTCTTTTTATTGACTAGGTGGGGTTAATAATAAATTGGGAGGATTCTTATAATGGTGAAGATGAATATTTTTTGGACTCTCAAATTTAACCAGCATTTTCTACAGGCTTTGGGAGGGTTATATGCTATGTAATTGGGTTACAAGACATGTAATGGTTTTTGGAGGCAAGTCGTGAAAGGCTTCACGCTATGAAGGTTTCACATCATGACCGACCCTTAAATAATGTGAGGTATTTAATGAATGGTTTTTAATTTGAGATAATTCATTTTTCATTGGTTATGGAATTTAATGGTTTCATTGTAAAGACCTGTAAATTTCTAGGAAAATTTTTTCTTAAATTCTATGGGATTTTATGAGTATGTAGTTTCTGACGGCACCTAATTCCGAGCCCCGGTGTTCCCAAAATCAATTTCTGAATATTAGCTTGGGTAAGTTTAGTGAACGAATGAGCGGGGTTTTCTATCTTTAGAACTGGTGATCGGAATTAAAATCTGAGGGCACCGATGGAACCGCAGCGCCGGTAATTACTTAAGAGGACCTTTACCGAATATGTGTTTGCTTTAGAGGAGTTGTTAAAAAATGTGGATTAATTAAAAAGGGTGAATAAAATTTGTGGTACAAATTTTATTCCTAAATAGGTGGTTTTATCCTACATGGGGTAGTTAGGGTGGGACCCACTAACATCCTAACTACCCATGTGAGGATAAATGTGAGGTGGGGCCCACACGAGCCCCAACCCTTCACATTCCTTAAACCCCCTTAAACCCCCCAATAAACATCTTGTAATTATTTGGGTAACTCCTTCCCTACAAACTCTCACACATTAAATCATGCCAACACACTTTGATTTAATTAATTGAACCTCTCCAATTAATTGAGTTATGTGTTTGAATTTTGGAATTTTGAATGCATGGATTGAATTAATAAAATAAGATGAGACTTATTTTATTTTGGGGTTAGCTTTTGTGTTAATATTTGGGAAGAGAGCTCTAGTTACTTCCGAAAATAACGTCACCCTTCGACGAAGAACGTCGTCACCACAAGGAGAGACGAAGTGCCATTCCTTCGTCTCTTCGCAGCTAGGGTAAGACATTATCACCTCCTTGGACGCAGGCCAACGCCGTCTTCGAATCCTCACCCTGAAACGCCATCTTCCGTGTCGCCGGAAAACGACATCGTTTATCGAGGTAGGGGTTAACTTCATTCAAGTTTTATTTATCGACCTTCATTGATTAATTTTCCGCTTGTTATCGTCTTAACGGGAGGAGATAGGAACGCACAAACACGGCCGATCCTCCTCCCCTTTTTGTTGATCTTCGATGATCATTGCGGCAAAGGCGGCGCGGTGACGTTTTACCGCGCGGGAATGAAGAGGATTGTGGATGGAGCGGGCCGCGGTGGTGGTGCGCTGCGCCACCGTGCCGAGCTGGTGAGTTCGAAGGGACCACGGCCGGAGTGGGCTGCGGCGGTGGTGCGCGGCGCCGTCGCGCCGCGCCGGAGAAACCAAGGGAGGCCGTGTCCGGAGAGGGCCACGACGGAGGGGCGAGGCACCGTCGCACCACGCCGGTCGAGGAAGAGTCGTGGCCTTAGGCCGCGGTGGTCCAGCAGGGGCGGCCGGATAACCGGTCGTCGGCGCTCCAGGAGGAAGGACCCCCCGCGGGTCCCGCGGCAGCTCACTACCGGCCGGCCATTATGGCCTGCCGTTTCCGATGAAACTGGGGGGCGTAACCCCCCAGATCTTCCTAGGGAGGACCCCACCAGGGGGGTCGCCGTTTCTGAAACAAAGGGGGTTGCGCCCCCTTCACACCCCGCTCGGCCGCGAGCCGAGCCGCAGCCGGCTTCCGAGCCGGGCCACGGGCCGCACCATGTCGTGGGCTGGGACGTGCCCGGCTGGGCCAGGTTGCGCCCAAATGGTCCGGACCCAGGTTGGGTCGACCCAGTTCGGCCGACCCAGGGGGTATTGGGTCGGGTCGGGCCAGGCCCAAACCCCCTAGTTTCGAACCAGGTTTGTTCAAACGCCCATATCTTGGGATATGGACCTCCGATCGACGCACCGTCAGTTGCGTTGGGATCCTTGGATTGAGACGGTCGTTTCAGTATATTACACTCGAGGTTTCGACGAAGTTTTTTATGGCCTGGTTGGTTCGAACCCAAAACCAACTGGGCCCTTGGAGCGGAAAAGCTTATAACTTAACGACTGGACATCCGAATAACGTGCCGTCAATTACGTTGAATTCCTCTTAGTGAGACGGTTATTTTGGCTTACTACTCTTGAGGTTTGGACATAGCTGGAGTATGGTCGGGTTGGATTTTAGCTTAAAAACCATCCGGTCCCCTGGGACGAAAAAACCAATAACTATCAGACCGGGCGTCCGATTGACGGACCGTCTGTCGCGTTGAGTTCCTATTGATGAGATAGAACTTTTTGATACATAAACTCTGGACTTCGTTACAGTTGATGTATCGACCCCTTGGCTCATGGAGTGGACCCTCCTGGAATTGAGCGTGTTGTGTGCGGGAACCCTAGAGCTGGCTGCGACTACGACGACTACCGTGCCGGGATCCTCTGTGGGTTTGAAGACGATGGCGACTGTACTTGGATCATACGTGGGTTCAGCAGCAAGGATGATTGTACTTGAATCCTCCATGGTATCGGCAGCGATGACAACTGTACTTGGATCCTACGTGGGTTTGGCAGCGATGGTTACTGTACTTGGATCTTACGTGGGTTCGGCAGCGACGACTTCTGTACTTGGATCCTACGTGGGTTCGGCAGAGGAGATGATTCAGATGCTACATCTAATCATCTTTACCCCTCTTCATGAGTATTATACCTGTGTGAGCTGATTTTTTACTTTCAATCATTATCTTCGATATGATTTTCTTGCTTTTCTGTGTGGACTGAGTTGTGCTTTCCTCTGTGGACTGGGTTGTACTTGGGCTCTTGAGTTGGAGTCGAACTGGAATTGATGACTTAGGTATATGTATGGGCATATGCATAAGTAGAGTTAGTTGATACTTCGTGTTTGTATCTTTCCTTTGTGGTTTATCCTTTTTGGATTCTGGGAGGCCTTCAGGGGTCTCGGGGTCCCTACTGAGTATCGTATACTCACCCCTGCACGGGTTATGCCTACACTACGTTGTGTTGGTTGCAGATAACGGACAGTGCTGATTGTGGTTGAGGCCTGAGGAGTGGGACGGTATACGGAGGTAGACTATCTGGTGGGATGTACATGGAGTGGATGGCCAGACCTGAGGAGCCGATGAGAATATCTATACTCACCCTTCAGGTGGGAGTTCCGGAGGACATCTTGGTGGCTGCTGCTTTACTTTTCATCTGTTGTACTTTCTTATCTCAGTTGACTGTACTTTTAGTTGGGTTTGTATACTGGCCCATTTACTTTTAAGCACTTACTTTTGTACTCAGTTTACTTAGTGTTTACTTCAATTTGCATACTCTGTGGTGTTTGTTTTATTATATAAAGGTAATGCCTTCCCTTTTATTAGGATTTACGCCTTTGGTGCTAGTCACCAGCCCCTGACCTATGGAAGGCGGGCTTGGGGTAGTCACGGCACGGGCCCCGAGGACGGGTCGTGACAAATTGGTATCAGAGGATTCGGTTCTACCGTAGAACTTAGTACTCTGATAATTTCTTCCTGTGAAGAAATAGTGTTAAGGGTATTGAGTGTGGTTATCAGTCCAGGTAGTCCAATGTAGGTGCGGCGGCCCACGTATCCATACACCAGGACCCTGACTTCTGATTTCCAACTCAATGCATGAAAACATTGATTGCATGTGTGATTTAAAAGTTTTCTTTGTGATTACTTTGTGTTAGCTCATCAGGTATACTGTATTAACCGTGGCACACCTGTTGCTTTGCAGGATGGCCCCACGATGGCAGCCAGCTAGGGTTCCGAGCTTTGTCCGAGATGGCATCCCACCGATTGACGAGGCCTTGGTGTAGGGCCCCATTACTGTGGAGGCACTGGTGGAACCCCTACCCGCCGAGCCACCGATGCCACTAGCCCCAGTAGCTGAGATTGCACATCACCTAAGTGCACGGCACGAGTTTCAGCGTCAGAGACCACCCAGGTTCCGTAGAGAGACGGACCCTAAAGCAACTGAGGATTGGCTGTAGGCCGTTGTCCAAGTCTTCATAGTAGTAGTAACACCAGTTGACCTCATGGTGATCCTTACAGTGAGTCTCCTACACACAGCAGCAAGTAGATGGTGGAACCTGATGCTCTAAGTGCACGACAAGGCATCATTACTTTGGACGGACTTCGAGAGCCTCTTCTGCTCGGAGTTCGTTCCAGCCACCCTCCATGTGGTGCACATCAAGGAGTTACTACAGCTGCGGCAGGGTAGCATGATAGTAGCCCAGTACTCGGTGAGATCTACTAATCTCTCGCGCTACTCCACAGACATGGTACGGGACCCATTATTTCGGGCCCAGACCTTTGAGCAGGGACTGAGGCATGATATCAGGGATTCGATGATCTCCCTCAGCATTCCGATGCATGCAGGAGTACTGGAGGGTTCTCTTATTGTGGAGAGATTTCTTGCTGAGCCTACACCAGCAGCGAGACCTACCACAGGGTGACACATAGCGGAGTCTTCTGCAGCTGGTAGTAGACAGATGTCGCAGAGGTCCAAACGGACCAGACCATTAGGTGGGCGACCTCAGGATACTGGTTCAGAGGTGTGGGGCACACGTAGCAAAACCAGTCATACGAGAGGAAGACAGTTCTATGCATGTGGCGGGCAGGGCCACATGGCTCGTGACTGCCTGACCCGCCTTTCAAAGGAGTAGTAGACAGTAGAAGGACCACCCAGGCAGAGGCAGAGGTTTTCCCGTGGAGGTCTGCATGGAGTAGGTGGACGAGGTAGAGGATCTGGCCGAGCAGCAGGTGGTGGACGACGCTTCAGGGCTCTACCACCACCACCACCAGGAGGTCCACCCTGATCACAGGGAGCTGGCGGACAGAGATAGGCTCAGCTTTAGGCAGTGGAGGCCTACGACCACAGCGCACCTGAGATGATTTGAGGTACTATCTGTGTCTACTCCACCCTTGATGCAGTTCTTATAGACACAGGAGTGAGTCATTCTTTTATTGTCGTTGCCCTTGTTCGGAGCACGGAGATTCTGACAGAGTCGTTGGCTCGATCCATACGGCTAGAGACTCCTACGGGAGTAGACTCAATGATTACGCACTCATGCCGGTAGTGTGAGCTTACTCTAGGAGGCGAGAGCTTCGGCTGGGATCTTCTTGTAGTGGCGTCGAGGCCTTATGATGTCATCTTGGGCATGGATTGGTTATCTACGGTCCATGATCAGATCGACTGTATTAGGCGCAAAGTGCAGTGTGTCCGCACAGATGGGAGCAGGTTCACCTTCACCAGCGAGAAGGGAGCCTTTGAAGCGCAGGATGGACTTACGCAGAGGAGAGTGCAGCCGATAAAACATCAGTTATCTAGTCTCATCCTCGGAGCAGTTGATGTGCGGAGTCTGAGTTTTCATGTTGTGGTGGATCAGCATGCGGACGTTTTTCCTGAAGATGTTCCAGGACTACCTCCTTGCAGATAGGTAGACTTCTACATTGACCTATACCCCGGGACATCCCTGATATCTACTCCATCATATTGGATGGCTCCCTCTGAGCTTCGTGAGCTACGGGTATAGCTGGAGGACTTGCAGGGCAAGGGATTCATCTGACCCAGTGTTTCACCCTGGGCTTCACCGATTTTATTTTCCAAGAAGGCGGATTGGAGCTTACGACTGTGTGTCAACTACCGTCACCTGAACCAGGTGACCGTGAAGAATAAGTATCCACTTCCAAGGATATATGATCTCTTCAATCAGCTCAAGGGGCCACGATGGTTCTCGAAGATAGACCTCAAGTCGAGCTATCATCAGCTCATAGTTCGAGACGAGGATGTGCAGAAGATGGCCTTCAGGTGTTGGTATGGCCACTATGAGTTCTTGGTTATGCCTTTCGGCTTAACCAATGCTCCAGCAGTGTTCATGAGTCTCATGAACAGAATCTTCTAGCCTAACCTCGATTGATTTTTCATAGTCTTCATCGATGAAATATTGATTTACTCGACCACTGAGGAGGAGCACGCCTACCACTTGCGGGTTGTACTGGACACACTCTGAGAGCACCAAATTCATGGTAATCTCTAGAAGTGTCAGTTCTGGATTCAAGAGGTCCACTTATTGGGGCACATCATCTCTGAGGTGGGAGTTGCGGTGGATCCTGCAAAGATCGAGGCAGTACAAGCTTGGGAGCCACCCAGAAGCGTGACGGAGGTGCGGAGTTTCCTAGGTCTAGGTGGGTACTATCGGAGATTTTTTCCAGACTTCTCTAGAGTTGCAGCACCGCTTTCAGCTTTGATGAAGAAGGGGAAACCCTTCGTGTGGTCAGATAGATGTCAGCAGAGCTTCCAGGAGTTGAGACAGAGATTGACCAGTGCACCCATCTTGAGGCTACCGGATGAGGGCGTAGGGTATGTAGTTTACTGCGATGCATCAGGGACTGGACTCGGGTGTGTCCTGATGCAGGATCAGGAAGTGATCGCTTATGGTTCACGACAGTTGAGCCAGCACGAGCGGAACTACGCTGCCCATGACATGGAGTTAGTAGTAGTGGTCTTCTCCTTGAAGATGTGGAGGCACTATCTGATGGGCGAGCACTTTACAATATACTCTGACCACCAGAGTCTCAGGTACATCTTCTCATAGAAGGACCTGAACCTAAGACAATGGTGATGGGTTGAGTTCCTCCAGAACTATGAATTCGAGATAGTCTATACTCCTGGGAATGGGGAAGTAGTTGTTGATTCTCTCAGCAGGAGGTCGGGCATCCAACTACTTGGAGAGGCAACAGAGCAGCTATCCGCGTTGTAGATATCCTTCGTGAATAGAGATGGGGAAGCCTTTCTATAGTCGCTCACAGTCACTCCTCCACTACTTCAGTGGGTCAGAGAGGCTCAGCGCGGGGACGTTTACTGTGAGACGCGATGTGCACAGATATCCTCAGGACAGCCACCTGATGGATACATTGTAGGAGGAGAGCATGTCTTCCTTTTCAGAGGACGTACCATGGTACCAGTTGAATTATAGGAGTAGGTGCTGAGAGAGTTTCACACATCCCCATTGGTGGAACATTCAGGAGTAGCGAAGATGTACCAGGATCTCATACGACAGCACCGGTGGCATGGTATGAAGAAGGTTGTGGCAGAGTTCGTTTCACGATGTCTCACCTGCCAGCAGGAAAAGGCGGAGCACCAGGTACCGGCAGGCTTGGTACAGACCTTGGAGGTCCCGGAGTGGAAGTGGGACAGGATATCTGTGGATTTCGTGACAGGGCTTCCACATACTTCCAGAGGACACGACTCCATCTGGGTGATCGTAGACCAACTCACCAAGTCGTCCCACTTTCTACCTATCAGAGAGCAGGGCTCAGTGGAGAGCTTGGGATGCCTCTATGTTCAAAAGATCATACAGCTTCATGGTGTTCCATCGCATATCATTTCTGATCGAGATGCTCGATTTACTTCCCGGCTTTGGAAGGGGTTACAGGAGGCATTTTGGACGTAGCTATGCCTGAGCACCGCCTTTCACCCTCAGACGGATGGTCAGACTGAGAGGACCATTCAGACTCTCGAGGACATGCTCTGTGCATGTGTCCTTGACTTTGGTCATAGCTGGGAGGATCACATACCCTTAGTGGAGTTTGCGTACAACAACATCTTCCACTCCACCATAGGGATGGCACCATACGAGGCATTGTACGGCCGACCTTGCAGATCACCTCTGTACTGGACAGACCCTAGGGAGTCATCACTTGTAAGACCAGAGATGGTCCAGGCCACGACGGAGAAGGTACAGATCATCCAGGAGCGGATGACGACTGCTCAGAGCCGACAGAAGTCTTATTCTGACAAGAGGCGGAGACCACTAGAGTTCGAGGATGGTGACCACATTTTCTAACGAGTCTTACCTCGATGTGGATTATAGAGATTTGGTCGGGGTGGAAAGTTATCTTCGTGCTTCATCGGACCATTCCAAATTCTCAGCAGGATAGGAGAGGTGGCTTATCGCCTGGATCTTCCACCTTAGTTGCACTGGGTGCACGACGTCTTCCACGTATCTCAGCTGAGGAGATATGTGCACGACCCGACGCATATCATTGATCATGGGGAGCTAGACATTGATGACGGGGTGACATTTGCAGAGGTTCTGGTGGAGATCAAGGATCGCCAGGAGCGGTTCCTACATGGATAGTCTATTCCTCTAGTGCGCATCATGTGGCAGCACAGGAACCTCCAAGAGATCACATGGGAGCGGGAGGCTCAGATGCGTGCACAATACCCTCATTTGTTTCCCTAGTTTATGATGTATCTTTACGGGGATGTAAAGCCCTGAGGTGGGAGTAATGTAAAGACCAGTAAATTTCAAGGAAAATTTTTTCTTAAATTCTATGGGATTTTACGAGTACGTAGTTTCTGACAGCACCTGATTCCGAGGCTCGGTGTTCCTGGAATCAATTTCCGAAGTTTAGCTCAGGTACGTTCAATGAACGAACGAGCGATTTTTTCTATCTTTAGAACCGGTGCTCAGAATTGAAATCTTAGGGAACTGATGGAACCGTAGTGACCGTAATTGCTTAAGAGTACATTTACCAAAGATGTGTTTGCATTAGAGGAGTTGTTAAAAAAATGTGGCTTAATTAAAAAGGGTGAATAAAATTTGTGGTACAAATTTTATTCTTAACTGGGTGGTTTTATCCTACATGGGGTAGTTAGGGTGGGACCCACTAACATCCTAACTACCCATGTGAGGATAAATGTGAGGTGGGGCCCGCATGATTCCCAGCCCTTCACATTCCTTAAAACCCATTAAACCTCTTGTAATTAATTGGGTAACTCCTTTCGTACCCACTCTCCCACATTAAATCATGCCAACACACATTGATTTAATTAACTGAACCTCTTCAATTAATTGAGTTATGTGTTTGAATTTTGGAATTTTGAATGCATGGCTTGAATTAATAAAATAAGATGAGACTTATTTTATTTTGGGGTTAGCTGGTTGTATTAAGATTTTGGAAGAGAGCACTAGTTCCTTCCGCGAAGAACTTCATCCTTCGACAAAGAACACCTTCACCACAAGTAGAGACGACAAGCCATTCCTTCGTCTCTTCGCAGCTAGGGTGAGACGCCATCCCCTCCTTGGACGCACGCCAATTCCGTCTTCGAAACCTCACCCCGTGACGCCATCTTCCATGTCACCATAAAATGACATCGTTTATTGAGGTAGGGGTTTACTTAGTTCAAGTTTTATTTATCGACCTTCATTGATTAATTTGGCTGCTTGTTATTGTCTTAATGGGAGAAGATCGGGCCGCACAAACACGGTCGATCCTCCTCCCCTTTTTTGTTGATATTCGATGATAATTGTGGCGAAGGTGTTGCGGTGTCGTTGCACCACGTGGGAATGAAGAGGGCCGCGGACAGAGCGGGCCGCGGTGGTGATGCACGAAGCCGTCGCACCGCGCTGGTGAGTTCGAAGGGACCACGACCGGAGCGGGATGCGGCGAGGGTGCGTGGCATCGTCGCACCGCGCCGGAGAAAACAAGGGAGTCTGCGGCCGGAGCGGGCCGCGGCAGAGGGGCGCGGCGTCGTCATGCCGTACTAGTTTAGGAAGAGCCACAGCTGTCCAGCAGGGGCGGCCGGACAACCGGCCGCTGGCGCTCCAGGAGGCGGGACCCCTCGCAGGTCCCGCGACGGCTCACTACCCGCCAACCATTATTGCCGGCCATTTCCAATGAAATAAGGGGGAATAACCCCCTGAATCTTCATAGGGAGGACCCCACCAGGGGGGCCACCGTTTCCGAAACAAAGGGGGATGCGCCCCCTTCGAACCCCGCTCGGCCGCGAGCTGAGTCGCGGCCGGCTTTCGAGCCGGGCCGCAGGCCGCGCCCGGCCGTGAGCCGAGCCGCGGCCGGCTTCCATGCCAGGCCATAGGCCGCGCCCAGCCACGTCCTGGGCCACGGCCATCCGGGCCGGACCCGGGTCAGGTCAACCCAGTTCGGCCGACCCAGTGGGTATTGGGACGGGTCGGACCGGGCCCACCCCCTAGTTTCGGACCAGGTTCATTCAAACGCCCATATCTTGGTCTACGGACCTCCGATCGATGCACCGTCAGTTGCATTGGGATCATTAGATCGAGACGGTCATGTCATTATATTACACTTGACGTTTTGGTGAAGTTTGAATATGGTCAGGTTGGTTCGAACCCAAAACCAACTGGTCCCTTAGAGCGGAAACGCTTATAACTTAACGACCGGACGTCTGAATAATGTGTCATCAATTACATTGAATTCCTCTTAGTGAGACGGTTATTTTGGCTTACTCCGCTTGAGGTTTGGATGTAGCTGGAGTATGGTCAGGTTGGTTTTTAGCTTAAAAACCAACCGGGCTCCTCGGACTAAAAAGCCAATAACTCTCAGACCAGACGTCCGATTGACACGCCGTCTGTCGCGTTGAGTTCCTATTGACGAAACGGAACTTTGTGATACATCAACTCTGGACTTCGTGACAGTTGATGTATCAACCCCTTGGCTCATGGAGCGGACCCTCCCGGAATCGAGCGTGTTGTGTGCGGGAACCCTAGAGATGGCTGCGACTGCGACGACTACCGTGCTAGGATCCTCCGTGGGTTCGACGACGATGGAAACTGTACTTAGATCCTACGTCGGTTCGACAACGAGGACAATTGTACTTGGATCCTCCATGGGTTCGACAGTGATAACGACTGTACTTGGATCCTACATGGGTTCGGCAGTGATGGTTACTGTACTTGGATCCTATGTGGGTTCGGCAGCGACGACTTCTGTACTTTGATCAAACGTGGGTTCTCAGAGGAGATGATTCAGAGGCAACATCTAATCATCTTCACCCCTCTTCATGAATAGTATACCTGTGTGAGTTGAGTCTTCACTTTCAATCATTATCTTCGATGTGATTGTCTTGGTTTCCTGTGTGGACTGAGTTGTGCATTCCTGTGTGGACTGGGTTGTACTTGGCCTCTTGAGTTGGAGTCGAATTGGAATTGATGACTTAGGTATATGTATGGGAATATACCTATATAGAGTTAGTTGATACTTCGTGTTTGTATCTTTCCTTTGTGGTTTATCCTTTTTGGATTCTGGGAGGCCTTCAGGAGTCTCGGGGTCCCTACTGAGTATCATATACTCACCCCTGCATGGGATATGCCCGTACTACGTTGTGTTGGTTGCAGACAATGGACAACGCTGATCGTGGTTGAGGCCTGAAGAGCGGGATGGTATATGGAGGTGGACTATTAGGTGGGACGTACACGGAGTGGATGGCTAGACCCGAGGAGCCGACGAGAATATCTGTACTCACCCTTCATGTGGGAGTTCCGGAGGACGTCTTGGTGGTTGCTGCTTTACTTTTCACATATTTTACTTTCTTATCTAAGTTGTATTGTACTTTCAGTTGGGTTTGTATACTGGCCCATTTACTTTCCAGCACCTACTTTTGTACTCAGTTTACTTAGTGTTTACTTCAGCTTGCGTACTTTATGTTGTTTGTTTTCTTATATAAAGTCAATACCTTCCCTTTTATCAGGATTTATGTCTTTGGTGCTAGTCGCCAGCCCCTGTCCTATGGATGGCGGGCTGGGGGTAGTCACGGCACGGGCCCCGAGGACGGGTCGTGACATTCATGACGTTTTTTGGTATTACACATCGTGTAATACCCCAACAGAAGTTTTTAAACTCGTAGTGCGGCTAAGTTTCTATTTTACTTCTCCACTCCAGTCTGATCAACCTCAACTTAAATCCTTCTCCCGGTGATCTTTAATCTCTCCAACCCTTCTGGATCCATTAATTTGGCATTCAGTCATCTTTGTGTTTGCGGTGTTATTTCTTGGTAAGCTTTATGCCCCATTATTCATATCTCTCTCTTTCTCCTCCTTTGGGATTTCAATGGGTCATCCTGAAATTGAATTATATATGTCCTATTATGGTAGATATCTCCTATAGATCACGATTTGAGGTCTTTTACACCTTCTTTATCTTTGATGGTTTCCAATGCGAGTGTTTTTTTGGGGAAAAAGGTAGGTGATTCCATCATGTTTAGTCAAATCAATTAACTTTGAAATTTATTGATTTATTTATATTATTGATTTAAATTAAATTTCTCAAACTTACTTTCAATTGATTTGATAAAATATAATTCCAATTAATTTGGAGACTTGAAATGGTTTTGGCATCAGAATTGGGAAAACCCCTAATTCCATTAAATTGGGAAAACCCCCAATTCCATTGAATTGGGGTGTATTTATGGAAATTGTTTGGTTTAAATCATTTAATTTAAATTGGAATTTTGATGGAAACAATTTTAATTAAATTATTGAATTTAATTGTGGAGATGAATTGTGAAATTGATGGAACTAATTTTGAATGGATTTCAAGCTTGTGAAAATAAATAGAATGTTTTGACAAAAACCATGTGGTTTTATCTTGTTAAAGAGGCATGTTTTTTATTAAAACCCATTTTGATTTTAAATGGAAAATTGGAATTGAAATAGATGAATAGGATTTAATTTTATTTTAATAAGTTCTAAAATAAATTCCCCATCATTGATTGGGTAAGAGAACATGCAAGCCTTAGGTAGTTGGTGAATTATTTGGACACACTCTACATTATTATAAAATTCTAAAACAAACATGCAGTGGGTCAAATACCTGATGGAAGGCTGATGAGTCACCTTTGGATTTTGTTAGGGGGACATATGTATAGACATATTTCTGAGCTAACTTAGAGAGTGTCGATTCCTATATCTGAAAATATTATCGTACCTATTTGGAAGATGACCATGTTGTTAAATTATTTTTATATTTGAGATATAAATGTATTCTAATGTTGTATGAACTATATTACATGACTTATAAATTTAAATAAATAGTTTTATGTAACTGTTTTATTTAGTCCATTATTTTAGAAATATTTCATCATTTGAAAATCATTTTCTTAAATTATTTTTCCATCATTTAAACTGTATATCATTTTTTATTTAAATATGATTTGAAATTCCAAACCTGATTCCCTTAAAAATTGAAAGCATTTCTTTGGTTAATCTATTATTTGTATCTGTTGTGGAATCCTTGGAGAGATCCTAATGGGATTTTCAGCTCACAAACTACTTGTGCCTTCGGGTGCTTGTGTATTTTCTCCTTCCAAGTTCGAGTAAGGGGAAAGGATCTCATAGATGTGGATCCAGCTATTGAACATTGGTTTTGGTGAGTTGTGTCCTTAGGGACTTGGTTTCTTTTCCTTTTTTGGAACTTGGGTTGTAGTACTTTTTGATTTAATTCCTTTTTTACTTCTCGTACATTACTCCTAGTTGAGTTTCTTTTGTTATGCATATTATCTTGTCTTTTTTTCTTCTACTATGTTTTGTGGAAAATTCATTCCCACTTGCATGTTGTATGATTCTAGGTTCTAGTCATATAATTTTGCTGATCGGGAACACCTTGCGGGCTATGTCAAGGACGACTCAATTACCGGTTTACCATGGTACCTGATATGGTTCATGATATTGAAGGAATCCCATAAGGGTGTGTATGAAAATCCAAGGGATATAAAAGAAAATAAAAATACTAAAATAAAGAAGAAAAATAAAAGAAGTAAAAAGGGGGCATGGCCTTGGCCTCAATGCCCAACATGAGTTTATTCCTTGCCTAGGAAAAACCCCCCATTCCATATTCAACAGTAGAGACCAAATCTCAATCTTATAATCCATTCAAATGGTATTTTCAAAAAAAATGTTTGTGAATAAATTAATATTTAATTAATTAAATATTAATTATGATTTATTATACGAAAATTTAAATGGAATGTATTTCCACCAAACTTCATTTCTAGGGTAACTGACCAATTCTGCAACCAATGAAGTGTTCAAAAAATCATCTGAGATCGTATTAGATTGGAAAAGATCATTTTCTTCTTTACAAGAATCTGAAAAAAAAACAATTTTTTTCTCAATTTTATTATCTGGAAAAACATAGGTCTTTACAATAGCCTTCCGTATGAGGTATGAACATAATGAATTTATAGTGATGACATTTAGACTTACCAATTACACCACTATATTTATAGATATGATTAATAAAATATTTAGAGATTATCATGATCCGTTTTTAGTATTCATTATAAATGATATTCTCATAAAATATAAGTGTAAGTAATAGTGTGAGGATCATCTAAGGATTGAATTAAAGACCATGAGAAATGAGAAATTTTATTACAAATTTAGTGGATGTGAATTCTATTTATATAAAGTGTCATTCTTGGGTTATGTAATCACCGGTGAGGGTATATCTTTGGATAATTCTAATAGGGTAGTTGTTGAACAATATACTAGAATAACCATAGTGACTAAGATCTATAGATTTCTTGGATTGGTTGGAAATTACCAATACTTTGTGATATATTTCTCAAAGCTATCAAATATACTAACCAGGTAAGATCAAAATAGAGTCAAGTTTCTTTGGACAGATGAATGTGAATAAAATTTAATAGAAATGAATAGAAGGTTAGTCAATAAACCTATTCTCACACTACCCTACAATGGATAAGGGTTAATGATATATAATTATTCATCATATAAGGGATTAATATCAGTTCTCATATATAATTACATGGTAATAGTTTCTTCCTCACACAATATAAAGGTTTTCATGGTCATGTATTGTCTCAAAAATAATCTATAAATATTAATGATTTTGATACTCACAAATACCCTTGTTTGTTTTACTAATGATTTTATTTTGCATGTATTTGAGAAAATTTATATTCATTATTATTCTTATCTTGAAATAATATTCAACAATTTATTTGAAAAAAATATTTATTAAATCATTTGGAACACTCTTAAATGTATTCTCGAAACATTTTTCACCATTTTTTGTTTACTGGAAATACTATTCATCAAAGAAAGTAACGTATGGAACAAACCTTACATTTATGATGAAGGCTCAACACGTATGATTAAATAACCTTAAATTTGAATAAATGTATAGTTAAGGAACATTATGTTTAGATAGGAACTTTATGTTTTTCAGAAAGAAAAAGTATGCTTAAAGAACCTTATATAGGTATGGAACTTTACAAATGTGTGGATCATCAACCTTACTTTTATGATCAACCTTACGTTTTCAACCTTACGTTAGGAAAAGTGGATGAATAGATAATCAATGTTACATTCAGAGATCTATGATGACGTGGATAAACGTATGGATCATCAACCCTACATTTTGAAGTTAAACCATACATTTTTTATCTTTTAGTTTAGTGAAGGAACCTTACATTTGACTTTTCAACATTAGAAATTTGAATTTATGTCTTTATCGAAGCATTTTGCAATAGTATTTGTGGAATATCAGGGAAATTTAAAGCTCGATTTCGATTGATATAAAGATCGCTTTAAATGATTTAAAGATCTGTTTACAGTAGTGATTTTCTCTCCTATTATTAAGGGAAGTTATGATTACTTTGAGTTGTATTATTTGAATTTAAATTCACTCAATTTATTAGGTGACTTTTTTGGATCTAAAAAATCATGCTATGAGATATACTGATATATATATCTTTCTGTGTCAGATATTCTTCATGAAGATCTGAAGATCTCTTGGATGTATTGATATTTCTTATTCTTCAATATTTCTTGTACAGATTATTTTTTACTGTACTACAGCGATCAAGCATCTCAGAAACAAGGAATTCATTTTGGAGATATACATGCTCAAATCTGGAAACATGATGCTCTATTTTTTTGTTGTTCTTAAAATCAAAGATCTTCTATGCAACCAGATCTTTTCAGATATATTTTGAGTGTATTATTCCTCTAAAGTCAAGATCCATATTTTATTAGTTTTGTGTTGCTGCAACTATGAGCTACATATATTTGTCATCAAAAAATTTCTTATCTTGAGTTTCAACTGCTTGTATTCAGTCATGATGGAGTATAAACTTCTCGCTCTACACTGTGGTTTTAACTGTTTTCTGTAAAAATAACCAGAATCTATGTTTTTTAGGCCCTTGTTTGTAAGGGTAACAACTTCCTACACTCAATTATGGATATGTCTTATTATAAGAGGACCATACAAGTGAAATTCTCTAATCCCATAGAGAGGGTGATTGGATACGTGTACTAGGGGACCTTTGTGCCCCGAACCACTATTAATTGTTATGCCTTGTTCTCTATTCATTATCTGCTGCATATATATTCTCTTACAGAAATGATGCCAGCTCTATCTATTATTGATGTGAATTGACAGAATTGTGAAATTCTTAAAAGAACACAATTCACCCCCTCTTTTGTTATCATTGTAGCTATTTTGACCTAGCATTTTGTATCAAAGGTTGTTCTTTTAAATAGATCCATAACAAGAAAAAGTCATAAGATCTATATTAGTGATGGCAATGGAGAATCTCAAGGAAGGAATTTCAATGGTTCGTGCTCCATATTTCAATGGGGAGAATTATGGATGCTGGAAGACACGAATGATAATATACTTAAAAATCTTGGATTTAGAGTATACTCAAAAATTGATACTCCCTACACAATTCCTAAAAAACCTAAAACGTGTTCTCCTACTACACATGCTGAGTATGATATGAATTCAAAGGCAATTAATTCCATTATATGTGGTCTTGGACCAGATGAATTCTACCGTGTATCACAATTACCAACATCTTATGAGATGTGGTGGACAATTGCAGTAGCCTATGAAGGTACTGACAATGTTAGACAAATGAGATATGCTACAATAAAACTAAATTTTGATACTTTTAGAATGTATGATGGAGAGGGAATCACACATATGAATGGAAGGATAACAGAAATTGTTAATAATGTAACATCTTTAGGAGTGCCTATTAACCAACCTAATCAAGCTTTGAATGTTTTAAGATTTCTACCAGTAAAGTGGAATGGAATTTCTGCTAAAATTCACCAATCAGAACCAGTTAAGAATATGACAATGAGATAATTAATTAGAACATTAATGATGTATGAGGCTGAAATGGAAGATGGAGTTGAATATCACAAAGTCCAAGTAAAAAAGGATAGCACTTCTTTAAAAGTCGTATCTCAAAAGTAGAACATAAAACTGAAACAAAAAAGAAATAAATTCAGACTCATCTAACTTAGAAGTTGAGCTGCATCAAATAGCTAGAAAATTCAACAAATTTTATAGAAAGAAGAAATGAGACATAAAGAACTTCAAAAAAGATGATAAAGAATCAAGGGAAGTAAGACGTCATGAATGCAAAAAATTGGGTCATAAAAGACCTGATTTCCCTCAATTGAAAGGAAAAATAGAAAAGAAATATCAGAAGAATGGTGATTATGAGAAAAAAGACAAAAGAGCCATGAAATCCACTTGGAGTGTTTCTGAAGACTTCAAGAGCTCATCAATCTCTGATTCGGAGAAGAAAGAATCGAATCTGAAAAGAAATATTTTATTTATGGATAAAGAAGAAAAGGTACAGACCTACTATTCATCTGACTCTGATTCTACTTACTCAAATGATAAAATTACAGCCTATTGCACTATGATTAAAGAAAGATATGAATCTCTATTAAAGAAACAAAAAATATTTAAAAAATATTCATAATTCAATTTTAGGAGAAAGAGATAATTTATTTAAACAACATGAATAATTAATTGAGAAATTTAGTTCATCTACTACAAACTATACTGACCATGAAAATAAGATTAAAAAACTACAGGATGACGTATAAACTTATAAAAATTATGCTCTTATATTTACAAAATTAGAAAATTTTCTAAATGAAATTCTAGGTAAAAATATATTTAAAAAGGAAAGATTGGATATAGACAGTAAGGGTGAAAACCCCAAAGTGTACAAAAACTATTTTTCTCCTAGTTCTAATAGTAAAAGCATGTCTACTGTCAAATGTTTTTATTGTGGTAATAAAGGACATTATAAAAATGATTGTTATTTAAGAAAACCTAAATTATATAGTTTCAAAAATGTTCATTATTAAAAAGATTTGTCTAATTTTAATTATAATAGTGTTGATCCAAATAGATCTGTTTGGATTCTTAGGTCTTTGATAGCTAACACTACAGGACCCAAAAATATATGGGTACCAAAATAGATCTTTGTTTAATTTGACCTTGTTGGTAACAGGCCATAGAAAATGAAAATATATATGGTATATAGATAGTGGTTGTTCAATAAATATGAGTGTAAATTCATCAAATTTTTGTACTCTGACTAATATAGATAGAGGCTCAGTCACCTTTGGTGAAAATGCCAAAGGAAAAATTATTGGACTCGGAATAGTTGAAGATCTAGATACTGACTCCATTAATAAAGTACTCTATGTATAAGGATTGAAGCACAATCTGATAAGCATCTCTCAACTCTGTGATGATGTATAGTATGTTGATTTTTCTAAAATTTAATGCCCTATTTTTAAAAATATTTAACTTAAATTTAGAGAACTTAGAACAGTTAATGCCTAAACTTTGGATTTAAATTCTTTGTGTAAATAGAAAGTGAATTGTTTAACTACTAATGTAAATGAGCCATGGATTTGGCATAGAAGACTTGGTCATTTTAATATTTTTTTCTTTACATAATTTATCTAAGAAACAATTAGTTTCATATTTATCTAGTCTCAAATTTGATAGTGATAGATTCTGTGATGCATGGAAAATTGGCAAGCAACACAAATATTCTTTCAAATCTGTTAACAAAATTGTTACTTCAAATACCCTAAAACTTATTCATATGGACTTTTTTGGACAATATAGAATAGCAAGATTGGTTGATAAAGTATATGTATATGTTTTTGTTGATGATTATTCTATATTTACTTGGGTACATTTTCTAAAACTCAAAAATGAATCTTTTTCTGCTTTTTGAAAGGTTTTACAAAATTATTGAAAATGAAAAATGTTTAAAGATAATTTCATTAAGAAGTGATCATGGTGGAAAATTTGAGAATAATTAATTCAATTCATTTTGTTAAAATGTGGGTATTAAACACGCCTTCTCGACACCAAGAACACCTCACCAAAATAGAGTTGTTGAAAGAAGAAATAGAACTATTAAAGAAATGGATAAAAATATTGCTAAATGAATATAGTCTTCCAACCTACTTTTGGGAGTAATCTATAAGCACAACAAGCAATATTATAAATAAAGTTTCATTTTTACCTATTTTAAAAAATAATCCTCATGAAATTTGGAATAACAGAAATCCTATGGTAAATTACTTTAAGGTTTTTGGATGCAATGTATATATCATGAACCCCAAGGATAATCTTGGAAAGTTAGATCCAAAATCTGATGAAGGAATATTATTAGGATATTATACAACTTCTAAATCTTATAGAATATTTAATAAAAAGTCAAGGATTGTTGAAGATTCAGTTCATGTGAAGTTTGATGAAACTGATCCTTTAAATAAAAAGAAAAATCAAACAGATGAATTTGATGATTCTAACAACATGATACTTGATAAATTGAAAAATTATTTTGAAAATATAAATAAAATTCAGTCTAGTTTAAAATAACATGATACAAATGAACCTAAAATTGCTCTACCTAGAAAGTCTAGAATCCTAACGAATCACCCTTTAGAGACTGTTATAGGAGATCAATACATAAGAATAAAAACTAGAAGAAGTGTAGGAAACCTAGTAGAATTTTATACTTTTCTAACTCAACTAGAGCCTAATTATTTTGAAGAATCCTTTGAAGATAAAATTTATTTGTTACCAATGCAAGAAGAGTTAAATAAATTTAAAAGAAAAAAAGTATTGAAATTTGTGGAAAGACTATCAAATTATCCAGTTATAGAAACAAAATGGGTTATTAGGAATAAACAAGATGATCAAGAATTATAACTAGAAATAACGCTAGACTAGTAGCAAAAGGTTATAATCAAGAAGAAGGTAAAGATTATGATGAAACCTTTGCTCTCGTAGCTATACTAGAAGCAATTAGAATTCTTATAGCCTATCCATCTCATATGAACTTTAAATTATATCATATGGATATACAATTTGACTTTTTAAATAGATATTTAATGGATGAAGTTTATGTTGATCTACCTCCTAGTTTTGAAAATTATCAAAAACCGGATTTTTTTTAAACTTACTAAAGCTCTCTATTACCTTAAACAAACACCAAGATCTTGGTATGAAAGATTAAGTTCATTTCTTTTGAAAAAAGGTTTTACTATTCTCTTTCCAGACCCGAACCTCTTTAAGAAAATAGTTTGTTCTAATTTATTATTAGTTCAAATATATGTTGATGATGTTATTTTTTTATCAAGAATTAAAAAATTTGCAATGATTTTTCAGAAATTATGCAAAAATAATTTGAAATGAGTATGATGGGAGAATTAAATTTATTTTTAGAACATCAAATTTATTAAAAATATTTCAGAAATATATTAAATAAAAGTAGATACATTACTGATATATTGAAAAATTTTGGTCTGGAAAACAACAAGAAATATTCAACACACATGTGTACTAATATTAAACTTGATGTTGATGAAGCTGGAAAACAAGTGCACAAAAATTTATATAGAGGTATGATTAGAAGTTTACTATATCTTACTACTAGTATACTTGATGTTATGTTTTTAGTATGCCTTTTTTCTAGATTTCAATAAAATCCAAAAGAATCTCATCTTGCGGCTGTAAAAAAGATTTTTATTGGATATTTAAAAGGAATAGTTGATCAATCTCTTCTCTATCCAAAAACTTCTAATTTTAATTTATTATCCTATTCATATGAATATTTTTGAGGATATAGATTAGATAGAAATAGTACTTCAAGAACCTATCACTTTATAGGAAAATATTTAGTGTCATGGTCAAGTAAAAAAGCAACACTCGGTTACATTATCAATAGTCGAAGCAGAGTATGTATCTGCAGGTCATTTTTGAGCACAAGTGTTGTCAATAAAAAACACTCTAAGGGACTTTGGACTTAATTTTAATAATACACCTATTTTATGTTATAATAAAAGTGCTATTAACATTTCAAAAAAAATCAATAAGTCATTATAGAAATAAGTATATTGATATTAGACATCATTTTATAAGAGATCATATTCTCAAAACGGATATATATTTAGAATTTGTTAACACTAAATATCAATTAGATGATATTTTTCTAAATGTCTTCCCAGTAATTGTTTTGATTTTATTAAGGGGGAGTTAGGTTTTTTTAAATTTTAATTAAATATTTATTTTATTTATTTTATTTATTTTATTTATTTTATTTATTTTATTTTATTTTATCTATTTATTTAATTTATGCCTAATTTATTTCTATAAATTTTATTAACCTTTATTTTTATCTTACGGTATTTCAATTAATACATGTTATCTCAAATCTATTTACATTGCGTAATCATTTTTTGTCACAATTACTCTACGACACAGTAAACGAGGACATATGTCATTTTTCAGAAACAGTTTGTTTTTCAAACCCCTCATCTTCCAAATCATGTTTACCCAAATAAAAAAACTATTTCTCCTATTATCTCACTCTTTGTCCTTCTAAAACCCTAGAAACCAAAAACCTCAGATTATCAGATCTTCAAGAATGACGAAAACCAAGAGAATAGAAGAAGGAGAAGCAAGTTAACTGAAACATCATAGAATTTCATGAAAAAAATAATTAGGGAAAGATGATTGATCTAGAATGGTTTTACCATATGAACTCTCTCCTAAAACAAGCATGGTCTTTTCAAGGTCTCGAGATAACTTTTAATAATAGCAACTCAGAGTTTCTGTATGAGGTATAACTAAATTATTTTTATAAGAGTGTTCATTTTAGTTTCGGAGATATAGAGTACATGATTTTTACTAGTATAGAAGATAGGTATTTCTCTATTTCTTCTATAGAGGTTGCAAAGATTTTTAACAGTCCACATGAAGGAGTTTTTCATTTAGACCTCAAGAATATTGAATATAAGGACCATTCTTCCAAAAAAATTATGTCTTTTCTGTTAAACTCAACACTCATCTGAAAGATGTTTTTTAAGGATTTAGAACCTAACCATGATACTCTAGTGAAATTTATTCAGAATGGAATAGCCCCAAGGATGGATAAGATGGAGAAAATCATTTACCTAGACATGTATATCATGTTTCTTTTTCTAAGTGATTTAAAATTAAATTCCATGAGGTATTTATTTAGATATCTCTATTACTGTTGTTCACCATATGCGAGAATGAAAATTTATTTATATGGTTGAATAATTTCAAGTATTTTTTTTAAGAAAGATATGATCATATTGGTTGAAGATAGAGTAAAATGTCATCATAGTAATGTGTTGAATGTTAGAACTTTAATAAAACTTGTATTTTTCTGGATCACTATGAAAGGAAAAAAATTCCTATTAGAGAAGAAGAAGAACAGAGCTCAAGAGCTTTTATTCATGGAAAGAAACCTGGTGTTAGAAAGGAGGGAGTAGTTGAATCTCAAATAGATGCAGTTTCACAACCATCCAAAAGAAGGCATAGATTTAATATTAAAGAATAAGAAGAGGAAGACATGAGTCAGGAAGGACTTGTACTAAAACCTAGAAAAATAGATTCTCCTAGAGTTGAAGAGAATGTTTTGGCTTCTAGAGAAGCAACATGCTCAGTTCATTTGGAAGAAATAGTTATTGAAGAGGAAGTTCATGTGGAGAGTCAAGATAGAGATATTGTGATTGTATCTTTGGAGAATGAACTGTTAGTATAAATATTTCTAGTGGAAGTTTTTCAAGAACATAATACTTAATCTGAAAATGTTCAATCTAAGATTGTCAGTGAGGAAGTTACTCAATAAGTAGTTATTCAAGAATGGAAGCTTTTACAAGAATCGCTTATAGAAATTTAACCTTTAATAGTGGATCAGATTGGGGGATAGTCAAGTTGTATTTCTAGTGGACAGACTGAAGCATAGGATAATCAGTCATTTTCTTGTGAAGAATCTAAATTAAAAATAGTGACATGTCCCTTGCCAACTAAAAATGAAAATCATGATATGAATGCAGATGATGGGAAATCTGATTCAACATCTCATCAAGTTTAAGAAGTTGGGATAAAATTTAACAAGTCAAAAGAGGAGAATGTCAATATTCAACAGGAAATAGAAAGTGAAAATAAAAAGATTTAGAAGATTACTAAGAACACTGTTTCTAGAAGATATTTTTGATTCCTTCAAGAGAGACATGATAATGAGATTGGAAAGATCAGATCTGAAGCTGTGTCAAAATCAGATTTTGCAGAATTAAAATGGTACATAGGAAGTCATTTTGAATCAGTGAAAGGTTCAGTGAATTAGGTCAGTGCATCTACTCATGTCCCTACAACCAGTCCTGGTTTAATTAGAATATTTTAGGACATTAAATAAGTTAGGGAAGATATGAGTATGTGACTTCAGGATATTCAACGTAATTGTGCTCCTCTATCTATTTTATTGGACAATCAAAAATTCCTTGTGGATCAGTTAACTCAAGGAGAGCCTAGAATTCAATTGATGTTGAATAAGTTTTCATAGAAGATGGACCTGTTCAGGAATAAAGAGGAAATTGTTCATCAGTTTTTGGAAGTCAACATTGTAGAGAATTTTTATGTCAATAATGATGCCAGGCAGTTGATAATTCAGCTAGAAGACAGTTTGATGAAGAAGTTTAGATTATAGATGGTTGATTTGAAGGACATGTTTGAAGCCATACAGAATTCTCATCCAGCCAATCCTTATTTTTTTCTTTCATTCCTACCTTTACCCATGGAAGTGATAGTTTTTGTTTCTTTATCATAAACTCTATTATATTCATGTATTTATTAATCAATGAGTTTGTCATCCATCTATGTGTTATATTTTGTCTGCTAGCCAAAATCCATTTCTCTTTATTCATTATTATTAATTTAAACATTCAATTATAATTTTTTTCCATATTAAATGTGTTTTAATATGTTTCTATACCTTCTTTTTTATATCACAAAAAGGGGGATAAATTTAGATAAACACCAAATTTCTTTTATTCTAGAGAAATTAATATTTCCCTTTTATCGAAATAATTCATAATTTTATTTGGGAGCAATTTATTTTAATGTTTACAAAATTATAAATTATTTTTTAAAATATTATAATTTTAATTTATGGATTTTGTGATCATAAAAAATGGGGATATTGTTGGAAATGTATTGTATCAACAATACTCTATAACTGTTAATGATTTTAATGCTCACAAATACCCTTTTTTGTTTTACTAATGATGTTATTTTGAGTGTATTTCAGGAAATTTATATTCTTTATTATTATTATCTTAAAATAATATTCAACTATTTATTTGCGAGAAATATTCATTAAAGCATTCGGAACACTCTTAAACATATTCTGGAAACACTATTCACTATTTGTCGTTTACTGGAAATATTGTTCATCAAAGAAAATAATGTATGAAACAAACCTTACGTTTATGATGAAGGATCAGTGCGTATTATTTAACAACCTTACGTTCAAATAAACTTATGGTTAAGGAACATTATGTTTAGATAAAAACTTTACTTTTTTCAAAAAGAAAAAGTATGGCTAAATAACCCTATGTAAGTATGGAACTTTAAAAACATATAGATCATCAACCTTACTTTTAGGATCATCCTTACATTTTCAACCTTACGTTTGGAAAAAAAGACAAATGGATAATCAATGTTACATTCTGAGATCTATGATGATGTGGATAAATTTATGGATCATCAACCCTGTGTTATGAAGTTAAACCCTGTGTTTTTTATTTTTTCATTTTGTGAAGGAACCTTATGTTTGAATTTTTAACATCAGAAATTTGAATTTACGTCTTTATCGGAGTGTTTTGAAATTGTATTTGTGGAATTTTAGGGTAATTTAAAGCTCAATTTTGATTGATCCAAATATAATTTTAAATGATTTAAAGAGAAATTTACAGTAGATATTTTATCTCCTATTCTAAATGGAAGTTACAATTACTTTGAGTTGTATTCTATGAATTCAAATTTACTCAACTTACCAGGTGTCTTTTTTGGATCTAAAAAATCCTTCTATGATATATACTATTATATATATCTTTCTGTTTCGGATATTTTTCATGACGATCTAATGATCTCTTGGTTGTATTGATATAATTTATTTTTCAAGAATTCTTGTACAAATTGTTTTTACTGCACTACAGTGATCAACAATCTCAGAAACAAGGAATACATTTTGGATATATACATGCTCAAATATGGAAACATGATGCTCTGTTTTTATTATTGTTCTTAAAATTAAGGATATTCACTAAAACCAGATCTTTTCAGAAATATTTTAAGTTTATTATTTTTATGAAGGCAAGATCCATCTTTTAATAATTGCATTCTTCATAAACTACTATCTGAATCTGTTTTTCATCAAACTTCATCTTATCTTGAGTTTTGACTGCTCGTATTCAGTCGTGGTGGAGTATCATATTCTCTCTCTAAGCAGTGGTTTTATTGGTTCTCTGTAAAAGAACCAAAAATCTATGTTTTGTAAGCCTTTATTTTTAAGGGTAACAAGTTCCTTCACTTAGTTGTGGATCTGTCTTATGATACGAGGACCTTACTGTTGGTCAGAGGGGAATCTCAAGAGGGGGGAGAATTGAGTTCCTACTTAATATTTCTGTTAAAAACTTTAATATAAAGATCCCCCAAATTTTAAAATGGGCATGTTAATTAAGGTAGTAGAGATGTAAATATCTATTTGTTCAATAGTTCTATCAAAGGGTGATTATTCCTCAGTTGAATTAGTGTAAAACACTTATTCAACTTTTGAAACAAGTTTACTGAATTAAACACATACACACACTAACCAAAACTAACTATCAAAGTCAATGCAAAACCTTTTTTCTGTTTGAGAAATTATAAGCAGCAGAAAATAGATAAAATATAATATAACAAAAATATAGAGCACAGTGAAGTTAATCAAGAGGTTCAGTATCAAGATCATACTTAATCCTCTCCTCTTAGTGATCACCTTCCACCAAGCAGTTTATATTAACAATAAACTTGATACACAGCCTGTATCGGTCTTTAATACATTTTTCACAAACTGTATAGGGTTCACACCCTCTAACACAGTTTTTTGGGGGAAAACAAACAATACAGGACACACACGGTCTCTTCCACAGTTATACATGGGAAACAAGATGTAAGTGAAGTTTAATGTGAGGATATTCAGTATCCTCCAGTTCAAGCACAGGAGATAGTGTGTGTAACTAATAGACACACCCACTTCTCAGATATGTAAAATGAATGAATACACTAGATATAATATTATAAGCTTGAGTTTAGAAAGCTCTATGTGTTTTCAGTTCAACTCTTGACTCCTTGGAGTGAAGAATTTGTTGTCTGAGTATTTCTCGAGAAGTTGTCCTCAAAATAGATTGTCGGAACTCCAGGTTCTAGCTTTCAGGAACTGAGTATTCAACTTATTGTGTTGATCAAGATTTGATGAAGCACAAAAGGTAGCCTTGAAATTGTTCTCCTGAAATAATCTTCTTGAAGTTCTTGGGTTCACAGTGTAAGTACTCGAATGGTTCTTCCTTGTTCCCTTTGATCTATCAAGTAAGCTCTTTCAGATGCACAGACACACTTCTCATACCACACCCTTCTCTTTTCTTCCTTGGTCTTCCCTTTTATATTTGAGGTCCAATAATAGGAATAAGTACATCACGTGCAATCTTTCTCGTACCTCGTATTGTTCAGATATGGTCTCTTGATATGTCTACAATCAGCATTAATTAATTTCAGAACCATTAAATTTACCAAATATGACTGTTAGAATAATCTTAAGATTTTGAAAAAGTATGGAAGGGTAAGCATAAGTAGACTAGTAATGGTATCCTTCACAATGGTAGGCTTCAATAGTAGGTGCACATCGGCAGTCTTCATCGGTAACCTTCAACGCTAACCTTCCGTCAGTAACCTTCATTAGTAGCCTTCAGTGGTAACCTTCCCAATAATAGCCTTGCATCGGTGACCTTTCATCGGTAACCTTGCATCAGTGACCTTGCATTAGTAACCTTGCATCTGTGACCTTTTCATTGGTGACCTAGGCATCGGTGACCTTTGCATCGGTGAACTTTGCATCGGTGACCTTTGCATCGGTGACCTTTACATCGGTGACCTTTACATCGGTGACCTTTGCATCGGTGTCCTTTGAATTGGTGACCTTTGCATCAGTGACCTTTGCAACAATCACCTTTGCATCGGTGACCTTTGCATCTATATAAATTTTTCACTATGAGCTTAAACAAGAGAGTAGTGAGACTAAAAGTACATAGTTATTAATTCGATATAAACATTATTTTCGCATAAAATGATTATCTTGTAAGAGAAACAAGATAATTTATATAAATGAAACATGATTTGGGATTATCAAAATAGGTGAGCCCAACAATATCCCCCTTTTTGATAATCACAAATTATGTCAGTATTTTCTAAATTAGGGTTAAACACATTTTCTAATATCTTTATAGGTGTGTATAAGAACATTTGAACCATTTTTATTATGGAAAAATATAGATAGTATATATATGAAAATTCAACTTAAAAACTTCTCTTCCTTTCAGTTTAGGAAGCTTAAAACTTAAACCAAACTTGTAATCTGACCTGTTTCTACCCCTTTGTGATTAAAAAAAAGAATAAAAGACAAAAAGAAACCGAAGAGGAGTTTCCATTAATGAAGCAATAGTACAATATGAAAAACAAATGTTACAAAGATCACAATAAACTAAGACATACCACATTCAATCCACATCAGATATGTCCAAGGGATATTTGTATTTGGAAGTTGAGGAGGCAGGTTATGAAGATAGTGGGATAGGACGAGGTATGGTAGTCAGTAGGGTTAGAGGAGCTACAACAGAAGCATCAGTAGGCCTATAGTGTGTATATCTCTGAGGAATTATAGGGGTCAAACTTCTGATATCCTGTGCAGGATTCATCATTGGTGTAGCACTGGTAGATCCTGAAGTAGCTGAGGTAGAAGCCAGCGGTGGAGGAACAATGATGGGAGTGCATTCCACATAGAGGAAGGGAAAAAGAAGATTTCTAAAATCCATAATAAATCTCCATCCTCTTTCCATAGCTGAAATAAAATCATCTTTATTCTCCATGAATTTCTCTAAGGCAGGAGTCAACCCTCTGAGCCTGCTAACCTGATCCTTAAATGACTGAGTTATAGGTGTAATACTCAAGTTATCCAACCATAACTTAAAGTGAACATCTATCTGGTTCTTAGTATACACACTTTTGTAGTAGAAATCAACTTTCTCTTTGATGGATTTTTGATCCTGAGTAGCTTCCCTTAAATAATTTTCCAAAAGGTTGTGAATTTCTCTAGTATTAGAAATGACCCGAGTCATAGACTGAGGGTATGAGGTACTAGAACCAGAGAACTTATCCACTTATTCTCTGGAAACTGATCTGAAAGCATCTAGATCAATAGGAGGAGCAGCTGAAGATGAATCAGATGCACATAAAGGTGTCATAGGGAAAGCCATTGTCTCCATAAAGGATTTGGTCATCCCATTGATCAGTCTCTTTAAATCGTCATCTTTTCCACTCACATGTGTCTCCATGGACTTTTTAAAGTCCTCAAACACAGTGACCATTTGTTGAACCACACTTTTAACATATTTAAGATATATTTCCACCTGATCCCTTGAGGCCATATAGGATTCTAAACTGGCAATAGACTACTTCACAGATTCCACAGAATCTTCCAAGGTTCTGATCTGATTCTAATAGTCCTTTACTTCCTGAAGCAGGATAGAGTGAGAGGTAGAAACTAGACTTTCCACTACAAAAGTTACAACTTCTTGATTGTGAGTCATAGACTTCTCTAACCCAACAAATCTCTCATCAAAGTATATCTTCAGATCTAATTTTATTAATTCCAAATCATCCTTATTCACGTAGTCTCAAGGAAAAATAACCACTGGCTGCACAATAGTAGTCTCTGTAACTGAAGGTATTAGAAAACTTTTTATAGGTTGTTCATCATCAGAATCTCTATAGTCTAAAACTAAAACAAAAAATCCATGGTGTTCTGCCCATTATTCTATCCCCTGATCAACAGCAATTGATCTTGTGGAAACAGGTTCCTCCTCCTCACTTGGAGAAATCTCCTGATCAACCACATTGACTACATCCATACCTCTTTGATCTACTACATCAATAGAAGGGTCAACTGCCACTTCCTCGACAGAATCTTCAACAACATCCAAAAAAATTCCATCTTCAACCTAATCATCATCCTCTTCATCTAAACATTCAACAATTTATGTATGCCTTATCAGGGGATTGAGACTTAGTCCTTCTTCTTCACTTTTACCAGCAGTAGTCTCAAAGTCATCATGACTAAATTCAGTGTCCTCATCCTCATATGAGGTCTCTCTAATGTCTCTTAATACATTTTATGCCTCTTCTTATTCACTAGTCTCTTCATCATCACTATCCCTTTGGACTGCCTCTCTTCTAGGAAATCTCTTTGGTGGACTGGGCTCACCAAAGGATACAGTATTAGCACAAGGATTTGAGGGAAGGTCAGGATCACTCTTGTCATCTATAGGAGAATCCCCTCTTTCTTTCACAACACTAGATTCTTCTTCATCTGAATATGCAGGCTCCACTTCATCAGGATTTAGACCAGGATCTCTCTTATCCTTAGGCCTAGTAGGATGCATAACAGGGTAGAATTCCTCATATATCTTAACCTTATCATGCACCCATCTTCTTTACCAAGGGTTCCAATTTATCTTCATCAACTTGAAAATCACCTTTGTAATACAAAATTTTTCCCTTACTACAACTATTTCCTCCTTGTTTCCAGCAACTCCTCTCTCCTTCAATATCAAGGATATTAATCTGGCATGAAACAATGCATTGGACTTGGAACTGGTCTTTGTCATATCCTTTAATTGAATCATCATCATTCTACAAAAGTTTATATTATGTCTCTGCTATAATGGATACAGAAGAAATATGTCCTGATACTTCAAGGTATAAAAGTCCCCTCTCCTGGGACTCAATACATGCTAGGCAAACTTAAACAGTAGCTTGTCTTCTCCTTCCATATCAGCAGCAATGAATTTCTTAAGGATCTCACTCCCTGTCAGTTTGGATAAGGCTTCTTTATAATATAAAAACTCAAAAGTGGGAGGCACCACTTCTGATTAGTAATCATAAATCCCTTCATGTGGTACTCTCAGACACTCAGCCCATTCAACAGAGGAGAATCTCACACTTACGATATTTACCCTTGAAGACATTCTATTCTCATCCTCAGTATGTTAGAATTTCAAAAATTCATAAAACTCCTTCATTAAATTCAAGTAATAGGGTCCATTGTTGTTTACAAATCATTCAACCCAGCCTTGAGCATCAATTACCTTCAGCACTAAAGATCTTCTCGTCAGCAACCATTTGGAAATTAGCACTTTTTCAACCATGATATACCTCTTTGATAAATGAGGGTTGATCAGATTTTCCACTACCTAGCTTCCACTACTCAACTCAACTCAAGGTATCTTTAGGTTTAGTGCATCTCCTTCATCACTGACCAACGGTCGCTTCAATCTTTCCATTTCAATCTAGATTGGTTCAAGGGTTTTGGAAGAAGGGGAGGTTCTTAGGTTAGAGAGAATTAGGTTCGGGAGAGAAGTGGATTGAAATGTGGAATATTCTTTAATTTTATCACTTAGGGATCCAAAAAAATCAAATAAAAGAAATAAGTAATATAGAAAACATTTCACATTTGGAAAGAGAAAATGCTATATCCTGGAAAAGTTCAACTATCGGTAAGGTGACAATAGTGAGGTCTATCGATGAGGTCCTAATGGTAAGGTCTATCAGTGAGTTCCAATGCTGAGGTCTAACAACGAGTTCCGATGGTGAGGTCTAACGGTGAGGTCTATCAGTGAGGTTCTAACGGTGAGGTCTAATGGTGAGGTTATAATGGTGAGGTCTGATGGTGAGGTCTATTGGTGAGGTTTATCAGTGAGGTTTTAACGGTGAGGTTCTAATGGTGAGGTCTAATTGTGAGGTTCTAACTGTGAGGTCTAATGGTGAGGTTCTAACGGTGAGGTCCAATGGTGAGGTTCTAACTGTGAGTTTCTAATGGTGAGGTTCTAAAACTTAACAGTTTATCATACCTAACTCATGTTTATGTAATTTAACCTCTCAAAATTCAAAGGCATTTTTAATATATCATCCAATTGATGTTCTTTTCCAATGAATTCAAGAGTGATATCACCTCTTTGATAATGATCTCTCAAGAATTAATGTCTCACATCAATGTTCTTTTTCCTAGCATGAGATACTAGATTTTTAGAGATCTTAATAGCACTTGTATTATCACACTTTATATATACATGTTTGAATTGATATCCATAGTCTAGTAAAGTGTGTTTCATCCAAAAAATTTGAGCACAACAACTACCAACAGCTATATATTCAGCTTCAGTAGAAGATAATGCAACAGAATTATGTTTCTTACTATAGCATGATACTAGTGACTTGCCTAAAAAGTGACATGTTTTAGAGGTGCTCTTTTTGTCTAACATGCTACCAGAAAATTCAACATCCAAATAACTTATTAAATCAAATGACTGTCCTCTTGGATAAAATACTCCAAAGTTTCTATTATACTTGAGATATTTGAAAATCCTTTCAACAGTAGTTAAATGAGACTCTTTGGGATTGGATTGAAAATGAGCACACATGTATACACTGAACATAATATCTGGTATGCTAGTAGTAAGATAGATTAGACTCCCAATAATACCTCTATAATTGGTTTGATCCACTGGTTTACCAATTTCATCAGTATCCAACTTATAGGTGGTAATCATAGGTGTATCACTGCCTTTATTGTCGTACAAACAAAAATCTTTTAAAAGATATTAAGTATATTTACTCTGATTTAAAATAATACCATTTTTATTTTGAAAAATTTGAAATCCAAGGAAAATTTTAAGTTCCCCCATTAAACTCATTTCGAATTCATCTTGCATCATTTATAAAAAATCAGTACATAAAGAATTTTTAGAGGAACCAAAAATAATGTCATCTACAAAAATTTGTACTATTAAAACATCTTCGGAAATCCTTTTAATAAAAAAGAGTAGGATCTGTTATTCCTTTAGTAAAACCATTTAAAATAAGAAGAGAACTAAGTCTGTCATACCAAGCTCTTGGAGCTTGTTTCATACCATATAAAAATTTAAACAGTTTAAAAACATGATTTGAAAAATGGGTATTTTTAAAATTAGGGGGTTGTTCAAAAAATACATCCTCAACTATGTACCCATTTAAAATTCACTTTGGACATCCATTTGATAAATTTTGAAATTTAGATGAGCTGCATAATCAAGTAGTGTCCTAATGGATTCTATTCTAGCTACAGGTGAAAAGGTTTCCTCATAGTCTATTCCTTCTTCTTGACGATGTCCTTGTGCAACTATTCTATCCTTGTTTCTAACTATGTTTCTAGATTCATCAACTTTATTTTTAAATGCCCATTTAGTGCCTATGGTCAAAGTGTCTTTAGGAATTTCTACTAATTCCCATAATTTGTTTCCTTCAAACTAATTTAATTATTCTTGAATAGCGATCACCCAAAATTCATCATTGATTCTATCATTGATATTTTTAGGTTCATGATGTGAAATAAAGGCGTGATGTTCAATCTGGTTTCTCAGAGAAGATATAACTTGTGTTCCTCTATTTAGATCACCTACTGCAACATATAAAAGATGATTCTTTAGATTTTTAATACCTCTAGAAAGTGTTGAACTAGAATCCTCATGATTGTCTGTAGGTTTAGATTCACCATGCACAGATTCTGGAAAATTTCCAGAACCGGTTGTTTTCACTAATGGTTCACTATCTTTATCATTAAGGTCCGGAATTGACATATCTTCCTCAAGGTGTTCAATAGAGGTTTTGGGTTCGTGTGGATCAATCTCATCAAATTTTACATGAACTAATTCTTCCACACATTTGGTTCTCTTATTGAATACTCTATAATCTTTACTAGAGATTGAGTAACCTAGGAAAATTCCTTCATCACTTCTGGAAGTAAACTTGTCAAGGTTATCCTTAGTGTTAAGGATGAAGACTTTTCAACCAAAAACTCTAAAGTAATTAACCTTAGGCTTACTATTATTCCAGATCTCATAAAGGGTATTCTTAAGAAAAATTCTAATTAAGACTCTATTGATAATGTAACAGGACGTATTAACAGCTTCATCCCAAAAATAGATAGGTAGATTATACTCATTTACCATAGTCTAAGAAATCTCTAGAAGTGCCATATTTATTCTTTCTACAAATCCATTTTGTTGAGGTGTTCTATGAGTATAGAAATTGTGAGTGTAGCCATTATGTGAGCAAAAAGATTCAAATTACTGATTTTCAAACTCACAGCCATGATCACTTCTCAAGGTCTTAATTCTAAGTTCACTAAGATTTTATATAGACTTGGAATATTTAATTAAGTAAGAGCATGCTTCACTTTCATGAGATAGAAAGTATACCCAAGTATATCTAGAAAAATAATCTATAAGAACATAAACATAGAGCTTCCCATTTAAACTTGAAACTCTAGATGGTCCAAACAAATCCACATGAACCAACTCAAGCGGTTGAGAAGTAGAAACTTTTTTCTTTGGTTTAAAAGAAACTTTGTGTTGTTTTCACTTTTGAAAAGGATTACAAACTTTGTTATTTAGGAATTCCAATTTAGGTAAGTCTCTAACTAAATATTTCCTAGTTAGTTTCCTAAGTGAGTGCACATTGCAGTGTCCTAATATTCAATGCCATAACTAGGATTCCTTATGAAAATCATTTAAACATGAAACATTTTTCTTATCTAAAGAATTTAGATCAACATCATATACATTTTCATTTCTAAGAGAAGTAAATAATAAATCATTTTTAGAATTAAAAACATTGCATGCATCATTTTCCAATTTAACATAAAATCCATCATCACGCAACTGAGAGACACCTAGTAAATTGTATTTTAACCCATCAACAAAAAGTACTTTTGAAATTAATATATTATTAGGGTTACCAATTTGGCCTAATCCGATGATATTCCCTTTTGCATTATCACCAAATGTGATATATCCACCATAAACATTAATTAGAATCTTGAAGCATAAATATTCTCCTATCATACATCTTGAACATCCACTGTACAAGTACCATATAGTTTTACAGGAGCTCTTCAGACAATTTTCCTGCAAAACAGATTAATTGTAGGGTAACTTTGGTACCCGGATTTTCTTGGGTCCAGAGAGGTTAGCAAGTAAAGCTTTGGGAACCCATACTTGTCTCACAGTTTTCCTATAATAAATAGATATGTTTTGAGAAACGAACACTTTTTTAGGTCCTTTAGAGAATTGTTTCTCAAAATATGTTTCAGAACTTGAACTAATAGTGAACTGTCTAGATTTTGGAACAAATTTATTTTTAATAATCCTTCTCTATCCTAGTTGATATCCTAGACCAGTTTTATATTTTAGAGCAATTTGTTTTCCTAGAAACTGATTCAAGGTATCTCTAATAGCAGTAAACTTCTCAAGATATCTTTTTATTTTCTCATTCGATAATTTAAGTTCAGTATTTTCTTTTAACAGCTGAGCACATTTTCCTTTTTCAATATCCAGATCAGACTTATAATTGGCATTTAAAGCATGTTATCTTTTCAATAATTTGAATTTATCCTTGATTTCATTAAAGGTATCCTCAAGCATTCTATAGTATCCAAATATTTCATCCTTAGTCATATTATCATCATTATTTGATTCACTTTCATTCCCAGAATAGTAAGCATTAGGTATAGGGGAATTGGGTGTTACAACAGATGTTTCTATCATGAAACACGGATTTTCATATTAGTTCTTCTCAATATTTGAAGTTTCAGATCCACACGAGCTCTCTTCAGAAGCACTCCAAATAGCCTTAATATCCTTTTTATATCCCTTTCCCTTGTCTTCATATTTATTCTAAAATTTTAGATTGGGGAAATCTTCCTTCACGTGGCCTTTTTTTATACTCATAGCAGACTATCTCACTTGTGTTGTCATTCCATTTTCGGTCCTTTTTCCATTGTCCTTTATTATCATACCTTCCTTTATAATTTGATTTTCTAAATAACTTCTTCTTGAAGTTCAACTTCTTGAACCATCTTTCAAGATGAGCCAACTCATCATCACTGTCAGAATCTGAGTCTTCACTGGTGGAAGTGTTTATAGAAGCTTGAACTTTTTCTTTGTCTTCGCTCTTTGAGGTGGCAGTATTTAATGCTACTGATTTCTTTCTTTGTTACTCATATACTTCTGGATTTACCTTAATCTCTTTTTTGTGCATCATAAGCTTTCCAATTAGTTACTTTACTGGTATCTTTCCTATGTCACAAGATTCTCAAATAGAAACAGAAGTCCCTATTCATCTGTAAGGTAGGAATAAAAGTAATCTCATAATATGATCCTTGTTGTCCAATGGTTTCTTAAGAAGACTCGTGGTATTCACTATTTCATTGAACCTAATATACATTTCAGAGATAGGTTCATCAATCTTCATTTTAAAATTATCATATTTAATAGTATAGGTATTTGATCTCATTTATTTAACATTGGTTATTCCCTCATAAGAAAAATCTAAAGTATCCCAAATTTCATATGCAATTTTACAGGCAGATATTCTATTGAATTATTCGTCACCTAGAGAATAGTACAATGCATTCATTAATTTACAGTTATTGTTATATGTGGCTTTATTCAACTAAGACCATGTTTCCCTGGAAGTAGCAGGAAATGCATGTTGTTCTTCAATTATGTCCCAGATTTCAGGACCTATTCTCTCTAGATACATTTCCTTTTTTAATTTCCACTAAGAATAGTTATTTCCATTAAAAAAATGTGGCTTATTACTAGTAGCACCATCAACTCTGTTATCCATTGTTAATTAGAATTTTAAAGAACTGAAAATTTAGATATGAAAAAAAATTTAATATCATTAAGATACTACCTAAATCACAGTTGAAACGAATTTGAAAACTTGAAAAACAGTTCAGATAGTAACAATAATAATTAAAGTACCTTTGATACCAAATTTTTGTTAGAGTGGAATCTCAAGAGGGGGGTGAATTGAGTTCCTACATAAAATTTCTATTAAAAACTTTATTATAAAGATCCACCCAATTTTGAAAAGTCCCTATTAATTAAGGTAGTGGAGATGTAAATATCTAGTTGGTCAACAGGTTTCTCAAAGGTTGATTAGTCCTCAGTTTAATTAGTGTAAAACACTCCTTCAAATTCTGAAACAAGTTTACTAAATTAAACACATACACTTCTTCCTTGGTCTTCTCTTTTATATTTTAGGTCTGATAATAAGAATAATTACATCATGTGGGATCTTTCTTGTACCTCGTACTATCTAGATACGGTCTCTTGATATGTCTATAATCAGCATTAATTAGTGTCTGAAGCATTAAATTTACCAAATATGACCATTAGAATAATATTAAGAATTTGACAATGTATGGAAGGGTAAGCATCGGTAGAATGGTAACGGTAGCCTTAACAACGGTAGGATTCAACAGTAGGTGCACATCACTAGCCTTCATCGGTAACCTTCAATGGTGACCTTCCATCAGTAACCTTCATCGGTAGCCTTCAGTGGTAACCTTCTCAATAATAGCCTTGCATCGGTGACCAAGCATCAGTAACCATACATCAGTGACCTTAAAACGGTAACCTTGCATCAGTGACCTTTGCATCGGTGACCTTGGCATCGGTGACCTTTCCATTGGTGACCTTTTCATCGGTGACCTTTGTATCGGTGACCTTTTCATCTAGAGAAATTTTACACTATGAGCTTAAATAAGAGAGCAGTGAGATTAAAAGTACATAGTTATTACTTTGGTATAAACATGATTTTCACATAAATGATTATCCTATAAGAGAAACAAGATGATTTATATAAATGAAACATGATTTGGTATTATCAAAAATTGTGAGTCCAACACTTACTAGTGAAATTCACCAAGCCCACAGAGAAGGTGATTGGTGGAATGGACTAGGGGACCTTTGTGCCCCAAACCACTATAAATTGATGTGCCTTGTTCTCTATTCATTATCCACTACATATATATTATATTACAGAAATGTCACCATCTCTATCTATTTTTGATGTGAATCAAAAGAATTGTGAAATTATTAAAATAACACAATTCACCCCCTCTTGTTATCACTATAGTTATTTCAACCTAACAGGTTCATGAGAAAAACTACCCCTACTCATGATTTCGATAAAGATGTGGGAATTTTTCTTTAAAAATAGTGAGGTATTATATTTATAGTGAGAGTTTGTATACATGTTATTGTCATAAAATCTTGAAATATATATCCACACAAAAATATTTGAATATTTTTCAAAAGTATATAGTTATATTTAATTAAAGAATGCGACAAATCAATACATTACCCCCGTAGGAATAAAAAAAGTTGGTTGATGCTCTAAGTCATAAGGACCATGATAGCTTTTACATGATCAGGATTAAAAAGGATCCAATAAATTTTGGGTTTTTAGATTAATGGCCTTGAAATCATGATGTAATTAGAGAAATCATTTATTTTTTAAATGGTTCTTCAACCATCCATCCATGTGAATATTTATAAAGAATTAAAGGATCGTGTGGAACTGGAAAAAAATGTAAGATATTCTATGGAGTTCAGCCTATACTATGATGGAATTAAAATATTTAAGAACCATATATGTTTCCCTACAATACTATAATTGAATAAGTAACATTTGTATTAAGCGCATATTTCATCATTATCTATATATCCTGGAATTAAAATGATGTATAGATATCCCAAATGTAATTTTTTATGATACAACATGAAGAGGGATATTGAAGAGTATGTATCTTGATTCATGGTGTATCAACTAAATAAGGTTGAATTTCATAAGTCTAATGGTATAATGAAACCATTACTCATACCTCTATGGAAATGGGAAAACATCACTATGGTTTTCATTATAGGACTACTCAAGACATATAATGGATACAACTTCATTTGTGTTATATGTGACTACCTTATGAAGTTCTTTCATTTCATATCTATCTGAGAATATTTATCACCTGAAATAATTTCCTGGATATACATTAAATTTTTTCTATTATTTCATGGAGTATAACTTTCAACTATATCTCATCGAGATACAAGGTTTACCATGAATTTATGGATGAGTCCTTAGAAAATATTGAATATAGAGTTTAACTTTTTTACTGCATATAATCCTTGGATAGATGGTCAATTAGATAGTACCATTGAAACCCTAGAAGATATGTTGAGATCCTTCTCTATGGATTTCAAAGGTAGTTGCAATTAATAACTTTCACTGATTGAATTTTCTTATAAAAATGGATCTCACTCAATCATTCAGATGGATCCTTACAAAGGCCTCTATGGAAATAAATTCAGAAATCCAAAATTACTGGATGGAATCAGATAATGTAATCCATTGGGACATGATCTAGATGATTAAATGGTTGAAAAATTTTAATCCATTCAGTAACACATCAAGATAGCTCAAAGTCGACAAAAGAGAAATGCTAACAATCCTCGACAATATTTAGAGTTAGAATGTGGTGATAAGTTGTTCTTTTGAATATATCCTTGGAATACATTTATGGGATTTGGAAATAAGGGGATTTTTATCCCTATATATATCATTCCCTTTAAGATTATTGATCATAACGGGATGGTCACATATCGATTGGTGCTTCCACTGAACATATCCCCGGTTCATGATGTGTTTCATGTATTATTTTGAGGAAGTTCAAAACTAATCCTCCAAATGTACTAAAATCAAAGTTTGTAAAAATAAAATATAATATTTCTTATGTGGAATAATATGTGGAAATTTTGGATTGAATAGATAGTTTTGTTGAATAATACCACATAACTATTCAATTTTTTGTGGTTAAACCATCAATTTAAGGAAGCTACATAGTAACTTAAGGATATAACGAGGAAGAAGCATACTCATTTTTTTTAATTAGGGTAATGAAATTGCAATGGAGAAATTATTATCATGGGTATAATGTAACACCTTGTGATTCTAGAAAATATTTTCCTCATAAATATATTCGATGTGTTCGATAACTTGTTTCACAGATGAAATTGAACCCAAAAAAATAGTGATACAACTATTACAATACAATTTTTTATTTAGAGGGTATAAATAAATGTAACCACATGATAAAATATATGTATAAATAAATATAAATTTCATTTTTAATATTAATACATTGATAAAATTCAATTAGTGTAGCAAAATAACTAATAAGATCACTTCATGTATTTTTATAAAATTGAATTTTTATGATTTTTGTATTTTTATTTCAAGGAACTAAATATATTATAGAGATAAATTATATAACTAAGATAAAAATTTTATTAACATTAATTTAATTGTTAATTGATTCAAAATCAGAATAAATACATTTAATGTATAAAAATACATTTTCCCACAAAAAATATTTTTTTCTATGATTTAATTAAAAAGTTACTTTTATCATAATTAGAAACTGAATTGTATTAAATGGTTTCCAAATTCATATTCATATAATCACATTTTGTTAATAAGAGTCATATTATTTTTTTAGTAATAAAATATTTGTCATGGTTAATTTTTATCCATGGTTAATAAGGGTAAAATTGGTAATTTAAATAGGTTCGAATTTTTCTATAATAAAATGAATCTTACAACTTATATCAAGAATTTTTCAGGTTTAAAATCCATAACCACATCCCTCACCAACCTTTCCCCACCTAAATCTCATGAAATTCCATTCTTACTTCTTACCTAACATTCATTTCCATGGAAAAGCCCCTCTTTTCACCTATAAAAGAAGTCCACTTACACTCACTTGAAGCCACACAATTTATTATAAAAAATCTTTAAAATATGCCCAAATTTTCTCCAATATATCACTATTAAACATTATTTATCCTCTTGTTACAATAATAATCCATATCTCATCCAATTTTAAAGAATGCATCAAAAGAAGATTCAAACTCTCAACGTGAGTACCACCAACTCTCTAAATATCTCTTCACTATGTTTCTCATCCACACTCCTCCATAAAATTTCTAAAAATTATATTATAATTAAATCATTATAAGTATTATAAAAAAATTATTATATTAAGGAAATATCCATTATCTATCTCCCATCCAACCATTCTAAAAAAATATCACTCATGTTATGTGAAAACTACCACCTCCATGAGAGACATATTCAATTTTTCACAATAACAATACATAGGAATTTAATTAAAAAATATAAATCTTATAACTTGATTAATTTTTTAAAAATATAAATCAATTTCTACCATCTTTTCATTCTTAGAAAAATTAAAACATCTTTCATGTGTAAGTGTGGACTACAACAACCATGAACGACATGATTTATTTTCAACACAGACATACATGGATGATTATAAAATATATTTCATGAGTATATATGATATTAAGGATTAAAATATTTCCTAAATTTATTTCCTAAAGGATGATGAAAAAATTAGAGATCATTATAATTTAATATGTTAATATCGATAAATTATTCGAAATAATATCTTTAAGTATCTTGTTATCACAAACCATGCACGTAGTTTCCATAAAATGAACATGGGGTTGCATAAATAATTGAAATGAAATTATTTCAATGTATTTCATAATATATTAATGATGAAATTATAATCAAATAATGGGTTCCAAAATTTCTATTACAAAACATGTGTGAAAAAATTGAAATTACTAACATTTGATGATGAAAATAAACATTAACAAACTAATATAAATGTTGTCTGGAACATTCCTATCATTACAAGGTTTATAAAACTATATGGATATCAGGTTACCACCAAGAAATTTACATGGTATACAGACACAATAATTAAATATGAGAAACTGCATCATCGAACAGACTCTCCTCTATGGAAATAAATTGATTATGGGTATCTTGAATTTGGAAACAAGCCAAGAAACCTATTTCTTGTGTTATATAAATATTCCATCGATCATTTTGGTGTAAAATGTATTATTAATAGTACATGTACAGTTATGTTGGTAAATTATAACTTTCCACCATGGTTATGTGTGAAGAAAAAATACATTATATTGTTTATTCTTATATCTGGACCCAAATAACCCAATAATGATATTGGTGTTTATTTTGATATATTGATCAAATATCTAAAATTGATGTGGGATACAGGCATTAAATTTTATAATTCTAATAAAAATGAAGAGTTCACATTAAGAGACATGTTGTATGGCATAATAAATGACTTTTCTACTTAGGGAAATTTTTCAATCTATATCATTAAATGAATTTTGGTCTCTCCAATTTTAAAAGAAGGTTTACCCTAAATTTTTTTGAAACATTACTTTAATGATGTGTTTTTTGTAAATTGAAAATATTTATACTGATGACATAAATATTGATCTTAGAGGACATCATTGGACAGAAATAATGAACAAGGTACGACACCATATCCACTAATGGGTGATCAAAATTTAGAGAAAGTAAAAATATTTGACATTATTTTTATTAAAAAAAATCAAATCACCTTATGAAATCAAGTTTAAAAAATACATTAGTTTTCATTAATTTACCATACTATAATTATTTTCTCATTATAAATTTTCTTGATCTCATTCACATAGAAAAAAATTGTATGTGATGGTGTTATTGGAATATTACTAAACACAAAAAAAAATTGGCATTAACGCTAGGTTATAAATGATTTACATAGAGATAAAAGAATAGTTAGCATTGGTGAAGAGTGAAAGATGAAATTTTCTTCTTCTAATAGCTTACAATCTATCCAGAAAATAAAATTTTCACCATTTTAAATTCCTTAATGGTGTTAAAGTTCCACAGGGTTATTCATTAAATATCAATAATGTCATGTAAATAATTAATTTAAAGTTAGAGGGTATAAAATCATTTGAATTAATGTTCCAAAACTATAAAAATTTACTATTTACAAGAATACATGGATATATTTTATTAAACCCATGTATATAGAAAATATATTTCCATGGTTTTATTAAAACCATGACAATAACCTCAATCCGTCATCACACGGCTCTTTCTCCTCTTACCACAGTTCCCTTCCTCATATGGTTCCCTTCATTCCCTTCAAACCTCAGCCTCTTCATATCTACCTCTGGTGATCCTAATCTTCTGACGCATCTCCGATGTAGCTAAGACACCTCCCCACTAATGTGACTCTAACGTGGCCTCCCCACCTCCTTACCAATGTGGTCTCTCTACCTCCTGTATCTCTTTTCACATAATTCTACCTAATAATCTTAAATAATTGATCTATTTCACTCCTAATATTCACCCCTACTCCTATTATGGATCTCTCATCATATTTCATAATTCTAAAAACCATTCCACCACATACATTTCACAATTTCCTACTATGGAACCTTTGGTTATCTGGTTTCACTCTCCAATCTACACCACCAGTGATGTCAACTCCTACTCTGATCCCAACAAACCTCCTTTGGGTTACTCCTTCATAACAAGTACTCTCCCAATACCACTTCTTAAAACCCTGATTTAAAAATATTATTACTCATAACTTTATTTATATTAAAACCTCTGAATTTTAGTGGTTATGATCAATTTGAAGTTCTAAATAAAGGCCTCCATCACTATTAAATATAAGCCTTATTATTTTTTATCCCAAGCCCCTAAAAATTGATGTTTACCTCTGTATATAGGGAATTTATCTCTAGTAATTTTTCTATTTTAACAATTCAGTATACTAAAGTTTTATATCTATATTACATGGTTTTTATTTATTAAAGTGTATATATCATGTACTGTGTCTTTATTATTATGTGGTTATTCCAATACTATTTCACTTTTAACATTTTGTATGTAGATTATTTATAAAGTATTAAATATGAAAATTTTATTTATATATATAATGAATTCTATATTTTTATATTACACTTCATTTTAAATTTTTTTTAAAAAACGATAATTTCTTTTTTTTTCATTATTGGTAATATTTATATATTACTCTTATTTGTTGATACATTCCATCATGTTCTACTTCACAAATCTTTTTTTTATATAATTTACTCTTTTTATAATTCACAATTAGTTTTCAAATTGTGCATAATTTATACTTATCTATACCATATAGTTTAAAATTCATTACTTCTCTAAAATATGTGTTCCATATGCATTCAATCTAACTTTATTTCACCATTAAATTTTAAAAATATTCCTCCTTATGTATAATATACAGTTTCAAAATCTGTCTAATATTCGATAAGAATTCAATTACACTTCAAGTGGATTTTCCTATTAATCACTACTATTACATTTCTAAAATACAATATCATAAAAATTCTTTAGACTATTTTTTTCAAATTTAACACTAACATAACATTAAAAAATGTATAATTTTCTACATATAGAAAACATATTACAAAAAAAAATGTTCATTATTATGTTATACTTTAATGCCACTTCAGGATTTGTTATCTATTAATCAATGAAATTTATTATAGGTTCTTAGTGTTTATTTTTTTATTCATGAATAATTTTTTTTAACAGTATATTTTCTTTGTATAATAATATTTTAATGTTTTTATTTCATTGTAAAAAATGGTTCATGGAAGCATAATTCTTAAAAAAAATTTGGAGCCAACTATTTTTAGAGTGGTTGAATATGTGAATGAATTGGTATATGATAAATCATTATGATCAAGGAAGTTTCCATTATTTAATAAAAATATGTTTATTTCTATAATTTTCATTACACTTTCACATTCCTATTTTTATACAACTGATATTTTTTTTTATTGAAATTGGTTATAGGTGTAAGCCCAAAATTGGGGATATCATATTAGGGTGTGTTCTTGAGGTAAAGTATCAGTTTTATTTAAATGAACTTATGAATTAATTATTATAATTTTGTATATGTCTTCATTTATACAATATTCATATTGACCACATGTGTTGGTTACTGCAATGATTCTCATGCATATTCATTAATTAATATAACTTTGTATATGGATTTTTATCCAATTATCCATATTCAATTTTGTATTATCTATATGTTTATTACTTTCAATTATTTTCATCAAATGTAATTAGGAAATTGTTTGAATCATTAATTCAATTCAAATATGCATTTCATTTTTTATCACAGTATTTTATGTTTTGGACATTTATATAACTAAATTTCAATTTAATGTTATATTGTTTTGTTATACCATCCATGAGATACCATGTGAATTCCCTAGTGTAATATTAGAAAATTTAGTGATATGAACCCTTTACTTATTATTCTCCATGTTACTTATCATATAAAATCCATTTTTTAACACTTTATAGGTTTGAACTATTCTTTTGCAATAATAGTGAATTTAAACTTTGTATTACATTTATCATATATATATATTTGGTTGATGTATTCCATATGAACCAAAAAACTTTCTATGGTTATTATATTTCATTGATCTTTTAGTTATTAAAATATATTAATTCCATATTTTAAATATTTTTGTGTATTATTTTGGGATTTTAGTTTTCAAATATATTGTATTAACATGTTTATACATGGAAGTTGAAAACATCATTCCATACATGTATTGTAAGAATAATTGATTCTTTTTCATGGAAATATCTCAAAAAATTAGCATATACTAAAACATATAAAACAACAACATGAATTAAAGATGTTTTTTAGGTTATGAAACATATATGAAATAATGCCTTCTTTTTTCCAATATTTTTTGGGTTCAAGGTTGTGTATCTGCAAATACTATGCATATTAGAAGAATAAAAAAGGTATTTTATTAAATTTCTCTTTCATTTTAATTTTCTCAAAAAAGAAACTTATTTTTTATGCTATTTAAAATTCACCAATTTCAATTTCCATTTATTAAAATAAAAATTTCCATATATCCATTTATATTATATTTTTTTGTAGTAAATTCATCAAGTCATAAATAAAAAAAATATAATAATATATTTTTTCATAATAAAATTTTCTTACATTGTTATGTTATATGATAGTAAATGTTCTTATAATTATGAAAGGTTCTGGAAAAAACATATTTACGCACAGACCATCGGGTTTCCTTTAATTTTGTTTCCATCAAAATTTTCATTATTATAAATTCAAAAAATTATTTTTAATAACATATGTTGCTTTTATATTCTAATGTTAATTACTTTTCGTTCTATATTTCACAGTTTCTTAATTGTATGAAATTCATTAATATTGAAATATATATTGACATAATTATGAAATGAATTATGATGTTTTTTTCTTTTGTTGTTCCAAAATTTTTTAAAAAAATTAATTGAGTAATTAGGTAACAATACCTTTTTATAATTAGGTAACATGGTTGTTTTCTAGAAACAACAATTCAAGCACGGATCACTAGATAACACAAATTTTAAAAATTATAACTTGATTAATTTTACTTTAACTTTTTTGTTCTAACATGTTTGTATATAATGGTGGTACTGACCATTTTATATTGATAATTATTTATTAATTTATTCTATTTCATCAGATAATTGAATACTTATGCTCTTAAATAAGCTATAATGGTCTATACCATAATAATATTCCTTTTCCTATTTGAGTTAGATGACCTATCACTTTTTCATAGTATAATTATAAGTTTCATTGTGTCTTGGTGATAAGTAAAACATAGATTGGTGGTTTTAAGGGCTATAGTTGCTACTGAAATGGTCATTTATGGATGTGTAAACAAGTGTTTAAGAAGGATAATCAGTTCAATCCTACTTCGATGAATTAAAACAGAATGTCTGCTGATGTTACTTAACCGAGTTTTTTAATGTGTGAGTTAAAAATAAAATTATATGTAATGAAGATAGAAATTAATCCTTAAATGGTTACATATGAATAATAATTGAGTAATGGTTGTGCGATTAACCATGACATGAAATATGAAATATTCAGACCTTATTAGTGGTTCTTTATGTATAATGGGTTGTATAAATTAGGATCTTTAACATAGAGAATAAATTTGTATTTCCATATTGATTTCACATGCTATAAAAGGGGAATAAATTGACAAAACAAGTTTTTAGGGTCAATAAATGATTTAGTGTGTTGTTTTTTAGTGATTTATGATATTTTAACCACAATCCAAGTTGTTCTATATTTTACCAATGGTAATGGTCACTTACAAGTGGCTTATGGTGGGATAAGTTATGAAATTACATGGTATGACATAATTGTCCTTGAAGGTAATTGCCCCATTTTAGCATTACACTATTATTTATATATTCACAAACTAACTCCTTGAGTTAATAGACGTTTTGTGATATTTACCAAGGATTATGTTCTCACTCACTATAAATAAAACCTTTTTGTGTTCAAATTTACTGCATTATGTTTTAGGTAATGGGAAGTGGCCCTTGTAGTTTAGTGTTGACTTATAGTGACAGTTTGAAGCTTAGTCTTCTACCTTAAATATTATTAAGGAGTGTGTTGTCCACATTTCCTTACATTATCTCTTTTAGTTACATTTCTTATGTATTGGAATGTATGAAGTAAAATAAGAGGTTTAAGTTTTATCAGGTGATCATTTCATATGTATTTAAATGGTTTTCTGATGCTTTAGTGTTAATTCATATAAAAGAGTCCCACTATTTTATTTTATATGCATCTTCTTCTTGATTTTAGTGTAAGATTAAGAATGAATTGGTTTAATTCACAAGCATTAGAATGGGGACTTACTTCCAAGAGTGAATATTGTTATCTATTTCCATCCACCTGTGTGCAGAATATGAGTAGTCATTCAATCTAACATTACTATTTATTTTCTTACATAGAGCTTCTTCTGATGAAAGATCCCAAACAACTGGCTGAAGTACTATATCAATGTCATCATAGAAAAAAATGGTACGTAATAATTTATTTCATATATAATTTACTTCTATATTAAAAAATCATTCAAATAGATTTTTTTTAGTTATTGATGTTTTAGTGATTCTATTTTAAAATTGTTCATGCAAATATGAGTTTATATATTGATTTTTTTGAATTTTTTTAGATTATATGGTAATGTTTTAAAAATTTCAGACCATAAATCCCATTTAGTTTATATGTTAATTTAATTAAACAAATCAATATCTAAATAAACATATAAACACTATTTAAATGTTATTTTCATTAACATAAACTGTTTATGATTTATTGGATAGGTTTGATCAATCCCTACACAACCATTTCAAAATAGATCAACTTAGACAGTCTTCAGCAATTCTAAATAGAACATTAGAAATAGGGTCACCTTTCTCATCCCCACATGATCCTGGGAAGTATCCCTTTGTATAGAATCATTTCATTTCATCAATTTTAAGTATCATAAAATAATTGAACATTATTTTATTATTCATTAAAGTTATTTCTAATGGTTATAAAAATCATTTAAATTCTAAATTTTTTATGGTAGCTTGAATATATGAGTATTGATGTGTTCTACGGTAGCCTATATCTAGAGGTAAATAAAATACCTCTCATTTGAATAACATTATCGGTAGGAAACAAATTCCTCATATTTCTCCATGTGAGGAAACACATTTTGATAGGAATACACTTTTCCCATATGATATCCACCTGATGAATCTTATCTTTGTAATTCTATTGAAAACTCTGAAAGTAAAAGTAGAAAACATTCCATTAGCACCCAGAATATATACTAAACTATGCTTAGTTGTACAGGGTACAATATTGTTGGACTCACCTATTTTGATAATCCCAAATCATGTTTAAATATTTATCATGATATATTAAGTCAGTTAATAATCTTTTTAGTCTGTATTTTATCCTGAACAATGTATACTCTTAATCTCATGACTTTGTTCCATCAAATTACAGTTTACATTTATCTAAATATAAGTTCACTGTTAAAGGCTACTGGTAAGAGACTTCAGTTCAAAGTCACTGTTATAGCTCACTGTCACTGTAAGTCACTGATGCTAGAAGATCACCGTTGAAGATCTACTGTCACTTGTATAAGATACCGGTATAAATTTACTATCACAAGTCTACCGTTGATCTGCTTATCAAAGATCACAAACAAAGAATCACCATCACAAGGTCACTACTGTGAAAAGTCTTCTCCAAAGAACTTTACTGTTCAAGTCTATAGTAGGACATGTCTACCATTAGTAGAAGTTCACTGTCAGAATCTTTCTCAAGTCTTCTGTTGAAATAGTCGACTGTTGTTCAAAGTCTACTGATGGACATACTCCACTGTTAATGAAATTACCTGTTGAGATATTCTACAGTTGGTAAGGTCATTGTTGAAGTAGTCTGATGTTACAAATCTATAGTTAGAAGCTTATTGTTGGAGTCTACCATTGAAGCTCACAGTTGAAGCTTACTGTTCAAGACTACCAATGAAGCTCACATTTGAATAACCTACCGATTAAGTCCACAGTTAGAAAGACTATAGTTGAAGTCTACCATGTGACAAGCATCTGCAACCATTCTAATGATTTTCTATTCTTTTCTTTACCAATTTTATTAATACTATCATAACAGTCATGCCTGGACAAATTAATGCACCTGACATTATTTAATGTTATTTGCAGGCATATCAAAAGATAGTACGATGTACGAGGAAGACCACACGCTGTTCAAACATTTCTCTTTTCGGCCCCTGCTGAACCAAATGGAAATAGCTCAGCTGGAAAAGTATACATATATATATATATGATTAGAGACATACATTAATAGAAGACACGAAAACAAGAGATAAGTGTGGACATATTGAATATACACAGAACACTCATAAGAGAGAAACATACATAGTCTGAAGAAGAACACTCAAGCACGTATTCTGAAGAACAGAGAGCTTCACAAAGATCTATTGAAAGACCCTATTTCAAGCTGTATTGGTGTGCTGCAAAGATCTTCAAACCTAAGAAGCTGATCATCTATACATCTAGAAGTCAGAACCTGGAAGTTGCGACACTCTGTTTTGGAGGAAACTTGCAGAGAAGGACCAAAACTTCATTTCCTTCATTTCAACGAGTCCAGAGCTGATCTTCCAACACAACAGAGAATTCCAAACTTATCCCTACTATCTTTAGCTCTACTGTGTTTAAATACTTTACATTTGTGAGTAGTGTGTATGTGTTACACACACTGACTCTTGTGCTTGAACTGAGGGATACTTAAAATCCCTATACCAAACTATCTTTACATCTGTTTCCCATGCATAACCGTGGAAGAAGCCTAGTGTGCCTTGGTAGTTTATTTTCCCACGTAGAACTGTGGTAGAGGTTGAAAAACCTAGATAGTTTGTGACAACTATTGTATAGCCCGATACAGGCTGTGTATCAATTTTTAATAAAATTTATTGGTGGCAGGTGATCACCAAGTGGAGAGGACTAGGTTTTGACTTAAGACCGAAACTCTTGTTTAATTTTTTGTTTTCATCTTTCACTTACTTTGTTTTATTCTTATCTGATGTGATTATATTTGAAAAGTCATAAATCTATTTTTACATTCACTTTGATTGTTAGTTCTGGTTAGTGTGTATATTTCATTTGTTTAGTAAACTTGTTTCAAAAGTTGAATTAGTTCTCATACTGATTTAACTGAGGAGTAATCAACCTTTGAGAAACCTGTTGAACAATAAGTCACTTATATCTCCACTGCCTTAATTGACTGGGCTGTTTTAATTTGGGGGATTTTAATCCTAAATGTTTTTAACAGAAATTTTAATGGGAACTCAATTCACCCTCGTCTTGAGTATCCACTCCGACCAACATTTGGTATCAGAGGCAACATTCATATCTATAAAAAGTTTTCAAACCCTCTATTTCTCAAACTGTGATTTTATTTTGATCTTAAAGATCTTAAATTTTTTTTAGTTTTAAATTTCATCTATTTAATATATTCTATAAAATATAGTTATGGACAATAAACTAGAAGGTGTTGCTACTAATAGGCCACCATTCTTTAATGGTGTGAATTATGCTCAATGGAAAATTAAAATGAAAATTCATTTGGAAAGTATTGGTTTTGATATTTGGTCTGCTAGAGAATCAGAATATGAGATACCCAAAACTGCTAGATCTACCTAGGATGATGCTACAAAGTCTGACTATAACAATAACTTTAAAGCTATGAATTCCCTTTACTGCTCTTTTGGAGATGAGGAATTTAACTGAATTTTTTCATGTAAAACAGCTCATGAAATCTGGGACACCTTGGCTGTTTCTCATGAAGGAACAACCAATGTGAATGAAATGAGATTAAATACTTATACTATTAAATATGATAATTTTAAGATGATACCTGATGAACCCATTTCTTACATGTACCTTAGGTTTAATGAGATTGTCAACACCATGAGTTCACTGGGAAAAGTTGTTCCAAAAAAGGAGTAGATCATGAGAATATTGAGATGTTTGTCAGACAGATGGAGAGGCACTTCTGTGTCTATCCGAGAGTCATGTGAAATCAGTAATCTACTTGTCAAGGAGTTGATTGGTAAACTAATGATGTATAAAGAAGAACTGAAGGTGAACAAGGAAGAAGATGATGAACCCAAGAGAAAATCTGTGGCATTCAAGTCTACTGCTTCAAAGAGCTAAGATAAGGAGAAAATACATGTACCTGCTGAAAGTTCAACTAGTGAATATACAGATTTAGACAGTGATAAAGAAATGGCTCAAATATCCATGAGATTCTAGAAGTTCTATAGGAAGAAGAAGTTTTTCAGAAAACCAAACTACAAGGGTAAGTATGATCAACAAGGTAAGTTGGGGAAGGATTGTAAGAAATATGACAGGGAAGATGATATAATCTGCTATGAATGCAAGAGAAAAGGAAACATTAAGGCTGACTGTCCGAAGTTAAAATTCAAAAGGAAATATGATTATAAGGACAAGAACTACAAGAAAGCCATGAAAGCAACCTAGAGTGCTTTAAAAGACAGCACAAGTGAATCAGAAGCTACTGATTCTGAAAGGAATCATGCCAACATGTGCTTCATGATTAACATATTCGAGGTACCTATTTCCCTTTTTCTAAATGATTATTATTCTGGAAATAATAGTGATTCAGATAATGATGAAAATATTTCTAAAGATGAACTGTTTGAATATTGAAATATACTGGAAGATACCTGCAATAAACTAAAATATAAATATAAATCTTTGAAGAAACAGCATGCCTTGACTAGTAATGTTAAAATAGATCTGAGTGTAGAAAAAGAGAAGAATGCTCAACTGTTGAAAGAGAACACTCAACTCAAATTATCTAATGAACAATTAATAAAGTATATTTAGAAGTTCACTACTGGTAGGGATACCTTGACACAGTTTCTAGGAAAACATATTGCTTGAAAAAATACAACTGGTCTAGGATATCAACCTGGATAGAGACAAATTAGCAAAACCAAATTTGTTCCAAAATCTGGACAGTTCGCTGCTAATTCTGGATCATCTTTTGAGAAACAATTTTATAAAGGACCTAATAAAGTATTTATGTCTCAAAATATGTTGGTTGATTTTATAAAACCTATAAAGCAAATATGGGTTCCCAAATTTTTATTGGCTAACTATTCTGGACCCAAGAAGATCTGGGTACCAAAATTATCTCATGTTTAATATATTTTGTAGGGAAGTTGCTTAAAGAGTTCCTGTAAGACCCTATAGTACTTGGACAGTGGATGTTCACGACATATGACAGGATACTATTCTTTCTTCAAGAGTCTAATTAAAGTTGATGGTGGGCATGTCACCTTCGGTGACAATGCAAAAGGAAAAATCATCGGCTTTGGCCAAATTGGTAACCCTGGTACAATATTAATCTCTAAAGTACTTTTTGTTGATGGATTAAAGTATAATTTACTTCGCATATCTCAGTTATGTGATGATGGCTTTAATGTTAAATTTTAAAATGATTCATTCAATGTTTTTAATTCAAAAAACGATTTATTTTCACTGCATGCAGAAATGAGAATTTATATGCTGTTGATTTAAATTCCTTATCCAAAAAAATGGTTCCTGCTTAAATGATTTTCATAAAGAGTATTGGTTGTGGCATAGAAGATTAGGACACTGTAATGTGCAATCACTTAGGAAGCTATCTAAGAAATGTTTAGTTAAAGATCTACCTAAATTAGAATTCCCAATTGATAAATTGTGTAATCACTGTCAAAAGGGAAAACAACACAAAGTTTCTTTCAAACCAAAGAAAGAAGTTTCAACTTCTCAACCACTTGAGTTGGTTCACATGGATTTGTTTGGACCATTAAGAGCTTCAAGTCTAAACAGGAATCACTATGTTTACATTCTTATAGATGACTTCTCTAGGTATACTTGGGTATACATTCTAGCTCACAAAAGTGAATCTTGTTCCTATTTTGTTAAATATTCCAAGTCTGTATAAAACCTTAGTGGACTTAAGATTAAGACCCTGAGAAGTGATCATGGCCGAGAGTTTGAGAATCATGAGTTTGAATCTTGCTGTTCACACAATGGCTATAGTCACAATTTCTCTGCCTCTAGGACACCTCAACAAAATGGAGTTATAGAAAGAAGAAATAGGACCCTTCAAGAAATTGCAAGGACTATGCTTAATGAGTATGACTTAGCAGTTTATTTTTGGACTGAAGCTGTAAATACAGCTTGTTATGTTATCAATAGAGTTTTAATTAGACCTATTCTAAAAAGGACCCCTTATGAAATTTGGAATAATAGGAAGCCTAAGGTTAATTACTTTAGAGTTTTTGGTTGTAAAGTCTTTATTCTTAATACTAAAGATAATCTTAACAAATTTGCTCCCAAAAGTGATGAAGGAATTTTCCAGGGTTACTCTATCTCAAGTAAAGCTTATAGAGTGTTCAATAAGAAAACCAAATGTGTGGAATAATCAGTTCATATCAAATTCGATGAGACTGATTCCCATGAGCATAAAACCTCTCTTGAACATCTTGAGGAAGATTTGTCAAATATGAACATTAATGATAAGAATAGTGAATCCCATGTAAAAATATCTAGTTCTGGAAATTTTCCAGAATATGCACCTGCTGATTCTGAACCAATAGACAACAATGAAGAATCTAGTTCAACCCTTCCTAGAGCTATTAGGACTCTGAAGAATCATCCTCTAGATGCTGTTGTAGGCGATTTAAATAGAGGAACACAAACTAGAGCTTCTCTAAGAAACCAAGTTGAACATCAAGCTTTTCTTTCACAGCTTGAACCCAAAAATATTAATGATTCTATCAATGATGAATTTTGGGTAATGGCTATACAATAAGAACTAAATCAGTTTGAAAGAAAAAAAATTTGGGAATTAGTGGAAATACCTAAGAAAACTTTGACCATAGGCACTAAATGGGTGTTTAGAAACAAAGTAGATGAGTCTGGGAATATAGTTAGAAATAAGGCCAGGTTAGTTTCACAAGGATATAGTCAAGAGGAAGGAATAGACTATGAGGAGACCGTTTCACCTGTAGCTAGACTAGAATCCATTAGGATACTACTTGTCTATGCAGCTCATCTGAATTTCAAACTTTATCAAATGGATGTTAAAAGTGATTTTTTAAATGGGTATATAGTTGAGGATGTATTTGTTGAACAATCTCGTGGTTTTACAAATCCCCATTTTTTCAATCATGTTTTTAAACTATATAATGCTCTATATGGATTAAAACAAGCTCCAAGGGCATGGTATGATAGGCTCAGCTCTTTTCTTATTTCAAAAGGTTTCACCAAACGGATATCTGATCCTACACTTTTCATTAAATGGATTTCTAAATATGTTTTGATAGTAAAAATTTATGTGGGTGATATTATTTTTGGATCTTCTAAAAATTTATTATGTGTTGATTTTTCAAAAATGATGCAAAATGAGTTTGAAATGAGTTTAATGGGAGAAATAAAAAAATTCCTTAGATTTCAGATCTTTCAAAATAAAAATGGAATTGTTTTGAATAAAAGTAAATATATTAAGGATCTTCTAAAACTTTTTTCTTTGGATGGTAGTAAAGGCAGTGACACACCTATGAGTACCACCTGTAAGTTGGATGCTGATGAAGCTGGAGAACCAGTGGATCAAACCAACTACAGAGGTATGATAGGGAGTCTACTCTATCTTACAGCTAGTAGACCTGAAATTATGTTTAGTGTATGTATGTGTGATCGATTTCAATCCAATCCAAAATAATCTCATTTAACTGCTGTAAAAAGGATTTTTAAATATCTCAAACAGACTCCCAAATTAGGATTATTTTATCCAAAAGGAAAATCATTTGATTTTTTGAGTTATTTTGATTTTGATTTTGTGGGTTTCAATTTAGATAGAAAAATTACCTCTAGGACATGTCACATTTTAGGAAAGTCACTAGTATCTTTGTGTAGTAATAAGCAGAACTTTGTTGCATTATCTACTGCCGAAGCTGAGTACATAGCTGCTGGTAGTTGTTGTGATCAAATTCTGTAGATGAAACACACTCTACTATACTATGGATATCAGTTCAAACACGTCTCTATAAACTGTGACAACACAAGTGCTATTAACATTTCCAAAAATCTAGTATCTCATGTTAGGACAAAGCAAATTGATGTGAGACATCACTTTTTCAGGGATCATTATCAAAAAGGTGATATCACTCTTGAATTCATTGTAACTGAATATCAATTGGTTGATATATTCAAAAATCCCTTGAATTATGAGAGGTTAAATTACATCAAACATGAGTTAGGTATGATTAACTTTAGCATAGGAGACCTCACTGTTAGACCTCACAATTAGACCTCACTGTTAGACCTCACAGTTAGACCTCACTATTAGACCTCACAGTTAGACCTCACTGTCAGACCTCATAGTTGGACCTCACAGTTGGACCTCATAGTTAGATCTCATAGTTGGACCTCACTATTATACCTCACCGTTGCAACTCACCGGTGTACATCACTGGTACATCTTACTGTTGGATACCTCGTTGTTTGTCTTTATTTTTGCGAGAATTCGAAATGTTTTTATTCCTATTTATTATTTTTATTTTATTTTGTTTTAATCCCTAAATGATAAAACTAAAAGCATCGAACATATCTCAATCCACCTTCCTCTCTCAATCTCGAACCTTGCTCTCGAAATTCCAAAACCCTAACCCTTCACTTGAACCCTCGAACCTCCTTCAATCTCCATGTTCAGAACCAAGAGACCCCTGACTTTCAATGAGGATGTGCCAAGTCCAAAGAGGACTCGAGCCGAATCTAGTGGCACCAGTAATACCCCAATGGGACCTATCAACCCGCATCTGACCAAGAGAGTAATCTTTCCTAAGAAGGAGTTAAGTGAAGAATGGCTGCTGTCAAGAAAGTCATTAGTGCTGGAAGCACTAGATGCTCAAGGATGGACCGAATGTTTTGCCAAAAATAATGGACCGTACTACCCGAAGATTGTAAAATAATTCTATTAATATCTGAAGTTCTAAGAGGAATATGATGTGCATAAGCTAATGTCTAGAGTCAATGGCAATGAAGTCAGTTTCTCATCTGCTGAGTGGGCTGCCTATTTGAGAGTTCCTCATGAAGGATTATATGATTACTACTCTGGAGTGGCTCCTCTGGACAGTGATGTTTTTGAATTTGAAAAAGTTCTTGAAGAACTGACAGGAAATGGAAAAACAAGGAAGATCATTGCAGCTGAGATGAATGGGGAGGACAGGCTTTTGTTCAAATTTATTCATCATGTAATTAGTCCCAGGAGAGGAGACTTTGCAGTACTTAAGTACCAGGATATATTATTGATGTACTTACTGAATCATGGAAAGAAGATCAACTTATGTAGGTTACTGATGGAACAATTGGATGATATGACTAAGACAAGCTCAAAATCCAATGCCCTATTCCATGCCAAGCTTATTTGAGTAATGCTAAAGGTAAAGGGTGTAGCTAGAAATCAAGAACAGATGATAGTGTCCAAGAACAGTGTTTGTATCTCCAAGGTAATTTTAAAATTCATTAAAATTAGCTGGAATCCCTGGAAGAAGGCATGGGTGAATGATGAAGGAAAGGTATATGAAAATTTTGACCCTACAACTCATCCATCTAGGCCAAAAGACAAGAGAGATCCAGGCCTGAAGCCTGATGAGCCAGAACCTTCTTATTCAGATGAAGAGGAGGAAGTTGAAGGTGTTGTGGACCCTGAAAGAGAGAACGCCCCCATTGACGATGGGAGTGATCCTGATTTGCCTCACAGTCCTGTAAGGACAGTATCTTTAGGAGCAGATAGCCCTCCAAAAGAACTGCCAATAAGAGAGACTGTTCTGAAGGACAGTGATACTGAGACCACTGAAGAAGAAGAAGCATATCAGAATAATGTCAAGGACACCTCTGAATAGGATGAGACTACCTAGTCAGATCACTTTGCTCATGAGGAAGAGGAGGCTTGTGAAAAGGATGAAGGTAAGGAGGTTGTTTCTGAAGCTGATGATGAGGACAGTGAAGGAGAAGAGCTTAGTTTGAGCCCTCTGGTAGATAATACAGACAAGATAGTGTCTGGTTAGGAAGCAGTAGTGGCATTTACTTCCATTGATATGGAAGTCACTGATGACTCGGAGAAGGCTGTGACTCACCCCACTAGTGAACTAACAGATAAAACTGTTGTTGAATCTTATGGAGTTGCAGAGGAGGTTGTGGAGTTACCTAGAGCAGAAAAAGTAGAGGAGAATACTTTGGAGAGAGCTTTAAGTGAGGGGGAGCATCTTGGTTCAGTTTCTGTGTTGTATGACATAGAAGGTTGGTCATTAGATCTAGGGTACATGGTACTTGGACTCAATTATGGAGATTCTAATGAGGAAGACCAGCCTAAAAGGGATTCGGTTATCCTACCTGAAAGTATTCCAGTAGTTGTGGCTGACAATTTGGAAATCAAGGAGGACCTTGAGTCCTTAAAGACTGAAATGAAAGTGGCAGTGAGATAATCAGTGGAAGATTTGCAGAATATCCTTGTTGAAGAGCTGAGGAGTGTAGAGAAATCCTTGGATCTATCTCTGGGATGTGATGTGTGTAGTCTAGTGAAAGAAATGTTGAATGGGGTTAAATTATGCCATACTCAAATTGAAAGTTGGACAGGAGCGGTGGTTGCTATGAGACAATCAGTTGCTTCATTGGCTGCCATGAGCAGTTCTCAAAATTAACTGAATGCTGAGATTTGATATATCAAAGAGGTAGTCAAGAAGATTTTGGAAGTTTTTGAGGCTTTTAAGACATCATTCAAAGAACACATGAATAGTCAGGATGCACTTGTTCAGAAGGTAATTAGTAATTTGACTTAGTCTTTCAAAGAAACGGTAGCTTTCTCGGTCAAACCCCTTACATCATCTAGCACCTCTGTGGACATTGATCAGATCAGGACTGTGATCCAGGAAGAACTTGCTAAGGCCAATACCAATGGAACCTCTGATTCTCAGGTAGTTTCTATCACTAGGGAAGTAAATGGTTATGTTCGTGAACACTTTCAAGTAGCTAGTGCTATTCAGGAGGCCATTAAGAATAAGGCAGATTCTTATTTTGAAAAGATCTATACCAAGAACCAAATGACCGACCACTTCAAGCTTTTGATAGAGAATATGAAACTGCCTCCAGTAAATTGTGCATTCAGGGAACAGGTCAGCAAACTGAAAGAATTGACCCCTTCTTTGGATAAATTTTTGGAGAATAAAGATGATTTATTATCTTCTATGGAAAGAGGAGGAAGCATCATTATGGACTTCATAAACCTACTTCTACCCTTTCTCCATGTGGATTGCACCCCTGTCATCATCCCTCCTGCCTTACCTACATCTCAACCCAGTGGTTCTTCCATGATGTCTTCTATTGAATCTATCAGAAGCCTTACTCCACTGATACCTCAGCGAGCTACCCACTACAGACCCACAGGAGCTTCTTTTGTTTCCCCTCCAGTCATTCCTGCAGCACTTCCTAAACCTACTGATTCAACAGGTCCTCCTCCATCTTCTTCTTCCAAATGAAAAGACCCCTTACCTACGGATGATGTGGATTGAGTCTGTTTATGTCTTTTGATAGAGACTATTTATTCCTTTTTAGGTCATGTAATGCACTTTCATTAATACAAGCTTTCTCTGTTCTCTCTATTTGTTTTTCTTTTTTCTAATCACAAATGGGGAGAAATACTGATATACTGTGACAATACTATGCTAATTATAGATTAATCATGTGATTGGGGAGAAATGTGCTAATATGATCCTATGTTGAATCTTTTCTGCCTTTCTCTTTGATACCATGTAGCAATATTTTCTGGTTTTACACTCTTATTAATCTCTGATACTTGAGACATTTTTTATCTTAGTTTAATAACTTTATTATATATGACATCTATCTTTAATACATACTAGCATAATTTGTGATTATCAAAAAGGGAGAGATTGTTGGACTCGCCTATTTTGATAATCCCAAATCATGTTTAAATATTGATCATGATATATTAAGTCAGTTACTAATATTTTTAATCTGTATTTTATCCTGAACAATGTATACTCTTAATCTCATGACTTTGCTGCATCATCTTACAGTTTACATTTATCTAAATATAAGTTCACTGTTAAGGGCTACTGGTAAGAGTCTCCTATTCAAAGTCATTGTTATAGCTCACTGTCACTATAAGTCATTGATGCTAGAAGATCACCGTTGAAGATCTATTGTCACTGGTACAAGCTACCGGTACAAAGTTACTGTCACAAGTCTACCGTTGATCTGCTTATCAAAGATCACAGACAAAGAGTCACCATCACAAGTTCACTACTATGACAAGTCTTCTGTAAAGAACTTCACTGTTCAAGTCTACAGTTGGACATGTCTACCGTTACTAGAAGTTCACTGTCAGACTCTTTCTCAAGTCTTCTGTTGAAATAGTCGACTGTTGTTCAAAGTCTACTGATGGGCATACTCCACCATTAATGAAATTACCTGATGAGACAGTCTACAGTTGGGAAGGTCACTGTTGAATTAGTCTGATGTTACAAAGCTACAGTTAGAATATTATTGTTGGAGCCTACTGTTGAAGCTCGCAGCTGAAGCTTACTATTCAAGACTACCGATGAAGCTCACAGTTGAATAGCCTACCGATGAAGTCCATAGTTGGAAAGACTACCGTTGAATTCTACCGTGTGACATGCATCTGCAACCAGTTTAATGATTTTCTATTCTTTTCTTTACCAATTTTATTAATACTATCATAACGGTCATGTCTGGACAAATTAATGCACCTGACATTATTTAATGTTATTTGTAGGCATATCAGGAGACAGTACGATGTACGAGGAAGACCACACGTGGTTGAAAGATTTCTCTTGTCGCCCCCTACTGAACCAAATGGAAAACGCTCAGTTGGAAAAGTATACATATATATATATATGAGTAGAGACATACATTAATAGAAGACACGAAAACAAGAAATAAGGGTGGAAATATTGAATATACACAAAACACTCATAAGAGAGAAACATACACAATCTAAAGAAGAACACTCAAGCATGTATTCTGAAGAACAGGGAGCTTTACGAAGATCTATTGAAAGACCCTGTTTCAAGATCTATTGGTGTGCTTCAAAGAGCTTCAAACCCAAGAAGTTGATCATATCTACATCTGGAAGTCAGAACCTAGAAGTTGTGAAACTCTATTTTTGAGGCAACTTGCAGAGAAGGACCAAAACTTCATTTCCTTCATCTAAATGAGTCCAGAGCTGATCTTCCAACACAACAGAGCATTCCAAACTTATCCCTACTATCTTTATCTCTAATATGTTTAAATACTTTACATTTTTGAGAAGTTTCTATGTTTTACACACACTAAATCTTGTGCTTGAACTAAGGGATACTGAAAATCCCTATACCAAACTCTCTTTACATCTTTTTCCCACACATAACTGTGGAAGAAGCCTAGTGTGTCTTGGTAGTTTATTTTCCCACGTAGAACTGTGGTATAGGTTGAAAAACCTGGATAGTTTGTGAAACTGTTGTAAAGCTCGATACAGGTTGTGTATCACTTTTTAATAGAATTGCTTGGTGGCAGGTGATCACCAAGTGGAGAGGAATAGGTTTTGACTTAAGACTGGACCTCTTGTTTAATTTTCTGTGTTCATCTTTCACTTACTCTGTTTTATTCTTATCCATTGTGCTTATATTTGCAAAGACATAAATCTGTTTTTACATTCACTTTGATAGTTAGTTCTAGTTAGTGTGTATATCTGATTTGTTTAGTAAATTTGTTTCAAAAGTCGAATTAGTTCTCATACTAATTTAACTGAGGAGTAATCAACCTTTGAGAAACCTGTTGAACAATAAGTCACTTATATCTCTACTGCCTTAATTGACTGGGCTGTTTTAATTTGGGGTATTTTAATCCTAAAAGTTTTTAACAGAAATTTTAATTGGAACTCAATTCACCCCCTCTTGAGTATCCACTCCGACCAAAAAATGTCATTAACAATGTATCTCTGGGAATCATCAATCATTTCACATAGGAAAGTTGGATATGTTAGTTCCTACTTAACTATAATATCAAAAGAAAGACATCTATAAAAGAATAGTTAAGAGATAACAAAAATATCCTTTTATAAGGAATCGTCACCAGTACCCACTATCCAACAAGCATGTTTAATGATGGTCTAGAAATTATTGACACTATCCCATACCAAATTCTAGAAGATTATCATCCAGTCTTTCCTATAATCACCAATCATTAACTTTTGTGCATGGCATGAGTAAACCATGACCATAGGGAAGAATATTCCATATAGTCCCAAGAAAACATAACATGAAGAGATTTCATAATTTCATTCAATATTTGAATATTAACACCACCCTCATCCATAGGAAGATATAAAGGTCTCTACTGTAACGACCCGAAATTTTGAATAATTTTTGTTTCCAAATTTTGTGTGTTATTCTAATTTATACTCATCAAAACTATATTCTTTAATTAATGAAGTGAGTATAATTAAATGAGACTGATGGGTTTCGACTGTTACATGACTGTTGGTCAATATTACCATTGGAAACTAAACTCTTAACGTTACAACTTTTGTGTATAAATACAAGTGATCTAGGTTAATTAATACAGAAAGAATATTTGATGGCCTCATCCAGTAGAATCGGGTCGTTCGAATCCCATCTGACGGAACTTGGGAAGGAGGTAGCACCACTGGGCATTGCTCTGGACCAAGCCCAAGTCGAGCTTCATCATGTGAAGATTGAACAGAATCACCAATAGGAGAAGTTCAAGCTAATTTAGGTCACCACTCGGGCAATGTTGGTCAAGCCTCCCCAAGATTCTATCACCTTAGCATACTTTACACTTAGGTCCTATGCTGGTGTTATAAGGGGCTATGTAACGAGACCTTAGCTGCTTTGTGTAATCTTTTGATATAAATAAGATTGTTTTTTCATATTATGGTGAATTTTGTGAATTTCAAATGTCCAGATAAATATAGGATGTATATAATTCATGAATTTTGGGAAAAAGGGATATTTTAAAATATTTATGTAAACCTTAAATAATTAATAAAGTGTAATGATTTTCAAAAAATGGTCTTCTACAGTTGTGTTTAGTAATAAATTTAGAGTCTAATAAGATCAACTTAATTTTTGGTGAATAGTAAAATATGAATAGTAATTTTACGCTTATTATTAGTAATGTGACCAAATGGATTAGTAACCTAACTTAATAAAGTATTAATATAAATTAGGCACCTTGATTAGGTAATGTGATTTAATAAAATAAGTAAATAACTATTTCAAAAATTATTAGTTATGTATTAGTTTTCTTTCGGGTGAATAGTGTTTTTATTTAAAAATTAATTTAGAAATATTTAGAAAATTATTTTCATAAAATGGAGTTCATTTTTGAATTCATAGCATTGATATTAGGTTAAGGTTAATTTCTGGAATTTTTCTGAAAAAATTGAATTTTCAGTGAATAGTAGAAATATAGTTTTTAGTTTTAGGTGTTTAATGACATCATTAAGGATGTAATAATTATGTAATCATTCTAGTATACTTATTAATAGTAATATAAGATATAATGTGTTCTAAGTGGCCAATACCATGGGCAAATACCATGGGAAAGCCCATGGTTTTTCCAATACCACCGATGAGGTGTCCCTTGAAAATTAATGATTTGTTCCCTCACTTCTCATATAAATATCAAGCCATTACTTCATCCATTTCATTCCAAAATACTAATCAATGAATTTATGGTCTCTTTGCCTCCCAAGGAGTCCTCCAAAGGTTCCTTCAAGCCTCCCAAGTTCCCAACCTTCAAGCTTTCAAAGTTACTTTTCAAGTTAGGGGATCATTTCACCCTTCTCATTTAAGTCATGAATTCCTTTATGTTGTGTCTTCTAGTTTCCATATCTTTATGTTGAGGGTATGTTCTTATATGTTCTCATTACTTTCCATTTCATGTCTAATTGTTGAGAGACCCTTTCCTCTCTCATCAATTTTTTTTGGAATTTTTAAGTGACGTCGATAGGCTGTCAGATTTCTCATAAAAGAAATGTCATCTTCTCTTTCCTTTCAAGTTTTCTTTTCTTGTGGTATGTCATTAAAATATCCATACCATATTCTTATCTACATGTTATTCTGTATTTATATTTTAATATTAGTTATTTATGAGTGGTTTACCCTTCTACCCTCTCTTTTTATTATTTTCTATAACCGTGTTATATAGTCGTTATGCTGCAGAAATTTCATCTCAAAATTTCTCTCTCTTTCTCTCTAAAAATTCTCTTGTTTTATTTATGTGAATACCCAGACCTATTTCATTTCTATGGGTGTTAATAGTTTCAAAAAAATGATATATTTTATTCTGGAATTGACATACATGTAACCCTCACTCCCTTTTCATGGGTTATAAATGACATAACAATCTCATTTTTAAGTACTCTTTAAAACATCATGATTTTGAAATGAAACCCATTTATTTTATTCTCTATGGGTTATTTATGAAATGTTTGATTATTATCTTTTTGGATCACATTAAAGTAAATACATATTAAGGTTGTGTCCTGATATCGCTCCAATGCATTGGGTAAATAATTAATCTCTAAAGATGATAAGTTTCACGATACCTTGGTGAATAACCTTGGTAAATTTTTTATGACACCTTGGGGATGGACCTTGGTGATCTGTTCATGAATGTCTAAATGAAATGTTGTAACCAAATATTAAAGTTATGTTTCAAGTTCTTTTCATTATGATATGCCTATACTTCCATTTCTCATGTCTTTATGTTTTTATTCAAGTTCTTATTGATATCACAAGTACATTGATTCACTTGTTCACCCTAACTGGGCCTTCTGCTCACCCTTTACTTTGATGAATGTCTTCAGGATATGAGACGCGGTAATGGTACATAGCATGAACATATAATGAAACCTTACAAGTGGATTAGAAGAATGTTTTATGTTTTTTCCATGTTTTATGACCCTGATTTTCAAGACCCTAGACTTTAAAGATCCTTGGTTTGTAAAATGTAATGAGAAGTTATGTAATAAAAAGGTGGGATGCCACAGTTGGTATCAAAGGATAGTTTAGTTATTTATGGAAATTAGGCTATGAAAACTTTAGGAAGAACCCTATAGAAATTTTTAAATATAGGAAAACTTCCTGGTATTTTGGTGAGTATTGAGTAAGTGGTTTATCTAACAAATACATCCTTGTCTGGATACGAGCAGGTAGAGGTGGATCTGGTAGAGATGTGCAGAGGGGTAAAACCTGAAAATACCACTTTGATATAGACTCGAACAGGAACTGGTGCATGACAACGGGATTTGCTGCACTGTTGGTTATGACACTCCCGGGGGATATTTTTTGTTAATCATAATCTTTTTATGAATCATTATGAAGGAATTATAGAGAAATGTAATTGTTTAAGTATGAAGTTTTAAGACATAAAATTATTTATAGTTAAAAGATTCAAAAATGAAATAAGATTCTCACTAAGGTTTTATTCTTTTAGAAAATGGTGGGAAATAGGAGGAACTGTGCAAATGGTGACCGCAATGGACCATGCACTGACGCCCCCCCAATGGAAGTCGGAATGGAAACATTCATGTGAATGATGAACCAACCGACTCAAGTTATAGGAAATAACTTGAATCAAGAAAAGAGACTGATCTCACCATAAAGGGAACAACATTCTGTTGAGTCATTTATGCGCCAACGACCACCAACCTTCAGTGGATCAACCAACCCATTGATTGTTGAACAGTGGATCAGCTCTATAGTTAATATATTTTTTGTGCTACATTTTTCAGAGAAAGAGAAGGTCACCCTGGCTGTCTATCGCTTAGAAGGAGAAGATTATCAGTGGTGGGAATTGATCAAAAACACAAGGTAATGATTGGAGGTTGAAGCTATGGAGTGGGAAGAGTTCAGAGGGATCTTTTTCAGTAAGCATTTTCCTCGTTTCATGAGAACGAGAATGGAGAAGGAGTTTCTCAAGCTGAAGCAGAAGGAGAATAAATCTGTGGGAAGCTATGAGATGAGCTTCACAAGTCTTTCACATTACACCTCAAGCTTTTTCATGGATACTAGTGGTAAGGTTGATAGATTCTTCAGTGTAATAAGACCTTATCTGTAGAAGAATCTAGCCAACCGAGACTATGATAGCTATGAGGAGATCGTGCGGATTGCGATGAAAGTCGAGCTGGAGTTTGGTGAGATGTAGTGGTCTCATAAATAAAACGACAAGAAGAGATTGAGGGAGCCTAGCTTAAGGAGGACCTTTAATTAGGGAAGAGGAGGCAAACAAGTGCAACATCCCACGTGTAATAAATGTGGGAAGAGGCATTTGGGGAACTGCCTGACCGAAAGCGGGAAATGCTACAAGTGTGGAATAGATGGCCATATTGCAAGTAATTTTCATAGTGAGGTGAAACCTCAACTTCCTAACATAAAAAAACAAGTGTAAGATTGTGATGTCCCTACCTTTTGTCCAGTGCTTTAAGTGTGGACAACATGGACACTTTTCCAATCACTGTCCAAATCTGAGGGTAGTGGAGGGGAACCACCATCAGCCTTAGCAAAGGACAAGGGATCAAGGTCATGCTTTTTCTATCATGACAACTTAAGTTGAAGTTTCGAATGATGTGGTATCAGGTGCTCTTGTTGTCCTCTCAAAGTTATCAAGTACTTTGTTTGATTTTGGTTCTACACATTCCTTTATTTCTTCCAAGTTTGTAAAGAATTTAGATTCAACCCCTAATTTTCTAAAAGTAGAGTTATCAGTCAAGACTCCTGGTGGGACTATCCAAGCATCGTTAGTGTTTAGAAACTCTAGTATTTACTTTAGTGAGCACAATCTTATCGCAAATATAATAGTCATTCCCATGCTGGAATTCGACGTTATACTAGGGATGGACTAGCTCTCAAAGTATAATGCTAAGATCAATTGCAGAAGTAAGGAAATATCAGTAGTCTTGAATGGAAAACCTACAGTTATCTTCCAGGGAGAGATATATCAACCTAATCTTTGTCTAGAAGAACCTCCTATATCCTTCTTTATGTAACTGATCAGTGAAGAAGAAGAAGGGGATGAGAGTTTAAGGATAAAAAATATTCCCATCATCCAGGAATACATTGACGTATTTCCTGAGGAGTTACCCAGACCTCCCCCAGAAAGAGCAGTAGAGTTCTCCATTGAACTCGTACCTGGATCTCATCCGATATCAAAGACCCCGTATAGAATGGAAAATGTGGAGATGGAGGAATTTAAGAAACAACTCCAAGATCTTTGGGGGAAGGGTTTTATCCAGTTGAGTGTGTCTCCTTGGCGAGCATCGATTCTCTTTGTGAAGAAGAAGTATGGATCGATGCGGCTATGCATTGATTATAGAGAACTGAATGGGATCATGGTAAAGAACAAATACCCTCATACAAGAATTGATGACATATTTGACCAACTTTGTGGGGCTCAATTCTTCTCTAATATTGATCTTCGATATGGTTATCATCAATTGAGGGTGAAGAAAGAAGATATTCCAAAAAATTCCTTCCGATAAAGATATGGGCATTATGAGTTTGTTGTTATGCCCTTTGGGCTGACTAATGTACCTACTATTTTTATGGATTTGATGAATAGAGTCATTAAGGACTACCTTGATAACTTTGTGGTAGTTTTTATTGATGATATTCTGATATATTCCAAAAGTCGTGAGGAGCATGAATATCGTCTAAGGGTTATTTTACAAACTCTACAGAAGGAGAGGATTTTTGGATAGTTTAGCAAATGTGAATTCTGGTTACAATAATTTGCTTTCTTGGGGCACATTTTTACCAATGAAGGAATCACAGTTGACCTCGCAATGACAAAATTTATATAGGAGTGGCCTCAACCTACAACAATAACTGAGATTTGAAGTTTCCTTGGATTATCAGGATATTTTAGGAGGTTTGTGAAAAACTTTTCATGACTTTCTAATCAATTAACCAAGTTAACTTGAAAAGGGTCCAAGTTCATCTGGACAAAGGAGTGTGAGGAAAGTTTCCAAGAGCTAAAGAAGAGATTGGTTACTTCACCCGTGTTAACTCTTCCCACAAGTGGAGAAGGATTTTTTATTTTTATTGATGCATCTCTCAAAGTTCTTGGGTGTGTCCTCATGCAAAATGAAAAATTAATTGATTATGCAGCTCGACAAACAAAACTATCCTACGCATGATCTGGAGTTGGTTGTGGTCATTTTTTCTCTTAAGATATGGAGGCACTATCTTTATGGGGAGAAATGTGATATATAAAAAGACCATAAAAGTTTGAAGTATATTTTCACACAAATGGAATTGAACATGAGACAAATGATATGGTTGGAGCTTCTTAAATACTATGATTATTCAATTCATTATTATCCTGGAAGAGAAAACAAAGTTGATGATGCATTAAGTAGGAAAGAACTAGTTGTTCTTTCCATGATGAGGATTCAAAAAGATCCTTTGATCAATGGACTAGTAAAGTTGTACATGGGAATTATAAGGGAAGTGAAATCATCAACCCTAACCCAAATGATTTCTTAACCGTCATTACTAGAGAAGATCAATAAAGATCAGAAAGAATATCCTATGTTACAGAATAAGTATGAGGCTATAAAGGATGGTAAATTTCCGGAGTTTAATATTGATCAAGAAGGTGTACTGAAATTTTGTATAAGGCTATGCGTTCCATCTATTCCAGAAATAAAGAAGGAGTTGATGGATGAAGCTCATAGATCTATTTTTTATATACATCCGGAAAGCACAAAAATGTATAGGGACCTTCGTGATCATTTTTGGTGGGATAATATAAAAAGGGAGATTGCTGACTACACTACAAGGTGCCTAGTCTGTCAACAAGTGAAGTCAGAGTGACAACTTCCTAAAGGGGTGTTGCAACCACAACCCATACCAGCATGGAAGTGGGACAATATCACTATGGACTTTGTCACTGGTCTCCCAAGAACTTCCAAAGGAAATAATGCGACATGGGTTATTGTGGACCATCTCACCAAGGCTGCCCATTTTATCTCCATTCGAGAAGATTTCTCTCTTGATCAAATTGCCATGATTTACGTGAAGAAAGTGGTAAGGCTGCATGGAGTTCCACTTTCTATCGTAACTGATTGTGATCCAAGGTTCACATCAAAATTCTAGATAAGTCTTCAACATTCTCTGAGAACTGAATTAAATTTCAGTATGGCCTATCACCCCCAAACTGATGGCCAATCTGAAAGGACTATTCAAACACTCAAGGACATACTGAGAACATGATCAATGGAATTTAAAGTTGGATGGGATCAACATCTCCCTTTAGTTGAGTTCTCTTACAATAATAGCTTCCACTCGAGAAATCAAATGGCACTCTATGAAGCTCTATATGGGAAGCGATGTAGAACTCCTACTTGTTGGCATGAAGCTGGTGAGAGAAATCTTCTTGGGACTGATCTTGTGCAAGAGATGACCAAAAAAGTCTATGCCATCCAACAACACATTAAGGCTGTTGAGAGACGGCAAAAGAGCTATGATGAAAACTATTGAAGGGACTTGGATTTTGATGTTGGTGACAATGTCTTTCTTTGAATATCACCTTGGAAGAGAGTCATGAGGTTTGAGAAGAAAGGGAATCTTATCCCTAAGTACATTGGCCCCTATGAAATCCTTGATCGTGTAGGAGTAGTTTCCTATAATCTTGCACTTTCTCCAAATATAACACAAGTTCATGATGTCTTCCATGTATCCCTCTTGAGGAAGTACATACCTGACCCTTCACATGTACTAAACCCAGAGGTGATACAACTAGAACATGACCTCTCTTATGAGGAAAAGCCGGTGGAGATCTTAGATCGTAGAGACAAGGTTCTACGTAACAAGACTACTCACCTTGTTAAGGTGTTGTGGAGAAACTACAAATGTCAAGAAGCCATGTGGGAACCAGAGGAGTCTATGAGGCAGAAGTACCCACACCTTTTCTTTTTTGAGGGTATGAGTTAAAATTTCAGGGATGAAATTTCTTAAGGGGGGAAGAATATAACGACCTGAAATTTTGAATAATTTGTGTTTCCTAATTTTGTGTCTTATTCTAATTTATACTCAACAAAACTATATTCTTTAATTAATTAAGTGAGTATAATTAAATGAGACTGTTGGGTTTCGATTGTTAGATGACTGTTGGTCAATATTACCGTTGGAAACTAAACTCTTAACGTTACAACTTTTGTTTATAAATACAAGTGATCTTGGTTAATTAATACAGAGAGAAGATTTGATGGCCTCATCTAGTAGAATCGAGTTGTTCGAATCCCATCTTACGGAATTTGGGAAGGAGGTAGCACCATTGGGATTTTCTCCGGACCAAGCCCAAGCCGAACTTCATCATGTGAATATTGAACAGAATCACCTACAGGAGAAGTTCAAGCTAAAAGAGGTCACCACTCAGGAAATGTTGGCTGAGCCACCCCAAGATTCTATCACCTTAACACACCTTACACTTAGGTCTTATACTGGTGTTATAAGGGGATATGTAACGAGACCTTATCTGCTTTGTGTAATCCTTTGATATAAATAAGATTGTTTTTTTTCATATTATAATGAAGTTTGTGAATTTCAAATGTCCAGATAAATATAGGATGTATATTATTCATGAATTTTTGGGAAAAGGGATATTTTAAAATATTTATGTAAACCTTAAATAATTAATAATGTGTAATGATTTTCAAAAAATGGTCTTTTACAATTGTGTTTAGTAAGAAATTTAGAGTCTAATTAGATCAACTTAATTTTTGGTGAATAGTAAAATATGAATAGTAATATTTGGCTTATGATTAGTAATTTGAGAAAATGGATTAGTAACCTCACTTAAGAAATTATTACTATAATTTAGTCACCTTTATTAGGTAATTTGATTCAATAAAATAAGTAAATAACTGTTTCAAAAATTATTAGTTATGTGTTAGTTTTCTTTCGTGTCAATAGTTATTTTATTTAAAAATTGAATTAAAAATATTTAGAAAATTATTTTCATAAAATGGAGTTCGTTTTTGAATTCAGAGCATCAATATTAGGTTAAGGTGAATTTTTGGGATTTTTCTGACAAAGTAGAATGTTCAGTGAATAGTGAAAATACGGTTTTTAGTTTCGGTTGTTTAATGACATCATTAAGGATGTAATAATTATGTAATATTTCTGGTAGAATTATTAATAGTAATATAATATATGAGGTGTCCCAAGTGGCCAATACCAAGGGAAAATACCATGGGCAAGCCCATGGTTTTTCCAATACCACTGATGAGGTGTCCCTTGGAAATTAATGATTTGTTCCCTCACTTCTCCTATAAATAGCCAGCCATTCCTTCATCCATTTCATTCCAAAATCCTTTTCAATGATGTTATGGTGTCTTTACCTCCCAAGGAGTCCTCCCAAGGTTCCTTCAAGCCTCACAAGGTCCCAACTTTTAATCTTTAAAAGATACTTTTCAAGGTAAGGGATCCTTTCACCCTCCTCATTTAAGTCATGAATTCCTTTATGTTGTGTCTCCTAGTTTCCATCTCTTTTTGTTGAGGATATGTTCTTATATGTTATAATTACTATCCATTTTATGTCTACTTTTTTAGAGACCCTTTCCACTCTCATCAATTTTTTTCTGAATTTTTAAGTGACGTCTTTAGGCTGCCAAATTTCTCATGAAAGAAATCACATCTTCTCTTTCCTTTCAAGTTTTCTTTTCTTGTGTTATGTCATTCAAATATCCATACCATTTTATTATATCCATGTTATTCTGTATTTATATTGTAATATAAGTTATTTATTAGTGGTTTACCCTTGTACCCTATCTTTTTATTATTTTCTAAAACCATGTTATATAGTCGTTATGCTGCCGAAATTTCATCACAAAATTTCTCTCTCTTTCTCTCTAGAAATTCTCTTGTTTTACTTATGTGAATACCCAAACCTATTTATTTTCTATGGGTTTTCATAATTTCACAAAAATAATATATTTTATTCTGTAATTGACATACATCTAACCCTCACTCCCTTTCCATGGGTTATAAATGACATAATAATCTCATTTTTAAGTACTCTTTAAAACATCTTGATTTTGAAATGAAACCCATTTATTTTATTCTCTATGGGTTATTTATGAAATGTTTGATTGTGATCTATGTGTCTTGCATGAAACTAAATACATAATAAGGGTGTTCCCTGATATCTCTCTAATTCATTGGGTAAATAATTAATCTCTAGAGATGACAAGTTTCACTATACCTTGGTGAATAACCTTGGTAAGGTTTTTATGACACCTTGGGGATGGACCTTGGTGATATGTTCATGAATGTCTAAATGAAATTTTGTATCCACATATTCAAGTTATGTTTCAAGTTCCTTTAATTATGATATTCCTATACTTCCATTGCTCATGTCTTTATTTTTTTATTCAAGTTCTTATTGATATCACAAGTTCATTGATTCCCTTATTCACCCTTAGTGGGCCTTCTACTCACCCTTTACTTTGATGTATGTCTCCAGTATATGAGATCCAGTAATTGTACATAGGATGAACATATTATGAAGCCTTAAAAGTGTATTATAATAATTTTTTATGTTTTTTTCATGTTTTATGTCCCTTATTTCCAAGACTCTATACTTTAAAGATCCTCAGTTTGTAAAATGTAATGAGAAGTTATGTAATAAAAAGGCGTGATCCCACATCTACCCAACCTAATGGCACTATTTTTCCACAAAATCTATCCCAAATAAAGTTAGAGAACATATCAAATTTTTTTATGACCTACTTGGGAACCACAACCATAAAGAAAACATTAATAGGCACAGATTCAGGTACACTTTTTAGTAAAGTGATGTTTCACCTAAATTTAAAAATATATTCATCCATTTTTTAATCCAATTAACCACTAGTTACAATGGATTCAACATGTTGAATTATAATATGCACATGTATCAAAGGATCACTAATATACTAAAAATAAAATTCCCTCCTTTAAATACTTGACCATATCTCAAGGAGTTAAACTCTCCTCAAATAAATAATTATAAAAAACCAGTCACAACTCTTAATTAAGTTAATGGTCTGACAACTCAATATAAAGTAACTGAAAAGGACCATTAGATTAATCATATATTTTTTCCCATTAATGAATACTTAAATATCATTAGTAAAAAAATTAGGATATATTTCTAAGGACCCATAATTGCTTCTCTTTGATATACACAAGAATATAAGTGGTGTTTCAGTCACCTGCCTTTAGCCGTAAATCCTTGGATCCTTCCCCCAACTTCATCCCTTATTTTAAAAAATAAATTATAGTTTGTTGAGATAAACTCATATAATTAGACTTTATATTTTCATTTTATTCATTTTTTTACTTGGAATGATCAGTTTTATACTTAGTGGAAAATATGAAAATACAACATAATAGTTTTGATGTGCATTATGTGAAAGGGATGTGAACTTTCACCTGGGTCAAACTGCACTGCTAAAATGACATATATTTGGACATAGAAAGTTTTCCAGATCTATGGCCTTATTTCTTATAAAAAATCTCAATAATTGTGCATGAACGTTTTCATCCTTTACTTATCATGCACATTACACCTATTATGTTATATTTATATATTCTCCAGTAAGTAAAAAACTGGGTGTTCATAGCTTTTTCATGTTTATATTGGATCGATGTTAACTCTCATAGTAATCATCATGTCACTGGTTCTTATTTCTATCTTTCACAGTTTGGTCCTTCTAACTAGATTATCACTTCCTCATAGTCCCTAAAATGGATTCTTCCACGAATAGTTGGTTAGGTCTTGACTACCCCTCCTTTTTAGTGTAAAACACATCGACCATGAGAATAAGTGAAACACTGGTCATTCTTTTCAGGCTTCCATGATGCACAAGATAACATGAATAAAGTGTAATTATCTCTCAAATATATATATATATATATTCTTATCAATTCACAAAAAAAAATATTTATTCATCACATAAAAACTCTTATTATATTCACATAATAATAATTTCCATATTTGTTACATTAATTTATTGATATTATTTAAAATTAAATATTCTATTCATCTTAGTAGGTTCTATATATTATTCATCAATCATGAAATCTCCATGATTTTTATAATTAAGATCACCTTTAAATAAAATGATAATAACTCCTCATTTAAACTCATTTGAAAACCTTATTTTAATCTCTATTTTAATCCAAGAGGCCTACGATTAATTTTTCAACACAATATCTCAATTACCTAAATTGAATCTTGTACATATATCATATTATATTTGAATTATTCTCCCTATGAACATGAATCATGTTGTAATAGGTCATATCATGTAATGTGGCAGTGGTTAAATTCACATGGCCACATTATTCTTTTGTTACATTCATTTTATCAATTGATTCACATGAATACATGTTATACAACATGACAGTATCAATATTATCATGAAATACCCTAACATAGTCCACTTATATACTCATCACACTGAAAATAACGGTTCTTACTATTCTCACGCTATATTTTTACATGAACACCTTATGAATGAACATCATGTTTGTTCACTATCCATGTGAATATATCTTTATCGATTGGTTATCTCATTGTAATCCGATCACATTTTCATTATATCTTATTAATCCATATGTAGAAAAACAAGTATATGAACTTCCTCCTTTTATTGATTTATCTCATTTCATCAAGCTCCAGAAACACTCACATGTTTGTGGTTTCATTGTGGCATGGTATGGGTTTTTCATGTAGTGGGACTCTTCACGGTTAATGCAATACTCCTAGTAGGTTATTTGGTCTTATAGTAGATCCATGATCATGGTTAGTATTTTTATTTATGTGGTCTATCAACACATTTCATGGTCAATTACATTATTCATGGTGGATCACATTATTCATGATTTATTTTCAAGAAAACATCACATGGAAGATAATATTGTTCAGTCACCCATTTCATGGTCGATGGAGGTCATTATATTCATGTGATCAACCCATCAGGTGAAATATTTTTTGGCCAATTTAAACATTGAACACAATAAGAACTACAACAAATAGGGGTTGAAGATGACCTTAGTGATGTTGTTGAATTTAAAAATGTCATGGACCATGTGATACTTCCATATCAATTAAAAGATAATCAATACAAGTAATGGGGATATCCCATATCTATGTTTCTCATGGAAGGGATGTTCTTAATTACCCAACGCATTCCATTAGTGGCTCGGTAAAATTAGAAGGTTGTTGGTGGTCACTTAATATCATTTGTTCCGCCCTTTATAAATGAAACTAACCACCAGTATCGTGCAATCATTTCAACATCATACACCAATATTCCTTCACCAAACCTATGTGTGTTCACATTCTATGTCCACAATACTCTTCCATAGATAGCTAGTTGTGATTGAATGGGATTCTTCATATGATTGAGATGGTTACCATAGATAGCTATGGTGAGACTATTTTTTAAATTATCCCTCAACACAAAATCACATAGGAAAATATCGTCAAAGTGTAGCCACCATCACAAATATATTTTAAGCACCTTAAAAACTTATATTTGAAAAATTCTTAACTCCTCTTGAAATAATAAAATATTTCGTAATATTTTTTACACTATCTTTAAGTAAAAAACTATAAATTTACTTCAAGATAATTTAAATATTCAATATATCATTATAAATCATATTTTTAACAAGACTATTTCTTTTTAAAACATAATTAGCATATTTCATTATAAATAAGAATAGTTTAAAAAAACAGATGTGATTGGAAAATTTTCTTATCATGAAAGATAACCAATGAATCCATAAAAATCCTCTAATCAATATCAGAAATTGTAAATTGAATTATTCACTTCCTTATTGATAATAAATACAACTCATTCATTTGGAAACATATACCTCCCTCTGTGGATTTGTTATCAATGCCAACTTTATCATTCAAAATAAATATTGTCTTCTATTTTAGAAAATATTTCTCTTGCTATTGCTGGAAATAAATAAAAAAGGTTTATTTAGGGATAAAATCTCACTCAATTGTAGAAAAAAAGTTCAAAAAAACCACTTATCTGAGTTTAAGTGTGGAATAATAACATGGTCCACTATTTTGAGAAAGTAATGAAATAAAAATTCAGTTATAAATGAGTCACTAGTTAGTTAACTCTATGTCTACATGGGCTAGTCCGGTGTAGAGAACAAGAAAGACTCTACCATGAAATTAATTTTATTTATAGATACCATACATGTGATACCAATATCCATATAATATTCTAGGGGCTTCAACAACACATTTTACATGAGTTAAAAGGAAAATTTTATAGCCTACACATATCTAAATAAACATATTATAACACTCAAGTACAAGGAAAATATTTCCCCATTTCTTTCAGTGTTCTCATAAACCAATAGTCCCCATTTAAAAAAATATTATATTATAAAAACATAAATAGTTAATGTGATTGGAATTATTGGTACTTTAATATTATATATATTTTTTCCAAAATCATCATTTTTTCATAAAATAATTCTACATTAGAATTATCTTCTTTAGAAAACATCCCTATGAGTAATGTTCCCTATTCTTTATCATTGTAACATACTATTATTAATTTCAGGTAAACCTCTATTTTTATCATGATTTGGTTAGGTTCCTTTTAGGGTAAGTTGGGTGGAAATTTTTGAAATTTTGAAACTTTTTGGGTTGTGCACAGTTGGCGCATGATTTTCTCAAACCATGCAAAACCTGATAGAAAGGGTTTGCATGGTTAGTGAACAGTTTGAAAAACTATGTTTCCACCTATGAGAAACCATGAAATACCATTAAAAGGGGTTCATTTCTAGGTCACACGGTTAGTCTAATTGTGCATCCCTTCCCAGCTAACCGTGTGTATGGGAATGTTTTAATCGAAAAAATAGTTTTAAAATCCTGAAAACCCCTTTTTAAATTCCCAATGGATTATAACAAACCCCATATGGATTATTCTATCTTATAGGCTCCCAAAAGGAGATTTTTTCCCCTATACATCCCTCTGAAAGTGGATTAAATCTTATAGAATGACATTTGATCTCTACCCGATAAGTTTCCACTTCTTATTCTCTTTCTCCCGCTCTCTCTCCTTTCCTACCTTAAGTTTTTTAGAACTCTATGTTATTATAGGATCTAATATACTATGATTTATATCTTGAATCTAGGGTTTATTATTGAATCTATGTTTCTGATTTTCTTCATTATAATTTCTCAATTAGGGATTTGCGCATCGAGATCTCATGATCCCGATGTAGGTGGTTTCATTTTGATTGGCCAATTTGATTAACCTTAAATTTCTTGATTTAAATTCAATTGTTTGATTTAAATTCAATTTATTGAAATTGATTTCAATTATTTTATTAAAAATCCAATTCCATTGAATTGGGGACTTTGGTTTTGAAATTGTATATTAGCAAGAATTTGGGAAGAAACTCCCAATTACATTGAATTGGGGTGTATTTGTGAAAGTCATGGAATTTTGTGAAATTTAAATTGTGAAATTGATTTTATGGAATTGATTTCAATTTGGTATTTGGTAAAAATCACTTAAAATTATTTTTATAGAAACCCATTGGTTTTATCTTTGAAATGGTATGATTTGATTAAAAACCTCATTTGGTTTTTAAATGAAAATTTGGAATATTATAAATGAATAATGGAATTAATTGTTTTTTAATAAATCTTAAAATAAATTTTAAAATTTTGATTTGTATTAGAGAACATGAAATCTGAGGTAGTTAGTGAGTTATTGGGATAGTACTCTTTTGACACTTTATAACTGAAACAAAACCTAGTGTAGTAGGTCACATCCCCAAAGGAATTATGATGGGTCCTATTTGGTCAATATCAAAGGGGAATATGTATACACATATTTCCATGATTCACCTTCAAGTGTGTGAGGATCCCGTATCATAGAGTGGTCATTCCTTTTGGAAGATGACCATATAGCTAGTTGATTATATTTGAAATATATTTAATTGCTTGTTGATAACTGTTTACTATGACTTATAAATTTATATAAACAATTTTATATAAAATTTGTATTAATAAGTTTTTTAAATTAATTCCATCATATGAAATTTAATGTATGATTTGTTTGAAATATACTTTTTAAAATCAATTCTTTTTTATTTAAAATTGAAATATTTATTTGCTTAATCAAGTGTTAGAATATTATTATGGAGTCCTTGGTGATACCCTACTAGGATTTTATCTCACACCCTACCTATTACTTTGGGTGTTTATATATTATCTTCATCCAGGTTCGAGCAAAGGTAAGGCGCCACTTGGAGGTGGTTGTAGTTGTTGATCCTTGGTCATGGAAAGTTGTGTATTTTGGGATGTGGGTTTTTTACATTTCTATTTTATGTTAATTTTCTATAGTATTTTGGGTTTTTTATGCCTATTTAAATTCTGGTACACTTCTCTCTATAGAGTTTTTCTTGTAGGCATACTGACTTTTTTATCTTTCTTCCATCGTGTATGTGGAAAATTTGTTCTCACTTTCATAGGAATTTATCATTTGTTCGAATTCTTGGAGACACCTAAGGAGATCAAGGTGAAGTGTGCCACATTTTTTCTAGAGGGAATTATAAGGATATGGTGGGACACAATGGTGATGGTGAAGAATCAGGAGGTCTTAGATTGGAAAAATTTCAGCCTATTTTTGTAAAAACCCAAACTTTCATTATTGAAAATTCCTCTTGATATAATTAAATTTCTTATTATGGTAATATAAAATGTGAACTTCATTGGTCTTATATTTCTCGAATTTAAAATATTATAAGAATTGTGACCATTGCTAATATAGTTGTTGAACAGTGATCACATGATTAGTATAAATATTGGGCTTTAACAAATCCAATTTACTCAAACAAAGGAAGTGATGGCCTCATCCAGTAGACTTTACCCATACAAATCCTATTTCTCAGAGCTCAGAAAGGAGGTGGAATAATTGGGCATCTCTCTTGACCAATCCCAAGCTAATCTTGAATATGTTAAGCTTGATCGGAATCGCCTATGAGAGAAATGGAAGTAGATAGAGATTACCACACGAGCAATGTTATCTGAGCCACCCCAATAGTCGGTCACCATCGTGCACCTTACCCTAAGGTCTTATGCAGGTGTTTTAAGGGTTTAAGTAATAATACCCTAGTACTATGATTATGTACATTATTCTTGTATAGATAATATACATTCTTTTTATTATTGTTACTTTTTAAATAGTTTTTAAAGCTCAAATAGTATTTTTAGATAATATTCAACTAAGAAATCTATTTTGATAAATTAATGGATTTTTGAATTAAATATTATTTTAATAAAATATTATTATTATTATTAAATTAATTTTTATTAAATATAAATTATCTTATAATTTTATGAATGCAATTGTAATTTTTATTAAGGTTTGAAAGCTGTTTTTGTCAAAACCCATGAATTTTCAATAAATGTCAGTTTTTATTTTAAAAGTAAAAATTCACATATTTAGAAAATTATATAGATAAAATGAATATTATTTTTGGAATCAGGACATTGAAATTATCCAATGGTGAATTTTTCATAATTTTCTGAGATAGACAAATTTTTGGGTAAAAATTAAATGTCGTTTAAATGTATAATGTGTTTTATGACATCATAATGACCCAATAGTGATTTAATAGAATACTATAAACGTTATGTTCGGACAATATGTGTTTTACCATTACAATAATGTGATTTTTGGTTTTTTTGATTTATTTTACAAAGCTTTAGTGGACCATTCAAGGATTATAAAACATTTTGTCTTTTTAAATTGTTTTCCTTGAGAGTGTGACTCGCCTCCACATAAGCAACCCTATTATTTTAAGAATTTAGTCCACTGGCCTTATAAAATATTTTTTTCCACTCCATTTTTTCAAAAACCATGGGCAAAAACCATGGGTAGGTTTGTGGTTTTGATTAGTTTAATGTGACCTTTCATTTCACTGGATTCAGAACCAGCCTATAAAGGCGCAAACTTGGAGTCGCCCCTCTTGTCAGGGGCTTATGCACTCCACGTTGAATCAAATATCGCCTCTGGATAGAATAGTTGGCAATATTATGGTTGATTCTTTTGATCTAAAGTCAGCCACGGCCCCTCTTAGTTCTTCAAGAGATAACCGGACTTTATAGGTATTCTAGCATATAAAGTCATGTCAATGATGGTTTTGCTTCTGGGGGTGTCCCAAACCTAAATAATAAATAATTCCCTCTTCTTTACTATATAAAACCACCCAATATCCCACTTCCTCCTAAATCAAACCTTTATAGTTCGAACAAACCCTTCCATCCTCTCTCTGTAATTTTCCCAAGCTACACCAAGCTCCCAAGAAACCTCTCCCAAGCTTAAGCGATCACACTTCCATGTAAGGGATTTATTCCTTTCTCATTTTTGTCCAATTTTTTTTAATTTTTTGTGCCCTTTGTTTTCAATTAAAAATTTTAAGGTATGATTTTTCCACCTCCTCCATACTTCCCAATTTATGTTTTTATGATAGGATATCCCTTTCTCTCACATTAATGCCTCCCATGTACACCCATTACCATGATGAAATTCCATGAGAGAATTCTCTCTTTTCATTTACATCCAAGTAATTCTTTTGTATTATGAATCTAAATTCCATTACATTTATTGTGACATGTATCTATATGACCCCCTTAATGTTAATTTCATGTAAATATGATGATACACCCCTTTCTCTCTCATCAACCATTTTTTATGAGTTCTTATTTCACGTCGTTATGCTGCCGAAATTGCACTATGATTTTCCATCCCAATGTCATTGTGTTGTGAATACCATACCCATTTCTCTATCAAGGGTATTCACCTTTATTCACATTTACTAATTGATTACATAGATTCATGTATGTATTCTACATCCCTTTATCGTGGAATAAATGAGGATGATTGATTCCATGTTGTATGATCCATGTGGCACACTTATGCATGAAATGAAATGTTTAAGAAGGGTGCGCCCTGATAATGCTCCAATGCATTGGGTAAAGTATAGTATCATGATACATCGTGTGCAATGAGTGTTGACTCGTGCTAATTCAAGTGAAATGAGGGTTTACTCATTCTTCATGTTCAATGATGGTTTACTTATGCTCTATGTGCAATGATCCTTGGCTCATGCTAATTCCATGTTAAGATTTGTTGCCACATTTCTATGTTATGATTATCATGATTTATCATGCCTTTATGTTCATTTTTTTATTGTGCCCTATTGATATGCCTATTGTATAACATGTATTGTATTTCTCATGTTATTCCATTTTTACTTACTTACTGGTCTTTATAGCTCACCCTTTTCTTATGTGGGTCCTCAGGTTATCCCATGCAATGTCAAGTACGAGGGAATGTAGGGGTCATGTAAAGGAGGTTTTCAATAAAGATGTTTTATTTCATGTTTTAAGTTGTTATGTAATGATCTTAATCCCCAAATATACTGTAAATATCGATCTTCTATGTTGTATCAAGTGAATTTTATGTAATAAATCTTGTTTTAGTGTGTAATAAAGATCAGGGTTGTTATAATTTTAACTAACTAGTTCTATCTAGAGTTGATGTTGTCATCCAAGGATATTTATTTTTTCAAACTCAAGCAAGCTATTAGGACCGTGAAATAGTATACAAAATATTTTTCTAAGATATTGTAGTTTTCACCTGAGATAGTATCAAATGAGAAGATATAGACTCGACGGTTCTAGTTGGTATTGTGATCTGATATTAATTCTTAGGTTTTCTTGTTGAAGATTTCTTCTTATATTGATGTGTTGGATAGATCACTGATGATTGAAATAGAAATGGATGTTAATTTAGGGTTGATAAGAGTTTCCTTTTCTCCCAGTGGAAGTATGAATTCCTCTAAGGGAAATAGTAAGTGTGATGATTCTAGAACTGGTTCTCAGTAGTAGGGTTTTTCTAAACCCATTGTAGTGCTTGGAAGAGGCCCTTGTATTTTCTACCAAAGTGTAAAGCATAATCTCTCAAAGAGGGTTTGTATAGATGTAGAAAAGATATTCGGTTCTTGTAGATTCTTTGGTCACTTGTAGAAGTTCTACCATATATTTTCCACTCCGCATAGTGGAATGAGATAATCATCACCTTCTAAAACTATAATGAAATCAGATGCCTCAGGATCAAAAGGGTTATATCCATAGGAATCTGGAATAAATCTTCTTCACGCAATGGAAGAATATCTAGGGGAAGTAGATATAGGTCCAGTGACTTTGACAGGTTCCATCACAATAGTGTCATTATTAGTTACTGCTTTATTTGATACTGGTGCAACTCATTCATTTATTTCAAACCATATTGTAAATATGCTAAATCTTCCTATGGAGATTTTTTCTTATGTAATGGATATAACTACACCCCTTGGAATGAAAAGAGATCAGGGTCTCTGTAGTCCTCCTCATGATTTCTCTTTATTAGATGTTGATCTTGCTTGTGATTTTCTAGTTCTCAACATGAAAGAACTTGATGTCATTTTTGGGATGCATTGGATTATTGTCAATAAGGCCCGAATGGATTTTTATCTTAGATGGGTTTCCTTTAATTAATATAATGGGGTTTTCTATATCTTTCAAGGAGAACGGGGAATAAGGTTGAGTAGAGATAGACCTTCTTATATGGACTTGGGGAAATTAATATTTTTTTCCCTTTTGACCTGAAGTGGGAATCTTTGTGTAGTGATCTTACTCTAATTTTTGTTGAGTTTCCCGACATGTTTCCTTCTTATTTATCTGGTTTTCCACTGATGAGGGAGGTAGAGTTTTTAATCAATTTAGTACCTAGTACTCAACCAATATATATTACATCTTACCAAATGTATTCAAGTGAAATAAAATAGTTTAAGTCTTTATTGAATGATCTTCTAGAGAAAGGCTTTATATGACTGAGTGTGTCACCTTAGGCGATGCCAGTTCTCTTTTCTAAGAAAGATGATGGATCACTTCAACTTTGTGTGGATTATCAAAAAATCAATAGATTTATGGTAAATAACAAGTATCTGTTGCCTAGGATTGATGATCTGTTTGAGAAGTTGAAAGGTTAAAAATGGTTCTCAAAGATTGACCATCGATCCGGTTACCATAAATTGTGGATAAAAGATTATTACATTTAAAAAACTTCATTTTGATGCAGGTATGGATATTATGAGTACCTTTTAATGCCTTTTGGTTAAACCAATGTTCCTACAGTACTCATGGATTTCATGAATATAAATTTCCAAGAGTATCTTGATACTTTTTTGTGGTATTTGTGATAACATCCTGGTTTACTCTAAGTCTAAGTATGATCAAGTTCTCCATCTGAGTGTGGTACTGGAAGTGTTGATAAATCACCAAATATATGCCAATATTACAAAATGTGAAGTATGGATCTCGGAAGTGAAGTTCTTGGGAAATGTGGTGTTAGAACATGGTATTTAAATTGATCCATAAAAGGTGAAAGTAGTGATGACATGGGAACAACCATGGAAATTTTTCAATATTCGGAGATTCTTGGTTTTATATAGGTATTATAACTTGTTGTAAAGGACTTTTCAAAGTTGTATTCTCCAATGAATACTCTAAATTAGAAGGGAGTAAAGTTTTCCTAGGATGAAAATTTTCAGAGTTATTTTTTTGAGATGAAACATAATTTGGCTTTTATGCTGGTGTTGACACTTCCCGAGGCTGGGTAGGGCTATGTGGTATTCTGTTATGCATTAAGTTCAAGTTTGGGCTAAATTATTATGAGAGGTGTTCATGTCATTGCTTATGGATCTAATCATCTTAGGCTACATGAGAATAATTATCTAACGCATGACCTTGAACTTACAACTATGATTCATTCACTTATGAATTGGTGGTACTACCTTTTTAGAGAAAGGTTTACCATGTTTTCAGACCAAAAAATCTTGAGTTATATCTTCTATCAAAAATATTTTAATCTCCACCAGAGGCATTGGATGAAATACCTAAAATCTTTCGACTTTGAAATCACTTATACCCTGAGTAAAGAGAATATCGTCATGGATTCTTTGAGTAGGAAACATTCAACCTGAGTTGTGAAAGAATATTCAAAATAGTGGAACATGACAGATCTCTTTTCATAGTTGAATATTGGAGTCTGGGAATCTGAGGTTGAGGTTTCCTTGTCCATTGTTCAATTGAAATCTGTACTTCTTGAAATGATTCTTCAGGAGCAGCATCTTGATGATGAGTTTTGTAGCATTAGAGACTCTCTTTATGGTGGTGAGACTATACCTAACTGTCCATTCTCCACTATGGAAATTCTATGCTATCATAATATCTTTGTTGTACCATTAGTAGTAAGGAAAGATGTTATGGGGTATTTCTATAACTCTCAGTGGGTAGTGCAACCAAGAACCATGAATGTGTTCTATAACATGAAGTGGAAATTCTATTGGCTAGGAATGATATGGGGAATTTATGATTTTTTCTCTCATTTTTATAAATTCCAATTGGTCAAGGCTGATCACTCAAAACCATTTATTTTGATTCATCCACTTCTAGTGCCATGGGATGATATCTTTATAAAATATATGGTTGTTTTTCTACATACCCATAGAAAGAACAATACAATATGGTTTGTGATTGATCAGCTAAATAAATCAACTCACTTTATACCCATTCATGATACAACCAAAGTTAATGAGTTCATAAATCTCTATGTGAAAGATATTTTTTGTTTTCACAGAGTTCCATATGCTATAGTTTCTAACAAAGATCCAAGATTCACTTCTCACTTTTTGAGAGGCATTAAAGAGGAACTGGGATCTCAGGTCTGTTTGACTATAACATACCACCCATAGTCGTATGGCTAGATAGAAATATCTATACAGATTCTTGAGGATATGCTTCACCCTTATGTTCTCAAATTTTATGGGGCTTGGGATGACCATCTGGGGATTATCGAGTTTTCTTATAACAATAGTAACTAGTACTCAATCAGAATGGATCCTTTTTATGCCTTGTTTATTTGGCCTTATGTATCTATGTTGTGTTGTTTGGAGATTAGTGAAAGATCCTTGGTTGGACGGATCTAGGTTCAAGTGATGATAGAAAAGATTCAGTTGATTTTTCATAGAATATTGATGGAATAGATTCAGTATAATTCTTATGTTGATCTTCATCATAGACCATTCGAGTTTTTAGTTGGTGATTAGGTGTTCTTGAAAGTTTCACCCTATTTGGGTCATCGAATACTTGGTAGGTAAGTAAAACTTTCTCCTCATTTTGTGGGACATTTTCAGGATGTTGATCATGTTGGAAAAGTGGATTACCATATAGTAATTCCACCATAGCTGATGTCAATACATAAAGTGTTCCATGTATCACAGCTAGCGAAGTATTTATCTGATCCATATCATGTCTTTATATGGAGTGATCTTGAGGTTGAACCTGATTTATCTATGACTAAATGTCTATTTGGATATTTGATTATGAAACCATGGAACTTTATGAGAGGAAGATACCTTTAGTTTGAGTGCTATGGAAGCTCAGTTCTAATTCTTGTGATATATGGGAGAGGGAGGCACTGATGAGAGAGCATTGGCCTGATCTTTATGACATGGAATCTTCTTAGTAGAATTTATAGGGATATAAAGTTTCTATGGTGGGAAGTTTGTAACATCCTATTTATATTTTCAAGTATTAATAAACCCATATTTTGATCATACTTTGGTTGGTTTCTATTTAGGGTTGTTTTAGGTGTAAATTCTTTAAATTTTTAAAGTCTCGGTGCTATACACAATTGGCACATAGTATTCCCAAACCATGTGCCCTGCTAGTTAAAACTTTGAAAACCAAGGTAGTAAGGTCTTGCATGGTTGGTGCAAGGTTTGAAAAATCATGAACCCACCTAGGAGAAACTATAAAACCCCATTAAAAGGGGTGCGTGGTTAGGGTACAAGACTTAACCGTCCAGACCTACCCAACTAACCATGCATATGGTAATTTTTTAATCCAAAAAATAGTTTTAAAATCCTTAAACCCAATTTCTAGATGCCTGGCAGTCCAAAACAACCCCCAAACAGTTTCTTTTTCCTTGGAGGCTCTGAATAAGTGATTTCTTCCCCTCTACACCCCTCCAGAACAGTATTAAAGCTTGGAAAATGTTGTTTGATCTCAACCTAGTAGGTTTCCTCTTATCGTTCTCTTCCTCCCACTCTCACTCCTTTCCTCCCTTTGGTTTTGTAGAAATCCATATTTTTGGAGGATCTTATATCCTCTATTTTAGATATTTAATCTAGTTTTCATTCTTGAATCTATGTTTCTGACATTATTCATTGGAATTTCCCTCTTAGGGTTTTACGCATCGATATATTATGATCCTGGGGTAGGTGGTTCCATTTTTATTGGCCAATTTGATTAACCATAAATTTATTGATTTAAATTCAATTTCTTGAAATTTCTTTCAATTTATTTAATAAAAAATCAATTCCATTGAAGTGGAGGCTTAGGTTTTAAAATTGGATTTTGTAATGAATTTGGGAAAAAAACCCTAATTCCAATGAATTGGAGTGTATTTGTGAAATTGATGGAATATTATGAAATTTAAATTGTTGAGTTTAAATTGTGAAATTGATTTGATGGAATTTATTTCAAATTGTTATTTGGTAAAAATGGATTAAAATTATTTTGATAGAAAACCATTGGTTTTATCTTGGAAAAATGCATAATTTGATTAAAAATACTGTTTTGTTTTTAAATAAAAAATTGGAATATTTTAAATGCAGAATGGGATCAATTATTTTTTAAGTAGACATAAAATAAATTTCCTATAATTAATTTCTATTAGAGAAAATGAAAGCCTTAGTATTTAGTGATTTATTCGTATATCACTCTTTTGATGTTTTACAAATAAAAAAACATAGTGCAGTGGGTCACATCTCTGATGGGATGGTGATGGGTCCCTTTGTTCGGTATCAAAGTGGAATGTGTATACACATATTTCTATGATTCACCATCAAGTGTGTGAGGATCCCATTTCCTAGAACTATCATACCTTTTATAAGATGACCATATTTCTCATTGTTTGTATTTAAAATATATTTGATTGCTTGTTGAAAACTGTTTTCCATGCCTTATGAATTTATATAAACTATTTTATATAAAAATTTTATTTATCCATTTCCTTAATTTAATTCCATCATTTAAAATGTAAAGAAGGATTTTTTTGAAATACATTTTTGAAATTTTATGCCTTTTTATTTAAAATTTAAATCTTTATTTGGTTAATTAAATTCTGGAATCTTATTGTGGAATCCTTGGTGATACCCTACTAGGATATTAACTCACACCCTACCTATGCCTTCGGGTGTTTGTAGATTATCTTCTTCTAGGTTCGAGTAACGGTAAGGAACCACTTGGAGGAGGTGGTAGTTATTGATCCTTGGGCATAGAGAGTAGTATATTTTGGGATGTGGTTTGTCTACCCTCATTTTTTCTGGTTCTTTTCTCTAGAACTTTGGGATTTTTATACCTCTTTGACTTCTAGTAAACTTCTCCATGTGGATTTTTTCTTATATGCATACTGACTTGTTTGTCTTTATTCCACTGTGTTTGTGGAAAATTTGTTCACAATTTCATATTTTATGATGCCAGGTCCTGGTCTCCAACCCATGGGGATCAAGAATGCTCTTTGGTCCTTGTCAGAACCAGCTCAATTATCGGGTAACCAGGATACCTGGTTTGGTTTGTGACAATCATGGAAATTTATGTTCACTATAATAGACACCATTTGTTATTGTAAAACTACTACAAAACTCATCTATATCCCCCTTTATTTTATCTCCTACAATTCTCTATGCATTAAAATAACAAAACAATAATTTAGGGAATAAGGAAGGGTTTACATTACCCTTAGTAGAATCATTAAGGATGAGATTTTTCTCTCTAACATAATTATCCTATATTTCTAGTTTCAATACTGAAGAACCTCATCATTCAAAAGTTTCTGAAATTTTCATCATCTTTCTTCAGGACCACAATTATATTTTCTACAATATTCATGTGTGGAGATACTTTCTATGTATGGTACAAAAATTCCCATTCTTTTGGTGATACTTGTAGCATCCCTTTCCTTAGATTCTCTTATTATATAGATAACACTATGAAATAAATAGAAATATTTCTAGTTTTTTTTCATTTAATTTCATTAACTTCTTGATCATTGGTACATTCTTATGATTCCTCCCTCCTACCTTAAGTATGAGCACTTTCTTTGACTTCCTCATTTTTTTTCTTTTGTATAGAATTTATCTGACTAGAATGGCTAAATTAATTTTCATTTCCTTAATTATTTTTTATTTTATTAGTTTTATTTTTATAAATTGGATATATTTGTTATGTAAGTTTAAGAATAATGACCTGACTAGTCACATCATCTATAAATTTCTTCTATACAATCAAATTTTTACAGAGTAAATTAAACTTTTGAAACCTCATAAATTTCCTTTTTTATTTTAACATTATTTCTTATTCTTATAACTAATTAGTTTCTTATTTTATTATAATATCTCCTCCATGATCCTTTCCAATTCTAATGGAGTGTTATTTTATACTAGAAATTATAGTCTTCTTCACAAATTTTTCACAACATAATTAATAACCACTAAAAATTTTCCTTTCACAATTATTATTCATCAATTAGTGAAAACTTGTTTGTATCTTAGGCCCACTCTATCCATTTCTTAACCATTATTGAGTGGTTTTCTCTCTTAAACTCAGCCTAAACCACTAGATGATACTTATTTAGTATCACTATAGTAATCGGTAACAACTTGTAACTTCTACATAGGAATGGTTTTCAAAATGAATTTATATTTCAAATTATATGGATGTAAATCTTTGTAGATACTCCAAGACTAATCAATCACAAAGTTATGAAATTCATAGATCACAAAAATAAGATTGAATACCCTATTAAAGGAATTTAAAGGTATCCATGCCTACCTCCCCACCACCCTTACGGTGTTAGAAAATGTGAAATAAAATATAATGAATGGTTGTGTTGGTTTGGATGATGGAGATGGATGTAGTTTCAGCATTGTGTGTACAGTATTAGTATTATAGGGAAGGAAATGTAGCCCATCCTCAATTTATCCCCTAATATCACCAATTCTTGGTGATCACATTCCCTAATATCCTCAATTCTTGATGATCGGCTTGTTTAGATTTAGGTCATATTCTATGCTTTGATTTAACAACTATATTTTTCTTCCCATCACAAATAGTACATTTTTAAACATTTTTGGGAATTTATGTTGTTTTTTATTTGTGATATTTTTTTATGTATTAGATCTATTATGGATTCGGTTTTTCTTAAATAAGTGGTAAGTTTTCATGCTACTTCATCTATAATGTTTCATTTTTTCTACTTCTTTGTTTTAGTGAATTTATTATAAATGGATCAAAGAGGTTTCAAGCCCCACTTGTAATCATCCAATAACCTTATGAATATGATAATAATCCATGGAAGACCAGAAGAAGACAGTGTAACATATTGGTGGGTTGAACATGTAAAAGTTGACTAGAGTGGTTCTATTTCTACTATGTGTTTCGGGGGATCAATATATTTTTTCTTGGTTTAACTTTGAGATAGAGGGTCTGTAGGACCACGATTCAATGGGCTTGGATGTGCCTATGGACGACCTTTCTTAATTGAGAATACTAGTATAGGGTTGGAAGATGGTACATTATTTCTCAATTTTTATGTGAATACTTGAATCATAAACTTTTTTAATCATGTATAAAGAAATTGAAACCCTTATAATTCATCTTATTAGTCAGGAGGATTCTTTTTTATTATCCTATACCCGAGACTGATATCTAAAATTCCAATCCATGGTAACATAAAAAAAATGTTTCTCTAGGAATAGTGTGTTTTCATAACTTTAATCAGTTGTAGATTCATGTATTTAGAGGTTTGTGTGGTGGTTTTTTAAGCCATATAAAGTGTATAACCATGGTTTTAACCATAGAAGTATCCTCTAATTTCCAAAGTTAAACCATGGTTGTATCAACAAAAAACTATGGTTAAAACTGTGGCTATAGAGGACCCACTTCCATGGTTTTAACTATATCAATTGGATCATATTTTCATTGTTAAATTATGGCTATAGATTAAAATATCATTGGTTTAAACTCTGTATATAGGTCACCAATAGCCGTGGTTTAAACTGTGGAAATATGATCCAATTTCCATGGTTAAACTATTACAGTAGGTCCTCTATTTCCATGATTTAAACCAAGGATATAGGTGACCTATTTACACATTTTAAATTGTGGAAATAGGTGACTCCTATTAGAGTGGCTCTAGCTTCCATGATTTTGGAAAACTATGGAAATAGGATATTTCCAAAAAAATGGCATATAGCCATGGTCCAAACTGTGGATCTAGGTGAATTTTCTTTTTTTGGATGAAAAGGTTAATTTATGTAGATTTAAATTTCATTATTACTAAAAATGCATGATATACATTAACCATACTTTTCATCTTTTTCAAATCCACATACAGTAGAGTTATAGACCTAGTTAAGTTTCAAATCATGATTAAGAAATTTTAAGTTTCATTATTTGAATTAGAGATGTTCTTCCCACCATAATTCTTTGATAAAATTATCCACAAGATGGTTTAATTGATTAGAAAGATTAAACTATCTGGTCCTTTACATTATAGATGGATTTACCCCATTGAATGGTATATAGAAGTTTTGGAAGGGTGTGTTAAGAATCAAAGTTGTATAGAAGGTTCAATTTCAAGGAAATATATTTTTGAAGATGTTGTTGGATTCTATATAGATTACCTATTGGTTATTGATAGAATTGGTCTCCTAAAATATCATCATAGTGGATGACTTATGGGTTAAGGGATTTCTAGAAGAGATGTTTTTATAATTATAATTATAGAGTGAGAGCAAGATCACCTTTACATTTTATATAAAATTGCATAGGTTTACCCATATGTTGAATCCCACAAAGTAATTCTTAGACGTTTTAATCCACCAAGGTATAAAATATTAATATCAAATACACATAATAAATAGTTTATAGAAGGTTTCATGATCATATTTATAAGGATTTATCTTCATATCTGAATTCAATTGCTGAAAAACTTTGATGTCTAGCCAGAGAATCAGGTGTAAATGTTTTATCTTATAATTTTTAAGTAATTAATGATTATACATTCTATATGAAGGAACAATATAAACGTGGTAAGATGAAAAATAGTGGACTTAATATTGTGGTGAAAGTGATGAAAATTTTCAGTTCCATGGATAGATATGAAATTTATATGAATATGTCATACTTTGATATCATTGAAAAAATATATTAGTTGGGTTATGTAACATTTCATGTGTTTATTTTTCTTTACAAATGAGTTGACAACAGGAGTGCAATTAAAGTTGATAAATCGGGATTTGTGAAGGTGAATTATAGGATAAAATGGAATGAGGACAAACCATTTATAATGTAATCATTAGGAGTGAAAGTATTTTATGTCCAAGATCCTACAAATGAAAATTGGTCAATTTTTTATTTTTCGACTAAAACAAATATAGTATCAAATTAAAATTCAATTGAGGATTACTCAATTGATGTAAAGTCAATTCCTACATTTTATAAATGAATTATGGATTGACATGTGTTTGATTAATATAGATCAAAAATTAACTATGGATCATTTTCCTAATGTATCTAGATAATTTGACCTCGTTCTCTTAGTTTTGGATATCTAAATCACATTTTAGACTAAAATGACACTATTATATTGAAAACATGAACTTTGAGTCATACTGGGCACATCATGTGTTGTATTGATGTGAAATCGATTCCTATAAATCAAAAATGAATTATGGATCATTTACCTAAAGTATCAAGACAATACGATCTTTTTTTATTGTATTTGGATTTTAGAATTGTGTTTAGACAAAAATGAAACTAATATATTGAAAACTGGAACTTTGAGTCCTACTAAACACATTGTGTGTCAGATTGATGTAAAGTTCCTTTACAAATGTAACAAATGAATTATTGATCATTATTCTAATGCTTCAAGATAATCTGATTTTTTTTGTCAGTTTTTCATATGTGATTCATGTTTTATACTAAAATGGCACTTTTCTATTCAAAATAAGATATTTGAGCCGTACAGGATACATCGGGTGTATAATTGATGTGTAGTCAATTCCTAAATTGTACAAATGAATTATTAAACATTTTATTAAATTATAAAGATAATAGGATCACTTTTTCAAATTTTTGGTTATGTAAACCATGTTTTAGACTAAAATGAAACTTTTTAAATGTGAAACGTGCACTTTGAGTCATACTGGCCACATCATGTATCAGATTGATGTGAGTTAAATTACTACATGTAAAAATAATAATGGATCATTGACCTAAAGTATAAAAATAATCTGATATTTTTTTCTTAGTTTGGGATATGTGAATTTCATCTTAGACTAAAATGGAATTTGTTTAATGTAAAAACAAACACTTTGAGTCATGTCAGTCACATCATGTGTCAGATTGACATGAAAAAAATTCCTACATGACACAAATGAATTAGGTATTGTTGACCTAAATTATCAATACAATCTGATTTCTTATATATTTTGGCTATGTGTTGTGTGTTTTACAGTTAAATGGTACTTTTTTAGTGTGAAAACACGCACTTTGAGTCATACCGGCTGCATTATGTATCGAATTAATATGTGTTCAATTAATACAAATCAAAAAATATTTATGTATCATTTTACTAAAGTATAAGGACAATATGATCACTTTTATTGGTTTTGTAGATGTGATGCATGTTTTAGAGTAAAATGACACTCTTTTAATGTGAAAACACACACTTTGAGTAATATTGGACACATCATGGGTCAGATTGTTGTGTGGTAAATTCAAACACATAAAAAACAAATTATGGATAATTGTGTTAAAGTATCAATATAATATGAGTTCTTTTTCTTGGTTGTGGATCTATGAATCATGTTTTAGACTAAAATGACACTGTTATATTGAAAATATGAACTTTACACCATACCATCCATATAGTGTGTTGGATTGATGTAAGTTAGATTCCTATATGTAAAAAATGATTTATCGATTATTTTCATAAAGTATCAATGATAATTTAAGCTCGTATACTCAGTTTTGGCTATGTTAATCACATTTTAGAGACTAAAATTACACTTTTATATTGAAAATGTGCAATTTGAGTCATACTAGCCATGTCGTGTGTTGGATTGATGTTAGGTTGATCAATAAATGCCAAAAAATGAATTTCAGGTCATTTTCCTAAATTACCAAGACAATATAAGCTCGTTTTCTCATTTTTTCCTATGTAAATCCTATTTTAGACTAAAATGACACTTATATTAAAAACACACAATTTAAGTCATACTGGCCACATCATCTGTTAGATTGATATGTGGTTAATCAATACACATAAAAAATGAATTATGGATATTTTTTCTTAATTATCAAGATAATATGAGGTTTTTTTCTCAGTTTTTTCTATGTGATGAGTGTTTTAGAGTAAAATGACACTTTTCTAATGTGAAAATATATACTTTGAGTTATATCAGCCACATCGTGTGTCTTATTGATGTGAATTTGACTCCTATGAATAAAAAAAATAATTATGGATCATTTAATATATATCAATACAATATGATCTCATTTTCATATTTTTGGAAATGTGAATCACATTTCAGACTAAAATGAAACTTTTATACTGAAAACATGTACTTTAAATAATATTGGACATATCATGCGTCGTATTTATGTGAGTTCAATGCCTACACTCCAAAATTGAATTATAGAAATTTTTTTCAAAAGTATAAAGACAATATGATATCGTTTTCTTAGTCTTGCCTCTATGAATTGTGTTTTAAACTAAAATGACACTTTTATATTAAAAAATCACATTGAGAAAAATTGGCCATTTTATGTGTCAGATTGATGTGTGGTATATTCCAAAATATAAAAAATGATTTGTGGAATGTTTTTGAAATATATAAATATAATATAAACTTGTTCTATCATTTTTGGCTATCTTAATTTCATTTTATACTAAAATGACACTATTATATTTAAAACATGTACTTTGAGTCATACTAGACACATTGTTTTTTGGGTCGATGTGTATTTGATTATTAAAGAAAAAAATAAATTATTTATCATTTTCTAAATTATCAAAAAAATAGAACTATTATTCTTGATTTTGGATATCTAAATCTTGTTTCAGACTAAAATAACCATATTATGTTGAACACATGCACTTTGAGTCATACCGACCATGTCATGTGTCGAACTAACATTCAGTTGATTCATACACAGAAAAAATAAAGTATGGGTCATTTTTATAAAGTATCAAGAAAATATGAGCTTTTTTACTCAATTTGGACTAGGTGAATCACATTTAGACAAAAATGACACTTATATTGAAAACATGCACTATGATTCATACCAGTCACATCATGTGTCAAATTGATGTGCGATTGATTATTACATTTCAAAAATTAATTTTTTATCATTTCTTATAATATCAAGAAAACCAGATATTATTTTATTAGTTTTATGTGACTCATTTTTTAGAGTAAAATGACACTTTTTTAATTTAGAAACACACACTTTTAGTCATACTAGCCACATCGTGTATCAGATTGATGTGTGGTCGACTCCCACATATAAAAAATAATTTTCGGACATTTTTCCTAAAGTACTAATAAAATTATAGATCATTTTTCAATTTTTCCTATGTTAATCTCATTTTATATTAAAATGATACTTTTATATTGAAAACATGAACATTGAGTCATATCGGCCACATCATGTGTCAGATTGAAATGAGGTCAATTTCTACACATCAAAAATGAACTATAGATCATTGTAATAACGTAAAAATACAATACATGCTTGTTTTCATGATTTTGGTTTTTTCAACTATGTTTTAGACTAAAATGATGATTATATTGAAAACACACAATTTGAATCATATTTTCCACATAATGTGTGGAATTTATGTGAGGTCAATTCTTACATGTCAGAAATAAATTGTGGACCATTTTACAAAATTATCAATACATTATAAGCTAATTTTTGTGGTTTTGGTTATGTGAATTGTGTTTTATAATAAAATGACACTTTTATTGAAAACATTCACATTGAGTCACATCAACCACATCATTCATTATATTTACATGAAGTAAATTCTTGTATGTCACAAATGAATTACAGACCATTTTCCTAGAGCATTATGACAATCCAAACTTGTTTTCTCAATTTTAGCCATGTGAATCATTTTTTCAACTAAAATGAAATTTTTAATTTTGAACACACTCTTGGAGTCATACATTTCACATCATTTTTCATATTGAAATGTGGTAAAATAATCATGATGTCTACAAAATATAAAAAAAATTATAAACATAATGGGTAATCACCTCAACTTTATGTCAATAAACATTATAACACAATGTACTTTTCCAACTCATCTCTAAAAAACCACTACTTTTTAGTACGTATACTGCCATCAATCCTACTGAGAAAATATAGACAAATAAAAAAATAATAAATATTTCAAAAAAATTGTAATTACCTTTATAAGTACCTATTTGTAGATACTAGTTTGTCAAGGAAATATGATATATTTCATAAATTTACAAATGTAATATGCATAATCACTGTCATAATTTTTTTTGAACAGTTTAGAAACATTGACCAAAATATGTAAATTGTTTTGAAATATTTTCTAATAGTTAAATATTACTATATATACCTTAATGTTTTTCTATTTTTGTAAATCCATAGGCTTCTTGTGATCATTCACTGACCTCATACCATGATTTAGATGATATTTATATATCACACTATCATAAAAATTATCTTTAAAAAAATGAAAATGTATAATTTGATTTTTATCTATAAAATGTTGATTAAAGTGCATTACAAATTCATAATGGACATAATGTGTGGTTACTTATTTATAATCCATGGTTCAGATCCAAAAAATAAATATTTAGGGAATCTAAATGGAGTGTGGTGAGAATCCAGTGCTTCTTAAAAAAATAACTAATGAAAAAAAATTAAAATAGATTTATATGATTAGATTATATAGTTTTACCACTACATTTTAGTTATAAGTAAGATTAGATCATCTATTGTTTTCTTTTCAAACACCTTGAGTTGTTCATTTTTTTAATTTCTTTCATTTCCAAATTAAATTTTGGCTTAGATTTGATAATAATATTAATGAGTCCAATTTTTATATATGCCTATAGAAAATATGTATAGTTATTAATTATAAGGATCAAATTAGATCATTTTTTGGATAAATATATTATGAAAATGTACCTCATGTATGCATTCATAATTGAGACTCCCAGCCATTCAAACCTAATAATTTCATCTATAATCTGGAGACCAATCATGTTTGTAATGGCCTCTCAAAATATTTCTTCTTCATTTTCAAAGTAGGATGCATTTCCATCTTTGAATGTTGTATCAATATGAACATATAATGTTCATATATGTGGAAGTATAACTGGTGGGTTGAAGGTAATCTCAAAAGTTCGTCTTGATTTATTAGTTTATCCACTAGATTATTTTGATTCAACCTTCTGTTTCCCCATCATTTTGTATATATGTTATAAAATATCTCAATTTTCACCTTTTTCATCAACTTTTAAAAAAAAACATTGGAAAAAAAGTATAAAGTAAACACCTCATTATCTATTTGTATATATATATAATATTAAACATACATGTTATGAATGTTCTAATAGCATTATCAATAGTGTTTCCCAATAGATCGTCAAGAGGAATAATAAAATGGATGCTCTGCTCATGAGATACTTCAATCTTCACTCTCATATGGAATTTTAGGAATTTTTTTATAATGTAGAATATAATATGTCCCAGAACTATATGGTCTATTCCCTTATTGAAATCTGGTATTTGAGGTGCTTTGGGAGGTCAAGGGGACTCATCCCCAATACTTGTCCAAATTTACAGTTATGTGAACAGTGTTTCCAGAATGGTGAGACATCTAACAGTAGGTCTATGGTGTTTCTAGAATGGTGAGACATCTAATGGTAGGTATAGAGTGTTTCTAGAATGGTGAGACATCTAGCGATAGGTCTACAGTTTTTCCAAAATTGTGATACATCTAACGGTAGGTCTATAGTGTTTCTAGAATGGTGATACATCTAACAGTAGGTCTACAGTGTTTCTAGAATGGTGAGACATCTAAAGGATGGTCTACAGTGTTTCCAGAAAGGTGAGATATATAAGGGTAGGTATATATTGTTTCCAGAATGGTGAGACATATAATGAGAGGTCTATAGTGTTTCAAGAATGGTGAGTCATTTTCCTTTTCCAAATTTTCAGATTTTTCCAGATTTCCCAATTTCACCCATTTAACATTTTCTTTGATGAAAAACACATTAAAATCATTGTTTTAAGGGATTTGAGGCTGAATTGAAGCCCATAACTCCAATATTAATTTTTCTAAGGCTCATTATTCCTTTACTTATTCAAACCACATGGTTTAATGAAATCCTATTTTAATGGAAAATCCAGTGTATCTTAAATTGCTGATTTGTTAAATCTTCTAAAGGGAAGATATATCTTCCTCCCTTGTTCTTACTTAATTTTCTATATTGTTAAAGGCTCAAACCTTTCCTCCTTACCATAGGAGTGGTGTGATTTAACCTTAATCCTTGGATCGTTTCCCCTTGAAGTTTCTTCTTTCTACATGAAAACCCCCTGTTTTGGTGCATCCAAACAGTATCGATAAATCTTCAATAGAAGGTATGATCTACCATAATTATCATGGGTTAATCTCCTTCTATTTCTACTTTCCCTATTATGGAATTATATCACCATGTTCCTAATGGGATTTTCTTGGGTGTTGGTTGGTGTGGTGGTGTATCTGCATCCTTGGGTGGATGCAGTCCTCTAGGAGAGGTGCTCGTGATCTATTTTGTTGGACTGTTCTCATGTAAATAGCATCAAGAAACTTATGATATAGGGGATTCATTTCTTCTCTATTATTTTACATGAAACTGTATAGATTATCATGTTTTATTCCACTATATCAAAATGGAATTTACATAATAAATATTTAAACCAGATAAATAAATTGGTATCGATCATATGTTATTGTCTCTTGTTTTCTAGATAGTGTGGTATCTGTGATTGACTTTTTTAGCATGTCATTATTGATGGAAATTGGTAAAGAACATAAACTAAGATTAATTTTAATTCTGTTTCATAGATAAATAGGTGTGTAAATGAATCTGTTTATTGTTGTAGTGATCATGTTTAATTGAACTAATTGATAAGCCAGAGGCATGTTGATGCTTGTTGATAATGAATTAAAGTCATGTCATTTAACTGTTTAGTTAATTTTTGATAGATTATTGTTTAGTTTTCTTGTATTTTAAACCTAAAAATAATAAATTGATTAATTATAGATGGATTAAATAAATGGTTGTTTGACAAAAGATAATGTATGGTAGGGTTTTGAGTTACCATCTTGCTTGTAAGGATGAGTGTCTTGTGCTTTGGAGCCATGAGTACTCATTATTTATGAAGGTTAGATGCCTTGTTTAAGGTCCAAGAGCCCAGTTGATATTATTTTTTTTTCCTACATCTTGTGTTGTGATGTGAGCCTGGATGGCTATTGTGATATTTGGGGGCAGGGAGGCCCATTGGTGGTGTCCAAAGATGATTCCTAGAGTGGTTAGATGCATCAATTTATGATTGTGGATGTTAGGGAGGAAACCAGAGGTGATTAAATTGGTTAGATGTGAATGTTTTATGTTTGATGACTCTCTTTGGTTGTTTATCTTTTTTACTTTCCCCACTCCTCAAGAAATCTAGTTTTTCTACCCTCCTTCTAAAAAGAGGTGAAGACATGTGGGGTATTCCACGTGCTTTCCATGTTTAGATTCTCAAGGTAGGATGGGAATATGCTCTTTCTATATGTGGTAAATACTTTTTGGTTACTTCATCAACTCACCATGTTGATCCACCTTGTGTTTGGTAGCTTATAATGTTTTTCTAAAATGCCTGGAAATATGGGAAAGTAATAATTCTGTTAATAAATGAATGAATAAATGATGTTAACCCATGGGATTTGATCTTATTAGGATGCAATGTTGAGATAAAATTTCTGAGAAGTTTTTCACTTGGTTTGGTTATGCCTACAGGGAAAGAAACACTGGTAGGATTTTAATAAAAATTAATGTTAAATTAATAATGGTAAATTAATGGTCAAACAATTAATTAATGTAAAGTGCAACTGATAAAAGGGATAAAGTAGTCTAACATAGCTCTTTAAATGGTTGTGTGCTTATAGGATACCTTGTCTTAACAGTAGCCATCGGGAGTCCTAAAGATGTTACATGCAGTTGAGTCTAAGAATAGTTTATTATCATTGTGTAGTTGTGAGCTATATTATATCATGTATTTTTTGTGTTTCTATATGCTACCCCATCCTATCAGTTAGGTAAATTGACACCCCTAGGATTCTAAGCCCTGGGGGTGTTTTCCCCAACATTTTGGTGGGAGTATGTATGGATGACTATCCCCCTTTGGCCTCTCTCTCTTCTCTTCATAGATACTTTTGATGGTAGGTACAATGGTTAGTTTCCCCATATATGTGTGTAGAGTTCTATAATGGCTTTTTATTATTCACACACATATATTCTAGATATAGTTTCCTATGGACTACTATAGGTGTAACGTGTATAGGACATGATGGCTTGAGGATCCTTACTCGGTGTATGGGTTATAATGGATTGAGGTTTAATGTCCTACATATGATAAACGTTATGAGAGATGTGGTGGCTCTTGTAAAATACTTGGTTACTTTGGTTACATGGACGTGGTGGTTGTGTTGCATGAGGTGCATATTGTGGTGCTTTGCCCAGGTGTCTGCAGGCAATCCTTTTTGGAGAGAGATTCTTAGGACGTGTGATATTGGGGAAAAGTGGTAAAATGGTGGGGAAGTGGTAGTGGGGTACCCTTGATATTCTTTATTATATTATATCCTCTTGTATGAGATACTTGGGGGAGTAGCCATTGTGAGGGTGGGAACTTAGTATACCTGATTAGGTGACGAGTTAGTTTCACTAATTGTTCATTGTGCTTTAGCATGCTTTCTTTACTTTTGTATGAGAGGATTTGGGTAGGATCCTTCTGAGTATACTATTATACCCACCCAATGTATATACAACCTATTTTTCAGGTCACTCAGATTAGGTCATAGATCATGCCGGTGACTACTAGCTTGGGGTTATAGGATCTGTTCGAGCTTCATGTTCGTTGTGTTTTTACTTTTTTTTGTACTTGCAGTTTTCCCCTTTCAGTTGTATTAGTTATTACTTGATATTATATATGTGTACTTGGGTTTTCTTTTATATTATAGTCTGAGTTGGAGTTTTTTGGTTTTTGTCTTATCTCTATCCTTTTCATGTGTTCTCATAGAGTGTAATGCCTCTCATTTTTGTGTTTACTATACCCCGGGTGCTAGTCTCCAACCCGAGGCCTAATGGAGGTGTGACTTGGGGTCTCTATCTCCATTCTCACATTTTCATCCTAGGAGGGGTACACATTGTGGGGAGGGGGTAGTGAGAAAGTGGTATCAGAGGTCTGGTTGAGGGATAGGATGGAGTTTAGTGTTAGGTACAGGTGAGGTTCCATGGGTTGGTAGGGAAGTGGTGTCAGAGAAGTTTAACAAGTGATGTAAAATTAGAGACCGGATGAGACATAGGCATTAACGGACCCTTGTGATCTGATGCATAGACCTTTATCGTTATAGTGGCCACTAAATGAGGTGATACCAGTTGCGGGGTGGAGACCTAGGAAAGGATCATGCATCATTATTCTTTGCGCTTGTGTTTGAATGGGTAGACCTTGGGATAGGTTAACCTAAAATGAATAAAAGAAAACAATTATGTTATTAATATTTAGTTTTTCCTATTCTAGGTTTAGGGGATATAACTATTTGTTATTTTTCTAGTATGGCTCTAGGTCAACGTTCTAGTTAGGTTCACGCAGAGGATTTCTAGCAGTCTACGCTAGAAGATCACCATAGGTTAGAGGTTGATGATGACAACACTTGTAGGAGGACACTCTGAGAGTTTCAACTCTAGAGTCTATAAAAGTATGATTGATCTATTTCAGATGCAGTCACGGAAGACTGGTTGGAAGAGGTTGAGATAGCCTTTAGTTCGATCTGTGCTCGGAAGGAGCACTAGGTGTCTTTGGTTGTGAGGATGTTATGTGGGGTAGTGAGGTAGTGGTGGTTCTTGTTCCTTGGGGATCACAAGGAGTTGGAGATCTCATGGGAGGAGTTCCTAGACATGTTCAGAGTCAAGTTTCTTTCTTTGACTGTGAAGGTGTCCAGTCACCAAGAGATTCTTACCCTTCGATAGGGGAGATCCAATGTGTGAGATTTTTGAATCCATTTCAAGAACCTTTTACGATATGTCTCGGACCTGTTTCTATATGAGGAGTCCAAGGTGAGGCATTTCAAGGAGGCTTTATATTCATATATCCAGTGTCAGGTCACCCTGTTTATGCTGAAGACATATCTTAAGGTGATGGCAAGGGAAGAGGTCATTGAGAGGATGTCAGCAAGAACTGGATCTTCATGAGAGGGGAGCCATCAAGATTCCTCATGAAGTAGAGCTATGGTTCGGGGTTCCCTATTTTCAGGGCAAAAGAGTTTTGGTTTGGCTGGGGGTAGGTCTCATCCCTCATCATCTCATTTCTCTGGGGGTGGAAGCTCACAGGCCTTTGCCAAGGTATTTGGCACTTGTTTTTCTTATGGAGTCTAAGGACATCAGTAGTGAGAGTGCCCGACCTTTTAGAGTATTCATCATGCACCAGGTGTTTCACTCTAGGTTCCTCAGTTGAGGACTTTCTAGCTGAGGTAGCAGCAGCATGTTGCAGCAGCTTTGGATCAGTAGAGAGTAGATGGGGTTGTCATAGGACAGCCCTATGACTCCCCCCATCCTTAGAGAGTAGAGCGTGGCCATAGTGGTGGTCATTATCAAAGTCAGAGAGGTCGTGGATTAGGTCATGGCCAGCTTCATGCTTTAGAGTTTCCAGCACCAGGCGAGCCATACATTGTTCGAGGTACCCTTTTCTTATTTTCTACTTGGGTGTATGCCTTATTTGATTTAGGATAAATGAACTCCTTCATATCACCTACCCTTTTCAATGCTTTGGGGATTGAGGTAGAGAGGATCCCAGTTCCCTTGGCATTGACTACCCCAATTGGAGGCCGAGCTGACTTTTTTTAGGTATGTAGAGACTGTGAGCAAGTGTTGGGGTAGCACTTCTCTTGGGGAGATTTCCTATTTATACAAATGAAAATATATGATTTCATCCTCAGTTTGTATTTTTTGTATTCGGTTCAAGATATCTTGGATTTATTCTGGTGGCAGGTGGTGTTCTTTGATGTCGGTGGACACCAATTGGTGATTGTTAGTGAGCAAGACCCTCGAATGGGTCATAGGCATGTTTTGTCCTTTTCATCCTTGATGGATGAGATGATGCTAAGTTATTTGGAGGCTCGGTAGTTATAATTTCTTAGGGTCATAGAACAATACCCTGATGTCTTTTCAGAAGAGGTTGTAGCATTACCCCTTGATGAGAGATTAAGTTTGGGATCGATCTATAGCTAAGAGAATATCTTATCTCTATGTATCCATATATGATGTACCTTTCTAAGTTATTATATATGTGTTTACAGAACGATAGTCTGTTATAGCATGGTTTTTTTCACCTGAGTGTGTCACCATGGGGTGCACTGGTTTTTTTCATGAATAATTTTGACGGCAGTTTGCAGTTGTGTATCAATTATCATCACTTAAACAAAGTGATAGTGATGAATCTCTATCTTCTTCTATGGATTGATGGTTTATTCGATCAACTGAGGGATGAAATTTGGTTATCAAATATCGAATTGTGGTTAATATATCATCATATGGGTGTAAAGGATGAGGATATCCTGAAGATTGCTTTCCATTGTCATCATGGGCATTACGAGTTCATTTACTCTGCATCTAAGGAGGAGTACGCAGAGCATCTGGACGCCATTTTGGGAGTTCTTCGACAACAGTAGCTATTTGGGAAGTTGTTGAAGTGTGAGTTTTGGGCTTGAGAAGTTTGTTTCTTGGGGAATGTGGTGTCCCAGAATGGATTAGTTGTGGATCTGTCAAAGATAGAAGTGGTTGTGTCTTGGGCAGACCCCAAGATAGTGGAAGACATGACAAGTTTCCTTGGTCTCGTAGGCTACTATAGGAGATTCATGGTTGATTTATCTTGTTTTGTGACTCCTATGACAGCATTGAACAAGAATTATCAGGTTTTCATGTGTAATGATCAGTGTTAGGCATATTTTGAGTATCCGAAGGAGAAGTTGGTGAGTGCTCCAGTTATTTTTCCTCTAGCAGAGGGAGTTCAGTTTGATGTTTTCTGCGATTCTTCGCATTTGGTGTTAGGTTGTGTTCTAATGCAGCATAGATTGTTCGTTTATTATGGTCCTTGGTAGTTGTGTCCCCATGAATGTAACTATTCCACCCATGGTCTTGAGGTGGCAGTTGGGGTGTTTTCTCTAAACTTTTGAAGACATTACTTCATTGGTGAGTGCTTTGTGGTTTTCACTGACCATAAGGGCCTGAGGTATGTTTTCCCTCAACATGACTTGAACTTGTAGCAGTGTCAGTGGATGGATTTCTTACAGTAATACGACCTCAAAATCTTTTATGCAAATAGAAAGGGGAATGTTGTAGTTGGTTCACTGATGAGGAAGTCATGTAGTGATGTAGTTCATGAATCTGGTGATTCTTGGAGAGTGATGGAAGAACTTTCAGTATTACATCTTTATGTGGGGGAAGTTGGAGGCATAGGTTTTCTTTTTCATATGGAGGTGTTGTCATCTCTGGTGTAGAAAGTGGAAGAGTCCCAGTTGGGGGATCAAGAGGTGGAGGTTTGGAGAGACCTAGTTCTTTGTGGTGAGGCATGTGATGGTTATTATGTGGTTGAACAACACTAATTGGTGTATCAGAGAAGGATTTTAGTTCCTTTGTAAATATGTGAGATAGTTCTTAGAGAGTTACATAATTCACCTTTAGCAGTGCATCCTAGCATTAAAAAGATGTACTAAGCCTTGAGGAGTCATTTTTGGTGACCTGGGCTGAAGTGTGAAGTTGCGGAGTCTGTGTCTAGATGTTTGGTCTTCCAGAAGGTGAAGTCTAAGCACTGTGTCCTTGTTGGTTTTCTCCAGCTGTTAGATGTTCCTCAATGGAAGTGGTATGACATCTCAATGGACTCTGTTATTGGTTTACCTTGAGCTCAAGGATTCCATGACACTATATGGGGGTAGTGGATCAATGAAGAAATCATCCCAATTTATATCAATCAATGAATCGAGATCAGAAGAGTTTTTATCGAGGAAGTATCTAGAGGAGGTGGTGAGACTCCACAGAGTCCCAAGAAAGATCATTTCCTATCAAGATTCTAGTTTTAACTTTAGGGTGTGGAGAGGTCTCCAACATTCATTTGATTCTTATTAATTCTTTGTAACTTATTTTCATATACAGATAGACGGTCATATAGAGTGGACTTTCTAAACTCTTGAAGACATGTTGTGCTCTTGTGTCCTTTATTTTGTATATTCATGGGTGAGGAACTTACCCTTGGTGGAGTTTTCCAAAAACAATAGTTTCCACTCCAATATCATTATGGTGCCATTTGAATCCTTGTATGGATTACCTTACCATTATCCTTTGTACTAGACTGGTTCAGAGAGTCAGAAATTCTCAGGCCTAAACTAGTGAAAAATACGATAGAGATGGTTTAGGTGATTCACGAGAGGATGAAGGCAGCGCAGGATCATCAAAAATCATATGTCGATCAAAGGAGGAGACCATTGGAGTTTGATGTTGGGGATCACATGTTTTTGAAGATGACTCCCCATCTTGGGAAGTGAAGGTTTGGTCATGGGAGTAAGCTTTCTCCCTAGTTTATTACGCCTTTCAAGGTGTTATCTTGTGTTGGAGATGTGGCGTAACAGGTAGCACTTCCCCCGAAGATGAGAAATATGCATGACATTTTTCATGTGTCTTAGCTCTATCATTATCTTTATGATGACTCTCATTTCATCGATTTGTATGAGATTGATTTTGATGATTATGCGACCTCTGAGGAGCAGCCTGTAGAGATCCAAGACCATAAGTAGAAGGCGGTGTTCAGGCATTCTATCCCCTTGGTTCATGTCTTGTGGTGGTACAATGGTGTGTAGGAGTGTACCTGGGAATGTGAGTCGCAGATATATTCTCTTTTTCCTAAGTTGTTTTATGTTTATATCTTTTCCTGTAATGATTTTTGTTTTTTGGTTTTAGACCTTTTCTTATTATGAGGTGGATTTCTTTTTTTTCTTGTTGTGGCTTGCTCTCTATTGATTGGTATCTCCCTCGGGAGAGTGTTTAGAATCTTTTTGTGGTTGTCATGCAGTTTCGCATGTTCTTTTGTGAAGAAGTTGAGCTCCTTTGGTGGTGTGATCCTTGAGAGGTATCTTGAAGAGAAGTTTCTCATACCCCTTTCTTCATTTCCTATTTGGGTTGGTTTTGTATTCTTGAGGACAACAATGTTTTGATAGGTATCTGATGTAATGGACTAGACCTATCTGGTTCATTCCCTTGCTGAAATATGGTGTTTGAGGTGTTTTGGGAGGTCAAGGTGACTCATCCCCAACACTTTATCAAATTTCTAGTTTTATGAATAGTGTTTCCAGAATATTGAGACATCTAACATTAGGACTACAGTGTTTCCAAAATGGTGAAAGATATAATGGTAGGTATATAGTGTTTCCAGAATGGTGAGACATCTAACAGTAGGTCTAAAATGTTTCTAGAATGGTGAGACATCTAATGGTAGGTCTAAAATGTTTCCAAAATAGTGAGACATCTAATGGTAGTTCTATAGTTTTTCCAAAAGGGTGAGTCATTTTCCTTTTCCAAATTTACAGATTTTTTCAGATTTCCCAGTTTCGCTCATTTAACGTTCTCTTTGACGAAAAATCCATTCAAATCCTTGTTTAAAAGGATTTAAGGCAAAATCAAAGCCCATAACTCCTATATTAATCTTCTTAAGGCTTGAGATGCCTTTACTTGGTCAAAATGTGTGGTTTACTATGATCTGATTTTAATGGAAAATCCAGCGTATCTTAAATCACTGCTCCTCTGAATCTTTTAAAGGAATGAGATATCTTCCTCCCTTGTTCTACCTTCTTGTTCTATGGTGTGAGACACCCAAACCTTTACTCCTTCCCATAGGAGTGGTGTGATCTAACCTTAATCCTTGGATCTTTTCCCATTGAATTTTCTTCCTACTGCATGTGCACCCCTGTTTTGGTGCAACCAATCAGTAGCAATCAATCTTCGATATAAGGTATGATCTACAGTCATTATTCTAGGTTCCTCTCCTTTTATTTATCCTTGACCTATTATTACATGTTATCTCTATGTTCCTAATGAAGTTTTCTTAGGTGTTGGTTGGTTTGGTGGTGTCTCTACATCCTCAGGTGGATGCAGTCCTCTAGGAGAGGTGATCATGATCTTTTTTGTTGGAATTTTCTCATGCAAAGAGTATTGGAAACCTTTTGAGGTAGGGGATTCATTGATTCTCTATCTTTTACATGAAATTATAAAGTTTATCATGTTTTATTACACTATATCACAATGGAATTGATGTAATAAATATTTAAACTAGATAAATAAATTGGTATCGATCATATGTTATTGCCTCTTGTTTTCTATATAGTGTAATATATATGATTTCCTTGTTTAGCATGTTGTTTGTGACGAAAATTGGTAAATAACATAAACTGGGATTAATTTTAATTATTTTTCAAATATAAAGAGTCATGTAAATGAATCTTGTTGTTGTTGGAGTAAGCATATTTAATTGGATTAATTTATAATCTGGAGGCATGTTGATGCTTGTTGATAATGAATTAAAGGCACGTCAATTAACTTTTAAGTTAATTTTTGATAGATTACTATTATTGGAACCTAAAAATAATAAATTGGTTAATTACAGATAGATTAAATAATTAGTAGTTTGATAAAAGATAATTCTTAGTAGGGTTCTGAGTTACCCTCTTTCTTGTAAGGCTGAGTTCCTTGTGCTTTGGATTCATGAATTCTCATTATGTATGAACGATGTATGCCTTGTTTAAGGTCCAAGAGCCCAGTTGATATGATGTTTTTTCTTGTTTCTTGTGTTGTGATGTGATCCTTGATAGTGGTTGTGATATGTGGGGTCAGGGAGACCCATTGGTTCTAGTATTAGTTAATGCCTAGAGTCGTGAGATGCATCAGTTTATGCATGTGGGTGTCAGGGAGGACACCATAGGTGATAAAATGGATTGGATATGAATGTTGGAAGCTTGTTGAATCTTGTTGGTTGTCCAACTTCTTTACATTCCCCACAGCTCAAGGCAATTGGTTTTTATACCCTCCTTCCAAAAAGAGGTAAATACATGTGGTGTATGCCATGTGATTTCCGTGTTTAGATTCTCGAGGTAGGATGGTCCTACGCTCCTACTATAGGTGGTAAATACATGACGGGTAGTTCATCTACTCCCCGTGTTAATCCCCCTTATGTTTGGTAGCTTAAAATGTTTTCCTAGAATTCCTGGGAATATGGAAAAGTAATAATGTTGTTAACAAATGATTGAATAAATGTTGTTAACCCATTTGGTTTGATCTTGCTGGGATGCAATGTTGAGATAATATTTCTGAGAAGCTGTGGACTTGGTTTGGTTATACCTAGAGGGCATGAAACTTTGGTGGGATGATAAAGAAATGTAATTTGGAATTAATAATGGTTAAATAATTAATTAACATAAAGTAAAACTGATAAAAAGGGATAAATTGATATAATGTATCTCTTTAAATGTTTGTGTGATTATAGGATACCTAGTCTTAGCAGTAGTAGTCGGGAGTCCGAGAGACGTTAGCTTCAGTTGATTATAAGACTAGGTGATGAAAATAGTATATTTGTGAGCTATATTATATCATGTTCATTTTTTGTTTTTATATAATACCCCACCTTGTCGGTTAGGGAAACTGAAACCCCTAGGATTCTGAGCCCTAGGGGTGTTTTCCCCAACATTCTGGTCGGAGGATGGATGGATGACTACCCCCTTTGGCCTCACTCTCTTCTCTTGGAATATACTTGTGCTGGTAGGTACAATAGTTATTTTACCCATAAATGTGTGTAAAGGGATGTAATGTCTTTTGGTTATTCAAACACATATATTCTAGATATAGTTTCCTATGGACTACTATTGGGGTAACGTGTATAAGTTATGATGGCTTGAGGATCCTTACTCGTTGCATGGGCTATAATGGCTTGAGGTTTAATGCCCGAAATATGATACATATTATACGATCTGTGGGGGCTCTTAGAAACTAACTGGTTACTTTGGTTATGTGTATGTGGTGTTTGTGCTGCATGAAGTGCATGCTTTGGTGCTTCTCCTAGGTGTCTGCGGGCAAGGATTTTTTGAGAGAGATTCTTAGGACGTGCGACATTGGGGAAAAGCGGAAAACCAGTGGGGAAGTGGTAGTGGGGTACCCTTGATATTCTTTATTATATTATATCCTCTTATATGCGATACTTAGTAAGAGTATCCATGGTGATTTTGTGAACTTAGCATACCTATTTAGGTGACGAGTTCATTTCACTTGTTGTTCACTGTGATTTAGAATTGATTTCTTTACTTTTTCATGAGACACTCTAGGGAGGATACAACTGTGTATACTATTATACTCACCCTATGTATATACAAACTATTTTTCAGGTCACTTGGAGCAGGTTAGAGATCAGGCTGGTCACTACTAGCTTGGGGTTACAGGAGTTATTTGGGCTTCATGGTCGCTGTTATTTTTACTTTCTTTTGGTACTTGTAGTTTTCCCCTTTCAGTTTCATTAGTTCCTGCATGGAATTACATATGTGTACTTGGGTTTTCTTTTATATTGTAGTCTGAGTTGTAGTTATTTGGTTTCTGTCTTATCTCTCTCTTTTTCATGTGTTCTCTTAGAGAGTAATGCCTCCCATTTGTGTGTTTATTATACCCTCAGTGCTAGTTTCCAAATCGGGGCCTAATGGTGGCAGGACTTGGGGGGTCAATATCTCCCTTCTCACATTGTCGGGCTAGGAGGGGTACACCTTGTGGGGAGGGGGTGGTTACATAGCATGTCTCCTTGGATATTATAACGTGTACCCCTTACAACAAGGTGATGGGTGGGGGATGGTATAAATAAATCACATACAATTTCATCCTATATAATTTTAGTAATAAAACTTATTAGTAGTTGTTTTATTACCATTTCATATAAATTTTTATGAAAAAATTGATTACCTAAAGTAAGGCTAGAATCTGAGGGGAATAGATATCCTTGAAGATGTGGGGTGTGGCTCTTCATGTAATGATCATTATTATATTATTGGTTCTCTTTGACCCTTTCATGTATAATGGTATGTTAATCCAAACTGGACAATAATATCTTTTAAGGTATCTAATTGCACTTACATGTATTTCATTATCTTATATGTATCTCTTTGTGAATTTATCTTATCAAAATATACTTGAGGTGAAACTACAAAATCAACACCTCTAATGTGGCCATATTGATCTGGCCGCTTCAAAGCTACTTAAATAAGTTGCTCTTCGAGTATAGACGATGATGATTCTTGAGTCTGAATTGTATAAAAACATATGAACATAAATAGATATTTTTATGTAATACTTTAATAAAACATAATAAATTTCTATTATGTCTTACTGACACATAATTATCATACTTTTTGTGTGTTTTCATCAACTATATGACCTTTTTTATTTACACAATCCACCTTTCATACTAGATGACATGGGATGGAAGTGATTTTAGATTATGATTCATCAATTTTCCTATAAAAAAAGTAATAAATTTTATTTCATATCACATAAAAACTTTTACTGTGTTTTAAAATAAATACCATATTCATTTCATTTAAAGTGTACCCAATCCTTGATTTATGGTAGGGGTAAATTGGATTTTATGTGCACTGATTATTTTCATAACTCCTTTGTTATTATAAAAAATAATTAATTTTTGAATCAAAGTAGATAAAATAAATAATGCCAAATAAAATATTATAAATTACAATGTTCCTAAAATGATTCCTCATAGTGGATATTAATGAAATATTTTCATATTTCTATGTTTATAATGTGTGTATACATAGATAGAGGGTGGGGGTTTACTTTCCTCTTATCATTCCTAAGATGCCACTTTGTTAGAAGTTTTTAAAAGGTTCTGTAAGTTTTTCTAGTGAATATTGATACATATTTATTATAAAAATAATCTAAAATAAATGAACTACATAAGGTATAATGAAAACTAAATAAATTCTTTATGAAATAATTTTTAAATAAAATGGGTAAAGTATGTCAAAACATTACCCCAATATCATTACAAATAATTGAATTCAATATAAAAACATTTTTCTATTCATTTATATCAACCAAAACATGTATTTGAGTTACGACCCCAATATAACAAATTAAAATTAAGTTGATGGGGTCAACAAGTTGTATGTGTTGATTCTATCCAACATAAAATTTTATAACTTTTCTTCTTGCCTTAATAAATTTAGTTAACATAGTGATGTTACGCCACTCCTATTTTTTTATTCATTTTTTGTTGATCCCTTAATAATTCCTTGGTTTCAACATCGATAGTGTGTTCTTCCTTGGTATTGGTAACATCAGTGTGTGGAGAAATCATTATCTATATGGGTAGTTGAACATTTAATTCAGATTACCTAAATATATTAGATAACATGTAATATTATGAGGAAAATAATAATATTTTAAAAACTTTAAACTATTCATTGAAATATATCTCTTTTATTTAAAGGTTGAAGGGATCTAGATCCTCTATCATGTATCCAAAAACCCTCCTTATTTCCCCCTCTAATATATAAGAAATTTTCTATATTGGGAATACCATGAAATTTTTGGGATCTCCCAATGAAAGGGTTATCCACGATTAAATTTTTATCTAACCCTAAAATTATTTTATTCTCCATCATAACAATTTACATGTCATGACTTGTCCCAATGGAGCCCATGCTACAACTCCCCATTCCTACCTCCAATAGGCCAGGGGCTGGAAACTAGCACCGAGTAGGCATATCCCTAACATGGGAAGCCTTAACCTATGTACCTGTACACGGACACAAAACTCCAAACCTATAAAATGTCTAAATGTAAAATATACTAAACAACCATGATTTCATACATATAAATCCCATAAATAGAGTACGACAGAAAGTGAAGAAATGTAAATAAGGCCAAATACAATCCCACCACAAAGAGTCTAAAAACATGCCCAACCAGAAATTAATACTGGGGACTACTATCAAGATACTGCACAAACATGCTTCGGTCTGTCTAGTCTCACTAAGCATTGTCTGGTCCTATTCCATCAAGGACTCTATCAAAAGTTCCATCTTTTTTACAATACATGACACATATAGAAAAATCTCATGCAGGGGTGAGTATAACATTACACAGTAGGACACCCTGAAACTACAAAGCATACAATAAAGTAATATAGTCATCTCTACATAGATATATATATATATAGCATAAATAATAATAATATATAGATATACTCAACAAGACACATAGTCCAAAGGTAAGTCACAACTGTCATGACAACCTAGGATTCCAGGTTGAAGGTTTCACATAACACTTATCTAAGAGAACACACTCCAGAGTCTGATAACATTGGTGACGTCCATCCAAGAGGTAATTATCATCTAGTCTCTCCATAGGAAGTACACACTAAAGGTCTGAAGAGATGCGATACTCAGATAAAGATCACTCCCAAGGCTATGGGGTATACCAATAACTCAATCTAGATTAACCTTCTAAATATAGGATTGATGCCCACATAGTTTTGGCTATGATGATACCAAGAACTCCACCTGGAGTATGAATATAAATAGAGGATCTCACTCTGGGCCTCATGGAAGGATTCCAACAACTCTATCAAAGAATAAATGATGAAGGGATCAATATCCTAGGAGTAGGATTCAATTCCATACTAACCCTCAAGGAATGGAAATGGGGAATACACCCTAATGAAACTCATTTAATATATAAAGGACAAGGGCTCTGAGCCATTATTAAGAGAGTATACGATGTATAGTAGGGTTACACACTGTGTCCCTTCGACACCGGGTCCTACCGATGTAAATGGCTCATGACCATGTCCGTATAAAGGAACATGGAATGCTATTACCCGTGTACTTCTTCCCATGTATCAATATATGGCTTATCCCATATACATTTTTTCCAAGCTATGTCTGTGTGGGATTACACAATGTGCCTTTTCCCATATACACTAGCCTGTGTCCATGTACCCTCTGAGGTACATACCAATATATCAAAGGGGGAATACACACCATGTGATAAGGTCACACACTATGTGATAATTAACTCCCTCCCAAAATCCTAGATTCATCTATAAGGGTCCCATACGTCATCTCATTCCAACTTACATGTCATGTACTGTGAAATTTTAAAGATTCTCTGATCTGGATCAAATGTATTTGACGGCTCCTATGGACTTTGATCTCACAACCTTATCATCAAAATATCATAAACCATGTCTCAATAAGTCACTCCATCACCAATTAACATGTTCTGTCTCTTCGATTTGTTTAGAAAATTCCTTCTAACGGTGTTCTTCATTACACACTAAAGAAAAAGAAAATTGGGTATCTATGTCATTTGATCCACTACCACCTCTGTCGTCACACCACCATTGTGTCATTCCAAGATCAGATCAACAAGTTCAAACCATTGCACCCAGAATCAGGTATGGAAGATTCAAATTCTCGGTATACATCAAACCATAGGCCAAACGAAGAATTTTTGTGGTGAACAAATAAATCGAGGGATAAAATCACAAGTAAAATTATGAGGAATGGACCTCAGTTGATGTTTGTTTCAACATTGATTTTTTCTATTATAACAACAAACAAATAGATAACAATTAATCACATGTAAATTCTCCCAATTCCATATTAATTTAATACATCCCAAAATACTCATGATCCATGGATCAATCTATTGGTTGATTGATCTATGTTTTTTGAAATAAAAAAGGGAAATAAAACAAAATCAAACAACATAATACCTCGATTTAGATTGATTACTAATGAATAATGGAGTTTTGTGGTGATCTTTAGTGAGATCCTTTAAAATATCCTCACACCGGTCATCGATCTTTGATCTGATCGTCATCCGCAAATGGAATCTCATTTGATGGATCTACAATGGTCCTTTGGATCTCTAGGTTTTAGTGGATAAACATAATAATTCCTCATTACCATTTATTTAAATAATAGGTTAGGTTTATTCATAACCGAAATAAATTAAAATAATTAAAATAATTATTTTATCCATTTTATGATCATGATGAATTTTCTACAGATGACCCATTCTAACCAAGGTTATGTCCTTCCTATCATAAAACACACATTCTAAACTCAATGGTTACCTCATATTTATGATTTAGACCCTTGTTTATAATTTATTCTACTTTTTCAAGAAAACTACATGTGTGTGTAATTTAATATATTTAATATATTTCAAACATTTATTCTAGGCACACCGGGCCTCATAATCGCATGTCACCTTAGTTTCTGGTCTCAACAATAATCCATACAATATCCAAAATTAATACTTGGAAAATCCAATTCATTACATTCTCCCCTACTTAGCAATTTATGTCTCAAAAATCCAAAATAAGGGCTACACAAAGAGATGTGGGTACTGAGCATGAATATGTGCCTCCTGCTCCTAAATTCTCTCCTAAAGATTCTTGTGCTGTCACCAACCATTCACTAAAGGAATCACTCAACCAATAAGGATCCTCTTATGTCAATCCTAAATCTCTACCACGTACGCAGAAAAGGTATCTCTATCCTTGATGTCCAACTCACCCTATTCGATAACGTGTGTTGGGACATATACGTACCTCCTCAGCTGTAACATGTGGAAGATGTTGTGTTCCCTGTTTAAGTATGGTAGTAGAGCTAAGTATTATTCCACCTCTCCAACTATATGAATTTTCTATAAAGGGCCAATGAATCTTGGAGATAGCTTACCACCCCATCCAAATCTCTATAATCCACATCAAGGTGAAACTCATAGAAAGATATGGTCTCCTTCCTCAAACTATGAAGGTCTCTTTCATCAATCCTCATAAGACTTATGATGATGATATACAATCTTCATCTACCCCTGGATGATCTTTAAATTCTCAATAGTGTCTCAAACCAACTCTAATCCCATAAGTTCTAACTCTCCTCGGTCAATCCAATAAAGTGGTGACCTGTAGGGTCGCTCATACAAATCCTCAAATGGTACCATATCGATGGTGGAATGGTAGTTGTTTTTCTATAAAAACTCTATGAGTGGTAAGTGATCCTCCCAACTATGTCTAAAGTCCAACATGTAATCTCACGTCATGTCCCTTATAAACTAAATATTATTCTCTATCTAACCCTCAGTTTTAGGGTGAAACATTGTGATCAATGATAATAGAGTCTCAACTACCTCATGAAATCCCTTCCACAACTGAGATGTGAAGCAAGAATCATGTTCAGAGATGATTTTATATGGAACTCCATGAAGTTTGATAATATTGTTTACGTAGAGGCTTCCCAATATCTTCTTAACTCTGCTCCTAGATAGCTAAGAAGTGGGCGGACTTGGTGATTCAATCAACGATCACCCAAAATGAATCGTGTTTCCTGTATTTATGTGGTAATACAGTCACAAATTTCATGGATATCTCATCCCACTTCTATTATGGAACCTCAAGGGGTTGATCTAAACCCACTAGAACTTTGTGCTCAACCTTCACTTGCTGAAAAGTAAGGCATCAGGTGATAAACTTCACAGCTCTCTTCTTCATCCTTGGCCTCCAAAACTAACATATGAGGTCACGGTATATCTTTTACACACCTATATGTACCACCAAATGATATGTATAAAAATTTATCATGACCACCTCCCACAATGTCACTAGTACCATCATGCATCCTCTAAAAATAACGGTATACTTCCCACCTTCAGAAAATCCATTAGGATCATTCTGATGGATATCTGAGTATATAGGATCTCACAGTTGACATCCCCATGTTGTACCTCCCTAAATCGCTATAAGAGCATTGGGGTGAAAACTATTTACTGAAGGTAGGCCACTCCATCTCCATCCACAATGGATAACTATAATAAGTAAAACTACTCCAATGCCTCTTTCATAAAATGTGAACAAGATCTAATGGGGAGAGAATCTACTACCACGTTCCCCCTTCTAGGATTACGGACAATATTGAAGTCATAATCCTAGAAAAACTATATAATTCACCCCTATCTCAACTTAATGTCCTTCTGACAGAATATATACTTGAGACACTTGTGATCGGAATAGATGATAAACTGGTCACCCAACAGGTAGTGATGTCACATCTTCTATATGAAGACTACTACTACTAACTCAAGATCAGGGGTCATGTTTCTAATATCATGTGGTCTCAACTGATTTGAACCACAGAAAATAAATTCCATCCTCTATATAATAACACAACCAATCTCAATTCTTGATGCATCATATAAGACTGTGTACTCAACACCCTCCTCTAGAAAACTCAATATGGGTGAACTCATCAATTTCTAGCTCAACTATTGAAAATCCTATTAAAAACTATTTGTCCACATAAAATTATTCCCTTTTCAGTTCAAATCTAACATGGGTGTTGATACCCTGGAAAAATTAGGTATGAATCTCTGGTAATAACCTAACAACCCAAGGAAGATATTCACCTCCGTAATACTCTTAGGTGGTTACCAAGATAACACTTCCTCCACCTTGTCCAGGTCTACTTCCACCCCATCTTTTGAGATAACATGTCCCAAAAAGTGGTATGTATAAATCTAGAATTGGAACTTTGAGAGCCTTCTATAAATTTGATATACTCAGAGTACATCCAAAACCATATTCAAGTGTCTCCCTTGCTTCTCCTCAGATGTTGAGTTCAAAAGGATATCGTCAATGAAGACTACCATGAACCAATCTAAGAAAGGTTGAAATATATGGTTCATGAGTCCTATGAACACTGTTGGGGAATTATTCATTCCAAATTTGCATCACCAAATACTCATAGTGACAATAGATACATTTGAATGTCGTCTTCATTATATCCTCAACCCGTACTCACAATTGGGGATAGCCTGATCTGAGGTCAACCTATGGGAACCATCATTCCCCTCTCAACTGATCAAAGAGGTCATAGATCCTCATAAGTGGATACATTTTCTTCATGGAAGCCTAGTTCAAGAACCGGTAGTCCACATATAACCACAATCTCTCATCACTGTTTACACACTATATCCTCCACTTGAAACAGTGAATCTGGTCTTGAAGTATAGATAACCAATCCATAACGAAGATGATGTTGTAAGGCCACACTACTCCTACAAAGATATCCCAAAAAAACTCTCGCTCTCAAGATCCAGGTTACACTATCTACATAAGTGTGTGATTACAGATTCATCTCTAGTAGCATTCTCCAAGCAAAGGGTTGAGCCAAGGGCACAAGTTGAATCTCTAAGTAACAAAAAAAAGATATGTTTTAACAATATAATGACTAGAACCTGGGTCTATTAGTACTTCAGTTAAGGTAGAAAATACACAGATCATACCTTTTATCATTCTTAGAGCCTCTTTGTCATAATCCTCGACCTCCTATAGTTGTTCACACCCCTATCCTCTAGCCACCTAGATGTGGTGGTGGTAACAAGTCAAAGTGTCTACATCCTCCTACTACTCTCCCAGCTCCTCTGCTACGTCCTCCTCCATACAAACCTACCTACTCATATCATTTTCTCTGCCTTGGTGGCCAATCCATTTTTTCTCTATAATCTATATAGTAGGTTGGAAAATATCATGAAATGTTCTCCCTACCATCACATGAGTAGGATTGCCTCTCCCTAGGCTAAATGGACCCATCATGAGAGTCCTAAACTATAGACCCTCTATATTGGGACCTCTTTCTGAAACATCTTGCACATCATGTTCCATAATACTGAAATCATATCCCTACTATTGATGTCTTTTCTCCTACTTTCCCACCATTAGAAACCATTGGCTTTGTTTTCTCAACCAAGAAACACTCAACCACTAAAGCTCTCTCTAGCACCCTAGTATATGTTGGAATTCATAGAGGAGTAAAATTGGATCGTATGTCTCTATCCAGTCCTCGCTCGAAGGTCCTATCCTAGAAGAACTATTCATAAACCAAATTCATCAAGTACCTGGAGAGGTTGGTAAGCCTCTATGAATACTCAGCTACCATTGTGCTACCCTGCTAGAGCTGTAGAAGCTCCTCGATACGTACAAACCTTAGCGTAGCAAGAGAGAACTCCTCTCTAAAATGGCACTCAAACTCTGACTATACTCGAGTTTACTCATCTTAAGACTAGGTCACTAACCCACACTATCTTCATTTTGATCCATGGAGAAGGCTCACCACCAAGACCACCATCAGATCTACTAGTGTCCTGACTAGACAGAAAACTCGGTTCACCACCTGAAGTCAGTCCTCAGCCACCTATAGGTCAGGATTGCCTCAAAACCTAAGGGGTCTCTATCACTGAAACTCATAAATAGCACTCAACATATGCACCACATCTAATGATACTAAGGGTACCATATTCTACTCTATAGTTTGTGGTATATTTGGTGCACCACTAAGAGGTACAACCTCTAGAATTGTTGTAACATCCCAACTAATTATAGAATAAGACATTTTCAAATCTATTGACATTCATGAATTATATATTAATTTTAATTAAAAGGGGATTTTGTGTCTGATAGAGTACCCTATACACAACAATGGGTTTCTCTGAAATCTTATGTTGCACACAAGATTAAGATACACTGAAAAATAATACATTATTAATATTATTATTTTAAATAGAAGTTATCACCCAACCATTGAATTGAAGGGAATTAACATAACTAACTATATTATGTTTACACATGTTTATTAAATATTTTTAATTTATTCTAATAAATTTTAGAGGGTAAAAATGATAATAAATCTTATTTTAGGCATAAAATACTCTAATATTTTTAAAATGTAGTTTTACCTCCTTTTGATGGTGACCTCATTTTAAATCTAGTTATTGAAACTTTTATAAGTTTTATTTGAAAATTTAAAATTATTATTTGGAAGCGGGTTATAAAAATTTATGTTAGTTGAAATTTTGATATTTTTCTGATAAAATTCATATTTTAATGAATAGTGGAAAATACTTCATTTTAATTTAAAACTAACTTTTTGTCTAATTTATTTATATTTCTAGATTATCATTTTATAGGGGTTTAAGGTATAATTAGATGAAGTTTTATCATTTAATCCAATATTATCCATTGGAATTAATTTCACATTTAAATTGGATATAAACACATGTCAATCTTTTGATTGTTTTTACATTTTAAAAAACGCATTTCCTCAATCCGTTAGTGGGATTAACTATAAATTAATTTTAGTCACTTTTTTTAATTTTATTTTCAAAAATGAAAACACATGGTTGTAATCAATATAAAAAATTTGATCTAATAGGATCAAAATAATTTTTGTTGAATAGTAACTTTATTATTTTATTTACCACGGTTAAAAGGTAAATTAGGTAAATAAGGGTTTAAATGATATTATAATATAATATAAAACTACCCTAAAACTTGTCCTAAAACTTTTTTGATGAGTTATGGTCAACCAATACAATCCTTCTCCTGAACCTTTGGCCTTTTTAACCCACTTGGGTGTGATTAAGACATTTATAACTTTTAATTTTAAAGTAAAGGCAAAATTATCATAAACATGACTCTTATAGATAAAACAATTTTAATATGGGGTTATAAAAGTGATATCCTTGACTATAAAGATTCATTATAAAGATAAAAATATTACCTACATCATGGTATTTTATTTTTAATTTTTACACATTAAATAATTCAATTTAATTATGACACAATGATGATGTATTGATTGCTTTATTAATGAAAGAATCAAATAAATGATATTATAAATATTAAAATAAATATTATTTTACATAATTTATACCATCTAAAAATTTTATAGGTGAATATGAAATGCTATAATTCTATTAAATGGTTTTTTTTTAATTTATCTCTCTGTTTGGATTTTATTTAAATTCAATTAAATGAATAGTATAAAATTTGACATAATTGATATTTTATAAAAATAATAAATTATTAAATTATTTAAAAATTCCTAAAATTATTTTAAAATCAAAAATTTCCTATGATAAGGTCTAAAATTTCATTAAATTCCCTATTATTGAAAATTTACCCAATATAAGTTAAATTTATAACCTCATAATATTTAAATTTTTGTTACCACAATTAAAATTAAAATAGAATAATTAAGGGTAAATTGAAAAGACAAGGTTTAAAACAAAATTAATAAATGCCTAAAATTTATTGGATGAGAGGATTTAAAACTATACTCATCTTATATTTAACATATCTCAAGTTGGAGTCATTTGAAATAAAAAATTAACATATATTAATTTAATATTTTAAGAGTTTCCAAGGGTGCCCCTCCCGTCTCCTATAAAAAGGTACCCACTCTTATCTAATACTCACACTTCAATAACCATTTGGTTTGTCCAAGAGATATCCAAAAATCTTCTTAAAATCCCTCCCCGCTTTCTTGAGGCCTTAGTTTAGGCAGAACACCCTTCATAGAGGTGTTAAGGTGTTCTTCAAAGGTGATCAATTGAAGAAGAGGAATATAATGATTTTATGTGACGAATCGGACTCAAGGTAAGGGACTTCATCTCAATCTCAATTCATTGAGACATATTTTGATAATATACACCACCTTATTTTATAAGGTGTATATTCAACCCCTTTGACTTTTAATTTCATTCTACAGTTTTCAAAAGGAATCTTTTTTATATGAATCGTTTTACTAAATGACAAATGGAATTCCTTTTTTAACATATGTGGCTACAATGACCTTTCTTCCATTGTGACCATTATTTTGGTATTTGGATTCCTTTACAAGCTATAATTTTTTAAAAATAAAATTAAATACCATATTCTCTTTTTAGGTATTTTGGAATTGAAAATGGTTTTGAGAATGGATTGATTATATCAATATCTTGAAATTATATCTTATGATTTCAATGTGAAAATTTTATTTCTCCTTTATACTTATTAATGTGTTATGATTGTATTTTTATTCTGGGGTATTAATTATGTAAAAAGGTTGTTATGTGATAAACTAAGGGTGGGTGATCCCATGATAGCTCTCCAATGCATTTGGTAATGAGAAGAAGTTAAATGATAAGGTTTCTCCTAAGATATTTAGAGAATATACTGTGATGGGTATTCCAAACATAACCATGAAGGTTACTCCCTAGGTAGCTGTGAAAGCTATAATGTAAGTATGATATGGATTCCTCGAGTTTCCTCTATGATTTATGATATCTATGAAGTTTTTTAGGATTCTTATGATTTCATAAGTTTATAAATATTCATGGACTAAAATTTTTTTCCCTTATTTTATATCCCTTAATAATCTATGTGTGCTCATCCCAAGTTTTCAAAAAAAAATCACAAGGTATAAGGATAGGTAAGAGAAATAAAGAAGTCAATAATATTTTTATCAAGAAAAAAGAAATCATGTTTACTTTTAAAAGTTTTATATTTTAGAAGAAATGGATGTTGTTGAAGTTATATCCACATTGTATAAATTTGAGTTGTTATGTAATAGTTATTTCCAAATTCTCTAAAACTATAAACCTAAAAGGATCCTCAATGTGAATTATTAACTTCACTAAATATTATGTAATGTTTAATTTTGGGGCCTTATAGTTGGTATTAAAGGTTAGTTTAGATAACTTTAAGGGTTAGGATATTTTTAATAGAATATCCATAAATGATTTTTAATTTATGTTCAAATTGAAATGATATATCATTTTAATATTACCATGTTTCTTTATCTAATATATGTGTTTTCAGAATGGTTTTCTATAGAGGAAACAGGGTATCTGTGTTGGTACTGTATCCAGACGAAAATAACCTTCTAAATCAGTAACTTGAGATGGTCATATTTGGAACTGAATAGTTTATTGCAGTGATGGAATAGTTTAATTATTTTATAAATGGTGGTGGTATCCATACACAATATTAACTAAATAAACCACAGAGGAACATGTCAGTAGTGTAGTATTTATGAGGTAACTTCCTCCATCATTCATAGGATCATCTAACCCTATGCTAACTAAAAAGTGGATTAAATCCCTATAAAATATTTTTGATGTCATGGGGTGTTCAGATAATCAAAAGGTTAGTCTTGTTGTTTACTATTTTGAAGGTGAATCTAATCAGTGGTGGTTGATTTTTGAGAATATCAGAGACAATGAGGATCTTGATGCTCTAGATTGGTATGAAATCAAAGGTTTGTTTCTAGAGAAATATTTTCTAAAGGTGGTATGACTTTGGATGGAAAACCAATTCTTGGAATTGCTGCATGAGGATGACTCGGTGGATGCTTACAAAGAAAAATTCACCTGATTGTAAAGTTATGCTCAAAATTTAATTCGGGGCCTTGATATTAAAATCAATCATTTTTACTTAGGATTAAATTTAAAGTATCGAAGGTAATTAGCTTCTCATGAGTTAAAAATTTATGAAAAACTTGTTCTACGTGCAGAGAAAATGAAAATGGAGTTTTCTGATGATCTTGTGTTCTTTGAAAATAAGAAAAATAATAGGTTGAGATGTCAGACCAAAGTGAAAAAATATTCAAAAAAGTCTGATGGTAGAAAAATCAAATTTACAGATTGTGAAAATTCTGGTAAAAAACACACAATATAATTCCTATTGAATTTTGGTAAGTGCTTCTGATGTTCTAAAATGAGGCATAAGGATCGTAACTGCACTGAAAAGAGATAATGGTAAGACAAAATCTAATATAAAGTCAGTGAAATGTTTTAAATGTAACGAGATGGGTCATTATGAAAGTGAGTGTCCATTAAAGAATTTGAATGATTGGAAGTAGCTGGACTATAAGAATAAAGGTGTGGTGAAATCCTTTGCAACTAATTTAGCAGATGTTGGGTCATCAAATGAAGTGGTGTCCGGAATATTATTTATTTATTCAGATTATGCCAATGTATTGATTGATTTAGGGTCTACACATTCTTTCATTTCTGAAAAATTTCCTGGTAAATTGGAAATTCCACCTCAAGAAATGAAACTAGAAATTATGATAAAAACACATGGGGGAAGTTTTGAGGTAAAAAGAAATTATAATAATCTTCTTGTCCTTGTCTATGGAAATAATATACCTACAAACCTTATTGTTTTGCCTCTATTAGTGTTTGATGTTATTCTGGGTATGGATTTTATTTCTGTTTACCATGCTAAGATTGACTGTAGAGCTAAAGAATTTTTATTTCAAAAAGACTTTTAGTTTGTGTATGAGAATGAACCCTTTCCATTGATAACATATCAGGAAGCTCAGAATTTTTTAAGAGAAAAATGAATGTTACCTTACATATATTGTTGAAAATAAAGGAATTTTTCAGATTAATGATGTTCTGGTGGTAAATGAGTATCTTGGTGTTTTTTCTGATGAGTTTCCCGGTACTATACCTAATTAGGAATTTGAATTTATTATTTACTTAGTTCTTGATGATAATCGAATTTCAAAAAACCCTTATCAAATTGCTCAGATTGAAATTTTAGAGTTAAAGAAGCAATTAAGGGAGTTATTAGATAATGGTTTCATTTGACCTATCACATCATCATGGGGTGATCCTTTATTATTTTTAAAAAATAAAGATGGTTCAATGAGACTATTCATAGATTATAGAGACTTGAATAACATCATTATTAAGAACAAGTGTCTTTTTCCTCATATTGATACTTTGTTTGACTAGTATCAGGGAGCACAATATTTTTCAAAGGTAGACTTGAGTTTGGGGTACCATCAATTGAAAGTAAAGGAAGTAGACATTCTGAATACCATGTTTCATACTAGATATGGCCATTCTGAATTGGTAGTTATGTTGTTTGGGTTAACTAATGCACCTTATGTATTCATGGATCTTATGAATAGAATATTCCATGAGTTCTTAGATAAGTTTGTGGTTGTTTTTAATGATGATATTTTGGTATATTCTAAAATTAAAGAGGAGCATTAAAGTCATTTAAGGGTTTTCTTACAAACCTTAAAAGAAAAAACTGTATGAGAAATTTAGAAAATGTGAGTTTTAGTTACAAAACATTTCATTCCTTATTCAAATTATTTCTAAAGATGGTATAATTGTTGATCCTTATAAAACAAAAGTTGTTAAAGAATTACCAAACCCACAAATATAACTGAGATTCATAGTTTTCTTGGTTATCAGGTTATTACTGGAGGTTTTTTGAAAATTTTACAGTGTTATCTAGACCACTGAGTAAGCTAACTCAAAAGGGTGTTAAGTTTATCTGGATAAAATAATGTGATAACTATTTTCAGGAATTGAAAGGAATATTGGAGAATGCTCCAGTTTTGGAACTGAATTCCAAAAATAGTGAATTTGTTATCTATAGTGATGCTTCATTGAAATTACATGGCTATATCCTAATGAAGAATGATTGGGTAATTTTGTATGCTTCACATCAGTTGAAAACGCAAGAGTTAAATTACCCTATACATGATTTAGAATTAGTTTTTGTTGTTTTTTCTATAAATATTTGGAGGCATCATCTATATAGAGTAAAACGTGAAATATATATTGACCAAAATTTGGAATTATATATTCACTTAGAAATAATTAAACAAGAGATAGATAAGATAGTTGGAACTAATCAAGGATTGTGATTCCACGATTCATTACCATCCAGAAAAGGCAAACAAATTGGTTGATGCTTTGAGTACAAAATGTAATTCTACATTAACCATGTTACATTTGGAATGTGATACTTTGGTTAATGATTTGATAAACTTTGGCATAGAAGTTGTTGGTACAAGAAATTCCACTATTTTGTTTTATGTTTTAGTGCAATCATCTCTATCAAATAGAATTAATAAAGCATAGAAGGAAGGCAATGAATTGTAGAATTATTGAGATGTATAGAGATATTCAGGAGTATTATTGGTGGTATGGAATGAAAATAGATATTTCTATCTTTACTATGAATTTTTTGAATTTTCAACAGGTCAAAATAGAGTGGAAGTTACCGAAAAAGATTCTTGAGCCTTTTCCAGTACCAGAGTAAAAATGGGAAAATATATCCATGTATTTCATAGTGGTATTACCAATTACTTTTCAAGTTAACAAAATGATTTGGGATATTGTTGATATATTCACTAAATATTATCATTTTATTCTTATTAGAGATACATTGTCTCTAGATCAACTTTATCTGTTGTATCTTAAAGAGATAGTTAGGTTAAAAGGGGTTCCCCTCTCCATTGTATCTGATTGTGATCTCAGGTTTACTTCTAACTTTTGTAAAGGCCTTCAGAAGTCATTGGTAACTGAATTAAATTTCAGTAAAGCTTTTCATCCTCAATCAGATGGGTAGTCAGAATGAACAATTCAGACCTTGTAGGATATGCTGCGTGCTTATTCAATGGATTACCAAGGAAGTTGGAATCGACTTATTTCTTTGGTTGAGCTTTCTTATAATAACATTTTTCTTTCTAGTATACATATGGCACTATTTAAGGCATTGTATGGATAGTAGTGTCAAACTCCAAATTTTTGGGATGAATTAGGTTGAAGGAAGTTGATGGGACCAGATTTGGTGGAAGAGATGACAGAAAAAGTTCAGTTGATTCAGAAACAAATGAGGACATCCCAGAGAAGGTAGAAAAGTTAGGCGGATAACCGAAGGAAGGATGTTTATTTCAATATAGGTGATCATTTATTTCTCAAATTTTCACCATAGAGAAGTGTGATGTGTTTTGGAAAGAAGGGGAAACTAAGTCAACAGTTTATTGGACCCTATAAAATACTAGAGGAAGTTGGATCAGTTGCCTACCGAGTGGTTTTACCTCTAATATTATCCCAAGTGCACAATGTTTTCCATGTTTCAATGTTGAGAAAGTATTTTTCAGATCCATCTCATGTTTTGAGTCTAGAAGTAGGTCACTTGGAAGAGAATATTTCTTATGAGGAACAACCATTCTAGATTCTTTACCATAGAGAGAAAGTGTTACGGAATTAGGTGATTTATCAGGTAAAGGTTTTATGGAAAAACCATAAAGTTTAAGAGGCAATATAGGAATCTGAAAATTCTATGAGGGAGAAATACCCCCTACTTATTTGATAAGTGAATAAAATTTTGAGGACTCAATTTCCAAAAGTGGGAAGGATGTAACATCCCAGCTAATTATAGAATAATACATTTTCAAATATATTAATATTTATGAATTAGATATTAATTTTACAAAAAAGGGAATGCTATTTCTGATAGCATACTCAATACACAACAATCAATTTCTCCAAAATCCTATGTAGCACACAATATTAAGATATAACGAAAAATAATATATTATTAATATTATTATTTTAAATAATAGTTATCACCTAGTCGTTGTATTGGATGGAATAAATATAACTAACTATATCATGTTTACATATCTTTATTAAATGTTATTACTTTCTTATAAAAAAAATTAGAGGCTTAAAATGAGAATAAATCTAATTTTAAGTATAAAATACTCTAATATTTTTAAAAGGTAGTTTTACCGCCTTTTGATGGTGAATCCATTTTAAATATAGTTTTTAACACTTTTATAAGTTCTATCTGAAAAAATAAACTTCTTATTTGGAAGAGAGACATAAAACTTTACTTTGTTTTAAATTTGGGTATTTTTCTAATAAAATTCATATTTTAATAAATAGTGAAAAATACTGCATTTTAATTCAAAACTGCCTTTTCGTCTAATTTATTTATATTGTCAGATGATACTTTTACATGGTTTTAAGGTATAATTAGATTATTTTTTTATAATTTAATCCAATTTTGGCCATTAGAATTAATTTCACAATTAAATTGGATATACATACATGTCAATCTTTTGATGGTTTTTTTTTTAACTTGTTTCCTCAATCCGTCAACAGGATTAACTTTAAATTAATTTTAGTCACTTTTGTGAATTTATTTTTTAAAAATGTACATGCATGGTTTTAATGAGTATGAAAAATGTGATCTAATATGATTGAAATAATTTTTGGTGAATAGTAACTTTATTATTTTATTTACCATGGTTAAAGGATAAATCAGGTAAATAAGGGTTAAAATAACATTATAATAATACAAAACAATCCTAAAACTTGTCTTAAACCTTATTGGATGAGTTATGGCCGACAAATACAATCCTTGGTCTGAAAATTTATCCTTTGTAAGCCACATGGGTGTCATTAATACATTTATAACTTTTAATTTAAAGTAAAGGAAAAATTATCATAAACATGACTCTTATTACTAAAAAAATTTTAATATGGGGATATATAAGTTATATATTAGACTATAACTAGTAATTATAAATCTAAAAATATTATCGATATCATGGTATTTTATTTATAATTTTTAGAAATTAAATAATTAAATTTAATTATGACATAATGATGATGTGGTGATTGCTTTATTAATGAAATAATCCAATAAATGATATTATAAATATTAAAATAAATATTATTTTACATAATTTATGCCATAAAAAAATTCTAGATGACTATGAAATGTTATAAGTCTATTCAATGTTTTTTTATAATTCGTCTCTCTGTTTGGATTTTATTTAAATTCAATGAAATGAATAGTGTAAAAATTGACATAATTGATATTTTATAAAAATAATAAATTATTAAATTATTTAAAAATCATAAAAAAAATTAAAATCAAGAAGTGACTATTTTAAGGTCTAAAAGTTCAATAAGTTTCCAATTATGGTAAATTGACCCTATATAAGTAAAATTTATAGCCTCATAATATTCAAAATTTTGTTACCACGTTAAAATTAAAAGATATTAATTAAGGGTAAACCGAAAATATAAGGTTTAAAATAAAATAAATACAAGTCTAAAAATTATTGAATGAGAGGATTTAGAAATATCCTAATCTTATCTTAGACATATCTCAAGTTGGAGTCATTTAGATTAAAAAAATAATTCATATTAATTTAATATTTTAAGAGTTTACAAGGGTTCCCCTCCCCTCTCCTATAAAAAGGTACTCACTATTCTCTAATACTCACATTGCAAGAACCATTTTGTTTGGCCAAGCTCTACCCAAACCTCTTCTTAAAATCCCTCCCCATGTTCATGAGGCCATACTTTAGGCAGAACATCCTTCTTAGAGGTGTTAATGTGTTCTTCAAAGATGATCAACCGAGGAAGAGGAATATAATGATTGCACGTGATGAGTCAAACCCAATGTAAGGGACTTCATCTCAATATCCTTTCATTGAGGCATATTTTGATAATATACGCCAACTTATTTTATAGGGTGTATATTCAACACCTTTTACTTTTAATTTCATTCAATAGTTTTCACAAGGAATTTTTTTTATATGAAGCGTTTTACTAACTAATAAAAGGAATGTCTTTTTTAACATATGCGATGATAAAAAACTTTCCACCATCATGACCATTATTTTGGTATTTGGATTCCTCTACAATCCATGATGTTTTTAAAAGAAAGTAAATACCATATTACCTTTTTAGGTATTTTGGTATTGAAAATGGTTTTGAGAATGGATTGATTATATCAATATCTTGAAATGATATCTTATGATTACAATGTGGAAATGTTATTTTTCATTTATGCTTGTTAATGTGTTATGATTATGTTGTGGTTCTTGGGAATTGATTATGTAAATGGGTGGTTCCATGATAAACTAAGGGCTGGTGAGCCCGTGATATATCTTTAATGCATTTGGTAATGAGACAGAATTAAACAATAAGGTTTCTCCTAAGAGATTTAAGGAATATATTAGGATGGGTATTCCAAACGTAACTGTGAAGGGTAATCCCTAGGTAGTTGTGAAAGCTAAAATTTAAGTATGATATGGATTCCTCAAGTTACCTTTATTATTTATGATTTATATTAAGCTTTTCAAGATTCTTATGATTTCATGGGTTTATAAATATTCATGGGAAAACACTTTATTTCCTTATTTTATATCCCTTACTGATCTCTTTGTGTGCATCCCATGTTTTTAAAATGTTTTTATTGGGTATAAGGATGGGTAATAGAAAGGAAGAAGTAGATAATATTTTTATCATGAAAAAGAAATCATGTTTACTTTTAAAAGTTTTATATTTTGGAATAAATGGATATTATTGTAGTTGTATCCACTTTGTATAAATTTTTGTTGTTATATAATAGTTATGTCCTAATTTTATAAAACTCTAACCCTCAAAATGTCCTCAATGTGAATTATTAACTTCACTCAAGATTATGTAATGTTTAAGGTTGGGGACTTATAATTGATCCTTGTATCGATGCCTCATCACTGAGGGGATCATCCTTATGATCCTAATTTTGAACCCTAACCAGCATATGTTTCAGTGGTATCATGAAAGTAAAAAAGATATACCATGGTCAATGATTATATCTGGATAGGTGACTCAATAAATACATGGAAACCACAACTCATTCTTATATGATGCATGCACCATTATTTTCCATACAACCATCATTCTATTGTGTTGAGTTGAAAAGCTTATGATCAAAGTCCTAGTGTATTGATACATCATCCTCCACAGCAACACTACATTCCCTAGACTAAAATCCAAATTTGAAACAATGAAAAATTTCGGCCCAAATTAATCTCATAGGCTCCGGTTTTAAGGTATAAGTGATCTTTGATACCAGTTTTTCATGAACCATCCCAATGGGGACCATGCCGCAACTCCCACAGGCCACCTCCAATAGGCTAGGGGCTGGCAACTAGCACTGAGTAGAAATATCACAAACAAGGGAGTCTTTATCCTAAGTACTTATACACACACACACAACTCCAAGACTATACACTACTGAAATGTAAAAGAAACTGAACAACCATGCGTGAATACATCTAAATCCCACAACTAGAGTACGACGGGAAGTAAAGAAAAGTAAATAGTTCCAAATACAATCCACCACAAAGAGTTTGAAAATAATCCCAATCTGAATATAACCCCATAGAATATTTTCAACATACTACAGGAACACACCTCAGTCTATCTGATATCACTAAGCACTATCTATTAGTTTTCCATCAAGGACTCTTTAAAATGTTCAATCATCTACACAAGACACAACATGTGTGGGAAAAGGCTATGCAAGGGTGAGTATAACAACACCTAGTAGGAAACCCTAAAACCACATAGTATACAATAAAGGAATACAATAATATATACATAGGTATATGTCTACAGCACATATAATAAGAATATCTAGATATACTCAACAAGACACATAGTCTAAAGGTAATCCACAAACATCATGCCATTTTAGGATTCCATATCAAGGGTTCCACATAACACTCATCTGGTAGAAAACACTCTTGAGTCTGATTATATTGATGATGTCCATCCGAGATATACTTTTAATCAGGTCTATCCATATAAATTACACACTGAATGTCCAAATATATACAATACTCAGATGAGGATCACTACCATGGCCATGGGGTATACCAAAACTCAATCTGGATTAACCCTCTAAGTAGAGGATCAACTCCTGTGTAGTGTTGGTGATGATGATACAAAGAATATCACTTATGGTACGAAGATGAATATATGATCTCACTCTGGGCCTCATGGAAGGATTAAAACAACTATATCTAAGAATTACTTCTTAAGGGATCATTTTCCTAAGATTAGGAGGCTATTAAATATTAACCCTTAGGTAATGGATATGGAGAATGCACCCTAATGAAACTTTTCCAAGATACATAGGAAAAGGGCTCCAAGACAACATTAAGAGAGCACACGACATGTAGTAGGGTTATATGTCATGTCACTATGACACTGGGTCTTGTCTGGGTAAACATCCCATGATCATGTCCATGTAGAAGTACACAGCATGTTGATGCCCATATACTTATGTTTTTATATCATTATATGGATTATCCTGTGTACATTTTATCTAGGTTGTGTCCATGTGGGATTACAAGGTGTACCCATTCCCATGTATCCCATCCCGTGTTTATGTACCCTTTGAGGTGAATGCCAAGCTATAAAAGGGGGACCACACACATTGTGATACTTAACTCCCTCCTGAAACCCTAGCTGCTTCTAGAAGGGTCCAACATGATTTGTTGTTTTGACTTGCACACCGTGTATAGTGGAATTTTCCAGATTATTATATCTGGATCCTACATCTTTATTTGTTCTTCCGTCCTTTGATCCAGAAACCACCTCACTAAAAAATTGTGAACTATTTCCCAATGAGTCATTCTATTGTTTATTAACATGTTCTGGACCTTCCATTCCCTCAAAAAATGCCTTTAAATGGTTTTCTTCATTTCATAGTGAATAACATGAAAACCGGATATCTACTCTATCTAATCTACTACCTACTTTATCATTTCACCACCATCGTGTCATTTCAATCCTAAATCTATGATTTCAAGCCATTAAACTAATAATCATCAATTCAATGCTCAAATTTTCAGTATATGTAGAACCACGGGAAAAACGAAGAACATTCATTATGAACAACAAAATCGGGGGAGAAAATCACAAGAATAATTATGAGGAATGAACCTTGGTCGTTTTTCATGTTGACCTTGATTTTTTTTATTAGAACGATGAATGAAGTGATAACAATAAATCATAAATAAATTCTCCCAATTTCTGATTAATATAACACATCCCGAAATATGCACAATCCTAGAAACCAAAATGGGGAAAGAAAACCAAATCAAATAATATCTTTCCTCAATTTGGATTGATCACTGATGAAGAATGGAGCGGTGTCATGATCATTGGCAAAATCCTTTGAAATCACCTCACACTGATCATCAATCTCTAATCTAGTCATCATCTGAAAATGGAATCTCATTTGATGGCTCTCTAAAGGTTCTATAGATCTCTATGTTTTAGTAGCTAAACATAATAATTCCATATAATTTTTATTAAAATAAGAGGTTTGGTCACTACGTCAACGAAATAAAATATAAAAAAATTAATTAATAATTTTATCAATTTTACGCCTGTGAATACTTTTCTACAAACACCCTGCATTGGCCAAGGTTATGTAATTTAGAGGGTAAACCCTACATTATAAACTCAATTGTGACCATGGATTTCTATTCCGAGACCCATTTTTGAAGTTATTCCACTTTTTTAGGAAAACTATACATGCGTTCTATTTAATATATTTCATATATTCCAAAAATTTATTTCGGGCACACTGGGCCTTGGAATCGCATGCCATCTCATCACTTGGTGTCAAAAATAATCTATAAAATATCCAAAAATAATATATGGGAAATCCAAATCATTACATGAGCAATTCATGTTTGAAGGATATGGGATATAAAATACTTGCACTAATTCTGATTCTATTTTTAATGGTTCACCCTTATACCCCTCCACACTAAAATTCATCTTTATAAATCCTAATTAATTAAATATAACTACACTCATGTTTTCAACCCATTTTAAATGAAAAAAATAACTTTAAATGTTGTATAATCCAACTCATATATTTTTTCAATGATATCAAAATAATACATATTCACATAAATTGGATTTTGATAAATGGAAAAAGATATGTGCATCACTTCTGCCACAAATGTAACTCCACTATTTTCTATCATACTACGTAAATATTTTTCCTTTATATAGAATGTAAAACCATTAAATACATAACCATTTTCAGATAATACATTTTCACTCATTCCTCTATCTATCCATCAAAGTTGTTTGATGATTGGATTTGGATTTGAAGACAACTCCTTATAAATATAATCTAAAAACCATCCTATAAACTATTGATTATATGTATTTTATATCAATATTTCAACCATTTATGGATTCAAATGTATAAGAATTAATTTTTGGGTGTCATTATATAGATAAGCCTTTACACCACTATTTTAAATGTAAAGGTTATATTAGTCCAACTCTATAGTGGTAATTGTAACAACATCTATTTTAGAAATCCCTTTGCACACAAGGAGTCTTCTGTGATGATATTTTGATAGAACAATGCTATCAACATCAGATAGGTAATCAGTATATAATTCAATAGCTTTTTTAAAAATATATCACTTTAAAATACAACCTTCTATGTAACTTCAATTCTTTTTTTACCCTTTCAAAATATGCATATACTATTTTATGGGATACATCCACTCGTAATGTACATTACTACATAGTTGAATCTCTATAACCAATTGAACCATTGGGTGAACCATTATATCTAATAATGATGGTGATAAGAATATCTCCAATTCACATAATATAAACAAAATTTCTTTATTCATGATTGGAAACTTCACTGAGTCTATAACATTATTACATATGGCTTGAAAAAAGAAGAAAATTTCTATTAATGTATGTCATACATTTTTAGGTAGGATACAACATAAAACTATAGGAACTAAATATTATATCAAAACATTACATTAGTGTTCTTTTATACCCTTTAAATTCAAATTATACATTAACATGACATTCTTGATATATGATGAATACCCCTCTGAAACTTTTACAGCATTAAGGAAGTTGTAAAATTGAAAATTTTCTTGTCTGGATAGAGTGTAATATATTTGAGGAAGAAAAAAAAACTTACCCTTAAATAGTTCCAATTTTTCACTTATCCCCATGTCAATCATGTACAACCTATCCTTGATGTAATCTTTTTTTGACTAGTGCATTTAGTAACATAAAAATAACACTATCACATAAATTTTTTTCTATGTGCATGACATTAAGAAAATGTCGGACATACAAATAATTCCATTATGGTAATTCAAATAAATCAGATCTCATTTTCAAACTGGATTTCATATGGTGTTTAAAAAATGGGTTATCGAAAAGAGTGTCAAATTATTTTACTTTCTCAAACTATTGATCACCCATAGAGACGGTGTTGTACCTTCTTCTATATTTCCATCAAATGATGTTATTTAGGAATAGAGTTTATGTCATCGGGGTAAAAGTTTGTGATTTCCTAAAAAAATAGCCTTCAAGGAATGTTTCAAAATAACTGAGTGTGTACATTCTTCACAAATGGGATACCCCAACATTCTTTTAATGTTATCTCCTAAAAAATTTCCATAATCAGGAAATTCATTTATCATCTTGTACAACATTTTTCTCAATGTGAACTCATCACTTCTATGAGCATCTTACAATGTAACACATGTATCCTACATCAATTTCATATCATAAATTAATGGATCCAAATTGACATCAAACTCATTATCGGGTTGTTTTGTTATGAAAACAAGATGATAAAACATAATGTATTTACACTTCATGCATAACCATGATGGAAAGTTATAATTTACCAATATAACTAGACATGTACTTTGAGTACTAAGTTGTACCAAAAAAATATTCCTTCCATCTATATATAACACAATATAGAGGTTTCTTAGCTCATTTCCAAATTTAGGATACTCATAATATATTTTATTTTACCAAGGAGGGTCTTCTAGGTGGTATAGTTTCTCATCTTCAATTCTTGTATCTGGATGTCAAGTGAATTTTATAGCAGTTTCTGGAAATCTATATTGTCATCTAAACCTTATAATGATAGTAATGTACCATAAAACTTTCAAAGTAATTCATTCGACTTTCTTATATCGATCCATGCCAAAATTTGGGCATTTTATGAGTGATTTATAATTATTTCGAAATAATATAAAATTATTTTGAAAGAAGTGTATTGTTTTCAATGATCATAACCATTAAATGTAGCATTCATTGAGTGCCATATATTCAAAAAGGAAGATAATTTTTCTTCTAGTATCATATCATTTAGGACAATGAGTAGTTTTTTAAAGAGCATCACTCAATCCACTACCAGTTTTCAAATTATAAAGCTTCAATATTTCTAACAATGTTGTATATTTAGTATAACTGGTATACAATGGTCACATTTCATATATCTTTAACTTCCCAAACAACTTTATAAAATCACATGGATCATCTTTAATTTCCATTTTCATTTCTTAAATATGATATTTATCATATTTTACATTATTATTCAAATCAAATGATCCATAAATCATAATACCATCCCATTCAGTACGTACACTCAATTTTTCACCATTTTTATTCCAACACTTTTAGATTCAATCTATTCCATGACAAATCAAAAGTTCTTACAAGTCTTTTGGATTAATTCATATTGAATAACAACAACATAAACACAGAAAAAGGATTTAACAAGGGTCATTTGCATAATTTAGTGCAAACTTGATAAACTCTTTAACTCTATACTAAAAATCCTTTGTCATGTAACTAAACTCCAACATTTTCAATTCATATCCAACCTATTAGGTTCAGTAGTAGTAGTATTTTATTTTTTTTTATTCAACAAGAAAAGGACAAGGGATACAAGACTCTTCAAGGGGGTCGGAAATGGTGGATCCCCAGAGCATCCCCCAGCACAAAAGAGGCACATTCTAGAGGAAGGGAAAGGAGAGAGTCATAAATGATGAGAGGCTCGTCCTGCCTACCCAAGCGAGCAAGGGAATCCGCCGCGAAATTAGCCTCCCTCCAACTGTGATAGATAAGTTTCCCATGTGAGGTTCTGATCTTGCACCTTCTGATAATGTAAGTGATCTCCCAAGGAACCCCACTCATCCCTTTCATGATCTTCGTAAGAGTATCTGAGTCCGTCTCGATTTCGGACGCTGTAAACTTCCTCCTTCTACACACCGACAGACCCGAAGCCAGTGCATGGACCTCCGCAATCAGAGAATTTCATGGCCCATAAAATACATAAAAGGCGATGAGAACCGAGCCTGAGGAATCTCACAGCACACCCCCCCCCCCCCCTCATGACCCCCCCATGCATGATCCATCAACATTGAGTTTGAGTCCCATGACCGGCGGGCGCCACTTAACCCACTGACCAGTCCCCTTTCTCAGAAAACAGGGACGATTAAGCAGATTATTAACCGCAGTTGACGTCGAACCGCCTTTGATCTGAGAAGCAATCTCGAAGATGAGGGACTTGAGGCTATCCTGGAGGAACAACAACGAACGGATTTCACCCCTCCGAACCTGGTTGCGAGCCTCCCAAAGCACCCAACACAAAGCCACAATGATGATCGTTCTAACCATCCGCTCCTGGCCAGAAGACCCCGATCCAGAAAACCAGCACTCCACATATTCCTGAATTGAATACTCTCCAACCTATTAGGTTCAAAAATATTCATTTTTTACAAAACAAAATACACAAAATTTATGCATATAATGTACGTATACATTAATATGTAAAAAACGTGTCATAATTTGAGTGTAAATATATAATTATGTTTATGTGTGTGTCTAAACATATTTGTGTGTAAACATATAAAAACTATATTTTAAATAATTATTGAATCTTTAAAATAAAAGGATAATGTTATTGATACTTCAAATAAATTTGATTATTTTCCTAATAAAAAGGTCATTCTTACTTTAGAAACTCAAGGAAATAATGAAAACAAAAGTTATACTGACAAAAAAACTTATAAAATTATATATTATCGATAAATAATATCATATAATTAAAATTAATATTTTTTTGATGATTTAGTTTAATTAATCTACCCTTGATATATTTAGTTATATATATAATACATATATATTTAAATATATAAATATATATATGTATATTATTTTAAATTTATTTTATTTTATAATAAATTTGTTAATATATACATATATTCATATATACATAAACACGCATAAGAACATTTCTACAAATCTAAGTGAAGGGTAGAAATTCATACCATAATTGTCACTCCCCAACCCCAGAATCCCCGGAGTTTGTGTGTTAATAAACATGGTGTGTAATTTTTATCAAAAGAAAAGATGAAGAATAACACATCATGTTCCATACAGAGGATCTTTGCAGTTTAGGTTCTAGAAAACCAGAAGCAATTATTACAATCCTTCAATACTGAATAGAAAAGACTCTATAAAGTAGCCCCCTCATAGAGTAACTCAAGTCTACTAAACCTGTAAAATTAAAATTAAAATGTAGGATGAGCATATGAATGCCTAGTAAGGGAGTTTTTTTTAAATAAATTTTCAAGTTAAACCTTTTAAAAACTTCTCTTTAAAAATATTAATAAAACATTTTCTTAAAGAAAGTTCCAATACATGAAGCATAACATAATAGTTTTCCAAGAATTACAAGTGAACATTTTAAGGAACATTAACAGGTCTACAACAAAACACGTTCCAATCATAAGCATGCTTATAAAAAATGCATGGTGAGCATCATGTTATTTAGGATTTAATTAAACAATTATAAATGAAACATGCAAGGGTGAAGGTCCAAAATTTACACATGGAAGAAGTACATGATCATAGTTCCACATAAACAAAGTCACAAATAATTCATTACATAAAATACACATCATAAAATAAATGGTAAACTACCATTATTTGTATTAAAGTTCAGGAGATGGGGGATGAATAAACATCATGTCATGTGCATTTACTTATTTTTATACCCATAAGTACAGGTTCTTAAACAACTATATTATATTAGTTGAATATTCACTTGGTTAATTAAATACTATAAACATAATGAGGTAAGTGCATATGTCGGACATTTTGTAACATTTTGTCAAGGCCTCGGCCAAGACATCTAAAAATGATTAAGGCCTTGGCCAAAAACATATATCAAAATGGGAAAGGCCTCATCCAATTCCACGTCTATTTGTCTCATGAGACCAACCGATGCATCAAGAGGATATAGTGGGTCCCACCCATCACATACTAAGTCCAATCCAGTCCTCATATGTATACATGTCTTTAAATAAAAGTGTCCTATACCACTTTGATTTATTAAATTATGTCTTTTATTCAAAGTGTCTCATACCACTTTGAACAATAAAATTCTTATTTCATAAATTATCATAAGTGATAAATAAATAATAGATTTTTTAATTTATCACATAAAATAATAACTTTAAAACCCCTTGTTCCATGGTAGTAAACAATCAATGCATACACGTTTATGACTTCAAGATAGATATTATTCTTTCTCATATCATGCACTGATAAATGGAGAGGACAAATGGACTAAATCATGAACTTAAATAAAAAAAGCATACATAGTGACAAATTCATCATGGATTGAAAACATAATCAGTTTAAATTTAAAAAAAAAATCAAGTGAGGTATTGAATGCATAATTGCCTAAACACACTTTACTATATTTGTTTGTGTGTAAACATTACGCAAGGGTAATTCCTACTATTTAACCCAAAATTATAAATCAAAAAACATGTAAAAAGAGAGTATAATTCAACTTATACCTAAGCATGAAAACAATCACACAACTTACTAACATAGATAATACCATTTAAAACTTATAAAAATAAGTGTGTGTCATAGATATGTGTATATTCATACACAAAGATTTTTCAAAATCAGAAGAATCTTTAAATAAATTATGTGGTTAGGAAAACACCCACTTTCTTAACATAAAGATAATTCTCCTTTAAAATAGGTTGAGTAATATATTTATGAAAAAATTAATTTTTATCACCATAAATATATATAGGTGTGGAAAACCACAAAATTATTACTCATAAATTCTCCATAAATACTATATGCATTAAAATCATCTAATAAATAAATATTTGGAAAACCCAAAATTATTTAGGATTGAATATTGTGTAATCAATTTATACAAAAATTGTATATAAAGGATTAAATTTTAAAAACAATTTTTAAACTAATTCCTATTAACCTTTCATAATTCAAAAACAATTATTATTCATTCATATCAACCTTTGGAAAACCAAAATTAGATTTAGGATCAAAGAATATATATATATATATATATGTATGTATATCCGTATATATATTATGTATATAAGGGTTTTGCATCAAAAACCTAATGACACTTACATTATTTACATATATTAAGAATATTATTTAAACAAAGATTCATTAATTGAAAATCATGAAATAAAACAGAAAATGTTTTTTTATAAACAAATAGATATATATGTTTAAGTATACATATATACATATAGATTTGTCAAACACAAAACATCACAAGACCTTGCATGGTTTACAAGGAATTAAGAACATCATTTAGAACTAAAATTCATCATTCTAAAATCATAGAAGAAACCATTAGGTTTATGAACAACGTATATATATATATAGACTTTGTAAAAATTTAAACACAAGGCCAAACTAAAAATGAAAACCCTATCATGGATTTAATAACTTCATATAAAACCATGAATTTCCATGCCAAAGTCATCCAGGAAAACCATTAGGTTTTACGATCAAACATATATATGTGTTTATATATATAATTTTTATATAAGTATAGTAAAATCACACACAAGGAAAAGACAGAACCCTTACATGGATTAAAGGAAGAGATTGAGTCGAGCAGATGTTGGGGGAGGTGCTAGAAGGAGGAAGACCCATAGGATTCTCAGTGCAAGATGCTTATATATATAAATTGTATATAACATATAATTTAAGGGAAACTTGAAAGGGATCTGAGGTGGTTCGGATTAAAAAAATAAGACTGAGTGTGTTGGTCCTATGGAAAATTAGAAATAAAAGGGGCCACCATGGAGAAATGGGTGTCATGGGATTGGAAGAAAAAAGAAAAAAAATGAAGAAGGAAGTTGACTGTGACTGGAACAGCGTGAGGAAGAAGACCACGTGGAGGGTGTGTAAAATAATGGATGGTCGGGATTAACCACACCTTTATCCAATGGATATAGAGAGACCACAGGTTTTTTAAAGGGTTGGATAGACAGGATTTGATCATTTCTACGATCGGATGGCTGCGAGGAATCATGGAGCAGGATTGCGTGCTCGATCAAGCGGATGGCTGATATTAGATCCTGAATGGATTGAATGTATAATAAAAACATGGAGGAAAACTGTGGAGGTGTGGATTCGAAGGGCAGACTGAAAAGGTTCATTAATTGAAAATTGTGATATAAAATGGAAAAGGTTTTTTTTTATAAACAAATACATTTATATGTTTAATTATACATATATACATATAGATTTATCAAACACAAAACATCACAAGACCTTACATGGTTTACAAGGAATTAAGAACATCATTTAGAACTAAAATTCACCATTCTAAAATCATAGAAGAAACCTGTTGGTTTATGAACAATGTATATATATATATATATATATGTATATAACATTTGTAAAAATTTAAACACAAGGCCAAACTAAAAATGAAAACCCTTTCATGGATTTAATAACATCATATAAAATCAAGAATTTTCATGCCAAAGTCATCGAATAAAACTAGTAGGTTTTATGATCAAACATATATATGTGTTTATATATATACTTTTTATATAATTATAGTAAAATCACACACAAGGCAAAGACAGATCCCTTACATGGATTGAAGGAAAAGATTGAGTCAAGCAGATGTTGGGAGAGGTGCTAGAAGGAGGAATACCAGTAGGGTTCTTGGTGAAAGATAGTTATATATATAAATTGTATATAACATATAAGTTTAAGTGAAACTTTCAAGGGATCCTAGGTGGTTTAGTTTAAAAAACTAAGACTGAGTGCATTGGTCCTGTGGAAAATGAGAAAGAGAATGGGCCACCATGGAGAAATGGGTGTCATGGGAGTGGAAGAAAAAAGAAAAAAATAAAGAATGAATCTGACCATGACTGGAAAAGTACGAGGAAAAAGACGAAACAGAGGAGGGTGTGGAAAATAATGGATGGTTGGGATTAATCTCACCTTTATCCAATGTCTATAGAGAGACTGTGGGTTTTTAAAAGGGTTGGACGGACATGATTTGATCACATCCACGGTCAGATGGTTGCGAGGAAGCGCGGAGTGGGATCATGAACTCGATCAAGTGGACGGTCGAGATTATATCCTAACTAGATCAAACGGCTGATAAAAATGTAGAGTAAAACCACAGCGGTGTGGATTCAAAGGGAAGACAGATCGGATGGTCCAGATCCCACATGGTGAGATCAGACGGTTGAGACTTGATCTTCGTTTAAAATTTCATCCCACATCCACATGGGAAGGATTATTGGCCAGTTTTAAAAGCTTGGAGCTCCCGAACTTCACTCAGAAATCCCCCTCCCCCTCCCAGTACCGCCCCATACTGGTCTCTATGGGCGCGCTTCTGCGCCCACCCCTGCCGTTGTGTCGCCCCGCACGGTGGTGCGCTCTGCCCTTCCACCCAACACTATGCTCGGGTCCCTCACGCACACCTGTGGGTGCGTGATCCCTTAAAGGCTGGCCCATGATGTCTAAGGGGTTCAGGCTCGGCCACCCACTCCTTAGGGAGATTATGCGAGCTGCCTCCCTTGGCTAGCCTATTGGCTGGCCTTCAAGGGTTGCATAAATTTTTACCAAAACATAAACTTTAATTTTTATTACATTAAAACCTTATTTAAACTTATTTTACACTTTAAAACATTATAATTCAAAAATAATCATATGAACTATACTATGTCATTACTAAAAGCATACCCTTTTATCCTTAATAGTATTTCAAAACATGATTTCAAATCTATTTTAAACTTTAAAACATTATTCTTTTAAAATATAAAGAAGAGTTAATTACAAAAATGTTTAAAGATATAACTTTAATCCATACATAAAACACTTGGAAATATCAATATACTTAAATACTTAAATAATTAATATAAAAAAACCATAATACCCAACAACTATAAGGTCTTATAGCTGTTATAGACTCAACGGTCACCTAAAGGAGGCAACGGTCGAATAAACATTAAGGCCTTATAAAAACATGATTAGGGTGTTCTGACTTCAAAAAAACTTGGCGAAGATGGTTCCCATCATACCCTTAATGCTCAGTTCAGTCACCATAGCTCTGGCTATAATGTTCTTTGTAGTGGAAGACCCAAAAGACTTCCACTATTTTCTAGGTCTTTTTGTTGTATTTGGTGGTCTCCCAGTGATTTTGACAAGTCTCTTAGAAGGAATTCTAGGTTAGTAGGACTCTTTTGGATTTGTTTTAATGAAATCATTTTCAGTGTTTCATTGAATAAAAATTTCTTGTGTTTATTTTTCAAGTATTGTTTTGGATAGTACAAAAATTAAACAAATTAAAACCATACAATATTATTATTACACATGAAATAGGTTTGGGGTGTCACAATAATACCAAGATATGAGGGAACCCAAGAGATCTAAAGTGAAAACCCCCTATATCTAAAGAACAATTTCTCAACACACATTGAAAAGTATTATTAAAAATGGGTATTTGAATCTAGGGTTTTAGAGATCAATTACAAGGAAAGAACTAAAAAACGTGAAAAAATGTAAGATCAATTAAAAATGAGTACAAAGAATCAAATACCTTTTATTTTTGGAGTGTTGATTCATCCAATAAATTCATGGAAGGTTGTGGAAGAGGTTGAGTTCTGTGAGATATTTAATGGTGCAAGTGATTTGAAGGTTCTGGGTGTATCAGAATCTCCTGGTGAGTGAATAACCATTAATATTTTTTCAGATTTTAGTGATCATTCTCTAATTGTGAAAGGTGTAAAAATCATGACCAAAAAAATCATTGAATATTGACATAGAATATCTGGAACCCAAATAGGATCTCATGCATTTTAAATTTATGATTAATTGAAATTATATCTAATAAAATATTATATCATCTTAGGATCTTTATTTGATAATGATTTTGATTGTTTGAAACCCTTATGAGATTACCTTCATTGCGTGGGGAGGAACCAAAGTAGATCCCCTCTGGTAGAGACCCACACGTGGTCCTTTAATCTCTAAACAACCCCGATAGATTTTTTTGTGATAGCATCGAAGATCGATCATCTTTTGTTGTTTGTATTGATTGCTTCAAGACCCTTCAGGCTTGACGAATTTCTTCTCATTCTTGAGAAGATGATAGGAGGAGGAATCTAGAGAGAATTATATTGAATGAAATGATTCTTAATTCTCTATTAACCCTACACAATAGACATAGAAATATATTTATAGAGTTAAGGTTTAGGTTAAAATATAATTTAATTACATAAAAAACCGTAAATAATATAATAAACCTTATCTAACCCCATTACAGAGATTATTATAAATATTATGATTATTATCATTATTTTAGAGTGTCCACTAACTAGAACAAGGATAAATAATATTTTAATAGCTTGTAAATTAATATTTATTACCAAACACAATCTTGGACTACCCATTCTCTTTGGTATTTATCAAATACCTAAAAAAATATTTATTAAATATTTATTCATGAATAAATATTGTATTCACTGTCTAGTGAATAAATATTTATTAAATATCCCATAAATAAAATAAATATTTTATTCATGGTTTAGAGAATAAATATTTATTTAATATTTTATGATCAATACAACATTAATAAAATTAATCATTGGTCTTGAAATAAAAATTTATTCTTCATTTTTAAATTCAAATAGAATTTAATCAAGAATAAGAGAAACAATTAGTGTGTGACCCTCTAGGATTCTTTCTCATTAAAATTAGGCAGACTTTCCTAAATATCAAGATTACTGTCTATAAATGAGTCAAGGAACCCAATAAAAAGAAGTTAATGTCACTACATCGATATCCACACATGAATTTTTACTATGTAATATAATCTCATTGTCATAATATCTCATCAAGAAGGTCGAAAATCTATGTCATCAACCTATATGCTTGATATGTCTTTCATGGACTCCCTGAAATAAACTCTCCATCACACCATATCCATGGAATTTAATGTGATGGTTATATTTCAATCAATGGTTTAAGATGACATTTTCAATAAATATATAAGGGAAAAATCCTTCCTTGACTTATTAATTAATAACACATCACTCGTGACGCATCCAACATGTCCAAATTCTCCATGAATTGTATCATAAAAGTTTATGAAATACATCTAAGTGTGTGGGTTATAACATGCATTAATAATAATCTAAAATTCTAAGTACCATTACACATGCTTGCAGATAGAAATATTTGATGACATGTAAACATATGGAATTCCTACAGGAAGGTCAGTTATCATAATTTCCCATCTTGGAGATTACCAAGTGCAAAATTCATGAGAAGAAGTCACATTTTCTTATGAGTACTTGCACTTGAAAGTAAAGATTTTATGTGTCATGTCATAGTATATTATCTAACTATAAAACTATATTTATGAATATCATCATGGAATTTCAAGGTTTTTTCATAGTAGGTAATTTTTATGAGTTTATTAGTGTGACAGATATTATAGGTAATTATTATATTAAAATCATACATAACAATGAACAATATGTTATAATATTATTTAATAATATTAAAATATTTGAATAAACATGTAATCCAAAGTAAAAACAGTTGGTTCTAGAACACCAACTCCAAAAAAAACCACTTAGACTAGATCCAACTTCCTATGACTTTCAGTCTTCTAAACCTCACATGATAATAATATTTCTACTAAGTTAAGTCCATATTGAAAGGGTCCACCACATTTTCTTCCATGGATATTATTATCACTGTGACTTCACCTCTTTCAGAAAAAACCCTCAAGAGATGATGCTTCTAAAGTATTCACTTCATCCATTGATGTGATATTAGCTCTTTTTCAAGAGCTACTACTACAGTATTATCATAATAGAGTGTGATAAGATCTTTAATTCTACATACCATGTGAAGATCTTGGAAAAATTTGCATATCCAAACTACTTTTATAGATACCACATGAGCTATAATATACTCAGACTCTACTATAGAATCGGTGACCACATATTTCTTTGAGATCTTCCAAATCACAGTACATCCATTGAGAGTAAAGATGTGTTCCATATGGGATTTTATATCATCTTTATCTGTGTGGAAACTAGCATTTTCATATCCTCTTATGACTAGTTCCGCATCTACTCCATAGACCATGAACATATCCTTTTTATTCCTTAGATCCTTAAGGATGGTCTTAACGTCCATCTAATGGTGGTCATTAGGGTTATCTTGATATCTTTCTCCACAATCAAGTCATAAGAAACATCTAGTCTAGTACATAGAATAAAATGCATGACTATCCCAATCATTTATGTATATATAATCCTTTCTATTTTTGTATTTTCTCATGATTCTAAGGACATATTTTCATGGAAAGATGAATTCCATGGGGCATTGGTGAAGATCCCCTATTAGATTGTTCCATACTAAATCTCTTTAGAATATTTTCAATATTTTTACCTTAAATTAGATTGAGATTCCTCTTGGATATATAATAATCGATCTTGATCCCATGAATATATGATTCTTCACCTAATTCCATAATGAAGAATTATTTATTCAACTATGTTTTAACATATTGTATAATAGGTATTTTTTTCTAATCATTATTATGTCATCGACCTGTACAATTAAGAAATTGACTACACTCCCACTAAACTTATTATAGACACAAGGCTTACATTAATTCTTTATGAAACCAAATTACATTATGGATTCATAAAATCAAATGTTCCATGGCCTGGATTCTTCATTTAATCCATAAATGGTTATTTGAAACTTACATACCTTGTTGGAATATATGGAGTCACAAACCCTTCAGGTTGTGTCATATAGAAATATTCCTAAAGGTTCCCATTAAGGAAGTATTTTTAACATCCATTTTTAAAATCTCATAGTCATGGTAAACCAAAATTGAAACTAGAATTATGATGGATTTCATCATTGTAACTAGTAAAAAGGTTTCATCATGATCTATTCTTTTATTCTATTTGAACACTATTGAAACCATTAATGCCTTATAAAGTTTCTAGATCTATGTGAGATCACTGAGAGGGAAAGGTGTTGAATCAATGATCATGTTTTCTTTTAAGAAAATCATTTAAATTAAACCTATTTGGATAGTTAAATAATCAATCCACTCTTCTTGTGACTCTCAACCTTACCTCGAATAATATTATAAATAAAAAGTCTTAGAACACAATGATTTACATTCTTTATTATAAATACCTAATCCTTTACATGTTGGTTATTCTCCCCAATATATATTCTCCACTATAATATTATTATCAATTAAAATGGTTGATAGAGAGTCATGCTTTATCTCTCATGAATCCTTACATGAGGTTCTTTATACTGAATCTCACAGTGTTACCAAAATCCACACTGGCTTGATCCAAAACCCGCACTGGAGACTTCTACTAATGAATCACACAAGAGACTTCTCATGAGACTAGATCAGACAGAGAGACATACTCATTTATTCAAGGAATGATCTGCTTCATTATGATCTATTGATCTAACTCCATGAGTTTACTAAATCTTACTTGATCATGTACATGTTCAATATCATTTTCAGCTTTCTAGTCTCTCTTAATAATTATGATCACCTACGTGTGATCAATTACCTCAGTGCAATATTTCTCAGGTAGTTATTTATTTTATTGATGAGGAATTGACCTCACTTGAATGTTTGAAAGAGGTGCGCACAAATTCTTAAATATTTTAGGTAATAATAATCTTAGGCAATCTTGATTTTCTTCTTTCTTAAATTCTTAGTATAATCTCAACAAATACACTCCATGAATGCTTGATGTATTTCATGGTTCAAATTGTAAACCCTAGCACATTTATTTATGTATATTATTATTTTATGCGGTATCTCACTATTTTGGGTTCCTCAATTTTTTCATGTGTTTGATAATCACAGGTAATCCCTTTTGTATTCACATATGCTTGCAACACTACATGAACCTTGTTCACTTTATTATTCTTTTTCAAAAATCGGTAGAGGCACATAAATGTATTTCATTTGAAAATGGTTATTTGTAGTTTTTCTCAAAACCTTCATTCAATGAACTATATGTCCGGATGACAACTAATATTCATGAGATCTCTTTCACATATGGGATTCGCATGACCAAGGGTTTTCTATGGGTTCCTTCACGTGACAAAATATGTATGTGAGGTGTCTTTCCTTCATGAGATCTTGAAAGCTCATAGGTATAACTTTATGTGAATGAATCATGTGACAAGCTTGTATTCTTTGGGAGAAAAGAGTAGTACATGGAATTAATTTCATAAATAAATTGATTTACATAATCTCCTTCACATGTTCAAATTGCGTGATAATGCAATGCCCTCATGTAAAGAGATCATGTGAATGCTCTATTTTCTTATATGAGAAATCTATCTCCCTCTCTCATTATCTCAATGTTACAGCTACTTTATCCTTTTTTTCATACTTTAGTATTTATAGAGGACAATTCACCATCTCTCCTCCACTTTTTATTCCATACTTAATACCCATAAAACGCCTTAGAATCTCAGTGTATCTTAGTCATCCTGAATGGACAAAAGTCTCGTCTTCTTGAAACTCATGCAACACTGGAGTGATCATGTGATTTTCATAAACATTTTACATGATCACTTCAGTGATCATGAAATTCCCTAGTGCTTCACACGATCTTCATTCCTTCATGTGATGCCACATTGGACAATCTATAGTCAACCAATAGAATCTTCTTGTGACAAAAGATGTAAAATATGGAACCTTTATACAATAGAAGATATATCCTTCTTCACATGATGGCATCACGGGATGGTTCTTTGTTCATGTGATATCATAGTGATTGTTTACATGACTCAGTTAATTTTCTTTATTTGATTGTGTGATCAATATATCATCACATGATTTCTTTATACAATAGTTTCTCCTTCACATGAAAAACTCTTCTTCTCACTTACATATCATCACATGCATGCAAGAGAGAAATTGAATGTATGTACAAGGCTTTATTGGCATTGAATTGAACTCATAGGATGATCTTGGGTGATGGATGATTGTCTCACACTCATTCATATGTTCAACAATTTTTGAGAGGTTGAATATGATGATTTATTCGAATATGAGCGGTGCAAGAGATCAAATAGTGCATATTAAGTTGATCATATAGGCAGCGTTATATTACTAAGTTTTTAAAATATATGAACAGTGAAAGCTATGATCCATCTAATATCAAACCTCCACCATGAATTCACTCTTCTTTATAAGGAAACATGTTTCCTTTAGTCTTTTGATGTAGGTATGGGGTCCACTCCCAACCACTAAACCTCCCTACATTATTACCCCTATGGTGCAGAAAAAATTTTCCTTTGTGCATCCATAATGCATTCTCATGGGACTAATTTGGCCGAATTTCCCTTTTTCTACCCTATGGGCCCTTTTGGTCTAGCTCTCCCATGTGGTAAAGGCCTCTCCCCATATATGGGATTGAGATTTCCCCTTGGGCATGTGTAGTTGGCTCTAATTTTTATATAAGGTCCTCATAAAATACTTACAAGAATTCTATGTATAGAATAAAAATCCAAACCTTACTCAAATATGATTTCACATATTTCCAATACGAAAAATGAATTAAGATATTTTGAATACAATTCTCAAATATGATTCCACATACCATATTCCTTAAATAAACATCATGCAATATCTTTTTAAAACTCATAAAAAATATGTGAATATATTTTTTCATGGAATTCTTCACAGCCTCATGTAATAAATGATATTACAAGGACTTATTATAACTCTAATTATTATCCAAATATTGTTGTAAAAAATGGATACTTCTTAACACATGTCTTTTTCATTGCATTCAAGTTCAACAATCATCATAATTAATATGTAAAATTTCTCGATCATGACATACAATTCCATCAAGTGAATCCATAACAATTTTCCAAGAATCGCCACTTCATCCAAAGTTCCATAAAATTTTCTAAGCATCGCCACTTCATCCAAAATCATCAAACATATCCTCACATATCATTAAAAAAAATGAAATACTTGGCCCAATAATTTCTACCTTTGTATTTTGTTTCCAATATACCTTCATATATTTAAAAGTTAGTATGTGTACTGAAAACATTTTCCCCCTTATTAACAGTTAAATTAAAAGGATAAATGGGGGCTTTTCATCTCAACTTATCACTATTTCTTTATACATTTCTGACTTCCCTCACCTTAAATAATGGAACCACATTCTCTCTTAAACTAGTGATATTTTAGTTAGGCATCTCTAAGTCTACATGGGAAAACCCGGTGTCAAAAACAAGAGTGATGTTTCCAAATCATCAAATGTATCCCTAAATAACATTTATGTTATATTATCCTAAATCACATACAAATTCTTCATTTCATGGTATATGTGAGCTATTTTTCAAGAGATAACCTACACACAACTTAACAAACACATAAAAACATTTCAAGTGCATAAAATATTACTCCCACTTCATATCATATTTCTCATGATCTATCGCTCCCCCTTGAGAATTGATTTGATATAATCACGGAATTTATTCAAGTGTGATGATCATACCTTAGTATCAATATTTCAAACCCTAAAGGGATACAGTTGTCTTCTTCAATTCCCATCATGTTAGTACAAATTAATGTATATATAATGGACTAATGACAGAACTTTGGGTTTCTCATTAATAAAATTCATACCTAGAGTTCCTATCAATTTGGACTTCTTCTTCTTCTAATATTTAGCATGATATGTGCCTTCCTTCTTAGTTTTGTCAGAATATGTGATTGATTGTTCCTCATTAGGGAAAATTATGTTATATATGTCTTCTCATCTTTAGTACTAGAATCATTGCTTTGTGATTTCAATATCTTCTTTATTATTTATTCTTGGTCTAGTAGGATTATCATACAATGTTTTATATAATTCCTATTTTATTTATAGATTTCACGCTTAAAGATTTTCAAGACATCATTTTTAGATGACTTATAATCAACTATAACTTCTTCAACTATCACAAATTCCTTTCCTTTTTCCTTAGTAAGTTTTTGAACATTATCTATTTTTTTATCCTTGGATAATTGATCAGGCTAGATTACAAAACATTCTTTATTAATGTTATTATATTTTTTTATCTTCCAAATAATTCATTGGTGATTGTATCTTCCTTATCTATCTATCTTCTCTTAACATTAACATTGTGAGAAATATTTCTTAGTGATCTAACTCTACATTCCTCATATTTGTGAACTTCTTGACCACATCTTCCTGAAAATTCATTCAATCATTCAAATTTTTTCCATATTGATAGTTAAGAAGATATCTTTGTCATAGATTTATCTTTCTGATAATATGATTTCATCTACTTAACATTTCATACCCTTGAATCATGCCTCTTTCCTAATGGTGATATGTTATACATGCATGAATAATATTTATGACTAAACACTCCATAACACCGATAGTATCCTCTAAACCTTGATTTTAAATAATAATAATGGTCTTTATTTGATGTTTTTTTCTATGTTTTAATAGTTTATGGGTGTTTTTGATTAATAGGAAACCTTATAGATGAATTATTCCACTCTTCCTTTGTGAAAGATTTTTTATCAATTGTTCTTTTGGTCCAGACAGATTCAGTCTTGTCTCTAAGGACTTAATTTTCAAAAATAACAATTGTTCCTTGAGATTCATTAGGTATAGAAGAAACCTTTTTCTATAGACCCTTTTTTCAATAGCTTTAAAATATTCTCCCTTAAACAAAACAAATTTTGTGAAGTCTTCTTTCATCTTCTTCAAATTTCTTTGAACTGAAAGGCACATAGACTATGTCTAATATAATTATATTTCTTTCTCAGTAATCCTTTCTTCAAGATCATTCAATATATTTTCAAGTTAATCTATATTAAATCTATTTTTTTGTTCTCTTCAATTAATTCAGTTTCATTATTGTTGATCTCTGCTCTTTTAGGTGAATTTTTATCAGAAGATTTTAGCTTCTTTTATAGCTCATCTACTTTCTTCAATTATTACCTCATCTCATTAATATGTGTCTCTTATTTCTTGACACATTATTCATTCTCCTTTATTAGATTTCTTTTTTAATTTTTGAGCTTTATTTTATTATCAATAGTAGATTATATATTGTCTTTTAGGTATAATTCTAGCTTAATAATCTCTTTACCTTCTACAACATCAAATATGTCTTTAGTTGTTTTGGATTTTCCCATAAAGGACACATGATTTCTAAAAGTTTTCTTACATTCTTTCCTCACTGCTTGATGATGGATATTCATCAATTTACCTACGCATCATATTTATTATATTTTTATTTGGGTATATATTTTTCTTCTCATAGTCACCTTCTCAATACTTATTATAATTTCTCTTGAAATAGTCTTCTTCATCATTAGTCTCAGGGACATTGGATTTATTCTTTATATAATTATTTGAAAAATGTCCAAAACCATGATAGTTGAAGCACTTTAGTGGATTATTTCCTTTTACTATTCTATCTATATTATACATCCTTGTAAACAAGGACCTCATTTGATTGTAGTCCTCTTGATTTTTTACATACTTAGAATCACTTTATTATAGTTCTTCATCAAATCTAGTTTTATCATTTATCATGGATTTAAAGGTAATATCATATGTTTCATTCTTCTTAAAAGATAGTATTTTTATAATTTCATACTCTATAATAATATTATGAATTTCATCCAATTATATATCTTCTCAGTATTCTTGTGCAGAAACTTTTTAATCAAATCTATCTAGAAAGTTTCTCATCAACTTCTTAATAATGGAAGAGTCATCCATATTTTCCCAAAAACCTCTGATGCTTATAAAATCTCATTTACTCTTGTAAAATATTCATCTTCACCCAATTTTATATCTTCAAATATTCTTCTCCATATTTGAATCACATCTTATTTGACTTTAAGATTACCTTCATAAATGCTTCTTAGTTTTTCTTTAGCAGTTTGGAGACACATCACTTTAGTGTAAACGTTTTTTGATAAAGCCATCAAGATTTAATTTTGAACCTTAACATCCTTCTATAATATCCTATTATCTTAAAAATTTATAGGATCATTCTAAATTAATGGTGGAAATCACACTATAGATGCATCTCTCACTTCTATCTCAAGTGATAAGAGGTATGGTATCATTCTATTTTTCTAGCCATGATAGTTCTCACTATTTAAAATAAGAACACCCTTGTTATTCACTAAATTCATTATCTCTATCCTCATAAGTATATTGGATCTTTCAAAGGTGACCTTTTCTATGATACCAATTAAAGTGATCATATTAGTGTGAGATCATGGAGAGGGGGCGGGGTGAATCAGTGATCCTTTTTTCTTTTAACAAATTGTTTCTTTTCAATTAAATATATATGGATGATTAAATCCTAGATCCACTATTATTTTTTATCTTAGAATTTCCTTGAATAATTCTATAAATACAAAGGCATACAACACAAGCATTTACAGGGTTCAGTATAAATAACTACTCCTTATCATGTTATTTATTATCCCCAACATGGATTTTATACTATAATATTATTATCAACTACAATTATTAATAGAAATTCACACCATATATCTCCTAAAGTCTCTTAAATCATACAAGAGACTTCTCCTGCTCCCATATCTAATAGAGAGACACCATCCTTTCTTCAAGTCTTGATCTACTATAGGATGATATATTATTCAAGAACCTTTGTATCATGCTGGTGTTTCTCAATAATTCTAATCACCTATGTTTGATTAGTTTCCTGGGTGAAAAAATGCTCAGGCAGCTCTTTCTTCTATTGATGAAGACCCAGACTCACATGAATGTGTGCAATAGGGGAAGAAAAATTCTTCAATATTTTATGCAAGAATAATCTTTCACAATCTCGATTCTCTTCTTTAAATAATTCTTAGTATAATCTCAACAAATTAACTTCATACGTGCATGATGTATTGCATGGTGCATATTGTAAACCCTATAACATTTAATAATTTATATAATTTTTTATTTCCTATATTAGTATTTCAGGTTCCTAAATTATTGTTCATGTGTTTGATGATCACACAAAATCACATTTGTCTTCACATGTGCGTGAAATCATGCATGCATGCCTCACATTCACTTCCTTCTTCTTTTTGTAAAACCATTGGAGGATCATAGATGTATTCCACATAACAAGGGTTGTCAATGGGTTATCTCAAACCCTTAATTTAATGCACTGTATGTGAGGATGACAAAAAATGTTCACGTGATCTCCTTTGTATATGGGATTCAAGTGACCAAGGATTTCACACAGGTTCCTTCGTGTGACAAGAGATGTCTGTGAGGTGTATTTCCTTTGCAATTTCTTGAAAGATCATGAGTAATTCTTCATGTGAATGAATCACACGATCGGATTATCTTCTTTTCAAGACAAGAGTAGTTCATGGAATTATTCTATTAAATAGATTGGTTCATGGTATCTCTTTTTCATATTTTTATTATGCAAGAATGCACTACCTTCATGTGAAAAGATCACAAAGATACTCTATTTTCTGATATAAGATCTATGTATCTCATTATTTTAATGTTTAAACTACTTTCTCCTTCATTCACAATTTCATATTTATAGAGTAATATCCACCATATATCTTCTAATTTTCATGTCTTTCTAAATACCCATTAATTTCTTGAGAATGTACGTATATCTCGGTCATCTTGAATGTTTTAGTGTCTCATCTTCTTAAACATCATGAAACACTAGAGTGATCACGTGATTCGCATAATCACTTTATTGATCATGTAATGGCTTGGTGATTTGTGTGATCTCCCTTACTTGATAAAATTTCTTGTTGGATATTCTATGGTCAACTTGTATAATCTTCATACAATAAAGGTTTTAAAAGATAGAACCTTTAAGTGATAGAATATACATTCTTCTCCATGTGATGGTTCTATGTTCATGTGATGTTGTGGTGATTATCAACATGCCTCGGTTAATTATTTTCATTTGATCATGTGATCAATAGATCATCGTGTGGTGGCTTCATGCTACAACTTCTCCTTCATGTGATAGATTCTTCTTCTCACTTATGTGCCATCGCATGCATGCAAGATAGTGTTTTCATGCATGTAAAAGGGTTGATCGACCTTTCCTTGAACTATTGGGTTGATCTCATGTGATAGATAATTATCTCTATCTCACATGTGAGTTTTTTTATTATTGAGAAGTTCAAGATAACAAGTTATTCAAATATACATTGTGCAGTATATCGTACGACATAGATTAAGATGATTGAATGGGTAGCATCATATCTGTATATTTTTTAAATGGATTAACATTACACTATATACTCTATCCCACAATGAACTTCCATGATGGCTTCACTTCACTTTATAAGGAAACTCACTTCCTTCGGTCGACAGATGTGGGGATGGATTCCACTCCCTGTCACTCTACCTCACCATGCTATCACCTCTATGGTGCAGCCCAATTTTCCTCTAAACATCTACAGTGCATGCTCATGGTCCCAATGTAGCCCACTTACCCTCTTTACTCCCTACGATCCCTTATGGAAAATCTCTCCCATTTGGTATAGGCCTCCTACCATATGTGGTATTGAGTTTTCCCCTTGGCCCTATGTGGATGGCTCTAATTTTTTATATAAGGTCCTTAATAAAATACTTAAAAATTTCTATGTATATAATAGAAATCCAAGACTTTCTCAAATATGATTTCACATATTTATAATAAAAAATATGATTTCACATATTTCCAATCCAATTCTCAAAAATCATTCCACATGTCATATTCCATATATAATATTTCATGAAATCTCTTTTTAATACTAATACAAAATATGTGAATATATTTTTTAATGGAATTATTCATATCCTCATGTAATAAAAGATATTGCATGGACTTCTCCCAATTGTAATTCTTCTCCAAACATTGTATTAAACAATGTGTAATTTTTAACACATGTATTTGACATAGAATACTAGTTCAAAAATCATTATAATTAACATGGAAAATTGCTCAAGCATGAAATCTATTTCTATAAAATTAATCCATAACAATTTTCCAAGAATCACCGCTTCATCCAAACATCCATAACAATTTTACATGCATCACCACTTCATCCAATATCACCAAACAAATATTGAAACATCATTGAAAAAAATGAAATATTGGTATCAACACTTCTTAAGTACTAATTTTCCATCCATGTATAGTTTCATATTGAATACCCATTTGAAACAATGGTATTTACATATATTGGAGGATCTACCTAAAAATATACTTGTTTTTGGTACAAGGAATCCAATTTAGAATTCATGGATTCTTGCAGCTTGGAAACATTTGTCTCATTTACTACATCATTGTAGGTTACAAGATCATTATTATCTAATAATAATTATTCACCATCCTCAGTGACTAGAATTCCATATTATTTTAGTTTTATAACCTATCTTGTACTCCTACATAGTACTTGTGTCTCTGAAACTTCTTCTTCCATGGGAATTTCTAGAATCTATTCTTGTATTAACACTTTTTTATTTAAATCCTAGACTTCATCAAAGTCTATCTAGCTCCCACTAACACCTTTATATATGCGAACCCCTTAAAGATATGTGGGGTGTATATTAACCACAAAATTCTTATTTTTAGGGTCATATAGGTCATATCCTTTTGTTTCATTAGGATTCAATACAAAGAAACACTTAGTGAATTGGGGTACAAGTTAGTTGCTATAAATATCCTTAACAAATGATTCACAACCCCACACATGTATTTGTGATGACATAGGATTATTTCCATAGAAAAGATGATATGGAATATTGGTTTAGGCTTTAGTTGGAAATCAGTTTAGTATGTATGTTGTTGTTCATAACAGGTATCCCTGAAAGGATAATGGAAGAATACCATGAATCATCAATGATCTCACAATGTATAACAATGTGTGGTTCATCCTTTCACTTACATAATTCCATTGAGGTGTATAAGGGGGAGTGAGTTAGGATAGAATCTAAAACTCCCATAAATAATCAATGAAGTCTTTACTAATATATTATCAAAACTGGTTGGAAGATACTTTATTAATCTTATTACTAGGATGGTTCTCTAATTCATTATTATATTCTTTTAATCTATCAAAATAATATGAATTATACCTCATTAAGTAGACATATAAATATATACTAAAATCATTATTAAAATTTATGAATTATGAGTACCCATTACTTACTTTAACTAGAAATGGTCTACATACATTATTATAAACTAATTAAAGATGATCCTTGTCCCTTTTAAATTTTCCATTAAATTGTTATTTTTTCATTTTTTCTTTTAAAAAAGTGTGACATACACCAAGTGGTTTTAGTTCAAAGGAATCTAAATATCCATCTTGGTGTAATTTTGTTAAACATTTTTTCATTTAAATGACCTAGATATTAATGCCATAGTTGAGTGTAATATGGTTCATTTAAAGTAGTTTTGTTATCGATTTCCATTAATTGGTTTGTGTAATCCATCCCATAAATACCATTATTTAAATGGTACATAATAGATGGAACATAATAAAAATATTTTAAAACCAAGATGATTCTCATTGAAAATGTAAGGTTGTAGTCCCCAATAGCCACAATTGGAAGTCTGAATCTGTTGGATGCTCATATATCTACCTCCCCTTAATTAATATTCTAGAATCTAATTGGTTCCTATATTTGAATACATATGTGAGAACTACATGTTGTATCTAATACCCAATTTTTAGAAACATATATATTTCACTTTATAACAAACACACCTAAAACTTCCCCTTTCTTCTTTTCATGGGTGTAGTTTTTCTTCCAGTGGCCCTTCTTACCACATGAAAAATAGATAACATAATGTTCCCTTGATCTTTATATTCTTAAAAGGTTATTGTGAAAAATGTTTTGGACATAGAGATTTCATCTAGACTTTCCTTTTATTCACCATAAATATGAAAGAAATTTCATACTTCATCTCCATATCAACTTAGAGAAGAAGTTTGAGAAGATCTAGAAGATACTTATCTATGTTTTTTATATTGAAATTAATGATAAATCTGGAGAAAATATAATTAAGTGATGTAAGAGTGATATTGGTGCATAGATCTTTAGAAAATTTAAACCCTATAACCTCCAGGAACTCGATGTTTCTAACAAGTTGGATTATGTAAGGCCTAGTGGGTGCACCTTATTCATATTTTATAGGGAAGAGTGCCTTGTATATCTAAATTGTTCTTATATATATCTCTCCTTATATAGATAATGGAGATATTGGAGCATTATATAAGAATCCTTGTCTTTATATGACTTCATGAGTTCACTAGACATAGATGAAAGCATTAAACGCTAAAAATAGACCACTTCAATCATGTTTTTATCATACAAAAAATAACTCTTCATCACTTTCCTCCTTTTTAGGTGGATTAGACAGTGAGGATTATAGCATGTAATATTTCCATTCATGGAACAACACAACTCTTAGATGTTTGAACCATTCCTAGATGTTACTGTTATTAAGGATATGGTCTTTCACCAAGATGGGTCATAGGGATAATGTGGTTACAAACTTTGAAATTTTATATAATTATAAAAGAGAAGATTATTAGTACTTCACTTGATTAGAATTTATATAAGGATTAATGAATTTAATTTTATTAAGTCTCCCACTATTTTATCAAGTCTCAATGGTCCTCACCATTGAACTCATAATGTACCTTCAAACAAGAAATTATAGTGGAAAGGATTCATATTTTTCTTCTTTATGATTCATATAATATCCATGAAAACCATAATAAGGTATTTAGGTAGGCGGTATTACCAACTGTAAACTGGTATCTCCTTTATCCATTGAATAGACTCCCCAATCCATAAATCCTAACTAGGATTTCATGAAAAGATACCTCCAAATTTTTATTGAACAAAATATGGCCATAAAATTCAATATAAGTTTGATTAATTCAATCAAAAACCCCCATGAGTATTCCATGATAATATTAAGTGTCCTAACTATGGCCATGTAAACACTTAGTTCTATGGTTTCATTCCCAATCAAGTAATGGAAGACTTAGTAAGACTTAATATTAAGTTGAGGTATTTTTTTATTATGTGTAAATATTTCTTTTTTTATCCATTACATTCCTTTTTAATATTAAGTGGATTTTATTTAAGTGATTACCATGTTTTAATAAAACATTTATGCACAATCAATTTATTTAAATTCCATATTTTCATATTAAACCATTTATTTATGTGATTTTGGTCTTTCATCCATATAATAAATAATGCATAAGACAGAAATAAATAAATAAATAAATGACCTGATCATGATCTTATCTAGTGGTTGATTTATTGAGCAGATAACAAATCAACCTATGACCCAAGGGGAAAACTCCTTATCCTAGTCTTGGAATGAGTTGCAGCATTCCATTTGTCCACCTATGTATAACCTGGCTTGGTTTCATCTTGAACTACCTTCAAGCACTTTGGGATGATTCTTGTATTGCATATGTTTATAACTCACATGTAGATTAGGGGAACCAAAAGATTGGTTAAGGGGCATTGTATAAACAAACTTATACACACATGTCATATATAATAAAATAGGTGGGGATGACTTGTTGGACATCATATTTAATTTAATAATATATAATTATATAACCCATGCCATAAAGTAAAATAAATTAAACTAACAAAAAAATAGGTCTACTCAGAGCTATTGAACAGTCATACACAGGAAACAAATAAGCTAAAGTGAATTGGCTAACATTCACTTAAATTCTATCTTTATTATTAAGATTAACGCACTTATATAAACTAATTAATTAATTACATTCATCTTAATGACCCTCCAAAGTCTCTTGAAGATACTCGTCATAAATGCATTCATGGAAAAAAATGTAAATACCAAAAAAACATATTATTAGATTAAATTAATTGAGCATTTATTAATTATTTAAAACCTTTATTATATAGTCAAACACATATGGTTCCAATAGTGTAATTAGGTTCTAATACTGCAATTAAATATTTTATTGATATTAAATTTTGTCTTTTATTGGGATACTACACAATGTGTGTATATGAGATTCATGTTGTATTCCTCAATTTCTGTGTATCGAGATAAATGTTTAGTACTTCAACATGTACCTCAGCCCAGACTACACAACATGTACTAACCAGCTACACATTGTGAATTCCACATTATTTGTATCTATGTGACCTACCAATTGATTTAGTGTGTTCTATGGATGGGATCAAACAACATGTAGTTTGACTACATGTCGTGTATTCCTCTCTTTCATGTTTCCATATAATGCGTTGATTGAATCAGTGTATACTTAGAAAGTAGTAATTAATGGATTATGCATCATGTATGATGGATACATGTCATGTGTTTCATTAATTATCTATGATTTTAGTCTCATGGTGTAAGAAACAAAATATTTGACCACACGATTAGCATGGATTTTACTATTATAACTTGTAGAATACATGACATGTATTCCATATAAATTCAATGTAATTCGACAAGCTATGTGCCAGACTGGCCCAGTCAACATGTGGTGTTCAACAAAAACATTTTGTGTTATTACTACTTGGCACGCCATGTATCCCATAGCATGTTCAGGTGCAGTTCACTTGGGTACATAGTATTTACTCTGGCTACACTCTATGTAAACCAGTATACCAGCCATAATTCTTGGCACTTACCAATGAAATCTCCAATTATTCCCTATTGGTTCTTAGAATTTAATAAATTGTGAATCTTGAATGATGAAAATAAAAATATAAAAATCATGTTAATTAAACTTCATATTAAAGAACAAATAATCTAAAATGAAAGATCTAACCACTATTGTTCATATTTGATCAACAATAAAATAAATAATTAGAAATTTAAAATGTGACCACTCTAATACCACTTGAAGATTCTGGGTGCAACAAAATCACCTGGTGGGTGAATAACCATTAATATTTTTTTCAGATTTTATGGATCATTAACTAATTGTGAAAGACGTAAACATCATGAACAATGAAACTTTTCCATCAAATATTAACATAGAATTCCCGAAACCCAAATAGGATCCTAAGAACATTAAATTTATAATTAATTTAAATTAGATCTAAAGAAATATTATATTGTCTTAATTTCTTTCTTTGATAATGATGTTGACAATCTAAAACTTTTTTTGGATTACCTTTGTTGTGTGGGGAGGACCCAAAGTAGAGCCCCTCTAATGGTGATCTACACATTTTCCTTTCATCTATGAACAACACTGATAGATTATTGGGTGTTATCATGGAAGATCAATCATCTTGTGTTGTTCATCTTGATTGTTTCAAGATCCTTCAGTCTTGAATGAGTTTTTCTTGTTCTTTTGAAGATGAGATGAATAAGAATCGAGAGAGTAGTCTATTGTGAGAAAATATTCTCAATTCTCAATTATCCATAAACAATAAACATAAAAATATATTTATAGATTTAGTGTTTAGGTTAAAATATTTTTTAATTAAAAAATAACCATTAAATAATATAATAAATCTTATCTGACCTCATGTCATATAATAATAATAATATTATTATTATTATTTCATGGCGTGTGATAATTGGCGCAATGATAAATATTACTTTATTAGCTTAAAAATTAATATTTAGCACTGAACATGATCTTGGTATTCTCATTCTCCTTAACATTTATCGATTACCCAAATAAGTATTTATTAAATATTTATTCATAACAAATACTATATTCACAATATGGAGAATAAATATTTATTAAATATCTAAAAATATACTAAATATTCTATTCACAGTCTGGAGAATAATTTTTTATTTAATATTTTGTGATTAATAAAACTTGAATAAAATTATTCCATGGACTTGAGAATAATATTTTTTACAATTATTAAATTAAAATATAATTAATTGAGATTAATAGAAATACTTAGTGTGGGATCTTCTAAGCTTCATTCTTGTTGGAATTAGGTGAGCTTGCCTAAAGTGAAATATTATTTTCTAATAAGGATTCAATACACCCAAGAGAAATAAGTTAAGGTCTCCATGTAAACAACCACACATGAATGTTTAATTTTCAATATAATCACTTTTTCACAAGAAATCATCAATAAGGATTCATATCTATTTCATCAACCTATATGCTTGATACATTTTTATTTGACTATATAAAATAAACTTGTCATTAAACCATAGATAAAGAATTTAATGTGATGGTTTGATTTCAATAAAAAGAGTGAGATATCATATTCTATAAATATAGAATGGAAAATTTCTTCATCAGCTTATTAATTAATAACACATCACTCGGGACACACCCAACATTCCCAAATTATCCATGAATTGTATCATCAAAGTTTATGAAATAAATATAAGTTCACAAGTCGTAACATGAATTAATAATAATATTAAATTCTAAGGACCATTACACATTCTTGTAGATAGGAATATATGATGACACATAAACATTCATAATTTCTACAAGCAGGTTTGTTCTCATAGTATCTCATCCTAGAGATTACCAACTATAAACTTTATGAAAATAAGTCTCATCTTCTTATGAGTACTCATACCTGACAGTCAAAATTCTATGTGTCTCATCATAGTATTTTATCCAATAGTAGAACTATATTTAAGAATATAATCATCACATTTCGATGTTCTCATCATAGTAGGGGGAACTGATATGACCATATCAATGAGACAAATACTTTAGGACATTATTACATTAAATTCATGAAGAACAATGAACAATATGTAATAATATATTTTATTAATATTCAAATCTTTAAATAAAAATGTGATCCAAAATACAAACAGTTGGTTCAAGAACACAAACTCCAATAGACTCTCACTTGAACTAGAGCCAACTACTAAAGACTTTCAGTCCACTAGACCTCACATGATGTTCAAGTTTTTGCTGAGTTAAGGCTTTAGTCAAGGGATCTTTCACATTCTATTCCATGTATATTCTTCTCATGATGACTTCACCTCTTTGAGAAAGACCCCTCAAGAAATGATACTTCTGAAGTATGTTCTTTCTCCACTAATGTAACCTTTGATCCTTTGTGAGAGCCACCATTATTGTATTATCACAATAGAGTCTGATAGGATATTTACTACTAGGTACCTCTTCAACCTCTATGAAAAAATTTCATATCCAAACTACCACTTTAGCTACCTTAGAAGCCATAATATACTCAAGTTTTGTTTTTGAATCTGTGATCACAACTTTCTTTGAGCACTTCCATCTCGCATCACCTCCATTGAGAGTGAAGTTGTATCCCATCTATGATTTCAAATCATTTTTTCAATTTGGAAACTAGAATTTATATATCCTATGATGAATAGTTTATAATATTTTACATATACCAAGAACACATCCTTTGAATGTTTGATGTACCAGACCTAGTTTACAAATAAGTAACTGAACTTTGTTGTCCAAATGGCCTCAATTGTGCCTCCTCATACACCAGAGGCTTCCAACTAGCAGTGAGGGTCTATAATGGTATGGTGGGGAGACTATACCCTCATGATCATTGTATAGAACAATGGTATACAATAATAATAAGCAGTGGAAACAGTATAATAAATAAATTATCGAATCATAAACCATCTAAATATAATAAATAGGTGGAAGAATAGTCAAAATCATATACAAAATGATGATCATATCGTGATGATATACAAAAGGGAAAGTACATAGGATACATAGGTACAATCATATACATCATGCTATAAAAAATGAAAAAAATACCAAAAACTATTTCAAATAGCATAACAAGTATAGTCTTGGTCCTCTGCTCCCATTATCCATCCAAGGTAGACAATCAACTATCTATAGCCAAACCCTTACCTTTGTCCCTACCAGTAATCATGAAGTTTGTTTGGGTACCAATCGAAAACCCAAAAAGGGTGTAAGATATTCTCGGTAGGACACCATCAATGGTGTATAGTATTATAAAGGCTTGAACCTCTCTGGTCCATTCATTTGTGAAAATCCAGTGTTTGAGGTGTTCTAGGAGGTCACGGTGACTCTTTTCAAGAGTTAGCCAGTTTTTCCAGTTTTTCAATGGTAGGTGACATCGGAGGGTTACATTGGTGACTCACTATCGGTGAGTGGAATCAGTGAGTGGCATAAATGAGTGGAATCGATGATTGGATTCAGTAGGTTGGGCATTAGTAGGTCGGGCTCAGTAGTTCGGGCGTTGATAGTCAAGCATCGGTAGGTCGAGTATCAGTGACTCGCATCGGTGAGTTAGGCGTCGATGAGTGGTGTCAGTGAGTGGAGTCGGTGAGTCGCATTGGTGAGTCACATCGGTGAATCATGTCGGTGAGCTATGTCAGTGAATCATGGTAGTGACTCTCCCATTAGTGATTTATTTCTAGTTTTTGTTTCCAGTTTTTCCAGTTTCACCCCTCTTTTGTTTAATTTTATATTAAATGGGTTATCTATCATATTTAAGTAGATTTAAAGTTATTTAAAAGTCTGTGGATCATATCTTAAATTCCTAAGGCTCAGGAGGACTTTGAAATAGTTAAACAGTGTAATCTTGATTGTGATATGACTATAATGTCATTTAAAACCCTCTCCCTCCCATTGATATAGGATATGGATCTTCTAAGTCAAGATCTTCTCTTTCTCATGTGTTTCTATTTTCTCTTGGAGTTCCCAGATCCTTTATTCCCTGTGAAGTCATGTGTTGTGTTGTGGAATTCAGATTCAATTTTCCTTGGAGTCTCCTACTGCTTGTGTGACCCTTTATTTTGGCACAAAGATGAGTTGTTAATCGATTGTTGTTCCAAGTAGGGATATATTCATTTATTTTTATTATGTATCATACGGGGTGGGTGTACTCATGTATCCATATAAATATAGTTGGATCCATGTTTAATAAAGATAATAAGAAGTAATAAATGAGGGGATAGAAATAGGATGATTATCATCATATTTTTTTATTTGTTATCTTTGATCCATGTTGTGTTTTGTTCTGGCTAAATGTCATCTAAAAATAATGGTAGTTGGTGGTATTTTCTTGAGCATGAGTGATTATTTATACTTGTTGTTGATCTCCTATTGAACTATTGTAATTTTAAAATTAATTAACAATGTATATTCAGTTAAATAAATGGATTCCATGGGATTGAACATATTCTATAATCACCCCTGAATAATGAAAGTGGAACTAAAGAACGAGTGCTACTAAATCTTAATACACCTTGAGTGTTTGGTTTGTTTGTGTTACATGTTTGGTTCTGTTCATCCTTGTATCTTGTGATGATCAGGTGGTTTTATGGCTAGGGGTGTGGTTGTATGTATGGGGTGGTAAAGGTGGTGTAATGGAATCCCAGGTTGAGAGATTGGTTGATTGTGGAATGGATGAACTTGTTATGCAGTGGGATTGCATCCGAGCTGTGTTATAGTTATTGGGGCGGGGTATATTTATATAAATAGGCTATCAGGTTTGTTTTGATGAGGTGTATTGTGGGGTTTTGTTGTAAGTTGATGGTTTTATTGTGGAGAGAAAGGATAAGGTATCATGACTTTGAAGAATGATAAAGGTAGTGGTTGTCTTGGGTGTTAGGTGGAGAGGAAGTGTGAAGTTGGGTGTTTTAGCACAATTTTCTTCCTCTATTTTTCTTGGTTGTGAGGATGGTTATATGTTGTGGTAGTTATTTACCTAGGTAGGGATAGAATAACTAGTAAATACTTAATAATCTCTAAATGATTGGTTGTTAACCAGCTTTCTTTTATCAACTTCAGAAGTGACTATCATTCGTCCTGATACCTAGATTTAGAGGTAGTAGTAAAGGTAGTTTTGTAGGCTAGTTGTTGTTTGTAACCCCATAGGTTGGGATGAGTGTTTGATACCTATATATATACATGTATATCCTTGGGATTTCTATATGTACCCCACCCTATTTGAGTGTTATACAACACCCCCTTTGTTATGGGGGAGGGTGTCTTTCACAAACATCCTGGTGGGAGGATGGATAGCTAGCCAACTGATCTTCCCTACTCCCTCTTACAGGTGATGATAGCCTAAGATTCTTCAAGAAAGTTATGGTTTTTTAGTAATAGGTATGTGCGGGAGTGTTTTTCTTCCTAGGTGTCTTCAGGATGAGATGTGTTGTGGTTCCCAGGTGTCTTCGGGATGTGGTGTATTGTGGTTCCCAGGTGTCTTTAGGATGTGGGGTGGTTTGTGGCCCAGGTGTATGTGGGAAAGATGAGATGTGGTTGTGAGGCCCAGGTGTCAGTGGGAAGGAAGTGGTTTGGTATGTTCGTATGAGGTGGTAGATCCAAGAAGTCTGCCATTAGGGTGTAAGAGTGGCTAATAATTGGGAAAGTGGTGCAGCGTACCCAAACATCGATGTGATTACTATATTACTTTACTTGAATTTAATTACTAAGTGAGTGTGCCTTGGTGAGATTTTGGTGGTTAACATACCTTTTTAGGTGATATCGGTTTCTGTTGTTTTCTCATAGGTTCATTAGTATGCTTCTCCCACTTTTTCACGAGTGAATTTGGTTTTCCCTACTGGGTATACTTGTATGCTCACCCTATGTATATAAAATGATTCTCAAGTTTCTAGGAGGATTACGTGGACCGTTCTGGACCATACTAGCTTGGGTCATGATAGTTGTTGTGTCACTACTTAGTTTTACTTTTGGTACTTTATTTAGATACTTTTGTGTTTGTTGGGAAAAAATCCCTCAAGGTATCATTGAAGCATTTTTGAGGTGATTGTGTTTGTTGACAAAGTGGACATCTGTGTTGTGATTGTTGACAAAGCAAACCATGATGTACAAATTTTTTGACAAAGGGGATTTCATTGTGGCATATCGAGTTCAAGGGTTGTGGTTAACGATCCATGTTTGATTCAAGAACATCGACAAAGGAATGGATGATCTGGAGGTGGTACAAAAAGAGCAGATACAAGGTGGCGCCGTTTTCCAGTGTTTGCCAAATTTTTGGGCCTAAAAATAGACAAATAGAGAAAATTGGTTTTGGCAAAGGGACTTGCGCGCCGTTGTCTTGAAGGAGAGGAAACTTGCGCGCCATATGATTTTCAGAATCATAACATCAAAATATTTCAGAGGGATAAGGGGTGCCCCAAGTTTTAGGGTTGGTCGCGCAAGTGACTTGCGCGGTAGAGACTTGCATGCCAAAACTTGCACGCCAAGGGGAGACTTGCACGCCATCGCACAGGGTTTCCAAATGCCTATAAATAGAGGTCGACCCCTCCTCATTCTGTATAAGTTCAAGACATAAAGAAAATCAGAGATCTTGTCTCACGGGTGTGGTGGTCGCGCAAGTGGTGGAGGGTCGTGCAAGTAGAAGTTGTGCGCCAGTTGTTTGTTTCATGCCCAAGGTGGTTTGGGCGAGAAAGTTTGTGAGTCGCCCAAGTTGTGATTTGAAGAAGGAGATGTCACGCAAGTGGTTTGGTGATACTTGTGCGCAATGTTTTGAAGAAGCGCGATAGTTGGTGGTTGCGCGCCAATATTGGTTTGGGCGCAAAAGAGTGTGAGTCGCGCAAGTTTGGAGTTGCAGAAGCTTGTGTCACGCAAGTGGTTGAGGGGGACTTGTGTTATAGTTATAACTTGTGTGTCGATACTTGCACACTGGATTAGAGAAGGGCGCCAGGTAAGGTTGATTCACAGTAGTGATTCAGGGTTGCGTGAAAGCTGGAAGATTGCCCGATACCTTCGGTGCAAAGTGATATTCATCTACGGTTGAAAGTTGGACTTCAACAGAGCATCCACATACAACAGAAGAAGTATTAATTAGTGATAATGAAGAGACCTACAGGTCTATAAACTGTGAGTGGATCCTTTCCAGAGCAGTGAGAGAAGCTAGAGGAAGAAGGTGATCCTCTCTACCGGCAGTGATCCAGAAAGAGAGGAACAGAGATTGACCATTGGGAAAGTAGTGAGCTGACCCAAAACATTGTAAAGGCAGTGAGCCTGGGAATAGAAGTGATCTATCCCGAAATTTGTAAAAAATAGTGTTCTTTTAGTATATTTGGTGCATCGGCACATCGTCAGTGTATGCTCCTTGGGCGTAGCCCAGTGAGGGTGAACCAAGTAAAAATCGTTGTGTCCTATGCATGATTTAGTTTCTATTTATAATTTTCTGCAGGAAAGAGAGGGAAGAGAGTCTTTCTTAACAGCGAGACAAGATTAATAGGGGCAGTTTTTTTAATCCGTCATACCCTGATTCACCCCCCCCCCCCTCTCAGGGTATCTAACCTAGTGTACCTAACAATTGGTATCAAAGAGAAAGGATAATATCAGTGGTTCTTTCTCAAATGGAGGTCACCAATAATAAAGGGATTCCGATCTTCGACGGGAATAATTTCCAGCTATGGAAGAATCAGATACAACACTACTTATGATCACTAGAAATGGATGTGTTCACAGCAGCAATGCATGGCATAACAGCTGAAATCAATAGTGGTGCATTATCAGAGGCTGAATGTAGAGAGTTGGATGTATATGCCAAAGGAATTAATGCCTTAGGGGGAGCCCTATCCAATCCTATATATACAAAGACGATGTCATTCAAAACGTTACATGCCATGTGGGAAAAGATATTGAATATATATGAAGGGGATACAAAGGTCAGAGAGGCAAAGATGCAAGTGTTGTGGAACAATTATGAAGATCTGAGAATGAACCTGAATGAGTCTTTTTATGCATTCTTCGATAGGGTAAATGTTGTAGTGGAAGACATGTGAGGCCTTAGAGAAGTTATTAAAGACATAAAGATTGTGAAGTGAATCTTGAGGAAACTTCCACCTCAGTTCAATCCAAAAGTTTCAGTCTTAAAAGATAAAGACCCAAAAGAACTGACATTGGATAACCTACACAGCACCCTTGTTGCATATGAAATGAGAAATGATGATAACGATCCTATGGAAAAGGGAAAATTCAAAGAGATGGCATTCAAGGACATGAAGAAGCTCACCATTGAACGCTCTCAGGAAGAAGAAGAGACAGATGAGGTGATGTCATTCCTCTCCTCAAACCTTCAAAGATGAAAAGGAAAGTTTAAAGGGAAGATTCCACTTTCTAGTTTTCAATATGGAAAGGTTGGACATATTGCGACAAGGTTCCCCAAAAAGTTTCAAGAGGATGATGATGTCGATGAAATAAAAATTCCCAAGAAGAATTCTCCAGTTTATGGGAAAGGAAAGAAACAGTTCAAAAGAAATTTCTTTAAGAAGAAGAACCTTCTTTCAAAATAATATGATAATTGAGACGAGTATGAGGTTGATGAGGTTGAAGAGATAGAGAACTGTAGAGATCGTGGAGAAAATGATATGGTGGCAGTTGTCGGTAGTTCTCAGAATAAGAATGAAACTGAAGCTGATGAAGAAGAAGAAGAAGTTGAGGGAAGAGTTGATATGCAAGCTGAGTTAGAGGCTTTTCTTGAGGAGATAGATGTTTGGAGATCCAAAAAAAATAAACATAACAAAGTTGTTCATGATGCCAAACTCTATATGCATTAGCAGGAAGAAGAGAGGTCTGAGTTGATGGAAGAAATTGATAAACTCGAGTTATCAACACCAGAGAACTCAGAATCAGTTAGTGAGTATAAACTCAAGATTGAAGAATAGAAAAGGTAGATCGATGGATTGAATATAAAAGTGAAAGATCAAGTAAAGTGTATCGCATAACTTGAAGAAGAAGTGGTCAATTTGCGACGAAAAATGAAGGATCAAGAAAAACTCTTGATCCCTAGTATTGTATCAGAAAAGAATGTCATTTAGAAGAAAAAAAAGATAAAAGAGGAGGCTAGTAGTTCAGTAGGAAAGAAGCGGCGATTGAGATTAGATGTTAAGACTGATTCAGGGCTTGATCAGAAACAAAAATCTATGAAAATTGAAGCCATACCACAAGCACCCATCCCGATATTGAAGGTTGATTTGGACACAAAGAAGAATCAGAATATTCAGAGATACCAAGGGGAAAATCGTAGTGCAGAAGTTACACGAAGGAATGCACCTTATATCAGGTGTTATTGTTGTGGAAATATGGGACATTCATAGTATGTGTGTTCCATAGCCAAAAGATATCAAAGGGAATAAGAAAAAAGGTGGCAGCCAAGAATAGAATGGTTCTCTAGAACATATTTCGAAGGACACTATTTTTGGTGCAGAGGATTTGGGCACATGGCTAGGTACTGCACTTCGACCATATAGAGGAATGTGCCAAATCAGAATCAAAACATTCACAAGCAGCAGATCAATAAACCAACAGGTGAGTTAAAAATGCAGAATAGATTTGTAGCTTTGCAAGATGAAGTAGGTCTATCATACTCTGAGAATGATCATGATCCTCAATCTATACCAAGTGTGGAGACAAAAATATGGACCAAGAAGAAGAGAGCAGAGAAGGTAGTGGTTGTTGAAATTACCCTTAAAGCATCAGATCGTTCTGGTGTATGGATCCTTGATAGTGGTTGTACGTCTCACATGACAGGTAACAAGGATCTGGTTACAGGAATAAAATATGACAAAGAAGGAGTTGTCAAGTTTGGAAATGATGAAGGCCTGAAGATAATTAGATCGGGAAAGGCTAGGTTTGGGGGAAAAGAAATAAGACATGTTGATGTCTTAGTTCTAGAATGTCTCAGTCACAATTTGCTCAGTGTCATTCAATTGTGTGACTCAAGGCATTCTATATGGTTTACCAAGAAGACTTGTGTCATCACGGGAAGAGATGGTACAGTAATACTACAGGGAAAAAGTACAAAATGGAATCTCTACCTTGTAAGTGGAGAAGAAGATATGTGCTTTTTATCCATAGAGGAAGAGAAAAAATTATGTTATAAGTGACTTAGTCATCTATGCCAACCATACCTGGAAGATCTGGTGAAGTGTGATGCATCAAGAGACCTCCCTAAGCTATCACGTGATCTTACTCACACGTGCGATGCATTCCAACAAGGGAAGATCATCAGGAAGACGTATAAGGCAAAGGAAAAGAAGTAAACAAGAGTGCTCGAATTGGTGCATGCTAATGTTTATGGTCTAATCACACCAAGAGTAGTTGATGGAAAGAGGTACTATGTTATTTTTATTGATGACAATAGTAGAATGAAATGGGTATTTTTTTATTTCCCATAAGTCAAATATGTTCGGTTTCTTAAAACAATACCGGAGGGAGTGCAAAAGTATGCTCGGACAGAAAATTCTTAAGTTTCGTACTGAAAATGGTATGGAATTCACAAAAATTATGGTGGAAGACTATCTCGAGAAACCCGGGATAAGGCATCAAGTTTCTTCAGTACGAACTTCCCAACAGAATGGAGTGTTTGAAAGGAGAAATTGGATCATCAACAACATGGCCAGAACGATGCTTATAGAAAAAGACCTACCAGAGAAATTTTGGAAGGAAGCAGTATTGACATCATTCTACATTTCTAACAGGGCTCTGTTGTGTCTGAAGGAAGGAAAGACCCCGTATGAAATGTGGTATGGAAAGAATCCAATAGTGAAATACTTTCAAATATTTGGAAGTAAGTGCTTCATTCTCAACAAAGAAAATCATAGGAAGTTTGAATCACGTGGAGATGAGGGAATATTTTTGGGCTACTCAGGAAAAATAAAAGCATACAAATGCTTTAACAAGAGGCTGGGAAAAGTAGTTCAGAGCAATGATCTCACTATTGTGGAAAATGAAGAGAATATTCAACAGCATAGTGAACAGTTTCTTGATGAAATTAATGAAGAGGATAGTAACATAGGAGGATCAGAAGAGGAAGATGCTGACTCAGTGTCAAGTCTGTGTCTGCAAGGAATCCAAAGAGTCGAGCTGAAATTGATAGGCAGAATATCATTGGTGATCAGACAGCTCCAGTTCAGATAAGAAGAATGAAGTCACTACAGCATACATCTTTCCTATCTTAGGTAGAGCCTAAATGCTTTGCTGATGCAGCTGAAGATGAAAACTGGGTTCAGGTTATGAATGAAGAGCTTGATCAGATTGAGAAGAACCAGACATGGAAGATTGTTTCGAGACCAGCAGATAAGAATTTCATCGAGAATAAATGGTTCTTTCGCAACAAGATAAATGAATATGGCACAGTGGTTCGAAACAAAGCATGACTAGTGTTCAAAGGATACTCACAGATAGAGGGAATAGATGTTGATGAGACATTTGCACCAGTGGCAAGGCTGGAGACAATCAGATTATTCCAAGCCATTACAGTGCAATGGAAGTTCAAAGTGTTCCAGATGGATGTCAAATCTGCATTCTTGAATGGGATTCTGGAGGAGGGAGTGTATATTGATCATCCAGATGGTTTTCTCATTCATGAGGATGAGAACAAGTTTTTCAGACTAAAGAAGTCATTGTATGGGCTGAAACAAGCTCTAAGAGCATGGTACTCAAGGCTTGATCAATACTTGAAGAATCTTGGTTTCCAGCGTGGGAGAATTGATTACAATCTCTATTTCATCAATGAAAGTAATCAAAGAATTATGGTGTTGGTATATGTCGATGATAGAATATTTGTCAGATCAGATGAAGCTCAGTGTAGACAGTTTTCTGATTTCAGGAAAACTGAGTTTGAAATGTCAATGATTAGAGAGTTAACATTTTTCCTTGGTCTACAGGTGACACAAGGAAGGAATGGAACATTCATTTATCAATACAAATATGTCAAGGAGGTTTTGAAAATATTTGGAATGGAAAATTCCAAGGAGATGAAGACTCCAGTTGCTACTCAGACTAAACTGTCCAAAGATGAGGATGGCAAGGTAGTTAATATCACAGAATACAGACAAATTATTGGAAGTTTTTTGTACTTGACCGCAACAAGGCCTGATATTGTTTTCATCACATGCCAAGTAGCGAGATATCAGATTAATCCCAAGTAAATCCACATGCTTTCAGTGAAAATAATAATTTGGTATATTAAGGGCACAGTGGATTTTAGCTTGACATATAATGACAAATTTGAGACAGAGTTATTGGGATTTACTGATATAGACTGGGCTGGTTCAACAGATGATAGAAAATCAACGTCAGGTAGTGCATTCTATCTTGGTAGATTGTGTATTTCTTGGATAATCAAGAAGCAATATTGCATTTCATTGAGCACCGCGGAAGCTGAGTATATTGCAGTCACTCAAGCATGCACACAGTTATTGTGGATGAAGTAGCAGCTTGAAGATATGGGACTTAAAGTTAAGTCTCTGATTTGAATCTAGTGTGATAACTCAAGTGATATAAATCTTAGAAAAAATCTAGTTCATCACTCAAGGACAAAGAACATTGAGATCAAATATCATTTTATCAAGGAGAAGGTGGAGCAAGGGCTTGTGATGTTGGAGTATGTGCCTACAGAGCTATAGGTTGCAGACATTCTGACAAAAGCCTTACCCAAGGAAGCTTTTGAGATGCATCGACTGGATCTGGGAGTTCAGTTGACTCCCCTCACTTAAAATAGTGTGGATGTGGGACGCCCCCCCCCCCCCCTCCCCGAGGTATGATGTATTTTTCCCTAATGTGCTGATATGTGTTTTCTACTCTCTTACGGACTGCAAAGGAGTGACCTTTGGGATCATTAACAAAGGGGGAGAAAATAGTGATTGTTCAAGGGGGAGACAGTGTGGCAATTTGATAAATCATAATTTATATGGGTAGAAGCTGATAGGTGGAGAAATGATATAAGGGGAGGGCAATGAGATAGGGGGAGAATATTAAATTTGGCGATGCTAGAAGTGATCGATCAAAGAATAGATATCATGACAACTGAGGATCGTGATAAAAGCAGAAGAGTGGTGTTGGAATGTAGTAATAATATTTCCAAAAAATGGTATCATTTTGGTGTCAATAGTGGGTGTCAGAGTTGAAGTGATTCATTGATGAACTTTTCATTTACTCTTGTTTCTCACACCGAGCATTTCTCATGTGGGCTTAGAGTGTGTGTTGAGTAAATCCCAGATCGCTATCGGAATCGCAATAGGCGAATTGTGGGTGAATAATTAACGATGTATATTTTTATGGAAGTGTTTTCAACAAACCCAAATGGGGTGATTTTTGGGAAAAAATCCCTCAAGGTATCATTGAATCATTTTTGAGGTGATTGTGTTTGTTAACAAAGTGGACATCTGTGTTGTGATTGTTGACAAAGCACACCATGATGTAAAAATTTGTTGAAAAAGGGAATTTCATGGTGTAATGTCGAGATCAAGGGTTGTGGTTAACGATCCATGTTTGATTCAAGAATTTCGACAAAGGAATGGATGATCTGGAGGCGGTACAAAAAGAGAAGATACAAGGTGGCGCCGTTTTCCAGTATTTCCCAAATTTTTGGGCCTGAAAATCGACAAATGGAGAAAAGTGGTTTTGGTAAAGGGACTTGCGCTCCTTTTTCTTGAAGGAGATGAAACTTGCGCACCATATTCTTTTCAATATCAGAACATCAAAATATGGAAAAGGGATAAGGGGCGCCCAAGTTTTAGGGTTGGTCGCGCAAGTGACTTGCACGGCAGAGACTTGTGCGCCGAAACTTGCGCGCCGAGGGGATACTTGCGCATCGTCGCGCAGGGTGTCCAAATGCCTATAAATAGAGGTTAAACCCTCCTCATTCTGTATGAGTTCAAGACTTAGAGAAAATTAGAGCTCCCGTCACGCAGGTGCGGTGCTCGCGCAAGTGGTGGCGGGTCGCGCAAGTAGAAGTTGTGTGCCAGTTATTTGTTGCGCGCCCAAGGGTGTTTGGTCAAGAAAGATTGTGAGTCGCCCAAGTTTTGAGTTGAAGAAGGAGGTGTCGCGCAAGTGTTTTGGTGATACTTGTGCACCAAGTTTTGAAGAAGCGCGATAGTTGGTGGTTGCGCACCAATATTGGTTTGGGCGTAGAAGGGTGTGAGTCGCGCAAGTTTGGAGTTGCAGAAGCTTGTGTCGCGCAAGTGGTTGAGGTGGACTTGCACGCCAGTTATAACTTGCGCACCAGCTTAGAGAAGGGAACTAGGTAAGGTTGATTCATAATAGTGATTCAGTGCTGCGTGAAAGCTGTAAGATTGCCTGATACCTTCGGTGCAAAGTGAGATTCATCTACGGGTGAAAGTTGGACTTCAACAGAGCATCCACATACAATAGAGGATATATTTAATAGTGATAATGAAGAGACCTATAGGTATATAAACTATGAGTGGGTCTTTTCCAGATCACTGAGCAAAGGAAGAGGAAGAAGGTGATCCTCTCCACCGGCAGTGATCCAGAGAGAGAGAAACAGGGAGTGACCCTTAGGAAAGTAGTGAGCTGACCCTAAACATTGTAAAGGCAGTGAGCCTGGGAATAGAAGTGATATATCCCGAACTTTTTAAACAGCAGTGTGCTTTTAGTGGATTTGGTACATCGGCACATCGTCGGTGTATGCTCCTTGGATGTAGCCCAGTGAGGGTGAACCAAGTAAAATTTGATGTGCCATGTTCATGCTTTAGTTTTTGTTTATACTTTTCTGCAGAGAAGAGAGAAAAGAGAGTCTTGATTAATAGTGAGACAAGATCAATAGGGGCAGTTGTTTTAATCTGTCATACCCTGATTCACCCCCCCTCTCAGGGTATCTAACCTAGTGGACCTAACAGTGTTTGTATCAGTATTCATTTTGAACATGCATGTGGGATGGTTTGAATTTTCCTTTATCTATATATAACTGTCTTGGAGTTGTTTAAGGTTGATATATCTTATCTCCCAATCTTGGTTACTATAAAAAGGGTAATGCCTACCATTTTGTGCTATTTTTTTACCCTTGGTGTCGGTCGCCACCCCGGGGCCTACTGGAGGCGAGACTCAGGGTTCGTTATATCTCTTCCTTCATTTCCATCTCAGGAGGGGCATCCTTAGAGGGAGGGGTCATGACAGAATGGTATTGGAGGAGATGGTTGAGAGATAGGATGGAGTTTAGTGTTAGGCATATTGAGGATTGCATGGGTTGGTAGGGAAACAGTGTTATGTAAACTTGGTGTGTGGCATAGGCTAGGGAAGACTGAATAGGACACGATATTTTAGGGGCCCCCAGGATCCGGTGCAAGGACTTTGAGCTTACCGAACAACCAAGTGAGGCTACGCTATTTGCAGGGTAGAGATCCTAGGAAAGGTACATGCATCATTAGACTTGTGTTATTATTTGAATTGGTCATTTTAGGGAATTTAAATAATGAAAATTCAAAATGTATCTTAAATAAAATTCAATAATACTCGGGCTTAGGAGTTCCTTGTTTACTTTTCAGCTATGGAACTCAGTCGTCATCTATGAGTGGCTCAGGAAGTGGAGGCTCAGTAGGCTGATCAGACTGATCGACAGAGGGTTGATCCATATGAGGAGGAAAACTAGTGGCAGAGAACATTACGTGCTTTTCAGTGGCAGAACTTGGGAAAGTATGAGGCCAGTGTCTCAAACATAGAGACGTAGAGCTAGCTCGGGGAGCTTGAGATTACCTTCAACCTGATTCGGGCTCTGACAGAGTAATGGGTTCCATTGGTGGTTATTCATATGAGGTAATCTATTCATCAGTGGTGGATGTTTTACCTAGGGGAGAAATGAGGATGATGTTCTATATGTCGATTTTGAGAAGGGCAGAATTTCTTTATTTGACCATGAAAGCTTAGAAGTAACAAGAGTTACTCTCCCTCTAGTAGGGGAGTATGTCAGTACGGGAGTTGGGGATAAGATTTAAGGATATCCTTTATTTTTCATCAGATCTCTTTCTGGAAGAGGATTCTTAGGATAGATTCTTAGAGAAGGTGCTTCATCCTTCTCTCTAGTACACAGTTACCCCCTTCACCTTGATGACATACCTAGAGGTCCAGAAGAAGGTAGAGGTGGTTGAGAGAATTAACTCATGAGGAGGTCTAGTGTGAGAATGGAGCCAGTAGAGTTATTCTAGAGGCAAGGTTTCCAGCAATAGGACTCAGGCTCTAGGGTCCTCTAGGTTTTAACTAGCATGGATCCGACCTCAATAGTTTATGTTTCAACCTTCTGGCCCCCATGCCTTTTTTGTGAACTTGGGGCCAAGGTGTTTTTCTTGTGGATATCATGTCCATCTTCATAGAGAGTTTCCATTGGTCATTATAGCTTGGTATAGTGGAGGTGGGAAGGTTCATTACCCTCCTCAGTATTAGTTGTTGGCCAAGCTATTTTAGAAGTAGGGACAGTAGGCTTCTTCTCCAACAAGGGGAGATGGAGTAGGTGGAGGCTGACCTCAAGGTGTTCCTCAATGACCTTGACATGGGCATGTTCGACGAGGCAGTTGTTAGTAGAGAGGTATAGGAGTTGTTCATGGTCAGTTACATGCCAAAGAGGCAACAGTTCCAGCAGGACCAGATATCGTATGAGGTATGATTAGTTTGTTCAATACTATTGCTTGTTATTTATTTGATTCTGGAGCTTCATAATCCTTTATTATACCCAATCTATACCGTGCTCTAGGACTAGACATATATAGACTTTTTGTGCCCCTAGTGTTGAGTACACTAGTCGGAGTTCATACTATCTTGTTTGATGTATATCGGGGATGTAGACTGATGATGGGACCGCATAAATCCTATGAAGATCTTTTACTCTTGAAGATACAACCGTATAATTTCATACTTGGCATTGACTAGTTATACTCTATTCATGTTGTTGTCAAATTCTTCCAAATAAGAGTTGTTTTTTTAGACATGGATGGACAACATGTGGTTTTGTTTTTGGCGATCAAAGTTGTATAATGGGAAATTGGTATGTGGAGCCTCTTCTTTTTTTGTAAGTCGAGTTGTCAATGGAATTGGTGGATGCTGATATGTTGGAGGTTCCCAAAGTATTTGGGGAGTTCTTGGATGTTTTTACGAGGAGGTTGTGACTCTACCACCTTGATGTGACATTGAGTTTGGGATACACTTTCATCACAATACTTTTCTGATTTTGATGGATCTTTATTGGATGGAACCTTCTAAGTTGTGGGAGTTGAGGATTCGTATTGATGATCTAATGAAGAAGGGATTTATCCGGCCCAATGTGTCATTGTGGGGTTCTCCCATGTTGTTTGCGAAGAAGGAAGATGGTGGTCTGAGGTTGTTCATAGACTACCAGAGATTGAATCAGGTAAAAATCAAGAACTGTTAGCCTCTCCCAAGGATAGATGATCTTTTAGACTAGTTGAGGGGAGAAAGTTGGTTCTCTAAGATCGATCTATGATCTGGATATCACCAGTTGAGGGTGAAGGAGGGTGATATCCTAAAGACTACTTTCAAGTGTAGGTATGGGCACTTTGAGTTTGTGGTTATGTCATTCAGTGTTAAGAATGCACCAACCATGTTTATGGGGATGATGAACTCTGTATTTCATGAGTTCCTACTCTAGTTCATCATCTTATTCATTGATGACATCGTGATCTACTCGACGTCAGAGGAGGAGCATACCTAACATCTCAGGAGTGACTTGGAGGTTCTTAGATGCCACCAGCTCTATGGGAAGTTGTCCAAGTGTAAGTTCTAGATAAAAGAGGTACATTTCCTTGAATATGTAGTGTCGTAGAAGGGTGTAGCAGTAGACCCATCGATGGTTGAGGTATTTTTTTCTTGGGTATCACCCAATAATGTTGTAGAGGTTTGCAATTTTCTCAGTCTGATAGGCTATTACTGGATATTCATACCTAATTTCTCTCGAGTAGCAGCTCTATTGACAGCCTTGACCAGGAAAGACCAAGATTTATTGTGAAGTGAGTTGTGTCAGGAAGCGTTTGGTTGTCTAAAGGGGAAGTTGGTCAGTGTTCTAGTGCTTTGATTTCTAGAGGAAGGGGTGATGTTTGAGGTGTTTTACGATGCTTCCTGTATGGGTTTGGGATGTGTGTTGATGCAACATAAGGGAGTGATCTCTTATGGTTCTAGGCAGTTATGTCCCCACAAATTTAACTATGCCACCCATGATCTTGAACTAGCAGTATTCATTCTTGCACTGAAGATTTGGAGACATTACCTCATTGGGTAGTGCTTTTTGGTCTTCACAGGTCACAAGAGATTAAGGTATATCTTTTCCCAGTGAGATCCGAACTTGCAACAGTAGAGGTGGATGAAGTTTCTCTAGGATTACAATTTTGAGATCACTTACACCTTAGGAAAAGGTAATTTCATGGTTTATTCCTTGAGAAGTAATTTAAAAAATGAGATAGTTTAGGAATCTGTAGATGCTTAAAGGCGATGGGGGAGTTGGCTACCTTGCACTTAGATGTAGGAATGGATGGTGGTATAGGCTGTCTATTTCAGATGATAGTGCAATATTATCTGATGCAGTAGGTGGAGGAGTCTTTGTGGGGAGTCTTGGAGGAAGAGGTGATTCATGATTGCATTGGTCATGGTGATGCTCTAGAGGGATGGTCAGAGGATGGCCCAAATTGGATGTTGTTATTTGGGAGGTTGTTTGTTCCTATATCGATGCATGAGGAAGTTCTCTATGAGTTTCACATATCGCATTTAGCGATACATGATAAAACACTTTTTTTTTGAATAATTTATTGATAATAAATGATATAATTTCCTCACATTATGCTAGATATGTTCAATTATGGAATATTTGGGATTAGATCATTCATTTGCAAATTTGATGAAAATTCCAGTTTTACCCTTTTAAAATTCACTGTAGTATTTCTGGAATAAATATTTTCCAATAAATTATTTTGACTTAAAATTTTGTAAATTTGTTCCTGACTTAATGGGATGCAAATTCTATTAAGGAATTGGGAGCTGGATCGTGCATATGAGTGGAGTAAATGGGTCATGAAGACAAAGTTGTACTGAACTATCCAGATTGGACATCACTTCACCATTTGGGCCGTATCTTCTTCATACAGGCTTGGATTGGGCCCAAATGTTGATAAAAACTCGGTGAAATGATTTGGAACAAATAATCCTTCTATAAGGACGGCCCATTCATGCATTTTGGAGGTCAACTATGTGGTGCAACGTGGAATAAAATATTTGGCCGAGTTTTCATTTCACTCTTAAAAAGTTATGTAACCCTAGCCCTCACAAACTCTATTTAAAGGGGGTTTTCAGTCTTTGGGAGGGCTGGTAGAGGCTTTAGGAAGGTGTGTCCGAAAGGGTGTCTCTTGGGAGCCCCTCAAAAATATTGGAATAAGTAAGGATTTGTGCAAACCTCTCTTCCAAAAAGGCTCTCCTCTCCCACCTCCTTTTTGTATTTCTTTTCTTTCTTGTTTGTATCTTGAATTTTTATTCAATTAATCTTCTGTGTTCTTCCCTTTTATTCTTATATTAATCTTCATAATTGGGTTGGAATAAATGGTGGAGACAAGATTGGGTTCTACCCTTTCAATCCTTTTCTCATGCAAAACGTCTTCACGATGATCACACCACCCATGGAAGAGTAGTTTTTTTTAGTGATCGATCTATCTTCTAACCTCTTCATTTAATTATTTTGAATCATTGAGCTAATTTAATTCACTTAATATGATCCAAGAATTGTGTTTTTTAATTATAATAAACTAACAAAGAAATTGAACAATTAACACAAAAACACGCGAGGTCGAGATTTTGTGTAAATTTTAAGAGCGCGATCTTAATCGGTAATACAAGACCACAAGGGATAAATTTGTAGAGTTCAAATATAATCCCTAAACAAAATTCATACTCATTTAAATAATGGATATGTGATATAATTAACCAATAACCATAAGCTAACCTTTGGACAAAAATCAAAGCAGGGTGCTGCGAATGCGTGTTCCGAAGCTAGCCTAGGGTTTAAGTAATCTCATCTTTATGGTTAAATTTACTCTCATAGGGTTCGAGGGTTAAAAAATTAAGGGATAATAATTAAGTGGATATTGATTTAAATTATAATTATTAATAATTAAATGAAGTGTTATATTTATATCTATTATGCCTTTTAAATATTTTCTAAAAAAACATCTTCTTGTTGCGTCTTTTTAATCTAACTTCATTTCAAAATTAAAAACAAAAAAAATGCAATATTCTTCCAGCAAACTTGTTAAAGTTTTATAAATGATAAACAAAAACCCCCCATTCTTTCAAGTAGTGTTTTAATTCTGTTCTATTTAACTTTTAGAATACCTTTAAGAAGTTTTTTTAATTTACTTCCTCCTTTGAGAGACGACCTTAGTCAGCCACTCTACTGCACCTAAGTACCCAAAAACCAATAATCATTTGAGGGCACCGACGATAGTTCCTTTCAAATTGGCATCATTTCTGGGGAGGAAAGTAATTATTTCAACCAATTAGATGTATTTATTTTAGTTTACATTTTATTCTCTTCCTCTATTCTTTCTTCCTTCTTTACCCAATCTGATTTTTTCTTCTTCTTCTTTTATTTTCTTCTATTAATTTTTGGATCATCAACTCAAACATCTAATTTTTATTTTACTATGGTCCAATTTCCTTATTTTAATTTTTATTTGATTTATGACATGAACTAATCCCAAATATATCTTAGATCTTGACCCTAATATTGAATCCATCCTTAGGGCTCGAATCAGACATTCTCAGTCTACGGGAAGTTTCAACATTCAAAAAGTTGGAGAATTTCTCCACTCCAAGAACATTGAAATTGGAAACACTTCTAAATCCAACATAAAATAAGAACTAATGGATGAAAATAATATAAATTAACTTAATAGAACTATTTGAGAATTGGTTTCACCCGATATTAATTATCAACCAAATTGCATTGCATATCCAAATCTCAAATCAGACTTTGAACTGAAATCTGGATTAATTCACCTGCTTCCAAAATTTCACGGCCTCTCTGGTGAGGATCTCAATAAACACCTTAAAGAATTTAATGTGGTTTGCTCAACCTTAAAACCAAGAAATTTTTCTGAATATCAAATCAAACTAAGAGCATTCCCATTCTCACTTAATGGAGCTGCAAAAGACTGGATGTATTATTTACAACCTGAAGATGTAACTTGTTGGAACGATTTGAAACATATTTTCTTGCAAAGATTTTTTCTAGCTTCAAGGACCACTTCCATTCGTAAATAGATCTCTGGGATCAAGCAAGCACATGGGGAGTCAATGTATGAGTACTTGGAGCGATTCAAGAAGTTGTGTGCAAGCTTCCCACATCACCAAATCAATGAGAAACTACTCATCCAACACTTCTATGAAGAACTCACACCTATGGAGAGAATCATGGTGGATGTTGCAGATGGAGGAGCATTGGTGGACAAGACACCAGTAGTTGCATGTGCGTTGATCGATAAAATGGCCCAAAACTCACAACAATTTGGTGATAGAGGTACAACACATGTCAGGGGAGTACATCAGGTAAGTCCTTCTTCTCTTGAGAGTCATTTGATTGATAACAAGTTAAAAAAATTGAAAACTATGGTGAGGCATATTCCTTTGGAAAAAAAGACATCCCTACCCCCTCCTTCAAGGCCTTGTGGCATTTTCACTGAGATAATTTACCCAACTGACTGTTTCCCACAACTACAAGATATAGAGGATTGTGCAGCAGTATTCCTAGGGAAACCATATCAGCAAAAATAACAGACATACCCCCAAAAGAAGTTTGATTCATTTGCTCAAACATAAAACCAAGGGTGGAAGGATCAATCGTACATGTGGTATGGCTATGGACAATAACAAAGGCCCCCTTCTCAACAAAACTTCCAGCAGCCTCCAACTTACCAACAAGGTTTCCAACAACCCCAAAGGAGATTTGAAGCCCAAACATCAAAAAGCCAACAACAAGGGAATCCCCCACCAAAGGTAGATTCTAATACTTATGATCTTTTGAAACAAATTGTTCTTAATCAACAGAATGATCTGAAGAGTCAAGGTTCAGAGCTGAGGGAGTTAAAGACACAAATGAACCAGATTGCCACTGCCCTCCATGAACTGGTAAGTAAGAATTCTGGAAATCTACCATCCCAACCTAATCCAAATCCCAAGTATAATGTCAGTTCCATCACATTGAGAAGTGGGAAGCAAACAAATGATGATTCTCCACCTACCATTCCACCTGGATTCACCTCAAATCTAGAGAAGCCGCATTCCATACAAACTGATGAGAAATCCAAGGAGAAAGATAAAGGTAATAAAAAGATTGATGATTTTCCTCCCAAACCCCTTCCATTTCCAAATAAATTTGTACAAACCAAGAAGATGGATGAAGAGGCGATGCAAAAAAAAAGTTTTGGATACATTCAAGCATGTGGAGATCAACATCCCTTTACTTGAATCCATCAAGAAAATCCCAAGGTATGAAATTTTTTTAAAAGAACTTTGTACCAATCGAAGAGGGCTCAAGGGAAATGAGAGGATAAATCTTGGAAGGAATGTGTCAACACTCATTACACCAACTCTAGTAATGCCTATAAAGTGCAAGGATCTAGGGAAATTCACCATCCTATGCACCATAGTGGAGTTGCACTTTTTTTATGCACTTTGTGATTTGGGAGCTTCCATAAATGTGATGCCTCACTCTGTATTCTCTTTTTGGCAGGTTGGTGAGCTAAAACCGACGAGAGTAGTGGTGCAGTTGGTGAATAGAGCTACGGAATATCTAGTGGGAGTCCTTGAGTATGTACTTGTCTGGGTAAGAGAAAAGATCTTCCCAGTATATTTCTATGTGCTTAACATGGAGGATGATCAGGTAAGTTCTCATGCTCCCATTATCTTAGGTAGACCCTTCCTCAAAACTGCAAAAAAAATCATAAATGTTAACAAGGGTAAACTTTCCATGGAATTTGGGGATGAAGTTGTGATATTTAATGTTATGGATTCCATGAAGTACCCCTCATAGGATCATTCTGCATTTTTTATCTCCCATTTTGAACCACCAAATAAAAACCCCATGGAATTTTATTGTTCGATGCTTAGGGAGATTATGAGTATTGGTTCTAGTTTTATGTCTAAGAGTACTTCCACACCTATTTCTAATGCAAAAGACTCTCTTAGATTTGATTTTGAAATGGAATCATACTCTGATTTTGATCATGTGAACTCTAATTATGACATGGATGTTGAGTATGTTGATGGATTTGATACTTTATTCTCTAATTTTGATTATGTATATTCTGATACTGATGCTCTTTGTGCACATATTTCAATTCCTTCTATGTCTCCATCCATACACCACCCCCCCTACACTGGAACTCAATCCATTACCAGAAAATATCAAATACTCATACTTGTTAAGTGGTGAGAAATTACCTGTTATCATTGCTAACAATCTCCCTTTTGAACATGAAGAAAAACTTTTGAATATTTTAAGGGAGAACATCAGGGAAATCAGGTGGACCTTAGCTGACATATCAGGTATTAGCCCCTCCATTTTCATGCATAGGATTCTTTTGGAGGATGGGGCTAAACCGGTGAGGCAACAACAAAGGAGACTCAATCCAACCCTTCTGGAGGTTGTTAAAAAAGAGGTTGAAAAATTGCTCGAGGCAGGTATAATCTATCCCATTTCAGATTCTAAGTGGGTAAGTCCTATTTAGGTTGTGCCTAAGAAAAGTGGTGTTACTGTTGTTAAAAATGAGAAAGATGAGTTAGTTCCAATGAGGGTACAAAATAGGTAGCGTGTGTGTATTGATTATAGGAAACTAAACTAGTCCACTCGCAAAGACCATTTCCCCCTCCCATTTATTGATCAGATACATGAGAGACTAGCTGGGAAAACACATTATTGTTTCTTGGATGTATTTTCTGGATATTTTTAGGTTCTTATTGCTCCGGAGGATCAGGAGAAGACAACATTCACTTTTCCTTTTGGTACGTTTTCCTACCGAAGGATTCCATTTGGACTTTGCAACGCCCCAGGTACCTTCCAACGATGCATGGTGAGTATTTTTCTCTGATTTTATTGAGACCTGCATGGAGGTATTCATGGATTATTTTACAATGTGTGGGTCTTCATTTGATGCATGTCTAAGTAGTTTTTGAAAGGTGTTGAATCGTTTTATTGAGAATAATCTGGTCCTAAACTTTGAAAAGTGTCATTTCATGGTAGAACATGGCATTGTCTTAGGGCATGTAGTGTCAAAACATGGTATAGAGGTTGATTGATCTAAGATAGACATTATTTCATCCTTACCCTATCCTTCATGTGTTCGTGATGTTAGATCTTTCCTAGGGCATGCATGATTTTAGCAGTGCTTCATCAAAGATTTTAGTAAGATTGCTCTTCCTATGTCATGATTACTTCAAAAGGATTCTAATTTTGTGTTTAATAATTCTTGCAGGACTTCCTTTGATGAGCTAAAGAAGTGTCTGACCACTCCACCGATCATACATCCCCCATGGTGGGAGATTCCTTTTGAGCTTATGTGTGACGCCTCCAACTTTGCAGTTGGAGCTGTCTTATCTCAGAGGGCGGAGGGACGTTCCCATGTGATTGCCTATGCATCGAGGACACTAGATTAAGCCCAATCAAACTACACAACCATGGAAAAGGAGTTTCTTTCTGTCATATTCACTTTAGATAAATATTTTTCACATTTATTGGGCTCTAAAGTAGTTGTTTTTTCTGACCACGCAGCTCTGAGGTACCTCCTAAAGAAGCCAAATGCAAAGCCCAGGATGATCCGATGGATGCTCCTTCTTCAAAAATTTGATATTGAGATGAAGGACAAAAAGGGGTCATAAAACTTGGTATGCGGATTTAGTTAACTACCTTTTTTCCTTTGAAATCCCTGCAAATTTAAAGAAACATCAAGTCCAAAAATTAAATATTGAGTCAAGATTTTATGTTTGGTATGATACATACTTATGGTGCGTGTAGTGACCAAGTTATTATGAGGTGTGTTCCCGATCATGAGTTTGAGTCTATTTTTCAATTTTGTCATACACTTGCTTGTGGTGGACACTTTGGACCCCAACGGATAGCTAGGAAAGTTTTGTACTCTGGATTATATTATCCTAGATTATTCCATGATGCCCATGTGTTTTGTAAGTCATTCTCTCATTTCCAACACACTGGGAACATTTCTAGGATACATGAGATTACCCAAAAACCCATACTATTCTGTGAGATTTTTTATGTATGGGGAATTGATTTTATGGGTCCTTTTCTTAGTTCATTTAGATTTTTATATATTTTGGTTACAGCTAATTATGTGAGTAAATGGGTGGAGGCTAAGGTTACCAGGACTGATGATTCTCATGTTGTTGTGGACTTTGTCAAAGCACAGATTTTTTGTAGGTTTGGAGTACCGAAGGCCATCATCAGTGACCAAGGGACACACTTCTGTAATAGGAATTTTTCTTCTCTTCTTCGGAAGTATGGGGTGACACACAAGACATCAACACCATACCACCCTCAAACAAATGGTCAGGCTGAGGTTTCAAATAGGGAATTGAAAAAAATTTTGGAGAAAACTGTGCAGCCAAATAGGAAAGATTGGAGCAAGCACGTGGATAATGAATTGTGGTCTTATAGGACAGCATACAAGACACCCATTGGTATGTCCCCATTTCATATTGTTTTTGGGAAATCATGTCATCTCCCCATGGAGGTTGAGCATCAGGCTTATTGGGCTATAAAGAAATGCAACATGGATTTGGCCCAAGCTGGAATCCAAAGGAAGCTGCAAATTCAAGAGCTTGAGGAGATTTTATTGTCTTCATATGAGAACAAAAGGCTCTACAAGGAAAGATCAAAAGCATCTCATGATAGAATGATCCAACAAAGGGAGTTTCATGTTGGAGAGATAGTCCTTCTCTACAGTTCACGACTGAAGCTGATGCCTGGTAAGTTGCATTCCAGATGGTCAGGTCCTTATGTTGTGACTAATGTTTTTCCTTATGGTGCAGTGGAGATCACACAAGAGAACATAGGAAGAAGATTTACAGTCAATGGGAAACGTTTGAAGAGATACATTTAGGGACTTCCTACTGATGTAGTAGATTGTATCACACTGCATGACCCCAACATCACATGAACACATCAGGTTGTTTCTAACCCTTTAACTTTTTTTTATTCTTTGTCCTATTTAAAATTATACATTTCATGTGCATATATTATCTCATGGGTTCACATTGAGGACAATGAAATATTTTAAGTGTGGGGGAGGGAACCATTTAGTTTAGTAATTTTAATTGTTTTCCTGTTTTTTAAAAAAAATAAAACAAAACAAAAAAATTGTGTGTTTTTCAAATTTTGTGTGTTCATTTTTCAATTTTCTGTGTGTTTTTGAAACTTTTGAGCTGAAATTATTCTCATCACCATTTTGAAATCCATATCAATAAGTGAAACAATTTATCCCTTGAAACTAAGCTTAAATGAATGCTGAAATGACTTTGTTTCATGTTCAAATATTTAGTAATTTCATGAAAAGTACACTAAATTTTGAATCCCATGCCACATCTCACTGTCTTTATATTTGAAATCACTTTATTGTGAGGATTCTGAACCATTATTTTCATATTCTTTACATTCACCTCACTTATTGAGAGAACCAAACCATGCTTGATTAAACCAGAATTTGATTTATTCCTGTCAAAACTTGAGGGGTTGAGGTACTTATGTTTAAAGTATTGACGCATTTGTTTGGTATTAAATTCCATATTTCAAAGAAACTTTTTTATAATGGCCTACCTTGAACATTAAATCCTTTTAGCCCTTAGAATTCATGAAAATCCTGTTAGGTTAGCCACATTACAAGCCAATTTTCTCTATCCAACCAAATCTTAAAGTGAAATTGCATAATCTAGTTGAACTTAAGTGTGGGTAAATCTATCTTGTGTTGAGCTACGACATTCTGTGATACTTTGGGTGGAAATTTAAATTCTAAATAGATGTGTTTGTTGCTGAAAAAAAATCATTCTATTGAAATCTGTGTCTTTTCTGGAGCTTTCATGACAAGTGAAGTTGTGCCTTTCTGGAGCTTCTAAAAAGAAAGAAAGTCATGCCTATCTGGAGCTTTCACGAAAAACTATTTTGGAGAAGATTGACATTTTTGTTGCTAAAATGATGAATGGGGTAAACGTTCCATGACTTTTCATGATGATGTATCTGAATTGATATTGTGGGGATTAATGAGGAGACCATATTTAAGTGAAAATTAGATTAATGCAATTTTGCTTTAAAAAGAGTCAAGCCCTCCTCAATCAGCCTCATAGTTTTTCACATCTAAATCCTACCAACCGAAAACCACAGAACAACCTTGAAAAATCCTCATGAAAACATATGTACTTAACTCACATTGGGTGGTGATTTAGGAATTTATCAAGCCTATGGTGACCCTTGTATGAGTTTGGATGAGAAAGACATTGCAAAAATATTAATATTTGTGTGATAAGTGAAAATTCAAGCGAGGTAAGTGTTTTGTGCATGGGAGGATAAATGAATTAGAAATATATTGAATGATATAAATGGAGAACTTGAAATAAGTTTTTTTATGAGGCATGATATCTTTTGATTCTTGGTGTGGAATTGATGGATCTCAATGATATGTGTTTTAAAATTCGTTTTGATTTGATATTGATGTTTACTTGATATGAGGTTTTTCCCAGAAGTGCAAAAGGGTAAGTATGGGAGAGTTGATAAAACACTATTTTTTTGAATATTTTATTAATAATAAATGATATAATTTCCTCACATTATGATATATATGTTCAATTATGGAATATTTGGGATTAGATCATTCATTTTCAAATTAGATGAAAATTTCAGTTTTACCCTTTTAAAATTCACTATAGTATTTCAGGAATAAATATTTTTCAGTAAGTTATTTTGACTTAAAATTTTGTAACTATGTTCCTGACTTAATGGTATACAAATTCTATTCAGGACATGGGAGTTGGATCGTGCATATGAGTGGAGTAAATGGACCATGAAGACAAAGCTAGACTGAACTATCCAGATTGGACATCACTTCACCATTTGGGTTGTATCCTCTTCATACGGGTTTGGATTGGGCCTCACTTTTGAATAAACCTCGGGGAAATGATTTCGAACAAATCGTCCTTCTAGAAGGATGGCCAATTCACGCGTTTTAGAGGTCAACTATCTGGTGAAACTTGGAATAAAATATTTGGCTGAGTTTTCACTTCACACTTAAAAAAGTTATGTAACCCTAGACCTCACAAACTCTATTTAAAGGGGTTTTTCACTCTTTGGGAGGGCTGTTAGAGGATTTGGGAAGGTTTGGTAGAAAGGGTGTCTCTTGGGAGACCCTAAAAACTCTTGGAATAAGTAAGGCTTTGTGCAAACCTCTCTTCCAAAAAGGCTTTCCTCTCCCACCTCTTTTTTGTATTTCTTTTTTTTTCTTGTTTGTATCTTGAATTTTTCTTCAATTAATCTTATGTTTTCTTCCCTTTTATTCTTATATTAATCTTCTTAATTGGGTTGGAATCAAGGGTGTATACAAGATTGGTTTCTACCCTTTCAATCCTTTTCTCATGCAAAACGTCTCCACGATGACCACACCACCCATGGAAGAGTAGTTTGTTTTAGTGATTGATCTATCTTCTACCCTCTTACTCGAATGGCCCGAAGGCCTTATTTTTTATTTTATTATAGATAATACCCCTTTTAAGGGTTGAAAGAGAACCCGTACATGACCCGTAGGCCCAAGGATCAAGGCCCGAAATGACCCGAAATACATGACCCGAAGGCCCAGAGGCATACCATGCCCAATACATGACCCGTAGGACCAACCCACTAGAACTGCCCCTCCCCATCTTCTGCATCATTGATTACCTTTAGCTCCCCACCTGCATTGCTGATCGGCTAGCATTGCCCCGTACAAAGCTGCACGGTTCCTGGTCCCGATGGCGGTTGTCATACCCTCTCATTCTTCCAATCCGGTTAGCTCTGCTTCTGGTGACTGCTACTGGTGCTCTGATCCTCATCTGGGGCCTACTCTGTGTGAACTGGGATACTTCATCATCTTCAATTGCCCGAAGGCCCTATGGCTTAAAGGCCTTTGATGGCTTGAAGGCCCTGAGACCCGTAGGCCCAAATTGGTGTCCCGAAATCCCAAATCAGGTGAATAGTCTGGCTGCTACAGTTTCGAACAGTGCCTGCTACAGTGCTGATACAGTACCCCCAGAAATTCACCTCCACCCGATTTTGAACCAGGGTCTTTTGGGTGCCAAGAAGGAGCTCTTACCACTTGGGTACAGGCTCGTTGGCTATCTTCTACCCTCTTCATTTAATTATTTGGAATCATTGAGCTACTGTAATTCACTTAATATGATCCATGAATTGTGTTTTTAAATTATAAGTAACTAAGCAAGAAATTGAACAATTAACACAAAAACACGCGAGGTCGAGATTTTGTGTAAATTGTGAGAGCGCAATCTTAATCGGTAATACAAGACCACACGGGATAAATTTGTAGAGTTCAAATATAATCCCTAAATACAATTCATCCTCATTTATAGAATGGATATTTTTTCTAATTAACCAATTACCATAAGCTAATCTTATAACAACAATCAAAGAACTGTGTTGTGATTGCGTGTTCTGAAGCTATCCTAGGGTTTAAGTAATTTCATCTTTGTGGTTAAGTTAACTCTCATAGGGTTCGAGGGTTAAAAAATTAGGGGATCATAATTAAGTGGATATTGATTTAAATGATAATGATTAATAAGTAAATGAAGAGGTAGAGTTATATCGATTATGCCTTTTAATTATTTTCTAAAAAAACATCTTCTTGTTGTGTCTTTTTAATCAAACTTCATTTCAAAATTAAAAACAAAAAAAATGCAATCTTCTTCCAGAAAACTTGTTCAAGTTTTATAAACGATAAACAACAACCCCCCACCCTTTAAAGTAGTGTTTTAATTATATTCTATTTAAATTTTATAATACCTTTAAGAAGTTGTTTTAATTTACTTCCTCCTTTGAGAGACAACCTTGGTCAGCCACTCTGCTACACCTAAGTACCCAAAAACCACTAATCATTTGAGGGCGCCCACGATAGAACCTTTCAATACACCCAAAAGTTTCCAAGATGTACCATCTCTTGAGGATTCAGTTTTGGTGGCCTCGGATGAAATGGGCAGTAACGGAGGTTGGGGAAAATGATTGGTGTTCCATCAAGTGAAGGATGATAACCATGTTCTTAGTGGTTTTTTGCAGCCCTTAGATGTCCCCAAGTGAAAGTGGGATGAAATATCAATGGATTTCATCACAGGGTTACCTAGGGATCCGTGATATTATGATGAAATCTAGGTAGTAGTGAATCGGATGATGAAATTGGCACACTTCATGGCAATTAAGGAGTCGAGTGAAGTGGATGTCTTAGCTTAGAGGTATGTGGATGAGGTGGTGCAGCTATATGAAGTTACAAGATCTATTATCTTGGACAGGGATACACGCTTTACCTGATGAGTCTAGAGGGGATTGTATCATGCTTTTGGCACTAATTTATGCCTTATCGCTACCTTTCACCCTCAAACAGATGGGCAGTTAGAGTGGACCATCTAGATATTGGAGGACATGTTGTGAGTATGCGTCTTGGATTTTGGTGGGTCTTGGGGTGACACTTTCCCTTAGTTGAGTTTTATTACAATAAAATATATCACTCTTCCATTGACAAGGCTCTATTTTAAGTCATGTATAGAAGTTTATTACGTTCACCCTTGTGCAAGATAGAGGTTAGGGAGACAGTTGTTCTTGGTCCAGAGGTAGTGCAGACCATGAAAGATAAGGTTTAGATTTTCTATGAGAGGATGAAGGTAGTGTGGGACTGGAATAAGTCATATTCCAATCATAGGAGGAGTCCCTTGTATTTTGAGGTTGGGTACCATGTTTTCTTGAAGGTTTCCCCTCGATTTGGGCAGCGGAGGTTTGGCAGAAGGGAGTAATATTTCTCTAAGGTTCGTCAGACCCTTTGAGGTGTTGTGGAGATTTGGTGATGTGGCATACCAATTGGCACTACTAGCACAGTTGTAGAAGGTCCATGACATATTTCAAATCTCTCAACTTTTTCAGTATCTTCATTATGACTTCCATGCCATTGACTGGGGAGAGTTAGACATCGAGGGTGATGCAACGTTCGTGGAGCAACTAGTGGAGATCTAGGATCATCGAGAGAAGGTGCTACATGGACAAACCATTCCTTTGGTTCATGTGTTGTGGAGGCATGGTTTCCTAGAGGAGAGTACTTGGGAGTGAGAAGGGTAGATTCATATCCATTACTCTGAGTTTTTTTGAGTTTTTCCTTGTCCTATTTTTCTCTATAATTCTTGATCCTTGTTTTATATGAGATGAGTTGTTTCCTTATTTTATAATGTGTGATAAAGTCCTAACACGTGAAGAAGGGAGGATCTAATTCCTAATCAGGATTCATTAATTAATATGTGATTAAACTTGTGTGGGAAATTTAGTGATTCCCAGAGTGGATAGTATCTTAACATGGAGGAAGGAACTCCCTGATTCATGTGTTTGAACAATGTGTTTTTTGGTTCTTGTGTGGTGTGTCTTGTGGTCAGTTGGGTAGTAGATGTTAGAGGAGGTGTTCTTGGATATTGAGGTTTCACTCCAGGTTTCAAACAACACAGGGTGGTTTATCATTTAACTTTGATGATGGTATCAGTGTTACAACTTTAGTAAGATCCTTGAGAGGTATCTCACAAGGTGGTTGTTCGTACCCCTCTTCTTCTGGGTTTAGTTTTGAATTATCAAGGGTGAGAATAGTTTGAGAGGTATCTAATGTAATGGATCAGACCTATCTGATCTATTCCTTTCTGGAAATCCATTGTTTGAGGTGTTTAAGGAGCTCAGGGTGAATCGTTTCAAGAGTTTGATAGTTTTTCTAGCTTTCTAATGGTAGGTGGCATCGGTGGGTCGCATCGGTGACTCACTGTTGGTGAGTGGCGTTGATGAGTGGCATCTGTAGGTTGGTCATTGGTAGGATGAGTGTCGGTGACTTGCATCGGTGATTCAGGCATAGGTGAGTGGAGTTGGTGAGTCATGTCATTGACTGGTGTCGGTGAGTCGCGTCAGTGACTCACGTCGGAGACTCACCCATCGGTGAATCATTTCCAGTTTTTTTCCCAATTTTTCTAGTTTCACTCCTCTTACATTTTATTTTACATTTAATGAGGTATCTATTATATTTAAGTGGTTTTAAAGTAATTTCAATGGTTATTAATCATATTTTAAATTCCTAATGCTCAGGGGGCTTTTAAATAGTTAAACCATGTAATCTTGATTGTTATGTGACTTTAATGTCATTTGAAATTGTCTCCCTCCCATTGATATAGGATCTGTCTCTTCTAAGACAATATCTTCTCTTCCCCATGTGTTTCTATTTTATATTGGTGCACCCATATCCTTTCTTCCTCATGAATTTTTGTGTTGTGTTGTGTCCTTTGGATTCTGTTTTCCTTGGAGTTTCCTGTTACTTTCACGAACCTCTATTTTGGTACAAAGAGGATTTGTTGATTGACTGTTGTTCCAAGTAGGGATCCCTTTATTTCTTTTTATTGTGTATCATACAAGGTGGGTGTAATCATGTATCTTATTCAATACAGTTGGATCCATGTTTAAGAAAGATAATAATAAGTAATAAATGAGTGGCTGGGAAGATGATGATGATCGTATTTTTTTATCTGTTATCTTTGATCCATGTTGGGTTTTTTTCTGGCTAAATTCCATCTAAAAACCATGGTCATTGGTGGTATTTGCTTGTGCACGAGTGATGCTTTATTCTTGTTGTTTATCCCCTATTGAACTTATATAATTGTGAATTTGATTAACCACATATATTTAGTTAAATAAATGGATGAACTAGGATCAAACATATTCTATGAATACCCCTGAATAATGAAAGTGGAACTAAAGAATGAGTACTACTAAATATAAATACATAGTGAGTGTTTGGTGTGGTTGTGTGCTTTGTGTGGTTCTGTTCAGCCTTGTATCTTATATTGATCATGTGTTTTTGTGTCTAGGGGAATGGATGTGTGTATGGGGTGGTACGGGTGGTGTAATGTAATCTTATATAGAGATATTGGTTTATTGTGAAATGGATAAACTTGTTGTGCAATGGGACTACATCAGGGTTATATTATGGTTTTTGGGGTGTGGTATGTTTATACAGCAGGATTTTCAGGTTGGTTGTGATGAGTTGTGTTGTGGGGATTGGTTGTAAGTTGGGGGTTTGATTATTGAGATAAAGGATAGGGAATCATGACTTTGAATAATGATAATGGAAGTGGTTGGCTTGGGTTCTAGGTGGGGATGAATTATGAATTGGGGTGTTCTATCATAGTTTTTTTCCTTTGTTTGGCTTGGTTGTGAGGCTGGTTATGTGTTGTGGTTGTTAGTTTCCCGGGTAAAGATGGAATAACTGGTAAATTCTTAATAACATTAAATTTATTGTGTGTTAAGAAGATTTATTTTATCAACTTTAGAAGTGATTTTCATTCATCCCGATACCTGCATTTAGAGGTAGTAGTAAAGGTAGTTTTGTGGGCTTATTGTTGTTTTGAACCCCATAGGTTGGGATGAGTGTTTTATGCCTATATATATATACTTGTATTTCATTGTGATTTCTATATGCACCCCACCCTAGTTGGGTGCTATGCACCAAACACCCCCCTTTGTTATGGGGGAGGGTGTATTTCACAAACATCCTGGTGGGAGGAAGGATGGTTGTCCACCCGCTCTTCCCTGCTCCCTCTTCTAGGCAGTGATAGCCCAAGATTCTTTAGGCAAGTTGTGGTTTGTGAGGCCCAGGTGTGTGAGGGAAATTTTTACTTCCTAGGTGTCTTCGGGATGAGATGTGTTGTAGTTCCCAGGTATATTCAGAATGTGGTGTGTTTTGGTTCCCATGTGTCTTTGGTATATGGTGTGGTTTGTGTCCCAGGTGTCTATGGGTGGGATGAGAAGTGGTTGTGAGGCCTAGGCTTCTATGGGCGGGATGTGGTTTCATATGTTCGGAAGAGGTTTGAGCACTCAGACGTCTTCCGTTAGGGTGTGAGAGCAGCTAATTAGTGGTAAAGTGGTGTGGGGAACCCAAACATCAAAGTTATTACTATATTACTTTACTTTATTTGCATTACTTGTTGAGTGTACCTTGGTGAGATTGGGGTGATTATCATACCTTATTAGGTGCTATTGGTTTCTGTTATTTTCTCAAAGGTCCATTATTATGCTTCTCCCACTTGTACATGAGTGACTTTGGTTTTCCCTACTAAGTATACTTGAATGCTCAACCTATGTATATATGACTATTTTTAGGTTTCTAGTAGGATTACATGGACCGTGTTGGACCATACTAGCTCGGGTCATGATAGTTGTTGCATCGTTTCTTAGTTTTACTTTTGGTACTTTCTTTAGATACTTTTGTGTTTGTATCGGTATTCATTTTGAACATGCATGGGGGATGGTTTGGCTTTTCTTTTATCTATATATATATATATATATATATATATGTCTTGGAGTTTTTTAAGGTTGATACATCTTATCTTCCGATCTTGGTTACTATAAAAAGGGTAATGCATCCCATTTTGTGCGATTTATATACCCTTGGTGCTGGTCACCACCCTAGGGCCTATTAGAGGTGGGACTCATGGGTCATTATCTCTCTTCCTTCATTTCCAACTTAGGAGGTGCATCTTTGGAGGGAGGGGGTCATGAAAAGTATAATCTAGCAGGTGCATATAAAATTTAAGTGTGGAGATACAACAGAGTAAAACAAACATGTAAACTGTAAATGGGTCCTCTATGGTTCCCAAAGGACACTAGGTTAATGTTTCCTGCATCAGCATGGGCCAGAATATCTCTGAACATGTTCCACCATACATATATATATCTATAATCATGTGTATATATGTATATAGATATATATTTATATATATGAACTATATAAAAAGATACATATATAGCCATATATATATATATGTGTGTGTGTGTGTGTGTGTGTGTGTGGTGCTAGCTTGGACATGAGGCGTAGATCAGGCATGCATGCCTAGTCACAAGAGTCTCATATGGTATAAAGGGGCTTCATTCTCGAGTATCACAAGTATGTGGGATTCCATGCTCAAGCACCAAAAATTTATGGGACGCCATGTTTGGGTATCATAAGTATATGGGATCCCATTCCTGGGTATCACAAGTATAATGGGAACTATACTCGAGTATCATAATTATATGGGATTCCATGCCCGAGTATCAAAAATGTATTGGGATGTCATGCCTGAGTATCATAATCATATGGGACTTCATGCCCGAGTATCACAAGTTTAATGGATTCCATGCCCGAGTATCACAAGTATATGGGACTCCATGACTGAGTATCAAAATATATAGGAAACCATTCTTAAGTATCACATTTATATGGGATACCATGGCCAAGTATCACATTTAATATTTAAAAGTCATTCTTGTTTTATTAAAATCCAAAATATTATTTATAAAGCATTTACATTTTATTCAGTCAATGGAATCATCCATTAATTACATTGGAGTCACATGTAGTGTTCATACCACTCACATCCATTTATTTCAATGTAATAATTTCCTCTGGACATCAATCCAAGACCTCTTATATGGTGTTTTGTCCATATAAACATTCAAAAATTCAAAGGGAATCTCATAGTAAAACCTAAAAAGGTGGAACTAGTTGGATGGGTTAACCTCTATCAAGGAAAAGGGTGTATAAGGTCATTCCTAACATGTCTAACAAATTCGATTAAAGAAGTTATAGTTTTGAGTCAATGCATGAAAATTCTAGTATTGGGCACGATGGTGCATGTTATAAAACAACTCAACTTTCGGGAAAAATTACTAGACCACCTACCTTATGGAAATAGATGATTCCTCCTCCTGTATTGGCTCAAGATTTGAAGTGGAACTATAGAAATTAGTGAAATAGACAAATGACCTGAAAATAGGGAAAAAGTACTCACATGGATTTAGTATTCCATACAATATGATAAATGAAGGAAGGAAGTAAGAGGATTAGAGAGCTTATCGGTACGCTTCCAACGTGACAGATAGTGATGAAATCAGAGCTCATATAGATTATTTTCCTCCAAACATAAGGATAAGGGGAGGAGGGAGACTCCACTATGCTGCTGCTATTGTGTGTGGAAATGAAATAGAAAATAGTTAAAAGGGGTGAGGGTAAAAAAGGTAAATTAATCCTTTAATTAAGGGGCATGAGGTATTTACGATAGAAATGAGAAACCTACGCCATAAATATCCCTTTTCACAGAGCCTGGTCATAGGTATTATCTAACAAATTTACATTTTATTCCATAAGATATCCACTTACAAAATAAGATCCCCCTTATGGGGTATTCTACCGAACACCTATGGTATAATGATGATTTATGTTATAAATATATAGTTTACGACATAAACTTTCTACAAAAAAAACCTACAAAAGCTGCAGAACCATCCTAAATCTAGAAAAACCAATACTAGGGTCCCAAAAAAATAATGAAAAATTAAGGAATCATACCTCAAAAGGGTATATGATCATCATCTAATAATTAACTGCTGAAATTTTATAATCTTCCTACCATTGCTTCTGAGATTTTGGCCTCTGATGCATTGAGGTCATCGGGATTTTGGACTGCTAAAGCCTTATCACCTTTGACTCTCTACATTAAGGCCTCTCTGGATGCCTCAATATCTTATATTGATCTGGGACCGCTACCCAGGCCCTCTTTCAAATAGGTTCTCTGTCATCCCCATTCTTTCTTTGATCAAGGAGGAATTCCCTCACCAGTGGGTCACCATGAAATATTATGACTTCATCAAGGCTTGGTGATCTTTCCCCATATCTTTTAGGTATTGGTGTTTTCATCTATGTTTATGGTCGATGTCATCTTAGTTTGGAAGGGATTCATTGAGGGTGGTGGTCTGGATCTCATTACTAGGCTTGCCTCTACCGTTTCAGATTGCTTATCTCTTGCACGAGATCGAGAACTCAATCGGTGTATTCCTTTGTGATGATGAGAGAACACTTTGTCTCAAGGATGTGTTGATGGAGCAGATATGCATTGATCTAGATCTCACTACTCCTCTGTCATTGAGGATCACTCTTAGAGTGGAAGGAATAGAGGGTTGGTCAAAACCTTTGTCCTACCCTTCAATACCACTCTTTTGTTTGGTATGTATTCTTTAAGGGAATTCATTGTCTGCCTATCGTAGACAGCATTCGAAGTTCACGGAATGCTACCAACCAGGGATCCAATGCAGTGATGGGGATTCGAAGTCACATGTGTTCACTATTTCTAATTATACTATATATGTTGAGGGAGACGTTGCAACATCTTACATGAAGCTTCATTCAGTTTTTTAGTAAGAGGGGTTTATGGATGATAGGGTTCCTTCTCCCTCTGGAATTGACGATCCTCTATGCATGGATTTGATTCCCTCCAGTAAATCTGGTGCAGGTTTTGTTTTTCCTCTTCCTTGAGAATAGGTTTATGCTTTCTTCTAAATATTTTCAGGTAATATTGTGTTATTTCATTCTTAAATAAAATCATCTAATATTTTTGTCGGGAGTGCATCGAGAGTGTTCATTGGGTGTGATCTGTTGGTCTAAAATTCTATTTATCAGTTGGAAGATTTGGGCTCTACATTTGTTTAGAAATATAATTCTTATACTTTGTGCTCTGGGATGTTGCACAAGGAGATTAAGGAGAATGGTTTACAAGAGTTGGGGTCACACCATTAGGAGTGTTCGAGAGAGGCCCTCAAGACTTTTTCTTTATCAAATTGTTTCAATATCCTGTTATAGGTTCTGGAGGAATTCTCTCTGGAGGATTCTGTGTCGCCTTCTCCAGTTAGAGGCATTTTCACCAAATCTCATTATAAACTGTATCATAGTTCTCATTCAAGAGATTCTAAAGGCTAGATGTTGTCTAGGGATAAGTCTAGGGGCCCTCAAAATCAATGATATCGCTCATTATTTGGAATGCCCGGGCCTGGGGGCATAGGTTAAATCTGATTTTCTTTTATTTTGGATTTGATGCACAAAAGCATCCATGGTTACAATCCTTAAACATAAATAGCTCTATTAAAAAATACATAACTTTGTAGTGAGGCTTTGCATGTGAGGTTTTCTGCATGATGATCTAATCAATCATCATATTTGGATCTTCTGGAGTAGTGATGTTTCAGAGGACCAGTTGGAATCTTATAGCCAGCATCTATCTATGAAGATCAATGAGGGATATCAAGGGTTCATATTCTCCTTAGTCTATGCCTAGTGTAAGCCCAGGGAGAGGGAAGCCTTGTGGAAAAGTCTGAAGAATTTTGATCAAGGGAATTCAACATGGTTTTTTGGGGAGATTTTAATGTCATTATGGATCTTATGGATAAGAAAGGAGGTGAAATGGTTCTCAATAGTGACTGCCAAGCCTTTGCATCCTGCACTTCCCGCAAAATTTTATTGCATTTGGGTTTTGTGGGAAGTAAATTTATATAGTCCAACAACCAAAGAGATCATTTTTTCACCTGGTGTAGATTGGATCTATGCTTTTCTAATATTCAATAAATTACCAATTTTCTGAATGTAAGGGTGGAACATCTGGTGCGATCTTTATCTAACCATGCTCCCCTCCTCATTAAGTTGGAGTAAGGATCAGTGAATAATAGGCATTTTTCTATTCCAACTAATGTAAAATGGACAGTAGTTTCCATTAAATGGTGCTTTCATCTTGGGTTAAGCCCATCCAAGATAGACGTTGTATGGGTTTACACAACAAATTAAGGAGAACCAAAGAAGACCTTCAGAATTGTTACATCAAAAGACCCAATCGCTCGGTTAATATGGAGGAGATAAAAGATTAAATTGAACATCTTGAGAGAAGGATGGAAGATAACCGGGGTGAGTAAATCTTTGTAAACCTAATAGAAATGAAGAATATTCTTGTTGTATTACTCTTGGATCAAGAAATAATTGCCCATGAGATATCCAGGCCAACTTGGATTAGAGAGGAAGATAAAAATTCAGACATTTTCTAGGTCTTCATCAAAGAAATGAGATGTGAAAATGTTCCTAATATCTAAATGGATAATGGGTCTTTTACTCAATAGATTAAGGTCGTGGAATTTATGGGCTTTTATTATTTCAAAAAAATTATTGGCTGATCCTAACCCATCTATGAAGGAAGGATATTCATATGAACAAAATGAGCTATTTAAATTTCTGTCTAGAGTGGTGTCCAATGAGGTGAATATTTATTTGGAAAAAACACCAGATAAAGATGATATTTGGGAGGTATTTCGGCCCCTTAATGTTGAGAGCTCTTCGAGGCCGGATGGTTTTCCAGGGTCCTTCTACATCAGCTTTTGGGAGCTGGTAAAAAGGGAGTTGTTTGAGGCCATTTAGGATTTTTTTCAAAGGGGGACATCTGCCTTAGGTTTCTTATGCGTCGACTCTAATTCTCATCCCAAAATTGAAAGACCCCTCTTCACTTAATCAATATAGGATAATTAGTATGTGCAATTTCTTATTCAAGTTCCTTATAAACATTCTCAATAGAAGACTTGTGGTCCATCTTCCTCAATGGGTCTCTGAAAATCAGTAGGGATTTATCAAAAGGAGATATACCCAATCATCCATTTCCATGGTACATGAATTGGTGGGGGGATATAAACATTAAATCACCTAGTTACAATGTGGTGATAAAAGTTGGCATGCACAAAGCCTATAATAAAATGGAATAGAACTTTATCATTAAAGTGTTGGCGAAAATGGGTTTCTCCCGAGGGGTTGTGGACCTACTGTTTTGAATCTTCATCTCACCATGGATAGATATCTCTTTCATGTGGAATCAATTCATGTTTTCCAAACCCAATCGTGTATTTTGTTAGGGATATCCACTTTTCCCAACCTTTTCAGTTTGGTGAAAGACACCCTTAGCACATATCTAGAGGGGAAAGTTCTTAGTCAAAGCCTTCATCTATATCATGGAAGATCTAGTACCATTGAAATATCATATATCTTTTTTTTATGACATGATGTTTTTCTTGAGTGGTAATAGGCATAACATTATAAAATTTAACAAGATCATGGAAAATTACTATAATTGGAGTGTTCATGCCATCAATAGGGAGAAAAGTAGTGTGTTTATCTCAAAATGGTGTTCGGAAAGAAGGGGGGAAATATTTAGGATCCATTGGTCATTCATAAGAAATAATTCCCTATAGAATATCTAGGAGATCATTTGTGCTGAGAAGGCTTCGGATTCATCACTTTGATGGACTAGGTGGTAAAATTACAACCCACATTACAAATTAGAATAATTGGTTTCTATATTTTGGGGGGAACATTACATTGGTTAATTGTTTCATATCCTCAATTCCCATGCATGTGCTATCAGTTCTCAATGTCCCAAAGGCAGTGTTGAACAATATTTAAAAAGTCTTGATGGGAATCATATGGGACTCACACAATGAAGGAATATTTCATTGGAATTCATGGGACAATCTGGACAGAGAGATTGTTGATGGTGGTATTAATATCTGAAGTGTCAAAGGGGAAATGCAGGTAATGAAAGCTAAACTTGAATGGTAATTTATGGAAAATAAATTGTTTTGTCCAAGGTTTATCAATAATAGATATGGAAAACAAGTTGACAGTGGAAGAGGGACTACCTCTCTTATCTGGATCACTATTTATAAACACTTACTAGTGCTTCACAATCACTCCAAGTGGCTTGTAGGATATAGGAAAATAATTTTTTGGAATTAAAACTAGTTTGGTTAAAATCTCAGTTTCCCTAGCTATCTGACCCCTGATATTTCCTTCTCTTGGGATAGCAAATTTAGGCCTTTTATTCAAACCATTCTCATGCGCAATCAATTGAATATTTTTGACATCAACATTCTGAACGAGGAACTATACAAGATTATTTTTATGGGGTTGACATTGGGTGTGTTCTCAGTTAAGGGGTACCACTCGGTGACTCAAGTGCATGGGATACCGGATGGATGGAATGAAACTATATGGTGCAGTGACCTCCCCATGAAATAAAACTTTCTTTTATGGCGTCTTTAGAACCAATATATTCCAATGGATGAACATGTGAGGAAAAAAGTGATCACAATGAAATATAAATGATTATGTTGCATTAATCACAAATAGAAATCGATCAAACATCTTTTATTTTATAGTAATTGGGTGGTTGTAGTTTGGAGTTCTTTGGGCGAGGCCTTATGGTGGGGAGATCGGGTAGACACACTAGCCCTATTTCTTCAATCTTTCTTCTCAGTGACTGATAATAATGATTCTGAATAGAATGTGAAGTCAGTACTATTTTTTCGGGCTTTTGGAGTATATGGAGTTCTATAAACAAAAGTCGACACAGGGGGGAATGATCTTCTCATTCCTAGCCATGGTGGTTAAATCCAGAAGTATTAGCGATGAATTGGACCCCCTCATCAAAGTTTGGGTGGTTGTAACTTCATTGATAATATTCATGGAGGGTATTTCTTTTACTCACACCTTGTAAAATGTCAACATGTAGAGAAGATGGGTGAGGTGGAATCCTCCAGGAAACATATCGAAACTCAATGTGGATAGATGATGTGTGTTTGGATTTATGAGGGGGGGTGGTTCACTGCCCTCAAGGTGCAGTGATCCTGGCCTTCAATGATGGATTTGGAGTGAGATATTCCCTTGTGGCAAAGTCTTACATGATGTTGAATGGTATAGATATATGTCAATCGCACAACATTAAGTTGGAGTCAATGGGAACCTACTCAACTAATCTCCACGATTCGATGTAGGGGAAGCTCTAAATTCCTCAGACCATTACCTACATCATATGCAAATTAAAATGAATTCTGGACCTTTAGGTGGTACTTAGTCATACTTGGCATGAGGGGAACTAGGTTATAGACTTCCTGGCTTTTGGGTGTATAAATGGTGATCAAAGTTTTCTGTTTTCTAGTTTGGTGTCTCTCTTGTAGGCATGTGGTAAGTTTATTAGGGAAGATGCATTTGTTCTCCATTACTTTATACCTCCTTAATTTTGTTCTGTAAAGGTATATTCCCAACATTAATTAATAATAAAAATTTAATGGTGGATGGATGTATCATCATCTAAGAACAACTCCATCCACTAAGCACGTACGTCGACCTCATGCTCCTAGGTCTTGTTCTAAACTCGGCCGCATTTCCAAATCACTCACATCATAGGAACGAACCTTCCTTGGATAAACTTTGTTCTTTGGCCAATAATATGAATAGGATTCTCGTTAAAATATTTACCTACCTCCAACTCAACCTCATTATACTAAAGAATATGATATGGGTTTTAGTAATAATAGAAAAATATGAGGTACTTGGAAGACGTTGTGCATGGTCTGATACCACTAAGGTAACTACAACTGATAAGCTACCAAGCTGAATCTATCCAAAATATCAAAGGACCTGACATAAAAAGGTGAAATATTACCCTTTCTCAGAATCCATCTATGCCATAGTCATGGAGAAACCTATAACCCACCTCAAACTCTAGAGGTTAGAAATGGTGATTGGTGTAAGACTTCTTCTTAGACTGAGCAATATCCATACACTTCCTAATAAGTTGTAATAGATCTTAAGTCTTATAAACTATATGAGATCCCAGTAGCACTATATCTTCAGACTCTGGCTAGTATAGGGTTGAATGGAATGACCTACCATATAAGTCCTCGTAAGTATCCATCTTTATAATTTCATGGATGTCATTATTATAATAAAATTCTACAAGAGATAGTTGTTTCTACCAAGAACCTAAAAAATCAAGTACACGTGCCCGTAGCATGTCCACTAACACCTATATCATAGGCTCGTATTGACTATCGGTTTGTGGGTGATAGTTTTTACTCATCAGTTCATATGAACCCTGATCCCTCTACAAGCCCAACCAGAACTGTGATATAAATAAAGTGTCTTTGTCTGATATGATAGTACATGGAACTCCATGGAGATGTATGATATCTGTGACATATATCCTTCCAAGATCATCCACTATAAAGGTCTCTTTGATAGGTATAAAGGTAGTTACCTTCATCAACCTATCAACAATCACCCATACAGTATGACTACATCGAGGAAATCTTGGTAAACCTGTTACAAAATCCATAGTGAAATTTTCCCACTTCCACTAAAGAATGGAAAATGGATATAGAATCTCTTTTGGTCATTAGTGTTCCACCTTCACCTTTTGACAAGTGGAGCACTGATTAATGAAACCATATATCTCTCTTTTCATCCCTATCCAACAATATTGGCAGTGTAGGTCATGGTAGGTCATGGTGAAACCAGGATGTACTGCCCAGGGGGAGGCATGAGACTCCCACATCAACTCATCTAGAATTTATAAAGGCTCCAAAACACACTCATGAATGCATAAGATCTCATCCTCACCAATGACCCATCATGGCGGTGGTTCATCACCTGAAATGCTATCCCATAGGACTAATCCTTTCGGGATTAGAAAGCTTCCTCATCTTCATATTATCCAAAAGTGAAGAGGTCACTTCTAAAGATGCTAAAAGTGGCTTCCCATGATACTCATGAACCTCCAGATGAATCTTAGAAAATATTTCCATCAACTCTCACTCACTACTAGCCTCTTGAACTACATGTGTCTAGGTCTTATAGCTTAGATAATTAGCAACATCATTGTCTTTTCCAGGAATATAAGCAAGATCAAAGTCAAAGTACTTTAGGTATTCAAACCACCTTTGATGCTTGAGATTTAAATCACACTATTTGATGATGTATTTGAGGATTTTGTATTATTTATATACCATAAACACCTATCCTGACTGATAGTTCCTCTAACACTACAAAGAATGTACCACAGTTTCCAACTCAAGATTGTGTGTCAGGTAATTATGCTCATGAGGCCTCAAATGTTGAGACTTGTATGTCATGACTCAATCTTCTTACATCAGAACTACTCCATATATAATATATAGAACATCACAATAAATTGTATATCTTCTTCTCGACTCTATAATAATTAGTATTGGTGTTAAATTCAACCTTCCTTTCATCTCCTGAAAGGCTCTCTCTCATGCCTCATACCATATAAATTGACCTCTTTCTTGTTCAATCTTGTAATAGGTGATGCAAGGTGTGAGAATTTTTGAATAAAATTCATATAATATCCATCCAACCCCAAGAAACTCTATATGTAAAATATATTCTTGGATTAATCCCTTAAACTACATCTCTCACCTTCCTTGGGATAATAGACACTCCTACCTATGAGATAATGTGACCTATAAATTAAACTTTATTGATCCAAAAGTGGAATTTTGTAAGATTGGAATATATATGCTATTATCTCAGTTTTTTTAGCATGATCTCAAGATGTTTTTTATGGTTGTGTTGAGTTTGAGAATTCACTAATATGACATCCATGAAGACTACCATAAATTAATCTAGATACGGGTGGAAACCCAATTCATTATAGCCATGAAAATTTAGGGCAAGTTTGTTAAACTGAATGGCATCACCAGGTACTTGTAAAGGCCATAACTTATATGAAATGTTGTACAAGGTATGTTCGAAGGTCTAACTTGTACCTGATGGTAGTCCAAATTAAAATCAATCTTGGAGAAAACCTGAGATCCACAGATCTAGTTGAATAGATCATCTTTATGTGGTAGTGGATACCAATTATTTATCATAAGCTGATTCAACCTTAGGTAATTCATGAAAAACCTCAGGGTACCATCCACCTTCTTGGTGAAAAGAATATGTGAAACCCAAGGTGAAGTACTAGGTAGTATGAAACCCTTATCTTCCAAATCCTATAACTACTTCTTAAGTTTCTAGAGCTTAATAGGTGTTATCATATGTGGAGGAATGGAAACTAGTGATTATCCTATAAATTTATCAATAATGAACTCCAAATATCTTACAGAAGGTAACCTGGATAATTATTCAGGTAAGACATCCCTAAAAATATCCACTATATGAGGTAAATATATAAGCAAAATTCTATGATCGCTCATGAAAAGACTAGCAATCAGGGATTTCACTCCACCTAGCCCATGATGCCCTGGTCCATCTCTACTCACTTGTACATCCCATTCACCCTTGTGAATATAAACACCACCCTCAGGTAATGTGAAAAAAATACCCTACGGTGATATTAATCAACATGAGTATGAAAGAATACCAATGATTCTATCCCAAGTATGATATTGAATCTTGTTATCTTAAGGATAGAGAGGTTCCATGCAAAATTATAACCAACTATCTCAAGGGTTCATTCATTACATTAGTGTATGCTCTCATATTAGATTCCCAATGGTGTGTTTAGAGTCATTACACTACAAAAGTACTCTATATCTGGACCCAGACTTTCCATAATTTCCATAGATACAAAATAATGTGAGGAGACTATATTGAATAAGGAAGATACTGAAGTATATGCTACTAGAATAGTACCTTGAACTGTATAAGTCTTGGGAATCTTCTCCTCGAGAGGCAGTTGCACTACATATAATGTTCACATACAGGGCCCTGAGATACAACCTAACTACCCTGGGTAGGTTCACACTGTTGGAACTATATATCTGAATCTCGACTACCTCATCTATAACCACTTCCTTTTTTTAAATGATTGGTAGTACTTTAGCTACCTACCTAGAAAGGTGTTATTGATCCCACTCTTCAAGGAAGGGAAAATATAGATCCTCTCCCACTATTCATAGATGGAAAATTCCAAAAAATTGATGAATATTATCCATCCTTTCATAGTATCGACACTCAGTGAGGTCCCTTAGACACGGGGGCACCATGTAACTATCAGTGGGTGTTATCTAACTATTGGTATCCCAGCATGTGTACTTAAGGTGACGCTTCATGCCACTAGTTGAACTGTTTCCCTCTCTCGATGTTGAACCACCATAGACCACACTATCATTTTCTATTAGGTTATGATCAGTGATGTCGGTATGGTTTACTATTTCATAAATAGTGGTCAACTAAAAGACATTCACCTATGATTAGATTGCATACACAATCCCATCCCCAAACTATCACGTTGTTGTCAGATCGTCACTAGAAAGTATCGGTGGGAAGCGCTTAATCTTGGTAAAATTATTAGAATACTCCATAATAGGAATATCACCTATTTTAGGTGTATAAATTCCATATAGAATTCCTCTCTTAGCTTATGCAAGAAGAAGTGATTATTAAAGGTTGTCTCGAAGTCCATCCATACCATAACCTGATAACGATCAGCTTGTGTAAACATATCCTACTAATGTTTGGAAGAATCAAGAACCATATAATTCATGAGATTTACCCTCATCTATAGATGTGTCTTCAAATGATTTAAAATAGATAACATGGCTTGTGTCCATGACTCAAAAACCTAAGGACTATCCTCCCCTGAAAAGGTAGGAGGTTGTTGTTGTTGGAATTCTCACGTCAACTCTTCCATAGTAAGGGCAAGTCATGGAGCTCCCTGAACAGACTGTATAAATTATATAAATCTCTCTCAGAACTAATCATTTGTAACACCCTAATAGTTTATGATATATTTATTTTTTAATAAATTATATCTCTTTGATATCTTGTGATGCATGCAACATCGGTTTTAAACAAAACATGATACTCTTAAAATATTATTATTTAAATACAACCAAAATAACATAGCCATTAAATTAGTGAGTATTAATAGGAATAAATAAATTATGAAAAATTATATGTATTACAAATTTAAAGAATAAATTCAATGGTTATCTACTGATTATAAATAAAATAAGAACCATTTGAAAGAAATGGAAATGTTTTCTGAAAAAAGATATTTTTCTAAAGGGTGGTTTAGTGGTGCTTAAACACTTGATTTAAAATTAATTTTTAATAATTTTAGAAACTTTATTTCACAAAATTAAATTAATTTTTTAAATAATTGTATCAAAATTATCTTAGGGTAAATTTTTTTGTATTTTTCTAAAAATCTTCATTTTTCGATGTATAATGATAAATACTGATTTTTATTAAAAATTGAATTTTCATTTAAATAATTTACAAGACCCATTTTATTTTAATGTGGTTTTAAGAGTAAAATTAGTGAAATTATATATTAATTAATCCAGATTATTTCATTGGAATCAATTTCATATTGAATTTTGATATAAAAACTTTTTCAACTTTTGAAAGTTTTCCTTTTGGAAAACCATTTTTTCGACACGTCTGTGGATTTAATTTTAAATTAAATTTATCTAATTATATGAGTTGAATTTGGAAAAATGAATTAAATATTTTTGAATCATCATAATTTATATTATCTAATAAGGTCAGCTTAATTTTTTACCATAATGAATAGTGAAGACATTAAAAATTATTTTCCATGGTTAAGGAAAAATGGGTTTACTAGGGGTTAAACTAGAAATATTAGGGTTATAAATGACTCAAAACTTATCTAATTAAGATTTTATAGTCATATTAAAACTTTATCACTTATATGGTTTAAAATGGTCTATTTTTTAGCCTTGTTTTATGATAAAAACTTCACTAGAATTCTTTCTTTTCAAAAATTCCAAGTGTACCATCTCCCACACTTTAAAAGGAAACCCCATATAATCTTCTATTTATACTTAAAAAACATATTATTTAACCCAATACCTTCCTAAATAACTCACTTAATTCCATATCATCATCCTAAAATTCTTTTTTGGGTCAAAAATCAAACCTAGGAATGATTTTGGTGCAAACCAATAGAAGTTATCTGAAGAAGATGTAACGTCCTTAGCCGAGAATTTTATTTTATTTCTTCCTCCAACTAATTAAAATATTATTAAACCATGTTGATATAATATACTAGATATATTCCTTATATTTATATTTTTTTTATGTTATTTTCATGACCTACAACCATCTCTGACTCCCTTAAATGGTAAATGAAAATGTTGATCATGTGTGTGGCCGACTACAGTCTCACAAACCGATGTAATTTATTTTCCATAATTTCTTATCAAGGATGAATATAATGATTTATTTATTATTTATATATGATATTTATTATATAATTATACTTATTTAATTATATATCATATATAAATTCTTACTTTCCATTTCTTAGGGAACACAATAACATCGCTCGGGTGTACGGTGGACTACCACCTCACGAAGCGATGTGATTCATTTTTCATTTATGATTCACATAGAAGGTAATAAGGATTATTTTAATTCTTATACATTATAATCATGACATATTAAAAATTATAGAAAAGTAATATATCATATTCTTTCTTACCTTACCATCCATTGAAAATGATAACGACGTTCATGTGTATGGTAGATTACCGCCTCACAAAGTGATGTGATTCATTTTTTTAATTTTATTATTATCGCATCACATGGATGGGATGAGTATGGATATTTAAATAAATAATATGATATTAATGATATAATCAAAATCCTATAAATATAAAATATCACTTACCATATTTCTATCATGATATTTGAAAAATGGAAACGTTACTCATGCCTACATATGGCCTACCATCTCCGTGATTGTAACATAGTTCATTTTTAATAACCATATTTAATGGGTTTTTTTAAGTATAATTTATGTATAAAAATGATAATTATTTCATGGTTACCATTCTGTATATGATGAATTAATAATCTCTTTGACCTTAGTCAACTTACCAAAGTGATTTTAGACATATGAGTCATTTATTGTTAAAACGTATGACTTGGAATTAATTGGTTAGGTAATTGAATATGACATGGTAAAAAATAAAATAAAAGTAATAATAAACTTTAAAAATGTTCCTAAGAAATTAAATAGTTAACTTAAGTTTATTATTCATAAATATAAAGAACTCACTTGACAAATCGGTCTTGAGGTAAGGGATCTTTCAAACCCACCCTTTTTATCAAGATATAACCATTCTATCTCTAACTCACTTTCCCTCTCTTTAAATGATGGGGTAATACATTCCTTATTACCATTTATGAAATTCATTATTTAGGAAATTTATTTTTATTATGTTATGAGACAAGATTATGCAAACCATTTCTTTCCATGGTTAATTCTTATGTTTATTCCCTATCATTGATATCCTTATATGGCACAAATATGTATGTATATAAAATGAATGTGACAGGTGGGCTTGGAGTTATATAGCCTTACAATACATTGGGTAATGTTTTAGTCTCATGATATGTCATGTATGGGATTAGGGAGTGAACCTAATCCATTATGGGACTCTATCCACCGTGTGATGTTGTTCTAGTAATTAGCCTTGATTTATGCATATATCATGTTTTATTCTATTACCACTTTCCCATGTTTTTAATATCTTATGACACCATTATCTTTTTATTATGCTTCCACTTGATTAATCATGTACCTTCTCATTTATGATTTTGCGTTATACCTTTGACTCACATGTTATGCTTCCTTATCATGCTTATTCCCTTACTTGTGTTTTTATATCACTCCTTTCTTTATGTATTCCCCAAGTTATCCCATGTATATTTAGGAGATCAAATTGATTTTAGGAGCTCACTATGGAGAATATAATAAATATTCCATGTTTTACTTTCCTTTTAAATATTATAAACCTATTCTTCTAAATACACTAGGACTTTATGATCTTTTTGTTATAATTATTGGATATTTATGTTTAAGAATCATGTAATAATATGTTTAAAAGGATTAGGTCTCCATAGTTGGTATCAGAGGGAAGTTTTAGTTAACCTTTGGAAACTAGGATTAGAAAACTTTAGTGAAACCCTAGGGATAAGTTCAAGGATAAGAATCATGTAATAATATGTTTAAAAAGGATTGGGTCTCCATATTTTCAATTGAGCATTACCTGGTACATAACAATGAGCCTTAATACACACCTAGTTTGACACTCCCATGGGATATGTTTTGGAAAGTCACAAACTCTTTTTGAACTATTATGAAGGGAACAAAATTTCCCATCATATTTTTTATTAAGAAATAGATCGTAGATAAATTAAGTTGAAACCTATAAATTAATAAGTTAAGTAATATATGTAATTTATGATTTATACCTTTAATGTTCATAGTTTCTTGTTTATGTGTTTAATACCTTAAAAATAATCATCCATAATTCTCATTTTATTTCATTCAAATGGATGAAAATTGGTGAAATCAAGTCAAAAACCTTTGTGAGGGGAAATGTGATGGATTCCAAAATGAGAAGCTCAACCCTATGGAAGTAGGATTTAGGAATTTTATGATAATAATTTCTCAACTAACTCAATTTTTTAACCAAAACTTGAATCAGGAGGAATGCATGAATCCCCCTAAGAAAGGGAAAGTTTAAATTGAAACCTTTATATGAAAAAGGCCTCCAACATTTAGTGGATCTTCTTATCCTTTAATTGCAGAAAAATGGATAAACTCAATTGAAAATATCCTCTCTATCCTTTAATTCTTTTAGAAATATAAGGTTTAATTTTATGTTTATCGTATGGAGGTATAATTCTATCAATGGTATTCATTAATCATAAATATGAATCCTGAGAAGGATATCAAAGAGTTGGAGTGGAAGGAATTTCAGAAAAATATTTTCAAAAAATATTTTCCTCACACTCTTCGACTAAAAATGGAGATGTATTTTTTTATCCTCAAGAAAAATGATGATGAATCTATTTAGGCATATGAAGAAAACTTTACAATACTTGAATGATATGCCTATGAATTTTTCATCTCCCCCGAAAGTAAAGTTGACCTCTTCTTTGGTGGGATAAATCTGAGTATATGAAAATATTTAGAAATTCAAGACTTCAACATATATGATGAAATTTTCTAATGTGCCCTAAAATTCAAGATATATATCATTAAATATAAAGGATCTCTCAGGGATATGAAGTAGAAAATGGAGTTTAACTCTAGTGGTACAATGGATAAAACTGATGATAGAAATAAAGTCCAATATCCCACTTGTCAAAATTTTGGGAAGAAGAATCCTAAAAATTGTCTAAAGTGGACTAGGAATTGATTTAGGAGTGGGGAGTAAGGGCACGTAGCTAGTTATTTCCAATTGGAAAAACCCACTAATGCGATGGAATAAATGAATGCTCCAACCAACCCTTGGTCTATTGTTCAATGTTACAACTACAAGAAACATTGACAATGTGTAAACCAATGCACAAAGCCAAGGGTTGTTGATGAAAACTAACAATAACAGCCTCAAAGGACAAAAGAGAAAGGGATATCTTATTCCATTACAGTTATGTAGGTGGATCCTGACAATGAAGTTATGGTAGGTATGTTAGTTATTCATTCAAGAATAGTGAATGTAATTTTTTATTATAATTCTACACATTCATTAATATCACAAAAGTTTTGTTAAATTATTCAAGAACCACCTCGAAACAGGGAAGTTGAGTTATCAATGAAGATGGAAAATGGTTCAATTTTTGCATCCCAAGAATATAACTAATCCCCCGTCCATATTTGTGGGTTGAACTTCCCAATAAACCTTGTGATACTTACTTTATCATAATTTGATGCAATTCTTGGAATGGATTGGCTTTCCTTATATATATCCATCATAAAATGATGAGATAATGAAATCACCCTCTGAATCAAAAATCACCCTCCAATTCTATACAAGTTCAAGGAGGAGGATGAATCTCCTTTGGTATCATCATATGAAGCATGGATAATTCTTTCTTTTAAGAAGGAATATCTTACTCAAATGATTGAGACTAAGGAAAGGATCCTACTTGAAGATATTACCATTGTGAGGTACTATATTAATGTATTTATTGAAGATTTGCATGGTCTTCCTCCTAGAAAAGAGGTTGAATTTTCAATCGAGCATATACCTGAAGCCTTTCTAATATCCAAGACTTTGTATAGAATGGTCATTGTTGAACTTAAGGAGTTGAAGAAGCAACAACATGAGAAACTGGATAAAGGGTTTATACACCCAATTGCTTCACTGTGGGGTTCACCTATCCTATTTTTAAAAAAGAATAATGGGTCAATGTGCCTCTTCATTGATTATCATGATCTCAAAAAAATCATGATAAAGAACTAGAATTGTTGGATCAACTATGTGGGGCTCTGTATTTCTATAATTTGGACCTTCAGTCAAGATATCACTAATTAAGGGTGAAGAAAGAAGATATTACCAAAAATGCATTTTGAATAAGGTATGTACATTGAGTTTATAGTGATTCCTTTCAAACTCACTAATGATCTAACAATATTTATAGACTTGATGAATAGAGTCTTTAGGGACTACCTCAAAAAAATTATGGTGGTCTTTATAGATGATATTTAGATATACTCCAAGATAAATGAGGGACATGGGGGGCATTTTAATACTATGATAAAGTCATTGATAAAGGATAATCTATATGAAAAGTATAATAAATGTGAGTTCTAGATAAAGGAAGCGTCATTCTTGGGAATATTATCACCAGCAAAGAGATATTTGTGGACCCTTCTAGGAAAAGGTAGTCCAGGACTATCCTAGACCAGCATCTATAATGGAGATCCATAGTTTCCTTGGAATAGATGGGTATTACCAACTATTTGTGAGAAACTTTTTCATGGTTTTCAAACCCACTAACCAAGCTAACACGGAAGGGAGTAAAGTTTTCCTAAACCCATGAATGTGGAGAGAGCTTTAAATAGTTGAAAAAGAGTCTTATCATTGCACCAGTACTTATGTTGTCATAAAGTGGGAAACTTTTTGTGGTATATAGTGATGATTCAAAGATGGGTTTGTGTTGTATACTAATATAGAATTATAAATTTATAATCTATTCCACAAGGTAGTTGATATTTCATGATCAGAACTATCCAACACATGATCTAGAGTTGGATGAAATGATCTTTTCATTAAAGATATGGAGAAAATTTCTTTATGGGGAAATGTATGAAATATATATGGATCACAAGAGCCTCAAATATATATTCACATGGAAGGATATTATCATTCGTTGGTGAATATAGTTAGAGATAATCAACGATTATGATTGCTCAATCCATTACTATCCTGTAAAAGCAAACAAGTGGTAGATGCTCTAAGTATAAAAGATCCATAAATTTTATCAATGATTATAATTGAAAATGATCCAATCTTATTAGATTTGAAAACAATGGATATGGGAATAGTAAAAGGATCTTCATCATACCGTGCTTAAATAACTTCTCAACAATTCATTCTTAAGAGGATCAAGGAGGCCCCGAAATAGGATGAGGTGCTTCAAAAAAAAGTTAGCAAATATTCCAATTTAAACCATGATAAAGATGAGGCTATAAGTTTTGGAACCAAAATATGTGTCCCATAAAAACCATAGATTAAGATGTAGCTTTTGGATGATATTCATAACTTATCCTTCTCTATTCATCCAGGAATCACTAAGATGTATAGTGATCTGAAGAAAAACATATGGTTAGATAACATGAAGAGGGAGATCGTAGAATTTGTATCTCGATGCTTAGTATGCCAACAAGTTAAGGATAAAAAAATATAAGGGTATGATGTAGCCAGTTCCCATACCAGTATGGATATAGTAAAACATAACCATGGATTTTTTCAGACTCCTCAAGACACCTAAAGGCAATAATTCCATTTGGGTGGTAGTTGATCACCTTATAAAGTTGGCATATTTCATTTCTATCAAAGAAGATTTATCTCTTGACAAAATCACTAAGATATACATAAGGTAACTCATAAGATTTCATGTAGTATCACTCTCTATTATATCTAATTGAGATCTGAGGTTTACCTCAAGGTTCTGGAGAAGCCTTCAACAAGAGTTGGATACAGAACTCAGTTTTAGTACTACTTATCACCCTCAGATGAATAGTAATTCTGAAAGAACCATCCAAATCCTAGAGGATATGTTGAGTTCTTATCTAATTGATTTCCAAGGATGGTGGGATCAACACCTTCCCTTAGTAGATTTCTCATATAACAACATTTTCCATTCTAGCATTCAAATTCCACCTTATGAGGCTCGATATGGGAAGTGATGTTGGACTCCAACATGTTGGGATGAATTTAGAGAGTGGAAGATGATGGGACCTAATCTTACCAAAGAGATGACAGATAAGGTACAAACCATTCAATGTCACATGAAATCCACACAAATTCAATAGAAAAGCTATGCTGATAACCATCAAAGAGACCTGGAGTTTGCGGTCGGAGATAAGGTATTCCTACATATTTCACCATGGAATAAATTCATCAGGTTTGGGAAGAAGGGAAATATTATTCATAGATACATCAGCCCCTTTGAGATCCTCAATCATATCAGAGTGGTGGAATACCAACTAGAACTCCCACCTAACCAATTTCAAGTACATGATGTGTTCTATGTATCCCTCTTGAGGAATTACATACTAGACCCCTCACATGTGCTGAATACAAATGTGGTACCATTGGAGAAAGACCTTTCATATAAGGAGAAGATGGTGAAGATATTGGATCGTAGAGAAAAATTTCTATGAAGTAAGATAACTCACATGGTCAAAGTGTTGTGGTGAAACCATAAGTTTTAGGAAGCAACTTGGGAACCAGAAGAGGCAACGTAGCAGGGGTACCCTCACCTATTTTCTCCTTAAAATGTAATATAAAATTTTTAGGGTGAAATTATTTAAGAGTGGAAGAATATAATACCCTCCCACTTTATGATACATTTCTTTTTAAATAAATTCTATCACTTTGAGAGCTTGTGATACATGCAACACTATGTTTAAATGAAATGTGATACTCTATTAAAATATTATTATTTAAACATGGCCAAAATAACCTAGTCATTAAGTTGGTGGGTATGAATAGGACTAACTAAATTATGAAATATTATATATATTACACATTTATAAAATAAATTCAATAGTTATCTACTAATTAGAAATAAAATGAGAACAATTTTAAAGAAAAAGAAATGTTTTCTTAATAAATAGTATTTTTCTATAAGGGGATTTAGTCGCGCTTGAACACATAATTTAAAATTAATTTTTACGAATTTTATAAAAAAATATTTTAAAAAATTAACATCATTTTTTATCTAACCATATCAAAATTATCTTTGGTTGAATTTTTGTAATTTTACTAAAAAGTTTCATTTTTCAATAAAAAGTGAAAAATACTGATTTTTTTTAAAACTGTCTTTTCATATAAAGAATTTAAAAACCAAATTTTATTTTAATGTTATTTTAAAAGTAAAATTAGTTCAATTATATATTAACTAATCCAAATTAGATCATTGGAATCAATTTCCTGTTGAATTTTTATATAAAAACTCTTTCAACTTTTGAAGGTTTTTCTTTTAGAAAATCATTTTCTCGACAAGTATGTGGGTTAAATTTTAAATTAAATTCCATAAATTATGTGATTTGAATTGTAAAAATGGATTCCATATTTTTAATCATTATAATTTATATTATATAATAATATAAACGTAATTCACTACCATAATGAATAGTGAAAATAGTAAAAATTATTTATCGTGGTTAAGGTAAAAACGGGTTTACTAAGGGGTTAAAAATGTTAAGGGTTAAAAATGACACAAAACTTATCTAATTATTGTTTTATGGTCATATTATGACCATATATATTCTAAGGCTGAAAATGTTCCATTTTGGAGGCTTTTGGAATGAGAAAAATATGGGTGGAATTATTTCTTTTCAAAAATTCCAAGTGTGTCCTCTCCCCCACTTAAAAAAGGTCACCCCCTCTCATCTCCTATTTATACTTAAAAACCCCCCCATTTTATTATCTAATACCTATCCAAATGACTCCCTTAATTCCTTTCCCTCATCCTAGAATCCTTGTTTTCATTATAAATCCAACCTAAGAAGGATTTTGGTGAAAACCAAAAGAAGTTGTCCGAAGAAGAGGTAACGTCCTTAACTGAGAGTTTTATTTTATTTATTCCTACACCTCCTTAAAATATTATTATAACATGATGATATAATAGCATAAGTATATTACATATATTGATATTATGTTATGTTAAGTTAATGAGCTATAACCATCTCCTCCTCCCTCAAATGGGAAATGAAACCATTGATCATGTGTAATGTGGACTACTTCCTCACAAACCGACATAATTCATTTTCCATCACTGCTTCTCACTACTAGATATAATGATAAATTAAATGTTTGTATATGATACTTATGATATAATTATACTTATGTAATAATAATATCATATATACCTTCTTACTTTCCATTCTGTAGAGAATACAATAACGTTGCTCATGTGTGCAGCAAACTACCACTTCACGAATGCCTTCAGTGCACCAAACCCCACCTCAAATAATCAAATAAGATAACACCTCAACCAAGAATGCAATTCCTAAGACTCGGCTGCACCGTATGTCATTTTATCCCTTAAGGAAACCCTAACTCCACCGTATAAAGGGTTTTCCCAAGAGAAGGTAGGGAATAGTAATGAATCGAATAAAAGAGAAGGAATTTTAAATAATTATGTGGTGGATGACCTCTAAACCCTTGAAATACTATCATATACACTGAAAATAGAATATAAACATATTGAATTGAATCCCAATAACAAATAATGCTATTAAACCTCCCCCAGGGCCAAGACTTGGGTTAGTCACTTTCCATTACAAAGTGAAAAGAGGTTATAATGGAAATATGGAAGAGAGAGTGGATTATATTAGGGTTGTAATAGAAATTTATATGGAATAAGAAAAGGGAAACACTTTAATAAAAAATATGTATGTGTTACATGGGAAAAGAAAACTAAAATTAAAAATAAAAGAAAATATAAATATTAAAGAAATAGTTGTCATCCAAATCTTCCCTCTTAAATCAATATCCTCTTAAATACACCCTTGTACTCTTATTTATAGTCATGTAAGAGGCTTTTGGGTGTCATAAAGACCATTAATGTGTTTTGTGACATAATGGGTCATCAACCATTGAAATTTTGGTTTTAGAATTTTTCTTCAAAATTCTGGGTGTGGTAGCCCTTGTTTTGACTGAATAATAAACATTTGTCTTCTATAAAGTTATTTGAAAATATTTTTTTACTTTGACCTCAAATTTCAGCCTCATCCTTCACTCTTAGAAGAATTTATCTCCTAATTACTTAGAAATTTTATTCTTGATGAATGATTCATAAATCTTCCTTCAATGTTGATCATTAAATGGACACATTAATGGCTGAATAACTCCATGAAATTTATTGGTGAAACGTGTCAACATGTGTGCTTTCATATCCAACAGAAATAACCTCAATCAGAGGTGTGTAACTCGATTTATGTGTTATTTCTATAGGTGGATCCACTTTTTCTGCCTGAAAAGTTTTTAAATTGATTTATTTTTTCAGGCCTCTAGATGTTTGAATTACCTCTGGTTTCATAAGAGAAATTTGAATCCCATAAATAAAGTAATACTAAAAAATAATCATGTGAATTGGATAAATATTTTAAAAGTTGCGCTCAAAATAACAAAGTGAATAAAATTTGTTAAAATTCCAGAATTAAACAATTTTCACATTTTAGCATAAAACACATCATAAATCCAAAATTGATAAAAATAAGCTCAAATTGATAAATTGGGAGGGTTTAAATAATTTAAATACATATAAAAAATGATCAAAATAGTATCTCTATCAATTCTCCCACACTTAAACTATTTTTTCCTCAAGAATAAAATCTCAACATTAAAAAATCAGAGGGCACTAATGCTATCATTATTCAAATTTCCTAGAAATAAAATTAAACAATTATCAATGTCAAATAAAATTATCAAATTTCATATAAAATATCAATTAAATTTCCCATTTTTCAAACAAATAATCAATTCATGTATTTTAATTTTCTTTGTTTGGATAATGGTGGAACTTATCTTCTCATTCATTAAATTTCCTCAATTCATTATTATTAAACATACCAAATCATGACTTGCCTCACTTTTCAATCATTTCTATCATAACTCGTGATACAATTAAAGTGGGTTTATGATCATATCATGAGAACATGATTTTTATCTATAGGCTTGTAAAGAAAATACTTTCTCCACTTTGTAAAGAAAAAATATACATAAAATCATGAGGAATTTTCAATAAAGGTTAAAATGACTCTAATCCTTAAGGTTGGTAGGATTTTATGCTTTAAAAATTAAGGCTCAAGGAGGAGTTTTATCTCTTAAGTACAATGAATTATATCAAAAATAAAATTGTAATGAAATTATACCCTTCAAAGTATCAACTACAACTTCCATAAAACTCAAAGTGAATGTTATGATTAAATAAAGCATAATGAATGATTTGTGCACCCCCTTGAATATCTCTTTTTATACTTTTATAATTTTTTATTTTTTCAAGAAACTTTTTGTTTTTTTCTTATTTTTTTTAAAGTTATTATTAGAATAAATCTCTCATCCACCACCTAACCACATATGATAAAAATCATAGGTTTAGTATTGGTGATTTTTGGTTTCCCAAATCACAATCCATTTTTCTCATTTTTTTGGTTCTTTTTGTAATTTTTCATTTTTTTAATTAAAATGAGGAAAACAATGAAGTATAATGAATAAATCAAAAACCATAATTTATTCCCACAATAACAACCATACACTTTTTTCCTTACAATGTAAATCATCCCTTCCACCATGATTCCATTTACCCCCACAATTCAACTTTAAAATATCTTGCAAATACCAAGAGTAGGGTGGGAATGGATAAAAATGGATTGAAAAATGCCTCATCCCTATAAAGGTCATTAATTATCTCTATGTTCTAAACAAGGATTAATATAAATGTGTTATTTAAAGGATAATGGATTTTCAAAAGATACCTCAATAATTTAAATGTGTTTTTGTACAATCATAGTTTTTATAAGTTCAAATGCATGTTTTAATCGATGACATGTCTCAATATCACTCAAGAAATGTGATCTAGAATAAATAGTGAGTATTTGGTCTAAAAATCCTCTCATAAATGAGACATATTATTTGGGAAAATCAATTGAGTCATGATTAATACTAAAAAATCAATTCACATGAATTTTAGAAATTCAAAGCATGAAAAATGTTAGGGAAATTTCATTTACATGAATCAAATAATTTGATCAAATCATGACTCCTTATTTCAATATCCATACTTAAATTTAATCATACAATTATAAATTTTACTTATTCAATTTCATTAACATTGAAATCTAAAACATGACATCACAAGATTCCTAAGAAACTCATGTCTCCTAGATAAGTCATGTAAAGTATGAATTCAAGCATGGGCATGAAATTTCAATTTAATGCTCAAAACAAGATTAAGAGAAAAATGTAGAGATTTTTAAATTTAAACAATAAAATTTCACTCCCCTTAAAAATGAATCTTAGTAATCTTTCCTCCTTGGCTCTTTGGGTGTTCCTTGTACCATCACGAACCTACAAAATAAAATTACCCAATTAAGCACAAGGATCATTTTATTTATGCTCAAAAATATAAGGGGGAGTGGGATACATGTTGGAATAATTCCTAAGACTTAATTTTAGATATAAATTCCTAGAAATAATATAAATATAAATATTGATATGATCCCCCAAGTTGCCCCTAAAATTTTACTGCCTCCAGAGGGCGATACTAGCTATAATCCAAAGTCTGATGGTGGATGAGGCTTCTTTGATTTGAACCACCACATGTGGATTTTCCCATATTGTGATTCTTCCTTATTAGTGATGAATGATCCATGGATAGAGTATACCAGATCCCCACCCCTCACAATTAATTATAGCTTGTATGGTTGGGGTATTATGATGTATGAATCATCCTCATCTTTAGTTGCTACATGTGCAACCTCCTCTTGGTCTTCCAGCGTTGGATCAACATGGGATGAATGAATTAAATAATTAAAAGGAAATTAATAAGTTAATTTTTATTGAATAAAATTTAAATTTCTATAATTAAAAGTATTATCCCTTTCATAATTATCAGCATCTATCTTGATTTCCTTAAACTCAGCAACTTAAACATCCTCATGGGATTCTTTACTTGTATTTTCATAAAAATCAGGGATCTATGTGTGTTCCTTAGTGGTTTCATGTATTATTTCCTCATATTACTATATGGAAAATTAAGGATTGACCAAATATGAAAATTCAAATCATTTAGAAGCGATACTCAAATTAGATTAAATAAAATCAAAAAATAAAGAGCTCAAAGAAAGATCATCTCCCTGAGTGGGTTCTTATTTAATATTTTTTTTTAATTATGAGTGCCTCTTAGATTCAGATATTGGTAAGTGAAGGTAGGTAGATGTGATCCTCCACCTTGAGTTTTACCTCAAGTTCTTGGACTTCCTCAGAAAAATCAGGAAAGACTAGTGGCACTTCCTTCTTGGCCTCGAATCTTTGAAATTCAATCCAGAGTTAATCAATCAAACACATCAAATGTTGAGGTGAGATGCATGTCTCTATGCCTCTTTTATTTTGCTTGACCATTATCATAATAGAATCATATCTTCATTGGAGTTCCTCCTCAGTATAGTCTATTTCTTGTTCTTATGCCTGTGATTATTTGTTCTATGAATTGAAAACATTATCATTTGAAAACATCATGGAATTTTTTTTTGTCTTTTTAAATAAAAACAAATAAAATATATCTATAATTTTAAAATAGAAAAAGTGGTCAAAAGAATACTTAACTCCTGGGAAACAGCACCAGTTTTGATGCATGCCTGTCGTAGGGTGTGGAAAAATCAAATTTTATTTTCTTAATGCAGCACGGAGACTAACCAGGGTTGTATCACTTGAGGAGTGTCACAGAATATTCAATAACTAATTCTAATTATCCTAATATAATTATTTTTTGTTTTTATATTATTCATGGAAATAAAGGTTTTAAGGTTTTTGTAAAATAATGCAATGAATAATTGAAATCTAAATGCAGATGCAGACAAAATTAAATTAGGAAATAAAGGTCTTGGTTCAGGGTTTGATAACGTAGGTTCATTCGTTATTTATTTGTTGTTTAAATTCAATCTAATAATTCATTTTATGAAACCTCATTAACAAATTAATTTCCTTTTATTTATTTAGTGTGTGATTTTAGCATCACTTCAGCGCAAAAAGCCTCACCTCCTCTAGTAATCAAATAGGATAACACATCAACCGAGAATGCAATTCCTAAAAGACCCAACTCCACCGTATATTGTTTCATCCCTTAAGAAAACTCCAACTTCATCGTATGAAGGTTTTTCCAATGATAAGGGAGGGAAAATTAAATAATCAAATAAAATAATTGTAATTGGAAATAATGATGTGGTGTATGACCACCATACCCATGCAATACTCTCACATCCACTATAAATATAATAAAAACATCTTGAATTGAATCACAATAATAAAGAATGTTGTGAACCCTCCCCCAGGGCTAAGCCTCATGTTATTCACTTGTCATTTCAAAGTAAAAAAATATCATGATTTAAATATTGAAGAGGGAGAGAATGATATTATGGTTGGAAGAGAAATAGGGATGGAATAAGAAAAGGAAAACACTTTAATAAAAAAGAGGCATGAGTTACATGGGAAAAAACTAAAATAAAAAAGAAAAGAAAAGAGAAATCCTAAAACAACAATCATCATTCGTAGATTCCCTCTCTAATCAATATCCTCTTTAATACACCCTTAACCTCTTATTTATAGGTATATAATAGGCTTTGCGGCATCATAAAGAACCATTAATGTGTTTTAGGACATAATGGGTCGTCAACTGTTGAAATTTCATTTCAAGGATTTTTTTTCAAAATTTTGTGCATAGTATCCCCTTATTTTGACCGAATCATAAAAAGGTTGTCTTCTATAATGTTTTACAAAAATATTTTGTGTGTTTGACCTCAAAATTTCAACAACATCCACCACGTTTATAAGAAGTTATCCTCCATTTACTCTGCAATTTCATTATGGACGAATGATTCATAAATCTTCCTTCAATTTTGGGCATTAAATGGTATCCTTAATGACTAAATCACTCTATTAAATTTATTGGTGAAATGATTCTATGAGTTTTATTTTATATCTAGCTGGAATAACTTCAATTGGAGGTGTGTAACCTGAGTTATTCCTTCATTTTTAGATGTGGGGTCTACTCTATCCACCCAGAAAAAAAACTAATTGTTTTTTTGGACCTCTAGATGTTTGAATTAGTTTTGGTTTTAGAAGAGAAAGTTGAAGCCCACAAATCAAGGAATCCTAAAATCATGCAAATTGGATCAATATTTTAAAAGTTATGATCCAAATAAAAAAGTGAATAAAATCTGTTAAAATTTCAGAATTGAGAAATTTTCATATTTTAGCATAAAACACAAAATAAATCTAAAACTCAAAAAAAATAAGCTCAAATTAATAAATTGGGAGGATTAAAATAATTGATAAAAAATGGTGAAAATATTAGCTCTATCAATGAGTGAGTGTATTTAAAGAAATAATATGTTATTTATGATATAATTATCATCCTGGAAAGATAAAATAACACTTACCTTCTTTCAATCATGATCTTTAAAAAATAGAAATGTTACTCATGCGTACATATGACATACCATCTCCATGATTTTAACATTGTTCATTTTTTATAACCATATTTCATGTTTGTTTAAAAAAATATAATTTATGTATAAAAATGATAAATATGTCATGGTTATAATTCTAGATATGATTAATTAATAATATATTTGACCTTAGTCAACTTATCAAAGTAATTTTGGACATATGATTCATTTATCATTAAAATGTATGATTCTGAATTAATTTGGTAGTTAATCAAATATGACATGGTAATAATTAAAATAAATAAAATAATAAACTTAAAAAGGGTTCTTAAGAATGTAAATAATTAACTTAGGTTTATTATTCAGGGAGATAAAAAAACGCATGTGACAAAACGGTTTTGAGGTAAGGGATATTTCTAACCCACCCTTTTCATCAGGTTATAACCATTATCTATCTAACTCACTTTCTCTCTCTTTAAGTTATTTAATTCTACTAAATTATATATATATTTCTCTCACATCTAGGCTTGGATTATTCTCTCTTCCTTTAACAAGGTAATACATTCATTATGACCATTTCTCAAATACCTTATTTGAGAAATGTCTTTTGATTATGTTATGAGAAAAGATTAAGCAACCCATTTCTTTCCATGGGTAATTCTTATGTTTATGCTTTATGATTGATATCTTTATGTGGAATTAATATGAATGTACATGATATGAATGTGATAGGTGGTCCCAGAATTGTATAGCTCTTCAATGCATTGGTTAATGTTTTAGTATCGTGAGACTTTATGTATGGGATTAGGGAGTGAACCTAGTCCATTATGGGACTCTATCTACCATATGATTTTATCTTTTCTATTAGTCTTGAATTATTTTAATGTCTTGTTTTTTGTTTTTTCTAATTTCCCATGTTTTTATGATCTTATGATACCATGATTTTTATGTTATGCTTCTATTTGATTACTTATGTACCTTATCTTTTATGATGCCATATTATACCTTTGACTCACATGTTATGCTTCCTTATCATGCTTATTCTCTTACTGAGATTTTTAGTTCACCACTTTCTTTATATATTCCCTAAGTTATCCCATTTATATTTAGGATCTTGAATATAATTTAGAAGGTCTTTATGGAGAATAAAATAAGGATGCCATGTTTTAGTTTCTTTTTATGTATTATGAACTTATTCATCCAAAGAAACTAGGCCTTTATGATCCTTGTGTTGTAATTATTATATATTTATATTTAAGAATCATGTAATAATATGTGTAAAAAGGTTTGGGTTTCCATATCATCAGTACCCAGATGATGAATAGCCATAGGTGCCTCAAGTGGCACCACAGGAGGCAATACTAGTGGCTTAGGGACCACCACCTCCAGGGCATGATCATTTCCACCCTCCTAGAGAATGACTCGAGGAAGTCATGGTGGCATGTCTCTATAATTACCATGCACGTGCCTTAGAACAAAAAATGTTAATATAATAGATAAGATCACAAAACGACGAAGTAGGATAGGTACATTCCTTTCTATATAAGTGTCACACCCCTCTGTCTACTCATAAATCCAGGTCTGGGAAATTAGTTAGATTATAAAGATCATAAGAAACACTGCCTACTTCTCACTACTATGGTTGGGTGAGGGACAAGGTCACATGTCCCACAACAGAGGCCCCAGTATATGGAGTGTTAATTGGATGGTATAGAGGAAAACACCCTTTATGTTGAAATTTGAATCCCAATTAACAGTAACCTTTCTATTAAAGAATTTAAATTCATTTAAGTTAATACTAATTCATGTACATATATATATATTATAGTATAGTTAGATGAGTCATCATTCCAAAGTTAAAAAGGTATAATCTTTATAAGTTTCAATTAACATGTCATGTAACTGCGAATTGAAACTTATATCCACTATCAGGATGTAACAGGTTGTATAAAATTATTTGATTAGATGAATCACCACTCTCAATTTATTGAATTAAGCACTTCATAAATTACAATTGACATTCATGTAATCAAATCAAATAACATTTCAGCTAGTGTGAACAATGGTCCATGACTCAAACATGCTATAATTGGCTAATTAAGGTGCCACCATCAAACTATATGGGAAAAACCATTTAATTTTATGAAAACACTTTAATTAGTCTAATTATTTTATCCCTACAAGAAACATTATCACATTTCTTAATATAATAGTCAAGGCACCAATAATATACAGCAGGCAATGCACACAGTAATAAATATGGCATGGTATATGCATGACCTATGAATCTTGAGGTGCCTACTATGATGCATGATCAATACCTCCTTGTTATACTAGGATAAGGGTAAAAATAAATCCATAATAATAATAACAATAATAACAATAATAACTCCCCAAATCATGTGTATCACCCAATGGTTAAATCAATACAACAGAAACAAGAAAAAACTAGAACAGTAATATCCTATCCCAGGTAATTTGGATTTTCCTTGTACGTGGGTTAGCTACTCCCAGACACAGACTCATATCCAAATCCAAACACATTCCTAGTCTCCTATCTAATAACCCAAATATTAATACAGAAGGAAAAAAGAAAAACTGGATGCCTCTTTGTGATGTCCCAAATCTGGTTCACTCATAAGTAACTGAACTTGATTGGCCACATGGCCTCAAGCACGTCTCCATGTATGCTAGAGGTTGTCGACTAGTAGCAAGGGTCTATTATGGTACAGTGGGGAGAATATACCCTCGTGATCAGTGTGTAGCACAGTGGTATACAGTAATAGTAATTAGTGGAAACAGTGTCATAAATGAATTGTGTAAGCATAAACCATACAAATATAATAAATAGGTGGAAGTTGAATAAATATCATATACAAAATGGCGATCATTTCATGATATTATACAAAAGGGAAAGTACACGAGATACGAAGGTATATTCATATACATCATGCTATACCAAATAAAAAAAGACCAAAAACTATCTACACTAGCATCATGATCATAGCCACGGTCCTCTGCTCCCGTACTCCAACCTAGGAAGATGATCAAGCATCCATAGCTAGACCCTTTCCTTTGTCCCTATCTGCAATCATGAAGTTTATTCGGGTACCAATCGGCGGGCCAAATAGAGTATGATATATACTCAGTAGGTCACCTCTAATAATGTCTAGTATAATCAAGCTGGTGCATAGAAAATGGCAGTGTGCAAATACAATAGTGTAAAACAAAAATGTAAAATGTAAATCGGTCGGCTATGGTTCCCAAAGGACACCAAGTTAACACTACCTACTTCCGTATGGTCTAGAATAATTCTGAACATGTGCCACCATATATATATATAAGCATGTGTATATATGTATATAGTTATGTATGTATATATATATATAAACTATATATGAAGAGACATATATACACATGCATATATATATATATACATGATTATATATATATATATATACATGGTGGTAGTCCGAACCCAAGGCATAACTCAAATGTTCATGCCTAGTCACAAGAGTCTCATATGGTAGAAAGGGACGTCATGCCCAAGTATCACAAGTATGTGGGACGCCATTTCTGAGTATCGTAAATGTATGGGACGTCATTCCTAGGTATCATAAGTATTTGGTACACCATACCTAAGTATCACAAGTATAAGAGATGTGATGTCCAAGTATCACAAAAATTTGGGACGTCATGCCTGAGTATCGCAAATGTATGGGACGCCATGCCTGGGTATCACTAGTATAAGGGACTCCATGCCTATGTATCACAAGAATATGGGATGATATTCCCAAGTATCATAATTATATGGGACATCATGCCTGCATATCATATTTATAAGGGACATCATGCCTGAGTATCACATTAAATATTTAAAAGTTGATCATGCTTTTATTATAATCCAAAAGATGATTTACAAAACATTTATATTTTATTCAATCAAGGGAATAATCCAATAATTACATAGGATCCATGTGACGTGGTCATACCACTCATTCATTTAGTTCAATGTAATTGTTTAATTTAGACATCAATCCAAGACCCCTTAGATGGTGGTTTGGCCATATAATCATTCAAAAAGACAAGGGTCGTCTCATAGGCATACCTAAAAAGGTGGCACTGGTTGGAGGGTTCAACCTCGATTGAGGAAAAGGGTGTGTAAGGGCATTCCTAACATGTCTAACAAATTAGAATAAAGAAATTATAGTTTTAAGGCAACATGTAAAAAATCCAGCGTGCGACACGACAACGCATTATATAAAACAACTCGTCTTTATGGAGAAAGTACTAGACCACCTGCCTTATATAGGTAGATGATTCCTCATCCAGTATTGGCTCAAATTTTGAAGTAGAATGGGAGAAATAGATGAAATATACAAACAACCAGAAAATAGGGAAAAAGAGCTAATATATATTTAGCCTTCCATATGGAAAGATAAATGAAAGAAGCAAGCAAAAGGATTAGATAACTTATCGGTACGCTTCTAACATGATAGTCAGTGATGAAATCATAGCTCGGATGGAGGATTGGCCTAAAAACCTAAGGAACAGGGAAGGAGGGAGACTCTTTGGTGCGCTAATGTTGTTATGCATAGAAATGAAGGAGAAAAAAGTTATGGGCTGAGGGGAAAAAAGAGAAATTGATCCTTTAATTAAAGGACTCGAGGTATTTACAGCATGCATGGGAAACCTATGCCATAAATATTAATTTTTAGGTGTCGGTAGTTTTTTTTAGGATGACACTATACCCCTCTTTTTTTCAAATAGGGGAAGGTAGTGGTAGGTGTACAAACCCCACCAAACTTTCAATGAGAGAAGGCAGAAGAAGGGATGGGCAAGGCTGGAAGAAGCCTTTAAAAGGTGGGATCCTTCTCCCATTTCTTCATTAGCTTCATTTATCATCGCCAGTTCTTCTTTATTTTGAGTGGTATTTGTGAGGTGATTTCCCCACTAATTCAAGAGATATATTATAAGGGATTTTATCCTTGTAATAGTGATGTAATGTGTACTCGCTTTTACCTATAGTGTGCTCCTTCTATTTTTCCATGGTTTTTTACCCCTTTTCATTTTGGGGGTTTTTCTACGTTACATCCGGTTTCATTTATTTCTGCATTTTTTCACTTTATTTTATCTCATGATTATATCTACACTAGTGGTCCAATCATTTTCGGTCCTAACAAGTGGTATCAGAGGCAGGTTCTGGCCTGGTGTTCAAATTTTTAGGTATTAATAATTCTCATAAATTTGAGTATGCTCTAGGATTGCGACTTCGGTTGATCTTTCACATTAGAAAAAAAAAATATTGAGATTATTAAATACACCGTTGTGAAATGGAAAAGGTTTTGAACTGCTGCTAATAATTTTTTTCCATTTTCAAAAGTCGGTTTATGGGTTCCTGGTACCCCACTATAGATTCCAATACAACCACTTTCACCATTCCACAGAAACATAAAAAACCAATGGAAATGAACAAGAAACCACAAACCAGTGCACAAGAACATCAAAAAAGCTGGCCAAACCTCAGAAAGGGTTACCTTGAACGTCCCCCGGCATGACCATCGACACTGGCCCAAATCCTCCCATTAGAAAACTCCAGCAGAATTCACCCAGCCTTCAAGTGAAATGAAATGGACCTCTAGGAAGAATCCATCCACAAAGGACATCAAAGAAACCAAAATAAAGATGACCAGATCCTGATGCCGTTAGCACCCTGATTTGAAAACAACTCAGAAGTTCCAGATTCAAATTTTATTAATAAATACCTTATCACATCTTGATTGTTCTTCTGCGTGACAATGCATGTGATAATGTTCTAAGGATAGCTGTTGAATTAAAGGGTCATAGCGGATCCCTACTATGATGAGAACCCAGAAGTTCCATAACACTGTTCTTGAATATATTTTCTATAGCCGGATAATGTTATTTGAGGGACAAAAATAATACAATCCATTAGGGGTGAGGACTCATTAAACTTTGAGGCACCTTCTCATGGTGTGAACCCTTGGTAATATCCAGGAGGATATTATGAGAATGAGACCCGCTAGTAGGAAATCCACATTTCATAGTTTCATTGGATGTTCCTATCTGTGGACGTGTGTATTGGTCCTTAGACTTTAAGATTATTATTAATGGGTATTACAACTCGCGCACTTATATGTATTGACGAAAACTGTGATGACACACTGTTCACAGTGAGTTAGGATACGTTGGGTGCGTCACAAGTGATACTACATTAATAGATAATGTGAGAAAGGATTTGTCCCTTCTGTTTCATAATGGAAGTAGATATCTGAGGCCCTTTGATGGAATTGATATAGCCTAAATAAATCCATGTCCATGGTGAGGAATGGGAAAGTTCAATTCTAGAAAGTCAAAGAAAGAATAATCGAGCACATGGGTTGATATCACTAGCATGCAACCCGCTTGATTTGAGATATTGAGACAAAGAGATTATATTACACAGTAAGAATTCGTAGGAGGTGGCATGTCATTGTGGTGTTAACTTCTTTCTCTAGGGGTGTTTTGGCGTGTTTCTAGATGCTAACCTTGGACTTTAGGTAGGCTCCGCCTAACGCCACTGAGAAGGAGGCCTAGAGGGTCACACACTAAGTGTGTCCAAGTATCTCAGTTAAATATTAATTTAACATGTTAAATAAGATTATTCGCGATTTTGGTTTAATAATTATTTAAGTATGCCTAATCGCATTTATTTTGACACTAGTTATTCAAGAGAATATATTGTGGGAGAAATAATATATTTATTAGCGAGTAATGCAGTGATATTTATTTTAAAAATAAACATCCATTATTCAAGTTCTAATAAATGTGGTGGAAGAAATAAAGAAAAATTGAAAAATAAAATTACACACCGTGTATTTTTTCTAGTAATTTATGAGAAATAAATATTATTTATTTAATTAAATAATATTAGGTGTAATTCGATGGGCGCATGTCAGGTAATAATAATAGTCAATTGTTATTATTAGACATGGGGTATTGCTAATAATTAAATATAATGAATAAATGATTTGGGGTAATTAATTCATTTTATTATTCTATGTAATTAAAAATTCCAATTATATATTTCTCATTAGCCTAGACATTTTTTTGTGGTTGTGCATAGTGGATTTGGAAAATCTCTCAATCCAATAGAGAATTCTTTTTCCACCGAGAATGCTCTCAAGCTACGAGAGAGAGATCCACCTCCACTAGATCAAGGCAATCGAAGGCGGACATTGCAAGCGAAGGATCTTCCATGATAGCACCCTAAGATCCATTTGGCAACATCCAGAGATATGTGGAGCACGTGTGGATCACCGCTAGAGGAATCCTACACTTGGATTATATGATGCAATGAAGGATCACATTATATCATGACCAAAAACATCAATGAAGAAAGAATTCCATCAAGGTAGTTCTTGTCAATTAATTAAATTAATTATAACCAACATATGATGATCCTATTTATGGTTCTGAGACTCCCCTATTTCTTTTTCGTTCTTCGTTATATTCCAAAGATCTGGCATTTTATTATCGTGATGGATCTCGGATTGATCATTGTCAATGCTAAAATTAAAGTTGGATACACCCACCAATGTGCTTCCTCTGCGCCCGAAACCTACAAGTGGTATCATAGGGTTCATATCATTGGTTATAATTATTTAAGTTTTTCGTTGTTGATTTATGCATTTAATAATTTATTTGTTTCAATTCAAGTTAATCATTCTTTAAAATCTGAATCTTGAAATCTATTCCTCCTCTCACGTTTCTCATTCACCTTACAGAAATGAATTTTTCTTTCAATTTTGATTAAAATAAAATATAGGATCTCATATGGAGGTGCCAAACGTTCCTGGACATACAACACTAGAATACACAGCGTGTATTCAGAAGTACACGTCGTGTAGTCTAGGTTCAATGCATCAGACTGGTCCGCCAAATTAGGTCGTGTGTTGGAGTATTTCTAAGTCATAAATGACACTGTGTGTTGACCAGGAACAGGTGGAACACGGTTTCCAGATTACACGCCATGTGGTCCACCGAACACGGCGTGTAGTCCCTTCGGGCTAGGGTTGGACCATGTACCCCATAGAAGGCTTTCCCGGCTGGAAACTATGTAACGCGGATACTACACGAAGTGTGTCCCACTGAACACATCATGTACTCCAAAAATTTCTGAAGTACATCTATACTCCATGTCCCTGGGCATGTACTTCGGATGGACGGTGAACAAAAGTACATGTCGTGTAGTCGGAACTACACGCCGTGTACTCATCCAAATTATATAGATTTATTAAAATTTATTATTATATTATACAAACCCTTGAGACGTGTACCATAGTGCAGAAGTAAATCTGAGGCACAACACATGATATGTGTTTTATATATGTGTGTTTAATTTAACATCTGTGTAATGTTAATTTCTACTCATTGGGTAGTTATAAACGGGAATTCGCCGGGTTTCCTCCAAGGTACAAGTTACGTAAAAAGATAATTTTAAATGAATTTATTTGTTTAAAATTATGATGGATGAGAATCTCAAGGAAATAGGGGTTTAAGATAAAAGGATTGAGTAATTAAAGATAATTAATTGATTCGAGCGTGATTTATCTTAAACAAGAACGATTAAAGAATTGAATTCTAGTTTTATTTATCTGTAAATATATTTGCATGTATGGATGATCATGAGATAGACCAAGACCTTTGTATGTGAATGGTTTCTTTTAATTTATTTATTTAAATTAAATTTTTTGGCTTGTAAGCCTTCTCCTCATTAATATGTAGGGAATGTGAACCCAAGGATTCTTTTATGTAAAAACTTTTTTCTACCCCTCACCTGCATGTGAGATAAATTCATATGTAATGGATGGAGCTCCCAAGCTAGTGGAGACAGATCAAGTATGGAGCCAAGGTGAAACCAATCCAAGGAGATACAAAGGTGGACATGTGGAAAGATGTAAACACGAACCCGAAAGGTTCAAGGTGTTTCTCCCCTAGGTCTTGGGTTAGTTTATCAAACCGCTAGATAAACTAACCAATAGAACAAGATCATGATCATACCATTTATTTTATTTATGTTAGTTTCGTGGTTTATTTATTGTGGGTGTATTTTCATGATCACACAATTAATGAATTAAACAAGCATACAAAGATGGAACTAAAATAAGACCATCTTATGAATAAATATTATCTTAGACATTTTTAATCACTTAAGTATATCCTACTTAATATTAACAAGTATTTAATCAAATATAATAAAATGGAAATTTACGTATAAGGATAAAATCCCTCAATGAAATATTAAGTCGGTATAGCCTTCCATAATCTTGGTTAGAATCGAACCATAATTCAAAGTGCTTGAAAAACCCTAGTTGGGGTGCTTTCAATTATCGAGGAATTCTAAATTCAAGGTTTTGGGTTGACTTGACTTGGTTCACATCAAGGGTTGACTTCCACAGCAGGACTTGGTGTGACCAAGAGGCAAAGGTTGAGGAAATCCAAAAATAAAAGGATTTTAGGATTGGGGAGTCCACCCAGTGGATCAAGGAGCTGCGAGTTAATGCAATTGGAATTTAGAATGCTTAGTTAAAACTCTTCAAGTTGATTGACCAACCCTAGTAGGGGTAATGCGATGGGCAGTATGGATCTTTTCCACTAGAATATTCAGGCAATAGAATATTTTGAAGTCAATGGTGAGGGTGATTGGATTTCGATAAAATAGTGGGAGACTAATAAGTATTAATTTATTTATTTGTCTCAGTTTTATCATAATAAAGTAATAAACATTTGCTCATCTTAATTTTTATAAACAGCAAGAAAAATGACTTCAAACATATCATTGTGAACCATACTCGAGAAGGAAAACCTTCTCACTAGCACCAATTTCTAGGAATGGAAGAGGCGTTTACACATCATCCTTCGCCATGAGAAGAAATTGTATGTGCTGGAAGAGCATATTCTAGTTATGTCTAGAAAATAGGCTAGTTGTGAGGAACTATCTATATATATGAAACATATGGATGATTCCACAGATGTCTAATGTTTCATGCTATCGGCCATGTCTAATGAGATCTTGAAGCAATATGAAAACACGGACGCGTATAGCATGATGTCTCACCTTAAGGATAAGGTGATACAAGAGAGATATGAGATCTCCAACACTTTGTTTACAACTAAGATTGGAGAGTCTGTGCCATCTGGGCCTCATGTAGTCAAGATTATTGGCTACATTGAACACTTGGACATCTTAGGGATTAAGTTCTCGGATGAGTTGCGTACAGATCTCATCCTATCATCACTTCCCAAGACATTCTCTAGATTTATTGTCAATTATAACATGATCAATAATGAGAAGATTCTATCGGAACTTCTAACCTTAATTCACTTGGTAGATAAGGACATGGGGCATGAAAAACCCACAGTCCTTATGGTGAATAAGAAAAGAAAGGACAAGGAAAGGGAACCAAAGACTTATAAATGGTCTAAACCCCCCGAGAGTCGTCCCTCCAAGAAGGGGAAGATCCAGAGGCAGTGTAAGGAACGGGAGGCGGTATTTTTTTCATGTGGAAAGCAAGGCCATTGGAAGAGGAACTTCACCCAGAAGTGTGGGGATGCTAAAGGTGAATTCTTTATTGATTGTAATATTTCCATTTCTACACATTGGGTATTATATACATCTTGTGGGGCTCACATCTATATTCAAATGCAGGAACCAAGTAGATTTAGAAATATTTCTATAGGAGAGGTGGATCTTCGAGCTACCAATGGTGCGAGGCTGGTTGTGTTAGCTATTGGTGATTACCACCTCTCATTACCGACTGGGATGATTATGGTTTTACATAAATGTTATTATGTGACTAGTGTTACCAAGAACATAATTTTTGTATCTTGTTTGGATATGGATGGATTTATTTTCAAGTTTGGAAATAAGGGTTGTCTCTTTTATAAGAACAATGTATGTTATGGTATGGCGTATTTAAATAATGGTTTGTATGTATTAAATTACGAAAACCAATTTTTGGAAATCAATAACGAAACAGAATCACATGACTCATACATCACCCAGTTGTGGCATCACCGTCTCAGTGATGTAAATGAGAAGCGCTTGACAAAGCTCTGCCAAGATGGCTATTTAGACTCTACTGAGCTAAAACTGCTTGATAGATGTCACACTTGTTTACAGGGTAAAATGACCAAGATGCCTTTTGGTGGATATGGTTAAAGGGCCATAGAGCTTCTAGGATTGGTGAACATGTATATCATCCCACCTTTTTATCACATAAACTTTCATTAAATTATACAAAACCGAGGATCTTTAAGGTTTAGTGTCTTGGAAACTAGGAACTTAAAACATGACAACACAAAAAAAATCTTCTTAAACACTTGAAAGGATTATTCATTTGTTCTTACTAAGTTCATTACTGCATCTCATAACCTGGGAACATACATCAAAGGAAAGGGTGAGCAGAAGGCCTAGTAAGGGAAACAAGGGAAACATTTTACATGTGAACTTGAGATATATCAATAAAGTCATGATAAATAACTTTAAGGCTTGAGAAAAATATCATGAGGAATATCATAATGAAAATAACATGATTCATAACATGAATATGTGGATAAAACATTTAACTTAGACAATCATTTCCGTATCACCAAGTTCCATCCCCAAGGTTTCATTAAAAAATTACCGAGGTCATTCACCAAGGTATCGTTAAAATGGTCATCTCTAGAGATTAAGTCTTTACCCAATGCATTGGAGCGCTATCAGGGCGCACCCTTAATTTTTATTTATTATCATGTGAGCCACATATATCATCATCAAACATTTCATAAATAACCCATATAGCATAAAATAAATGGGTTTCATTTCATAATCATAATGTTTTAAAAACTGCTTTTAAGATATGATCTTTATGTCACTTTAAACCCACGGAAAAGGAAAGCGGGTTTCATGTATGTAAATCTCAGAATTTAAAATAGAAAATTTTGATATGTATGTGAATAACCTTGTAGAAGAAATATATTTGAGTATCCACTTAATAAAATAAAATAATTTGAGAAAAAGAGAGACATTTTGTGATGAAAATTCGGTAGCATAACAGCTATGTTGCAGGGTTTTAGAAAACATTGAAAAGAGAGGGGTCATGGTCACCCATTCATAAATGATCCATAAAATAGTATAGGGACATAATATAAAGGATATAAGAACATAGTAATGAAATTTTAATGACATGCCATATGAAATGAAAAACTTGAAAGGGTGACAAAAATAATATTTCTCTTATGAAAATTCGGCAGCCTAACGGCGTCACTTAGAACTTCTAAAAAATGAATTGATGAGATGAAATAGGGTCTCTCATCATATGAACATAAAATGACAGTATTATTTATATATAGATCATACCACAACATAAGAAAAATGAACTTTAAAGACTTGACGTGAAAATAGAACTTTGAAAATGAGAAGGGTGAAAGAATCCCTTACGAAAATTCGGCAGTCTAACGGCACCACATAAAAATTCAGAAAATGAAATGATGAGAGTAAAAGGGAGTATCTCATTATATGAACATAAAAATTAAAATAATTTGAATATAAAAGAACATACTCCAACATAATAACATGGAGCATAAAATAAATTACATAAGAGAGAGTACTTGAAATGAAAGAGAGAGGTAGGATCCCTTACCTTAAAATGCAACTCCTAAAACTCGAAGGTTGGGACCTTGAGAGCTTGAGGGAACCTTGAGAGGACTCCTTTAGAGGTAATGAGACCAAATATTTGTTTAGGGAGAGTTTGGAGTGAAAACTAAAGGAGGAAAGGGTGGGTATTTATAGAGAAAGGGAGGTGATACTTTAAAATTTTCAAAGGACACCTCACAAGTGGTTTTCAAAAAACCATGGGCTTGCCCATGGTATTTCCCCATGGTGTTTGGACACATGGGACCCATAATACAATAATTCATCCCCTTTTTTCGACCATCCCATAAAAAATCTCATGAAATCATCATGATGCAGTCATGATGTCATTAAACATACAGAAACCCTAAAACCGTATTTTTACTATTCACTAAAAAATTAATTGTTTCAGAAAAATCCCAAAAATTCACCCTAACCCTTTTTTGACATGTAGAATCCAAAAATGAACTCCATTTTTTGAAAACAATTTTCTAAATATTTTTAATTTAATTATTAATTAAAATCATAATTTATCCAATAATTATAATTTAAAATCTATAACTCATTTTTTAACACCTTGAAATTTAGTCAACATTCCAATACCTTATAAACTTGTGAAAATAAAATAATAATATGTTTTACTAATTATAATGGTCGCATTAATATTCATATTACTATTCATATTACTATTCATAGGGATAAAAATTACTATCCACCAAAAATTATTTTGATTTCAATGAACCACATTTTTCACCTTAATTACAACCATGTCTGTTAGAGTTTTGAAAATAAATTCACAAAAAAAGTTATTTAACAATTAAACATCTTTTTACTATTCATAAAAACACTATTCATCAAGCACTATTTGTCAAAAATGAAACTTTTTAGAAAACTTCCAAAAATTCATCCTAGATTAATTTTGACATTTCCAATTCCAAAATGATGTTTATTTTTTCATAAAAACTCTCTATATAAGGGGAATATTTTAAATACCATTTTTAACTTCTAAAAACAATTTATCAAAATTGTCTTAATAAACTTATATTTTATTAAGAAATGCTAGTTATATCACATAAATGATGAAACAATAATTTTATTAAAACTATGAGATTACATATTAGGGCTTTGAAACATATCCTCTTAAAACACCTGAATATGACCTAAGGATAAGGTGTGCGATGGTGAGAGAATCTTGGGGAGGCTCGGACAACATTGCCCGAGTGGTAATCTCCACCAACTTGAACTTCTCCCATAGGCGATTCCGTTCAATCTTAACACATTGAAGTTCATCTTGGGCTTGGTACAGAGTGAAGCCCAGTGATGCCACTTCCTTCCCAAGCTCAGACAAATGGGCTTCATACGGTTCGATTCTACTGGGTGAGGCCATCAACTCTTCTTTCTGCATTTACCATTATCGTCTCCAATTAATCATTAATAATTCAAAAAGTTCGGGTCATTACAACACGGATGTGTGTGGACCATTTCCAGTAGAAGCTAGAGGTGGATATTTTTAATTCATTACTTTTACTGATGATTTGAGTAGATATGGCTATGTCTACTTAATGAGTTATAAGTCAAAACCCTTATAGAAATTTAAGAAATTCAAGAATGAAGTAGAGAATCAGCTTGGTAAGAAGATAAAGAAGCTTCGATCGGATCGAGGTGGAGAATATCTGAACCAAGAGTTCATTGATCTTCTAAGGGAGTCTGGGATTCTATCTCAGCTCACTCCTCCTTATACACCACAGTGGAATGGTGTTAGTGAAAGTAAGAACCACACCTTTTTGTACATGGTGAGGTTGATGATGAGTCATACAGATCTTCCATTATCCTTTTGGAGATATGCATTACAGACTGTAGCATATACATTAAACCGAGTACCAACCAAGGCAGCAAATGGAATTCCCTCCAAGTTATGGAATGGAAGAAAACTCATTTTGTCATACACACGTGTATGGGGATGTGAGGCATTTGTTAAGGCCTTATCAAGCAACAAACTAGCACCCCGGGGCACGAAGTTTATGTTTATAGGATATCCCAAGGAAACGAAAGGATATTTCCTATATAACCCTTCAGACAAGAAAGTGATTGTCGCCAGACAAGCTATCTTTCTTGGGAGGGAGTACATCCTCAAAAAGGATAGTGGGAGCAAGATTAACTTCGATGAAGTTGATGCTCAAGATACACAGGAGTTGGTACAGGAACAAGTTCTATAGGTCCCCGTGGAAGAGGTTTCAGAAACACAAGTACTGCGTAGGAGCTCAAGAGAGGTAAGGGAACCAGAGAGATTTGGTTTCCTAGTCACCGAGGATGGTGAATCATTATTGTTGGACAATGATGAACCTCTATCCTACAAGGAAGCAGTAGAAAGCTCAGAAGCTGTAAGATGGCTATAAGCTATGAATTCTGAGATGGATTCCATGTATCAGAACCAAGTCTGGGTTCTAGTCAATGAGTCAGTTGATGTAAATCATGTTGGATGAAAATGGGTATTCAAGAGAAAACTGGACATGGAAGGTCAAGTTAGCACATGTAAATCAAGGCTAGTGGATAAAGGATTCAGACAGCATCAAGGAATTTACTATTATGAAACCTTCTCACCAGCCTCCATGTTTAAATACATAAGAATCATACTTGCCATAGCAGCTTACCATGACTGCGAGATTTGGAAGATGGATGTCAAAACGGCATTCCTTAACGGGAACCTTCAGGAAAATGTCTATATGACACAACCAGAAGGGTTTGTGACACCAGGTGAAGCCAAATGGGTTTGCAAGTTACAGAAATCCATTTATGGATTAAAGAAAGAATCTAGGTCATGGAACATTCGATTTGATGAAGCCATAAAGGAATTTGGTTTCATTAAAAATGAATGTGAGACGTGTTTTTATAAGCGGTTTAATGGGAATGCGATAATTATCCTAGTATTATATGTTGACGACATATTGCTTATTGGAAACAATGTACCAATCTTATAGTCAGTTAAGGACTGGTTGAACAAGTGTTTCTCAATGAAGGATTTAGGTGAACCAGCCTACATTCTAGGGATCAAGATCATTCGTGATAGATCTAAGAGGCTGCTTGGACTAAGTCAGGGTACATACATTGACCAGATACTAAATAGATTTAGTATGGAACAATCCAAGAGGGGATTGGTTCCAGTGTCACATGGCTTATATATTTCTAAGAAAATGTGTCCTCAAACACAACAACAGAAATATATAATGATTAAGATCTCATATACTTCGGCTATAGGATCCATCATGTATGCCATGTTATGTTCTAGGCTTGATGTTGCCTATGCATAGAGCATGGTAGGAAGATATAAAGAAGATCTAGGAGAACAACATTGGACTGTTGTTAAGAATATCCTTAAGTATCTGAGAAGAACTAAGGATATGTTCCTGGTGAATGGAGGAGATGAAGAGGTTGTCATCAGAGGTTATGTTGATTCTAGTTTTCAGACAAATCCGAACGATCTGAAGTCACAATCTGGATATGTTTTCTGTCTCAATGGAGGAACTGTGAGCTGGAAGAGTTCAAAGCAACTAGTTGTCGCCGATTTTACAGTAGAGTCCGAATATATAGTGGCTTTTGATGCATCCCAGAAATCCATCTAGATTCGGAACTTTTTTCAGGAGCTTGATGTGGTGCCTAGTAGTAAAGATCATATCACGTTGTATTGTGATAATACTGCAGCGGTGGTTCTTGCAAAATAACCAAGGTCGCATCAACGGAAAAAGAACATACTCAGAAAGTATCACCTATTGAGGGAATTGTATCAAAGGGGTGAAGTTGTAGTGAGCAGAGTGTCCACGAAAGAGAACATGGCGGACCCCATGACTAAAGGCCTTTCTCAGCAGAAGCATGAATATCATGTGAGAGCTATCGGGTTAAAGGTTGTTAGTAGTTGGCTCTAGTCCAAATGATAGTTTGTTGGAGTTGGTGGCCTAGAACCAACTAATTTGTACTTTTTTCATTAATAAATACCTTATCACATCTTGATTGTTCTTCTGTATGACAATGCATGTGATAATGTCCTAAGGATAGCTATTGTATTAAAGGGTCATAGAAGATCTCTGCTATGATGAGAACCCGAAAGTGCCATAACACTGTTCTTGAATATATGTTCTATGGCCAGATGATGTTATTTGAGGGACACAAATAATACAGGCCATTAGAGGTGAGGACTCATAAAACTTTGAGTCACCTTCTCATGGTGTGCGCCCTTGGTAATATCTAGGAGGATATTATGAGAACGAGACCTTCCAGTAGGAAATCCACATTTCATAGTGTCATTGGGTGTTCCTACCTGTGGATGTGTGTATTGGTCCTTAGACTTTAAGATTATTATTAATGGGTATTACAACTCATTCACTTAGATGTATTAATGAAAATTGTGACGACACACTATTCGCAATGAGGTAGGATATGTTGGGTGTGTCACGAGTGATACTACATTAATAGATAATGCTAGAAAGGATTTGTCCCTTCTTTCCATAATGGAAGTAGATATCTCAGGCCCTTTGATGGAATTGATATAGCCAAAATAAATACATGGCCATGGTGAGGAATGGGAAAGTTCAATTTTGGAAATTCAAAGAAAGAATAATTGAGCGCATGGGTTGATGGAACTAGCATGCAACCCGCTTGATTCAAGATATCAAGACAAAGGGATTATATTACATGGTAAGTATTTGTAAGAGGTGACATGTCATTTCGGTGTTAATATCTTTCTCTATGGGTGCCTTGGCGTGTTGCTAGATGCTAACCTTGGACTTTAGGTAGGCTCCGCCTAATGCCACTGAGAAAGAGGCCTAGAGGGTCACACACTAAGTGTGTCCAAGTATCTTAGTTAAATATTAATTTAACAGGTTAAATAAATATTATTCCCGATTTTAGTTTAATAATTATTTAAGGATGTCTAATCGCATTTATTTCGACACTAGTTATTCGAGAGAATATATTGTGGGTGAAATAATATATTTATTAGCGAGTAATGCAGTGATATTTATTTTAGAAATAAATAGCCATTATTAAAGTTCTAATAAATGTGGTGGGGGAAATAAAGAAAAATAGAAAAATAAAAGTACACGCCATGTATATTAAATATACACACCATGTATTTTTTTCTGGGAATTTATGAGAAATAAATATTATTTATTTAATTAAATAATATTAGGTGTAATTTTTTGGGTGCATATCAGGTAATAATAATAGTCAACTATTATTATTAGACATGGGGTATTACTAAGAATTAAATGAAATGAATAAATTTTTTCTGGTAATTAATTCATTTTATTATTCTATGTAATTAAAAATACCAATTATATATTTCTCATTAGCCTAGACATTCTTTTTTAGTTGTGCACAACTGATTTGGAAAATCTCTCAAGCCAAGAGAGAATTCTTTTTCCACTGAGAACGCTCTCAAGCTACGAGAGATAGATCCACCTCCACTGGATCAAGGCAATCGAAGGTAGACATCGCAAGCGAAGGATCTTCCATGCTAGCACCCGGAGATCCCTTCGGTGACATCCATAGATACGTGGATCACGTGTGGATCACCACTAGAGGAATCCTACACTTGGATTCTACGACGCAACGACGGATCACATCGGACTGTGACCAGAAACATCAATGAAGAAATAATTCCATCAAGGTAATTCTTGTCAATTAATTAAATTATTTATAACCAACATATGATGATTCTATTTATGGTTCTGGGACTCCCCTCTTTCTTTTTCGTTCTTCGTTCTATTTTGAAGATCCGACATTTTATTATCATGATGGATCTCGGATTGATCGTTGTTAATGCTAAAATTAAAGTTGGATACACCCACCAACACGCTTCAGTTGCACCCGGAACCTACACTGACGACATGTCCAAATGGAGGTGAAATTCATAATTGAGAAATTCAATGTGAATAATTTCTCATTGTGGAAAATAAAGATGAATATAGTGTTGTAGAAGGATAATTGCCTACTATCAATTGGAAAAAGACTGGTAGAGGTGATGATGGGGTGTAGTTCTTATGGGAGCCAGAATCATGACATGGGTTGGAATGTGGTGAGTACTTCTAGAAGGGGTGAAATTCTTTTCAGTGAAGTAGCGATGACTGCTGGAAGCAAGAAGCATCTCAACAATACATGGATAATTGACTTAGGAGCAACATGGAACATGACGTCTCGACGGGAATGGTTTGACTGGTATAAAACTATCCTAGTAGGATTTTTGTACATGGGGAATGATCATACTCTTAAGATCATTGGAGTCAGTACCATCAAATTGAAGATGTATTATGGTATTGTTCGAACTATCCAAGGAGTACGTCATGTGAAGGTCCTGAAGAAGAACATATTGTCTTTGTGACAATTTGATGACATCGGATGCAAGTCTCACACCGAGAATGGAGTGATGAGAATTATGAAGGTAGCGCTTATGGTAATGAAGGCATAAAAGATCTTAAAGAACTTGTATGTGCTTATGGGTGAAACGTATAAGGGGGAAGAGATAGTTGTTATATAAAATACCTCAACGGAAGCATTGACGTTGTTATGGCATCAGAAGCTTGGTCATATGTCAGAACAAGGCCTAAAGATTCTTGCGGATCAGAATTTGATTCCTGGGATTACAAAGGTATCCTTACCATTTTTTGAGTGTTGTGTTTTGAGAAAAAAACATAGGTTAATGTTTGAGACATCAACAGAAATAAGTGAAGAGATCTTAGAGTTGATGCATTTTGATGTTTGGAAAGCACTGGTTATATCCCTGGGAGGAGCAAGGTACTTTGTATCCTTCATTGATGATTATTTTAAGAGATGTTGGGTATACCCAATCAAGAGTAAAGTGGATGTTTTTGAAGTATTCAAAACTTTAAAATTGTGGAAGGAGATTGAATCTAGAAAGAAGATCAAGTGTTTGAGGACTGGAAATGGTGGAGAATATACATGCGAGGAGTTTGATATTTTTTGTCAACGAGAAGGAATCAAGAGACAGTTTACAGTGGCATACACTTCTTAGCAGAATGGAGATGCAGAGCGAATGAACATAGCCCTATTGAATAGAATAAGGGAAATTTTGAAGACTACAGGAATTACCAAAACATTTTGGGTAGAAGTAGTGAATACCTTTTGTTATGTGATCAACCGATATCCTTAAATGGCGATTTAACTAAAGACACTGATGGAGATGTGGACTAGTAAACTTTTAGACTATTCTCAGTTACATACTTTTGGAAGTCCTATATATGCATTGTTTAATGACCAGGAAAGATAAAAATTGGATTCAAGATTCAGGAAATGTATCTTCATGGGGTATGTTGATGGTGTGAAGGGGTATCATTTGTGGGACCCCACTACTCGCAAACTTATCATCAACATATATGTCATTTTTTGTAGAATAAAAGGTGTAAATGACTATTGATTGAGACATGGAGAAGGATAATACAAAAAGTACAATACTTAAAGTAAAGGAACAACCCAAGGAAGAACCAATTTCCTTTGAATCATTACCAGAGCATGATGATCAAGTACCGGTTGAGTCTGGACCGTGATGGAAAACTCGGGAGAAAAGAGAACCAATATGGAACACATACTATGTGATTAATAGAAATATTTCGTATTACTTATTGACAGAGGATGGAGAGATATCTTCTTTTTTAGAGGCAACCCAGAGTTTAGATGTATCTTTATAGATGGTGAGGATGTAGGAGGAACTTGAAGCCCTAAACAAGAACAAGACTTGGGATTTTGTTTCATTACCTCATGGAAGGAAGGCTATCAGTAACAAATGGGTCTTTAAAATCAAGTGGTATAGAAAGAACCATGTGGAAAGATATACTGCAAGAATAGTGGTCAAAGGATATGCTCAGAAGAAAGATATTGATTTCAATGAAATATTTTCTCATGCTGTTAGACTGACGACTGTTCAGATAGTTCTGGTGATGTGTTCTACATATAGTTTACATCTAGAGCAACTGGATGTGAAAACTGCTTTTCTCCATGGTGATATTGATGAATATATTTATAAGCACCAACCAGAAGGTTTTACAGAATATGACAAAAGAACTTGGTTTGCAAGTTGAACAAATATTTGTATAGTCTCAATCATACGCTAAGGTGTTAGTGAAAGATATTTGATTCATATATCATGAGAATTGGATACAAGATATTTCATTTAGATCCTTGTGTTGAGTTAATAAGGTTATCTTATGACTTCTCCATTCCTTATGGTTTTATGTTTTGAAAATCACAAAAACTTTTTTTTTCTTAAGCTCTGAATTTCTCATTCTGTTATACTTATAGAATTATCATTATGTTTACCTACAGAAATCTCATTCTTTTTTACTTACATAATTTTCATTCCGTTATAATTACAGAATTCTCATTACGTTTACCTATAGAAATCTCATTATGTTATACTTACAGAATTGTCATTCCATTATACTTACAGATTTTTCATTACGTTTACTTATATATCTGTCATTACATTTACTTATATATCTATCATTACATTTACTTACAAATTTTTCATTACGTTACAAATGTAATACCATTTTTTATGATACCGATATTGGTACAAATGTCATACCATTTTTATGATAATAATACTGATACAAATGTCATACCGTTTTTATAATACCGATACTGATACAAATGTCATACCATTTTTATGATACCTATACCGATAAAAATGTCATACTGTTTTTATGATACCGGTACCCAAATATAGTGATACTGTTTTCTCAATCCGATTTTCATTTTCTTAAGAATCTGTTTTCTTGATATTGTTAGAGTTGTTTAATGTATCATTCCAATATTATCATATTCTAAGTTTTCTTATGCTTAACATTTACCTTAAACTTAACACCCTTTCTTATACATGAAATGATGTCTTACAATCTGTTACAAACTAACCACTGTCTGTTTGATACGTGTCTAGGTCCCTCTGAAATTTAAGGAAAATAAGATCATTGGAGTGGAGCCGACCGTTGAGAAGTTTTGCCTATAAATACAAGTTTATTTGAATGAGACAAAAAGATGACTAAGTGAACTTTGTGTATGAATTTGATGAATGTGAAAAAGTTGTGAAGTGATTTATAGAGAGAGAGGCTCTTATAACTCTCAGTGCTTCGTGCGGATGTCATGAACAACTTGTTCGGGTATGAACAACTTGTTCAAACTTTCTTTGTGCAGACTCTGGTCGTGTTGATCGTGGGCTTCCTAATTTGGAAGATAGAGGTTCTGATTTCCTTTTAAATCAAGGGCTTATGGGGATAGCAAGACAGACACCGATCTTCAGATTGAGGGCTTACTTGGGTTTGAGTAAATACAAACTTTCTTGAAAGTATAAATCAAGGAACTTTTATCCAAGGTTGTTGGATACTCTTCTCTTTGGGTTAAAAGAATCTTATTGTTACTTGTTTTCTATTTCAAGTTGTTTTTATTCCGCTGCTATTTTAACTTTGTTAAAGTTAGAAAGTATAACTTTATTATACTTTCTAATTCCGTTAATCTGATTGTATTAAATATTCTATACGGTTTAAGGTAGAATCTTTCATTTAAGAAAATATTTCTTAAGATTTTATCTTAAGGTAGTAAAGTTTAAGAAAAGGTTTCTTTAAGAGGGTTTGTGAATAATTTTTCAACTTTGTTAAACTAAGTTTTCTTAAAGTTAAAATCTAACCTTACGTAATAGATTTTCTTAAGGTTAAGAAACTTTCCTTAAGAAATTTTTATATCAACTTTAAAGGTTCTAAAAGAATTTTTAAAGTAACAATTCACCCCCCCCCCCTGTGTATTTGAGCATCTCATTCTTCTTTTAAAAAGGGAATTCCCCTGTGTGGCCTTTTCGAACCCTCCACACATGGAAACCCCCCTCCCCCATGAAAAGGTCACTCCCCTGAGGTAGCGCCCCAGCCGGGGATGGAGTTGTTTCCAGCCGAGATGGCAGAGCATCCCAGAGGGTGATGGCCCGGCAGCGATGGTCCGCCAAGCAATCCGTCAGCGATTGGGTCGTGCCTCATTTTTCCCACCTAGAAGAGACCGGGAGACCCGTCAAGGTGGGTGGATTCCGGGGGAGAGGCTCACCCCGAAAGTAGACTCCCAGGATTTGAACTCTGAACCTCCCAAAGAATGGTGTGGATGTGCCACTCTCCTTCACCACTGCACCACCACCGAAGTGGCATATTTGAGCATCTAATTATACATATTTAATCCTATAATTGGTATTAGAGGAGGTCTCTAAAATACTTATATTCACATATAAGTTTTCTTGCTCAAGATTTCATTGTTCTTAACTCCTTCATATTTTTTAATCCTTGTTTACAAACTTTTACTTCTAACAGGTTTTGTGGAAAGAAATATTCTTTTAGTATGGAAGGCATTCATGTTGGATCTCTAAACAATATTAATCCTATTAGACCACCAATTTTTGATGGAAATGACTATAAGTAATGGAGATATAGAATGAAGACCTTCGTGATAAATACTGGGGTAGACAACTACATTATGTTAATTGGAGATTATAATATTCCTAATAAGGAACTTAGAACCTTCACTAATCCAGAAAAGGTGGAATATCGGCTGAACTTTAAGGTACTTAATACTTTGCTTTGTTCCATGACTGGAAATATATATAGCCAAATTTCATCTTGTAAAGTTACAAATAGCATTTGGAAGAAGATTGAAATAACCCAATTTAGAACTTCTAAAGTCATTGAAACTAGAAGAGTCATGATCAGAGTTGAATATCATGGTTTATATTTTCCTTATGGAGAACCCATATGTAAGGTTCAACAAATATTCATAACTATTGTCAACAGCTTACAATCAATGGGTGAGAAAGTTTTTGATGATGAGATTCTTGTAGAAAAGATTATAGACATCATGCCTAACGAATGGGAATCCAAGAGGACAGTTATATATGAGAATAGGAAAGTTACTCAGATTTCTCTTGATGAGCTGTTTGGAACTCTTCTTCAACATGAAACCAGAATGAAGAGAGATGCTAATAATATTAAGAAGAATAATGGAAATAGAGGTGTTGCTTTTACAACTACTTTAAATCATATGAAATCCAAGACTATTGAAAGAGTTACAAGATCTAAATCTAAGAAAGTTGTTATTCAATCTGAATCTAGTGAAAGTGAAGCTTCAGAAAATGAGTTAGCAAATCTTGCTTGGAGAATGAATAATATTGTTGGACAGAAGAACTTTCAATATAGATACAAGAAGAAAGATGGAAAATATATGAAATATGGATAAGTGACATGTTATGAATGCAGGAGAACTTGTCATATTAGACCTGATTGTCCCTTTCTTAAGAAGAGAGAGAAGAAGGACAGGAATTCTGAAAGTAACAAGAAGAAGTTCAACATATCAAAGTATAAGAAAGTCTTGAAAACTAATAACACTTAGAGTGCAAGTGGTGGAGATTCTTCTGATGATTATTTAGAATATGAATCTTCTGAGCAAAAGAATATTGGTTTAATAGCCCGAGATTTATTTCAAAATCATTGTCTTATGGATGAGGTATGAACTTCTGAATCCTTAACCAATATGTCTTTAAGTGAAAATTTTTATGATAAAGGTTTTTCTTCAGATGAAGAATCCACTTCACCAGACAGAAATAATGATTTTCCTTCCTATGATGAAGTTTCTAGATTTGCTAAGTTACTTGAGATAAGAAATTTTAAAGTTTCTAAGAAACTTGAAAATGAAAATTCTAGAGAGTTTATTTTAACAAAAGAAATTTTAGATCTTACCAAAGATCTTAATAAGAAAAATTTTGTTTTATAAAATCTTTCTAAGAAACTTGAGGAAGGTAATTATGAGAAGAATAAACTTTCTAAGGATCTTAAAAATATGATTTTAGAAAAATATACTTTAGAGAATAAACTTAACTCTAAATTTATTATTTAGAGGATAAGAATTTAGTCTTGAGACTAAAATCTGAAATATTTTCCTTAAAGAAACTTCTTACAAATTTTACTTTCGGTAAATAAAAATTTGATAAGATGTATTCTTAGATCCAACCTCATGACAATAATCAAGGATTAGGTTATTCTCATGAAAAATCAATTTTCAGAAACAATTATTTTGTTCTTCCAAGAGTTCCCTTTTGCACTAAATGTCAAAGTGGTAGGCATTGGAAGAAAAACTATTCTTTAAATAAAGTTTAATCCCTTGGGTTTTATAAATCTTATTTTTCTAAACAAATGTGGATACCCAAGATTTTATTATCTAACAATTCTGGATCCAAGCAAGTTTGGATTCTGAAAACCTAACTCTTTCTTTTTCTGGATAATGAAGGAAGTACCAAAAACATATGGTACATGGATAGTGGATGTTTCTGGCACATGACTGGTAACAAAGACTATTTAAAAAATATTTTAAAGACTAAAGGTGGAAAAGTAACCTTTGGAGATAACTCTCTAGGAGAAATTGTCGGTATATATAACATTATTCTTCTTGGTAAAGCTATTATTTCAAATGTTCTTTTTGTAAAAGGCCTTAAGTGCAATCTCATTAGCATAAGTTAATTATGTGATGAAGGTTACCTTGTGAATTTTAGAAATGATAAATGTTTAGTTCACAATTACAAGGATGAGTTTATTCTCTATGACCTTCGGCATGAGAATGTGTACACCTTAAACCTAGAAGAACTTAGAAGTCAAGATTTACCTTGCCTTAGTGAATTTGAAGATCAATCATGGCTTTGGCATAGAAGACTAGGACATTGTAACTTAAGGAAACTTAGTAAACTTACTAAGAAAGAACGTATTAAGGATCTACCAGAACTTAGGTTTGATTCTTCAAAAGTATGTGATCCTTGTCAATATGGAAAGCAATATAAATCTAGATTTAAATCTATAAGTGAAGTTACTACTTCTAATGCATTACAGTTAGTGCACATGGACTTATTTGGTCCAACACAAACTGGAAGTATTGGAGGCAAATACTATGTGTTTTTTCTAGTTGATGACTATACTAGATTTACTTGGGTTTATTTTCTTACAAAGAAATATGAAGCTTTTTATTATTTCAAAAACTTTAGAGCTCAAGTTAAAAACAAGAAAAATCTACCATTGTTAACTATTCATAGTGATCATGGTGTAGAATTTTAAAATTCATACTTTGAAACTTTTTGTAGTAAGAAAGGTATTACTCACAACTTTTCAACTCCAAGAACTCCTCAACAAAATGGTGTTATTGAAAGAAGAAATTGTATTCTTCAAGAGATGACTAGAACCATGTTGAGTGGTGTAAGAACCTGATTCTTATTCTTGAGGTACGGGTTTCTTCTTTTCCTTTTTCTTAAGTATTTTTGAGAAAACAAGGTAAATGTGGGAAAAAATCAAAATTTATGGGTACATGCCGTGTACTTTTGTACACACGCCATGTACTTTGGCTGTGTGGGATGTGAATACATGGCGTGTAGGCTTGTCGACGATTAAGGGTGTAAAAACAAACTACACGCCGTGTACTTTTGTACACACACCATGTACTTTGGCTTTGTGGGATGAGAATATAGGGCGTGTAGGCTTGTCAACGATTAAAGGTGTAAAAAATAACTACACGCCGTGTACTTAGTAATACACGTCGTGTAATCAGTCGGTAGATGAACAGTGAGGTGGTGGAAAGTAGTCTCTAGAGGAACAGTTTAAAAGGAAAGTACATGCCGTGTAGTTATGTTTTTTCATTAAAAATAGGTAGTAGCCTCCTCATTCGGCAGAGGAGGCAGAGGGATCACCAGGAGCAGTGGGAGAGGAGGCCGAGACTTGGAGGAGCTCCCGATCGCTCACTAGGACTCTGATTCTTCCGTCGTTGGTCTCGTTTGAACCGCACGGGTAAGGTCTTCCCTCTTCTTGAATCTTTCCTTCCAATTGTTTCCCTAAGGGAAGATACTTAGGTTTGAACGGGTAATCGTTTATCTCAGATCTACGTCGTTCTTGGTTGTTTTGGGAGGCACCATTCACGTATATTGATCAGAGGAGATAGAGGTAGGTTGTCTTGTATTTAATTCCAACTATTGAGTTGATTTTGTGTACCATAGTGTCACGTGCCCATGTTTGGGGTGTCATATGGCTGAGACTTTGGCTATTGAAATACCCAGAATTGCATAGGGAATCTAATGAATAATTATAAACTGCGGGTTGAGATCGTTGGTTTGATCTAGGTTCACCCCGAGGGTGTGTTTCCCTTGTTTATCCGTTTGGCTAAGATACCCGTGGGTATGCCGTGATTATAGCAAGTTTTGATTTTTCTTGAGAGGAAACATATATAATTTGTTTGCTTATGCGTTGGGATCGGTCCGGTTACTTGCTTTTCCTATGGATCGCCTGAGGGCAGTGTTTCCTTTAGCCTGAGGGAAATGTTTTGGTTATCCTGGGGGCAATGGTTTGTTAGCCTGAGGGTAATGATTTGTTTATCCTGAGGGAAACGTTTCTTACTCCTGTGGGCAATAGCTCTCATGCCTGCGGGTGATATCTTGTATGCCTGAGGGCAATATTCGTTATGCCTAAGGGCAGTCACCTGAGGGTTTTTTTTCTTCTTGCCTGAGGGTAAGGATTTTCATGTCTGAGGAAAATGTTTACTTTGAATATTCATTGTGGTGATTTCTTAGGTTTTACCTGCCAAGATAAAGCACATGTTTGGTATTATTATTATCTTTTACTTGTAAGATAGCCTGTTGTGGTTTCTGTTGTGGCACTGGTATAGGAGATTGTCGGTCGAGGACGAGTCTCAGAAAACTCAGAATTCAATTATATTGAATTGTTAAATAATTATTAAAATGGAAATATAACTGGTAGGTATGGTTACTTTTGAGTATTTCCTAATTTACTGCATTTTGTTATTGCACATTGTTGTTGCACATTTTCGCTGATAGTTGGGCATGGGGATTTGGTGGTTGCCTACTGGGATTTATTTCTCACACTCTGTTTGGGTCATGTATTGGGCCCAAACAGATTATATTGTTGTAGGTGTCGATAAAGGCAAGGGTCTCTACACAGGTACATGATTTTTTTTGCAGAGGATTAGGAGAGCATGGGACTGAGCTTAGGCTTGCGATGCTACTGCATTCCTATTGCACTACTTTGGTTTTGTTTTGCTGTACTTTGTACCTTGTGCTGTATTGTATCAGATTGCAGTGTATCCTGTTTTGGCTGCTTTCTTATAATTAGAGACATATTGCATCATCATATTTATGATTGTTGGTTATCTTTTACTTCAGTTATGTTGTCCATTTTAGGTCTATATTGTTTACTGCTTCCGCTTTTGTATGTTCATATTTTTTTCCGCTGCGTTACACTTTGACAAATGAGGGCATAGTTTCCCCACTATCAGTCCTAGGTCCTCACTACAAGTCAGCAGCCTATGGCGTTTGGGGAAATGCGCTTGAGGTCATGTGACCAACCAGGTTCGGGGCACCCATTGTGTGGCACCCAGATCTGGGATGTTACAAGTGAATATTCTATAGCTAAAAATTTTTGGGCTGAAGTTGTAAGTACTACTTGTTATACTATAAATTGAGTTTTAATAAGACCATTTCTTAATAAAACACCTTACGAGTTATGGACTGGCCGAAAACCAGAAGTTTCTTACTTCAAAGTTTTTGGTTGCAAAGTGTTCATCTTGAATACTAAAGATAAATTACATAAATTCGCACCCAAATATGATGAATTAATTTTCTTAGGCTACTCTACTAACTCTAAGGCATATAGATTTTTTAATAAAAAAAACTTTCATTGTGGAAGAAACAGTACATATTAAATTCGATGAAACTGATCCTTTTGTTTTCAAACAACCTGAACTTATTTCTGATATATTTTCTAAAACTGGTCACTAACCTTTGATAGAAGACCTTTCATATAAGGAAATTGTTCATGAAAATATTTATGAAGCATTTACCCCTGAATATTTTCTACCCTATGTTGATGAACAAGTTTTTCAAAACCCAAGTCAGTTGTTACATAGGAATCATCCCAGTGATAATATCATTGGTAATGTTAATCAACCAGTAAGAACTAGAAGTTATTTAAGGAATGAAGTTCAACATGTTGCTTTTCTTTCCCAATTTGAACCAAATACTCTTGAAGAAGACTTGGGTGGTGAATATTGGATAAAGGCTATGCAAGATGAACTCAATGAATTCATAAGGAATCAAGTTTGGACCTTGGTTGAAAAACCTAAGGAAACTTATCTTATTGGAGTCAAATGGGTTTTTAGAAACAAATGTGATTAAAATGGAATTATTGATAGAAATAAGGAAACATTAGTTGCTAAAGGATATATCCAACAAGAATTCATAGACTATGAAGAAACCTATAATCCTATAGCAAGACTTAAATCTATCTGTATTCTTTTATCCTTTGCAGTATTCTTTAATTTCAAACTTTATCAAATGGATGTGAAGTGTGTTTTCCTCAATGGTTATGTACAGGAGGAGGTTTATGTAGATCAACCCCCTGGTTTTGAAGATATAAAATATCCTAATCATGTTTACAAACTTACCAAAGCCTTATATGGACTCAAACAAGCCCCTAGACCTTTGTATGATAGACTTATAGGATTTTTGCTTCAAAATAACTATGTTAAGGGAACTGTTGATCCAACTCTTTTTATTAATAAAGTTAATAAATATGTTTTAATTATTCAAATTTATGTTGATGACATCATCTTTGGATCAACTTAGCAATCCTTAACTGATTCCTTTACAAATCTTATGAAATCTGAGTTTGAGATGAGTATGATGGGTGAGTTAAATTTTTTCCTAGGTTTTAAAATTTCTCAAAAACCAGAAGGAACTTACACATCTCAACATAAGTATATCAAAGAACTTCTTAAAAAGTTTGGTTATGAAAACACTAAGAGTATAAGTACTCCTATCAGAATCTCTAATACTCTTGATATTGATGAAGCAGGGAAACCTATGGATCAAATATCTTATAGAGGAATGCTAGGAAGTTTACTTTACTTAACATATAGTTGACCTGAATTAATGTTTTTGGTATGATTATGTGCAAGATGCCAAGAAAATCCTAAAGAATCCCATTTAGAGGTTGTAAAAAGTATTTTTCACTATTTAAAGGGAACTTTAGATTTGGGACTACTTTATTCTTCTAGAAATGCTTTTGAACTTAAAAGTTTTTCAGATGCTAACTTTAGTGGTTGTAAAATGGATAGGAAGAGTACATTTGGAACTTTTCATTTCTTAGGAGATTCCTTAGTTTCTTGGTCTTACAAAAAACAACATTCTATAGCACTTTCCACTGCTGAAGTTGAATATGTAGCAGCTAGAAGTTATTGTGCTCAAGTGTTATGGATGCAACACACACTCACAGACTATGGTATGAGTTTTACTAAAACTCAAATAATGTGTGATAACACAAGTTCCAATTCCCTAAGTAAAAACCCTACACATCACTCTCATGCATAGCACATAGATATTAGACATCACTTTCTTAGGGATAACACACTTAAATGAGATATTATTCTTCAATTCATCAGAATGTAAGAACAACTTGCTGATATTTTTACAAAACCATTACCTTCCAATAGATTTGAATACATTAAACAGAATCTAGGAATTATCATTGTAAGGTAATCATTCATATCTACTTCTTGTTTAAATCACCTCCTAATATTAAGATGCTCCTTATTTCAAGAGGAGTATAGATGCTTGTTTATTTTTCCTTATTATTCTTTCCTTAATAAAATTTATCTTTTCTTTAAATTTTTTAAGAAAATTCATATTTCTCTAAGAAAATCCATATTATCTTTCTTTTTGAAATTGAAATTCTCAGAATTGAAATTCTCATAATTGAAATTCTTGGAATTGAAATTCACGGTTTCTAAAACTTCCAAGAGAATTCTTATAATACTGATAAATTCTTCAGAGTATTCCAAAAGGTACACTTTATTACTCTTTATTTTCTCATTTTTAAGTTTCAATTGTTGGTATTTCAAGATTTTCAATTCATTGTTTATATTACTTCAAAAGATTAGAATTCATATTTTCTACAATCATCCCCAACCGTCAGATCAGATCAGGTTATTTCCAGCCACTTGATTATCTTATGGGAGTTGAAAGGTCATTGTTATGTCTATATAAGGGGTGTTTTGTTTATGAGTGTCACACCATCTTCTCTAATATATGTGTTGAAGTTCTGTTACCTTCAAAGTCTATGTTCTGATTCCTTAGTTTCTTACACTCTAAATTTCTCCTGAATCCTCAGCAGAAAAGATGTTGATTAGCAAGGGAATAAAGGACTGGTCAATCTTTAGGGAAAGACTGGTATGCCCTAATTTCTTTGCAAAGTATGACTCCCTCATTGCTAAGGTCATAAGAACTAACGGATGTGAACGTGTATGTGTGGCAAAGGAGAAAAGTCAGGATCCAGTTTACCCTGATCTAGTCATACAATTCTATTAATCCGTTACTTTCTTTCAAAAGGATGGCAAGGATATGTTCATGTTAAAATGTTATGACAAGGCTTATACAATTCCTTATAAAAAGGCGGAAAATGTTCTCAACATACCGTATGAAGAAGAGTCTATTTTGTGCTCTCACAAACTTCCCTCAGAGGAAGGTTCTTTTGAAAAAGACAAGGCTCTGGATTACCTTGGTCTTAAGTATGTTAAGAATCGGAAGATTACAAATCTTACAACAAATCACAAACTGGTATCCCTATGGATGCAAGGTTTTCTTATTCCAAGGGAAGGGGATAATGACACTCTAAAGATATGTGATATATTTTTATTAGACTAAATCCTTAGAGTTAAACTTCTAAATCCATTTCTAAAGATCAAGAGATTGAAGAAGAAGTTTAAGTTGAAGCTAAAGAACAAGTTGAGATTGAAGTGGAAGAAGAAGAGAAAGAAGAGGTTGAACAAAAAAGTGATGAAGGGGAAGAAATCCATAAAGAATAAAGACAAGAAGGAACACAAGAAGAAGAGATTTAAGGGGAACAAGATGAACAGGGAGATCTCGATGTTATCCAAGTATCAGATTAATAAACCCCAGTTCGAAATCATGTCAAATGCAAGAGTGTTTTGGTTGCCTCATCCAAAAAAGAAACATCTCAGAAGTCTTCAAAAAGGATAGAGAAACTGGATTCCTTAACTCCAAGAGGAATTGAGAAAGTAAAAGATGATTCAGATTCTGAATCCTCGTCCTCTTTTGAGCATGACTTTGTCAAGTTGTCTCTAAGAAAGTTGGTCAGTACTATTCCGGTTCTTGCAAACATAGATGCTCAGAGTCAAATGATGCAAGAGACCCTGAATTAAAAGACAGAATCTACCAATATGCTTATGGACATGGTGGTCAAGCAAGAAGTGGACTTCAGTAATCTTTTGATTGATTATAAAACTCAAAATGTGACTTGTAAGAAAGTCTTTAACCGCACCAAAACCATCAATGAAAAGCTTAGATAGTTTAGTGACTTCATGTATTCAACAAATGGAGATTTCAATACTTGTGAATCCGAGTTCAACAAAATCAATGCATTCATTTCTGAGAAAATTAACCGACTCAATTCTGTTGCCCAGTCTATAAGCAGTGAAAAAGAAGTCAGAGCCAAATTAGTGAAAAAGGTGGCTGCTCAAGAAGAGTTTATTAAAAATAAAGATGATAGAATTAAAGCTCAAGAAGAAAGGTTCTTGTCCTTAGAAAAGAAGAACCAGAATTAGGATATCTTGTTGAAGAAGCTTCAAGAAGATCATAAGGAAGTGAAGAAGCATAAAGCTTTGATAAAGAAAATGTTGTCTGGGCATAAGAAGGATGGATGGTTTTGTTTACATTCTGATGTTTTGTTGTAATCTAAACTTTATTCCCTAAATTTCCTTAAGAATTTTCTTGCATGTCTTTCTTTTGTTTTCGCATCTATGTTTCCTTAACCTTACAGGTATATCTTATACTTCTCCATTCCTTTTTGAAAATCACAAAGGGGGAGAATTTATTTGAAGGAAGAATTTAATGAAGACTCCAAGGGGGGAATCTATTAATGGGGGTATGGTAAGAAAGAATAATGCCTAAGTAAGGGGGGTTTCTTTTAAGAAGAGATATCAATCTAACAGAGAGATATTTTCCTAAGAAAGAAAATCGGATGTTAAAGATCAAGATAATGATCCTTGGGAAACATAACCTAAGGGGGAGTTAGTCATATTCATCCTAAATTTCTTTCAAATAGGGAGATAAGTTTTTTCATACTTGTTTATCAAAGTCAATATATTCTTCTTTAGCAAAGTTGTTTGTGCTTTCCAAAAAGGGAAGATTGTTGAGTCAATAAGGTTATCTTATGACTTCTCCATTCCTTATGGTTTTATGTTTTGAAAATCACAAACACTTTTTTTTCTTAAGCTCTGAATTTCTCATTCTGTTATACTTACAGAATTCTCATTATGTTTACCTACAGAAATCTCATTCTGTTATACTTACAGAATTGTCATTCTGTTATACTTACAGAATTCTCATTACGTTTACCTACAGAAATCTCATTCTGTTATACTTACAGAATTTTCATTCCATTATACTTACAGATTTTTCATTACGTTTACTTATATATCTTTCATTACGTTTACTTATATATCTGTCATTACGTTTACTTACAGATTTGTCATTACTTTACAAATGTCATACTGTTTTTTATGATACCGATATTGGTACAAATGTTATACCGTTTTTATGATACCGATACTGATACAAATGTCATACCATTTTTATGATACTGATACTGATACAAATTTCATACCATTTTTATGATACCGATACCGATACCGATACAAATTTTATACCGTTTTTATGATACCAGTACCCAAAGATAGTGATACCGTTTTCTCAATCCGATTTTCATTTTCTTAAGAATCTGTTTTCTTGATATTGTTAGAGATATTTAATGTATCATTCCAATATTATCGGATTCTAATTTTTCTTATATTTAACATTTACCTTAAACTTAACACCATTTCTTATACATGAAACGATGTCGTACAATCTATTACAAACTAACCGCTATCTGTTTGACACGTGTCCAGGTCCCTCCGAAATTTAAGGAAAATATGACTGTTGGAGTGGATCTGACCGTTGAGAAGTTTTGCCTATAAATACGAGTTCATTTGAATGAGCTAAAAAGATGACTAAGTGAACTTCGTGGATGAATTTGATGAATGTGAAAAGGTTATGAAGTGATTTCTAGAGAGGGGCTCTTACAACTCTCAGTGTTTCGTGCGGATGTCGTGAAAAACTTGTTCGAGCGTGAACAACTTGTTCAGACATGCTTTGTGCGGACTCAGATCGTGCTGATCATGGGTTTCAGGATTTGGAAGACAGAGGTTCCAATTTCCTTCTAAATCGAGGGCTTGCGTGGATAGCAAGACAGACACCGATCTTTGGATTGAAGGCTTACTTGGGTTTGAGTAAGACAGACTTTCTTGAAAGTATAAATCAATGAACTTTTATCCAAGATTGTTGGATACCCTTTTCTTTGGGTTAAAAGAATCTTATTGTTACTTGTTTTCTATTTCAAGTTGTTTTTATTCCGCTGCTATTTTAACTTTGTTAAAGTTAGAAAGTATAACTTTCTTATACTTTCTAATTTTGTTGCTCTGGTTATATTAAAGATTCTATATGCTTTAAGGTAGAATATTTCCTTTTAGAAAATATTTCTTAAGTTTTTATCTTAAGGTAGTAAAGTTTAAGAAAAGTTTCTTTAAGAGGGTTTGTGAATAATTGTTCAACTTTGGTAAACTAAGTTTTCTTAAAGTTAAAAGTTAATCTTAAGAAACAGATTTTCTTAAGGTTAAGAAACTTTCCTTAAGAAAGTTTTATATCAACTTTAAAGGTTCCAAAAGAATTTTTAAAGTATACAATTCACTCCCCCTCTTGTATTTGAGCATCTCATTATACATATTCGATCCTACACCATGTTCATATTTCAGGGGTTCAGATGGTAATGATTTCATCATTCTTCTATTGTATGTGGATGACATGTTAATTGTAGGCCCCAACAAAGATCAGATCAAGGAGACGAAGGCACAGTTGACTCGGGAGTTTGATATGAAGGACTAGGGACCAGCAAATAAGATTCTTAGGATGCAGATTTACTGAGACAAAAATAATGGGAAGATTTGGCTATCACAGAAAAATTAAATATGGAAAGTCTTGAAATGCTTCAACATACAAGATTGTAAGTCAATCTCTACCCCACTTATTGTTAATTTCAAGTTATCCTCTACAATGAGTCCTAGCAATGAAGAAGAGAGGGTGGAGGTGTCTCGAGTACCGTATGCATCAGTAGTGGGCCGTCTGATGTTCAATGTGGTTTGTACTAGACTAGACATTGCACATGCAGTGGGAGCAGTTAGTCGGTACATGGAAAATCCAGGGTGGGGGCATTGAAGTACAGTAAAAAGGATCCTGAGATACATCAAGGAGACCTCAAATGCTGCATTATGTTACGCAGGATCAGATTTCACTATCAGAGGCTATGTTGATTCAGATTTTGCAGGTAATTCTGATCGGAGGAAATCCACTACTGGTTATGTGTTTACTCTTGCAGAAGGAGCTGTGAGTTGGATTTCAAAGTTACAATCAGTTGTGGCGTTATCCACGACGGAGGCAGAGTACATGGCAGCTACACAGGCTTGCAAAGAGGCGGTTTGGATGAGAAGGTTGTTGGAGGAGCTCGGGCATAGATAGGAGCAGATTTTGCTATTTTGTGACAGTTAGAGTGTCTTGCACATTGCAAGGAATCTATTTTTCATTTCAGGATGAAACACATTGGGGCACAATATCACTTTGTCCGAGATGTGGTGGAGGAAGATGATTGACTCTGATAAGTTTAGATGGTGTAGATCCTCAAGTAGTCTCGCAGGGACATTAGCAGCATGGTTTGGCATATAGAAAGTATGTGGAGATGTGATTAGTTCTCAATCAAATCTCCAAGTGGGAGATGTGTTGGCAATTTTTTTTAGGACGACATCACCCCCCTATTTTGTCAAAGAGGGGAAGGTGGTGGTAGGTGGTCAAACCCCACCAAACTTCCAGTGGGAGAAGGCAACATAAAGGCATGGCAGGGGTGACAGAAGCCTATAAAAGGCACCCTCTCATTTCTTCATTAGCTTCATTTCTCATCACCGGTTCTTCCTTAGTTTAAGCGGTATTTGTGAGGCGATTTGTGCACTTTTTCAAAAGAGATATCACGAGGGCTTTTCTCCTTGTAATAGTGAGGGAGTGTGTACCCGCTTTTATTCATAGTGTGATCATTCTATTTGCCCGTTGTTTTTTACCCCTTTTCATTTTGAGGGGTTTTCCACGTTACATATTATGTCATTTATTTCTGCATTTTACACTTTATTTTATCTTGTGATTATCGTTGCACCAGTGTGTCAATCTTTTTCGGTCCAAACATTAAGGAGCTTGCCCATAGGTCTTACGGCGTAAATTCGCATTTTACACTGTAAGATATCCACTTACGACGTAAGCTCTCCCTTACGGGGTTTGATGCAGAACACCTATGGCATAAGGATGGTTTATGCTGCAAATCCATAGTGTACAACATAAACTGTTTGCAGACCAAAACCTACAGAAGGTGCACAACCATCCTCAAGCCATAAAAACCAATACTAGGGTCTCAAAACAAGACTTAAAAATCAAGGAACCATACCTCACAAAAGACAGGATCTTACGGTATGCCTTGAATACTTTGTCTTTGTGTGTGTGTGTTTATTTAAAATTGCATTAATTACGTATACGTGCGTGTGAAATTAATGTGTGTGTGTGTGTGTTTATGTATAACACAAGTTTGATATATGTCAAAATGAAAAAAATGACATTTATATAATATGTTATTAAATGTACATATTACTCGATATTAATTAGTACGAAATTTTAATTAATATCAATTTTTAATTGTTTTATAAATCATTTTTCACTAAACATATGAGTTATTAAGTATAAATACATATTTTGAATTATATAAACCATATTCAATGAAATTATATATATATATGTGTATCAGTATAAATATATTTCTATATTAAAAATATTAAAAATATTAATGAATAAACATATATACAAAATATTGAAAATGAATAAATTATAAAAAAATGAGACAAATAAATATTAAAAATGAATAAATTATAAGAAAAAGTAAAAAATAATTAACATCATTAATGCGTAAATAATATTAAATGAAAAATGAGTGAAATTTAATTAAAAATGAATCGATTAAAAAAATTAAAAAATGAATAAGTGTTATTAATTATATATATTAAAAAAATGAATATATATTAAAATGAAAACGAATACATATATGAATTATATAAATCACAACCTTGTTAAAAACATTAAATGTTAATCAATAAATATGTATAAATAAATACTAAAAATAAACAAAATTACTAAAATATTAAACAAATAAAAAAATTGAATAAATTACAAAAATATTAAAAAAATTATTAATGAAATAAATAATAAAAAAATAAATAAATTAAAAATATATATATTAAAAATTAATAAATAACATATATTAAATAAAAATATAAAAAATGTATACAATTTAATAATTAAAAACATAATATATTGATGATTAAATACTAATAAATAAAAAGCTATAACGATAGTATTAAAAATTTATTAACCGTGTATGTTTGTATACAAAATTGAATTAATTTCATATAAGCACATTGAATTTAATGTATGTATATATGACAAATTGAAAAACAATTGACATTTTCTATTAATTTTTAATTATCTTATCAACCATATATAAATGTTATTTCAGCAAATGTTATATATATTTTGAATAAGGAGGAATAATCTGAACTGAAAAAAAAAATCCAACAAAATGGTTTTGGACAGAGAACAAAAGTTACGAACAATATATAAAAGGTTCCCAACAATAAAAAGGATAAGAATCCAGGAAAACAATATTTAACATACTATTTTTTTGAATTTAATAAAAAACAGTTCAGAACGCACAGAAGAGTTCTCAATAGGGGATTTTTTTTGATGTTTTTAATTAGAATAATAATTGAAAATAAGAATATAGAACAAATAAAGTGAAATAAAATGGATACCCATCCTTAATTTGAATGATATTCTTCATTACTTTAAAATTTAAAGCATCAGATTATAAATCGAAATCGCTGTGAACAGTTGTCTTATATTAAAAAAACAAAAATCCACACCCTTTTACCCCACTGTGTGGCTGTGCGCCCGCGCGGGGCACACACAAAATCCGTGAGACCTGCGGCTCTTGTTCGGCCACCTGCTCGCGCGGGCACACAGACCGAGGATGCGATTTGCCCACAACACGGTTTGACCATCGCACACTCCTCCTCGTCCTTGCGTCGAGCTGGAACACAGACAGCACAGAGCGTGGTTCCCACGCCGATCACTGGCGGTGAGCATGCGTGCGAAGAATTAAAAAGCAGAATTTAATACGGAAGAGACGAGCATAAAAGCGAGCAAGCAAAGTTCGTTGCTTTTATTGATCAACCCTGCCCTAACATGGGTTCCGATTTGGACTTTTCCCTTGCTTTTAGAATTTGGACCCCCAAAACCACCGCCGCAAGCAACCCCACCCGCCTTCTTCCCCGACACACCTCCTTATTTATTCATCGCTATTCTTTTGGTGCTTTGTTTCTGAGAATCGACTCTCAAATGCTCCCTGCTGTGTTAGATTTGGTTGAATTGGTCTAAATTTCCAGTCCACGGTGCCTTTTTTATGGGCGGTTCATCTTAAAAAACATTCCGCCCTCTTCTTAGTTTTTCTTTTTTTGGGCGGGCCTTGATTATTGTCAGAGTTTTGATAGGGTTTGTATAGTCATCTCTGCCGTGGAAGTCTTTGGAGGGGTTTTGTTTTCTTATCTATATTTTCCTTCTTCTGCTTTTCCCTGAAACCGGGGGATCCAAGAACAGAAACCCGAGAAATCTCCGGCTGTTACGGTGCTTTAGGATTTTAGTATTCCGAAATTGAAGTCACGGGTTTAACTCCATCACCTTCCTGACTTTCATTCGCGTGTTCGCCGCTGCAACAGTCATGGATTCGGGCCCCGAGCGGCGCGTGGATCCCCATCTATGGCACGCCTGCGCCGGCGGGATGGTTCGGACCCCGCCGCTCGATTCACTGGTCTACTACTTTCCTCAGGGGCACTCCGAGCACGCCCGCGGGAAACCCGACCTCGGGAGCGCTCCCCCCATCGGGATTCCGGCGATGATTCTCTGCAGGGTGGCCGCCGTGAAGTACCTGGCGGATCCCGAGACGGACGAGGTGTACGCGAGGCTGGGGTTGGTTCCGTCGAGCGGCTCGCCGTGCGGCGGCGGCGGCGGCGGCGACGGCGGGGCGGAGGCGGAAGGCGGCGGCAAGCCCGTGTCTTTCGCGAAGACGCTGACGCAGTCCGACGCCAACAACGGCGGGGGCTTCTCCGTCCCCCGCTACTGCGCGGAGACGATCTTCCCTCGGCTGGACTACCGGGCGGAGCCGCCGGTTCAGACCGTCTTCGCGAGGGACGTGCACGGGGAGACCTGGAAGTTCCGGCACATCTACCGGGGGACCCCCCGCCGCCACCTCTTGACCACGGGGTGGAGCAGTTTCGTGACCCGGAAGAAGCTCCTCGCCGGGGACTCCGTCGTGTTCCTGAGAGCCGGCGACGGGGAGCTCCGCGTCGGGATTCGCCGGGCGAAGTGCAGCGGGTGGAATCGGTGCGCCGCCGCGTTTCTCGACCGGGTGAGAAGCTCCGGTGAGGGAGAGTCTGTGGTTGAGGCCGCGAGGCTCGCGGCGTGCGGGCGGCGGTTCGAGGTCGTGTGCTACCCGCGGGGCGGCAGCCCGGAGTTCTGCGTGAAGGCGTCGACGGTGAGGGCGGCGATGCAGGTCCGGTGGTTCGGCGGGATGAGGTTCAAGATGGCCTTCGAGACCGAGGATTCTTCTCGCGTGAGCTGGTTCATGGGAACCGTCTCTTGCGTTCAGGCTGCCGACCCCGTTCGGTGGCCTCATTCTCCATGGAGGCTTCTCCAGGTAATCCCTATTGTTTCAGAATCTAGAAACGGCCGGATCTGCTCACCCCATTCGTTCCGCAGGTGTCGTGGGACGAGCCGGATTTACTTCAGAACGTGAAGCGGGTCAACCCGTGGCTGGTGGAGCTGGTATCACAAATCCCCGCAATACATCTTCCTCCCTTCTCGCCCCCGAGAAAAAAGCTGCGATTTCCGCCATACCCAGACGCCTCGCTGCTCGGCGAGCTTGCAATGCAGCCATTTTCTTTCTGCGCCGTGCCCAATACACCTCCGGGCATACAGAGAGCCAGGCAAGCCCGCAGCCAGCACGAGTCGGACGAGAATGTTTCTTGTTCGCTGACTATGGGGAACTTGGCGTCTGGTTCGTTGAAGCGCGGCGACGGCAAGACGCCGCAGTTCTTCCTGTTTGGGCAGCCTATTCTCACGGAAGACCAGATTTTTCAGAGCAGTTCGAATGAAACGGGTGGAAATAGCCCGTCGGATGGAAGTAGTGGGAAGGCGGGAACCCATTCTGAGGGCTCTGCGTCTGCATGTTCTTGGATAGGGAACCGAATCCCCATGTCTGATATTGGCAGCGGGGGTCTTGGGGATTCATTGCTGAGATCGTACGAAGAACAGTGCAGAGAACTGGCAAGAATGTGGAATGAGAAGATCATGGGTGGTCAGCAATATCCGCATACAACGCCGGATTAAAGCACCCTTTTCAGCGCAGCAGTGATTTTCTATGGCCTTCTGTTTGAATGTAATATGCGTATGCTTTATAATTTTCTAATCCCATCATGCAATCAGATGAGATCGTAATGAAAAGAACAGTCTTTTGCTGCAAGATTCTTTTAGTAGGAGACCGCAGGCCTTCCTTTGGTGGTCACCCATGCACCCGTTGAACTTGCACTAGGGTTCAAGGTGGTATAGTATGTGACACGATGGAGCTCCGAGCCTGAAGCCTCTCTAGGGTTCTTGTCCTCTTTTCCTCTTTTCCCTTGGTGCTTTTTGTTGCAAATCTATGGCAAGTTGACTTTATGACTGTTGAAGCCTAAAGGATGGGTCACAGGACAATAATATGAGATATATAATAACACTAAAATCAGAATATGTTTAAATTGAAAAACAAAGCAAAACATGAAGATGGTGTTGGTGTTGGTGTTGGTACCTTCTTAAACAACGTCGAGAATGTAGTGGCAGGAGGGCATGGGGCGAGCGGTAAGTATCCTAAGAGACGTGCAAGAGGGGTGGTGACACAACACCAACGGAGAGTCTGGTTGCCCACCACCAATGGATCTTTGCAAAGAGGGGTTTGTGATATTTGCAATTTTATTCAGCAATAAAATTGGAAATTCCTGCATAGCAACTGATATTAGAGGAAGGTGATCTGTTCTTTTCTTTTCTTGTTGATTAAATATGACTGATTTGCGCCAAAATATTTCTGTTCATATTAATATGTTTAATGGGTAAAATGATTTTACTATGTGGTGACGGGTAAAAAATATTTTGATATGTAAAGGGATAGTGAAACCATTGAAGAAAAAAAATCATAAAAGCTAAAGAAGACTAGCCCTAGCAATTGGCAAGACATGAGAGATTTGGGTACGAGCATCATTCAATTGTATTTGGCAAATAATATACTGCGGGAGGTGATGAATCAAATAGATCTAGAGAAGATATGAACAAAGCTGGAAATCAGATATAAATATAAATATATGACAAATCGTTTATATCTGAAAAAAGGATTGAATGCTCTCTGAATGTCAAAAAGTGAAGATTTGAGAAATCATTTGGACAAGTTCACCAAACTTTTGACGGAGCTGTCTTCAGTGGCCATCAAAATCAATGATAAAGGTTATGTGGTGCTTGTGAAAATGGAAGAAGAAGATGGAGTTTTTATTTTGTTTGATTTTTTGTCAGATTCATATGACAATCTTGTTACCACACTGTTATTTGGAAAATACACTCTGAAATTGGATGATGTGCTTTCATCATTGATAATGAACGAGACTCGATTTGTAGTGTCTCGAAAATTTCATGTGTTTTTTTAATTATATGGAATTTTTTCGAGACCAGGCACTATGACGGCGTGCGATTCTGAGGCCGGACTGCCCGGTATAATCCGTCGAAAATGTTAAGATTTAAATAGCGCATGTGAGCGGTTTTCCTGAAAAAGTGGAATAACTCTTAAACCGGTGTTCGGATCAGAAATCTAAGGGTACCGTTGCATTCAGGATGATGGGTTTACCCTAGGCGCGACTTAAGTTTAGTCAACACCGACCTCCAGTGAGAAAACCTGAAAATGGCATAATCGTAAATAAAATAATTAAATGAAATTTTTATTTTTCAAATACTTATAACTCGCGAACGATGACTCAAATTGAAAATCCAAAACAACCGTTGAGCTCGTGAGGGCATGCTTTCCTTAAGTAGAGCCTAACATTGGTCGATGCGAGCAAACAATGGAAGTTAGTTTTTGACCATAAATAAAATAATTAAAAATTATTTTATTGTCAAATCCTTATAACTCCTAAACGGTTACTCAGGTTGGAAATCCGAAAGTACCGATCAGCTCGTGAGGGCGTGTTTCTCTAAGGCGGAGCTTAATCTCGACCGGTGCAGGTCGAGGGTGAAAGATAGTTTTTGGAGTTTTTTTTAAGCAAATTAAAATGGCGTGCGTGCGTGGTTTTGACAACTTCTAAATGGGTGCCCATATTGAAAATCCGAGGACACTGTTGCGTCCGGAATGACGACATTACCTAAGAATGGACCTAACCTCAACCGGCGCAAGTCGAAGGAAAAGTTAATTTTTAGACGTTTTAAGAAAAATAAAATAAACTGAAAAAGTTTATTTTATTCAAAAAATTGTTTCGCTGCAACGCAGCAATGAGCCGACTGTTTCATTCCATGAATAAAATAGCGTAACGACTCTTTAATTTGAAGCGTAACAGAAATGTTGTTTCATAAATGAAACAGTGTAACGACATGACGACGTAGCGTAACAGAAATACTGCGACGCGTTTCTCTTTTAATGGGATAACGAGTTGGAAAATCAAATCTAGAATTTCTCTGACGGACGGTGATGAAATTCTCTCCAATGAAGAACACCGGTGAATCGCTAGCGACAACGACGCACCACGAAGAACGGAACCGGAGAGCGATGAACACCAACGGCTTCGAACGAAACGTGAATCCCCGCAGACGGATCACTTCAGCAACAAGTCTATCCCAGATAGGGTTTATTTTTGTTTTGAGATTTCTCGTTCTTCATTCTAAAACAACGAATGCGAATCAACCGACAAATATGTTGATCCGCAGATCACTTGTTATTGCTGGAGGGAGCTTATACTCGGGGTTTGCATCGGGGTTACCATGTTGTTATAATCTTGAACCTCCCCTTTGTTTTAAACTCTAACGCAAAGGGTGCGGGCCGGCACGAACAAGGCCCAAGCCCCTCTGCCTTTGTGCGTTCTTGTGCCTTCTTCGTGGCCGAACCTCCAAGTTGACGTCAAGGAGTTTTTGAGGCCGTAGTAGAGAGGATGGCAACCCATGGAGGCCGGAGGCGTAGACACCTCAAAGAACGACCATCGGAGCGGACCCGGTGGTCCGCGGAAGGCGCTGCCGACGCGCCATGACGACGCGCTGAGGGAGGTGCCGTAGTCGACTTGGGCCGCGGCGTTGCAGTAAGAGCTGCCGACAGCGGGCCAGCGGCTGGCAGACAGGGACGCGGCGACCTGCTGACACACGGTCCAACGACCGTGTGCGGGTCCACAAGCGTGGCTGGCTTAGCCGGTCGCGACGCGTAAGAACCGGCACTAGTGCAGAAAACGTTTTTTACGTCACCATTTTTTACGTCGGTTATATAAAACCGACGTCATAATATGTAAAACGAGGTTTTTTACGTCGGTTAAGAAATAACCGACGTAAAAACCTGTGTTCGGTACATCTTTAACGTCGGTTATAAAAATAACCGACGTTATTAATCGCGCGCCTTCGTTTTTTACGTCGGTTATAAAATAACCGACGTAAAAAAAGAATCCGCAGATGTTTTACGTCGGTTATTCCATAACCGACGTAAAAAAACGCGGATTTTGAGCCCTTTATAACGTCGGTTATAAAATAACCGACGTAAAAAATGAATCGGAGGAAGGTTTTTACGTCGGTTATTGAAATAACCGACGTTATAAATGTTTTTAAAACAATTATCACGTCGGTTATTGAATAACCGACGTGATAACTCATTTAAAAATTTACCCAGACCCGTGGATTGTCATTCGCGAGTTTACCTTCGACAGTCGCGACTCGTCTCTCTCGCGCGTAAACCCGAATCGGCTCGTCCATTTCGTTGGTTTAGATTCGTTTTGCGATCATCGTTTCTCATATTTAATCTCCTCGGATCAATCATCTAAACTCGCAGCACTCAGGTAATCCTCCCACTCGTTCGTTTTTTTCGCGGATAGTATATATATATGTGTTGTGATTTTTTTGTTGAAACTAGCTAAGATTCTTCGATTGCGAACCCTTTTAACTCGTTTTGGCACCATAATCTTATTTATCATCCCTAGATCTATTTGTTCGACTTGCAATATTGAGTAATTTTATGATTTCACTAATTTTTCATCGTTTTCTATAAATCCCCGAGAGGGTTGGGGCGTGTCCATTTGGATGGGTTGCCCTTTTACAGTTGTTACTACTTTATTCACACACAACCATGACATAGGTGCATGGATTTGGGGTCGGGGGGAGTCCAGGGGGGTTTACAAGGGGGTGGGTGGGTGTGGGGGGCTGTCCAAGGGTGTGGGTGGGTGTTGGGGGGTGTCCAGGGGGGTGTCCAAGCAGGTTGGGGGTGGGGGGTTGTGTCCAGGAGGGGTGGGGGTGCTTTCTAGAGGGGTCGGGGGCTGTCCAGAGGGGTCGGGGGGTGTCCAGGGTGGTGTCCAAGGGGATGGGTGGGTGTGGGGGGCTGTCCAAGGGGGTGGCGGCCTGTCCAGAGGGGTCGGTGGGGTGTCCAGGGGGGTGTCCAAGGGGGTGGATGGGTGTGGGGGGCTGTCCAAGGGGGTGGATGGGTGTGGGGGGCTGTCCAAGTGGGTGGCGGCCTCTCCAGAGGGTATTTGGGGTTGTCCGGGTGGGTGGGGGGGCTGCCCAGAGGGTTGAGGGATGTCCAGGGGGTGTCCAAGGGGGTAGGGGGTGGGGGGTGGTGTCCAGGAGGGGTGGGGGGCTGTCCAGAGGGGTCGGGGGCTGTCCAGAGGGTTGGGGGGTGTCCAGGGGGGTGTCCAAGCAGGTCGGGGGTGGGGGGTTGTGTCCAGGAGGGGTGGGGGTGCTTTCTAGAGGGGTCAGGGGCTGTCCAGAGGGGTCGGGGGGTGTCCAGGGTGGTGTCCAAGGGGATGGGTGGGTGTGGGGGGCTGTCCAAGGGAGTGGCGGCCTGTCCAGAGGGGTCGGTGGGGTGTCCAGGGGGGTGTCCAAGGGGGTGGATGGGTGTGGGGGGCTGTCCAAGGGGGTGGATGGGTGTGGGGGGCTGTCCAAGTGGGTGGCGGCCTCTCCAGAGGGTATTTGGGGTTGTCCGGGTGGGGGGGGGGGGTGCCCAGAGGGTTGGGGGATGTCCAGGGGGGTGTCCAAGGGGGTAGGGGGTGGGGGGTGGTGTCCAGGAGGGGTGGGGGGCTGTCCAGAGGGGTCAGGGGCTGTCCAGAGGGTTGGGGGTGTCCAGGGGGGTGTCCAAGCAGGTCGGGGGTGGGGGGTTGTGTCCCGGAGGGGTGGGGGTGCTTTCTAGAGGGGTCGGGGGCTGTCCAGAGGGGTCGGGGGGTGTCCAGGGTGGTGTCCAAGGGGATGGGTGGGTGTGGGGGGCTGTCCAAGGGGGTGGCGGCCTGTCCAGAGGGGTCGGTGGGGTGTCCAGGGGGGTGTCCAAGGGGGTGGATGGGTGTGGGGGGCTGTCCAAGGGGGTGGATGGGTGTGGGGGGCTGTCCAAGTGGGTGGCGGCCTCTCCAGAGGGTATTTGGGGTTGTCCGGGTGGGTGGGGGGGCTGCCCAGAGGGTTGGGGGATGTCCAGGGGGGTGTCCAAGGAGGTAGGGGGTGGGGGGTGGTGTCCAGGAGGGGTGGGGGGCTGTCCAGAGGGGTCGGGGGGTGTCCAGGGGGGTTTACAAGGGGGTGGGTGGGTGTGGGGGGCTGTCCAAGGGTGTGGGTGGGCGTTGGGGGTGTCCAGGGGGGTGTCCAAGGGGGTAGGGGGTGGGGGTGGTGTTTAGGAGGGGTGGGGGGGCTGTCCAGAGGGTTGGGGGGTGTCCAGGGGGGTGTCCAAGCAGGTCGGGGGTGGGGGTTGTGTCCAGGAGGGGTGGGGGGCTGTCCAGAGGGGTCGGGGGGTGTCCAGGGGGGTTTACACATCGATTTGTTTTATATTTCAAAATTGTTTACATTCAAATTATGATTTTTTTCATATAAAAATATATTTGTCTTATCTAAAAAATATATATATTTTTGCTATTTGTTATAGGTAATAATGAGTCGAAGTTGGATTACGGCACATCGAATGAGCAATGATGAGGAAGGTGTTGATGCCTTTTTGGAATTTTCTAAACGAAATGTTCCAAGTAGTGACATTTTTTTCTGTCCATGCCTGAAATGTCTGAATATGAAGAAGTTGAAAAGTAGAGAGATAAAAGATCATCTGATTTGTCATGGTTTCAATCCGAGTTACAACCCTTGGATTTGGCATGGCGAAACTGGACAGAATGTCACTGATGATAATGAATCGCAAGATGGTAACTCCGATGGAATTGAAGAAATGATTCGCGATATTGTAGCAGAACAAATTGAGATAGAACCGACAGTTACACGTCTATATGGTGATGCCAAAAAACCATTATATCCTGGTTGTACAGATTTTACGGTTTTGTCGGCGGTGTTAAGATTGATTAACCTGAAGGCGAAACATGGATGGAGTGACAAAAGTTTTACAGAGCTGCTACAATTGATGAAAGACATTCTTCCAAAAGATAACGATCTTCCAGATTCACATTATAAGGCCAAAAAAATATTATGCCCGATGGGATTGGGATACAGGAAAATACATGCCTGTCCGAATGACTGCATTATATATAGGAAGGAATATGAATTTCTGAAAGAGTGTCCTAAATGTGGGACATCACGGTATAAGGTGAAAGAAAAATCACAAGCTGATGTAGAGATTACAAAGCTCCCTTCAAAGGTATTTTGGTATCTTTCTATAATTCCTCGTTTCAAACGTTTATTTTCTAATTCACATGATGCAAAAAGGTTAAGATGGCATGCTGATGAGCGGGTATGTGATGGAAAAATACGTCATCCAGCTGATTGTCCACAATGGAAGAAAATTGATGCCCAGTACCCTACATTTGGAAATGAAATTAGAAATCTGAGACTAGGCTTGTGCACAGATGGAATGAATCCATACCGAACCCTCAGTAGCACACATAGTTCATGGACTGTTTTATTGGTAATTTACAACCTCTCTCCTGAAGTTTGTATGAAGCGCAAATATGTCATGTTGAGTATCATGATCTCTGGTCCAAAGCAACCCGGCAATGATATTGATGTATACTTGTCACCGCTGATTGATGATTTGAAACTGTTATGGGCTGATGGTATTAGGGTGTATGATTCTTATAAAATGGAATATTTTCAACTGCATGCAGTGCTTCTATTCACTATAAATGACTTCCCAGCATATGGAAATTTGTCTGGATACAGTGTTAAAGGGCATAAAGCATGTCCAATTTGCGAACAACAGACGTCATATTGTCAATTGCATCATGGGAGGAAAACAATGTACATGGGTCATCGAAAGTTTTTGCCTATGGATCACCCTTATAGAAGACTAAAAAAGGCATTCAATGGCTCACAAGAATTTGATACTGCTCCTCAACCTTTATCCCCAGAATTGTATTTTGAGAGGGTGAAAAACCTTGATGTGACATTGGGAAAGACACAGAAATCTGGTAATGATAGACATATTTGGAAGAAAAGGTCAATATTTTTTGAGCTACCATATTGGAGGTATCATTAAGTCAAACATAATATTGATGTCATGCACGTGGAGAAGAATATCTGTGATTCTTTGATCGGAACATTGCTAGATATTAAAGGAAAGACAAAAGATGGGTTGAATGCAAGGTTAGACCTACTGTCAATGGGAATACGTTTGGAGTTAGCTCCCACTCCTAAAGGAAGACGAACATTTCTTCCCCCGGCTTGTCATACATTATCGAAGAGGGAGAAAAGTAGCTTCTGTCAGTGTCTTCATGATATCAAAGTGCCTCAAGGTTATTCTTCAAATGTAAAAAATTTTGTCTCATTGAAAGACTTGAAGTTGATAGGTATGAAATCACATGATTGTCACGTCATGATGCAACAAATTCTACCAGTTGCACTGCGTGGAATATTGCCCATCCGTGTCAGAAAGACTATAATGAGGTTGTGTTATTTTTTCAATTCAATTTGCAACAAGGCGATTGATGTGAATGCTTTGAACATTTTGGAAAAGGATGCAATTTTTATACTTTGTCATTTGGAAATGTATTTTCCTCCAACTTTTTTTGATATGATGGTGCATTTAATGATTCATATGGTTCGAGAAATAAGGCTTTGTGGACCTGTATATCTTCGTTGGATGTATCCTTTTGAAAGGTATATGAAAATATTAAAGGGATATGTTAAAAATCCATATCGACCTGAAGCCTCCATTATTGAAAAGTATATTTCTGAGGAGGTAGCAGAGTTTTGTACGAGCTACTTGGCTACGGCGCAACACATAGGTTTGCCTCCATCTCGCCATGAATGGGTTAATAATGAGGGAAAGGGGATTCGTGGCTTGAAAGTCAAATCACTGTCAGCTGAACATATGAAGAAGTTAGAATCATACATCTTGAATAACATAGCTGATGTTCAACCATATATCACATTGCATATTAATGAGTTGAAACAATGTCATCCAAAGAAGAAAGAAATGTGGATTTTGAATGAGCACAACAAAACTTTTTTGCCATGGTTTAAAAAGACCTTGCTTGGTAGATCAGATGTATCAGAGACATTAAAATGGATAGTGGGTGGTCCATCTTTAAATGTGATAACATGGTCCGCTTATGACATTAATGGCTATACATTTCATACGAAAACTCAGGACAACAGAAGTGCAGTTCAGAATAGTGGTGTATTGGTGTTTGCAGAAGCAATGCATTTTTCGAGTGCTAAGGACAGAAACCCAATTTCGGCATCAAGTGCATATTATGGAGTGATTGAAGACATATGGGAGGCTGATTACTTTAAAATTAAAGTTCCCGGTTTTAACTGTAAATGGTTTATCGGTAACAACAGTGTCAGACACGATGAATTTGGAATGACACTTGTTAATCTGAATAGATTGGAAGACACAGCTGATTCTTTTATAATGGCAACACATGCCAAACAAATTTTCTATGTAGTAGATCAATCAGATATGCAGTGGGCTGTTGTTTTACAAGGGAAAAACCAATATGTTGGTGAGGATGAATTTGATGAAGATGATGATTTATGTGAGATCCCTACTTCCATGGAAAGATTAACAGAACATAATGATGAGTATGTTGAAGACATGGTTTGTTCCATAAGGAACGATCACGACGAAGGAATTTGGGAAAACAATCCAACTGTACATTCCTAAAATTACAGGTAACACAAGTTTATTTCTTGTTTACATTTAGTTTTTTCATATAATGTTAGATACTATAAATTTTTTACTTATTAAAACATGTATCAAACAAAACAATAAAAACCGTAAAGAGGAGAAGTCCTGGGCGCACCGGCTGGCCGGTGGTGGATCACCGGTTGGCCGGTGGTCCAGAACAAAGCTCTGTCTGGTCCACCGGCCGGCCGCTGGATCACCACCGGCCGGTGGTCCAGACAGAGGAAGGCTGTCTGGTCCACCGGTCGGCCGGTGGTGAGCCAGCGGCCGGCCGGTGGCACCAGGCAGTGGGCAAGTCTACTGCCTGGGTCCTCCGGCTGGCCGGTGAGCTCACACCGGCGGACCGGTGGACTCAGTGAGTCCACTTTTCAGCTTTCTTGGGCCAACTCCTTGGCAACCTTTTGCCTGTGTTTACCATGTTTATCATTGTTTAACATGCTTACCATATTACCAATGTTTACTATTATGTAATTTAGTACACTTTTCTATTTGTGAACTAATGTTTGTTTTTTTGATTTGAAGGAAAATGACAGATCAATCAGTTGATCAGCCACATGATTCTGGAGATGAGCATATTGGTCATACATCTGGGGAGGAACATTCACATGCTCCTATTACGAAAAAGAGTTCAAAGGTTGGTAAGCGTGGGTGCACACGTTTACCAAAATTATCACTTGCCCGTACGAAGGAGGAGAGGATAGTCGTGGAGTTTGATGATGATGATCTTCCTAGAGGTCCAAATGCTAAATATTTTAAGGGTTTTGTAGCAACTCAGGCTAAGAGCAAAGTAAACATTCTCTATGATGATTGGAGAAGTGTGGATAAGGCGATAATTTCTCAGCTGTGGGAGACCATTTTGGTAAGATCTTTTGCTATTGTTTGACTGTTCTTTAAATGTTTCTAGTATATATAATATTTTTAACCTCTTTTTTATCAGATGACATTTGATATTCCTGACACTGGAGGAGTTAGGAAGAAATGCTTATCGTTGGCTGCTAGGAGATGGAGGGATTTCAAATCAACCCTCTCATCTGATTTCATTTATGGTCATAGGAGTCGTGAGAATCCATGTCGTATATATCCTTTTATAGATGAAGACACATGGAGACAATTTTTTGAAAGTAGAAGAAAAGAATCATTTTTGGTAAGGGCAATGTAAACTTTTATAAGCTTTCTTATATAAATGATCTTATTATTGTTTTGTTAATGATTACTTATTCTTAATTTACAGCAAACAAGGAAAGCTCATCAAGAGATCCAATCTAAAAATGTATACCCTCATAGTTTATCTCGGGGAGGGTATGCATTATTGGAAGAACAAATGATGGCAGAAAAATTTCAACAACTAAGAGCTGAGTCTTCAAGCTCTGGAGAGGTGGCCCCTCCATCCCCTCCATCTAGACATGAGAAATGGAAAAGAGCTCGGAAGGGCAAAAAAGGACAATATCTTTCGGAAGAATCGAGACTCGTAGTTGAGAGGATTGTAAGATATCTATTTTATTTATTTGAGTTTACTATTTTCGTCATATATTTCCAATCATTATAGAAATGTTCAATTAATTATTACAGGACTCTCTTGAGGAGCAGAGTTCACAGGGGACATTTACACCATCTGGGAGGGAAGATATTTTATCTGTGGCATTGGGAAAGCCCGAACATCCTGGCCGTGTAAGAGGATATCCGGCAGGTGTATCGGTAAGAAAAGTGTTGCCACGTTCCTCAACTTCTAACGTTGATGGAGTTTATAAAAAAAAAAAGAATCCTTGGAGGCTGAAGTCCATAATATTAATGCGACAATGGAGGACAAGATTAGAGCATCGATGCAGTTAATGTTTGCAGACTTGCAAAGACAATTTCAGGGTGCAGCTCCCACTCCACCTCTCCCAGTAGCTCCCACTCCCCCACCTCAGCCTGCGGACCCCATTTTTGATCCTCCTCCTCCGCCGCAGCTACCTACTTATTGTGAGTTGTATGTTGATGATCCTCAACATCATATAGTTGCATATGGGATGGTATATTGTATAGGAGATACAGTTCATCATCAACAGTTAGAGGTAGAGAATCAGAGGGTCACTGTACAGGATATTATAGATAGATCAGCTCGGATACCATTACCTACAGATGAGGTGACGACAATTGGACATAGTATCGGCCATTTTTTACTTTGGCCATCCAGACTTCTTCGACTCATTACCATAGAGGTATGGATGTTATATCTTTTATTTTATATTTTTATTAATGTTTTATCATTTGAAAACTAATATATTTTTCAATTTATTTTTACAGGAATACTTCAAAGGTAAAGAAATACTGTATAGACAACAACAAAGACAGATAGCTATGACATCAGATGCAGATACTAGCAGTCTTGACAAATTGTCAAGATATTCAAATTTGTTGGCGGATCATTATGACTTTACAATGGAAGCTCATGTCTGTGGACGTGAACTATGTGTGGGGATTATGAAAACTGATATCATGGAGTTTGTCACTGGAGATAAGTTGGGCATCAACGTGGTGGAAATTTTTATCATGTAAGTCTTAACACCTTTTCCTTGCGTTATATTTATTAAACATGTATACTTATGTCTGCTTTGTATTAGGTATCTGTATAAAATTTGTGAGAGGAATGAGCTGACAGATGTATATGGATTCGTGGACCCACAATTGATTTCCCCTGAAGCATGTGCATTGGATGAGGAACAAAGAATGCTTTATATTGCTGATAGATTTGAAAAGAATGTAATCACACAGTGTTGGATGATGCCTTTTTGTGAGAGGTATGAAACACATCCCTCTCAAAGAGTTAATTATCTTTTAACATAAAAAACCACTAACGTTAAATTTCCTTTTATCAGGGATCATTGGATGTTAGGAGTTTTTTGCCCTAGGGAGAAAACACTTTATTGGATATGCTCTCTCCATGATGATGTGCGAGAAAGTTTTAAGAATATATTGGAAATGTAAGTTTCAATTTCACAATAGTTTTATATATTATAATGAATTTTAAATTTACCCCATTCGTATTATTTTCTAACAGGGCATGGGTCCACTTTCGAAAAAGCGCAAAGAAAAGGAATTTCAAGATCAAATATGTACATGCGAAGGTAAATATCCATTTATAATTTGTACATTTTGATTTATTACATAAAAATAATATATTGAATTTACACTCATTCAAACAGAAATGTCATGAGCAACAAGGCATCATCGAATGCGGATATTACATGTTAAGATTTATGTATGAAATAATAACAACTGGGACAGTTCTGAGTTTTGACCTGGTAAGATTTCCTCTTTCTCATAATATTTCAATTTGATTTATTCATTATACACGTTGACTACTATCCTTTTCCTTTGTAGCTTTTTGATGACCCTCAACCCTTTACTACTGAAGATATCAAACACTTACAAGTGGAGTGGTCAAATTATTTTACAGGTTTGATTGACTTTTAGTTGTTTGTAATGTAAAATGTAATTTTGAATATTGTCAATGTAATTGTGTATTTCGTAGTCGTTTAGGTTGGATTTAGTTTTTTTTGAAGTTGACAGTGTAAGTTTTGAATGTTATATAAGTGAATGTTTAATTTTTCTCTACTTCTTGTTTTGGTCTACTGTTGATGGTTTTTCTGGTCTGGATTTTGGTATGGGGGGGAGAGGTTCCAAGGGGGTGGGTGGGTGTTTGGGGGGTGTCCAAGGTGTGTTTGGGGCTGTCCTAGGGGTCGGGGGGGGGGGGGGGTGTAAATGAGGTGGGAGTTCTGTCCAAGGGGCCGGTTGGGTGTAAATGAGGGTGGGGGGGCTGTCCAAGGGGTGGGGGGGTGTCCAAGGGGTGGGGGGGTGTCCAAGGGATATGGGAGTGGTGTCCAAGGTGTCTGGGAGTTCTGTCCAAGGGGCCGGTTGGGTGTAAATGAGGGTGGGGGGGCTGTCCAAGGGGTGGGGGGGTGTCCAAGGGGTGGGGGGGTGTCCAAGGGATATGGGAGGGGTGTCCAAGGGGTGTTTGGGGCTGTCCAAGGGATATGGGAGGGGTGTCCAAGGGGTGTTTGGGGCTTTCCAAGGGCTCAGGGGGGTGTCCAGGGGTCGGGGGGGTGTCCAAGGGGTCTGGGAGGGCTGTCAAGGTGTGTGTGTGTGGGGGGGGGGGGGGTCCAATGGGTGTTTGAGGCTGTACTAGGGGTCTTGGGGTTGTAAATGAGGGTGGGGGGGCTGTCCAAGGGGTGGGGGGGTGTCCAAGGGGTGGAGGGTGTCCAAGGGATATGGGAGGGGTGTCCAATGGGTGTTTGAGGCTGTACTAGGGGTCGTGGGGGTGTAAATGAGGGTGGGGGGGCTGTCCAAGGGGTGGGGGGGTGTCCAAGGGTTGTGGTGGGGCTCCAATGTGGTGGGGGAGGGCTGGCCAGGTTGTTAGGTGGGTATAGATGAGGGTGGGGTTCAGTTGGGGCTTGGGGGAGGGCTGGCATGGTTATTTTTGTTTGGTTTCTGGTTGCTTTTTGGTGAGAGCAGTGCAATTATTTAAAAAAAAAAAATTCTTTCACGTCGGTTATTTTATAACCGACTTGGTAAATAAATCGGTAGGGGTTTATCACGTCGGTTTTTTCTAGAACCGACGTGATAAACCGTTCCCGGGGCTTTTATCACGTCGGTTCTTAATATAACCGACGTGCTAAAAGGCCTGGGAATCGATTTACCACGTCGGTTATTGGATAACCGACACGCTAAAACGTTTCCCAGGCCTTTTTATCACGTCGGTTATTTAAGAAACCGACGTGATAATAGGCCAGGGGAAGGGTTTATCACGTCGGTTATGACATAACCGACGTGATAAACGATATCCCAGGCATTTTATCACGTCGGTTTAGGGAATAACCGACGTGATAAAGCCCCCCCGCGCATATTTATCACGTCGGTTATTATATGAACCGACGTGATAACCACCGTGATGTTAGGGATATTACGTCGGGTTTTAAATAACCGACGTAAAAAACGTTATTTATAACGTCGTCCGTATTAACGTCGCCTAAAAACCGACGTAAATAATAAAAAATAACCGACGTAAAAAATGTTTTCTGCACTAGTGCGGATGCCGCATGGCGTTCGGACTGGAGGGGACCGGCCTGCTGGGCGGGCCTAACCGGGGCACATGAACTGGGCCGCTGGGTGGCCCATGCTGGGAATGAACCGGCCCCCTGTTGCGGGCCGAGCCGGATGGAACCGGGTCGCTGGGCGACCCGGCGGGCTGGACCCCAGGCCGAACCGGGTCGGGTCCAGCAAAGCCCGATGGGCTAGGCCGAACCGGGCCGACCCAGACCTGAACTGGGTCAGATCAGATTAGTCGAACCGGGCCTGGGCATGCGAGGCCCCCGGGCCGAGTTGGTCGGGTCGGTCTGCCCGGGGTCGGACCGAGCCGAGACACGACCGACCCCCGATTACAAAAACTGCCACATCTTTTAGACCGAGCATCCGATTGATGGGCCGTTTGCGGTGTTGGACCCCTTGCAATGAGGCGGTTCTTTTGGAATAATATAAGGAGGTTTTCATGGAAGTTAAAATGTGACGAATGTGTTGAGGAGCGATTTCTCCCGGAATCAAGCGCACTACGTACATGAATCATGCGGCTGGATGAGACTCAAAGACTGTTGACAAGCGACCCTGTGTGGATCAACTACAAGCGAACCTATTTGTGTATTAGCTATGATGGCCCAGTGGGAAGCGATTCTGTGTGACCCGGTAGGCCCACGGTGGGGAGCAACTTTGTGTGACCCGACAGACCCACGGTATTCATCAGGGATGAATACCTTAGTACGATGACCAATGTGGGAAGTGGCTCTGTGTGACTCGGTAGACCCACGGTGGGGAGCGACTCTGTGTGACCCAGTATACCCATGATACTCATCAGGGATGCGTACTCCAGCAGTCCAAGGTGTTCAGTGTTGCGACTGATGGTCTTGCTTTCTATACTCTAGATTGTACCTGCGTGAGCTGTCTTTGTTTTGTGGTCTTACTATATGATCTTGCTTTGTGGTCTTTCCTTTGTGGTTTGAGGTCCCTATTGAGTATTGTGTTACTCACCCCTGCACGGGCTTCGCCCGTACGTGTTGTGTCCCGTACACGGCGCTTCGACGGAGACCTTGGTGGTCTGGGGACCAAGTGGTGCTCAGTGAGACTGGACGGACATACGCTTCGACGAAGACCTTGGTGGTCCCGAGACCAGGTGGTGCTCAGTGAGACGGGACAGACGAACGTACTTCTACGACTACAGGCAACTACCCTGCACCTACCCTTCAGGTGGGGCCTCGAGCGGACTGACCGTGATAGTTGAACTTTCCCTTTGTGGTTTTGGGCTTGTATTCTGACCCCTTTGTACTGTACTCTCAGTAGTTGTTTCAGGGACAGTTGTGGTTTACTTTCCGCAGTTTGAGCTTTGTGCATGTGTACAGGTTTTAAGGCAAATGCCACCCTTTTTTGGGATACGCCTATTCGGTGCTAGTCGCCAGCCCCTGGCCTATAGAAGGTGGACTCGGGGTAGTCACGACACGAGCCCCGGGGGATGGGTCGTGGACATGATTAAAGACTAACAATGATCAATCATCAGACAATAATGGCCTTTTTTGCAGTGACCGGTGGACGCAATTATCAATGAAGGTCGACACAACAAAAGAATGGTTTAGGGGACTAGGGGGGATATACGTCAATCAAGACCGAGAGGTGATTTTGTATGCTGTGAGTGTGGAAAAAAGGGTCATATACGAAGGAACTTTCAAAAGTTCAGTGGGCGAATGAAAAAAGAAGAAAAAGAAGCGAAAATGGATGAAGAATCAGTTGAGGTGAATACTATGAATCAAGATGAGAGGGTATGCAAGTGATTTATTGCTTACAATTACGGAAGTTGTATATGATTTAGACTGAACTTTAGATTCTCTTTTCTCTTATCATATCTGTACAATAAGATAATGTTTTGATAGTTATGAGGATTGTGACAGTGATATTGTGAAATGGATAACAAGTCAGAAAGTAGAATTTTTGGCATCAATATGGTGAGAGTTCATATGTTTGATGGAGTTATTCACACACTTACGAATGTGTGGTGTAGTACCCCCGGTTTCTGGTAAGTAACCCCTTGTTTTATGCTTTTTAAGTATATAAAGCATATGAGAAATGGTTGGGGAAAGTTTGGAGACTTTTAAAGCGAAAAAGGGAAAAATGCAGAGACGCACGGGCTGCGCACGGTTTTCCCAAACCGTGCGGAATCCGTGCAAGTGGTGGTCATTTGGACAGAGGAGACCGCACGGTGTGTGCACGGTTTGGGCAAACCGTGCGAGGAGGCCATGTGGAGCGCCTCTTCCAAGCAGTGACTAACGCACTGTTAGCGCACGATTTGACTAACCGTGCGCGAAGTCAACTTAGATCCTATTTTTAAGGATCTAATCTGTTTTATCCTTAAACCCACTCATTTTTTCTCCTATATGGCCCTAACTCGGGATTTATCTTTGGTGAAGGTGGGAGAACACTTACCAGGCGTTTTGGAAGCGATCTGGAGGGTTGCCTTGGCGTTTAGAGGCCGGTTGATCAAGGTAAGTCTCGTTTCCTTTAGTTTTCTTAGATCTCCTTCTTCCCTCTTGATGGATCCTTAGATCTACACCCAAGGTGGGTAGATCTAAGGTAGTGGATGACTTTTAAGTCGAGTTTTAGTCTTGTTGGTGACAGTGGAAGGAATCTAAGGAGGTTTCATGGTGTTTCGACCCGGTTCTTGGTTGGTTTCGCCTATTTTTTTGAGGTAGGTGGCTTCACTCTCGGTTCCTATTTCTTAGAACTTGAAGGCTTAGTTTCAAATTGTTTTACATGATTGAAATGGTTTGTTTATCTGTTGTGAAAGAATGGTTGAAACCCCTTTTTAGTAACGGGTGATGGAAATTGTGTGTTTTTGGAATGTGGTTGTAGAAGTAAATTTAAAATGGTGATTTTTAAATTGGATATGGTTTTACTGCTTGAAAGAAATGATTTTCAATAAAAGGGTGATGCTTTATTGAAAGGTTTTGAACACACTTGGTTTTGGGCATGGACTTTCATGGGTTGTGGTGTGTGTTCATATGCATTAGGATGGATAAGGGCGAGAAGTACCCCCATCAAAAAGGTTGGGATGGATAAGGGAGAGAAGCACCCCCATCAAAAGGGATGGATAAGGTCGTGAAGTACCCCCATCAAGGTAGTTCACTAAGTGATGACTTAGTAGGAGGATAACTCACCACTCACAAGTATAGGGAGGTCCAGGTTGCATGCATGGTTGGTTGTGTGGATTTTTGAAATGGAACGAATGTGCCAAAATGGAAATGGGAATTTGATTGGAAACTTTTCTCCTTTTCTTGAGAAAGATGGTTTTTGTTGGAAAATGGTTTTGACATGGAACTTGTTATATTGTGAACTGTTTTGGAATTGTTTTATATAAATTGTTTTATATAAATGTGCTAACATGTTTTATCCTAGAGGCATGGGTTGGGAAGTCATCGGGGAAAACCTACTAAGTTTCATTACTCACCCCCTGCTTTGGCACGTTGGTGATTTTGCAGATGTCATGTACCGAGATGTTGGAAAAGGTAAAGTGTTGCATACTGCTTTGTGATGCTTGGGCTGGTTCGTGATGTTGGAGCTTGAAGCTTGTGGAGCATGGAGTTGGGTTGTTGGGTTGTTGTCTTGTAGTCTTTGAGTTTGTCTTTCCGCTGTTTACTTTGATTAGTGTTGGTTTCCTTTGTGGTACTCTTGGTTGGTTATGATAATATAAATGGTTGAGTTTCCTTAGCTGTTATCATGCATCATTTAGTTGATCAGTTTGGTTATGGTTGTTGGTTCCAATACTACAAATATGGCTTATAATAGTGCTAAAAACGGCCTTTAACAGCGCTAAAAAAGTGTTTTTAATCTCAGCAAAGATAAAGGGGGGTCCCCTTTATCAGCTCTAAAAATAGTACTGATAAAGGTAGTATTTATCAGCGCTGATAAATGTATAATATATCAGCGCTATTTTGAGCGCTGATAAATACTACCTTTATCAGCGCTCAAAATAGTGCTGATAAAGGCCAAAGATCCTATCCAAAACCAGAACCTGCACAGAACCTGCCCAACACCTTCACACATTACAACACCTGCACAGAGTCCAAACAAAACCTGTACACAGCACACACAACACCCACACACAAAGCACATAAGAAAAAAAATGATACATACATTTACTTGAAATCATGAATACAAAACAAAACACTTCTATATACATTTCAAACAATGTTTAATTTGGTTACAATTACATTTATCCAACAAACAGTTAAAAAACAATGATGTTCCATCCTTTTTGCATCCATCCGCTCTAAAAAATTGTCATCCATGGCGGCGGTTTCTGAACAAAGCATTCGAACTGAGGAAAAAGATTTCACCTACATAATAAAACAAATATTATGTTAGTAATACAATAATGAAATAAAGAATGAGGTTTCTAAATGGAATTATACTAGTGAGGCACAAAACATAAAATAACCAATTAACGAAATTGGTGTATGGTTAGGGCTAATCATCTATAATAATCAAATGGCCCAATGTTTAGTAGAACATGGGCTATTTAATGATTCGAGGGGGAATAGATAAACCTATAGTTTGGTTCTAAGGTTATGATGGTCTCACATTGATGGTTAATGGTTTTTCAAATAATGTGATGAACTTGTGTAAGGTATGAGTTTTTGGGGAAGTATCTCTGTATGGTTGAATAATGGATTGTAAGACACTCAATGAAACTATACGGATTAGAAGTGTGTGTATATTGATTCCCACATTGTTGGAAAATGATTTATTTTACCCTTAGGCCTAATAATTCACCTAATTAATGAGTGGAATTAAAAAATTTTCACTATCAACCATTAAAGCGGGTTACCCTGATATATCCCTCATTCCACTCAACAAAATCCTTTACACGCACTCTCCTCCTTCTCCCTTCCCCCATGGGATATCTCCCTTACTTTTGAGATAAATCAAATATTATCAATTACATTAAAAGAGTGGTGGAATATCTTCAACCCTATTATCCTCCTCTATTGGATACTAATGATGGGCCTTTTGCAACGACATTAAACCTTGGCTATATACCTATAGCCACAGTTTAATACCATGGCTATATGTCCCCCAATTCCATAAAAAAGAAGCACCCCTTCCCCCTTCCCCAGCACACCCCCTACACACTGCCCACCCCCGAGCACACCCCCTACCCCTGCACACCCCCTGCCCCCTGAACACTCCCTGCCCCCTTCCCCAGCACACCCCTGCCCACTGCACTTCCCCCCTGCCCATTGCACACCCCCCTGCCCACCCCCTACATATTTCAAAAGAACCCAGCACACCCCCTACCCCTTCCCCATACCACTTTGCCCCCTTCCCCCTCCCCCATAAAACCACCCCTACCCAGCACACCCACAGTTTAATACCATGGCTATATGTCCCCCCATTCCATAAAAAAGAAGCACCCCTTGCCCCTTCCCCAGCATACCCCACACACTGCCCACCCCCGAGCACACCCCCTACCCCTGCACACTCCCTGCCCCCTGAACACCCCCTGCCCCCTTCCCCAGCACACCCCTGCCTACTGCACTTCCCCCTTCCCATTGCACACCCCCTTCCCACCCCCTACATATTTCAAAATAACCCAGCACACCCCCTACCCCTTCCCCTACCACTTTCCCCCCTTCCCCCTCCCCCAAAAAACCACCCCTACCCTCTCACCCTATCCCCTGCACATCATAAAGAAAATACCTTGTATGGAAATTGTGATTAATTTACATTATACACATCATATATATCAATATATTCTCATGTACTTTCATTCAATGTAAATACACATATATAGACTCTCTACATCTCATAAGAAAACCCTCTTTAAAATTCACAAACACATTAAATCCATTTGAAAACACCCATCACACAACTTTCTCATTTCTTCAAACACATTTAAAGGACTTAAGCATGAAAATCCATAAGAAATACAACTGTATTCATTTTAAAAATAACTTTCAAGTCTATACACACCCCAAATTTCTTTGATAACACATTTTTAACCACACAAACATTTCATATAGTACACTTAGCAAGAAAATACAGCATAATAAAATCATCATATAATGTAAAAGCATGGAATCACCTACATAAAGCGTGGAATCTTCCGAAATCTGTTGGAAAACATAAAACCACACCTCCACAATACCTTAATAAGGACTGATTAAACATTAATATTGAATATATTAACGGAAACCCATGTTTAAATTGTGGTATTCCATGAGTTTAACATCCCACAAGGATAGAGGGTCATGATTTAATGTCTTACAGAGATGTAAGACCTGGGTGGATCAAAACACTTTTAAAGGTGGATCAGGTAGGTACATCTCTAGGAGGGAGCACCTGGAATGTTTACCTGATAGATGGATTTAAACGCCCAATGAGGTCTGACCCAAGTTTGGTGTATCCCATAAAGGTAAGGTTTCTCATTTTGAAGAATTATTAGAACACCACTAAGGGAAATACAAGAGGGAAAATAAGCGAAGGTGTACCCCAGTGAGGGGGTCACCATGGTTTACCATTGGTTGGTATTTAACCTCATGGAGGCTTCCTACGTACCCTATTTAGAATACAAGGATCAAAACCCATATATTTAAAAGAGGTATGTTTGTGGGTATTACCCATGGTTAGCTTCCCTTCACACTAGGAATACTCTTGGTTGGATGAGTATGGGTTTTGTGGGGCTTATGCATTGTCATATTCTCAGGTTCTTCCAAGAGTAGCAATGGGATGAATGGGACATATGTGCTAAGATGGACCATGTGAATGGCGTGATCCTTGTAAAGAGGCACGAGGCACAAAAAACATGTGGAGTTGTCTGTAAAAATTATTTATGGTGGCCATCGGGCTTATCAGACTCCCCATACCTTCCATAAACACCTCAAAACATCACGAGGACCAGATTCTACATGATGGTGCATCACAGGGTTGATTATTTTGATGATGTAATGGTCGTTTGATCTTGGATTTCATCTCAACCAGCCTTTCCCTTACTTGAATTATCCTGGGACACATATTTTGGTTCCAAAAAATCCCTCAACGATAATGATTATCTCATGCATCTACCTAGAAATAATTGTGCAAGTCAAACAACAACACATGTGCTCAAATACAGGTTCAAACAAACAAGATACAGAAAATGGATTTTGTTGATCCTTGGTGGTTTCGTCATTCACCCTATACGCACTGTACACCATCATTCCTTACTTCAATATTGATTTGTTCAAAGATCAATAATATGAATCCGGGGATAGAAAACATTGAGTAAAATATTAAGATTTCAATACATCGGAGCATTCTCAATTCACCAAAGAAGGTTGGAGGATAATCAATGATCATATATAGATAACATAAGTGGTAGGAATTCACCTTCATCCTATTTGTGTACAATCTTCCATCAGGTATGTTGCCCATTCGTTTCTAAACACATGTATATCATCTTATGAATATGAGTTTTTGCGACAGTCATAGTAGTACTGAAAAAATATAAATACACAAAGGATTAATAAATATTTTAAATGAACTCGTAATTATTTTCGAAAATACCTCATCAGGGATGCTAGTTTGTTGATGAAATACAATCTCTTTCATAAATTTACAAACATAATAACCAAAGTCCTTTCCGTTTGTTTGTTTTGGACACTACAGAAACACCGGAAACAATAAGTAATTTGTTTTGATATGTGTTTGGATAGTGAAATATTATTATATATACCCGGATACTTTTCCAGTTGTAGATCTTGTAGGTGTGCTCATCATTATTCCTTGGATTCATTCCATTCATTAGACGATATTGATGCACCGCCCTATCATAACAGAATCCTCATTAAAAGATAACATAAATTATATAACTAGATGTTTAGTTTTAAAATGTTGGATCTAGTGTATTAAAAATTAACAAACACCATCATGCGTGGTCAGTTTGTTGGATATCCATGCGTTGAATCCAGAAAATAAATCTTTGGAGTATCCAAATTGACTGCAATCAGCATCCAATGCTCCCTAAAAATACAAAAAGGAATAAGTAAAGAAAGAAATGAAAATATAGTTGATATGATTAACAAACATCACTCATTAGTTTCCTCAAGGATAAACTTGGGTTCATGGATTTTTATGATCAAAGAGATCTATCCTCTACTGCTTTTACAACCTATGTGGTGCATGTTTCAAATTCCTCCACGAAAAAGGAACAAATGTGATGATTTGTAAGCCACATATATTTGATGTTTTGAAATGTTAATTATGTTTTGAAAATGGGTTCAATCTTTGAGGAAAAGTTGAATTGTCCTTGATTCATGTATGGATGATGGATTCACATCCATTCCAAGTGGTTTTGATGGAAAGGATGGATGATAACATTGGTTGGTGTTATTATGGATGTCTAAGCACGGTAAGTTAGAAAACATGTTGGGTATGTTGTGGAGTTTTAGTTGGGGTTCTAGTGGTTCTTTCCCGATGATGGAGGTGTTAAACATCAGATGGTGGTGTTTGTGAGCTAAAGCGTATAGTGGGGAGCACCATAGAAATTAAGTGGTCGGTTGATGACATGTGACATGATCTTGAGTAGGGTTTTATTAAATCTCATTAGGGATCAACTAACATAAAACTATATATAAATCATAATTGTAGTGTATGTACACGTGACATGATCTGTAGAGTATATGAAAACTACAAAAGACAAAATAAAATAACCTTAATTGATCCTATAAATCTAGTTTGACTACTAATATTGATTATTTATTTATATTTTGGTACTACAATTACTCTTTTCTTGGAAGATAACCATGCCAACCCATACAATCCTGATTCCATATAGTAGTATGCATAAATCCTAGAACCTTGGAAATTTTAGTAAGCATCAGGATTATAATAGGAAACATTCCAATCTCTAAGACGTAATTATATTTGATATATAGCCATCATTCATACATGTCTATTCAAAGAAGGTGGTCCAATGTAATCTGTAGTCATGATGATACATGGGAGGTAATCCTAAAAGATAAAATAGTCAGCAGGCTTTATAACCTATTCATACTGGGTCACCCAAGGAAATCCATTATCGGTAAGCTCTAAAATTAATCCCTATAAAGTATTCATATAACATCAATAGTCATTGTGAAGAATCATATTTCAAGGGGTGAACCTAGGAAATCCATTGTAATCTATCTGAAATATGATCCTTGAGTGTTATTATTAGTTGACCAGTAGTCATTAGGAATCATCTTTGATTCCAATACATGACCATAAAAAATTCATAACCATCAGAGATTATCCTTTGGTTTTAATCTTATAAGATAAATAGTCATCATTTTTCATCACCAATTTCTAGGCGGTGACCCTAGAAATACATTAATAATAAACTATGAACTGATACTAAGGAGGTAATCTTATGAGATCATTAATCTAGAAGAATCATCCCAGATTATTTAGTGGTGGCCCTAGGTAATCCATATTCATCTTTGTCTAATCATATAACTATGAGATTATGCTATGTGATTAAAATTAATATTGATCCATCATCATTTCCATTGGGATAATCTTTGGGAATCCATATAACCATAAGATTAAAAACTATTTACTTTGTATCTCATACATAAATATTCAACTCGAAGGGGTAGAACTTACCGCCCATGGTAACTCAAAATAAAAAAAATGAAAACAAGGGTTGGTTATCCACAGAATTCATCACACATAACCTTGGTAGACCTCTCACACATGTGAACCATCATAACTAACCAATTACCATATACTTCATCTTAGAGTCAAGATATCCCTATGGAACCTATAGGGTATCCAATTCCACATCATTCACAAACAACCCACTTGTGTTGCTAAATATCAATAACATCTCTTATTTCGACACTCATCACTAATTATGAATCACATCCCTAGACATAATCATAATCACATTAAGACCACACTATCTATTATGGAAATCCTTACTGGAATTAGGCTCAAGATATGGTATCATTCCTATCTCACATCTATATTCACTATTTCGTCCTCACACACACAATATATAAATAATATACCAAGGGAATACCATCTATGGAACTCACATCCCACCTTGAGAGAATGAGGAGGAGGAGGAGGAGGCGGTGGCGGTTGTGGCAGCGAGGGTGGAGGCGGCGGCGGCGACATAGGTGGAGGAGGCAGCGGTGGCAGAGGCAGCGGCGGTCGCGACAGTGAGGGTGGAGGCGGCAGAGGCAGTGGCGGTCGCGGTAGCGGGAGCGGGGGAAGAGGCGGTGGCGGCGGCGGAGAAGGAGGAGGACGAGGAGGACGAGGAGGAGGAAGGAGGAGGAAGGAGGAGGACAAGGAGGACGAGGAGGAGGAGGACGAGGTCGCGCAACGAGGGGCCTGGTTCAGCTTCCATGAGAGCTTGACCGCGTGCAAGCGAGGATGACCTGTTAGAGTTATTAAATAAAAACTGATAGAACCTTTATCAGTGCTCGTTAAAAGCGCTGATAAAGGTATGTTTTATCAGCGCTAAAATAAAATCGCTAATAAAACATTCATTTATCAGCGCTTTTAGATAGCGCTGATAAAGGCATATCCCTTTATCAGTGCTTTTTGTTTAGCACTGATAAAGGGTAGTGCTTCCCTTTCCCTGTTTTGTGGTAGTGTTCGGTGGTATGTTCAAAAAGGGTAAATTGTCCCCCACTTGTTTTGAAGCCCTTCAACATTTATTGCCAGCCTTTGGCGCCTTGGGGATTTCGATTAAGGCCTAGTAATGACTCATTGAGCTCTCAAGCCAATGAGGATTGGAGGCTCATTACAAATGGCATCAGCTTGTTCGGTCCTTGCCTAACAAGTGGTCATCGATGTTCTCAGTCATGGAGTTGAAATTCCTTTTCGTCCATTCCTTGGGTTGGAATCATAGACAGGAGTAGGATTGTCGGAACTTGAAATGTATAGCATAAAAGGACGTAGCTAACCCGTTTATGATGAACTTCAAGTTACCAGGGTGTTGGGTACATAAGTGTTTTGGATACACTTCTAGAATCTTGGAAATCTCATTGTCATGGGTTTAGCGAATGAGATGAGCATGAAATGCATTATAGAGGAATGACTTCCCACTAGGATCGCATATCTCATTGTGAGGAATGAGTAAGGATTTCGGGCAATGTGCAAATTTTTGAAAAATGTAGAAATTGTTTTCAACTAAAATGATTTTGAAAATAGGATATTTGGTGTATTTTGAAAATGGTCTGATTTTCAAAAAGCATGTGGGATGTTTTCAAAAATGGTTGAACATGGGAAAAGGTTTTTTTGAAAAACAATGTGGTGATAGTTGATGTGATAGAATTTGAAATGCTAAGCCTTTAGTTTCTAGTAAGTGAGACTAACGACGTGTGTTGTTGGTATAGAAAATGGCACCCATTAGGCATCGTAGAAACCAACCCGAAGAAGCTGTGGAGAATGTGGTTGCACCTGAACCACGTGTGAACCAAGAGTTGATTCAGAGTATCGTTCAAGTGTTCCAGGTTGTGGACACGAGAAATTAGGGGGATGAGTCAAGGCATATAGACCATTCCATCCAGTTCTAGAAGTAGAATCCACCCATCTTTCGGGGTGATTCTGAACCAGAGAGGGAAAAGGTATGACTGAGTAGGATGAATCGTATTTTCGATTTCATCAGCACACAAGAAGAACTGAAAGTAAAGTTGGCGACATATATGCTGGAGGATCTTGTATGATAGTGGTGGGAGCTAGTGGTGCAGGATAAGGTGGATCAAGGCCTAGGCTGGGAGGAATTTGAGGAATTGTTCAATAAATAATTCTATCCTCACACGTTCAAGATCCAGAGGACAACTGACTTTTTCATACTGAAGTAGGAAAATCTCTCTGTCACGGAATATGCGGCTAAATTCATGAATTTAATGCGCTTTGCACCAGAAGTTGCTGCAAGTGCGTTGCTGAAGACACACATCTTTGAATCAGGGTTGAGACAGGAGATTCACTTGAAGATAGTTGTGCTCTGTATTACGGATTATATGGAAATGGTAAACAGAGCAACAGTAGCTGAAAGATATATCTCGGGAGTTATGGGAGGAGGAAGTATGATGATACCCATGGGAATGGGTGGGAACTCTAATGATGGGAACAAGCAGAAGAGGGACACCTACTTCCAAGGTGGGAGTACGAATCAGAATCAGACGGATGGATCAGTGAATCTTCCTCCACAACCCATGATGAAAGCCGGGTGTTTTCAATGTGGCTCGATTGATCACATAAAGAGAGAGTGTACGACACAACCTAGACAATGTCACAATTGCAAGTAGATGGGGCATCTACAACGCTATTGTAGAAATACTCTGAGGTCGGGTGCACATGACACTTCCCAGGCATCGCAAGCATCGTATGCTTCGACAGGATGAGGACAGCAGAGTCAGTCTCGTCAGCATAACAAAGATAGCCATGGTAATTCTCGAAATACCATGACTCTTCAACCAGGGCAATCTCATCAAGGCAACAAGGAGAATAGTGCATCGACGAAGCAATTGTATGGAGCTGAGCAGATGATTATTGATGATTAGGCTGGACCATCAACAGTAAGAGGTATGATTCTTTTAAATTATACCTTTGTGCAAGTGTTATTTGATACTGGTTCATCACATTCCTTCATTACTTCTCATGCTGTTGACTTGCTATGTTTAAAACTAGAAATGATGCCTTCTTCCTTGAATTTGAAAACTCCTCTGGGTGAAAGGGAATGTCAAGCCTTCATCTGTAGAGCATGTGCTATAACTGTTGATGGAGCTGAGCTGAAATGGGACTTCTCCATGTTGGACATGGATGTCTATGATGTAATCCTGGGTATGGATTAGTTGACAAGGTTTAAGGCTCACATCGACTGTTATAGGATAACGGTTAGTTTCACGAATGATAACAACATCGAACATCTATTTAGAGGAGAAAGGATAGTAAAGAAACGCGCAAAGAGCTTGTTGGCACAAATAGTGGGAATGATCTCTCACCAATTGGAAGCGTTGAATTTGGCATCATTGGAAGAGATCGCGAAAAATAGTTTTTCAGCTGTGGTGGATCAATTTCCTGATGTTTTTCCTGAAAACTTCTCAGGGTTACCACCTGTAAGAGAAGTGGAGTTTACGATTGATCTCCTTCCAGGGACTAGTATCATATCACTTCCATCTTATAGGATGGAACCAACAGAGTTACGGGAATTGAAAGTGAAGTTAGAGGAGTTGAAATCAAGGGTTTCATTCGGCCAAGCGTGTCTCCGTGGGCAGCACCGGTTTTGTTGTAAAGAAAGCAGATGGAACTTTGAGGCTATGTGTGGATTATTGTAAACTTAACCAAGTTACGATAAAGAATAGATATCCACTTCCACGCATTGATGAACTGTTTGATCAATTGAGGGGATCTCAGTGGTTCTCCAAGATTGAATTGCGGTCAAGATATCACTAGTTGCGAGTTCAGAAGGAGGATATTCCAAAGATAGCCTTCAGAAGAAGATATGACCACTATGAATATGTAGTCATGCCTTTTGGTCTTACGAATTCACCAGCAGTCTTTATGGCATTGATGAATCAGATATTTCAGCGATATCTGGATTCTTTTGTTGTGGTGTTTGTGGATGATATATTGGTGTATTCAAGAACAAGGGTTGAGCATGGGCAACACTTGGTGATAGTGTTGGAAATCTTGAGAGACCATCAGTTGTATTCCAAATTATCAAAGTGTGATTTTTATATACAAGAGGTACGCTTTATGGACCATGTTGTTTATGAGAAAGGTGTTTCAGTGGATCCAGAAAAGATAGAAGCTGTTCTTTCTTGGAAACAGCCGAAGAATGTCTGTGAAATACGAAGTTTTCTTGGTCTAGTTGGTTATTACCGATGCTTTGTCTATGACTTCTCATGACTAGATTCACCTATGATAGCATTGAAAAAGAAGAATAGTGAATTTCAATGGACTGAAGAATGTCAGAGATATTTTCAAGAGTTGAAAGTTCGCCTTACATCAGCACCCATCTTGATTTTTCCGGGATCAGGACAGGGGTATGTGGTGTATTGTGATGCTTTGAGAACAGGGTTGGGTTGTGTTCTCAAGCAAGGAGACCATGTTGTTTCTTATGGATCAAGATAGTTGAGAGTGCATGAAAAAAACTACCCAACACTTGATTTGGAGTTAGATGCTGTTGTCCATGTCTTGAAGACTTGGCATCATTATCTCTTTGGTGAGAAATTTACTGTGTTTACGGATCACAAAATCTTGAAACACATTTTCTCACAATGAGATCTGAATCCAAGGCAGAGGATATGGATGGAGTATCTTCAAATGTTCAACTTTGACTTGATTTATACACCGAGTAAAGGCAATTCAGTGGCCGATGCATTAAGCAGAAATTCGTATGCTCAGTTGGTAAAAGAAGCTTCAGATGAGTGGCAGTTGATATCGGTCCTAGCCGACATGCATATGGAATGCGAAGATCGAGATGATGTTGTAGTTTTCTTTCCATTTGCGCTTGTTCTTGATTTGGGGGAGATAGTAAATGAGGCATATGCATCCGATATAGATTGTGTTGCAATGAGTTCAAAACTCAATGGTGGGGAGACCATTGACGGATGGAAGCTGGATGGGAGTTCAGTTTGGAGATTTCGAGATCGGATAGTTATACACTTAACTACTCAAGAACAAATCCTTCATTCTTACCACCATTCAAGATGATCTGTACATCTAGGTACATAGAATATGTATAAGGTGTTGAAGGCGTAGTTTTGGTGGAGTGGCATGAAACGGAAGGTATCTGAATTTGTTTCAAGGTGTTTAACTTGTCAGCAATTTAAAGAAGAACATCATAAGACAGCTGGTATGTTACAATATTTACCTATACCAGTGTGGAAATGGGATCAGATAATAATGGATTTTGTTACAGGTCTTCCAAGAATGGTCCAGCAACACGATGCCATTTGGGTGATAGTGGATCGTCTAACCAAGTCAGCCCATTTCATATCGATTCGTGAAACTCATACGGTGGAATATATTTAAAAAATATATATCCGAGAAGTGGTAAAAAGGCATAGTGTACCAGTGTCCATAGTCTCAGATAGAGATCCAAGGTTCACATCTCGTTTCTAGAAATCATTACAGCAAGCCCTTGGGACTCGGTTGACATTGAGCACGACGTATCATCCTCAGACGGATGGGAAATCCGAGAAGACGATACAAACGTTGGAAGAAATGTTGCGGGATTCTGTAATGGATTTTAGGGGCTCATGGGAGGATCATATACCCTTAGTGGAGTTCTCATACAATAACAACTATCAAGCCTCGATACGCATGGCTCCGTTTGAAGCATTGTATGGGTGTCCTTACCGTTCTCCACTTTGTTGGGTGGAAACAGGTGAGACTTTACTAGTTGGGCCGAGCCTTGTCCAAGAAACAATGGAAAAGATTCAGTTGATTAAAAAGAGGATGGAGATGGCACATAGTCGTCAGAAATCTTATGCGGATCATCGCCGAAGACTGTTGTCGTTTGCGGTGAGTGATCATGTCTTTTTGAGAATCACTCCAAGGCTTGGACAACGTCGTTTTGGGAAGTAGGGAAAATTATCTCCTTGATATATAGGCCCTTTTGAGATACTGGAATGGGTTGGTGAGGTTGCGTATCGGTTGGAATTACCACCATGGTTCAGTGCAGTGCATAATGTGTTCCATGTATCTCAGTTAAAGAAATATCAACCTGATCCTGACCATGTGATCAGATGGGATCAAGTTGACCTAGAGCCAGATGCTTTATTGGTACATATTCTGGTACGGATTGTGGATAGACAGGATAAAGTCTTGCGTGGAAAAAGCATCGGTCTAGTGCAAGTTTTGTGGCAACATGGTCAGATTTAGAAAGAAACTTGGGAACGCGATAAAGAAATGAAAGAGCAGTGGCCAGAAGTCTTTTAGGCAAGCAATGGTTTTCTACTTTCCGGGGAAGGAAAGGCCAATGGTGGGGAGAATGCAGTACCCATGGTTTCTGGTAAGTAACCCTTGTTTTATGATTTTTAAGTACATTAAGCATACGAGAAATGGTTGGGGAAAGTTTGGAGACTTTTAAAGCAAAAAAGGGAAAAATGTGGGGACGCACGGGCTGCGCACGGTTTTCCCAAACCGTGCGGAAGCCGTACAGGTGGTGGTCATTTGGACAGAGGATACCGCACGATGTGTGCATGGTTTGGGAAAACCATGCAAGGAGGCTATGCGGAGCGCCTCTTCCAAGCAGTGATTACCGCACGGTTAGCGCACAATTTGACTAATCGTGCAGACTAACCGTGCGCGAAGTCAACTTAGATCCTATTTTTAAGGATCTAATCCGTTTTATCCTTAAACCCACTCGTTTTTGCTCCTAGATAGACCTAACTCAGGATTTCTCTCTGGTGAAGGTGGGAGAACACTTACCAGGTGTTTTGGAAGCGATCTGGAGGGTTGCCTTGGCTTTTAGAGGCTGGTTGATCCAGGTAAGTCTCGTTTCCTTTAGTTTCCTTAGATCTCATTCTTCCCTATTGATGGATCCTTAGATCTACACCCAAGGTGGGTAGATCTAAGGTAGTGGATGACTTTTAAGTCAGGTTTTGGTCTTTTTGGTGATACGGGAAGGAATCTAAGGAGGTTTTGTGGTGTTTTGACCCAGTTCTTGGTTGGTTTCTCCTATTTTGTTGAGGTAGGTGGCTTCACTCTCGATTCCTCTTTCTTATAACTTGAAGGCTTAGTTTCAAATTTTTTTCCTTGGATTGAAATGGTTTGTTTATCTGTTGTGAAAGAATGGTTGAAACCCCTTTTTAGTAACGGGTGATGGAAATTGCATGTTTTTGGAAAGTGTTTGTAGAATTAAATTTAAAATCGTGATTTTAAATTGGCTATGGTTTTGCTTCTTGAAAGAAATGGTTTTCAATAAAAGGGTGATGCTTTATTGAAAGGTTTTGAACACACTTGCTTTTGGGCATGGACTTGCATGGGTTGTGGTGTGTGTTCATATGCATTGGGATGTATAAGGGCGAGAAGTACCCCCATAAAAAAGGTTGGGATGGATAAGGGCGAGAAGTACCCCCATCAAAAGGGATGGATAAGGTCATGAAGTACCCCCGTCAAGGTAGTCCACTAAGTGACGACTTAGTGGAAGGATAAATCACCACTCGCGAGTATAGGGAGGTCGAGGTTGCATGCATGGTTGGTTGTGTGGATTTTTGAAATGGAACGAATGTGCCAAAATGGAAATGGGAATTTGATTGGAAACTTTTCTCAGCTGCTTTTCTTGAGAAAGATGGTTTTTGTTGGAAAATGGTTTTGACATGGAACTTGTTATATTGTGAACTGTTTTGGAATTGTTTTATATAAATTTTTTTATATAAATGTGATAACATGTTTTATCCTAGAGGCATGGGTTGGTAAGTCATCGGGGAAAACCTACTGAGTTTCATTACTGTAGACGCCGGAAAAGTCCGTTGTTCCCAAACGATGCTCCAGATGCAGAAAGCGAAGTGATATTTGGAGTCAGAGGCACGTTCCGGAGGGCCCGGAGGACTTGCGCGAAATTTCAGAGGCCGCGCGCAAAGTTGAGTCGCGGCGCGCAATCCTCCCGGGATGCGCGCAATGCGCTGGGCCGGCGCGCTATTTTGCGCGCCCGTGGCCTGCGCGGCTCCCTTGCGCGCCGGGTCCGGATTCCGCGCCCGCGAAGGGAATTCTGCGCCCGCGACCGGATTCCGCACCCGGGGTTGCCTATAAATATAAGGCGACCCCCGACGTTTTGAAGGTTGCCAGAATCCGAAGCGTCGCTCGTTCGCGCAATCCAACCCCTTCCGCGCGCAATGCCGATCTTCAGGTAACCTCCTTTCTTTCGCGCAATAGAGCCTTGGGGTTCGCCTTCGCACGCAATCCCCTTGGCTCCTTTCCTTTGAATAATCCTTAACCCGAAGGCCTTTGCGCGCAAAAGAAGCCTCTTGCGCGCAATTGCCCCCGGGTGCGCGCAATCCAGCCCGATTGCGCGCACCCCCCATTTTCAAAGTGGCCATTCGTTAGAGAATGAGCCGTTGCCCCCGTGTGCTACCTGAAGCCCGGTGCGCGCAATCTCAATCATCCGCGCGCAAAGGGCTGGCCCGATTGCGCGCCAGCCCGCCATTTTGCGCGCCGACCCGCTGTTTTGCGCGCAAAGATCCTCTTTTGCGCGCAATCCGCCAGGGTCGCCCCCCTTGACCCCCTGAGGGTACCCGCCTGCGTGGCGCCGGATGATCTTCATCCTGGGTGCCCTCACCGTGCGTTGTCTTCCCGTGCGGCCCTCCAGGCTTGCGCGAAGTGACACGGACCCATCGGCGGCAACCAACGTCCAGCATGACGTTAAACTGCACATTTGTCCAGCATGACGTTAAACCGCACATTCGTCCCGCATGACGCTAAACTGCATCCGTCCAACATGACGTTAAACTGTACTACGTCCAAGCTGCACGACGCTAAACTGCCTAGCCCCTATCGTCCGTGCTGCAAGACGTTAAACCGCCAAGCACCTTCGTCCTCAGCACACGACGTTAAACTGTACTTCGTCCGGCAAGACGTTAAACCGTCCGCTTCGTCCTCAACACACGACGTTAAACTGTACTTCGTCCGGCAAGATGTTAAACCGTCCGCTTCGTCCTCAGCACACGACGTTAAACTGTACTTCGTCCGGCAAGACGTTAAACCGTCCGCTTCGTCCTCAACACATGACGTTAAACTGTACTTCGTCTGGCAAGACGCTAAACCGTCCGCATCACCCGATCCCGTGCCTCGCACGCAGGGTCCCCCCCGGTTTGGATGTGGCCCCCACCCGCTCGTCTCTGCAGGGATGTCGGGATTGCCCCTCTTTAGGGACGATTTAATGGGAGCGGCTTTTCCCTACGGGGGTAGGGTATTACAAACCCCTAGTTTCTTGTGGGGGGCTGCACATGTGTATCTCCATTGCGCTCCCCCACTGCCGAAGCCAGTAGAGGGTGTGACTGGGATCGAGGTGTCTCCTACTTTCGGTCCAAGTCCCTTCCAACTGAGTTTTGCCGCATCCGGGCTGCCTCAAGTGCGTAAGTCCTGACAGAATGAACTATGTGGACTTTGATCCCTGTCTTCTAAACAGGGTACGTAGGAAGCCTCCCTGAGGTTCAAGCCCACCACCTGGTCGTCCCGGTCGTATTCACGTCGGTTCGTCCATCAGTGGACCCCTCCAGGGTTCACGCTTGCGTCGATTCACCTATGAATCCGCCCCTGTGGGAGACTGCCCGTGTGTATCTCCACTGTGCCTCCCCACAGCCCCTTTTTCCATTTCTCCTTTTATCGTCCAGCATGACGTGAAACTGTGATCCACCCGGCCGTTCCATCTCCCCCTGTGCGAGGTGGTTCGGTTCAATCCTCCGCCCGGCGGCCTCGACCCCTTCGTGAGTCGGCTTGCCGACGTCCAGCATGACGTTAAACTGTATACCCGAACTACGTTGACTTTGATCCGTGCTAACGCGCTGTACGTAGGAATCCCCTACGGGGTCCAAGCTCTTCACTCCATCATCCATCCTGATCCTTACCCGGGCCGCCACATCCCGGTGGGGTCATGCCACTTCACTCCACTCCATATCACTTGGGAAGCCGCCCATGTGTTGGCCCCAGCGTCGGAGGTTCCCCGCAAGGGGTTCTGTCATCTGATCCACTCTTCGCGTTGATCAGTCCGATGCCGTTCCCGCTGGACGTTAAACTCGCGGCGTACCCCGTGTTAAACATGGGAAGCTGAGGAAAACCTCAGGGGACACAGTTCCCCGCACCCAGTGCGGGATGCCTCAGGCCATCATGCCTTCGAGAAGCCCTATTAGGGACGGAAGACAGACGTGCAGAGCCGCAGTGTTACGACACGCCCCCAGCACCCAGAGCCACCCGGCCTCCTCACCGCAGGTTGCTGCCCCGACCAGACTCCTTGGAGCGTCCGGGCGGAAGCAGCGTAATTAACCGGTGTCCATGAAGATATGGCGCCGGGAACGAGATTCACGAGCATGTCTTAAATCTATGAGGGAGACCCGGATTAGGCGACGAGTTCCGAGGAGACGTCCAAGGAAGGAGGAGCCGACATCCCATCATCCCGGTTTCGATCAAGGAGCAGACGCCCCCGAATAAGGGACGGATGCCGCCCGCCTTTGGAAAGCGGGACTGCGGGACCACAAGCCGCGCGCCCATCCCCTCGGGTTGACGGGTGCACGCGCGAACGCGTCCTGGAGGAACAGCGTAACCCGACGCACATCCGCACCGAAACAGAAAAATGGTGAACCCGACGTGAATCTCTTCTCCTCGATATGAGGACCGATGGCTTTCAGAGGTGTTGGAAGACCGGCATGTTGCCCGGCCAAGCATTCAGTCTTACCCGCCAGGGGCTGGGGAAGGGACATCGGGCACTCCGTCTCGCAACGTCGAGGGCCTGGGTTCCCGCGACGGAAGGCGTCGTGGCGCTAATGGTTGGTTGTCGATTCCTTTTTCCTGTCAGTGTAAATGGGTCCTTCCCCCTGCTTTCAGAAATCAGGTCGCCCGATCCAGTGCCCGATCGCCACCCGCCCACTGGCGCAGGGGTAGGGGAAACACCGACGCGGCTACTCCGCGCGGTCCCGCCCGTTCCACAGCCGTCCCAGCAGCCGCAATTGCGGGACAACCACGCCCTCTCTCCCCCTCGGAGGTCATCCAGAGAAGGGTGATCAACACCCTGGTGCGGAGATATGAGGAAGAGGGAGTCATCCCCACTAGGGACATGGCTCGCCTAGACCTTGAGGAGGCTGCACCTCGCCACCACCGCCGCCCCCGAGGGCCGCGCAGGGAGGCACCGCTGCCTACCTCAACGTCCAACCGCTTCGGGAGCTTATCCCCGGGGCGCTCTGACAGTTCCCTTCCCTATGAGGATGAGGTGGAAGATGCTCGGGATCACCCTATCCGGGATTCGCTCCAGGGATCTACGGTAAGGACTCCCGCCAGGCCACGACGACACCGCCGCCAGGCCTCTCAAGTCGAAGAGCGGGCTCTCCACCTGCCCGCGCCGCTCATCCCGACTCGTCTGTCCCGACGCCAACGTCGGGCACGAGCGGAAGAGGATGCCCACCTTGGGGCCCTAGCAACAGCGGCCGCATTGGCCCAAGCCACTGTTTGCCCCAGTCGCCAGGCCCCTGCGCATCCTGAGCAGGGGAACTTCTATGCCCGACCTGGATCGAGGCCTCGACCGCCCCAAAGGCAGGTTGGGTCGACTCTCCCGGTTGCTGGTGCAGGCAGTAGCCACCGCGGACCACCTCGCGGTAGCGCTATTCACCAGCGGGATCTACTCCGTGTGGCCGATCCAGGAGGCATGGGTCATCCCACCTTCCGATCCCGTCCCGGAGGCCTGCCCAGAATCATCTCTCCCCGCGTTCCCTTTGATATCTGTCCCGGTGCCCCTCGCACCTTGGTTTCCAGTCCTCTTGGCCCCAGCACCAGTGCGGCCGGAGGACGCCAGGACAGAGATCAGCCCTGCCCCGAAGAACCACCCAGGGGCAGGAAGGCAAGGCGTCGACGCCGAGGGAAGAATGTTACGGAATTCCGGACAGAGATCCGACCGGTTCGCTTCTCTGATTCAGAGGCGGAGTACGATTCGGCGACAGAGCCCTTTCCCCAATCCCGCCAGTCAAGGGCAGGGGTAGGAATGCGGCACGTCAGCCTCGTGCTCCCCGAGAGCGAGATCGATGTGATCCCCGCTTCTCTCCGAAGGTATATCCGGAGTAACGAGGGCCTGGTAGACCCCCAAGGATCAAGCTTGCGGTTGGTATCGGCCCCTCCGGAAGTGCCTTCCGTCTCGATCGGAGAAGCCGGAGACTTTTTCTGGGGACCGACGGTCGAACCACGATCTGGTGCACCCTCGGCGAGCACCGATGCTACGGCAGGATGTTCGCTCGCCGGCCCGTCCTATCGTGATGTGGTAGCCAGGGCACCGCCACCCTCAGAGGGCGGGCCGGGATATGGAGGCCAATCGGCCTGTTCGCCGTATTCACCGCCGGCCAGCCCGTCAGCCCGGCGGCCCGCCTCGGCACCACTGCCGGTTCCCCGTCCGTTCCCAGCCATTGAAGAGGACCAAGGAGATCTGGGTCCCGAGTTTGAGTCGTGGAGCTTCTGGACCATCCTTGCAGAGGGCCACTTCCCTGAGAAGTTTTGGCCAGTCGCAGGACCGGGCTTTGATGCACCCGAATCGCTCACCCCGGATGAGTTCGAATGCTTCCGCCGAACTCTCCGGGAGACTCGCTCCTGTCTTCACCGCCTACAAATGCCATACCCCGGGAGTCAAGTGCACCTGGAGGATATTGGTGAGCAGTGCCGTCAAATTGACCTGGCCATGCTCCCCGCGGCTCGGCACCCCGGGTCATTTGAGCACCATGAGGCCCTCCAACAACGATGCGTTGAGTGTTTTCAAGTACTCCGCAAAGTTATCGAGGAAGCCACTCCCCACGTGTATATCCGTGGATGGGGGCAGTACGCTGCCCTACGCTTCAGTGTGATTCGCCGACAGCCCGATTTGCTGGGTGGCCCTGAGGGTATATCCCCAGGGACAGAAACGGTCAATATGGCTGACCTGTCGCGAGAGGGGAACGACTTGGAACTTCTCGACGGGGGCTTCCCCCCCGAAGACAAGCCGTCGTCAGAGCCATCGGTGAGAGTCACTCGTCATCAGAGGAACCTCCTGGGGCTCCCCGCACCCACTGAAGCACTGACGTTGAGCCGAAACGTCAGCAAAGGAAAAGAGCACAGCGAGGCTATAAAGCCCGCCGACCCATATGCCTCCATGCAGAGGGAAGAGGAGGATCCCGAGAAGGCTACGCTACGTCAGCAGCTCGCCGAACAGAAGAAGCTGGTTGACCAGCTCCTCGCCGAGCGCGCTGCAGAACGGCGGCCTGACTACGGTGATCCTAGGCCAGGACAGCAGGTACCGGAACAACCGCTCCTCGACGAGACTCTCCCGGGCAACCGTGATTACGCCGTGTTCGCCGACAGGAGAGAGGCCATTGCCTACGGCAAGAGGGCGCGGTATGTTTCGCCACACCCTCCCGAGCGGCGTGACTACCTGAGAGACCCCGCTCGGATTCCTCCCGCTGCCCCAAGGGCCGCTCCGCCCGCCATCCCACGAGCTGCCGAGTTCGACGACCCGGTCGACGACCCGATTGAAGGGCCATGCAATGCGCTCGTGGTGCGGATGTGCGTCGGGTTACGCTGTTCCGCCAGGACGCGTTCGCGCGTGCACCCGTCAACCCGAGGGGATGGGCGCGTGGCTTGTGGTCCCGCAGTCCCGCTTTCCAAAGGCGGGCGGCATCCGTCCCTTATTCGGGGGCGTCTGCTCCTTGATCGAAACCGGGATGATGGGATGTCGGCTCCTCCTTCCTTGGACGTCTCCTCGGAACTCGTCGCCTAATCTGGGTCTCCCTCATAGATTTAAGACATGCTCGTGAATCTCGTTCCCGGCGCCATATCTTCATGGACACCGGTTAATTACGCTGCTTCCGCCCGGACGCTCCAAGGAGTCTGGTCGGGGCAGCAACCTGCGGTGAGGAGGCCGGGTGGCTCTGGGTGCTGGGGGCGTGTCGTAACACTGCGGCTCTGCACGTCTGTCTTCCGTCCCTAATAGGGCTTCTCGAAGGCATGATGGCCTGAGGCATCCCGCACTGGGTGCGGGGAACTGTGTCCCCTGAGGTTTTCCTCAGCTTCCCATGTTTAACACGGGGTACGCCACGAGTTTAACATCCAGCGGGGACGGCATCAGACTGATCAACACGAAGAGTGGATGAGATGACAGAACCCCTTGCGGGGAACCTCCGACGCTGGGGCCAACACATGGGCGGCTTCCCAAGTGATATGGAGTGGAGTGAAGTGGCATGACCCCACCGGGATGTGGCGGCCCGGGTAAGGATCAGGATGGATGATGGAGTGAAGAGCTTGGACCCCGTAGGGGCTTCCTACGTACCGCGCGTTAGCACGGATCAAAGTCAACGTAGTTCGGGTATACAGTTTAACGTCATGCTGGACGTCGGCAAGCCGAATCACGAAGGGGTCGAGGCCGCCGGGCGGAGGATTGAACCGAACCACCTCGCACAGGGGGAGATGGAACGGCCGGGTGGATCACAGTTTCACGTCATGCTGGACGATAAAAGGAGAAATGGAAAAAGGGGCTGTGGGGAGGCACAGTGGAGATACACACGGGCAGTCTCCCACAGGGGCAGATTCATAGGTGAATCGACGCAAGCGTGAACCCTGGAGGGGTCCACTGATGGACGAACCGACGTGAATACGACCGGGACGACCAGGTGGTGGGCTTGAACCTCAGGGAGGCTTCCTACGTACCCTGTTTAGAAGACAGGGATCAAAGTCCACGTAGTTCATTCTGTCAGGACTTACGCACTTGAGGCAGCCCGGATGCGGCAAAACTCAGTTGGAAGGGACTTGGACCGAAAGTAGGAGACACCTCGATCCCAGTCACACCCTCTACTGGCTTTGGCAGTGGGGGAGCGCAATGGAGATACACATGTGCAGCCCCCCACAAGAAAATAGGGGTTTGTAATACCCTACCCCCGTAGGGAAAAGCCGCTCCCATTAAATCGTCCCTAAAGAGGGGCAATCCCGACATCCCTGCAGAGACGAGCGGGTGGGGGCCACATCCAAACCGGGGGGGGGGGACCCTGCGTGCGAGGCATGAGATCGGGTGATGCGGATGGTTTAGCGTCTTGCCAGACGAAGTACAGTTTAACGTCGTGTGTTGAGGACGAAGCGGACGGTTTAACGTCTTGCCGGACGAAGTACAGTTTAACGTCGTGTGCTGAGGACGAAGCGGACGGTTTAACGTCTTGCCGGACGAAGTACAGTTTAACGTCGTGTGTTGAGGACGAAGCGGACGGTTTAACGTCTTGCCGGACGAAGTACAGTTTAACGTCGTGTGCTGAGGACGAAGGTGCTTGGCGGTTTAACGTCTTGCAGCACGGACGATAGGGGCTAGGCAGTTTAGCGTCGTGCAGCTTGGACGTAGTACAGTTTAACGTCATGTTGGACGGATGCAGTTTAGCGTCATGCGGGACGAATGTGCAGTTTAACGTCATGCTGGACAAATGTGCAGTTTAACGTCATGCTGGACGTTGGTTGCCGCCGATGGGTCCGTGTCACTTCGCGCAAGCCTGGAGGGCCGCACGGGAAGACAACGCACGGTGCGGGCACCCAGGATGAAGATCATCGGGCGCCATGCAGGCGGGTACCCTCAGGGGGTCAAGGGGGGCGACCCTGGCGGATTGCGCGCAAAAGAGGAGCTTTGCGCGCAAAACAGCGGGTCGACGCGCAAAATGGCGGGCTGGCGCGCAATCGGGCCAGCCCTTTGCGCGCGGATGATTGAGATTGCGCGCACCGGGCTTCGGGTAGCACGCGGGGGCAACGGCTCATTCTCTAACGAATGACCACTTTGAAAATGGGGGGTGCGCGCAATCGGGCTGGATTGCGCGCACCCGGGGGCAATTGCGCGCAAGAGGCTTCTTTTGCGCGCAAAGGCCTTCGGGTTAAGGATTATTCAAAGGAAAGGAGCCAAGGGGATTGCGCGCGAAGGCGAACCCCAAGGCTCTATTGCGCGAAAGAAAGGAGGTTACCTGAAGATCGGCATTGCGCGCGGAAGGGGTTGGATTGCGCGAACGAGCGACGCTTCGGATTCTGGCAACCTTCAAAACGTCGGGGGTCGCCTTATATTTATAGGCAACCCCGGGCGCGGAATCCGGTCGCGGGCGCGGAATTCCCTTCGCGGGCGCGGAATCCGGACCCGGCGCGCAAGGGAGCCGCGCAGGCCACGGGCGCGCAAAATAGCGCGCCGGCCCAGCGCATTGCGCGCATCCCGAGAGGATTGCGTGCCGCGACTCAACTTTGCGCGCGGGCCTCTGAAATTTCGCGCAAGTCCTCCGGGCCCTCCGGAACGTGCCTCTGACTCCAAATATCACTTTGCTTTCCGCATCCGGAGCTTCGTTTGGGAACAACAGACTTTTCCGGCGTCTACAATTACTCACCCCCTGTTTTGGCACGTTGGTGCTTTTGTAGATGTCATGTACCGAGATGTTGGAAAAGGTAAAGTGTTGCATACTGCTTCGTGATGCTTGGTCTGGTTCGTGATGTTGGATCTTGGAGCTTGTGGAGCATGGAGTTGGGTTGTTGTCTTATAGTCTTTGAGTTTGTATTTCCACTATTTACTCTGATTAGTTTTGGTTTCCATTGTGGTACTCTTGGTTGGTTATGATAATATAAATGGTTGAGTTGCCTTAGCTGTTAGCATGCACCATTTAGTTGATTAGTTTGGTTATGGTTGTTGGTTCGGTGGTATGTTCAAAAAGGGTAAATCGTCCCCCACTTGTTTTAAAACCCTTCGGCATTTATTTCCAGAATTTGGTGCCTCGGGGATGTCACTTAAGGCCTAGTAATGACTCATTGAGCTCTCAAGCCAATGAGGATTGTTGGGTCGTTACATGTTGTAACGACCCAAAGTTTCATTAATGGAAAATCCCTCTTGATCTAGTTAAATGTATCTTTATGTAAAATGTTTATATAAGATGTCAACTTCTTTGGTTTTATGTTAAGAATTGTGACCGTTGCTTTTATAGCCGTTGAACAGTGATCACATGATTAGTATAAATATAGGGTTTTAACAAATCCAAATTTACTCAGAAAAAGGAAGGGATGGCCTCATCCAGTAGAATTGCCCCATACAAAGCCCATTTGTCGGAGCTCGAAAAAGAGGTGGCATCCTTGGGCTTCACTCTTGACCAAGCCCAAGCTGAGCTTCATCATGTCAAGCTCGAACGGGTCTGTCTATAGGAGAAGTGGAAGTTGATAGAAATTACCACTCGAGCGATGTTATCCGAGCCACTGCAAGAGTCTGTCACCCTCGCACACCTTAACCTTAGGTCTTATACGGTTGTTTTAAGGGGTTATGTAACAAATAAATAGTACTATGTTCATGTACATTATTTGTTTTGTATATAATAATGAATATACTTTCTTGTCATTATTGATACATTGTAAATAGTTTTTAAAGTACAAATAATATTTTTAGTTATTATTTAATTAAGAATTCTATTTTATTAAAATAAGGGATTTTTGAATTAAATAATATTTTAATAAAATATTATTATTATTATTAAATTAATTTTTATTAAATATAAATGATCTTATAATTTTATGAATGCAATTGTAATTTTTATTAAGGTTTGAAATCCATTTCTGTCAAAACCCATGAATTTTCGATAAATGTCGATTTTTATTTTAAAAGTTAAAATTAACATATTTAGAAAATTATTTAGATAAAATAAATGTTATTTTTGTAATTAGGATGTTGAAATTATCCAACGGTGAATTTTTCATAATTTTCTGAGACAGTCAAATTTTTGGGTAAAAATTAAATACCGTTTAAATATATAATGTATTTTATGACATCATAATGACCCAATAGTGATTTAATAAAATACTATAAGATTTATTTTCGGCCAATATATGTTTTACCATTAAAATAATGTGATTTTGGGTTTGTTTGAATTACTTTTCAAATCATTAATGGACCCCTCAAGACTTATTAAACACCTTGTCTTTTTAAGTTGTTTTCCATGGGAGTGTGACTCACCTCCACATAAGCAACCCTATTATTTTAAGAATTTTGGACTTTGGCCTAATAAAATATCGTTTTTATCTTCCCTTTTCCAAAAACCATGGGCAAAAACCATGGGATGGTTTGTGGTTTGGATTAATTTAATGTAAGGGATCCCAAACCTAAATAATAAAGAATTCCATCACCTTTCCTATATAAACCCACCCAAGCTCCCACTTCCTCCTCACTCAAATCCTTTTGAGTTCTTCCAACCTCTACCCTACTCTCTCTATAATCCTCCCAATGTGCCCCAAGCTCCCAAGAATCCTCTCACAAGCCTCTCTCTAGCCTTTGGAAGCACACTTCCAAGTAAGAGTTTTTTCTTCCTTTCTCATTTTTGTCCAATTTTCTTTAAGTTGTTTTGCCCTTTCAATCTCAATTATGAATGTTGGGGTATGGTTTCACACATCCCTCATACTTACCTATTTATGTTTTAATGATGGGATACCCCTTTCTCTCTCATTAAATGCCTCCAATGTACACCCGTTACTATGCCGAAATTCCGAAAGGAACTTCTCTCTCCTCTTTTACATCCAAGCAATACTTTTGTATCATGAATATAAATTCCATTAAAATTGTTGGGAAATGTATCTATATGACCTCCTTACTTTCCATTACATGTAAATATGATGAGGAACCCCTTTCTCTCTCATCAAACATTTTTATGAATTCTTATGTCACGCCGTTACGCTGCCGAAATCGCACCGATTTTCTAAGCCAATGTCTTTGTGTAGTGAATACCATGCCCATTTATCCATCAAGGTTATTCACCTTTATGAACATTTAATTATTGATTATAAAGTTTCATGTATGAATTCCACATTCCTTTATCGTGGAATAAATGATTATGTTTAATTAATCCATGTTTTATGATCCATGTGGCACACTTATGCATGAAATGAAATGTTTAAGAAGGGTGCGCCCTTATAGCGCTCCAATGCATTGGGTAAAGTATAGTATCATGATACGTCATGTGCAATGAGTGTTCAATCATTCTAATTCAAGTGAAATGAGGGTTTACTCGTGCTTCATGTGCAATGAGGATTTACTCATGCTCTATGTGCAATGGGCCTTGGCTCATGCTAATTCCATGTTAAGTGTTGTTGCCACATTTCCATGTTATGATTATCATGATTTATCATGCCTTTATGTTCATGTTTCTATTTTTCTATATTGATATGCCTAATGTCTAACATGTATTGTACTCCTCATGTTATTCCATGTGTATTCCCTTACTGGGCTTTATAGCTCACCCTTTTCTTATGCATGTCCTCAGGTTATCCCATGCAATGCTAAGTACGAGGGAATGTAGTGGTCATGTAAAGGAAGTTTTCAATAAAGATGTTGTATTTCATGTTTTATGTTTTTATGTAATGATACTAAGACCCAAATACACTAAACCTCTCGATATTCTTTGTTGTATCAAGTGAAGTTTTATGTAATAAATCATGTTTAAGTTGTAATAAAAAGTAGGGTTGTCATAGTTGGTATCAGAGGACAGGTTTAGTTATTTTTGGGATTAGGATTAGAAAGCCTTAGTAAATCCTTAGAGACAAGAATAAGTATAATAAAAACATCCCTAAGTTTTGGTAAGTACTGATTAAGTGGTTTATCAAGAAAATGAATCCCTGTCTGGATACGAGCAGGTAGAGGCGGCTCTGGAACAGATGTATCCTAGGGGTAAAACCTGAAAACACCGCTTTGAGCTAGACTCAAATGGGAACTGGTGCACGACAACGGGCCTTGCTGCACTCTTGGTTATGACACTCTCTTTTGATATGTTTTGAAAAATTCACAAGCTTAGTATGAACCCTTATTAAGGGAATTAAAAAAATGCCCCTAAGAATTTATGTTAGAAAGTAGATCATGAAAATCCTAGATTAAAGCCTATAGACTCATGAGTTAAGGAAATAAAAGTTTATTTATAAGTCATCAACTTTTGTCTTTGGATTAACCTTTATGTGTTACCCCTAACTTTCCTTTTATTCCAGCCAATGGCCGGTAATAGGAGGACTCAGGCTAACAACCGTTGTGAAGATTAGTGTGATGACTGTACTAATGAGATTCCCAATCCAATGGGAGCGGGAATCACGAACTTTATCACGCTTCTCTCTCAGCTAACTCAAGTTTTAAATAGAAACACGGGTCAAGAGGAACGTTCAACCCCCCCTAAGAAAGAACAAGTCTCTATCGAGAGATTCATGAGACAAAGGCCTCCTACTTTTAGTGGATTATCTGATCCCACGATCGCTGAACAATGGATCAACTCCATTGAAAAGATCTTCTCCATCCTTCAATGTTCTGAAAAAGAGAAGGTTCTCCTGGTGGATTATCATATGGAGGGTGAAGCTGATCAATGGTGGACGTTGATCAAAAATACAAAGCTTGAGGAGGAGATCGAGGCGTTGGAATGGAAGGATTTTCGGAAGATGTTTTTCGATAAATATTTTCCGCGCACCCTCCGGCTTAAGATGGAAAGGGACTTCCTTTCCCTCAAGAAAAAAGATGAAGAATCTGTTGGAGAGTATGAGGAAAACTTCACAAGGCTTGCACGATATGCTTCCGGCTTTTTCATTACCCTCGAATGCAAAGTTGACCGCTTCTTTGGTGGGATGAAGCCTAGCCTGCGGAAAGCATTAGCGATCCGTGACTTCGAAAACTATGAGGAAATTGTCCGATGTGCCCTCAAGGTCGAAATGGAGATCATGGAATCACAGGGGTATCATGGGGAAAAGAAGCGTAAGGTGGACTTCAATGCTGGTGGTCTGATGGATAAATCCAACGGTGCTAAGAAGATCCAGCACCCTACTTGCCAAAAGTACAGAAAGAAGCACCCTGGAAATTGCCTTAAGGGGATGAGGAAATGCTTCTGGTGTGGAAGAGAAGGGCACCTAACTGTTAACTGTCGGAAAGAAAGACCCATGGCTGCGACAGAGGAGAGGAATGCTCCGTTTGAACCTCAACGCGTTGTTCAATGCTACAAATGCAAAGAACTGAGTCATTTTGAAAATCAGTGCCCTAATCCAAGGGTTTTCGGAGGCAACCAACAACCTCCAAGGAAGCAAGGAAGAGTTTTTCCCATCACTTCTACCAAAGTGAACCCCAAAAATGAAGTGGTGACAGGTACGCTAGTTATTCATTCAAGAATAGAGAACACATTTTTTGATTCAAGTTCTATGCATTCTTTTATATCTTGAAAGTTTAGTAGAACAATCCCAGCACCACCACAAACCATAGAAGTGAAGATGTCGGTGAGTACGAAAAATGGTGCAATCATTGCATCCCATGAATATAAGTCCTCCCCTGTTATAATATGTGGATTGAATTTCCCAGCGAACTCATCATACTCCCTCTGGTGGAATTTGATGCAATTCTTGGAATGGATTGACTTTCCTTATATAGAGCCAACATAAATTTTTGGGAGAGGGAAATCACACTCCATATGGAGAATCGACCCCCGATTCTTGACAAGTGTAAGGAGGAAGATGAATCTACTTTAGCTCCATCATCTCAAGCATGGATATTAATACCCTATGAGCATGCGTATCTATCTCAGATGATCGAGTCCAAGGAAGAAACCATCTTTGAAGAAATTCCTATTGTGAGGGAATTCACGGAAGTGTTTCTCGAGAAACTGCCTGGTCTTAATCCTAGAAGAGATGTTGAATTCTCAATTGAACTTATACCAGGGGAATTACCAATATCTAAGAATCCATATAGAATGGCTGTTGTAGAGCTTGAAGAGCTGAAGAAACAACTACAGGATAATCTGGATAAGGGGTTTATATGCCCAAGTGCTTCACCATGGGGTGCACCAGTCCTCTTCGTCAAGAAGAAGGATGGGTCAATGCGCCTTTGCATCGATTATCGTGAGTTCAAAAAAATCACGATAAAGAACAAGTATCCTCTCCCACGAATTGATGACTTGTTCGATCAGCTGCGTGGAGCACAATACTTCTCCAAGTTAGACTTGCGGTCAGGATATTATCAAGTAAGGGTGAAGAAGGAAGATATCCCCAAGACTGATTTTTGCACAAGATACGGGCACTATGAATTCATAGTAATGCCTTTCGGACTCACCAATGCTCCAGAAATATTCATGGACTTAATGAATAGAGTCTTTAGAGATTACCTCGACAAATTTTTGGTATTCTTTATAGATGATATTCTAATATACTCCAAAACCAAGGAGGATCATGAGGATCATTTAAGAACTGTACTGGAGACTTTGCTCAAGGAGAAGCTCTATGCAAAGTACAGCAAGTGTGAGTTCTGGTTTAAGGGGGTCTCATTCTTGGGCCATATCATCAAAAGTAATGGGATATATGTGGATCCCTCCAAAACATATGAAATTGAGGGATGGCCGAGGCCAACATCGGTAACGGATATCCATAGCTTCTTGGGGTTAGCTGGATATTATCGATGATTTGTGATAAATTTCTCACTATTTTCCAACCCTCTTACCAAGATAACTCGAAAGGGAGTAAAGTTTGATTGGAGTGATGAATGCGAAGAAAGCTTCAAGGAGTTGAAAATGAGCCTTATCACTGCGCCCGTTCTCACTTTACCCACAATTGGGGAAATTTTTGTGGTATTCAGTGATGCTTCGAATAAGGGCTTAGGTTGTGTGCTGATGCAGAATGATAAAGTGATATCCTATGCCTCAAGGTAGTTGAAAATCCATGAGAGAAACTATCCAATGCATGATCTGGAGTTGGTAGCCTCTATGGGGAGAAATGTGAGATATATACTGACCAAAAGAGTCTTAAATATATATTCACACAGAAAGAGCTTAATATGTGCCAGAGAAGATGGATAGAGATCATCAAGGATTATGACTGTTCAATACATTACCACCCTGGTAAAGCGAACAAGGTGGCAGATTCCCTAAGTAGAAAGTTCCCAATGATTCTATCAATGATGAGAATTGAAAAGTATCCAATCTTCTTAGACTTTATGAAGATGGACATGGGAATCATAAAGAATGGAACATCATAAATCCTTTCACAAATAATTGCTCAACCATCTATTTTGGAAAGGTTAAAGGATGCTCAAAAGGATGATGTGGGAATTCAAGAAAAAGTGGAAGCTATCGAAAAAGGCAAATCCTCAGAGTTTAATGTTAATGAAGAAGAAATTGTGCGGTTTGGGAAAAGACTATGTGTTCCATCAAGTCCGGAGCTGAAGAAGGAACTTTTGGATGATGCACATAGTTCAAATTTCTCTATTCACCTGGGGAGCACAAAGATGTATCGAGATCTCCGAGAAAACTTTTGGTGGGATAATATGAAGAAGGATATCGCTGAATATACATCAAAGTGCCTGGTGTGCCAGCAAGTGAAGGCAGAGAGGCAGAAGTATAAGGGGATGATGCAACCATTGCCCATACCAGAATGGAAATGGGAGAACATCACCATGGACTTTGTCACCGGACTTCCGAGGACATCCAAAGGCAACAATGAAATCTGGGTTATTGTGGGTTGTCTTACAAAGACTGCACACTTCATTGGTATTCAGGAGGATTTCTCATTGGATCAACTAGCACAAATATATATCAGGGAAGTGGTAAGGTTGCATGGAGTACCACTATCTATTGTGTCTGACCGAGATCCAAGATTCACCTCTAAGTTTTGGAAGAGTCTTCAACATGCTCTGAATACTGAATTGAACTTCAGTACGACCTATCATCCTCAAAATGATGTCCAATCCGAGCAGACTATCCAAACACTTGAGGATATGTTGAGAGAATGCTCAATAGACTTTAAATGAGGATGTGATCAACATCTTCCTCTGGTTGAGTTCTTTTATAATAACAGTTTCCACTCGAGCATCCGAATGGCACCATATGAATCCCTGTATGGGAAAAGGTGTAGAACACCGGCATGTTGGGATGATGTCGGTGAACGTAATCTTCTTGGACCAGAAATGGTCGAGGAAATGGTGGAGAAGGTGAAAACCATTCAGCAGCATATCAAGGCAGCCTAGAGTCGATAGAAGAGTTATGCAGATAATCATTGACGAGACCTTGAGTTTAAAGTTGGAGACATGGTTTTTCTACGCATATCTCCATGGAAGAAGGTTATGAGGTTTGGAAAGAAAGGGAAGTTAAGTCCAAGGTACATCGGCCCCTTATAGATTCTTGATCGTGTCGGGGCTGTGGCCTATCGACTAGCACTTCCACCTACCATGTCCAAAGTACATGATGTCTTTCATGTATCCCTCTTAAGGAAGTACATACCAGAACCTTCACATGTACTCTCTTCTGAGGTGGTACAGTTGGAAGATGATCTTTCTTATGAGGAGAAACCAGTGAAGATCTTAGATCGTAGAGAAAAATTTCTATGAAATAAGACAATGCCCCTCGTCAAGGTGTTGTGGAGAAACCACAAGTTTGAAGAAGCGACTTGGGAATCAGAGGAAATGATAAATCTGAGTTACCCACATCTGTTTTAGTGTGGGAAAAGGAAATTTCGAGGGAGAAATTTCTTAAGGGGGGAATATTGTAACAACCCAAAGTTTCATTAATGGAAAATCCCTCTTGATCTAGTTAAATGTATCTTTATGTAAAATGTTTATATAATATGTCAACTTCTTTGGTTTTATGTTAAGAATTATGACCATTGCTTTTATAGCCTTTGAACAGTGATCACATGATTAGTATAAATATAGGGCTTTAACAAATCCAAATTTACTCAGACAAAGGAAGTGATGGCCTCATTCAGTAGAATTACCCCATAAAAAGCCCATTTGTCAGAGCTCGAAAAAGAGGTGGCATCCTTGGGCTTCGCTCTTGACCAAGCCCAAGCTGAGCTTCATCATGTCAAGCTCGAACGAGACTGTCTATGTGAGAAGTGGAAGTTGATAGAAATTACCACTCGAGCGATGTTATCTGAGCCACCCCAAGAGTCTGTCACTATCGCACACCTTACCCTTAGGTCTTATGTGGCTATTTTAAGGGGTTACGTAACAAATAAATAGTACTATGTTCATGTGCATTATTTTTTTATATATAATAATGAATATAATTTCTTGTCATTATTGATACATTGTAAATAGTTTTTAAAGTACAAATAATGTTTTTAATTATTATTTAATTAAGAATTATATTTTATTAAATTAAGGGATTTTTGAATTAAATAATATTTTAATAAAATATTATTATTATTATTAAATTAATTTTTAATAAATATAAATGATCTTATAATTTTATGAATGCAATTGTAATTTTTATTAAGGTTTGAAAGCCATTTCTGTCAACCTGTGAATTTTCGATAAATGTCGGTTTTTATTTTAAATGTGAAAATTAACATATTATAAATTTATTTAGATAAAATAAATGTTATTTCTGAAATCAGGACATCGAAATTATCCAACGGTGAATTTTTTATAATTTTATGAGACAATCAAATTTTTGGGTAAAAAATAAATACCGTTTAAATATATAATGTGTTTTATGACATCATAATGACCCAATAGTGATGTAATAAAATACTATAAGATTTATTTTCGGCCAATATGTGTTTTACCATTAAAATAATGTGATTTTGGGTTTGTTTGACTTACTTTTCAAAGTATTAATGGACCCCTCCAGACTTATTAAACACCTTGTCTTTTTAAATTGTTTTCCATGGGAGTGTGACTCAACTCCACATAAGCAACCCTATTATTATAAAAAGTTCAGAATTTGGACTTATAAAATATTGTTTTACTATTCCCTTTTTCAAAAACCATGGTCAAAAACCATGGGATGGTTTGTGGTTTGGATTAATTTAATGTAAGGGGTCCCAAACCTAAATAATAAAGAATTCCCTCACCTTTCCTATATAAATCCACCCAAGCTCCCACTTCATCCTCACTCAAAGCCTTTGGAGTTCGTCCAACCTCTTCCCTACTCTCTATATAATCCTACCAAGGTTCCCCAAGCTCCCAAGAAGCCTCTCACAATCATCTCTCTAGCCTTTGGAAGCACACTTCCAAGTAAGGGTTTTTTCTTCCTTTCTCATTTTTGTCCAATTTTCTTTAAGTTGTTTTGCCCTTTTAATCTCAATTATGAATGTTGTGGTATGGTTTCACACCTCCCTAATACTTCCCTCTTTATGTTTTAATGATGGTATACCCCTTTCTCTCTCATTAAATGCCTCCCATGTACACCTGTTACTATGCCGAAATTCCGAAAGGAACTTCTCTCTCCTCTTTTACATCCAAGCAATACTTTTGTATCATGAATCTAAATTACATTAAAATTGTTGGGAAATGTATCTATATGAACTAATTACTGTCCATTACATGTAAATATGATGAGTAACCCCTTTCTATCTCATCAAACATTTTTATGAATTCTTATGTCACACCGTTACGCTGCCGAAATGGAACCGATTTTCTAAGCCAATGTCTTTGTGTAGTGAATACCATGCCCATTTATCCATCAAGGGTAATTCACCTTTATGCACATTTACTTATTGATTATAAAGTTTCATGTATTAATTCCACATTCCTTTATCGTGGAATAAATGATTATGTTTAATGAATCCATGTTTTATGATACATGTGGCACACTTATGCATGAAATGAAATGTTTAAGAAGGGTGCACCCTTATAGCGCTCTAATGCATTGGGTAAAGTATAGTATCATGATACGTCATGTGCAATGAGTGTTGACTCATGCTAATTCAAGTGAAATGAGGGTTTACTCGTGCTTCATGTGCAATGGGGATTTACTCATGCTCTATGTGCAATGGGCCTTGGCTCATGCTAATTCCATGTTAAGTGTTGTTGCCACATTTCCATGTTATGATTATCATGATTTATCACACCTTTATGTTAATGTTTCTCTTGAGATCTATTGATATTCCTAATGTCTAACATTTATTTTACTCCTAATGTTATTCCATGTGTATTCCCTTACTGGGCTTTATAGCTTACCCTTTTCTTATGCATGTCCTCAGGTTATCCCATGCAATGCTAAGTACGAGGGAACGTAGTGGTCATGTAAAGGAAGTTTTCAATAAAGATGTTGTATTTAATGTTTTAAGTTTCTATGTAATGATCCTAAGCCCAAAAGAAACTAAACCTCTCGATCTTCTTTGTTGTATCAAGTGAAGTTTTATGTAATAAATCATGTTTAAGTTGTAATAAAAAGCAGGGTTGTCATACATGTGGTATATACCCGATTTGCGAATGAACTCGATTTCTTTAGGTATGTTGGATTCTAAAGGTTTTATGATTTTTTATGGTAGTGAAGTTCTCAAAGTGTCAAGAGGATTAATCACTGTTATCAAAGGGAAGAAAATTGGGATTTTTTACAAATTGATTCGAGCAGGTGAAGCTTCTTTGAGATCCCAAAGTACTGTTACAAGTGATGTTTAGATAGATATGGCTGGAACTAGTTATTTGAAAAAGAATGTGTCATTTTCTTTAATTGTTTGTGGTATGGTGGATCCAAAAAATTTTGTTCATTATATTTGAGCAGTTGTGACACCGATAATGATCCATGTCAGCATTAGAAATGACTTTGATGATCAAATTGTTGATGACGACAGGGTTTTCAAATTTTAAATTTAAGGTGGGGATTGTTGGGATTAATTTAAAATTTCAATTAAAAAAAACTATTAGGGAGTTTTAGTGGGAAGTTATACCATATAACATGGGGACTTCCACATTGATTAGAGAAGGGGTGGTTCATACCTTCTTATAAACCAATGAGACAACAACAATAACAATGAAGAGCTTGGGTGCATAACAGTGGATAAAAGTTGTAGGGAAGTCTGAGTGTTGAGGAATTACAGCAACAATGGATCTTTGAAGAGAGGGGAGTGTGATATTTGTAATTTTATTTAGTAATAAAATTGAAAATTCCCATGGAGTAGGCTTTTTCTGAACCACTTATTTTTGGTGTTCTATCTTCACTTCTGCTACGCCAACATGACTTCTTCATCAACAAATGGAACATCAAAAAGCCACTAATTAGAAAGATCTTGCTCGGGTAAATGTTTCATAAGAACCCCATTTTTCTATAAGGTATGAATACTTTAAATTTCAGTCTAAATATTTATCTTGGACCTAATATGGATGTCTAATGAGTTCACAGTTGTTTCAAGGGCATCTGAGACTTGTTCAATGCTCAGAACCCCGATCAGTGGAGGAAAGGACGGTACCACACAATTAGTAGAAACCATACGAGCTAGTATTCACGGTCTCCCTTAACCATGTGGGGATTTCCATAGGGGAAATCAGAGTGAACAATTTTCCCTAACTGTGTGCTCAGGGCTACACACCTATGCAGGTACCTCTGCAACTTTTAGTAGAGACATACAACACAATTTGCGCATGATTAGTCAAACTGTGCACATGAAACCATGTGGGGACCCTCCTTAGATAGTGGGCGGCGCATGATTGGTGCACAATTAGGTCAATCGTGCGGACAAACCATGCGACCAATATATTTTGGGTAAAATTATGTTTTTTCCCTTAAATACATTTTAACCTCACCCCTCCTCTCATTTACTCCAGCAGACAGAATTGAGCTCCTCCATCCGTTGAAGAACTCCAAAGCCTCCTAACCCAAGATTCTTGATAACTTATCAATATGAAGTCCAATAAATCTTATGTTGGTCTCATTGGATTCCTCTAGATAATATCTTTTATCCTTTGGCTTGTTTCACTATTCTTCTTTCTATAGGTTTTTCTAGTTTAGTGTGAGATATTATACCCTATTTTCAGGGCATTCGTCCGTTCTTCCATTTCCCCCCGATTTGGACCAAACCAAAGGTCAATAATAGATGAGTTCACCTCTATAGACATAAGTTCAGTGGTCTAGTATTTATCCCCCAAATTTGAGATGATTTATAATGTGTTGTTGTGCTGCACACCGGTTTCATTGTGCGTTCCCCATAAATTTAATCCACCTTTAATTGGTTTTCTTAATTGAGAACCTTATGTTCTTCTTAGGTTCCCTTCAATGGTGGCCACCCCTTGTGGTGTGCCGATCACTGTTACAACGTGTCTATAAATGACTAAATGGACAAAACATCATCTAAATGGTTTTGGCATGACTTCTAAATTGTGACAACATTAATTAAATGGATAGTTTTTATGGTATAACACAACTAACACACTTATCAACTTAAGATGAATTGAATGAGGTGAGTGGTATGACTATGTCACCTAGTTAGATGAAACAATGGTTATTCCCTTTTTAATATTAAATGTTAATGAGTTATGAATTATCCTTTGGCTCATATTAAATCCAAATATTACTTATCACTACTATGATGTATGGGCATGGAGACCCTTGTTAATTATGGAAAATGGGCATGATGACCATGATGCAATATTATATGGGCATGGAGACCCTTGTTAATTATGGAAAATGGGCATGATGACCATGATGCAATATTATATGGGCATGGAATCCCTTTATTTATCACATGGGTACAAAATACCTTTATTTATTATAGAGGCATGGAATCCATTTATTTATTATATGGGAATGGCATCCCTATTATTTATGATATGGGCATGAAGTCCCTTTGTATATGTGACATGGGCATAAAAATCCTATACTGTGTTACTGGGCATGAAGACCCTATATTGTGATACTGAGCATGAAGACCCTATACTGTGATACCAGGGCATGATGACCCTTACTATGATATATGGGCGTGATGACCCTTGTTATTATATACGAGCATGACAACCCTTACTGTGATACTGGGCATGGTGTCCCCTATTCTTGTGATATGGGCATGGCATCCCTATGATTATGATACTGGGCATGGCGACCCTTACTAGTGTGATACTGGACATGACTTCCCTTGATACTTGTGATACTCATGCACAACTTATGGATATCAGAGTTACACCTTGGGTTTAGGCTGGTGGAATTAGCCACATATATGGTCATAGACATAACTACTTATACAATCCATATACGTTCACAAACATGGTTGCTTATTTAGAGATTATACAGCTTAGGATGAAGTTGGTACTGTCATCATGGTGTCCGTATAGAACCAAATCCAACCCATTTACAGTTATTTATATTACTTTTCATTATTATATATGCACATTTCCATATTATATGCACTGTTTTGATATTTATAGTCATCGTTGGTGGTGGCCTACTAAGTTTATCTCATACCCTATCTGGGCTGCCGATGGTACTTGAACAAACTATATGCTTGTAGGTGTAGATAAGGGGAATAATCCTCTTATGAAAATGCGACTTCTTACACAACTTAGTATGGGATCTTGGTAGAAAATGACTGGGCTGTAGCTTTGGATGATTGGATAGATTTTTTACCTTTTTTTCCTTTTGTATATTATGTACTGTTTTGACTGGCTACTGCCATGTATACATGTTTTCCCTATTTTGTAGAGACATAACACCATCATCTTTCATATATGATTCAGTGTACTTCTTTTGATTATTATTCAGTGCTTGGATATTTATTCTTTCTTCCGCTTTCTTTTCCATTATTTATATGCTTCTACTAGTTATCTATTGATCATATCATTGTGCTACTATGACCAGAGGACATAGTATCCCCACAAACACACCCTAGGCCCTCACTACTAGTCAGAAGCCTCTAGTATATAGGGAGGTTCACTTGAGTCCATGTGGCCCACTGGTTCAGGGAACCTTTGAGTGTCACCTGGGTCAGAACGTCACAAAGTGGTATCAAAGGGGTTTCTTTTCTTGCCTGACTATTTTGGTGTTGGTACCTTCTTAAACAACATCGAGACCGTAGTGGCAGGAGGGCATGGGGCGAGTGGTAAGTATCCTCAGAGACATGCAAGAGGGGTGGTGACACAACACCAACAGAGAGCCTGGTTTCCCGGCACCAATGGATCTTTGCAAAGAGGGGTTTGTGATATTTACAATTTTATTCAGCAATACAATTGCAAATTCCTGCATAGTAACTGATATCAGAGGAAGGTGGTCCGTTATTTTCTTGTTGATTAAATGAGTGATTTGCGTCAAAAGATTTCTGTTCATATTAATATTTTTAATGGGTAAAATGATTTTACTATGCGGCAACAACGGGTAAAAAATATTTTTATTTGTAAAGGGATGGTGAAACCATTGAAGAAATAAAATCATAGAAGCTAAAGAAGACTAGCTCTAGTAATTGGCAACACATTAGAGATTTGGGTACAGACATCATTTAATTGTATTTGGCAAATAATACACTGCAGGAGGTGATGAATCTAATAGATCTGAAGAAGATATGAACAAAGCTGGAAATCATATATAAATATAAACATCTGAAAAATCGTTTATATCTGAAAAAACAATTGAATCCTCTCTGAATGTCAAAAAGTGAAGATTTGAGAAATAATTTTGACGAGTTCACCAAACTTTTGACGGAGCTGTCTTCAGTGGTGATCAAAATTGATGATAAATTTTATGTGGTGCCTGTGGAGAAAGAAGAAGATAGACTTTTTATTTTGTTAGGTTCTTTTCCATATTCATATGACAATCTTGTTACCACACTGTTATTTAGAAAAGACACTCTAAAATTGGATGACGTGCTTTCATCATTGCTAATGAACGAGAATCGATTTGTAGTGTCTAAAAAATTTCATGTATTTTTTTAATTATATGAAATTATTTCGACACCAGAAACTAAGACAACGTGCGATTCTGAGGCCTGGAGTGCCCGGAATGATCTGTCGAAAAATGTTAAGTTTTAAATAGCGCATGTAAGTGGTTTTCTTGAAAAAGTGGAATAACTCTTAAATGAGTGTTCAGATCAGAAATCCAAGGGTACTGTTGAATTCAAGATGAAGAATTTACCCTAGGCGTGACTTAAGTTTAGTCAACTCAAACCTCCAGTGAGAAACCCTAAAAATGGCATAACCATAAATAAAATAATTAAATGAAATTATTTTATTTTTCAAATACTTATAACTCACGAACAGTGACTCGGATTGAAAATCCAAGACCACCGCTGAGCTCGTGAGGGTATGCTTTCCTTAGGCAGAGCCTAATGTTGGTTGGTGTGACCAAACAATGAAAGTTAGTTTTTGACCGTAAATAAAATAATTAAGTAACAATTATTTTATTTTCAAATCCTTATAACTTCGAAACGGTAACTCGGATTGGAAATCCGAGAGCACCGTTCAGCTCGTGTGGGTGTGTTTCCCTTCGGTAGAGATTAATCTCAACCGGCGTGGGTCAAGGGTGAAAGATAGTTTTTAGAACTTTTTTTAAGAGAATTAAAATGGCGCGCATGCGGGGTTTTGGAAACTTCTAAACGGGTGCTCAGATTGAAAATATGAGGGCACCGTTGCGTCCAGAATCACGACACTATCTAAGAATGGACCTAACCTCAACCGGCGTAAGTCTAAGGAAAATTTAATTTTAAGACATTTTAAGAAAAATAAAATAAACTTAAAAGTCTATTTTAATTTGAAGCATAACATAAACGCTGTTTCTTAAATGAAACAATGTAACGACGCGACAACACAACATAACAGAAACACTGTGACACGTTTCTCTTTTAATGGGATAACGAGTTGGAAAATCAGAACTAGAATTTCTCTAATGGACAATGAGGAAATTATCTCTAACGAAGAACACCGGCGAATCGCTAGAGACAGCAACACACCTCGAAGAACGGGATCAGAGAGCGATGAACGCCAATGGCTTCGAACGGAATGTGAATCCCCGCGGACGGATCACTTCAGCAACAAGTCTATCCCAGGTAGGGTTTATTTTTGTTTTGAGATTTCTCATTCTTCATTCTAAAACAATGAACGTGAATCAACCCACGAACAGGTTGATCCGCAGATTGCTTGTTATTGCGGGAGGGTGCTTATACTCGGGGTTTGCATCCGGGTTACCATGTTGTTATAATCTTGAACCTCTCCTTTGTTTTAAACTCTAATGCGGAGTGTGCGGGCCGACACGAACAAGACCCAAGCCCCTCTACCTTTGTGATTTCTTGGTGGACGAACCTCTAAGTTGACGTCAAGGAGTTTTTGAGGCTGTAGCATAAAATATGGAAACCCATGGAGGCCAGAGGCTTAGAAAGCTCAAAGAACGGACCACCAGAGTGGACCTGGTGGTTTGCGGAAGGCGCTGCCAACGCGCCACGATGACGCACTAAGGGAGGTGCCGCAGCTAGCTCGGGCTGTGACGTTGAGGTAAGAGCTGCCGACAGCGGGCCAATAGATGGTGGACAGGGACGCAGCGGCCCGCTAGCACATGGTCCAGTGACCGCGTGCGGGTCCACAAGCATGGCCGGCTTAGCCGGCCACGACGTGTAAGAACCGAACGCCGCATGGCGTCCGGGCTGAAGGGGACCATCCCACTGGGTGGGCATGATCAGGGTGCGCGAACTGGGCCGCTGGGTGGCCCATGCGGGGAATGAACCAGCCCGCCTGTTGCGGGCCAGGCCGGATGGAACCGGGTCGTTGGGCGACCTGGCAGACTGGACCCCCGACCGAACCAGGTCGGGTCCAACAAGGCCCAATGGGCCGGGCCAAACCGGGTCGAACCAGACCTGAAATGAGTCGAATCAGATTAGTCGAACCAGGCCTGGGCATGCGAGGCCCCCGGGTCGGGTTGGTCGGGTCGGTCCGACCGGGGTCAGACCGGGCCCAGACACGACTGACCCCCGATTATAAAAAACTGTTATATCTTTCAGACTGTGCATCCGATTGACGGGCCGTTTGTGGCGTTGGAACCCTTGAGACGAGGAGTTTCCTTTGGAATACTCTAAGGAGGTTTTTATGGAAGTTAAAATGTGATGAATGGGTTGAGGAGAGGTTACTCCCAGAATCAAGTGCACTATGTGCAGGAATCCTATGGCTGACTGAGACCCAAAGACTACTGACAAGATACCCTATGTGGATCAACTACAAGTGACCCTATGTGGATTAACTATGATGACATTGTGGGAAGCGTCTCTGTGTGACCCAGTAGGCCCACGGTGGGGAGCAACTCTGTGTGATTTGACAGACCCATGATACTCATCAGGGATGAATACTTAGTACGATGGACAATGTGAGAAGCAGCTCTGTGTGACTCGACAAACCCACAGTGGGGAGTGACTCTGTGTGACCCAACATACCCACGATATTCATTAGGGATGATTACTCCAACAGTCCAAGGTGTTCAGTGTTGCGATTGATGGTCTTACTTTCTATACTCTAGATTTCACCTACGTGATCTATCTTTGTTTTGTGGTCTTACTGTATGATCTTGCTTTGTGGTCTTTCCTTTGTGGTTTGGGGTCCCTATTGAGTATTGTGTTACTCACCCCTACACGGGTTTCACCCGTACGTGTCGTGTCCTGTGTAGGTGATCGACACTTCGACGAAGACCTTGGTGGTCCGGGACTAGGTGGTGCTCACTGAGACTGGACGGACATACACTTCAACGGAGACCTTAGTGGTCCAGGACCAGGTGGTGCTCAGTGAGACGGGATGGACGAACATACTTCTACGGCTATAGGCAGCTACCCTGCACCTACCCTTCAGGTGGGGCCTCGAACGGACGGACCGTGGAAGTTTTACTTTTCTTTGTGGTTTTGGGCTTGTATTCTGACCCCTTTGTACTTTTAGTTTGTACTGTACTCTCAGTAGTTGTCTCAGGGAAAATTGTGGTTTACTTTTTTCAGTTTGAGCTTTGTGCATGTGTATAGGTTTTAAGGAAAATTCCTCCCATTTTTGGGATATGCCTATTCGATTCTAGTCTCCAACCCCTGACTTATGGAAGGAAAGATTGGGGCAGTCATGACACGAGACTCAAGGGACAGGTCGTGACATGATTAAAGACTAATGATGATCGATCATCAGACAATAATGGCCTTTTTGTAGTGACCGGTGGACGCAATTATCAATGAAGGTCGACATAACAAAAGAATGGTTTAGGGACTGGGAGGGATATAAGTCAATAAAGATTGAGAGGTGATTTTTTATGTTGAGAGTGTGGAAAAAAGGGTCATATGAGAAGTAACTATTAAAAGTTCAGTGGGCAAATAAAAAATGAAGAAAAAGAAGCGAAAATGGATGAAGAATCAGTTGAGGTGAATACTATGACTCAAGATGAGAGGTATGCAAGTGATTTATTGATTACAATTATGGAAGATGTAGATGATTTAGACTAAACTTTAGATTCTCTTTTCTCTTATCATATATGTACAATAAGAGATTTTTTTTATAGTTATGAGGAGTGCGACAGTGATATTGTGAAAATGGATAACAAGTCAGAAAGTAGAATTTTTGGCATCAATACGGTGAGAGTTCGTATGTTTGATGGAGTTATTCGCACACTTACAAATGTGTGGTATGCGGCCGATTTGATAATGAACTCGATTTCTTTAGGTATGTTGGATTCCAAATTTTTTATGATTTTTGATGGCAGTGAAGTTCTCAAAGCGTCAAGAGGAGTAATCACCGTTATCAAAGGGTAGAAAATTGCGATTTTTTACAAGTTGATTTGAGTAGGTGAAGCTTCTTCGAGATCCCAAAGTATTGTTACAGGTGATGTTTAGGTAGATATGGCTGGAATTGGTTATTTGAAAAATAATTTGACATTTTCTTTAATTGTTTGTGTCACGGTGGAGCCACAACATTTTGTTCATCATATTTGAGCATTCGTGACACCGATAATGGGCCATGTCAGCCTTATAAATGACTTTGATGATCAAATTGTTGATGATGATAGAGTTTTTAAATTTTAAATTTAAGGTGGGTATTGTTGGGATTAATTTAAAATTTGAATTAAAAAAAACCATCAGGGAGTTTTACTGGGAAGTTATCCCATATAACGCGGGGGCTTCCACTTTGATAATAGATTCATGCCTTCTTATACACCAATGAGACTACAACAACAACACCAGAGAGATTGGGTGCATAACAGTGGATAAGAGTTACAGGGAAGTCTGAGCGTTGAGAAATTGCAGTAACAACGGATCTTTGAAGAGAGGGAAGTGTGATATCTGTAATTTTATTTAGCAATAAAATTGAAAATTTCCATGGAGTAGGCTTTTTTTGAACCACTTATTTTTTGGTGTTCTATCTTCACTTCTGCTATGCCAATGTGACTTCTTCATCAACAAATGGAACATAAAAAATTCACTAATTAGAAAGATCTTGCTCGAGTAAATGTTTCATAAGAAACTTGTTTTTCTATAATGGATGAATCCTTTAAATTTTAGTCTAAATCTTTATCATAGACCTAATATGGATGCCTAATGAGTTCACAGTTGTTTCAGGGGTTTCTGAGGCTTGTTCGATGCTCAGAACCTTGATCGTTGGAGGAAAGGAAAAGACAACACAATTAGTAGAAACCATGTGAGCTAGTCTTCACGGTCTCCCTTAACCGTGTGGAGCTTTCCAGAGGGGCAAGTAGGGTGCACATTTTTCCCTAACTGTGTGCTCAGGGCTACACACCCATGCAGGTACCTCTGCAACTTTTTAGTAGAGACGTGCGACACAATTTGTGCATGGTTAGTCAAACCGTGCACATGAAACCATGTGGGGCCCATCCTTAGATATTGGGAGGCACATGATTGGTGCACAGTTAGGCCAACCGTGTGGACAAACCATGCGACCCAAATATTTTGGGTAAAATTATGTTTTTTCCCTTAAATCCATTTTAACCTCACTCCTCCTCTCATTTACTCCAGCAGATAGAATTGAGCTCCTCCATCCATTGAAGAACTCCAAAGCCTCCTAACCCAATATTCTTGATAACTTATCAATATGAATTTTAATCAAGATTATGTTGGTCTTTTTGGATTCTTCTAGATAACCTATTTGATCCTTTGGATCATTTCACTATTCTTCTTTCTATAGGTTGTGCTAGTTTAGTGTGAGATATTATACCCTATTTTCAGGGCATTCGTCCGTTCTTCAATTTTCTCCCGATTTGGACCAAACCAAAGGTTGATACTAGATGAGTTCACCTCTACAGACATAAGGTCGGTGGTCTAGTATTTATCCCTCAAAGTTGATATGATTTATAATATGTGTTTTTGTGTCGCACGCCGGTTTCACTGTTCGTTCCCCATAAATTTAATCCTCCTTTAATTGGTTGCCTTAATTGAGAACCTTATGTTCTTCTTAGGTTCCCTTTAATGGTGTCCACCCCTTGTGGTGTGCCAATCACTTTTAAAACGTGTATATAAATGACTAAATGGAAAAACCATCGTCTAAATGGTTTTGACATGACTTCTAAATTGTGACAACATTAATGAAATGGATAATTTTTGTGGTATAACAAAACTAACACACTTATCAACTTAAGATGAATTGAATGAGGTGAGTGGTACGACTATGTCACCCAGTTAGATAGAATAATGGTTATTCCCTTTTTAATATTAAATGTTAATGAGTTATGAATTATCCTTTGGCTCATATTAAAGTCAAAGTTTACTTATCACTATTATGATGTATGGGCATGGAGACCCTCATTAATTATGGTAAATGGGCATGATTACCATGATGCAGTATTATATGGGCATAACATCCCTTTATTTATCATATGGGTATAGAATCCCTTTATTTACTATAGAGGGATGACATCCCTTTATTTATTATATGGGAATGACGTCCCTATTATTTATGATATGGGCATGACGTCCCTTTGTATATGTGACATGGGCATAAAAATCCTATACTGTGATACTGGGAATGAAGACCCTATATTGTGATACTGAGCATGAAGACCCTATACTATGATACCAGGGCATGATGACCCTTACTATGATATATGGGCGTGATCACCCTTGTTGTTATATACGAGGATTAAAACCCTTACCATGATACTGGGCATGGCATCCCCTATTATTGTGATATGGGCATAGCATCCTTATGATTATGATACTGGGCATGGCGACCCTTACTAGTGTGACACTGGACATGACGTCCCTTGATACTTGTGATACTCACGCACAACTTATGGATATCATAGTTACACCTCAGGTCTAGGTTGGTAGAATTATCCACATATATGGTCATAGACATCACTACATATATAGTCCATATACATGTATACACATGGTTGATTATTTAGAGATTATCCAGCTTAGTCTGAAGTAGGTACTATCATCCTGGTGTCCGTATAGAACCAAATACGACCCATTTATAGTTATTTCTACTACTTTTCATTATTATATATACACATTTCCATATTATATTCACTATTTTGATATTTATAGGCATTGTTGGTGGTGGCCTACTAAGTTTATCTCGCACCCTATCTGGGCCGCCGATGGTACCTAGAGAAACTATATGCTTGCAGGTGTAGATAAGGGGAAGCATCCACTTATGGAAATGTGACTTCTTGCATAACATAGGATGGGATCTTGGTATAAAATGACCAGGCTGTATCTTGGGATGCTTGGATAGATTTTGGACCTTTTATTCCTTTTGTATATCATGTCCTATTTTGACTGGCTACTGCCATGTATACATGTTTTCCCTATTTTGTTGAGACATCACACCATCATCTTTCATATATGATTCAATTTATTTCTTTTGATTATTATTTAGTGCTTAGATATTTATTCTTTCTTCCGCTTTCTTTTCCATTATTTATATGCTTTTACTAGTTATCTATTGATCATATCGTTGTGCTACTCTGACCATAGGGTATAGTCTCCCCACAGACACACTCTAGGCCCTCGCTGCTAGTCAGCAGCCTCTAGAATATATGGAGGTGCACTTGAGTCCATGTGGCCCACCGGTTTAGGGCACCTTTGAGTGTCACCTGGTTCAGAATGTCACAAAGTGGTATCAAAGGGGTTTCTTTTATTACCTTACTATTTTGAGACAATTGAAAGGAGATTAGGAACACTTAGATACTTGAATATAAGCCATACCTGGGAGTATCTAACCCATATTCAGGGTAATCCCAAGATGAATGGAACCAATAATTGTTTTTCTGGGTTTTTCTTATTACAGTTGATTTCATTCCACCGTTGGGTGATACACATTCTATGTGATGGTTATTGTTATTGTGATTGAGGTTTATATTTCATCCCTATCACAATGAGATGATGGAAAAGAAGCATCTAACATGCATCATTTTGGGCACCTAATAGGAAATTCACATTCCATGCATATGCCATGCCATATAGAAGCATTGTGTTGTTTATATTTCCTATTATTTATATGAATTATTTGACTATTATAAATTTAATGGCTAATATTTTATGCAAGGAGTTAAAAGAAAACATAATTGGTACTTAGAGTGCCTTTTATAACCTAAACAGTGTTTTCCTTCTTAGGCTATAACAAACATATAAATCAATCAATTATAGAATGTTGAGTCATGGACCATTGGTCACATGGATTGGAAGGTGTTATGGCTTGGGTTAAGTGGACACTACACTTCGGTTCATGGTATGAGCCCTTATGGACCAGAAGTAGTGATCCATTTGGTTCAACCATTTAAAGAGAATGGTAATATAAATATGAATTTAAATGGAATTGAATATAGTAAAACACATAGCTTGACCCAGACCCGACCTTAGTAGTGGGCGGTAGGTAACATCTCTTATGTTCTATACAAATGTTTTTATTACCCATACCTAGATCTTTGAGAATATAGAGGGGTGTGACTGTTACATAGGAAGGATATTACCTATTCTATTCATGTATATGCAATGTTATCACTGTTAAATCTTATCTGTGGTGTGAATTTGGCATTTATAGAGCTATTCCACAATGAAGTCCTTTGGTCATACTCTAGGAGGGTAGTGATGACCATGCTATGGAGGTGGTGGGCCTTGAGCCACTAGAGATACCTCCAATAGTGCCACATGTGGCACATTTTCCTATTATCGATGCGGGTGATGATTCTCGGTTTGAATGAGATTTTTTGCGCCTTATGCAGAATATATAGGGAGCTCTATTCTCTACCCCTTATATGGGAGAGTTGACTCGGGAGTTATAACTATAGAATCCACCCATGTTTTTGGGGGATGATGAAACCCAGGATGAAGAGCTATGGCTAGATACAATCTTATCTCTATTAAAGCATTACACCTCCTAATAGAAGAGTGAAACTCACTACTTATACACTTTGAGGATATTCAAAATACTGGTGGGAAATTCTAAGCTGGGTGTGTCAGTATCAGGAAGCGATGTGGAGGTATTTACAATCGATCTTCTATGACTACTTCTTCCTTGAGACCTTGAGGGATGACCGTGCTAGGGAATTCATAAACTTGTAGGAGGGTTCTATAACAGTTATAGACTACTATACTCATTTTACATAGCATTAGTGCTTTGCACCTATCTATACTGCTGATGATCCAGAAAAAGCGAGACAATTTGAGGATGAACTTCAACATCCTATTCATTCTCAGGTAAATGTTTTCTAGTTGACTACCGCATCTAATATAGTGAACTAGACCCTTATAACTAAGTGAAACCTGAGGGAAGCAGACAGTGTGAGCCATGACTATTCAGAAGCTAGATAGGGTAGTGGTTTGATTAGTGTCCAGAAGTGATGTTTTGATACAACATGCATGAGCAGTAACAAACAGTTGAAATCCACACACAATCACATGGTATGTCACTAATATAGGAAGTCTGGGCACAAATAGACCCAGTATCCTAGAGACCCCATTGAGTGCCGAGGTTGTGGAAGATTGGGGCATATTTAGCATTTATACATGACCTTCCCATCCATGCCGAGTGGGAGAGGATCTATAATAGCTCCATCTTCAGGTTCAGGTTCAATAGTACCTTGCCATATAGGTAGCTAGAGTACTACTATCCATATAGGTAGAGTAGGAGGTTATAGCTGTGGTATCTAGACTTTTGATATATAGCACCAACAGATCAAACCTACTCCAAGTAGTCAGGTTATAGCACATATCCATAGATCATTCCATATTTATGTTGTTCAACCTATACTAGAGGAGCAGGGTTCTAGGTAATCTACTATTTGAGGTACTATTCTAGTAGCCTCTAATATAGTGTCTAACTTATTCTATACAGGTGAATCACACAATTTCATCTCCACGGCTATCATGGAGAGCCTTGGACTTCATTTTGAGTTCCTCTATGGTGTTATGAAACTTAAAACCCTATTGGGTTTACGTTCATAGAGTGTACGCCAATGCAAGGACTATCCTCTAGAGGTAGGTATCCATAATTTATTATGGGATATCTTTTTCCTCGATATGATAGGATTTGATGTCATTCTCGAGATGGAATGGTTGGTCCCCTATCATGCCTATGTGGATTGTTATCATCGAAGGGTGTCATTTACATCACTAGAGGGTAGTACTTATATTCAAAAGGGGGAGTGGGAGGTCCAAGTGGGTAGAGATGGACTAGAGAGTCTTGGGATAGGCGGAGTGACCACTTGTATTTATAACCTTTATATGGATGATCATAGACTACATCAGATTGAATTTCCTCATGTAGTCGATCAATTCATGAATGTTTTCCCCAATGACTTTTCAGGACTACCTCCTAAGAGAGAGGTAGAGTTTTCTATCGAGCTAGTTTTTGGAGATACATTGATATCTATTCCTCCTTACAGGATGGTTTCTACTGAGTTTCTAGAGCCCATGAGGCATCTAGAAGGTTTAGATACCAAAGGTTTTATACGAGTTGATACTTCTCCCTGGGGTTCACCAGTCATTTTCACTAAGAAGGTGGATGGAACCATCAAGATTTGTGTGGATTACCAAAAATTGAATCAACTTACAGTGAAGAATCAATATCCCTTACCTAAAATATACGATATTTTTGAACAGCTCAAAGGAGTGAGGGTATTATCAAAGATCGACCTGAGACCAGATTATCATGAGGTTCAATTTAGACCTTCATATATTCCATGTATTGATTTCTGTAGTCGGTACTGTTTATATGAGTATATCGTTATGCCGTTCGGCCTTACAAATGAGCCTATCATATTTATGGATTTGATGAACATGGTTTTCTATCCTTATCTAGATTCCTTTTTCATGGTCTTAGATGACATATTGGTGTATTCTCATACTCAAAGCAACCATGACACTCATATTGGGATCGTTTTAAATACATTGAGAGAGAACCAACTGTATGTTAAGCTCATAAATTTTCCTTATGGATCAAAAAGGTACACTTCTTGGGTCATATTATCTTAGAGGAAGGAGTTTCAATAGACCCAAATAAGGTGATAGATGTGGTTACCTGGGATAAGCCCAAGAACATATTTGTCATACAATGTTTATTGGGGATAGTTGGTTGCTACATGAATTTTATAAAGGACTTATCACACTTAGAATCACCTATTATGGGATTGAATAAGAATGTTGTGAAGTTTATATGGTATGAATCCTATGAGATATCTGTAACTCCCCAACCCCAGTCACCCAGAGTCGGTGCATTATTACATAACATTGGAATGATCACAAGGGATCAAATCCCGAAAGACCGACCAACTTAGTTGCCTTGGAAGTATTAGATACATTCATAAGTTATACATTACATTATAAAATGAAAACAACAACAACATTGTCTCCATTGACCACATTCATATCCCTTAGACAATCCCTGCGGGCCAGTCATAATATAATTCTTTGCATCCTAGAAAAAATAAAATATAGAAAGGGGTGAGCTCAGATGCTTAGTAAGGATAACAATATAGCAGAAACTTTCATAAATAAGCATAAATATTTAATGAAATTTATAAGACTAAAACACAACCTTTTTAAACATAAATTTCTGCATAATATGGCCAATATAAATCAAATAATACCATTTACTTACTCACACGGATATTCTACTAGTCAAATAATCACATGCAATATCAATAACTAATTTTATAAGGATGGAATGCATAATTCCAGACTTCATAACCACATAGTCAAGGACTTGTGCCAAGACTACAAATAAGATTTTGTCAAGGCCTTGTGACAAGACACTAGTTTGTCTCATGAGACCTACTCATGCATCAAGGAGCTATAGCGGGCTCCACCCGTCACTTACTAAGTTCAATGCATTCCTCATATGAAAAGGTTTAAACATAACACAAACATTTATATTAAAACTATTATACGAAATGTCAAAAATTTATCCATAAACCATGAATGGTATAAAAATAACACATCTATAGTCAAATATATCACAAAAAATTCAATATAATATTGAAAATTTTTATCATAATAAATCAACTTCAAACAAGTTTAAAATCCATAAAAGGATATTGACATAGATGAAATCAAAACTTTTTGAGAGAAATATCTCTTTCTATTTTGAAATAATTTAGAAGTCATGTAATTATAAAAGAAAAAATTTATTTTAAAAATATTTTTATAATTATATAAGAAAATATTTGAAGGTGTTATAATGGCAGAAAATATCCGCACCCGCCGTATAAGTTAAAAAACACATTCTTTCCGTAATTTTGTCGAAAAGGTCGTAAATGACCTTGTTTGGAAAGATTCCTTTTTAAATATTTTTTAAAAAGCCAAACAAGGGTATAAATGAATTTAACCCATAGTATAGGAAATAGTAAAAATGTTTTGAAATATATTTTTAAGAAACATGGATGTGGATGATAAAGAGGTCCCAGTAGATACTCACGTATAAACAACCTTGGATAATAAAGAGATTGTGGAATTAACCCTTACCTTGTAGTTTTACTTAGTCGATGGTATGTTAAACTTATGTATAATAGTTAAAACATTGTTATTAAATTATACAATAACTATATACATAAATATGATATCATATTTGATCCTCTAATATTTCTTTGTTAATAATATTTCAGTAGTATCATCGTTTTGGGTGTTAATTGATTCGTTTTCCTTTATATTCTTGGTTACGTAAGCCATGTTTGTTATGGATATGATATATTTGATTCATATACAGAATTATATTATATTCATAAAAATTATTTTTAATCATAAAATGAAAATTATTCTTGAAAGATTACGATGGGGAATGAATCTCATCGCGTTTGTGGAGACGGTAATCCGTATGTACGCACGAGCGACAATATCATTATATTGATGGTAAAATCATATGTAATTTTAATGATATATCATATATAAAGAATAATTAACATGTTATATTTATTATTTACATCAGTTATACTCATTATTATACCCATCCAGATAATGAAGTGTTTGAATAACAAACTACACCACGATGTGGAGACGGTAAGCCGTACGTACGCACGTATGGTGACTTTTTCATTTATAGGATGGATAGAATAAATAATATGGTTTTAACATATTTATAATAACATAAAATTATGTATAAGTTACTGGATTTATTATTTTGGTATGTAAACAACAAATAAAGAGGAAGTGGAAGAAGAAAAGAACTTGAAAGAAGGTGGTGAAATTATTACCTCTTCTTCGGGTGTTTCCTTTTGAGTTGATCAAAAGGTCTCCTTAGGTTGGATTTCTAGTCAAATTAAGGACTCTAGGTTGATGTGAGGGAATTTGGGAAGATATTTGGGTAGGTTCTGGATGATCCAAATGGCTTTGGAGGTGTAAATTTAAGATAAGGGGAAGTACCCTTTTATAAGATAGGTGAGGGTCACTTTAGAAAAAACTTGAAATATTATTTTATAATAAAATTATTTTCCATTTATAATGGCTCCAAAATGATTTATTTGGAGGATAAGGTGAGGATGGGTCAAAAACCTCTCAACCAATAGTCTTTAGATAGGTTTAGTTCACCATATTAACCTTATATTTTAGATTTAACTCTTAGTTAAATAGTTTGACATTTACCATGTCTCTTTGTATTTTTATATTATATGGTTAATAAACTTACTCTAACAAGACAAGAGAACCCCAAGTGGTTCATTATTAATATATATAACTTTATCTAAGTCTTTTGGCCGAACCTTATATTTTTAGGAATATTATATCAATTAATAATAGTTTTTTTAAAAACTCAATTATGTCAATTTTGATACTATTTAGTATTTGATTTTTTTTGAAAACCACAAAAACTTTATCACTTTGAATAAAATTTATTTAATCAACCCTAACATGTCATATTAACCTATAAAATTAGTTTAATTCATCATAAGTCTCAATTTACATTTATTTGGATATTTATAATATCAATTATTTTAATATTTCATTAATAAGGTGATTACTGCATCATCATTGTGTCATAAATAAATTAAATTATTTAATATCTAAAAATTATAAATAAAATACAATTATGTAGGAAATATTTTTATATTTATAATTAATATTTATAGTAGAATTTATATTGTGTGTATCCCTATATTAAAAATGGTTTACTTATTAAACTTTGAATTTAACACTTTTAACTCTTCTTTAAATAAAATAATAATAAATGTCCTAATCTAATCCAAGTGGAGGCAAAGGATCATATTTTATTCCAAAGGTTGTTTTTGGTCGAATTACACTTATCCAATAGAATTAGGACATGTGTTAGGGTAATTATAATATCATTTTTACCTTTAATTACCCTATTTACTTTTAACCGTGGTAAACAAAAGTCAAAAATTACTATTCACCAAAAATTATTTTCATCTTATTGAACCACATTTTACTTACTGATATTAACCGTATCTCTCAGTTTTTTGAAATTCAACTCACAGAAGCGATAAAATTAAGTTTTATGCAAATTTTCAAATGCTCCTAGAAGGTGGGTAAAAGACGGTAAAAAGTTCAATAAAATTTTATATATCTAAACTTATTATAAAACGACTCCAATGAATTACATTGAACATATATAGGTATTATGTATCTATTTTGACCTAAAATAAATTAAAATAAAATTACTAATTATTTAAATAAAAAGTCAGTTTTAAATAATAACGCAGTGTTTTTCACTATTCATCAAAAATTGAAAGTTTTCAGAAAAAATACAAAAAATTCACCCTAAGATAATTTTGATATTCTGAATCTAAAAATGAAGTCGATTTTGAAAAATAAAATTTATAAAACTTTAAAAAGTGGGTATTACTATTCATAACGGCTAGTTTGATTGGTCGTGGTGTGTTAAAACTCCAAGTTGCGTACAACACAAGCTACTGCATTATTTAAAGGGAAACATACCATGGAAGCTTGGGGTGTTACATTCTCCCCTCCTTAAAATAATTTCGTCCTCAAAATTTCTAGAATATTACTGCATAAAAAGAGTTGGGTGGTTCTTCATCATAAGTTCCTCGGGTTCCCATGTTGCCTCTTCCATCTTATGGTTTCTCCATAGAACTTTTACCAGACGAGTCGTCCGGTTTCTCAGCACTTGTTCTTTGGTATTAAGAATTCTGATAGGCTCTTTGCAATAAGACAGGTCGGGTTCCAGTTCTATTTTATCATAGGTGAGTACATGCATTGGGTTAGAGATGTATTTTCTCAACAGTGATACGTGGAACATATCATGAACTTTGGAGAGACTTGGAGGCATTGCCAAATGATAAGCTACAACTCCAATTCACTCTAGAATTTCGAAAGGTCCAATGTACCTGGGACTTAATTTACCCTTCTTACCGAAATGTATAACACCCTTCCATGGATATACCTTCTTGAAAACATGGTCTCCTACTTGAAATTCCAAATCCTTCATTCGGTTGTCAGCATAGCTCTTTTGCCTACTTTGGGCTACTTTGATGTGAGTTTGGATAATCTTCACTTTTTCCATTGTTTCCTCAACAAGTTCCGGACCAAAAAGTTTTATTTCACCAACATTATCCCAACAAGTTAGTGTGCGATATCTCTTTCCATATAACTCTTCATATGGTGCCATCTGAATACTTGAATGGAAGCTATTGTTATAGGAAAATTCTACCAGAGGTAAATATTGATTCTGTTGGATTTGGTGGCCTAGAACCCACTACTTTGTACTTTATTCATTAATAAATAACTTATCACATCTTGATTGTTCTTCTACGTGACAATGCATGTGATAATATCCTAAGGACAACTGTTGCATTAAAGGGTCATAGCGGATCCCTGCTATGATGAGAACTCAGAAGTTCCATAACACTATTCTTGAATATATGTTCTATGGATAGATGATGTTATTTGAGGGACACAAATAATACAGGCCGTTAGGGGTGAGAACTCATTAAACTTTGAGGCACCTTCTCATGGTGTGCGCCCTTGGTAATATCTAGGAGAATATTATGAGAATGAGACCCGCCAGTAGGAAATCCACATTTCATAGCGTTATTGGATGTTCCTATCTACGGACGTGTGTATTGGTCCTTAGACTTTAAGATTATTATTAATGGGTATTACAAATCGCACACTTAGATGTATTGACGAAAAATGTGATGACACACTGTTCGCAGTGAGGTAGGATACATTGGGTGCGTCACAAGTGATACTGCATTAATAGATAATGTGAGAAAGGATTTGTCCCTTCTGTTCGATAATGGAAGTAGATATCTCAGGCCTTTTGATGGAATTGATATAGCCTAAATAAATCCATGGACATGGTAAAGTATGGGAGAGTTCAATTCTGGGAAGTCAAAGAAAGAATAATCGAGAACATGATTTGATGACACTAGCATGCAACCCGCTTGATTAGAGATATCGAGACAAAGGGATTAAATTACACAGTAAGCGTTTGTATGAGGAGACACGTCAATGTAGTGTCAACTTCTTTCTCTTGGGTGACTTGACCCGTTCCTAGACAGTAATCTTGGACTTTAGGCAAGCCCGCCTAATGCCAATGAGAAAGAAGCCTAGAGGGTCACACACTAAGTGTATCCAAGTATCTCAAGTAGAATAAAAATTATTCCTGTATGTGGTTTAATAATTATTCAAGGAAGCCTAATTTGTTTTAATGTTGGAGGAAGAATAAAATGAAAAACAAGATATACATTCCATGTACATTGAATGTACACGCCGTGTAGTTTTCATTTTGGAAAGGAAATGAAAAACAAGTAAACGTTGTGTATTAATGATTACACGCCGTGTAGTTTTTCCAGTCGGGATTTTGAGGAAATAATATTGTTTTATTAAATTATATTTATTATAACCAGCATGGGCGCATGTCAAAGAATTAATGATTCGATATGGGGGTTTTCAATAAGAGTTAATGAAATAAATAAAACACGCAATGTGTGTATTTATTGTCCTAACACTATAACCTCAAACCCGATTATAAATATCCTCACAACCCTAACACTTTTCCATGAGTCGTTGTGCACAAAATTTTTGGAAAATTCTCTCAAGGCCGAGAGAACTTTTTCCTCCAAGAACGCTCTCAAGATCGAGAGAGATCCTACTCCATCGGATCAAGGCGATCTAAGGCAGACAACTCAATCAAAGGCTTCTTCGTGATAGCACCTGTAGATTCCTTTGGTGTCATTTAGAGATACGTGGTGCACATATGGATCACCGCTAGAGGAAGTCTACACTTGGATTCTGCGACACAACGATGAATCACATTGAAACGTGACTGGAAAACATCAACGAAAAAATATTTCCATCAAGGTAATTCTTGTCAATTAATTAAATTAATTATAACCAACATATGATGATCCTCTCGATGGTTCCAGGACCCTTCTCTTTCTTTTCATTATTCGTTCTATTCAGAAGATCCGACGTCTTATTATCGTGACAGATCTCGGATTGAACATTGTTTAACGCTAAAATTAAAGTTGGGAAAACCCACCAACGTGCTTCCGCTGTGCCCGGAACCTACAAGTGGTATCAGAGGGGTCATACCGTTTATTATAATTATTTAGTTTTTCATTGGTGATTTACGCATTTAATAATTTAGTTTTTTCAATTCAAGTTAATCATTATTTAAATTTAAATCTCAAGATCTGTTTCTCCTCTCTCGTTTCTTGTTCACATTACAGAAACAAATTTTTCTTTTAACTTTGATTAAAATAAAATAGAGGATCTCATCCAGAGGTTCCAAATGTTCCTGGCCGTACAACACAAGAATATGCGGCGTGTATTCGGAAGTACACACCATGTAGTCTGGGTTCAATGCATTAGACTGGTCCGCCAAATCAGGCCGTGTATTGGAGTATACCTAAGTCATAAATGACACCAAGTGTTGACCAGGAACAGGTGGCACACAGTTTCTAGATTACATGCTGTGTGGTCCAATGAACACGGCGTGTAGTCCCTTCGGGTTAGGGTTGGACCGTGTACCCCGTACACAGCTTGCCCGACTGGAAACTGTGTAACGTGGATACTACACGGCATGTGTCCCACTAAACATGCCGTGTACTCCAAAAATTTCCGAAGTACATCTACACGCCATGTCCCCGGGCGTGTACTTCAGATGGACGGTGAACAAAAGTACACTTTGTGTAGTCAGAACTACACGCCGTTTACTCATCCAAATTACGCAGATTTATTAATTTTTTTTATTATATTATACAAACCCTTGAGATGTGTACCATAGTACATGCGTAAAGCTGAGGAATAACACGTGATAGGTGTTTTATATATATGTGTTTAATTTAACATTTGCGTAATGAACGATAATTCACTGGGTTGACTTCAAGGTACAAGTTACGTTCAAAGATAATTTTAAATGAATTGATTTGTTTAAAATTATGATGGATGAGAATCTCAAGGAAATTTAGAAAAGGGTTTAAGATAAAAGGATTGATTAATTAAAGATAATTAATTGATTCGAGTGTGATTTATCTTAAGCAATAACAATTAAAAAATTGAATGCTAGTTTTATTTAGGCGTAAATATCGTTGCATGTATGGATGATCATGAGCTGGACCAAGACCATTTCATGTAAATGGTTTCTTTTAATTTATTTATTTAAATTAAATTTGTTGGACTACGAGCCTTCTCCTTATTAATATGTAGGGCCTGCACGCCCAAGGATTATTTTATGTAAAAACCCCTTTTACCCCTCACCTGCATGTGAGATAAATGCATATGTAATGGATGGATCTCCCAAGCTAGTGGAGGTGGATCAAGTCAGGAGCCAAGGTGAAACTAATCCAAAGAGATACAAAGGCGGACAAGTGGAAAGCTGTAAACACAAACCCGAAAGGTTCAAGGTGTTTCTCCCCTAGGTCTTGTGTTATTTTATCAACTGCTAGATAAACTATCCAATAGAACAAGATCATGATCATACAATTTATTTTATTTCTGTCAGTTGCATGGTTTATTTATTGTGGGTGTGTTTTCACGATCACACAATTAATGAATTAAACAAGCATGCAAGATGGAACTAAAATAAGACTGACTTATGCGTAAATATTATCTTAGACATGGTTAATCACTTAAGTATATCCCAATTAAAATTAACAAGCATGTAATCAAAGATAATAAAATGGAAATTTATGTATAAGTATAAAATCCCTCAAAGAAATATTTAGTCGGCATAGCCTTCCATAATCTTGGTTAGAATCGAACCATAATTCAAAGTGCTTGACCAACCCTAGTTGGGGTGATTTCAATTATCAGGAATTCTAATTCAAGGTTTTGGGTTGACTTAACTTGGTTCACATCAAGGGTTGACTGCCACAATAGGACTTGGTGTCACCAAGAGGCAAAGGTTGAGGAAATCCAAAATAAATGGATTTTAGGATTGGAAAGTCAACTCAGCGGATCAAGGAACTGCGAGTTAATGCAATTGGAATTTGGAATGCCTACCTAAAACCCTTTAAGTTTCTTGAACAACCCTAGTTGGGGTAATGCGAAGGACAATATGGATCCTTTCCACTAGAATATTCAGGCAACAGAATATTCCAAAGTCAATGGTGAGGGCTATTGGATTTCGATAAAATAGTGGGAGACTAATAAGTATTAATTAATTTATTTGTCTTAGTTTTATAAAGTACTAAAATATTTTCTCATCTTAATTTGTAGAAATGACAAGAAAAAATACTTCAAACATATCATTGCGAACCATACTTGAGAAGGAAAACCTTCTCACCGACACCAATTTCAAAGAGTAGCAAAGGCATTTACACATCATCCTTCGCCATGAGAAGAAATTGTATGTGCTGGAAGAGCCTGTTCTAGTTGTGCTTGGTAAAGAGACCAGTGATGAGGAAATATATCTATATGAAAAACATATGGATGATGCCACAAATGTCCAGTGTTTCATGCTATCATCCATGCCTAATGAGCTCTTGGAGCAACATGAAAACATGGACGCGTATAACATGATGTCTCACTTTAAGGATCTCTACCAAGAGAAGGCAAGAAAAGAGAGATATGAGATCTCCAATGCTTTGTTTACAAATAATCTTAGAGATTCTATTCTTGGTGGGCCTCATGTAGTCAAGATTATTGGCTACATTGAATGTCTGGACATCTTAGGGATTAAATTCCCGGATGAGTTGCGTACAGATCTCATCCTATCATCATTTCCCAAGAACTTCTCTAGCTTCATTATCAATTATAACATAAGAAACAATGAGAAGAGTCTATCAGAACTTTTGACCTTAATTATTCAGGTAGATAAGGACATGTGGCATGAAAAACCCGCAGTCCTTATGGTGAATAAGAAAAGGAAGGACAAGGAAAAGGGGCCAAAGACTTATAAACGGTCCAAAGCTTCCGAGCACCATCCCTCTAAGAAGGGGAAGATCCATAGGTAGGGAAAGGAATGGGAGGAAGTATGTTTTTCATGTGGCAAGCAAGGCCACTGGAAGAAGAACTGCACTCAGAAGCATGGGGACGCTAAAGGTGCGTTCGTTATTGAGTGTAATCTTTCCATTTATACACATTGGGTATTAGATATAGCTTATGGGGATCACATCTGTATTCAAATGCAGGAACCAAGTAGATTTAGAAATATTTATAGAGGAGAGGTGGATCTTTGAGCTACCAATGGTGCAAGGATGGCTGCGTTGGCTATTGGCGATTACCACCTCTCATTTCCAAATGGGATGATTTTGGTTTTACATAACTATTATTATGTGCCTAGTGTTACCAGGAACATAATTTCTCTATCTTGTTTGGATATGGATGGATTTATTTTCAAGTTTGGAAATAAGGGTTGTCTATTTTATAAGAACAATGTAGGTTATGGTATGAAACATTTAAATAATGGTTTGTATGTATTAAATTACAAAAACCAAGTGTTGGAAATCGATAACAAAACAAACTCACATGACTCATACATCACCCAGTTGTGGCATCACCATCTCAGTCATGTAAATGAGAAGCGCTTGACAAAGATCTGCCAAGATGGTTATTTGGACTCTACTGATCTAAAACCACTTGATAGATGTCGTGCTTGTTTACAAGGAAAAATTACCAAGCCTCCCTTTGGTGGACAAGGTTAAATGGCCACATAGCTTCTAGGATTGGTGCACACAGATGTGTGTGGACCATTTCCAGTAGAATCTAGAGGTGGATATTCTTACTTCATTACTTTTACTAATGATTTGAGTAGATATGGATATGTATAATTAATGAGGTATAAGTCATAATCCTTAAAGAAATTTAAGGAATTCAAGAATGAAGTAGAGAATCGTCTTGGTAAGAAGATAAAGAAACTTCGATCGGATCGAGGTGGAGAATATCTGAACCAAAAGTTCATCGATCTTCTACGGGAGTCTGGGATTCTATCTCATCTCACTCCTCCTTATAAACCACAGTGGAATGGTGTTAGTGAAATTAGGAACCAAACCTTGTTGGACATCGTGAGGTCGATGAGGAGTCATGTAGATATTTTATTATCCTTTTGGGGATATGCTTTACAAACTGCAGCATACACATTAAACTGAGTACCAACTAAGACGGAAAATGGAATTACCTCTGAGTTATGGAATGAAAATAAACCCATTTTGTCTCATAGATGTGTATGGGGATGAGAGGAATTTGTTAAGGCCTTCTCAGGCAACAAACTAGCACAATAGGTCATGAGGTGTATCTTTATAGAATATCCCAAGGAAACAAAAATATATTACCTATATAACCCTCAAGACAAGAAAGTGACTATCGCCAAACAAGCTGTCTTTCTCGAGAGGGATCACATCCTCAAAAGGGATAGTGGGAGAAAGATTGACTTTGATGAAGTTGATGCTCAAGATACATAGGAGTTGGTACAAGAACAAGTTCCACAGGTCCTCGTAGAAGAGGTTCCAGAAACACAAGTACTACATAGGAGCTCAAGATAGGTAAGGGAACCAGAGAGATTTGGTTTCCTAGTCACTGAGGATGGCGAATCGTTATTTTTGGACAATGATGAACCTCTCTCCTACAAGGAAGAAGTAGAAAGATCAGAAGCTGCAAGGTGGCTAGAAGCTATGAATTCTAAGATGGATTCCATGTATCAGAACCAAGTCTGGGTTCTGGTTGATGAGCCAGTTGATGTAAAGACTGTTGGATGCAAATAGGTATTCAAGAGAAAACTGGACATGGAAGGTCAAGTTAGCACCTATAAAGCAAGGCTAGTGGCTAAAGGATTCAGACAACGTTAATAAATTGACTATGATGAAACCTTATCGCCAGTTTCCATGTTTAAATCCATAAGAATCATACTTGTCATAACAGCTTACCATAACTAAGAGATTTGGTAAATGGATGTCAAAATAGAATTCCTTAACAGGAACCTTTAGGAAGATGTCTATATGACACAACCAGAAGGGTTTGTGACACTAGGTGAAGCCAAATGGGTTTTCAAGTTATAGAAATACATTTATGAATTAAAGAAAGTATCCAGGTCATGGAACATTCAATTTGATGAAGCTATAAAGGAATTTGGTTTCATTAAGAATGAATGTGAGCCATGTGTTTATGAGAGGTTTAATGGGAATGCGATCGTTATCCTAGTAGTATATGTTGACAAAATATTGCTTATTGGAAACGATGTACCAGTCTTACAGTCAGTTAAGGACCGATTGAACAATTTTTTCTCCATGAAGGACTTGGGTGAAGTAGCATACATTCTAGGGATCAAGATCATTCCTAATAGATCCAAGAGGATTCTTGGACTAAGTCAGGGTACATACATTGAACAGATACTAAATAGATTTAGTATGGAACAATCCAAGAGGGTATTGGTTCCAGCGTCACATGGACTACATCTTTCTAAGAAAATGTGTCCTCATACACAACAAGAGAAAGATAGAATGAGTAAGATCCCATACGCTTTGGCTATAGGATCCATCATGTATGCCATGTTATGTACCAGGCTTGATGTTGCCTATGCACTGAGCATGGTAGGCAGATATCAAGCAGATCCAGGAGAACAACATTGGAATGCTGTTAAAACTATCCTTAAGTATCTGAGAAGAACTAAGGATATGTTCCTGGTGTATGGAGGAGACGAAGAACTTGTCATCAAATGGTATGATGATGCTGGTTTTCAGACAGATCAGAATGATCTGAAGTCGCAATCTCGATATGTTTTCTGTCTCAATGGAGGAGCTGTGAGCTGGAGGAGTTCAAAGAATCCAGTTTTCGCTGATTCTATAGTGGAGTCTGAATATATAGTGGCTTATGATGCATCCAAGGAATCCATATGGATTTGGAATTTTGTCCAGGAGCTTGATGTGGTGCCTAGCAGTAAAGATCCCATCACGTTGTATTGCGATAATATTATAGTGGTGGCTCTTGCAATAGAACCATGGTCACATCAACGGATAAAGCACATAATTTGGAAGTATCATCTCTTGAGGGATTTCTATCAAAGGGGTGAAGTTTTAGTGAGCAGAGTGTCCACGGAAGAGAACATGGCGGACCCCATGACTAAATGCCTATCTCATCAAAAGCATGAATATCATGTGAGAGATAGTGGGTTAGATGTTGTTAGCAATTGGCTCTAGTCCAAGTGGGAGTCTTTTGGAGTTGGTGGCCTAGAACCAACTACTTTGTACTTTATTCATTAATAAATATCTTATCACATCTTGATTGTTCTTCTATGTGACAATGCATGTGATAATATTCAAAGGACAACTGTTGCATTAAAGGGTCATAGCAGATCCCTTCTATGATGAGAACCCTGAAGTTCCATAACAGTGTTCTTGAATATATGTTATATGGATGGATGATGTTATTTGAGGGACACAAATAATACAAGCCATTAGGGGTGAGGAATCATAAAACTTTGAGGCACCTTATCATGGTGTGCTCCCTTGGTAATATCTAGGATGATATTATGAGAACGAGACCTGCTAGTAGGAAATCCACATTACATAGTGTCATTGGATGTTCCTATCTGCGGACGTGTGTACTAGTCCTTAGACTTTAAGATTATTATTAATGGGTATTAAAACTCATTTACTTATATGTATTGACGAAAACTATGACGACACACTGTTCGCAGTGAGGTAGGATACGTTGGGTGCGTCAGGAGTGATACTGCATTAATAGATAATACAAGAAAGTATTTATCCCATCTGTTCCATAACGGAAGTAGATATCTCAGGCCCTTTGATAGAATTGATATAGCCTAAACAAATCCATGGCCATGGTAAGGTATGGGCGACTTTAATTCCGAGATGTCAAAGAAATAATAATCGAGTACATGAGTTGATGGAACTAGTATGCAACCCGCTTGATTAGAGATATCGAGACAAAGGGATTATATTACATGGTAAGCATTTGTATGAGGTGACACATCAATGTGAAGTCAAATTCTTTCTCTTGGGTGCCTTGAACCATTGCTAGATAGTAATCTTGGACTTTAGGCAAGCCCGCCTAATGCCAAAAACAAAGAGGCCTAGAAGGTCACACACTAAGTGTATCTAAGTATCTCAAGTAGAATAAAGATTATTCCCGTATGTGGTTTAATAATTATCCAAGGAAGACTAAATCGTTTTAATGTTGGAGGAATAATAAAATAAAAAACAAGATATACAGGCCATGTACATTAAATGTACATGCCATGTAGTTTTTATTTTGGAAAGGAAATGAAAAACAAGTACGCACCGTGTATTAATGATTACACACTAGGTAGTTTTTCCAGTCGGTATTTTGAGGAAATAATATTGTTTTATTAAATGATATTTATTATAATCAGCGTGGGCGCATTTCAAGAAATTAATGAGCCGACATGGGGGTTTTCAATAAGAGTTAATGAAATAAATAAAATGCATAACGCGTTTATTTATTGTCATAACTCTATAACCTCAAACCCAATTATAAATATCCTCAGAACCCCAACACTTTTCCATGAGTCGTTGTGCACAAAAATTCTGGAAAATTCTCTAAAGGCTGAGAGAACTCCTTCCTCCAAGAACGCTCTCAATACCAAGATAGATTATCCTCCATCGGATCAAGGCGATCTAAGGCGGAAAACGCAAGCAAAGGATTCTCTATGCTAGCACCTGAAGATTCCTTTGGCGACGTCCAGAGATATGTGGTTCATGTGTGGATCACCTCTATAGGAAGCCTACACTTGGATTCTGTGATGCAAGGACGAATCACATCGAAACATGACCAGAAAATATCAACTAAGAAAGAATTAAATCAAGGTAATTATTTTCAATTAATTAAATTAATTATAACCAACATAGGATGATCCTCTAGATGGTTCTAGGACCCTTCTATTTCTTTTCGTTCTTCATTCTATTCTGAAGATCTGACATTTTATTATCGTGATGGATCTCGAATTGAACATTGTTTAACACTAAAATTAAAGTTGGGAAAACCCACCAATGCACTTCTGCTGTGCTCAGAACCTATAGATCCCACATACCTTAAAAGTCAAGTGATAAAGATCTCAACAAGTCTTCTAAGATTTGAATAGTCCGTTCTGATTGTCTATCGGTTTGAGGGTTGTAGGCAGTGCTCAAATGAAGTTCAGTATCCAGGGCCTTCTGAAGACTTTTAAAGAATCTTGATGTAAAACAGGGATCAAGATCAGAAACAATTGATAGGGGTACACCATGAAGTCTTACAACTTCATTAATATATATTCTTACAAGACGTTCAAGTGGTAAATCTTCTCTTATAGCAAGAAAATGGGCTGACTTGGTAAGATGATCAATAATTTCCTATATTGCATCATTCCTTCTAGGAGAATTTGGTATCCCCATGACAAATTCCATCGTAATATCATCCCATTTCCACTCACGTATGGGAAGAGGTTGCATGACTCCTCTAGGATGTTGTCTTCCATCTTTCACTTGTTGAAAAATCATATATATTGACACATAATCAGCAATATCTCTCTTCATGTTGTCCCACCAAAAATGTTTCTTCAAATATCTATACATCTTAGTGCTACCAGGGTGTATAGAGAAATTAGAGTTATGAGCATCATCAAAAAATTCCCTTTTTAGATCAGGTATGTTAGAAACACAAAGTCTATTCCCAAATTTTAAAATTCCATCTTCATACACGAAGTCACTCAATCTTGTCATGACCCGTCCTCCGAGGCCCATGCCGTGACTACCCCAATCCCGCCTTCCATAGGCTAGGGGCTGACAACTAGTACCGAAAGGCATATTCCCTAAAATGGGAAGGCATTGCCTTTACAACCTGTAAACTCACACAAACCAAGCACACAACAAGATACGAACACAAGTAAACTGTATAGTAAAAAGAGTGCATACAGTAAGAAAAAGGGACCGGAATACAAGACAAACTAGATAGTAAAAGGAAAACTGGGAAGTACAAGAATAACTGAAAATAGCTCATGTGAACACCCAACAAGGATCCTACTTGAAGGGTAGGTACAGCTCTCGAACAGTTGTCTCTATGGTATAACTCGTCTAATGTCCACCTCGATCTACCTCCAGTCCTGGTACTCTCATCCTCAGTCAGCACTTTCCGTCATCTGCACCAAACACAACAAGGTGTGGGCATAGCCTGTACAGGGGTGAGTATAACGATACTCAGTAGGGACCCCGAGACCCTTGAAGGTCTCACAAAATCCACAAAGGATAAACAAAAAATCATGAAAACAATTGACAACTTTACTTAGGTATATGCCCATACATATACCTAATTTGTCGAGTAAACCCCACTCAATCATGAAGAAACACAAGGCCCAAATCAAAATCCCAAAGCTCAACTGTCCCACAAAGGAAATAATACCATGAAGGTAACACCATGAAGGTAAGTACCAAAAAGGTAATGCCACATAGAAGAATACCACAAAGGTATCACCACGAAGGTATGCACCAAAAGGTACGCCATAAAGATGATTACCACAAAGGTAAAGACTCATCTCTCACCAGGTATAACTTAGGTATGGTAGTAAAGATTATTAGTTGTAACCACTGAATCATCTTACTCTGTTGAGAGGCAGACCCACGTAGGATCCTAAATCATCAGACCCATGTAGGATCCTAATTCATCAGAACCACATAGGATCCTAGTACAACAGACCCACGTAGTATCCTAGAGTAGTCCCACATATATTCCTAGAGTGGATCCATGTGAGATCCTGGAACACAAACCCACATAGGATCCCAAAACAAATACCCACATAGGATCCCAAAACACATACCCACATAGGATCCATTTCTCATATTACAGCCAGCTACATGGTTCCCGCACTAAGCTCGCTTGATTCCGGGAGGGTCCGCTCCTCAAGCCACAATTAGATACTCCAACTGCCACTAAGTACCATGAAAAAGTATCCCAAATGACATCCACATAATAGGGGTCTCAACTCAACAGACAGTGCGTCAATCAGACACTCGGTCTGTAAGTTATTGGCCTTTTAGTCCTGAGGGTTCGGTTGGATTCGTGTTCGATCCAACCTAGCCATACACTAAATTTATTCAAAACTCAAGTGGGGTATACCAAAAGGACTGTCTTGATCCAAGGTTTCTGGCATCGTAGATGGTTCGTCAAACAGACACTTTTAGCTCAAGTTATAGTAGAAAGAGTGGAAAAGGGTCAAAGTTGGTCTGGGTCCTGTCCGACCAACACGGCCCGACCTAACCTGGGGCCGACCCGACCCAGTTTGGGTCGACCTGGCCTATTGGGTCTCGCCCGACCAACTGGGTCCGGCCCGACCCGCTGGGTCCGGCGTGACCCACCGGCGCGGCTCGGCCTGCCGGTGCGGCCCGTGATGGGTGGCCCACTAGCCCGCACTGGCCCACAGCTGGGTGGCCTCGCGGTGGGTTACGCCTTAGCCACCACCCAAGGGGAGGTGCCCCTTGGGTACCTGAACGGACGATTCCACGTGGTGCCGGTAGCTTGCATGCAGGACCCGGGGTCCCGCTTGGCTCCCCGGCTAGCTGGACGGCCAGCCCTCCTCCTCGGCGCGGTCGCACACCGTGCCACCATCGGCGGTCGGCAGTGAGCCGACCGCCATCCCTTTGCTGCCGTGACCTCATGCCACGAACCCTGCACACCGGTGGAGCTGTCGCACACCGCCCCTTTTCACATGGCCGACCGTGCGCCGATCGCCGCCCCTACTCTGCCGTGGCCGACGGGCCGCGGCCCTCCTCCGGCGGCACAATTGCTCTTCCGCCGTCTTTGCAGCCAGTCGGAGTGCCGACCACCGGTCCTGATTCCTACCGGCATCAGTCGCCGGAACCAGTTACCGTCCTCCTCCATCGCGAAGAAAACATCAACAAAGATGATGCAGAGGGATCAGACCATGTTTGTTTGGCCCGTACCCTCCGCGTTAAATTGGCAGCACTCAACTTATGTGAAAATATTTAACATACAAGATATTATTTAAGAATAATCAAAACACACCCCTACCTCAAAGGTTTGTTGACATCGATGATGAGGAAAAGACAGACGTCGGTTCGTTGTCATTGAAGACGTTCCTCTTTGGAGATCCTTCGACAGAGTTCTTCGTTGGATAATTATTCCTCAAAGGAGAAGAGTTATTCATTAGAGAATGTTTCTCTAGAATTATCCCAAACTCTCCCTTTCCAACAATTTCCCCAACCAAAAAGGTGAGGAGCCAACTTTTAATTGAGTTAAGTCTATTAACTCAATTAATTGTTGGCACAATTAATTAACCTAGAGTTGGAACAATTAAAGTGGAGGAAGTACATGGGTTAACTCCACATTAAGAGGGGTTCAGGTGGTCCCCACAACCATGAATTCAAAATGGGAGATTTTCTAGATCAGGTGGTCCCCACCACTGAGCATTCAAATGGGAGGTTTTAAATAAAATAAAATTTGTTCTTTATTTTATTTTTATTTCCACGAAAAACATGAAAACTAACTTTCACCCTCATCCTACTACGGTCGAGGTGAAAGTCTCCTTAAGTGAATATAGACGCTGTGAGTTCAACAGTGCCCTTGGATTTCAATTTCGAGCACCGATTCAAAAGTTACAAAAATCCGATCATATGTTTACTGAACGTACTTATAAAAAGTTCAGAAATTCATTCCGGGCACACCGGGCCTTGGAATCACACACCGTCAATTTTTGTGGACTTTTAATATTCCTATATAATTAAAAAAAATTACATGAAAAAATCCGGGTCTTTACAAATCTCCCATCATTCACAGCTTTAATATTCTTTTGAAACTCTTCATCATCAGTCTAAGAACTCTTTATCCTTTCTAGTATATATGGTTTGGCAACTATTTGAAAAAGTATTTATGTTTCACCTTCCATGGTAATTCCCATATACATCTTTACTAGATCCATGAAAATAGGATCCCTTTCAACTGTCATCTTGTTCAAAACTCCATGATCCTTTCTGCTCAAAGCATCTGCCACCTTATTTTCGTTTCCCAGGTGGTAGTGTATAGTGCAATCATAATCCTTGAGTAGTTTAAGCCATCTTCTTTCCCTCATGTTGAGTTATTTCTATGATAAAATATACTTCAAACTCTTGTGATTAGTATAAATCTCACATTTTTAACTATAGATATAGTGTCTCCATATTTTCAGATCAAAGATTACAACTGCTAACTCAAGATCATGAGTAGGATAGTTTTTCTCATGAATTTTTAGTTGTCGTGATGCATAGGCAATAAATCTATCATTCTTCATAAGGACACAACCAAGTCCTTTCTTTTAAGCATCACTATAAATAAAAAACCCATAGTTCCTTGATGGTAGAGTCAATATAGGAGCATTGACTAATCTTCTCTTCAGTTCTTCAAAACATTCTTCACACTCTTTTGCCCAAACAAATTTAACCCATTTACGTGTGAGCTTGGTTAATGGGTTAGCCAACTGGGAAATTTTTTGGAAGAAATGTCGATAATAACCTGCTAAACCAATAAATCTATGTACCTCAGTTATACTCATCGGTGCTGGACATTCTTGGATTTCCTTGGTCTTTGAAGGATCAACAGAGATTCCATCCTTAGAGACAATATGGCTAAGAAAATAAATCTCTTGAAGCTAGAATTCACACTTGCTAAACTTCCTATATAATTCATTTCTTATGAGGGTTTTCAGAATAGTACGCAAGTGATTTTCATGATCTTCATAGCTTTTTGAGTATAGCAAGATATCATCAATAAATACCACTACAAATTCATCAATATATTCCTTGAAAACTATATTCATTAGATCAATGAAGATAGAGGATGCATTAGTCAATCCAAAAGGCATTACTGTAAAATTGTAATGCTTGTACTTGGTTCGAAATGCTGTTTTCGAAATGTATTCCTTCTTCACACACAACTGATGATATCCAGATCAAAGGTCAATCTTTGAAAAATATTGAGCTCCATGAAGTTGGTTGAATAAATCATCAATGAAAGGTAGGGGATACTTGTTCTTTATTGTTATAGAATTGATCTCCCTGTAGTCAATGCGCAACCTCATAGATCCATCTTTCTTCTTAATAAAAAGGATAGGGGCTCTCCATGGAGAAACACTAGGGGGAATAAATACCTTATTACTCAATTCCTCTAGTTGTTTCTTTAGTTCCACTAATTCCACAGTGGCCATTCTATAAGGGTTCTTCGATATGATCCTTAAAATAGGAATTAAATCAATGGAAAACTCAATTTCTCATTCTAGAGGATGTCCAGGAAATACTCTGGAAACACATCAACATATTATTGCACAATAGGTATGTCCTCTATTAAAACATTATTTTCCTCACCCATATTTTTTTCATTCTCTTCTTCCCTAATAATTGAATTTATTAGAGCTACTAGGGGTGGATCTAGATAAGAATCAGGTGGTGACATTTATGCTCTGAAGATAAGGTAATCCTTATCATCATCGAAAATTGTAACATCCTTCTTACAATAAATTTTCTCATCATGGTCAAAAATCCAATCCATTCCGAGGATTATATCAAATTCAATCATGGGTATGACGATGAGATCAGCAGATAAATAATATTTATATGTCATAATGGTAACTGATTCACAAAAATTTGTTGCGACGATACTTACCTTAGATGTTTTGACTGACAACTCCCTTGTTAATTAAAATTGAAAATATCTAATTTTATTAGCATACTAGGAAGATATGAAACAATGAAATGATCCAAAATCAAATAAAGCATCGGATAAACTTTGGAAAACCATTAAATTACCTCCCAATACATCTTTAAGAGCTTCAACCTCAGAAGTAGTGATCACATAATCTTTTCCTTTCTCACTTGGCATTTTCTGAGGTAAGTTCCCTTGGCGCTTAGGACATTAATTTGAATAATTCCCATTTTCTCTACAATTGTATTATTCAATATTGACAGTATCTTTCTTCCCCTTGAAATCACGAGCTTTGTGGCCTTTTTCACCACACTTGTAACAGACTCCCATTACCTTCAGGCAAGTACCGAGGTGTTTCTTCCCACATTTACATTAGGATGGATATTAAACTTTTACCTTCTTCTCCTTATTTACATTTCCAGAGTGTTCAACAAATCTCTTTTTCTATTTATTTTCTTTAAAGTCATAAGACTTAGAGAATTCCTTTTCTATCTTGATAGCCTATGAGACAATATCTTCATATGATGAGAAGGATTGTGAGACTAATTCTTGACAGAGAAATGGTTTTAACCCATCAAATAATTGATCAATATTACTCCTTAGGTTACATATATAATATGCTTCATTCCTTGCTAACCTTGTAAAGTTAGCCTCATACTTTGCGACATTCTCATCCTCATTTTACCTCAGACTTAGAAATTGTCTTTCGATATCTGCTCGATGGTCACAAGGAAAGTATTTTTCTAAGAAAATATCTTTAAACTCCCTCCATTCCATGTTCGATAATTCTTCATCTTCCTTTGTGTTTTGGATTAATGACCACCATTGATCTGCATCTCCGGTGTGGTGATAAACTACCATGACAACTTTTTCCCTTTCGCTACTCCCCAAAGCATGAAATATTTTTTCTAAGGAACTTATCTATTGCTTAGATACTAATGGATTTGTACTCCCATTGAATGTTGGTGGTTGTTTCCACATGAAGAGGTATAACATTGATCCTCCGTGTTGTGGATCAGGGTGCTCCATACAGGTAAGGTTATTATTCATAACCGGAGTGAGTTATCCCAGTATGGTGATAAGATGATCAGCACCAGTTGCATCACCATATACACTATAATTATCTTGATAAGGAGGTAAAAACCTACATAGATTATGGGCATTGATACTATTTTCATTCCTTCCACTAGGCACCATTTCTAAACAATGGCATACAGTAGATTAGTTTATGAATCGCAATAAATAATTCCAAAATTGCAAAACACTTCAACATAAATTTAATAGTTTATTGATACAATATATAATCATAAAAATGTTTTCTTTTAGGAGGTATATACTCATAAATCCTTCATAATGGTTTGTAAAGAAAATGTGAATTTTCCTAAGCATATCCCCTAGGAGTGTCACAAACAAGAGTGCATCAAGGCCCGTTGTCCTCTACCAGGATACCCCAGGTCAAGCCTGAAACTCCTTGTTAGAGTTTTCAATCATAGGTACATCTGTTCCAGAGTTGCCTCTACCCGCTCATATCCAGTCAGGGATGTATTTCTTGGAAAATACACAAAATATCTACATTACCAAAATTCTAGGAAGTTCTTCTATACTAATCCTCAAAGTCTATCTTAGGGTAATGTGATCTAATCAAAGTTTATCTAAATATAGTTTCCAATGTTTGTACTAAACTTCCTCTAATACCAACTATAATTCCCCAACCCTAGTTACCTAGAGTCGGTGGATTATTATATAACATTGGCATGATCACAAGGGATCAAATCCCGAAAGACCAATCAGTTTAGTAGACTTGGAAGTACTAGATACATTCATAAGTATTACATTACATTATAAAATGAAAAAAAACAACAACATTGTATCCATTGACCACATTCATACCCCTTAGACTATCCCTGTGGGTCAGTCATAATATACTTCTTCGCATCTTGGGAAAAATAAAACATAGAAAGGGGTGAGCTCATATGCTCAGTATGGATAACAATATAGCAGAAACTTTCATAAATAAGCATAAACATTTAAGGAAATGTATAAGAATAAAACATAAGACTTTTAAAGATAAATTTTTGCATAATATTTCCAATATATATCAAATAATTCCATTTAATTATTCACATGTATATTATATTAGTTGAATAATCACAGGAAATATCAATAGCCAATTTCATAACAATGGAATACATAATACCAGACTTCATAACCACATAGTCAAGGCCTTATTCCAAGACTACAAATAAAATGTTTTCAAGGCCTTGTTCCAAGACACTAGTTTGTCTCATGAGACCTACCGATGTATCGAGGAGCTATAGCGATCTCCACCCATCACTTACTAAGTCCAATGCATTCCTCATATGAAAAGGTTTAAATATAACATAAACATTCGTATTAAAACTAGCATACGAAATGTTAATACTTTATCTATAAACCATGAGTGGTATAAAAATAAAACATCCACAGTCAAATATATCACAAAAACTTCAATACAATATGGAATATTTTATCATAATAAATCAACTTCAAACAAGTTTAAAATCCATCAAAGGATGTTGACATAGATGAAATCAAAACTTTTTGAGGGAAATATCTCTTTCTATTTTGAAATCATTTATAATTCATGTAATTATAAAAGAAAAAATTTATTTTTAAAATATTCTTATAATATTTTAAGGGAATCTTTGAACGTGTTATAAGGGAAGAAAATATCCGCACTCACTGTATAAGTTAAAAAAACATTCTTTCCCTAATTTTGTGGAAAAGGTCGTAAAGGACCTTGTTTGGAAAACGGCAGAAAGATTCGTTTATAAATTTTTTATAAAAATTAAAACAAGGGTATAAATGAATTTAAACCATAATATAGGAAATAGTAAAAATGTTTTGAAATATATTTTTAAGAAACACGGATGTGGATGATAAAGAGGTCCCAGTAGATACTCACGTATAAACAAACTCAGATAATAAAGAGATTGTTGAATTAACCCTTACCTTGTACTTTTCCTTAGTCGATGGTATGTTAACCTATTATATAATAGTTAAAAAATTGTTATTAAATTATAAAATAACTATATACATAAATATTATATCATATACGATCCTCTAATATTACTTTGTTAATAATATTTCAGTAGTATCATCGTTTCATGTGTTAACTGATTCGTTTTCCTTTATATGATTGGTTACGTAAGCCATGTTTTTTATGGATAGGATGTATTTGATTCATATATAGAATTATATTATGTTCATAAACATTATTTTTAATCATAAAATGGAAATTATTCTTGAATTATTACGATGGGTAATGAATCTCATCGCGTTCATGGAGATTGTAATCCGTATGTACGTACGAGCGACAATATCATTATATTGATGGTGAAATAGTATGTAATTGGATGGAATATCATATATAAAGAATAATTAAAATTTTATATTTATTATTTACATTATTTATACTCATTATTATGCCCATCCAAATAATGAAGTATTTGAATAACAAACTACACCATGACATGGAGACGGTAAGCCGTACATACGCACGTATGGTGACTTTGTCATTTATAGGATGGATAGAATAACTAATATGGTTGTACCATATTTATAATAACATAAAAATATGTATAAGGTACTGTATTTATTATTTTGTTATGGAAACAACAAATAAATATGAAGTGGAAGAAGAAAAAAACTTGAAAGAGGGTGGTGAAATTATTTCCTCTTCTTCGGGTGTTTCCTTTTGAGTTGATCAAAAGGGCTCCTTAGGTTGGATTTCTAGTCAAATTAAGGACTCTATGTTGATTTTAGGGAAGTTGGGAAGATATTTGGGTAGGTTTTGGCCGATCCAAATGGCTTTTTAGGTGTAAAATTAAGAGAAGGGGAAGTACCCTTTTATAAGAGAGGTGAGGGTCACTTTAGAAAAAACTTGAAATATTATTTTATAATAAAATTATTTTCGGTTTATAATGGATCCAAAATGATTTATTTATTTGATAAGGTGGGTATGGGTATAAAAACTTTCAACCAACAGGTTTTAGATAGGTTTAGGTCACCATATTAACCTTATCTTTTAGATTTAACTCTTAGTTAAATAGTTTGACATTTACCATGTCTCTTTGTATTTTAATATTATATGGTTAATAAACTTACTATAACTAGACAAGAGAACCCCAAGTGGTTCATTATTAATATATATAACCTTATATAAGTCTTTTTACCAAACCTTAAATTTTTATGAATATTATATCAATTAATAATATAGTATTTTTTTAAAAAACTCAATTATGTCAATTTTGACACTATTTAGTATTTGATTTTGTTTGAAAGCCATACAACTTTATCACTTAGAATAAAATTTATTTAATCAACCCTAACATGTCATATTAACCTATAAAATTATTTTAATTCATCATAAGTCTCAATTTACATTTATTTGGATATTTATAATATCAATTATTTTAATATTTCATTAATGAGGTGATTACTGCATCATCATTGTGTCAAAAATAAATTAAATTATTTAATGTCTAAAAATTATAAATAAAATACAATTATTTAGGAAATATTTTTATATTTCTAATGAATATTTATAGTCTAATTTATATTGTGTGTAACCTTATATTAAAAATGGTTTATATATTAAACTTTGAATTGAATACTTTTAACTCTTCTTTAAATAAAATAATAACAAATGTCCTAATCTAATACAAGTGAACCAAAAGGATAATATTTTGTTCATAAGGTTTTTTTTTTTCGAATTACACTTATCCAATAGAATTAGGACATGTTTAAGGTTAATTATAATATCATTTTTATCTTTAATTACCCTATTTACTTTTAACCGTGGTAAATAAAAGTCAAAAGTTATTATTCACCAAAAATTATTTTCATCTTATTAAAAAATTTTTACTTGCTGATATTAATTGTGTATCTTGGTTTTTTGAAATTCAACTCACAAAAGCAGTAAAATTAAGTTTTATGCAAATTTTCAAATGCTCCTAGAAGGTGGGTAAAAGACGGTAAAAAGTTCAATAAAATTTTATATATCTAAACTTATTATAAAATGAATCTAATGAATTAAATTGAAAATATATAGGTATTATGTATCTATTTTGACCTAAAATAAATTAAATTAAAATAACTAATTATTTAAATAAAAATTCGGTTTTAAACAATAACGCAGTGTTTTTCACTATTCATAAAAAATTGAAAGTTTTCAGAAAAATACAAAAAATTAACCCTAAGATAATTTTAATATTATAAATCAAAAAATGAAGTCCATTTTGAAAAATAAATTTATAAAATTTCAAAAAGTGGGTATTAATATTCATAACGGCTAGTTTGATTGGTCGTGGTGTGTTAAAACTCCAAGTTGCGTATAACGCAAGCTACTGAATTATTCAAAGGGAAACGTATCGTGGAATCTTGGGGTGTTACAATATCATTTCAGGATCTAAAAGGGAGACTAACATCAGTGCCGATCTTGATTCTTCCAGAGCAGGGCATAAGCTATACAATATATTATGATGTGTCAAGAATTAGGCTAGGAGTATTTTTGATATAGGAATATAGAGTAATTGCATACGGGTCATGACAATTGAGACCTCATGAGTGGAATTACCTGAAAAATGATCTCAAGTTAGCAACTGTTGTACATGCGTTGTGTTGTAGGAGGTATTATATATTGGGAGAGAATTTTTTGGTGTTTATGAACCACAAAAGCCTCAGGTATATTTTTACACAACATGACTTGAATCTTAGGTAGAAAATATGGGTTGAATATATATAGTCCTTTGAATTAGGGCTTGAATATATGCTTGGGAAAGGAAATTCTATTGCCAATGATCTGAGTAAGAGGACTCAGACACAAGGAGTTTAGGAGGCCAGTAGCAAGTGGAATCTTATGGTGTTATTTTTTGAAATGCACATAAAGGTTCAGGAGTGTCATGAATAGTCTTTATTTGCATCACTATCAGTGACCACTTCACTTTTAGAGATATTAAAGATTAGATAGTTTTAAGATCCTAAAGGCTTGGTCCTACAAGAATGTATTTCTGGAGAGGACCCACCTTCTAATTGGATTATTGATGATGATGACATCCTACATATACATGGGAACACCTGGGTTCCCAAAGATATGAGAGATGAGTTTATCCAAGATTCACATGCTTCTCAATGGGAAGTTCATCCAGGTATCTCCAAGATGTATCATGATATGCGCTGACAATATTGGTGGTTAGGGATGAAACATCAGATAATAGGTTTTAGCACTAGGTGTTCCACCTATCAGCAGGTGAAGGTAGAGCACCAGTGACCTGCAATCTTATTATAGCCACTACCTATCCCAGAATGGAAATAGAAGAATTTTGTGAGGGAATTTTTCATTGGCTTACCGAGGTCACCTCGAGGTAGTGACGCAGTTTGGGTTGTCGTGGATCAACTGAAAAAAGTATCCCAATTTCTTCATATCCATGAGAATTCCTATGTTGATGAGCTAGGATGATTTTATGTCTATGAGATTACATGTCTACACAGGGACCCTAATACTATCATATATGATAGGGATTATCATTTCACATAGTGGTTCTAGAAGGGGTTACATAGATCTATGGGTATATAGGTTCTTCTGAGCACAACTTATCACCCTTATTCTGATGTCAAGTTGGAACATACTATACAAGTGTTAGAGGACATGATTCAAGCATGCGTCCTTGATTTTAGTAGTTCTTGGTAAAAGAATATCCCTATCATCGAGTTATCCTACAATAACAGTTATCAAGAGATGATTCAGATGGATCCTTATGAGGCCTTATACGGTAGGTCATGCTATTCACCCCTATGTTGGTTAGAGGAAGGAGAGGCAACACTATTGGGTCATAATATCATTTAGGAGGAGTAGGTTCACCTTATCACGAAGAGGATGTATACCAATAATTCTAGACCAAAATCTTAGTCCAATCATTGTCGATGACCTCTAGAGTTCGAGGTCATGGATCTTTTTTTCTTACAGGTATCACCCAAACTTGGTAATAGACAGATATAGAGGCAAGGGAAGCTATCGCCTCATTATGTTGGGTCCTTTGGGATCTTATATAGAGTCAGGCTGGTAGCCAATCGATTTTTTTTATTATATGTACTATGACATTCACAAAGTCTTTCATATTTCACATCTTCATCGTTATCATGCTGTCCCATCTCATACTTTTAATCCTAAGGATGTTGAGCTAGAAGCTGATACTTATTTTAAGGAGTATCCTATATGCATCATTGAATAGGGCATAAAGGATATTTGAGGCTAGTATATACCTTTAGTATGGGTTCTATGGAAGTACAATCGAGAATAGGATGATAATTGGGGGCAAAATGATGATGAATGTGCTCAGTGTCCAGAGTTGTTCCTAGATAGCATTTCCCCGCCCTTAGAAGGTGAACTCAGGGAAAAGTTCCTTTAAGGGGGAAGACTATAAGAACCTAGTTTTTCTATGATGTATGGATCCATTAAATTTTGATCCAAATATTTATCTTGGACCTAATATGGATTCCTAGCGAGTTCATGGTTTTTTGGGGGTGTATTGGGATTTTTTTAGAGCTCAGAACCCTGGTCGGTGGAGAAAAGGACTAGGTTGTATGGTTAGTAGAAACCGTAAGATCTAGTCTACATAGTTTCCCCTAACCATGAAGAGATTTCCAGAGGGTAAAGAAGGGTGCACAGTTTTCCCTAACCATGCATTTAGGGTCACATGCCCATACAGGTACCTCATCAACTTTTAGCAGAGGCATGCAACACAGTTTTTGCATGGTTATCCAAACTGTGCACATGAAACTATATGGGGTTCCTCCTTGGGAGGTGCAAGATTGGTGCATAGTTAAGAAAACCATGTGACCAAACCATGAGAACTAGATATTTTGGTTAAAATTACATTTTTCCCATTAATTCTATTTTAACCTCACCCCTCCTCTCATTTACTCAAATAGAAATAATTGAGCTCTTCCCTCTATTGAAGAACTCTAAAGCCTCATAACCTAGGATTATTGATGACTCATCCATCCAAAGTCTGATCAAGATTCTGTTGGTCTTGTTGTATTCCTATATCTAATATATTCGATCCTTTATTTCACTTCTCCATTCTTCTTTCTATCGGCTACGTTATTTTGGTGCAAGCTCTTCTGCCCTATTTTCAGGGAATTCATCCATTATTCCATTTTATCCCGTTCTATACCAAACCAAAGGCCGATATTGGATGAGTGATCCTCTACAGGCACAAGGTAGGTGGTCTAGTATTTATCCTTCAAAGTTGAGATGATTTCTAATATGTATCATTATGCCACATGATAGTTTCACTATGAATTGCCCCTAAATTTAATCCACCTTTAATTGGTTTCCATAATTGATAACATTATGACCTTATTAGGTTCCCTTCAATGGAGGCCAACTCTTATGGTGTGCCGATCACTTTTCCAATGTAGTTAAAAATTAATAAATGGACAAACCATTATCTAAATGGAATTGTAATGACTTCAAAATTCTGATAACATTAATGAAATGGATAATTGTTGTGGTATAACACAAATAACACAATTATCAACTTAAGATGGACTGAATGAGGTGAGTGGTATGACTACATCACCTAGTTAGATAGAAAAATGGTTATTCCCTTGTTAATATTAAATGTTAATGAGTTATGAATTATCCTTTGGCTCATATTAAATCCAATGATTACTTATCACTAAAATGATGTATGGGAATGGATACCCACATTAATTATAGTAAATGGGTAGGATGACCCGGATGAATTATTATATGGTAATGGCATCCCTTTATTTATTATATAGTCATAACGTCCCTTTATTTATTATATGGGCATGGAATCACTTTATTTATTATATGGGAATGGTGTCCTTAATATTTATGATACGGACATGGAATTCATTTATATATGTGACATGGGCATGGAGACTCTATATAGGGATTCTAGACATGATGACCTTATACTGTGATACCAGGAATGATGACACTATACTATGATACCAAGGCATGACGACTCTTACTTTTATATACGGGCATGATAACCCTTGTTGTCATATACGGGCATAATGACCCTTAATATGATATTGGGCATGACATCCCCTCTTCTTGTGATATGGGTATGGCGTCCCTATTATTATGATACTGGGCATGGAGACCCTTACCACTGTGATACTGGGCATGGTGTCCCTTGATACTTGTGATATTCATGCTATATCTTATGGATGTCTGAGTTACGCCTTAGGTACAGGCTAGTGGAAATAGCCATATATATGGTTGTAGATATCACTATGTATACAATCCATATATGTGTATGCACATGGTTACTTATTCAGAGATTATACAGCTTAGGCTGAAGCATGCACTATCAGCCTGGTGTCCATATGGAACTAGAGCCGACCCATTTATAGTTATTTTTACTTCTTTTCATTATTATATCTACACACTACCATATTATATGTACTAACTAGATATTTATAGACGTCATTAGTGGTGGACTATTGAGATTATCTCACACCCTATCCTAGCTGCTGATGGTACCTAGGAAGACTATATGCTTAAAGGTGTAGATAAGGGGAAGCATCCACTTATGGATGCATGACTTCTTGCATGACTTAGGATGGGAGCTTAGTAGCAGATGACCAGGCTAGAGCTCAGGATGCTTGGATAGATTTTGGAACTTTTGTTAATTTTGTATATCATGTATTTTTTTAACTTCTTGCTTCCATGTATACATGTTTTACCTATTTTGTAGAGACATGACACCATCATCTTTCATATATGGTTTACTTTATTGCTTTATATTATTATTAATTCTTGGATATTTATTCTTTCCACCATTGTCTTTTCCATTATCGATATGCTTCCACTATTTATCTATTGATCATACCATTGTGATACTCTGAATAGAGGGAATAATATCCCTATGGACATAACCTATGCCCTCATTTCTAGTCGATAGCCTCTAGAATACAAGGAGGTGCGCTTGAAGCCATGTGGTCCACCGGTTCGGGGCACCTTTGAGTAGCACCTAGGCCAGGACATCACATGTTGGTATAGAAATTATTAAAATAATTAAAATCATTTAGAAAATCATTTTTTATATTGGTTATTTAATAGTATATATTAAAAATATTTTACAAATTGTTAATTCATTAACTGATGTAAAAAACCTCCACCCAGGTGTCTTGAACATCATTTGTTAAAAAAACGATTTGAAAAAGTATCTTAAAATAATCGATGTAGAAAATATATATCTATTTTTAATGTAAATAACTAGATTTTTTTTTTAATTTTTAACATGAGTTATTACAATAATTGATGTTAATAATTTTCTCACATATGCTCAATTATTTCATTTTCTCTCACAAAATTTCATTTTCTCTCTCCAAAATTATTGTTTTATAATTTTAACATCATTATTATTTTAATTTTTTATGATAGTTTTCATTATAAGTGATGTTATAAAATTTTCCCCTCACAAAATTATGAAATCTCATGTAATTTTTTTTATTTTACCACCCAAAGTTTCATTTTATACCTCTAGTCTCTACATTTTCACTCTTGCAAAGTTCCTTGTTCCTATCCCATTTCTTCAAAAGTATGGATATCCATGAATTTTTTTTCCAACCAATAAGGTGAATTAAGTAATTTTCAAAGATAATATATATTCAATGATGATGATTTCATTATAATCCCTTGCGTATAAGTAGAATCTATGATATTTCATCCTTTTATTTCATTTGATTTTGTTTTCATTCATTGTTAATGGGATCATATATTTAATAATTATTATCATGATTTTATCGATTATTTTTATATCACTATTTTATATTAATAATTCAAAATAATCATTTTATTATCTAAAAATTTAATTAAATGTTGGAACCAACATGTATTTTGCAATAATGTGTTAACTATTTGGATGAAATTTGTGGAAAAAGTATGAATTTATAAGATTTTATATGTCTTTAATGTTGTTGTTTCTCTAAAATTTTGTGTATAGTTATGGGTAAAATACCATTTTATTAAATATAAGGGCATGAAAAATACTTTACTACATCAGTTACTACAATAATTGACCTGTTCAATCATCTTTTACACCAGTTATTACAACAACTGACATAAAAAAAAGATTTAAAAAAATCATATCTTTTATAGTGGTTATTTAACACAATCACATGAAAAAATTTATTACCACTTAAATTATACTAAATAATTGATGTCTTAAATATTATAAATAAACATTTTACATATCCTTTTAACAACAGTGGTATTGAAAACTGATAGAGAAGCTATTCAGAGTAGCTTCTACTGATGGATGGTAAAGGATTTGGTATTCCCTATATCCTATATATATTATACAGTAGGATGGAATTTTCAAAGGAAACATGAAAATATAATTTTTATAAGGCATGCATTAAATATTATTTCATTCATACAATGTAACATCCTAGATAAAAATGTATGTTATTTTTCTTATTTAAGGGCTTGTATCTATGGTTCTAAGGGAATAAGAGTTGTTTTTGGGAGTTACTACAGAACCTGGGATGCAGATTGTTTTCTAGAAACTTTTACATTGTAAGTCATATCTTAAAACATAAGTACTTCATTAGGAACTGGCTGTAAGATAGTTTACAACACAAGAAACTTGCAAGATGCATGTAATGTCCCAGACTCGGTTCACTTATAAGTATTTGAACCTAATTGGTCACATGGCCTCAAGCGTACCTCCCCGTATTCTAGAGGCTACTGACTAGCATTGAGGGTCCATGAGGATATGTTAAGGAGACTATACCCAAATGAACATAGAAACATAGTGTTATAATAATGAATAAATAGTGGAAGCATGATAACGAAGATATATTAATGGAATAAAATCATCCAAATAGTAATAATACATTAAGCCAAAAGTGGCACCATATAAAAAATGATGAGTATCTCATGGAGATATATAAAAGGCAGGAATATGTACATACATTTATATCAAAAATAAAAAAAAACCATCTTCAACAGAATCATGAGCCAAGGCTCGATCTTGCACTCCCAAGATCCCATGCTATAATCAATCAAGCATTCAAGACTGGGCACTTTCCCTTGTCCCTACCTGCATCCATGAAGTCTTTCTGGGTACCAAATGGTGGCCAGAACAGGGTGTGAGATATACTTAGTAAGACACCACCAACAGTGTCTATACAAATCTAGTCCTTCAATATAAAAGTATCAGTGTGCAGATATAGAGATAGGCAGTGGAATAACATGCATGAAATAATAATCATGTCAGGACCAGACTCCTCATGGGATGACTGACTGAATATACCTTATTTGACTCATGCTGGTAATGTCTATACAAGGGACATTAAATAGGTTATGGTCTAGTATTTATAACCAAGGTGTACCCATTTAAGTAATCATAAAATAGGACCCAAGGTGATACCAGGGTGTCCAAGTCATAATAATAGTAATGCAGGATCCAAGAGGAGTCAAGGAATCCTTGACCTTAGAAGTTTGAGCCAACTCACATAACACAAACCATGGATCTTAGCTAAGGGTCCTGATTGTAATCCAAGGGTTACACCTAAGTAATTCCACTATAATAATGTATAACCGAGTCCACGGATCATTTTTATCGTAAATCCTAGGCTAAGCATGACAGGGGCCCGAGGGAAGAATCTAAGGAGCCTCTTGTTCAACGAAATCAGCTGAATCCTAGGAGTGTGTCCAAGTAATTCTAAATATCTATAGATGAGTCAAGTAAATCATTAGTATGATATTGATGCATTCACGTATAAAAAATAAATCGACCAAATTCCAAGGTGGGTATCTCCCTTGGAAACCATCCTAATGAATCGGGGTGGAGTCTTCTGATTGATCAAGGATTTACCTTAGGAAATCAAGTCCAAATCAAGTTTTACCACTCCTATAAAAATAAATAAAGTTCCATTGTAGAAATAGAAACCTTACATTTAATGAAATAACTAAGGGCCATGTGATAACCATTAAAATTCATTTACTTTATTTAATTCAAGTACTTACCTTTCCATTCAACAATGAAAAATGGATATATAACATGTCATACCATTAATCATTTGATTTCAGTTTAACAATAGACAAGATAAACATGATTTCCCATTTATAAAGTATCAATTTATCCATTTAAATTAATCAAATAATTTGAGGAATTTGAACCAAACACACAAATGGGTGTTTCTGTTATTAATATATAAAGGAGAACATGGGAATATATATGGAACACCCAAATGGGTGGATCAAGTTGAGGTTATTGACCTACAATGATAATATGAGGGTCTAATAGGGTGTTTAAATTTAAAAATAAAATAACTAATTTAAGGAAAATTGATTTTAGGGGTAAAGCATGTGTGAAACTAGTGTGTGGCACAATGATGGTAATTATAAATCGATGATACTTTTGAAAAAAGTCATAGAACACATACCTTATAGACTTAGATAAAAATTAATCCAGTATCTACCCTTGGTTTGTTCTAAATCATAAGAAAATGGAATAATATACAAATACACTGAAAATAGGGCATATTAGCTCACACATATATTGTACCGTAGATGGTGAGATAAATCAATAAAGAAATAAAGTGGATTAAATTACTTACTGATGGTGATCCAACATGATATATGGCATGAGAAACGAATTATGGTCAAGGGATATCAGTCAAAGCATATCAAGAGGCCAAAGGTAAGCCCTAATGGGAGAATGGAGCTTCTATGCATGGAGAAGAGTGAAAAATAGGGTGAATGTTTAAAATAAGTAAGGGTAAAATTGTATTTTCATCCAAATTTAAGATGGTGCATGGTTTGGCCGCATTATTTTCAAAACCGTGCACCAATCATGTGCCAACACTATCCAAAGGGAGATACCCCTCACGCACAACCATGCGAGGTCAATGCCTTAGTGGAACTAAGGGTTCGGGCTAGGGGAACAATTTTCTAAATCGAGCACGGCCTGTGAAGGTCCCCTATAAAACTTTTATACAATTTTTTACACGACCATGTGGTATCACTTTCATGGTTTTTCAAACTATTCTCTCTTACCTATGGGATGCACGGTTGAACCGCATGATTAATAATAACCATGAACTAACCGTGCGCCTCATACCGCCTCTCCAGAATTCGGAGCTCTGGGCTGACAACAAGCCCCATACACTCCTAAATCCTTCTTTCATAATTTAACCTAATGTATAAGGTTAAAAAGAAAGATTCAAACTAAAAACTAAATGGTTCATACCTTGAAAGAAAAACTAGGGTGTTACAACCTCCCCCACTTATGACAACTCATCCCTGAGTTTCTCTTTAGAGGGTGGTAAGAAATACTCTAAGAAAAAATCCGACCATAGAGAACCTACATCGACCTCCTCCTCCCATGTCTCATTCTATATGCGGTTGTTCTACTATAGTACCTAGACTAAATGAACTTACCTACCTTAGAGAGCCCTATTGCTTTGGTCAATGACGTGTATCAGATGATCCTCAAAGGATACTTCTACCTCTAACTCAAACTCATCCATATAAAATATGTTAGATAGGTTTGAATAGTAATAAATTAGTTAAAAAACGTGAAACACATCATGCATAACTTTTTATCTCTCAATGAGTGCTATATAATAAGCAATTGGTCTGAACCTCTCTAAAACCTTAAAAGGTCCATTGGACCAGGGTGACATTTTACCTTCTTCCTAAAACATCGATTCCCTAGTCTAGTTGATACTCTCAAGAAGACTCAATCCCCAACCTATAACTCTAGAGGTCATTGAAGATGATCTACATAGGGTTTTTTCTAGACTAAGCTGTATCCATTCACTTTCTGATCAGCTAAACCCTCTTTGACATCTCCTGAATAAGACAAGGTCCAAGTAGTGATACCTCCCCTACCTCTAACCATCATAAAGGTGATTATCATGGCCTACCTTATAAGGCCTCATAATAATACATCTATATCATATCCTAATTTTTTTTATTGTAGTTGAAATCAGCTAGGGGTATATGTTTTTCCCATGAAACTCCAAAATCGAGGTCACATTCTCTACCATGTCCTCTAACACTTTTATTATCTGCTTGGACTTCCCATTGGTCTGAGGGTGGTATATTGCACTGAAAATTACCTTTGTAACTAATTCCCTCTACAACCCTTTCCAGAACCAAGAAGTGAAATAAGAATCCCTGTTTGATACAATAGTCCATGAGACTCTATGAAGTTGTATAATCTCTCATATATAGATTCTGCCAAGCTCATCCACTGAAAAGGTCTCCTTGATAGGTAAAATGTGAGGGACCTTTGTGATCCTGTCGATGATCACCCATACTGAATCATTGCCTCAGGGGATCTTAATAATCTATCCACAATGTAAATAGTGATGTCATCATATTTCCACTCAAGAATCAACAATGGCTATAGAATCCCTATTGATCGTTGGTGTTCCACCTTTACCCTCTGATAAGTGGAACACCTAGTAACAAATCTAGCTATCTCCCTTTTCATACCAGAACACCAGTATTGACAACATAGATCATGATACATCTTTGTAATCCTAGGTTATACCACCCAAGTAGAAACAAAAGACTCTCATATCAACTACTCTTGAATTTTTATAGGAACATAGATGCATCCATGGATACACAGGACCTCATCTTTAACAAAAATCTAGTCTGCTGGCAGTTCCTTTCCTAAAACACTCTCCCATAGGACTAGGACCTCAGAATCAGATAGATGCCTCACATTCACTCTCTCTATAAGTGAAGAGGTCACTTATAGATTTGTAATAATATTCTACCCATGATTCTCCTAAACCTCTATGTGAATCTCAAAAAATATGGTCAACAACTGCCACTCACTACTGGCCTCTTGGACTAGCTGTGTCTGAGTCCTCCGGCTCAGAGCATCCGCTACAACATTATATTTCCCAGGTGTATAGGCAAGATCAAAATTGAATTATTGTAGACATTTTAACCATCTTCATTTCATAATATTCAAATTTTGATACATGAATATGTACTTAAGGCTCTCATGGACTATTAACACCACATACTACTATCCAAGAAAATAATTCCTCCAATAACACAAAGCATGGATCATAACTACCAAATCAAGGTCATTAAAAGGGTGATTCATATAATGTGGCCTCAATTTATGAGACCCCTATTCCATAACTCAATATTTATATATCATAACTTATTTGATTTTGATGCTTGATGCATCACAATAAATTTTTCTTCCTAGAAATAGAAGAATCAGGAATAACATTAAAGTCAGTCTCCCTTTTAGCTCCTGAAAGGATATCTCACATGTATATGGCTATAGAAACTTAAAAACCTTTTTCATCAAGATCGTGAGAGGTGATACTAGGCATTAAAAGTCATGAATAAAGAACCTATAATATCTAATCATCCTTAAGAAACTCTATATGTAAAATATTTTATTGGAATATCCCCAAGAGACTATAATTCTCACCTTCTCTGGGTAAGCAGATACTCCAAACTCTAAAATGATGTAACCCAAGAAGTGCACCTTATCAATCCAAAAGTGGAATTTGGTGATATTAGAAAATATATGGTGCTATTTTAGTGTATTAAACATGATATCAAGATGTTTGGTATGGTCATGTCGAGTATGATAATACACCAAGCCGTTTTCCAAAAAGACTACCACAAAAGAATTCAGATACGTGTGGGAAACTCAATACATCAGAGCCATGAAAACAACAAGAACATTCATCAAACCGAACAACATAACCATATACTCATTACTACTATAGCTGCTATTAACTGCTTTATGAGGTATGTATGAAGGTATAAATCATACCTAATGGTATCCCAACCTCAAATAAATCTTAGATAAAACCCTCCTACCTAATATCTAGTCAAAGAAGTCATTTATATGAGGTGGTGGATACCGGTTCTTAACCGTAAATTGGTTCAACCGATGGTAATCCACAAAAATCCTAAGGGTGTAATCCGATTTCTTAGTGAAAAGGATAGGTGAACCCCAAGTTGATGTACTGGGCCATATAAAACCTTTAACTTCCAATTACTCTAGATTCATTTTGAGCTCTTACAACTCAGTAGTATCCATATCATACCATAGAATGGATACTGGTGCTGCTCCTGGAATTATCTCGATTGTAAAATCCACCTCTCTCTCAGGAGGTAGTCTAGAAAAATTATCAGGGAAAAAATCCCTAAAATGATCTACTACCATATGTAAATCATCCTAACATGTCCCCTGCTTATCCATATATAGGCTAGCAATATTGGATGTCACACTTCCCAACCCTCAATGCTCTGGTATATCTATACTTTCCTGGACATCCCATTCACCATTATGAAGATAAATATTTCCCTCTCGTAATATAAATGACACCCTGTGAGGATAATATTCCACATAAGCATGATAGGGAACCAACCATTCCATTTTGAGAATGACATCGAAGCCCGTCATTTCAAGGATGAAGAGGTCCCATAAGGAATTAAAACCTCCCACATCAAGGGGAAATTCCTTGCATCGGCGTAAACTCTATGATTGAATTACCAATGAAGTATAAAGTGTCATCACACCATATAAATACTGAATCTCATGCCCAAATATTTCCATGATAGCCACAGAAATAATAAAATGTGAATAACTTGTATAAAAAAGGGAAGATACTAAAGTAGAGGCTACCAAAATCATACCTTGTACTTTAGATGGCACAAAATCTACTCCTAGGGTATAAGTTATACTCCACATATCCACCCTTATCCATAACCCTAATCTGAAACCTAACTACCCAGAGTGGGTCCACTCAGCTGGTTCTACGTATCCTATGTTTGGACTCATCAACTGCATATACCTCCTCAACCTGTTCGACCAGTGGTAGTCTAACTTCCGTCCTGATGAGGAGCCACATATCCTGAACTAGAATGTAGAGCTGGTGCATACCCTCTTCCACTATGAATAGATGTAAAGGTAAAAAAACCCTATGAATATGTCCCATTCTTCCACAGGATTTATATTCAACTGGGTCTCAATTCCATTAAGGATTTATATGATCGTACCTCCCACATTGATGGGATATAATATAATTACCAGTAAAGACAATCTAGCTATCACTGCTCTATTGAGAACCCTGTAAAATACATTTTTTTCCACTGGATGAACTTATAACCTTCCTCGATAATGAACTATAATTCCCTATACTATCATCTTCCCTCAAATTTCACTCAATAATAAGGGTTTTATTCACAATTCATGAGACAATAATAAAAAAAACATTTACTTAAGATTTGATGGCATACCTGATCCCATCCTCAAAGAGTCTCGCTCTGAAAATCTCATCAACTGCGAAGGAAGGTGAAAAAAACTAAAGATCAGTAAAGTGAGATGAATAATCCATAACTGATAGGGATACTTTTTCTAGATGCATAAATTCCCTAGCTTAGTTAGATCTCAGTGTCTCTGGAAAGAAATAGTCATAGAAGTCATCCTATAAATCTCTCCAAATCATATCCTATTGATGGTTTTCCAGAGTTATAAAATCCCAACAATGATTGAAAAAAACACGATACATATATGTTACGAGATTAACCCTCCTATTCGGATGCATCTCTAGGTGTTCAAAGATAGAAAACATAGCTTCTAACTATGTATCAACATCCTATGAACTACCATCCCCCAAAAATGTGGGCGTATTCTACTACTGACACTCTTTCATCAGCTCTTCCATAGTAAGGGAAGTTCATGGAGCTCCCTGAAAAATATGATAAAACTAATAAAACCCTCTAAAAACCAAGAATCAGTGCCCAAGTTAGGTATAACTAGAGGTGATATAGGTGAAACTATTGGTGGGTTAGGTCCCACAACTTTAAGAACATGGTCATCAACACATTCCTGACACTCGACTAGAAGATGATGTGGATTCAAGACTCTAAAAATTCCAAGCACAAGCCTTAGATAAGATTTAACAGTGACAAAATTTAAAAATATAAGAATAGGATAGGTACAAACCTTCCTATATAAGAGTCACACCCCTCTCGTTACTCTAAAAGTTAGGTCTGGATGATGTATAAGACCACAATGAATCACTAGAGATACTGCCTACTTACCACTACGAAGGTCAGGTCTAGGTTAATTTCTTCATTTTATATCATGGGTTTCAGTATACAATGTGTCAATTGTAATTTATAGAAGAAAACACCCTTTAAGTTTCCATTGAAATCACTATTTAACAAAAAAATTTCCATTTAAATTTAAAACTCAACAGTTCTTAAATATTTCATTATGTATATCGATATATATATATATATATCATGGCCCAGTTAGATGTTTCTATCATTCCCAGGTTATAAATTACTATGCTTTATTAATTGTAAATAATACTACATGTAACTGTACCCAAGACTTCATGATGGTTCAATTAGATGGATCACTATTCCTAATTTATAGAGGCACACACACTATTTAAATTATAATTTCCATACATGTAATTGAAACAAACTAATGTTTTAGATCATGTGACCAATGCTCCACAACTCAAATATTATATAATTGAAGAATTAATGTACCATCATCAATCTATTTGGGAAAAAATAATTTTGGTTTATGCAGAAACTTTAATTATTCCAATTATTTTATTCTTATAAGAAGTGTTATCACAATATCAAATATAACTATCAAAGCACAAGGAATATGTAACATGCACTGCATACAGAAAGTAAACATGGAATGGAATAATGCATGAAATATAAATTTGTATGTTCCTATAATGATGCATGAGACACTACCTCCCTTCCATACTAGCCAAGTATTAAAATAAATCTATAATAGTAATAAATGTCACAATACATGTATGTCACCAAATAGTGAAATCAGTACAATCGTAACATGAATAATCCAAAAAAACAATTCCCATCCCTATAAATTTTTATTTTACCCCATACTTGGGTTAGATACTTCCAATAACACTCTCATTACCAAATTATAAAACATCCTACTCTACTATCTAATAAGATAAAAGTTAAGACAAAAGGAAAGCTCTGATACCAATTTGTAACATCCTGGACCTGATTCACTCATAAGTAGTTGAACTCGATTGTTCATGTGAACTCAAGCGCGACTCCCCATATTCTAGAGACTATCGAATATAATTGAGGGTCTATGAAGGTATGGTGGGGAGACTATACCATCATGACCAGAGCAATACAATGGTGTGATAAATAATAAATAGAGGAAGCATGATAATGAAAATATAACAATGGAGGAAAATCATCCAGACAAAATAATACATCAATATAAAAGTGGAAACATTTAAAAATGATGATTATGTCATGGAGTTATAAAAAATGAAGTCATACATACAAATATGTATATCAAAATGAAAAAAAGATAAAAAACAATCTCTAATAGCATCACGAGCCAAGGCTCAGTCCCATGCTCCCAAGCTCCCATTCTATAATCAATTAAGTATACAAGATCAGGCACTTTCCCTTGTCCCTACCTATATGCATGAAGTCTTTCTGGGTACTAAAAAATGTCCCAAATAGGGTGTGAGATATACTCAGTAGTCCACCACCTATGGTGTCTATAAAAATCTAGTTTGTGAATATAAAAGCAGTAGTGTAAATATATAGAGATAGGTAGTGTAATAACATGTGTGAAATATTAATCATGTTTGGATCACACTATTCATGGGATGCCTGACCGACCATACATGATTTGTCTCATGCTAGTAATTCTTATACAAGGGACCTACAAGAGGTTAGGGTCTAGCATGTATAACCAAGGTGTACCAATTTAAGTAATCATAAAATTGGACCCAAGGTGAAACTAGGGCATCCAAGTCATAATAATAGTAATGAATGATCCAAGAGGAGTCAAGGAATCCTTAAACTTAGAAGGTTGAGCTAGTTCACAACACATAAACCATGTAACCTATATCAGGGGTCTGAGTGTAATACAAGGGCTACACATGAGGAATTGCACTGGAATAATGTATAACCATGTCCATGGAGAATTTATGCAGTAAATCTTAGGCTAAGTATGATTGGGGCCCAAGGGAAGAATCCAAGGCGCCTATTATATGAGGACATCGATTAAATTCTAGGAGTGTATCAAAGGAACTCTAAATATAAAAATACGAGTCAAGTGAATCATCGGTACTACATCAATGCATTCATGTATAAATAATAAATTAACCAAATTCAAAGGTGGGTATCTCCCTTGATAACAAATCCAATGAATTAGGGTGGCATCCTCTAAGTGCTCAAGGCATTCCCTCAAGATTCCAAGGCCGAGTCAAGTCTGACTAATACTATAATAAGAAAAAGAGGACCATAGTATAAATAGGCACCTTACATTTAATGAAATAACCAAGGTCCATTTGGTAACCATTATAATCCATTCACTTTATATAATTCAAGTCCTTACCTTTTCATTCAAAAATGATAAAGGGCTATATAAGGTATCATAACATTAATAATTTGATTTCAATTTAACAAGATCCAAGCTAAACCTTCTTACCCATTTTTAAAGTGTCAATTAATCCATTTAAATTAATCAAATCATTTGTGGAAGTCAAACCAAACACACTAATGGGTGTTTCAGTTATTAATATATAAAGGGGAACATATCATATGTATGGAACAACTAAATGTGTGTCTCAAGTTGAAGTCATTGACTTCCAATGATAATAATAGGGTCTAATAGAACACATAAATTTTAAATAAAAAACTAATTTATGGCACATTGATTTTATGGTCAAATCATGGGTGAAACTAACATGCAGCACAATAGTGACAATTATAAATCGATAAGACTTTAGGGAAAATTCATAGACAACCTACCTTATGGTGTTAGATTAACCCTCCTCCAGTATCGACCCTTGGTTTGGTCTGAATCATAAGAAAATAAAAAAATAAAAAAATACCCTAAAAATAGGCCATATTATCTCACATAGATATTGTTTTGTAGATGGAGAGATAAACCAAGAAATGAAGAAAATTTATTGAAGCACATACCGATGGTGATCCAATATGACGAACAATATGATAAACGGATTCTGATTGAGGGAGAATGGAAAAATCCTAGAAAGAGTCCAATGGGGAGATCCAACTGGAGGAGGGAGCTGCTATGCATGGTGAAGAAGGAAAAATAGGGTGAGTGTTTAAAATTAAGTAAGGAAAAAATTGTCTTTTCACCCATCTTTAAGATGGTCTATGGTTGGCCAAACCACGTGCCAACTATGCACCAAAACTGTCCAAAGGGAGCCACCCCTCATATGGTTATTTTACATGGTTTGGTCAAACCATTCTCCAACTGTGTGGGGGTAAATGACTAAGTGGCACTAAGGGTGTGGTATAGGTGCATGGGTTTCCAAATTGTGCATAGCCTATGTGGGTCCCCTTTGTAACATGTCTGTATTTTTTCACATGGACATGTGTCCACCCTTGAATGGATTTTAAAACCATGCTCCCTTAGCTATGTGATGCACATTTGAGCTGCACAGTTACAACTAATCATGCACCAACCGTTTTCCTCATACTTCCCCTCCAAAATTTGGAGTTCTAGGCTCTGAACAATCCCCACACACTCTTAAATCCTTCCTTAACCATTTAAGCTCAATTATAATTTTAATAAAGAAGAATCAAAATGAAAACTAAATAGTTCATACCTTGAAATAAAAAAGGGATGTTACACTATAAAATACCTTTTTACACTGTAAATTCCTTATGTTCTATAAGACCCAGTTTCTTTTCGTAAAATCATCGATCCGGATAAATTTAAATCAAGGAATTTTTTTTGGCATATATGATTTTTGTGATATTTAAGCTGCAAAAAAGGTTTTTACACCATAAACCCTTTATCCTAGTAGGTTTTATTTTCCCATCACGTGTGACTCTTCTCTTATTCGGTATCCATATTCCTTGAACCCTATGTTATTCTAGGTGGGTTTGGATGCATCCTCTCCTAGAAAATCACTAATTTTGATGCTCAATCGTCATGGTGGTTACATCATGTATTTCTTGGTATGTGGTCTTTTTTATTCTTTGTTTCCCTTAATCATGACCGTAGAATTGTGCTACATTTTTGAATTTTTTGACCTAGAGGTGACATTTTTTTGATCTTTTCTATATCCATTATGTAATCTTATTATGGAGTCTTAAGCTCATGTTGGTTGTAGTGCAACATGCGAGTTCCTTGATGAATGCGTTGATCTATCCTCTTTGTCAACCATTTCGTTATGGGATTCAATTTTGAGATGCATAAATAATTTTTTGGGCATCTAATGTGGTATCTAATTTCTTTCTAGAATTTTTGTATCCTGTTATGGGTAGTGTTCAACTTGAACTTGAGGCATGTGGTTTCGTATCTAGCCTATGTTGGGTGAAACTTGATAGCTTAGTTTTTTATAAATTGTTTTTAAACAAATTGGCATGATTTATTTATTTGTGTGTGTGCAAATAGGTTTTTGAGAAAAGATGGGTTTCTCCTTGTTTTGGTGAAATAAAAGGTATTTTCAAAGTATTATGAAATGAATTTCTGAAATTATTTTAGAAGAATGGATTTGATGAAGTGATTTGGAAAATGTAGCACATGGGAAGCCTTGGGTACTTAGGAAGACGATATAGTAATAGGACTCATTCATTAATATTTTCAGGAGGTTCATGAATGGGGTGTTCCTCTATTCCCAAGGCCAAGTGTCCTACAGACTTGTTAGACACTCTTGGGGGGGGGGTTCAATTTTGTAATACCCCAACCTGAGATTCACTTAGAACGGTGCCCCGAGCTAGTTTTCCATTGGTCTACAAGCACGTCTCCCTATAAGCTAGAGGCTTCCGGCTAGCAGAGAGGGTCTAATGGTGGTATAATCAGAAGACTATACCCTCATGATCAGAGTAACACAATGGTATACACAATAAAGTAATAACAAAATAAAAATAATAATAGATAAATTGAAGACTCCATCTCTGAAAATCATACTATGTATGTGCTCATCCACTACAACCATACTCCCATGTCGAGTCCTAGTCCATAAATGTAAACGAAACATTCTAGAGTCCTAACCTGCAACCAAGATGTCTATCCAGGTACCAAACGACGACCCGAATAGGGTGTGAGACAAACTCAGTACACCACCACCAACGATATCTACACTAGTCCAGTTTATGAATATAAAATAAGTAGTGCACAAGTATATCAAAATGAAGTAGTAAATAATAAATAAAAACATGTCAGGCTCAAGTTCCTTGAAGACACCAGGATGACCATACATGCTTCGACCTAAGCCTAAATGTCTCTGAAAATGCCATCATGTATATATATATATGCATAAGTAAGAAAAAAATATGAAATTATTTACATGCACTAGTGAGGGTCTAAGGTGCAGTACCAAGGAATCCACATAAGGGGATCATATGTCAATAAGGGATGTCATGCCTAGGGCGACATACCTATCAATCACAATATAAGCGACACCATGCCCAAGGTTCCATATCCATTTATCATAATATAAGGGATACCATTCCTAGGATTATATACCCATTGATCATAATATAAGGGATTCCACACCCAAGATTCCACACCCATCGATCACAATATAAAGGATATTAAACTAAATCAATTTAAGGGTCGTTTTAGTTTCCATGCTATTTCATTTATAAAGTAAGTCAATTCACCCCACCTAGGCTTAGGAGGCCTATCTTGACATCACATTTTTTCTTTTAAACTAATTAAACTACATCACATTTCATATTTATGAAGACATTTCACCACTACGGGTGGTTTTATTATAAAAATAGAGGAATGGTGGTCACACCACTTCCTTTAATTCCACATAATTAAATCATTTAATAATTAAACCAATCAAAATTTCCATTACATTTATCAATAATACAAACAAAATTTAGTGGAATTTTTGTCTTATAGTAAGTGAATAATTCTAATCAATTTAAAGAATCTCACCCAAGGGGTGGACTAGGTTGAAGTTGATAACCTCCAACCGGGTATATACATCACTTAGCATTACCAAAACATGTTTTAAAACAACTAATTAAAGTAATTTTAAATTTTAAGGGAAAAATGTGGAAAGTCTAACGTACAACACAACATCACATTTTATAAAAAATGAAACTTCCAAGGAAAAGAATATAGACCACATAACTCATGATTAGGATAGTCCACTTATCCAATATCAGGCTTTGATTCAAGCTATAATGAGAGAAATCAAATGACTAGATAAATTCTTTTAAAATAGGGAAAAATATACAAAATAATCATTCCATATAGTGAGAGAAAAGGAAATAAGAATCAAGAGGAATCAAGATCTTATTTATATAGTTACAACACAACAAAAAACAAGTGATTTAGAGCTTAGATTATGGAGATACATAGAAGTTTAAAGGAGAAACCAATGGGCGAGTCGAGTGGATTGGGAATGAGAGAATTGAGGGAGAAAGAGGAGGAAGAAAATTAATAAGGACTGAGGGAAAAAATGGTCATTTCACTACTATTTAATGAGGTGCAAGGTTATCCCACACAGTTTGGCTAACCATGTGCCAATCATGTGGCTCATAATATCCAAAATACATACCTCGCATGGTTTAGGATAAATGTGCAACAAATGTGTGGTGCTACTGGTTTAGTGGAACTAACCATGGAGCTAGGTGCACAATTTGTAAAATCATGCACAACCCATGCACCCAGTAATAAAATTTAATGTAGAAATTCCACACAGATTTGAATCCCACCTTTCATGGTTTAAAAAACCACGTGACACCCTTTACAAGGCCACATGGTTTTTTTAATGGGATGAATGGTTTAAACAAACCATTCACCCTATCTGTTTTTCCTAGAAAGAAAGCTTTTGGAGACCAGTGCTCCTGAAACTCATCTAAACTTCCATGATACCTATAAGTATTTAGAACTTATCCAAAAATTACACTTTTAAGCATTAAAACTCTCAAAATTATATTTTGAGCCTCAATTTACAATTTGGAACATCCACCAATATAAAATCCAAATTCCTTTAGAAATTTACTCCCTATGAAAAAACAAGGGACCTTATAATCTTCTCACATTATAATTTCTTGTCCCCAAGAAGCCTTGGGGAACAACGGAAACAAATATTGAATTAATTGGGTTGGGGAATCCACTCAAATAGATATGTTATAGTTACCACAACAAATGAACCTGCAAGAAATACCTTAAACATGCGACACTTAATCTTCTAAACTTGAACCAACACTCATATTCAAATCTGAAACACCAATATGACACATACCCGAGCCTATCTGACCCAAGACATGATCACATCATTGTCTCTTTTCACCATTCAGACTATAGAAATTCCCACCATAGTTTCTAGTCTTAAATGGCCAATTCTAAACCATGGTAATTCCATCATTGGAATTTTCTATGGAAACATGTACTAAGTGTCCTAATGACACTCCTAATTTTTTATCAGCTTACACATGAGGAAACTACCCACGTTCCTTGATTTGATTGTAATAGTTAAACTCTTATCGATCAAGCTCATACTAATTGCGTCAACATTCTCTTGGAAAGACCCGTCCGAACATTATAATTCATCTGTCATAACCTAAAAACATACTAAACATAGTTCCCTATACACCACACACAACTAATAGAGGAACTAAATTAAAACTACCTATAGTTTACTACTTTTGAGAATGATCATCCTAAACTGATGATGCATCATTTAAAACCGAGATCGACATCCTTTATCCCAATTTGTAATGAGATTTTCCCAAGCATGATCACTGAAACCCATACTCAACTTCTGGTGATGTCTCTTAACTAAACCATCTCTTGATCAAAATACATCATCATAATATAACATAGGTACTTATATTATCCCAATCGTGTATCAATGGATTGTTATAATGTACTCTGGGCTTAACAACCTCATCTATATTTTACCCAAATCTTTAATGAAACTCATACCTAAAATTTACCAATGATTCCAACCATACAATAATTACATTTATTTTATGTCATATGAGTTCCAAGATGACCATACAATGATATGTCCCAAAATTCCACGACCCTTCTCACCTAAGGTTCATCTACTAGTGATCGATTCCCCACTACCCACCATAGGAGTATCCTAGTCATCACCCCAATGAATTAATTTCTTGGTTACCATAACCCATGCCTAGATATAATGGATTTTATGGATAAGATAAGAACCATTTCATCCCAAGTTCTAATATAAACGCCACTCATGACTCATTTCCAATTCTTAAGGATGGATCCCATAGAGAGTAATGAATTAAATCATAACGAGGTTCATCATCTTACAATGGCCAATGGTGTACTATGCACCATCTGACCTTCCTTTGAACCACCCCTTAAGCACAAATCTCTAGGAGTAATTTCATCAAACCAAGAAAGGAATTTAGATAGGTAGCTCAGCGTATAACCGATGCATGTTCTCAACTTACTATGAATGATTTAAATATAAGGGGCATGGTCAACTCTAAACTAGGATTGAACTAAATTTTTTATCAATAGGAATTCATAGCTCCCTCCGAGCTACACTCACATAAAACAAGGCTATATTTTACTTTACTAATATCTGACACTACATACCTCTGAAAAATGAATGTCTAGGTCCAAAGACACATTAACTATATAATACTGTTCACTTTAACTCTAGGTTATCTCTCATCATGACACTACCTTTAATTTACCCAAAACTTCGGGTTTCCATGCCAAAAAGTGTCAAGTTAAAAACTATCGATCTTCATCTCACACACGACCACTCAACAACTAGTTATTTAAGTGGAACCTCACATAACTATAATGTACCATTCATATCTCACATAGCATAGTGGGTTAATACCCAGTTCAAGACCCGAATCATACTCCCATGAGTCATTCATTATTGAATCTGAGATGACCATGCTACTTGACCCGTTAGTCTCATTAAAATAGGAGTTCCATTAGACCCCATATTCAAAACATGCATCTACATGTGCCACTTACAATCGAATGAATGATCGCTTCACGGTGTTGTTTCAATATTTCAAGGGTTAATAAAGGATACCAAATTTTAAATTATGCTCTGAAATTTTTTAAAATTTTCTTTATAGTTGCGTACCTTCCACTCAGAAGGATGTGATTTCCATGACCGATGCAACACTCCCCACCTTTGGGGTGTCCTAGTCATTATTTTACTAAAAATAGAAACTCATCCCTAGAAACATGCTCCATCACCACTGAACACAATTCCTACATGTGGAAAATTCTCTTATAACAAGCACTATCATGAGATGATAAATAAACTATCCTCTTATAAGCACACTAGATCAGGTTCACCTTTAGACATATACATGACACTCATTCCAATTCACAACCACACATGTCGCAACATCAAGTGTAAAATTGAAAACTAAATTAGATTTGTAGGGTTATCATACTCGATCTTTTATATAGTGTCATCTCAGATCACTTGGATAACTCAACTTATGATTATCAAATTGAAGCTACAATGCCCGCAATACGATTATTTCACCCAGGACATTCTACTCTGGAGATGAAATATGAACATGTCCTCTATGTACTCATGAATTATTTAAAGTAATCGCAAAACCAAAAGGTTTGAGATATTATACTACCTAGTCTCTCAACTGAATACAGTTTGATGCATCATTATTAAATTGATGGGAAACACGTGTAACATTGCATGGTACTGTGTATAAGAGTATCTTAATAGGCACTACCATTTATTTTAATTTGTGGGACTAATGTCACTACAAATCCTAGAGTCATATTTCCTCACATGACTCTAAACTTGCCAAGGACCTTTTGAGTCATGTATCAGAAAAGATAAAGTATCACATGATAATCGAGGTGACCGACCATGCCCAAGGCATATCTAACCCATTGAAATAGATCATTACTTGATGACCATGCCTTTAACAAGGCTCAACTTACCAAAAAAACACCCGCTTACTTGAGATATTGTTTCATCATTAGGATTACTACTCGGGACAAACAAAACCCAAACAACACCTCATAAATAAAAATACTAATATTACATATTCATTCAATATTTTATATTACTCCCATAATTGATTTTCTAATGAAAATGATTAATTCAGTCAATGTTATTGTTTTCATCCTAAAAATATATAGAGATCTTTGTTTGAATTCATTCAATTACACTATAATTTAATATTTTGATCACATATTTTAAAATACTAATCCAAATTATGTGATTCTTCTTGGTATGTTTTCCTGATTCAAATTATAATAAATCATTCAATTGAAGCTTTGGATAATTTTTCTATTTGAAGGGAAGTATGGACCACACAAGAAGACCCAATGAATCTTCTAATAAAAATGGACCATCTGTGATGTTATATAATATGGGCTTAATCTAGAAGTCTAAATTCATTATGACTCCACCAAAATTCTAGGATATTGCATTAAATCTTTGACAAAAATTTAAATCCCCAACTCATCCAATACATATCCCAATTGATGCATGAAATTCCATCCCACAATTATCTTTAAGATTTGATAACAACCCAAAATTCTTGATGTTTCTCCACTCCCCCACAATTAAGATATTTCATGTCCCTAGACACACAAACACAAAAACATAAAATCATTTTCACTCACCAGTAAATATTTTTTTTTTTTTCACCAATTAGGGTAGGAAATGACTAGTTCACTCATAAATAAATAATTCCACATTAATTTTTTACTATAATCATGTGTCAATACAATTAATTTTTCAGGTTTAAAATTTTAATTGGAAAATGTGGGCACTCAAAACTTACCCCTCTCAAGATAATATAAATTTATTCAAATAAGTTCACTCATTCACCAACCAAAAATGAAAATCATAGAGTTTGTAAGAAATATCAGTTTCCATTACCTATTATAAAGTTTAGAAGAATCAAGAGGTATTTTTAGGTTTTTTAGTGGCAATGGGATGATAGGAATATAATTTCCAAAAAAGAGGAAAAGAGGGGGAAAACACCAACATGGAAAAATAAATTCACAATTTTTAAAATGAGACATGGAAGGTTATAGGAAAAAATATTTTCAAGGGAATGAATGTGTGAAGGAAGAAACAAAAGTGATAGAAAATTGGATAAGGATAAAAATATAAAACATGAAAAAAACACAAAACTTCTCCCAATGAAACAAGAAAAGATAATGCAAGTGTTATTTTTTTCTTTTTTTTAGAAGTTGAACTTGGAATTAATATTACAATCATATCCTAACCAGTCTTTGATCTCCTCATGGAACTAATTTTAATAGTTAAAACAAGATCAAAGGTTGCGGAAGAGTGATTTTTTACCCACCTATAACACAACCCATTATTTTTTTCTTCATTTTTTATATTTTTTTCTTCACTTTTTTTTTCATTTTTTTTGAAAAATTTTCAATAAATATTGTACAAAATGACACAAACATATATACATTTCCAAAACTCAATGAATTACAACCTCTCAAAAATACATAAAATTCAATAAATTATAAAATTAAAACCCATATAGATGTTGGGTGGTACAAGGTTTTTGTCTTATAATGTGGATATCAAGAAAAAGGTTTTTATAAGATCAAAGGGGAATTAAAATAGAGGATCAATGTAAGTGTTATGGGAGGATATTGGATGTTTTTATTCTCATGTGATTTAAAAAATGACACTATCATATTAATGTACGCATGGTAGGGAATTAATTTAAATGGTTTAAAAACTCAAGACTCATAATCATGGGTGAAAAAACAAAAAATGAAAATATGGTCGTAGGTGACCTTGGCATGAAATCTGACATTATTCCTCATGATAGAGGAAGAATCATTTTCTAGTAAAAGATTCGGAATTCAAAATGTATTGGTCCTGAAACAAAAATGTTTATCCAAATTTATGATCAAAATACAAGATGTATGAGATGAAACAAGTATTTAGAGTCCCCAGAATAGTTATAAAAAATTTCAACATTTAATGGTGAGTAATTTTGACTCGTTTTGTTTTATTATATTTCTTTTTTTTAGTTTTTGTTTTTTTAAATACACTACCACACAAAAGATAAAGAGGGAAAAATGGTTTGATGAAGAAAGTGGTAAAAAAATAAGGGTGAAGGTGAGAGTGAAAGAGGAAGCATGATAAAGATAAGGAAAGAGAGAGAGAAGGGGAGAGAGAGAGATAAGGATGAAGAAGAGAGTGATAGGGAGTTAAAGGGGAAGAGGTTCCCCCCAATTTGGATTTTGTGGGTTTCCATATCTATCTAGTGGTGGGTCTACTCAAATAGTTTGGGATTTAGTGGAAGTCAATGCGGTTCTTGAGGTGTGTTTCCTCTTATGGTGATACTTTAACTGATTTCCATTAATCATGAATGTACTTTTAGAAGAAGGGTCTTGGTCTTTTAATGCATCAAATGGGAAAACATTAGTAATAATAAAAGGATCTTCCCAACATGAATTAAGATTACCTGGGTGAAGTTGAAATCAAGAATTTAATAGAATTACATTTTCACCTTCCTAAAATACCTTTCATAGGATGTGTTTTTCATTAAGTACCTTATCCTTTTTTTGTAGAGATTGGAATTATCATAAAAATCAAGTAGAATATCCTCCAGTTAATTCAACTACAACAATATCTATTCACCAGATTTTTCAAAATCAAAATTACAAGTTTTCATATCCCAAAATGAATTATATTGGATTTCAATTGGTAAATAAAATGATTTTCCAAAAACTAGCCTAAAATGAGACATCCCAATGGGTATTTTAAAGGTAGATAGATAAGACCAAAGTGTTTTACTATGTATTTTAGGATAGTATTATCTTATGGTATTAATAATTCTTCTAATAAATATTTTAAATTATCTGTTGGAAAATTTTTCCATGTATTTCTTCGGGGGAGATATGAATTTTTTAACACCCCAAGCTTCTACGGTACGTTTCTCTTTGAATAATGCAATAGATTGCATTGTACGCAACTTCGAGATTCTAACACACCACGACCAATCAAACTAGGCATTATGAATAGTAATACCCAATTTTTGAAATTTTATAAATTTTATCTTTCAAAATAAACTTCATTTTTGGATTTGGAATATCAAAATTAGCTTATGGTGAATTTTTGGTATTTTTCTGAAAACATTCAATTTTTGATGAATAGTGAAAAAACACTACGTTATTTGTTAAAACTGAATTTTTATTTAAATAAATAATTATTTTATTTTAATTTATTTTAGGTCAAAATAGATACATAATACATATATATATTCAACTTAATTTATTGGAGTCATTTTATAATAAATTTAGATATATAAAATTTTATCGAACTATTTACCGTCTTTTACCCACCTCCTAGGAGCATTTGCAAATTTGTATAAAACTTAATTTCACCGCTTCAGTTAGTTTAATTTCAAAAATCTGAGAGACACGGTTAATATCAGTAAGTAAAATGTGGTTCAATAAGGGGAAAATATTTTTTTGGTGAATAGTAACTTTTTTACTTTTATTTACCACGGTTAAAAGTAAATAGGGTAATTAAGGGTAAAAATGATATCATAATTACCCTAAAACATGTCCTAATTCTATTGGATAAGTGTAATTCTACCAAAAACAACCTTAGTAATAAAATATGATCCCCTTTGGTCCACTTGGATTAGATTAGGACATTTATTATTATTTTATTTAAAGAAGAGTTAAAAGTGTTCAATTCAAAGTTTAATAACTAAACCATTTTTAACATAGGTTTATATAGAAGATAAATTAGACTATAAATATTAATTATAAAAATAAAAAGATTTCCTACATAATGGTATTTTATTTATAATTTTTATACATCAAATAATTAAATTTATTTATGACACAATGATGATGTAATAATTACCCTATTAATGAAATATTAAAATAATTGATATTATAAATATCCAAATAAATATAATTTGAGACTTTTAATGAATTAAACTAATTTTATAGGTTAATATTACATGTTAGAGTTTATTAAATAATTTTTTTGAAGTAATAATGCTGTTATGAATTTAACAAAAACAAAATACCAAATAGTGTCAAAATTGACATAAAAGAGTTTTTAAAACAAATATCATATTATTAATTGATATTATATTCATAAAAATCTAAGGTTCATAAAAAGAGAATAAATAATATTTTATATGTCATTAATGAACCACTTGATGTTCTCTTATAAGTTTATAGTAAATTTATTAACCATATAATATAAAAATACAAAGAGACATGGTAAATGTCAAACTATTTAACTAAGAGTTAAATCTAAAAGATAAGGTTAATATGGTGACCCAAACCTATCTAAAATATATTGGTTGAGTTGTTTTCGACCTATCCCTACCTTATCCTCTAAATAAATCATTTTGGATCCATTATAAACCGAAAATTATTTTATTATAAAATAATATTTCAATCTTTTCCAAAGGTGCCCCTCACCCCTCTTATAAAAGGGAACTTCCCATTCTCTTAATTTTACACCTCCAAAACCTTTTGTCTCCGCCAAACCCCACCAATATATACTCCCAAATTTCCTACCTTCATTCTAGAGGCCTTAATTTAGTCATAAAGGAAACCTACGAATCCCTTTTGATCAAATCAAAAGGAAGAACCTGAAGAAAAGGTAAATATTTCATCACCTCTTTCAAGTTTTTTTATTCTTCCACTTCCTCTTTCTTTGTTGTTTCCCTTATAAAATAATAACTCTAGTATCTTCTATATACTGTGATGTTATTATAAAAATGGTACAACCATATTCATTATTCTATCCATCCTATAAATTACAAAGTCACCATAAGTTTGTAGGTACGGATTACCGTCTCCACGTTGTGGTGTAGTTTGTTATTCAAACACTTCATTATTTGGATGGGTATAATAATGAGTATAACTGATGTAAATAATAAATATAACATGTTAATTATTCTGTATATATGATATAACATCCAATTACATACAATTTCTCCATCAATATAATGATATTGTTGCTCGTGCGTACGTACGGATTACTGTCTCCACGACGCAATGAGGTTCATTTCCATGTTCACCATTCAACGATGATTATAAAATATATATCATTAATAAGTATATAATATATGAAATAATAATTATAATATATATATATATATTTATTTATTTACTTACATATATCTTATTCACTTAGTTACGTTCAATACGATATGAAAACGGAAACAATGTTTATGTGTACATACGACCTACCGTCTCCATAAACGGTGTTTTCCATTTTATATATACATCTACTATACATATTTATATTCTAAATATATATGATATAAAAGTCATGTTTTATATTCTGGAATTATTTAAATCATGATCTAAGTGATACAATCAAGAGTAACAAGTTAAAACACGTATGATAAAGAAAGTGATTATTACCCAAAATGTTAATTTAACATAGAAATTATTATTAAATGGGTAGTATAAAGTCACAAATGAATCATGTATTATATCATAAATATTAATATGTTTCTATTATAATTTAATAACATACTACGGTCTTTATACACGAGGTTAAATGTACCCTCGACTAAATAAAAGTGCAAGGTAAAGGTTAATTTCACGATCTCTTTATTATCCGAGGTTGTTTTTACGTAACTATCTTCTGGGAAATATTTATTATCCATGTCCATGTTTCATGAAAGAGTTTTTAATGGGATTTTTAAGGGACTTTTTTACTAAAAAATCATTTTAAATGCTTTAAATATTTATTCTTGTAAATCATTCTCATTAATGTCCATGTTTTCAAAAATGGTTTTAAGGATTTATTTATATGAACATGAATGTTTTTAAAATGTTACTTCCTTTCAAAATTTTCAAAGTGGTATGGGAAACTTTGATTCAAAAATGTATTTAAATGTCTTCCTTTCTAAATTGTGTGACTTTTAAATGTTTTCATGAAAAAGGGATATTTCTCTCAAAAAGTTTTACAAATCATTTTCATCTATATCAATATCATTTTATGGATTTTAAACTTCTTTGATGTTTATTTATTATGATAAAAATCTTCCATATTGTATTAAAGGTTTTGTGATATGTTTGACTATGGATGTGTTATTTTTATACCATTCATGGTTTATGGATAAAGTATTGACATTTAGTATGCTAGTTTTTTTAAAAGTTGGGGCCAAAGCCTCATTTATTATTAAAGCAAAGAAAATACCTCTTTAACTAGGTAGAGGGAGATCCCAAAGTCCTAGTTGTAATTTAGTCCCTTACATTGCCCATAGGCCCAATTTTTTGGCCCAAGACCCATTCTATGAATAGTAATGCTACAGTACTTGCACTGCTATAGTACCCACCACTGCTACAACGCCCTGCCGCCGCTATAGTGCCGCCGCCGCTACAGTTTTCTATAGTATACTAAAGTAACCTAGCCCAATGGGTTTTGAACCCCCATTTTTCATGTAGAATTAAGGGATTCTTACCACTAAGCCAAACCCCAACTAGACATTTCGTATGCTAGTTTTAATAAGAATGTTTATGTTATGTTTAAAAATTTTCATATGAGGAATGTATTGGACTTAGTAAGTGACGGGTGGAGCCTAATATAGCTCCTTGATGCATCGGTAGGTCTCAAGAGATGAACTAGTGTCTTGGCACAAGGCCTTGAAAAAATCTTATTTGTAGTCTTGGCACAAGGCCCTGACTATGTGGTTATGAAGCCTGGCATTTTGCATTCCATCATTATGAAAGTGTCTATTGATATTGCATGTGATTATTCGACTAGTAGAATATCCATGTGAACAAGTAAATGGAATTATTTGATTTTATCTTTGCCATATTATGCTAAAGTTTAAGTTTAAAAGGATTGTTTTAGTCGTACATTTTTTTAAATGTTTATTCTTATTTATGAAAGTTTCCACTATATTGTTATCCTTACTAAGCATCTGATCTCACCCCTTTATATGTTTTATTTTTCCCAGGATGCGAAGAATTATATTATGAATGACCTACAGGGATATTATAAAAGATATGAGTGTGGACTATAGAGACTATTTTGTTGTAGTTTTTTATTTTATAATGTAATGTAAAACTTAAGAATGTATCTAGTATTTATAATGCTACTAAACTAATCGATCTTTCGAGACTTGATATTTTGTGATCATGAAAATGTTATGTAATAATGTACTGACTCTGGGTAACTAGGGTTGGGGTGTTACAGTTAGTATCAGAAGAAGTTTAGTACAAATCTTGGAAGCTATATTTAGAAAAACTCTTATTTGAGAACATTACCCTAAGATAGACTTTGAGGATTAGTATAGAAGAACTTCCTATAATTTTGGTATTGTATAGATTTTTTGAGTTTTCCAAGAAATACATCCTTGTATGGATACAAGCAGGTAGAGACGACTCTAGCACAAATGTACCATGGGGTAAAACCTGAAACACCGCTTTGAGCTAGACTTGAAGGGGAACTGGTGCACGACAACGGGCCTTGCTGCACTCTTGGTTACGACACTCATGAGGGATATGCTTAGGATAATTCTCATTTTTTTACAAACCATTATGAAGGGTTTATGAGTATATACTTCCTTAAAGAAAACATTTTTATGATTATGGATTATATCCATAAAAAGTTCAATTTATGTTAAGTGTTTTACAAGTTTGGAATTATGTATAGCGATTCATAAACTAATCTAGTGTATGAAATTTTTTAGAAATAATGCCTAGTAGAAGAAATGGAAACCATATCAACACACATAATCCATGTATGGATTTCCCTCCTACTCAAGATAATTATAGTAGAGCTGGTGAAACAACTGGTGCTGATCAGCTTATCACCATACTAGGACAACTCACTCTGGTTATGAATAATAACCTTACGTGTATGGAGAACCCTGATCCACAACGTGGAGGATAAATGTTAGAACGCTTCATGAGGAAATAACCACCAACATTCAATGGGATTACAAATCCATTAGTATCTGAGCAATGGATAAATTCATTAGAGAAAATATTTCACGCTTTGGGGAGTAGCGAAAGGGAAAAAGTTGTCATGGTAGTTTATCGTCTCACAGGAGATGCAGATCAATGGTGGTCATTGATTAAGAACACAAAGGAAGATGATGAAGTATAAAATATGGAATGGAGGGAGTTTAAAGAACTTTTCTTAGAAAAATAATTTCCTTTTGACCATCAAGTGGATATAGAAAGACAATTTCTAAGTCTGAGGCAAAAAGAGGATGAGAATGTCGCAAAGTATGAGGATAACTTTACAAGGTTAGAAAGGAATGGTACAGATTATATACATAACCCAAGAAGTAATATTGATCATTTATTTGATTGGTTAAAACCATTTCTCCATTGAGCATTAGTCTCACAATCCTTCTCGTCGTACAAAGATATTGTCTCATGTGTTATCAAGACAGAAAAGGAATTCTCTAAGTCTTAAGACTTTAAAGCAAAGCAAGAGAAGAAGAGATCTGCTAAACACTCCAGAAATAGAAATAAGGGGAAGAAGGGAAAAGTTTAATATCCATCCTGTAGTAAATGTGGGAAGAAACACCCCGGTAATTTCCTGGAGGGAATGGGAGTCTATTACAAGTGTGGTGAAAAAGGCCACCAAGCTTGTGATTGCAAGGGTAAGAAAGTGGATGTTAATGTTGAATGCTAAAATTTTAGAGAAAAAGGGTATTATGAAAATGAATGTCCTAAGTTCCAAGAGAACTTACCTCAAAAAAGGACAAGGGAGCAAGGCCAAGCTTATGCGATCACTACTGCTGAGGTTGAATCTTCGAAAGACATGGTGGCAGGTAATTTAATGGTTTCCTCAAGTTTATCCAATTCTTTATTTGATTCTATATCATCGTATTATTTCATATCTTCCCATTTTTCTAATAAAATTAGATATTTTTAATTTGACTTAAAAAGGGAGTTTTTAGTCAAAAAACCTAAGGGAAGTATCATCACAACAAAGTTTTGTGAATTAGTTTCCATTAGGGCATATAAATGTTCTTTATCTATTGATATCATCGTCATACCCATGATTGAGTTTGATATAATCCATGGTATGGATTGGATTTCAGACTATGATGAAAAAATTTATTGTAAGAAGAATGGGGTTACAATTTTCTTTGATGATAATAAGTACCTTATCTTTAGAGCAGAAACGTCACCACCTAATTCTTATCTAGATTAACCCCCAATAGCTATACTAAATTCAATTATTGGGGAGGATGAGAATTAAATAATTATGGGAGAGGAAAAGAATGTTCGAATAGAGGACGTACCTATTGTGCTAAAATATGTTGATGTGTTTCCATAGGATTTACCTAGACATACTCCAGAATGAGAAATTGAGTTTTCCATTGATTTAATTCATGGTACAAGGCCCATATCAAAGACACCTTATAGAATGGCCATTATAAAATTAGTGGAACTAAAGAAACAACTAGTGGAATTGAGTAATGAGAGATTTATTTTCCCTAGTGTTTCTCCATGGGGATCCCCTATCCTTTTTGTTAAGAAGAAAGACGGATCTATGAGGTTGTGCATTGACTACATGGAGATCAATTCTATAACAATAATGAACAAGTATCCCCTACCTCGCATTGATGATTTATTTGACCAAATTCATGGAGCTCAATATTTTTCAAAGATCGACCTTCAATATGGATATCATCAGTTGTGTGTGAAGAAGGAAGACATTCCAAAAACAACATTTTGAACCAGGTACGGGCATTACAAGTTTACAGTAATGCCTTTTAGGCTGACTAATGCACCCACTGATTTCATGGATCTAATGAACAAAGTTTTCAAGGAATATCTTGGTGACTTTGTAGAGGTATTTATTAATGATATCCTGGTATACTCCAAAATCTATGAAGATCATGAAAATCACTTGTGAACTATTTTGAAAACCCTCAGAAGAAATGAATTATACGGAAAGTTTAGAAAGTGTGAATTCTGGATTCAAGATATTTATTTTCTTGGCCATATTTTCTCTAAGGATGGAATATCTGTTGATCCTTTAAGGACCAAGGCAATCCAAGAATGTCCAGCACTGACAAGTATAATTGAGGTACACAGTTTTATTGGTTTAGCAGGTTATTATCAGTGTTTTTTCTAGAATTTTGCCCGATTGTCTAACCCATTAACCAAGCTCACACGTAAAGGGGATAAATTTGTTTGAAAAAAAGAGTGTGAAGAATTTTTTGAAGAACTGAAGAGAAGATTAGTCAATGATCTTATCTTGACTCTACCATCATGGAACGATGGGTTTGTTATTTATAGTGATTCTTTAAAGAAAGGACTTAGTTATTTCCTTATGGAGAATGATAGGGTTATTTCCTATGCATCATGACAACTAAAAATTCATGAGAAAAACTATCCTACTCATGATCTTGAGTTAGCAGCTGCAATATTTGCTGTGGAAATATGGAGACACTATCTCTATGGAGAAAAATGTGAGATTTATACTGATCACAAGAGTTTGAAGTATATTTTCTCACAAAAATAACTCAACATGAGGAAAATGCGATGAATTGAACTAATAAAGGATTATTATTGCACAATACACTACCACCCGAGGAAGTAAAATAAGGCAGCAAATGCTTTAAGCAGAGAGTATCATGGAGTTTTGAACAAGATGAGAGTTGAAAGGGATCCTATTTTCATGGATCTAGTAAAGATGGATATGGGAATTACCATGGAAGGTTAAACATCAATAATTTTTCAAATGGTTGAAAAACCATCTTTACTAGAAAGGATAAAGAGTTCTTAGACTGATGATGAGGAGTTTCAAAAGAAGATTAAAGCTGTGAATGATGGGAGATTGAGTGACTTCATATATGAAGATGGAATTTTGAAATTTGGGAAGATACTTTGTGTTCTCAATATACCTGTTCTAAAAAGAGAATTGTTGGATGATGCTCATAACTCCAATTTATCTATACACCCTGGGAGAACCAAGATGTATAGAGATTTGAAAGAACAATTTTGGTGGGACCACATGAAGAGGGAGATTGCTGATTTTGTGTCAAGATGTATGGTTTTTCAACAAGTGAAAGCTGGAAGGCAACATCCTGCAGGAGTCATGCAACCTCTTCCCATACCTGAGTGGAAGTGGGATAATATTACGATGAACTTTTTCACGAGGCTACCAAAGACTCCTAGAAGGAATGATACAAAATGGGTCATTGTTGATCATCATACCAAGTCATCACATTTTCTTGCTATAAGAGAAGATTTACCAATTGAACGTATGGAAAGACTATATATTAATGAAGTTGTAAGACTTTATGGAGTACCCCTATCGATTGTTTCTGATCGTGATCCCCATTTTACATCCAGATTCTGGAAAAGTATTTAGAAAGCCCTGGATACTGAACTTTTTTTGAGCACTACCTACAACCCTCCAACCGATGGACAATCAAAACAGATTATTCAAACCTTATAAGACATGTTGAGATCTTGATCACTTGACTTTCAAGGTATGTGGGATCAATATTTACCTATGGTAGAATTTTCTTATAACAATAGCATCCATTCAAGTATTCAGATGTCACCATATGAAGCGTTATATGGAAAGAGATGTCGCACACCAACTTGATGGGATGATGTTGGTGAAAGAAAACTTGTAGGCCCTGAACTTGTTGAGGAGACGATGGAAAAGGTGAAGGTTATCTAAACCCACATCAAAGTAGCCCAAAGTAGGTAGAAGAGCTATGCCGATAACCGGAGGAAGTATTTAGAATTTCAGGTAGGAGATTATGTTTTCTTGAAGGTATCTCCATGGAAGGGAGTTATACGTTTTGGTAAGAAGGGTAAATTGAGTCCTAGGTACATCGGACCTTTCTAAATTCTAGAACGAATTGGAGTTGGGGCTTATCATTTGGAAATGCCTCTAAGCCTCTCCAAAGTTCACGATGTATTCCACGTATCACTGTTGTGAGAATACATGCCTGAACCAATGCATGTACTCACCTCTAAGGAAATTGAATTGGAACTTGATCTGTCTTATTGTGAAGAGCCTGTCAAAATTCTTGATACCAGAGAACAAGTGTTGAGAAACCGTACAACTCATCTGGTGAAAGTTCTATGGAGAAACCATAAGATGGAAGAGGCAACGTGGGAACCTGAGGAACTTATGATGAAGAACCACATGAATCTTTTTGTGCAGTAGTATTATAGAAATTTCGAGGTTGAAATTATTTTAAGAAGGGAAGAATGTAACACCCCAAGCTTCCATGGTACATTTCCCTTCGAATAATACAATAGCATGCATTGTATGCAACTTCGAGATTCTAACACACCGCGACCAATCAAACTAGGCATTATGAATAGTAATACCCACTTTTTGAATAGATACATAATACATATATATGTTTAACTTAATTCATTGGAGTCATTTTATAATAATTTTAGATATATAAAATTTTATCGAACTATTTACCGTCTTTTAACCACCTCCTAGGAGCATTTGCAAATTTGTATAAAACTTAATTTTATGGCTTCTGTGAGTTGAATTTCAAAAATCTGAGAGACATGGTTAATATTAGTAAGTAAAATTTTGTTCAATAAGATGAAAATAATTTTTGGTGAATAGTAACTTTTTACTTTTATTTACCATGGTTAAAAGTAAATAGGGTAATTAAGGGTAAAAAGGATATCATAATTACCCTAACACATGTCCAAATTATATTGGATAAGTGTTATTCGACCAAAAACAACCTTAGTAATAAAATATGATCCCCTTTGGTCCATTTGGATTAGATTAGTACATTTATTATTATTTTATTTAAAGAAGAGTTAAAAGAGTTAAAATCAAAGTTTAATAACTAAACCATTTTTAATATAGGGTTATAAATAAGATAAATTCGACTATAAATATTAATTAGAAATATAAAAATATTTCATACATAATGGTATTTTATTTATAATTTTTAGACATTAAATATTTAAATTTATATATGACACAAGGATGATGCAGTAATTACCTTATTAATGAAAGATTAAAATAATTGATATTATAAATATCCAAATAAATCTAATTTGAGACTTTTAATGAATTTCACTAATTTTCTAGGTTAATATGATATGTTAGCATTGATTAAATGAATTTTTTTGAAGTAATAATGCTGTTATTAATTTAAAAAAAATAAAATACCAAATAGTGTCAATATTGACATAAAAGAGTTTTTAAAACAAATATTATATTATTAATTGATATTCTATTCCTAAAAATATACGGTTTGTACAAAGGTATTAAATAATATTATATATTTCCTTAATGAACCACTTTATGTTCGCATGGAATAATTTTATTAACCATATAATATAAAAATACAAAGAGACATGGTAAATGTCAAACTATTTAACTAAGAGTTAAATCCAAAAGATAAGGTTAATATGGTGACCCAAAATAGTCTAAAACCTATTGGTTGAGTGGGTTTTGACCTATATCCACCTTATCCTAGAAATAAAACATTTTTTATCCATTATAAACTGAAAATTATTTTATTATAAAATAATATTTCAATCTTTTTTTAAGGTTCCCCTCACCCCTCTTATAAAAGGGCACATCCCATTCTCTTAATTTCACACCTCCAAAGCCTTTTGGATCGGCCAAAACCTTCCCAAATATCCTCCCAAATATCCTCCCTTCATCCTATAGTCCTTACTTTAGTCATAAATCCAACCTAAGAGCCCTTTTGATAAAATCAAAAGGAAGAACCCGAAGAAGAGGTAAATATTTCATCACCTCTTTCAAGTTCTTTTCTTCTTCCACTTCCTCTTTCTTTGTTGTTTATATTATAAAATAATAAATACAGTATATTATTTATAATGTGATGTTATTATAAAAATGGTACAACCATATTCATTATTCTATCCATCCTATAAATGAAAAAGTCACCATAGGTACGTACGTACGAATTACCGTCTCCACGTCGTGGTGTAGTTTGTTATTCAAACACTTCATTATTTGGATGAGTATAATAATGATTATAACTGATGTAAATAATAAATATAACATTTTAATGATTCTGTATATATGATATACCATCTAATTACATACGATTTCTCTATCAATATAATGATATTGTCGCTCGCGCGTACGTACGGATTACCGTCTCCACGACGCGATGAGATTCATTTCTACGTTCACCATTCAACGATGATTATACAATATATATCATTAATAAGTATGTAATATATGAAATAATAATTATACTGGATATATATATATATATTTATGTACTTACATATATCTTATTCACTTAGTTCCGTTCAATACGATATGAAAACGGAAACAACGTTTATGCGTACGTATGACCTACAGTCTCCATGAACGGTGTTTTCCATTTCATATATACGTCTATTATAAATATTTATATTCTAAATATATATGATATATAAATCATGTTTTAAATTCTCTAAGTATTTAAATCATGATCTAAGTGATACAATCAAGAGTAACAAGTTAAAACACAAACAATAAAGAAAGCGATTATTACCCAAAATGTCAATTTAACATGGAAATTATTATTAAATGGGTAGTATAAAGTCATAAATGAATCATGTATGATATCATAAATATTAATATGGTTATTTTATAATTTAATAACATACTACGGTCTTTATACAGAATTTTAAACATACCCTTGACTAAAGAAAAGTGCAAGGTAAGGGTTAATTTCACTATCTCTTTATTATTCGAGGTTGTTTTTACGTATCTTATGGGAAATATTTATTATCCATGTCCATTTTTCATGAAAGAGATTTTAAAGGGATTTTTAAGGTAATTTTTTACTAAAATATCATTTTAAATGTTTTAAATATTTATTCTTGTAAATCATTCTCATTAATGTCCATGTTTTCAAAAATGGTTTTTAAGGATTTATTTATATGGACATAAAAGTTTTTAAAATGTTAATTCCTTTCAAAAGTTTAAAAGTGGTATGTGAAACTTTGATTCAAAAATTTCTTTTAATGTCTTCCTTTCTAAATTTTCTAAATTTTAAAGGTTTCCATGAAAAAGGGATATTTCTCTCAAAGAGTTTTACAAATCATTTTCATCTATGTCAATATCCTTTGATGGATTTTAAACTTGTTTGAAGTTGATTTATTATGATACAAATATTTAATATTGTATTGAAGGTTTTGTGATATGTTTGACTGTGGATGTGTTATTTTTATACCATTCATGGTTTATGGATAAAGTATTGACATTCCATATACTAGTTTTAATACAAATGTTTATGTTATGTTTAAACCTTTTCATATGAGGAATGCATTGGAATTAGTAAGTGGAGGGTGAATGTAACACCCGAGACTTTTATGTTATCAAAGGAATCTTTTTCTACACAACACTTGCTTGGCTTACTTTACACGCAATCGCGACCTTCCTCGATAGCTTGCGTCGTACACAATACCGAGTTTCACTAAACAACAATATGCTATTAAAACTAGCCGTTATAAATAGTAATAACCACTTTTTGAAATTTTATAAATTTTATTTTTCAAAATAGACTTCATTTTTGGACTCAGAATATCGAAATTAGCCTAGGGTGAAATTTTGGTATTTTTCTGAAAACTTTCAATTTTTGATGAATAGTGAAACCACTAAGTGGTAGGTTAAAAACTGAATTTTGAATAAAACTTAATTTTACCGCTTCTGTGATTGGAATTTCGAAAATCCGAGAGACAGGGTTAATATCAAGGACTAAAATGCGGTTCAATGAGATGAAAATAATTTTTTGGTGAATAGTAACTTTTTACTATTTTTACCACGGTTAATAGTAAATAGGGTAACTAAGGGTAAATATGATATTAATATTACCCTAACACATGTCCTAATTCTATTGGACAAGTGTAATTCGACCAAAAACAAACTTAGGAATAAAATATGACCATTTAGGCCCACTTGGATTAGATTAGGACATTTATTATTAATTTATTTAAAGAAGGGTTAAAATAGTTAAAATCAAAGTTTAATAAGTAAATCATTTTTAATATGGGGTTATACATAAGATAAATTCGATTGTAAATATTAATTAGAAAGCTAAAAAGATTTCCTACATGATGGTAGTTTATTTGTAATTTTTAGACATCAAATAATTTAATTTATTTATGACACAAAGATGATGCAGTAATTATCTTATTAATGAAATATTGACAAAATTGATAATATAAATACCAAAATAAATGTAATTTGAGACTTTTTATGAATTCCACTAATTTTCTAGGTTACTATGATATATTAATGTTGATTTAATCAACTTGGTTCGAACATATAATTCTGTTATGACTTTCACAAAAATCATATATCAAATAGTGTCAAAATTGACACAAAATAGTTTTTAAATCAAATATTATATTATTAATTGTTATTTTACTCCTAAAAATCTAAGGTTCGGCCAAATGACTTAGATAAGGATATATATATTAATAATAAACAATTTGGGGATCGTTTGGCATGTTATAGTAAGTGTATTAACCATATAGTGAAAGAAAACAAAAAGACACGGTAAAAGTTAAATTAATTAACTTAGAGTTAAATCTAATTGATAAGGTTAAAATAATACCCCAAACTTGTCTAAATCCTATTGGTTGATAGGATTTCGACCCTTCCCCACTTTATCTTCTAAATAAGACCCTTTGGAACCATTATAAACCGATTTTGAATTTAATATAAAATAATATTTTGAGATATTCCTAAGGTGCCCCTCTCCTCCCTTATAAAAGGGCACCTCCTCCCCCTCCTCCTCACACCAAATTGAGCACTCAAGCTCGGCCAACCCCTGCCATTTTCTCCTCTACACTTCCCTAGAATAATCCTAGAGGTCCTGGTCTTCTCCAAAGACCAATCTTAGTTCCTTAAGTGGAGGATTCAAAGAGGCGTTCCAAAGAAGAGGTAATATCCATTACCGATCTTTTCAATTTCTTTCTTCTTCAACTTCTTCTTCTTTAGTTGTTTCATGATAAAGTAATAACATCAGTATTACTTACATACTGATATGTTATTATAAATATGAAACAACCCTAATTCACCTTCTATCCATCCTACGGAAAAATGAAATCACCGCGCGTGCGTACGTACGGAATACCGTCTCCACGCCGTGGTGTAATCTATTTTCCACCATCACCTTACAAGGATGGGTATAATGGTGTAATGAGTAACTATATATGATTATTATGAAGTAATATTGATACTGAAATAATATATATATACTCCAATACAATTCCACGATCATAGGAACGATATCATCACTCGTGCGTACGTACGGAATACCGTCTCCACGATGTGATGCGACTCGTTCTACATGATCTTCATTTCATAATGATTATATAAATGAATTGAATGAATGAATATGGTATATACTACACTAATACCATTCTGGAAATGAATTATCTATAACCTAAAGATAAGAATAAGAATTTATTCGACAAAACACGCATAAGAACAAAAAGTTATAAAGACCCGAGTAACAAGTAACAATGAAATATTACTAACAAGAAGCTAATAATATGACCATATATGATCTCATATCAATATGTATGATTCTGGAATAAGTCAATAACATTATTTAAACCATTATACAGGAGCTTCGGACACGAACAAAGCAAATCGGACCTAAGGTAAGGGAAATATCACAATCTCATTTTTATCCGAGATTGTTTGTACTTTGGTATTTACTGGGGTGTATTTTATCATCCACATCCATGTTTCATCAATATGTAATATTATTTCCATCCACCTACAATTGTTTAAATCCATTTTTACCCTTCGGTGAGTTTTTAGTAATATGTATGAAAGGAATCTTTTGTCGTTTTTCGTACGAGGTACTTTTTGACTTTTCCGACAAAAGTACGAAGAATGTTTTTTTTAACTTATATGGCATGAATGGATTTTTAAAACAAAATTTCCAAGAATCTTCCTTTACAAGTTTTCAAGTTTATTTTTAATCAAATTATTTTATTTTAAAGTCGTATGACATGTTATGAAAGGAAAAATGTTTTTAAAGAAGAAAGGATATTTTCCTCAAGAATGGAGTTCAAGTGTTTTATCAAAATTATTTTCCATCTAAGATAATAAAGGGTTCTGTTTTAATCCCTATTATTACATTGGTTTGATTATGTTGTGATGGAAATATTTTTATGAATTCCTTTATCTTATATGAATTGTTTTATGATGTCATGTTGTTTAAGAATCCCATTTTTATTACATGGGTTACGCTATGATGTATGGTTTATGATTATGTGGCACACATAAGAAAGGATTCATTATGAGATGGGTGGGACCTATATCTCCCTCCAATGCATTGGGTAAAGATTTTATATCTCATGAGATAGACATGGCTGGAACGGAAGGTTATTTCGGTTCAGTGATACAGGACTGAAACGAGGAGTGAACTCGGTTCAGAAAGGGACTTTGTCCACTAAGATAGTCTTGGCAATGAGTCATGACTAACAAGAAATGATTTTCCATGATTATGTGTGCATGCCACAAAGTTTCAAGTTTTATGTTATGATTATGGGGATCTCATTTTCACTTCTATGATTTATTCCATGTTAAGATATTATGATCTCTTTTGCAGGTTTTGATTTTCAAAAAGATATGATATGATTTTTATTTCCTTTATTTGCCCTTGCTGAGCATTTGAGCTCACCCTTTTATGTTTTCTTTTCCCCAGGTCAAGAAGATGGATATTAAGTAGAATATGCTAAAAGGGACCCTAGATATGATGAAATAAATGGGAGACACTGTAGAAGATTTATGAACCAGTTGTTTATGTTTCCCAGTTTCTAAAGACACTATACCTATACGGTCCTTTGTGGTTTTGTCATATGTTGTAATAAGTGTACTTCAATTTTGAAGTATTAACAATGTATGTAAAGTATGGGTCGTTATAGTTGGTATCAGAGGAAAGGTATAGTCAACCTTTGGAAACTAGGATGTGAAAGCCTTAGTAAGAACCCTAAGGATAAGTCTAAGCATAGAACACAATCTTAGTGTTTTAGAAATGGCCTTGAATAACCTAGGATAAGACCTTAAGCATGAAAATTTTATTCTTGAATTATGTGGTTTCCTATTATAATTAGTGTTGCTCACACTATTCTTCTTGGTTTTAGTCAATGGCTGGAACCCGAAGGAACCGTGTTAATGCGGAATGCGATGGGCAATGCAATGATTGTCCCCCTGAGCAACCAAACGATATGGGAGCTGGAATGCAAAATCTTGTAGCCATGCTCACACAACTTTCTCAAGCTATGAATCATGCAGGATTTCCAAACGAACAAAGGAGGGAGCAACATTCTGTTGAATCCTTCATGAGGCAGCGTCCACCATCTTTCAGCGGGTCTACTGATCCATTAGTTGCTGAACAATGGATTAGTACTACTGAAAAGATATTTTCAGTTCTTCAATGTTCTGAGCATGATAAAGTCATCCTAGCAGTGTATCGTTTGGAAGGAGATGCGGATCAATGGTGGAATCTTGTTAAGAATACGAGGCAAAGGGATGAAATTGAGTCTATGGAATGGGACGAGTTCAAGAACTTATTTTTCAATAAGTACTTCCCTCGTATTCTCCGAACAAATATGGAGAAAGAGTTCCTTGAACTGAAGCAAAGGGATGATGAATCTGTTAGTACCTATGAAGCAAATTTTACAAGACTTGCAAGGTACGCTTCTGGTATTATTATCCAACCTGAGAGTAAGATCGATCGATTCTTTAGTGGCTTAAAACCAAGTCTTCGAAGGGCGTTAGCCATAAGGGACTTCAATAGCTATGAGGAAATTGTTCGATGTGCTCTCAAAGTCGAGATGGAGATTGGAGTAACCCATCAGTCACATGGGTTTGATAAGAAGAGGAAGATGGAATTCAAAGAAAAATCTAAAGAGCACACGGAAAAGAAGATGAACTTTCCCTTATGCTCAAAGTGTGGAAAGAAACATGGAGGGAGTTGTCTTAAAGGGACAAGTAAATGTTTTAAATGTGGAAAGGAAGGTCATCGGGCATTTGAATGCCGTGATAATGGGAAGAATATGTCTAATGATGCAAACAAAGGAAGGGATACACAGAATGAACCTGCTACACTTCAATGTTTCAAGTGCAAGGAGATGGGGCATTATGCCAATCAATGCCCAAATCCAAGGGTTGATGATGATGGTCGACGTCAACAAACTCTTAAGGCTAAAGACAAAGGAAAGTCACATGCAATTTCTATCAGCGAGGTGGAGTACGATAACGATGTGGTGAAAGGTACACTTACCATCCACTCTAAAGTAGCAAATGTTTTATTTGATTCTGGATCCACCCACTCTTTTATTTCTAAAAAATTTTCTAAGGGTATCACCGTATTACCTCAACAATTAGATGTTGAGTTAGCTGTGACAACACCTAATGGCACATCAATCGCATCGGAAGTTTATAATTCTTCTCCGATCGAAGTTTGTGGGAAAGTGCTTCCTGCAAATCTTGTGATCCTTCCTTTAGTGGAATTTGATGTGATTCTTGGCATGGATTGGCTTTCTCTACATGGAGCTCATATCAATTGCCAAAGAAGGGAAGTCACATTTCATATTCCAGATCAATCTACGATCGTATACCAATGCAAGGATGAACATAACCTTCCAGTGGAAATTTCTTCCATCTTATGGGTATTGATTCCACTAAATTAAGGTTATTTATCTCAAATGGTTGGTGAGAAACTCACGATTAAGAATATGCCCATTGTACGAGAGTTTAATGATGTCTTTCCGGAGGAATTGCCGGGTCTTCCACCAAATCGTGAAGTTGAGTTTTCAATAGAACTCGTACCGGGTGCTTTGCCTATTTCAAAGACACCTTATAGAATGGCCCCAATTGAGTTGCAGGAATTGAAGAAGCAACTCCAAGAGAATCTTGATAAGGGATTCATATGCCCTAGTGCGTCACCTTGGGGAGCACCTGTTCTATTTGTTAAGAAGAAAGATGGATCAATGAGACTCTGCATTGATTATCGAGAACTTAACAAGATCACCATCAAGAACAAATATCCTCTCCCACGCATTGATGAATTATTTGACCAACTACGCGGAGCTCAATACTTTTCCAAGATTGATCTTCGTTCAGGGTATCATCAATTAAGGGTCAAAAGGGAGGATATACCAAAGACGGCTTTCCGTACAAGGTATGGACACTATGAATTTATAGTGATGCCATTTGGTCTTACTAATGCCCCTGCTATCTTCATGGATCTAATGAATAGAGTTTTTAGAGACTATCTTGATCAATTTGTGGTAGTCTTTATAGATGATATTCTTGTCTATTCAAAGAGCAAGGAAGAGCATGAAGATCACTTGAGAATTATATTGAAGACCCTGAGAAAGGAGAAGCTTTATGCCAAATTTACCAAGTGTGAATTTTGGCTTCAAAAAGTTGCATTTTTGGGTCATATAATCTCAAAAGAGGGGATATCTGTGGATCCAGCAAAAACAGAGGTTATCGAAAGATGGTCAAGACCAACAACAGTAACTGAGATCCGAAGTTTTCTTGGTTTGGCTGGATATTATCGACGTTTTGTAAAAGATTTTTCACGATTATCTAATCCAATCACCAAGTTGACTCGGAAGGGAGTTAAGTTTGTCTGGACAGAGGAATGTGAAGAGAATTTCAAGGATTTGAAAAGAAGGTTATCCAGTGCACCTGTGCTCACACTGCCTTGTAGTGGAGAAAGGTTTGTGATCTACAGTGATGCATCCAAGAAGGGATTGGGGTGTGTTCTTATGCAAAATGATATGGTGATAGCTTATGCCTCACGACAGTTGAAAATCCATGAGCAAAATTACCCAACACATGATTTGGAGTTGGCTGCGGTAATCTTTGCATTAAAGATTTGGAGGCATTACCTTTATGGTGAAAGGTGTGATATTTATACTGATCATAAAAGTTTAAAGTATATTTTCACACAAAAGGAGTTGAATATGCGTCAAAGAAGATGGTTGGAGCTGATTAAGGATTATGACTGCTCAATCCATTACCACCCTGGGAAAGCAAACAAGGTGGCAGATGCATTAAGTCGACAAGACCATGCTAGTTTATCCATGATGAGGATCACAAAAGATCCAATATTTATGGATTTACAAAGGATGGATCTTGGAATTATAATGGAAGGGGAAAAATCTTATCTTTCTCAAATGAATGTTCAACCATCTATACATGTGAAGATTAAAGAGGCACAGAAAGAAGATGTCGAGTTACAAAAGAAGGTGAGAAATGTTCCTGAATTCAACCTTGATTGTGATGGGATAATAAAGTTCAGGAATCGGGTTTGTGTTCCTCCCATCCCCGAATTAAAGAAAGAGCTGCTGGATGAGGATCATAGTTCTTCATTCTCTATTCATCCTGGAAGCACGAAGATGTATAGGGACCTGAAAGAGTACTTCTGGTGGGATGGCATGAAAAGAGATGTTGCTGAATATGTCTCTCGATGCTTGGTTTGTCAACAAGTTAAAGCTGAGAGACAGAAGTCTAAGGGGATGTTACAACCATTACCCATACCCGAATGGAAATGGGAAAACATCACTATGGACTTTGTCACAGGACTTCCTAAAACATCCAAAGGCAATAATGCTATCTGGGTCATAGTTGATCGTCTTACAAAGTCTGCACACTTCATTGCTATTAGAGAGGATTTCTCTCTAGATCAGGTTGCCAGGATATATGTAAAGGAAGTGGTAAGATTGCATGGAGTACCACTTTCTATTATATCTGATCGAGATCTGAGATTTACCTCGAAGTTCTGGAGAAGTCTTCAGCATACTCTGGATACAGAGTTGAGTTTCAGCACTGCTTATCATCCCCAGACAGACGGTCAGTCTGAGAGAACAATTCAAACCCTAGAAGATATGTTGAGAGCTTGCTCTATGGATTTCAAAGGAGGTTGGGATCAACACCTACCTTTAGTAGAATTTTCTTATAATAATAGCTTTCACTCCAGTATTCAGATGGCTCCTTATGAAGCTCTCTATGGAAAGAAATGCAGGACTCCAACTTGCTGGGATGAAGTTGGGGAAAGAAAGCTATTAGGACCTGATCTCGTTGATGAAATGGCAGAAAAGGTCAGATCTATTCAACAACACATAAGAGCAGCTCAGAGTCGACAGAAAAGTTATGCCGACAACCGAAGAAAAGACCTAGAGTTTGAAGTGGGTGATAAAGTGTTCTTACGAATATCTCCCTGGAAGAGGGTTATGAGATTTGGAAAGAAGGGGAAGTTGAGCCCTAGATATATCGGTCCTTTTGAAATACTGGATCGTGTTGGGAAGGTAGCTTACCGATTGGCGCTTCCACCGAATCTCTCTCAAGTTCACGATGTGTTCCATGTATCTCTCCTGAGAAAGTACATACCAGATCCTTCACATGTACTCAGCTCAGAAGTTTTACCGCTGGAGCAAGATCTTTCTTATGAAGAACAGCCGATAGAGATTCTGGATCGTAGCGAAAAAGTCCTAAGAAACAAGACCACTCGCTTGGTGAAAGTTTTATGGAGGAACCACCAACTTGAAGAAGCTACATGGGAGCTTGAGGATATGATGAGGGAGAAGTATCCTCATTTGTTTGTTACAAAGTGACGAATTTCGAGGGCGAAATTCTTTTTAAGGGGGGTAGAATGTAACACCCGAGACTTTTATGTTATCAAAGGAATCTTTTTCTACACAACACTTGCTTGGCTTACTTTACACGCAATCGCGACCTTCCTCGATAGCTTGCGTCGTACGCAATACCGAGTTTCACTAAACGACAATATGCTATTAAAACTAGCCGTTATAAATAGTAATAACCACTTTTTGAAATTTTATAAATTTTATTTTTCAAAATAGACTTCATTTTTGGACTCAGAATATCGAAATTAGCCTAGGGTGAAATTTTGGTATTTTTCTGAAAACTTTCAATTTTTGATGAATAGTGAAACCACAAAGTGGTAGGTTAAAAACTGAATTTTGCATAAAACTTAATTTTACCGCTTCTGTGATTGGAATTTCGAAAATCCGAGAGACACGGTTAATATCAAGGACTAAAATGTGGTTCAATGAGATGAAAATAATTTTTTGGTGAATAGTAACTTTTTACTATTTTTACAACGGTTAATAGTAAATAGGGTAACTAAGGGTAAATATGATATTAATATTACCCTAACACATGTCCTAATTCTATTGGACAAGTGTAATTCGACCAAAAACAAACTTAGGAATAAAATATGACCATTTAGGCCCACTTGGATTAGATTAGGACATTTATTATTAATTTATTTAAAGAAGGGTTAAAATAGTTAAAATCAAAGTTTAATAAGTAAATCATTTTTAATATGGGGTTATACATAATATAAATTCGATTGTAAATATTCATTAGAAAGATAAAAAGATTTCCTACATGATGGTATTTTATTTGTAATTTTTAGACATCAAATAATTTAATTTATTTATGACACAAAGATGATGCAGTAATTATCTTATTAATGAAATATTGACAAAATTGATAATATAAATACCAAAATAAATGTAATTTGAGACTTTTTATGAATTAAACTAATTTTCTAGGTTACTATGATATATTAATGTTGATTTAATCAACTTGGTTCGAACATATAATTCTGTTATGACTTTCACAAAAATCATATATCAAATAGTGTCAAAATTGACACAAAATAGTTTTTAAATCAAATATTATATTATTAATTGTTATTTTACTCCTAAAAATCTAAGGTTCGGCCAAATGACTTAGATAAGGATATATATATTAATAATAAACAATTTTGGGATCGTTTGGCATGTTATAGTAAGTGTATTAACCATATAGTGAAAGAAAACAAAAAGACACGGTAAAAGTTAAATTAATTAACTTAGAGTTAAATCTAATTGATAAGGTTAAAATAATACCCCAAACTTGTCTAAATCCTATTGGTTGATAGGATTTCGACCCTTCCCCACTTTATCTTCGAAATAAGACCCTTTGGAACCATTATAAACCGATTTTGACTTTAATATAAAATAATATTTTGAGATATTCCTAAGGTGCCCCTCTCCTCCCTTATAAAAGGGCACCTCCTCCCCCTCCTCCTCACACCAAATTGAGCACTCAAGCTCGGCCAACCCCTGCCATTTTCTCCTCTACACTTCCCTAGAATAATCCTAGAGGTCCTGGTCTTCTCCAAAGACCAATCTTAGTTCCTTAAGTGGAGGATTCAAAGAGGCGTTCCAAAGAAGAGGTAATATCCATTACCGATCTTTTCAATTTCTTTCTTCTTCAACTTCTTCTTCTTTAGTTGTTTCATGATAAAGTAATAACATCAGTATTACTTACATACTGATATGTTATTATAAATATGAAACAACCCTAATTCACCTTCTATCCATCCTACGGAAAAATGAAATCACCGCGCGTGCGTACGTACGGAATACCGTCTCCACGCCGTGGTGTAATCTATTTTCCACCATCACCTTACAAGGATGGGTATAATGGTGTAATGAGTAACTATATATGATTATTATGAAGTAATATTGATACTGAAATAATATATATATACTCCAATACAATTCCACGATCATAGGAACGATATCATCACTCGTGCGTACGTACGGAATACCGTCTCCACGATGTGATGCGACTCGTTCTACATGATCTTCATTTCATAATGATTATATAAATGAATTGAATGAATGAATATGGTATATACTACACTAATACCATTCTGGAAATGAATTATCTATAACCTAAAGATAAGAATAAGAATTTATTCGACAAAACACGCATAAGAACAAAAAGTTATAAAGACCCGAGTAACAAGTAACAATGAAATATTACTAACAAGAAGCTAATAATATGACCATATATGATCTCATATCAATATGTATGATTCTGGAATAAGTCAATAACATTATTTAAACCATTATACAGGAGCTTCGGACACGAACAAAGCAAATCGGACCTAAGGTAAGGGAAATATCACAATCTCATTTTTATCCGAGATTGTTTGTACTTTGGTATTTACTGGGGTGTATTTTATCATCCACATCCATGTTTCATCAATATGTAATATTATTTCCATCCACCTACAATTGTTTAAATCCATTTTTACCCTTTGGTGAGTTTTTAGTAATATGTATGAAAGGAATCTTTTGTCGTTTTTCGTACGAGGTACTTTTTGACTTTTCCGACAAAAGTACGAAGAATGTTTTTTTTAACTTATACGGCATGAATGGATTTTTAAAACAAAATTTCCAAGAATCTTCCTTTACAAGTTTTCAAGTTTATTTTTAATCAAATTATTTTATTTTAAAGTCGTATGACATGTTATGAAAGGAAAAATGTTTTTAAAGAAGAAAGGATATTTTCCTCAAGAATGGAGTTCAAGTGTTTTATCAAAATTATTTTCCATCTAAGATAATAAAGGGTTCTGTTTTAATCCCTATTATTACATTGGTTTGATTATGTTGTGATGGAAATATTTTTATGAATTCCTTTATCTTATATGAATTGTTTTATGATGTCATGTTGTTTAAGAATCCCATTTTTATTACATGGGTTACGCTATGATGTATGGTTTATGATTATGTGGCACACATAAGAAAGGATTCATTATGAGATGGGTGGGACCTATATCTCCCTCCAATGCATTGGGTAAAGATTTTATATCTCATGAGATAGACATGGCTGGAACGGAAGGTTATTTCGGTTCAGTGATACAGGACTGAAACGAGGAGTGAACTCGGTTCAGAAAGGGACTTTGTCCACTAAGATAGTCTTGGCAATGAGTCATGACTAACAAGAAATGATTTTCCATGATTATGTGTGCATGCCACAAAGTTTCAAGTTTTATGTTATGATTATGGGGATCTCATTTTCACTTCTATGATTTATTCCATGTTAAGATATTATGATCTCTTTTGCAGGTTTTGATTTTCAAAAAGATATGATATGATTTTTATTTCCTTTATTTGCCCTTGCTGATCATTTGAGCTCACCCTTTTATGTTTTCTTTTCCCCAGGTCAAGAAGATGGATATTAAGTAGAGTATGCTAAAAGGGACCCTAGATATGATGAAATAAATGGGAGACACTGTAGAAGATTTATGAACCAGTTGTTTATGTTTCCCAGTTTCTAAAGACACTATACCTATACGGTCCTTTGTGGTTTTGTCATATGTTGTAATAAGTGTACTTCAATTTTGAAGTATTAACAATGTATGTAAAGTATGGGTCGTTATAGTGAATCCCGCTATAGATCCTCGATGCATCGGTAGATCTCATGAGACAAACTAGTGTCTTGGTACAAGGCCTGGACAAAATCTTATTTTTAGTATTGGCACAAGGCCTTGACTATGTGCTTATGAAGTCTGGCATTATGCATTCCATCATTATGAAAGTGGATATTGAAATTGCATGTGATTATTCGACTAGTAGAATATCCATGTGAATAAGTAAATGTAATTATTTGATTTTATCTTTTCTATATTATGCTGAAGTTCAAGTTTAAAAGGATTTTGCTTTAGTCTTATATTGCCTTAAATGTTTATGCTTATTTATTAAAGTTTCCACTATATTGTTATCCTTACTAAGCATCTGAGCTCACCCCTTTCTATGATTTATTTTTCCTAGGATGCAAAGAAGTATATTATAACTGACCTGTAGAGATAGTATAAGGGATATGAGTTTCGACTATGGAGACTATTTTGTTTTAGTTTTTCATTTTATAATGTAATGTAAAAATTATGAATGTATCTAGTATTTCCAAGGCTACTAAACTAATTGGTATTTCGAGACTTGATATTTTGTGATCATGAAAATGTTATGTAATAATGTACCGACTCTGGGTAACTAGGGTCAGGGAATTACAAAATTTATGTTTTACATACAACCCCGTGATTTTTAAAAAGTTATTCCATGGTTTAATTACAGAAATGGGTTCCTAAGCCACTTACAAAGGCATATAGAGTTCCAAATTGACGGATGATGTGGGTTTTGAGGAAATCACTAACACTATGTGCACCATCCTTTCTAGAAGGATTGGCCTTGATCCACCTGTAAATATAGTCAAATGAAATTCTAATTTTGCAGAATCCACCAAAAGGTGGAATGAGTCTCATGAAATCGATTCCCCAAACATCGAAGATCTCATATAAGATTAGGGGATTTTAGGGCATTTTATTTATTTTGTAATTTATGCCAAATTTTTGGAAAATGGGAAATGATTGAGAAAACTCATGTGAGTCCTTGAAGAGAGAATTATAAAAGAATCCAGAGTGAAGAACCTTTTGGGAGGCCCTTTGTTCCCCAAAGTGTCCACCTCTAGGCATTTAGTGGCATAATTATATGATGGAGGAATGTTCATCTTCATCAACCTATTTCCTAATCACTTTTTCCGCCCTCATTTTCTAATGTTTTTTGTCTTCCCAAAAATAATATTTTGAATAAATTTTCATCTTATATTTTTGATATTTTGAATTTTTTTTAAGAAAAACACCAACAACCAAGTAATTTATAATTTGGTCATACTATGATAACTTTGAAATGAGTTATGAGAGGTGTTCAGTGGGAAATTTAGGTTTAATGATTTTAGAATGAGAATAATTAGAAATTATACTTAGGTGATTGGGCACATTATTTTCTTTTCTAGGTATATAATTTATCTCAAGGTAAAATTTTTGGAGTATTAGGATCTATCTTATTAGACTTGATTTGGAATCAATTTATTGAGTAAGAACATGAAAGATGAATAGTCTGTAAAGATAATGATTTTGGAACCTAAGTGATAGATCTATAATTTATCTAAAGAGAAAAACCATAGTTACATGTTCCTTTTTTAGTGACAGTGTAATGAGATTGAGTTTTATACAGTGTTTTTGAGGTATAATAGATTACATGAGTAATTATTTCTCTTCCTTGACCAAGAATGTCCCAAAAGTCCCTATTAGAAGTATCACACATCAATTTGAAGTGTAAGGACCAATATAGGGTTTGTATTTTCAGAGTATACGTAAGAAAAGATTTTATTTAAATGGAGGATCTCTTTAAAGCTTCATCTAAATAGAACATAACATCATTTTAGAGTAAAAAAGTGAGTGGGATGTCAATACTACTGAATTTAGATATGAATTATCGATAGAAATTGGCATGATCAAGAAATGTTAAAATGTATAAAATTGATGTGGGTTCAGAAATTGATTAGATCACCTCTATCATAGATGGATGAACTTGAATACCCTCTTGAAAAATTATGTGTTCTATAAAAATCCCATTAGTAACCATGAAGTGACATTTTTTAAAATTCAGCACAAGGTTACATTTGACAAACTTTTATAGGACCAGAGAGAGTGAATGTAACTAGGATTAAAATGAATCACCATAAATGATAAAGTCATCCATGAAGACATACATGAAATTATCAATGAATTTGAAATAGATACTCATTATAAACCTCTAGAATGTTGCAGGAGTATTTTAAAGGCCAAAAGGAATTCTTCTATATGCATATGTTCTAAAGGGGCAAGTGAATGTAATATTTTCTTGGTCCTAAGGTGTGACTGGGATTTAGAAGTAGCTTATGTATCCATTAATAAATAAATAATGTGAATTTTTGGATAATATTTCTAGTATTAGATCAAGTAAATGAAGTGGATAGTGATATTTGCATGTTTTAGAATTCAATTTCCAATAATCAATGCATAAATTCCTTTTATTTTTCACTCGAGTTGTGACCACCTATCCACATTCATTTGTGACAAAAATTATCCCACATTTCTTAGGTACCACTTCAATCAGTCTAACCCATTTATCATTGTAAATTGGGTAGATAATAACATCTTGAAGAAGCTTGGTGATATCATCCCTGACTATCTCAAGTATGAGTGTATCGAGTCTTATTTGAGGTTGTTTGATTAGTTTGGATGATTCTTCAAAATGGGTGTGATGCATGAAAAGGGTGGAGTTGATGCCTAGTATTCCATATAGGTTCTATCCTAATGCCTTTTTGTTTTCCTCTAACACTTGAACAAGTTTGGAATCCTCATTTTTAGTAAGTGAATTAAATATAGTAATAGGAAAAGAGCGATCATAGAAAAGGAATTCATACTTTAGGTGTGTAGGAAGAGGTTTCAGATCATTTTCATCCTTCATTTATGGGCTAGATAACTTAATAATAGAGGAAGGGATTCTAGTTGGGTTTGATTCATTTTTTCATTTCTATTCAAGGTGGAATAATATAAATTAGAGGTGATATGGCATTCCAAAAGATTTTTCAAGATCCATTTGATTGATGTAGTTTATAAATAAAGTTCAAAATAAAATTATCCATTTATCAATTGGTTAATCATAGTGAAAATTTCACAAACTAATCTCTCATTAGAATATGAATTACATGATGGAATAGGGTTCAATATACTCTCATAATTTTCCTCAGAAAAATGGATATAGAATACAGAGTGATCTTCTGATGGGTATTGTATGAATTGAAAAATATTGAACTTAACCAGTTGGTTACCAAATTCCATGGATAAGATGCATGCATGGACATAGAAATCAGTTGGGAAGACAAGATAATTGACATGGAAAAGGGAATCCTTCATTATTCCCTCAATACTGGCAGTGCTTCGATTGGATAATTGAATGAAAACAATCATTGGGTGTAAGGGACCTAGACCAAGGTTGGAGAAGATGGATTTGGGAATGAAATTTATCGAGGCTCCTAGTTTTATGAGTGCATCATCAAAGTTGAAACTCCATATTTGGCATGTAACCGTAAAGGTCCTTAGATCTTTAAAGTTCATGTTAATAGATTATTGGGTTGAAATATTTTAATGGTCCTAATTTTTATCTTATGGGTGCACATTTCCTTAAGAAACTTTGTATACTTAGGTATTTTTTTGATGGAATCTAAGATGTAATATCCCATTATTTTTTACAGGTACATTCCCTTTTGAGTTTTCTATTTTGTTCTAAGGTTGGTGAGGGTTTGATTTTGGTTTGGAAGGATTTGGAGGTGGTCAGATATTTTAAGTATAATTTTTTTTCTGAAAAATAGTATGTAGAAAATTTATACACTATGTAATACTATTACAAGCCATATAATATTTAATCTAGATAAAATCACCTGAGGCGATAGGTTTTTTAGAGTAAACCATTATAAATAATTTCACAACATGTAATGGAATTACACTTAAAGTAATTCCCCAATAAAAAAATTAAAAGGTGATGTGTGGTTTATTTTGGTTTAATTCATTCATGTATCCTTCCTTCTCTTGACCCTAGGGTGACTCTTAGTGGTTTTGGAATGATCTATTCATCTTCGATTATCACAGATTGGTGTTTGAAACCTGATAAGAATTTTTTTATTTTGTTTCATTTCATTCCTCATTCTTTTGATAAAGCGGTGGAACATTTTGATAGTTTTTGGTTTTTATGGTTTGATCTTGAACCTACTTTTTGATTCTCAATGTTCTTAGATATTGTTTTTTTGGCCGTTTATCATCAATTGAGGGTTGTGGTGGGGTGAGTGTTCATCAATGATCTTGAGGTAGGTGGTCTAATTATCAATTCCCATATTCTTGGTTATAATTTCATGTATGTAATTGTGAAATTGCAATTTTCATGCTTGGAAATCACATCTTTAATTGGATTAATTATTTTGTTGATTAATTATTAAAATCATGGAATTTAAGAATTAATGTGATTATGAAATTAGTTTATTATGTGATATTGAAATTAATGAATTGTGGGAATTATGAAATTGGTGATTAATGGAACTATGAACTAGTAGCCACCCTTAGGGTGTACTGATAAGATGAAAATGTTGAATTATAATTTTCTCTTTCTTAATAAATAAAATTGTGAAATGGGTGAATAATTAAGTGTGATAATTGATAATAAATGGTCAGAAATATGGAACCATGTGATGTGGTATCTGTGATTGAGTTGTTTGACACAGAATATAGCTCCAAATACCCATGGGGTGCCATAATGTTTCTCTAGGAACCCAATATATTTATGTATACATGTGATCAAAAAGTTGTATGATAGAGACTGCTACTCCAAATACCCATGGGGTTCCGGAATAATGCTCTAGTCCCCCAATGTTTTAATGTGAAATTGAAATAATTTGATTAATGAAAACCCATGATGTAATAAAATGTGGTATCCCTTTAGGGATGATTTATACTCTGTCATAAGACAAAATAGGTATTTATGGTTCAAGTGTCAATGTTAATCCAATAATTTATGTGGTTAATTAAAGAATAATTTAATGTGAAAGTTTTTAATTCAATTTTTGTATTTTATTATTTATAAAACTGTATACACTGTTATCCACTGGATATTATTTTAAACACTGTTGGTGGTGGATTTCTGATTTGTACTCACACCCTACTCAGGCTGCCTGATCGGTACCCGAATATAATTCTTGTTTGTAGGACATTATAAAGGAAATAACCCTATGTTAGATGACTGAGTTGGGGTGGAGCATGGATTAGGAATCCATACATGGTGTCGGGAACCGCTTGAGAGCTTTCAGTATCATTATTTTGGGTTTTTCATTTTTATACTTGACACATATATGGTGTAACACCCCAAGCTTTCACGATACACTTCTCTTTTAATAATGCAATAGCTTGCATTGTACGCAAGTTCGAGATTCTAACACACTGCAACCAATCAAAGCAGCAGTTATGAATAGTAATACCTACTTTTTGAAATTTTATAAATTTTATCTTTCAAAATGGACTTCATTTTTGGATTCGTAATATCAAAATTAGCCTATGTTGAATTTTTGGTATTTTTCTGAGAACATCCAATTTTCGATGAATAGTGAAAAATACTTAAAAACAAATTTTTTAATAAAAATAATTTATAGTGATAAATTATAATATTGAGTGGTTTTAAAGTATAATTAGAATAAATTTTTACCATTTTATCCAATGGTGGTCATTAGAATTAATTTCACTTTGAAATTGGACTTAAACAATTGTCAATCTTTTGATTGATATTCTTTCTTAAAAACACGCTATTTGTTTTGACAATGAGAATTAATTATAAAATTAATTAATGAAACTTATATGTTTGGAATTTTGTAAAATAGACATCATTTTTGAATTCGGAATATCAATTATATCTTAGGGTGAAATTTTGGCATTGTTCTGAAAAACTTCAATTTTTGATGAATAGTGAAACCACTAATTGGTAGTTAAAAACTGATTTTTCATTTAAATGAAACTTTACCGCTTATATGAATTGAATTTCAAAAATATGACATACATGGTTTTCATTAGGATGTAAAATTTGGTTCAATGGAATTAAAATAATTTTTTGGTGAATAGTAACTTTTAAGTTTTATTAATCGCGATTAAAGGTAATTAGTGTAATTTAAGGTAAAGATAATGTTATAATAATATGAAATGACATTGAAACATGTCCTAACCCTATTGGATAAGTCATGGCCGACCAATAAAATCCATGGGTCAACTTGGGGACCCCATGGAGCCACTTTGGTAGGAAAATGACATTAAAAACGTTTTATTTAATGTTAAAATAAAAATGTCACAAACACGTGTTGTTTTACTAAAACAATTTTTAAATGGGGTTATAAAAGTCATATTTTTGACTATAAATATTAATTAGAAAGAGAAAAAGATATCCTACATCATTATATTTTTTTTATAATTTCTAGACATTAAATAAATTAAATTATTTATGACACCATGATGATGCAGCGATTACCTCATTATTTAACGATTTAAATAAAATGAAACGATAATGTAAAATCTAAGACCTAAACATGTCAAAAACCTATTGGATGTGTGTATTTCAAACTCTTATCACCTTATCATAGAAATATATAATTTTGGGACCTTTTAAATCCGAAAATTTTTTTATAATAAAGTAACCTTTTATAACTTTCCAAGAGTGCCCCTCCTCTCCTCTTATAAAAGGCCCCCACCTCTACCACCTTACCCACACCTCTCAAGCCTTTGTCTCGTCCAAACCCTGCCCATTTTGTCTCTCCAAATCCCAATCTTACTCCTAGAAGCCTCACTTTGGGCAGAAGTCTTCCCAAGGAAGCCTTTGAGCTCAAATAAAAAAGAGTTACCCGATTTTAAGGTAATGTCTTTTCTTATGTTATTTTGTTTTATTTTGCTTCTCCAACCCCTTAAACTCTTTTTATTACTTTTTTTTTGTAACAACAACAGTATATTCAATATACTAGGATGTTTTTATGATAAGGATTTGATTTACACTTACACATGCCTTTGTCTAATGGTTAAAGAACATACTGTTTCTGTGGTTGGCGAATTTCTGCCTCACGAAACGATGATTGTTCAATATTCTTTTAACACCTCTCATGGTGGCCATTATGATGAAACTATTTTTATATATGATATATATTATGTTTTTGTTTTCCTTATGATTCTGTATTTTTCATTTATGGCATACCTTTATGATTTCCATTATGGGTAAACACGATAATTTCATTTTAGGAAGTGCGGACTACCGCCCCCTCAAAGTGATTTGAATCATTAATGCCATATGAGGGATGTATAAAGGATGGAGTAAATGGTATTATACATTATTTTATACTGGAATTATATTATAACTTTATATAATTATAATTTCATTCCATTAAATATGAAATAGAAATGAAAGTAGCGTTCATGCGTACGTACGGATTACCGTCTCCATGAACGGTGCATTTCATTTCTTACCTCTAAATGTTATGTAATATTATAAATTCATGTATATACTGGATATATATGATATATATGATATCTAAATCATGAATATAATTCTGGATATAATGGATATTTCACCACATGAACAACTTGTAATTATAAGAAGTTTATTTTTGACTCAAGTACCAAAGATCGACAAAACGACCGTTATTAACTTAAATAATTACATAATGTTAATAACATGGTAATAAGTGATATAAAAGGAACAATAAACTTGAAAAATGTTCTAAAGAAATTATAAATTAACTCTAGTTTATTATTTAGGAGGTTAAAGAATGGTCGAGTCAAGTCGGACACGAGGTAAGGGAACTTCTTAACCCAATTTCAATTCTTTGGGTTAATCTCTTACATTCAAATTATGTCATGATATTATTATGTACTATCTTGTATTTTTACTTTATTTATGTGTACTTATATGGAATACACATAATAGATCTATTTTATTTAAAAAATATTCTTTGTAAGGGACTTCGTCTCAATCTCCTTTCATTGAGGCATATTTGGTTTTATACACAACTTTCTTTTATACGGTGCATAAACCCCTTTGAATTTTACTTTTATTCAAAAGGAATATTTTTATACGAAGAGTTTTTACTAAATGACAAAAGGAATGTTTTTTCTTACATATGCGGCGACAACGACTTCTCCGCCGCCGTGACCATTATTTGAGTTTCGGCTTCCTCTACAAGCCATAACTTTTTTTAAAATGAAAAATAAATACCATGTTTTAATTTTCATTTATTTTGGTATTGAGAATGGTTTTGATAATGTTTTATTATATCAATGTGTTGTATTTATATCTTGTTATTGAAATGTGGAAATGTTATGTTTCCTTTATGCATGTTTTATGTGATATGATTATGTTATGGTTTATGATAATTTTAAACCTTTTCATATAAGGAATGCATTGGACTTAATAAGTGACGGGTGGAGCCTGTTATAGCTCCTCGATGCATCGGCAGGTCTCATGAGACAAACTAGTGTCTTGGAACGAGGCCTTAAAAAAATCTTATTTGTCGTCTTGGCACGAGGCCTTGGCTACGTGGTTATGATAGTCTAGCATTATGCATTCCATCATTATGAAAGTGGTTATTGATATTGCATGTGGTTATTCGACCAGTATAATATCCATGTGAATAAGTAAATGGAATTATCTCATTTTATATTTTCTATATTATGTTGAAGTTCAAGTTTAAAAGGCTTTTGTTTTAGTTATACATTATCTTAAATGTTTATGTTTATTTATGAAAGCTTCCACTATATTGTTATCCTTACTAAGCATTTGAGCTCAACCCTTTAAATGTTTTAATTTTTACAGGATGTGAAGAAGTATATTATGAATGACCTGCAGGGATAATATGAGGGGATATGAAGACAAGATGTTGTTGTAGTTTTGTTTTACTTTTTGATGTAATTTAAGACTTATGAATGTATCTAGTGTTTCCAAGGATAATAAACTAATCGGTCTTTCGAGACTTGATCTTTTGTGATCATGCCAATGTTACGTAATAATGCACCGACTCTGGGTAACTGGGTTCAGGGCGTTACATATGGAATAATATTTGTACTATTATAGTTTTGGATATTGTATTCTTGTTTTGGTCATCATGTGATACTAGTATTATTATGGGTTTTGATTATATCATTTGGTTGAATTTTATTTATTTATGCTATTGTGATGATTTGATAAAGTGGGTATAGTCTCCTCATATTAGAACTTCACTACTAGTTGATAGCCTCTGGCGTACGGGGAGACATGCCTGAGGTCACGTAGTGAACCGGCTTAGGTTACATACATGTGGAACCCGGGGTTGGGACATTATTAAGTGGCATCAGAGGTGGTTTTATTTTATTTTGTTTTATTTTATTTTATATTACTACCTAATAAAGGTATATAAAATATTAGGATGAGTCAAACCTTATTCATTAGATCTTGCATGAGAGTAGCTAACCCATGTATGGGGGAAAACCCAAGTACTCAGGGTGAGATTATTGTTATTTATGTTTGTTGTTATAGTTTAATATTATTTCACCTTGGATGATGCACTTGTTGTGTGATGTTATTATTTTTCTGATATTTTCTTCATGGAATAGTATCACATGATAGTTGAGTATACATGAATTATTCTAGGCACTCAAGGATTACTATGACATGTATCATTTTAGGCACACATAGAAATGTGGTTTTTGGGTGAGTTGTTTAATGAAATTCTTTTCTTTGTTGGAGTAATTTAAATGAAAAATGTTCCTAATATAAAAATAAGAAGTTGTAAATGATTAAAAAAAGAAATTATAACATGAAATGGATAAAACGGGTGTCTAATTACAAACTTGAGATATGAAAATATTTTACCCTATTCTAGACATGAGCTAGAATAGGGATGTTTGAGGGTAGTGATAGTGCCTTAGTTTTGACCATGTAGTGGGGTATGGGGGATGACTTATTATGGATTTTTGTGAATCCCTCTTACATAAACATGTTAATAATTTTGTGTAATGTTTCTTAATATGTGTGTTTGAAATTGTATAAATATGCCTCCATGATAATTCTTGTTGATTGGATGATAGGATGACATGGATGAAAATGATCCCCAAGCAGTGGAACCAGAGGATCCGATAGTTCCAGGTGAGGAAGATAGAGAGTAGTTCCATGAGAAATTTTCTCGGTTTATGCAGTTTATGGAAAGAGACCTAGGGTGGGTTGTGAGGAACATGTCTGAATCGACACGGGGGTTCTAGTTACAATGCTCTCTAACTTTCACCAAAGAGGGTGGACCTAAGGCATCTGAGTTCTGGATTGAGTCCATCTAAATTATTCCTGACCACTTAAAGACTCATACTGATAAGATATTCAAACTGGATGGTTATATTTTATGTGTTCAAGAAAATATTTGGTGGTACATTTATACTTGTGATGGGAAACTTGATAATATGGTATAGAAGGAATTCTAGGAGAAGTTCTTGGAGAAATTTTACCCTGATACACTCCGGTAGGAGAGGGAAGTTGAGTTTATAAGTTAACCCAGATGAGTATATCTGTAATGGAATATACTGGTCACTTCACATATTTTCAACACTTTGTTCTAGAATTGGAATAAGATGAGGCTACTATAGAAAAGAGGTTTTGGGATGAGATTAAATATAATATTAAGTCTCAGGTTAATATCTTTTGGCTAAAAATGTTTTCTAAATTGGTGAACCAGGATCTCATATTTTAGGGGAACTTGAAGGAGACATCTAGTGGTATGTAGGCAGTTTTCACTAGATGAACAAGAGGTACTTCTTCCAAGAGTAGGAAGCATCACCTTGAGAATGTCAGCTAGGGAGATAGAAAAAAGAGTGGCCAGAGAGATGGATTAATTACTTAGAGTAATAACTGAATATACTACCATATGTGTGGTAAGTGGGGAAATATTCATATCCAATGTTGTGACCACCAGTGGAGTGCTGATCTTGTAGCAATATGGGTAACTTATAAAGGTATTATAGAAACCATCGACTTATGGGCAGTGAAGGAGGAGCCAGGTAGAGTAAGAACACCGGGAGGGGGAATCTACCCCATATTAGTCTGGCAGTTAATGTTCTACTAGATTAGGAAGTTGAGGTAGTGGGGATGGTAATTCTAGGAAATAATGACCATATTAGCAGAGTAGTGAATCTCATGGGACTCAAACTGTAGCACATGGAATAGGGGTAGGACAGTTTCATGCAGTTTAGCCTACACTTGTGGATAGAGAGGCTAGACCATCGATATTTAGAGGTAATATTATTGTAGATTCTATGATTTATAGTTCCTTATTTGATATAGGATCCTCTCATTCATTTATATCTAATCAAATTTTGAATGGTTTGAGTCTGATGGTGGAGTTTGTGAGTGGGGTTATAAAGATCAATACACTATTGGGAGTACAGTCGAGGGACATCTGCTTATGAAATGGGTGTTCTCTTGAGGTTGGGGAGTATCGTTTCTACTGGGATATTTATATACTTTACATGTTAGGTTTCGAATTGATATTGGGTATGGATGAACTAGTAACATACCAAGCCCACATAGATTGTTATCCCCAGAGAGTGACCTTTAAGTCTCATGAGGGTGACAATTATGTTCATCATGGAGAGTGGGATATCAAGGCGGGCTGTACAGGGACAATTCATCAGCAACTGAGGGTGATCATTGCCCAAGTTTCAAGTCTTTTTCTAGATTTAATGGGTGTGAAGTATAATTTATTTCTACCTATAATATATTAGTTCTAGGAAATTTTCCAGAGTTCTTCTTAGGGATGCCACCTAAGAGAGATGTGGAGTTTTCAACTGAGCTCATTATTGGAGATGAGCCAGTTTCCATTCCACCTTATAGAATGGAACCAACAGAGCTTTAGGAACTTAAGACTTATCTAGAAGTGTTAATGGATAAAGGGTTTATCCATCTAAGTAAGTTTCTTGGTTTTCTCTAGTCTTATTTTCTAAGAAGGATGAAGGAACCTTGCACTTGTGTGTTGATTACTAGAGGTTGAACTAGATGGTAGTGAAGAACTAATATCCTCTTCCTCATATCGATGATCTGTTTTCCCAATTGAGAGGAGCTTATATTTTCTAAAAAATTGACTTGATATATAGATATAATTATTTGAGAGTTAGACCTTATGATATACTATTAAATGATTTTATAAGCAGGTATCATCTTTATGAGTTCTTCATGATGCCATTTTGGTTGAATAATTCTCTGACAGTGTTCATGAACTTGATGAACATAATATTCCACCCATACCTGGAATAGTTTTTGGTTGTGTTTGTAAATGAAATCTTCATTTACTACAAGACTCATGAAAATAATTCCCAAAATCTTGACATCATCATGAGTACACTAAGAGAGAAATCACTATACACCAAGTTATATAAGTGTAAATTTTGGATCGACCAGGTACATTTCTTTGTTCACATAATCTCATAGAAAGGTGTGTTAGTGGATCTAGAGAAGGTTCAGGCAGTGGTTTCTTGGGAGTATCCCAATTTTTTTTTGGTATTCATAGATTTTTGGGTTTAGTGAGATACTATCAGAGGTTTATCTTGTATTTTTTCTTCTTGGAAGCACCACTTTCAAGCTTGAAAAAAGTGAGTTATGTTTGAATGGTCTGAAGCATGTGAGTATGATTTCCATGAGTTGAAGAAGAATTTTACTACTGCACCAATCTTGATCCTAACTGAGCATGATTGTCATGACCTCACCCTACCCGGGCTCAAGCCGCAACTACCCCAAGCCCGCCTCCATAGGCCAGGGGCTGGCAAAAAGTGCCGAAGGCTAAACAACTCGGGGAGGCCTTTGCCTGAGTACCTGTACACACAAACATGCAACACACTCAATGCAAAAGTGCAGAGTAAAAGAAAAGAAAAGTACCAACTGCTATAAATAAACCACAAGAGTGAATCGACCTCTAAACAGTACAAATAGGTGCTGAAGGTAAACTGAAAAGAAAAGGGGAAAAACACACGCCCAACCAGAAAAGTTCCACAACCCGACAACAGGTAAAACAACATAAAATAGCTGGAAGGGTCCCCCACCTGGAATCCGACTCTAACCACCTCACGCGGTACAAGATCCCAAGATCCTAAGTTCCTCTGACATCATGACCAACCTGTCCGTCGTCTGCAAGGGCACACCAAGTGCGGGAAAAGTCCAAGCAGGGGTGAGTATAAAAATACTCAATAGGATACCCCGAAGGCTCGAGGGAGCAACAAAGGAGGTACCGAAGGGTGAGCAGTAGAGCGAAAAGGGAAAAGTAAAGGAGTACAACCGAAAGTGCAGTAAAGAGTGCAGTAAAGAGTCCAGATCAACCCAACAAGAGGAAAGAAGGTAAACTTGTCCAGACCCAAGGAGTTGGAAATGGTTAGAAGATGAACTTCCCATCGAGTCTTCGCTACCTATAGCAGGAGAGTTGACTCGTCCAACCATGAGAAGCTAGACACGGAAAGCACATGGCATACCCCATGCGTCTTCACCTATCCTAGAAGGAGAGTAACCAAAACCCAAGGAAATGGGTACCAGAAACAAGGTATATACAAATGCGTATACTCAAAAAGAAGCCCGAACAAGGTCATAAGGGGATATCCATCTCGTAGCTTAGCCCAATAAAGTGAGTCGCCAACAGTCCCAGAAGTAAACACCATCGATGCCCAGCATCCCGCATGTCTGCCCCAAACTACAAGTCAAGGGGCTCAAACCACCGCACCTCGACACTATCCTCTTTGGGCGGCACTGAATCGCCCGTACGGTTTTAGGTTGCGTCACAAAGACGCGTCTCAGTGGGGGAAAAGATCGTCATACTTGAGAGTTCTCAGGGAACGTCAAACCACAACTCTCCACTGCCCTGCAGTCGAGAGGTCTCCTCAAAGTCGACAGGCGACCCCCTACCTAGCCCCGCTGGAGGGTCCCTGGAAGTCGACGGGTTCCTACTATAGGGAGAACCGATAAGAGTCGATGGGTGCCACACTTCCCCGTCCCGTAACAGGGTAATCCACTAGAGGGTGACCTGGCTAAAGTCGGTGACGGGACCACTGCCCAGCCCAGCTGGAGGTAACCCGGCATCGGGGACCACTGCCCATCCCAGCTGGAGGTAAGCCCGAAATCGGGGACCACTTCCCAGCCCAACCGGAGGTAAGCCCGGAATCAGGGACCACTGCCCAGCCCCGCTGGAGGTAAGCTCGACATCGGGGACCACTGCCCAGCCCAGCTGGAGGTAAACCCGAAACTTCTTTGGCCATTTCTGCTGGATGGTACTGATCAGTGAACACTGCTGTACTGGCCATCCCTACTGGATGGTACAACTGTCGAGCCCTACTTGAAACAACCTCAGCCCTGCTGGTAACAACCTCAGCCCTGCTGGAAATAACCTCCTGGGTAGAGGATCAGTGCCCACGTAAAGTTTTGGTCACACCGAATCCACAAGAACTCTACCAGGGAACATAAAGCAATGGGAGAAACTCCTGAGGCCTCTCAAGGTGATAACCCTCCAAGCCGTTGAGTCACTGTCAAAGCGGACTAAGACAACTCATACTTGAAAGTGGGTAAAACACCCACACTGCACGAACACCCGTAGTCACAAATGGTGCCGCAGTCCGGTGGAAGTGGTACGGTACTGAAACCCCTCACAGCTGAAGAAACAGAGGAACCAAACCATCTATATCGGCCAAACGAGAACGGAACCAGAGGAAAACTCAACCCTGCTGGTCAATGAACAAGAATAGGACTAGGGGAAAACTCAACCCTGCTGGTCAAAAAACAATAACAGAGGAACCCTCTATGTCGCGAGAGTTCAAAAGTACGTAAAGCACAACACAACACGCACATGGGGCCCACACGACGTGTGGACCCAAGTCAACCCCGACCAAGCACAAAGAAATTATCAGGTCCCAACATCCACATGTACCTCCCAGTGCTCCCGTATACTCCCAGAGTATACCACGTCTCCAGCCCAAAGGCTAACGTGCACCCGGCATCCAACGTCAACGCGAAGGAGTAACGTAACAACTCTAACCTGTCACCTCAACGGCTGAGGCACAACCAACCACATTTCGTTAAGCCTAACTTCACTCACACGAGAGTTCATGCGATCACATGCCAAGGGTTCTCTGCAAACACCGCAGGAAGAACCACCACCGGGGCACCTTCACATTTCCACATTTAATAAGATCGTATAAGAGGCTCCGCTCGCCTGAAAAGATTACACCATTATAATCCTCGTGGAAAAACATGCGAGATCCAATACTTACTCACCTCAAATGGATATCCGACAGAAAAGTCACCAACACCGCCTTACACCCAAACGGCATCCCGTGATCCCGATCCTCGGCCACGAAAACAGTCGGGCACATCGCACCTTTGCGACCCCCCGGGAAAACACGTCAAGAGGACTGCTCACTTGAGCGCAATAGATATCTGAAGAAAAAGATGCATTCTGGCGCACCGTACATGAGCGGTGCTACATGGGACCCGCATCCCGGTCCCGAAACACAACGAATGGATCACACCATTGAGATCTTCTCGAAAAAGCACACGAGATGGACTATTCACTTGTCCAAAACGGAAACCTGGTGATAAAGCTGGAAAAATCACCGTCAACGCCCAAACGGACCTCATGGGGCCCACACCATAGTGTGGAATTAAAGTGGGAAGACTGCTCCAATGCAATTCCCTTAGAAAAGCACTCAAAATTCACTACTCGCACGCCCCGAATGGACATCCGATGAAAAAGTCGTGAAACGTTACACACAGCTCGAAAGACGGGCCGTGGGGCCCACGCCTCAACTTCGGCTTCAATGCCTGAAACCACACTGGAAATATTTTCCCCGGCGCCAAGGTCGCAACACCACTGACAGTGCTCAAAACGGACATCAGACGCGTCCGTGCCGTCCAAAACAAGATCCCCCGAAAAAATGTCAATTCACTTAAAGACGCGTCGCGCCTCTGAGGCCCCTCGTTTCGGGAATTAAAAATTCCCAAAACCATTTCAGAATATTCTCTTCATCCCAAGGAATGCGTCTCTGCTGACGGCTCAAGAATCCGACACCTGGGCTGACTTCTACAACCGTTTAAAATTAAAAAAAAACGAACTTTAGTGGGCCAGGCCGGTTCCGCCGACCCACTCTCCTGAACCGGCCCGCGGTTGCGGACCAGCCTTCCACACCTGGACCGGTAGCAAGCCGGTCCTTCTTGCCTTTTGCCCACAATGACCCGCCGAGGGTGGGTCTTTCCTGCCACGGGGTCCCGAGGACCCCCTGTCGTCGCCGCGTCAACCCGGCCAGGAGGGCCGGCCGCCTCGTCGCCTGCGTGCCGCGCCTCGCCGGCGCCCGCTGGAGACCCCCGGCCTCAACACCTGCCACTGCCGTGTGCCCCCATGGGTGATCCCCTGCCGCTCACTCCCACTGGTCAATACCCGCCCGAAGTGCCTTGACCGAGCCGCGCCGCCGCTTCCGCCGTGCCGGGCCGCCCCAAAACCGCCAGAAACCCCCTTCAACACCCGATCTTCGACGATCGATTGCGGTTCGCTCGTAACTCGGATTTCGAATCCATAAAATGCGACGGAAATCTCCAAATATGAAATACTGGGGTGTGGTATTTTATGGAAATTAATTCAGCATTTAGCCATCCAAAACTTTGGACGAAAGGGTGCGGGAAAACAAAAACGAACAAGATCCTACCTCACGGGGCTTCGCCCGAAGATTCGCGACGATCCGCCGGCCGCCACGCCTTGGAGAGGATGGAGATGGGAGGAGGATCTTGAGATGCCTTAGTGTTTTCCTTCCGCCAGGGAATTGGGCAAGGGGGTGGAGTGGGGGTGAGGGCTTATTTAATGAAAATTAATTAATTAAATTCTTAATTAATTTAAAACCTCAAAATCTGACCACATCCGAAACTCTCGACGGGGTTGAGGTTAAGCATCCCCTAGGGTAAAAACCACCTCCCGAGCACAATGTAGGTCTCAGAATTTTAATCCGAGGCCCCGTTCAAAAGTTATTAAACTTGACACCCGGGGCTGCCAAATTATGAAAACACCCCTGGGGCCATTTTTCACAGACGGGCCGTGCCCGTGAAACTTACACCCCTCCTAGGGTAAACGACACGCTCCAAACTCAAAGGTGCCCTCGTTTTTCCAATACGAGCCACCGTTTAAGAGATATCTGAGTTAAGATGTTAAACGAATAAATTGATTATTTAATTCATCCGTTTCACGTTCCGAAAGCGAGCGAGGGGTCCAAACGTCCTGCGCCGACATGTTTTATGTCGTTCCTAGGGTAAACACCTCATTCTGGACCCATCCGTACACTCTGATCTCTAATCCATATCACCGTTTAGGAGTTATCCCATTTATTTGGTGTTCCCAGTGTGAACACACTGAAAATTTAATTCCGGCCACACCGGGGCTCGAAATCGCACGCCGTCTGAAGGCGCTGCTCTGGAATAACATCAAGAATATTCCAAAGTCTTTCATAGAAAAAACCGGGTTCTTAAAATGATGAGGAGTAGATGATGTTTTTTGATTCATATGAGATATGAATTATATAAGTTTTGATGCAGGGACACCAGGTTGTAGTGTATGGGTCATAACATTTGAGGCCACATAAACAGAATTACCCTATTCATGACCTTGAGTTAACTGTAGTGGTTTATACCTTGAAGTTTTGGAAGCATTATCTATTGGGGAAAAAGTTTACTATGTATAGAAATCAAAAGATATTAAATTACAAATTTTTTCAGTGACACTTGAATCTTTGGTAGTGGAGATGGTTTGAGTATATGAGGTATTTTTATTTTGAGCTAGCATATATGACCAGGAAAAGAAACAACATTACTGATGATTTAAGCTAGAAAACTCAGAATCAGGCAGTTCAAGAGTCTATTTTTGAGGGGAAGATAATGACTTTGTTGGATGAGATGCTTTTTGTGGTTTAGGAGGTCCGGGAGGAGATGAACGTCGTATCAGTTTTAGTAGAGTATACACTTTTGAGCCAAATAAAATAGAGGTAGTATGAGGATCTAGAGTGTCTATCCTTGAGGTAAATCCTTAAAGGTGGGGATTCACCTTATGATTGGACTATAGATGAGGATTAGATCATCTATGTCTAGGTAGTGTAGTTGTAACTACATGTATGCGAGAGGAGTTGATGCATGAATTTAATGCCTTAAAGTGGGTGGTATATCTGGGTTTGACCAAAATGTACCATGACCTACATCAAAAATATTGGTGGTTGGGAATAAAAAATGAGATTGTAGGGTTTATGACATTATGATACTCCTGTCAATAGGTGAAAGCCGAACATTAATATCATGGTGGTTTAGTATAGTCATTTCCCATTACAAAATGGAAGTGGGATTATGTTACCATGGATTTTGTGGTCGGTATCCTGAGGAAACCTCATAAGAATGATTCTATTTGGATGATAGTAGATCAATTGACAAAAGTAGCACATTTATTGCATATTTAGGATACTTTATCAGTGGATCTATTGAGAGACTTTTACATTCATAATATAGTCCATTTTCATGGGGTGCTGTGGATTATAGTTTCAGACCATGACTCATGTTTTACTTCACGCTTCTAGTAGGGCCTCTAAAATGTGTTGGGTACACATGTATTGCTGAGTATGTATTTCCACCCAAATATAGATGGGAAGTCGGAACATACCATTTAGGTTTTAGAGGATATTCTATTGGCCTATGTTCTAGACTTTGGTGGGTCTTGTGAGAAGCAACTAGAACTCATTGAGTTAACATATAACAACAATTATTAGGATAATATTCAGATGGAACCATATGAGGCTCTTTATGGCAGGTCATGATGATTGCCTCTATGATGGATGGAGGCAGTTGAGTTAGATTTGTTGGGATAGAGTATCATGTAGGATACATTGGAATAGGTTTAGTTGATTCAGAAATGTATGAATATGTCATAGAGTAGGTAGAAGTCATATGTTGATTGATGTTGACAACCCCTTGAGTTAACAGTGGTTGATCATTTGTTCTTTTGGGTGTCGTCTAGATTGGGCCACCGTAGGATTCATAGAAAGGAAAAGTTAGCACATAAGTTTATTGGACCTTTCGATATTGTGAAGAGAATTAGTCTGGTGGAATAACGATTGGCTCTTCCACATAGGTATAATACTATACGTGATGTTTTTCATGTGTTATAACTTCAGCGGTATAACCCTGACCCTACTCATGTGATTGATGTTGATAATGTTAAGCTTTAAACTAATTCATCCTTTGAGGAGTATCTGATACATATTGTGGATCACAGTGATAAAGTGTTTTGGAGAAATATTGTGCCATTAGTTCGAGAATTGTGGAAACGTGGGTGTGTTTAGAAGGAAACATGGGAGAGATAAGTAGATATGAAAGCTCTGTGGACCGATATTTTTTACCTTATAATCTTAGATATTCTTGGGGGTACAGGTTGAAGACAATATATTATAAGGTGGGGATATTGGAAGATTCTGTTCTTTTTCTAGGTATATTCCCATTTGAGTTTTCTCTTTGGTTCTAGGTTTGGTGAGGGTTTGATTTTGGTTTGGAAGGCTTTGGAGGTGGTTGGATCTTTTAATTATATTTTTTGATCTGAAAAATAGTATGTAGAAAATTTCCATGCTGTGTAATACTATTACACACTATGTAATAATTAATCGAGATAAAATCACCTAAGGCGATGATTTTTTCTGTGTAAACCATTGAAAATAATCACACGATGTTTAATGGAATTACACGTCGTATAATTCCCAAAGTAGGAAATTAAAAGGTAATGTTCAGTTCATGTTGGTTTCATTTTTTCATGCATACTTTCTTATCTTGACCCTAGGGTGACTCTCAGTGGGTTTGGAGTGATTTCTTCATTTACGATCATCACATATTAGTGTTTGATACTCAGTAATACTTTTTTTCTTTGGCTTCCTTTCATTATTTCTTATTTTGATGAAGTAATGGAATGTTTTAATTGTTTTTGGTTTTTGGGGTAGATCATGATCCTAGGTTTTGATTCTCGATCTTCTTATCCATTGTGTTTTTGACCATTCAACATCAACTGAGGGTTGTGGTAGGGTGATTTTTCATCAATGATATTGAGGTAGGTGGTTTAATTGTCAATTCCCATAGTCTTGGTTATAATATGTGTATGTAATTGTGAAATTTCAATTTTTATGTTTAGAAATAACATATTGAATTTGATTAATTAATTGGCCAATTAATTATGGGAATCATATAATTGATGGATTAATGTGATTATAAAATTGGTTGATTAGGTTGTATTGAAATTGATCAATAATGTGAATTATTTAATTGATTATTAATGGAAATATGAATTGGTATCCACCCTTGGGGTGTTCTGATAAGATGAAAAGGTTTAATTGTAATCTGTGATTACTTAATAAATGAAATTGTGAAATGGGTGAATAATGAATTATAACAGTTTATGATAAATAGTTGTAAATATGGAATAATGTGATGTGATATCTGTGACTAATTTGTGGGATGGGGACTGTTGCTGTAAATACCCATGGGGTGTGAAACTACCACTCTAGGCCCCCGATATATTTATGTATACATGTGATCACAGAGTTGTGGGATAGGGACTACTGCTCCAAATACCTATGGGGTTCCAAACTGTTACTCTAGGCCCCCATTTTTTGAATGTGAAATTGAAAATATTTGATTAATGAAAAACCATGATGAAATAAAAGTTGATATCCCTTTGGGGATGATTCAAACTCTACCACAATACAAAGTAGGTATTGATGGTTTAGGTGTCATTGTGAACCTGAGAATTTACATGGTTAATTAAAGGATAATTTAATGTGAAATATGTTTAATTAATTTAATTTATTTTATTATTTAAACAAATTCATACATTGTTAAGACCAAGTTGGATGGAGAAGTGGATTGTTGTCTTTTGTTGTTAAAAAGGGGATAAATCAATTCACTTTGTAAAATCCTTGAGAAACCGGATTATGCTTTTCTGATTTGTAATTCAAAAATATCATAAGTTAGGAGAACTTATGATGCAAGCCTTATGAAGGAAAGGGGGAGTAAAGGTGCTGCCAGTCATATTCAGTTTTTTATTGGACGAAAAGACACTAGTATAAGAAAGGAAAGTTTAAGTACTTTTCATTGAAAATATGATGATGATAAATGTGTTCGATCAAAGACTATATATCAAGATAGATACGGTTCATGATGAAATCACTTTTTTGATGAATAAGCTAGATGACAGTGAATTAGCATTAGTGTTCTTGCAGAAGTAGATTTTAAGGTGGCATCATTCCTCAATGTTTGCCAAATTTTTATGGATAAAAATCAGGAGTCAGAGAAATGTGATTTTTGAAAAGAATGGTGCATGAAAGTTTGAATATGGATGGGTATGTTTCTCACAAGTGGAGTTCCAAGATATAAACATCAAAATATGGAAAAGTAAATACTCATGTGAAAGATTGATTTTTTCTCGCAAGATTGAAGGGAGTTTGGAATGTTGCACGCAAGGCATGACTCAAGGTCAGAACATCGAAAAATGTCAAAGGAATTAAGTGCGCAAAATATTCAAAAAGTGTGTGAAATATGAGGTTGGAGTGAAAGTGACTTACGCCCACAATGCGACATCAAATGGGGTTTTGAGTGATGCGTCAGGGTTTTGCACGATGCATCAGGGTTTTTTCATGTGGGGGTCGGCGAGGACTATAAATAATAGGTGACCCCCTTTCATTTTGTAATATCGACACTTAGAGAAATCCCAAGCTCTGAAGTGCGGAAGAATTTTAAGTAAAGGGAGTTGCACGAAAGAAATAGAGTTGTGTGTAATAAGAAGAAGTTATGCACCAGAAGAGAGTTGTGCGCAAGATTGAAGTTGCACACAAGAGGTGTTTCATGAAAAAAGTCAAATCTTGCACGCGAGGCATAAAAGTTGCATGAAAGACACCTAAAAGGGTGCGTGGAGGATTTGATTTTATGACAAGCAGTAAATAGTTTGCAAGGTAGTTCTTACCAGCTTCTGGGTAGGAAAGTGAAGAATTTTTTTGACAGAATTGATTTGTGAAAGTTCATCAAGAAGCATAGAAACATTGTTTTACCATATTTGTGATAAGTAGTAGCACACACACAATTGGATTGTTTTAAAAGTGTTACAAAAGTGTAAGGGCATATCCTACTCATTGTATTCCATATCAAAGGATTGTTTTCTAGTGAAGTGTGTGGTACTGGATTTTTTCCGTACCATACCAAAGATATAACTACTCTTGTTGAGTAGCAAACCTTATAAATCTTGTATTCCTATGGTTGTGTGCATTTAGTAGGGAAGGAACTCTTTAACAGAAGGCGAATGTTGTTTCAAAAATAAGGAAACATAAAAATAAAAAGATATCATTGATTCACCCCCTCCCCCTCTCAGTGATACTTAGATCCTGACTCGGAACTTCAAACACTTTTATAAATTAGATATTGTATTAGACCCTATTGGTGGTGGCCTACTGAGTTGTACTCACACCCTACTCAGGCTGATTGATCGATACCCAAATAGACTTCATGTTTGCAGGACATGATAAGGGAAAGAACCATATGTTAGATGGATGAGTTGGGTGGAGAGCATGGATGTGGGATCCAAACATGGTGTTAAGACCCACTTGGGATTTGTCAGTATCTTTATTTTGGGTTTTTTCACTTGATTCTTGACACACATATGTTATGAAATATATAATATTTTAGTTTTGGATATTTTATTCTTATTTTGGTCATCATGTGATACTGGTATTATTCTGGTTATTATTTATATAATTTGGTTTTAGTTTATTTGTTTTCACTATTTTACTACTTTCATAAAGAGGGTATAGTACTGCCATGTTTTATATTTGATCCTTGCTACTAGACAACAAATTCTGGCATATAAGGAGGCACTCCTGAGGTCACGTAGCGAACCGGATTAGGGCACTGGCATGTTTCACTAGGGTTAGGATGTTAGATAAGAGGGGAATGTTGAATTAAACATGTCTAAATATGTTTATCATTTCATAATCAGTCTCAAAAGAATTCTAAGGATTAGAGATGGGATGAGAAAAAGTAATTGGGTTCCTCAAAGGTATGGTAGGAGGCGAGGGAGTGTATTTAGGTTATTTTTCTAGTTTTTTGTTGTGTTCTTTTTCCATATCTACATTTAAAGAAGGATTTTGTGGATTCATCATGAGGCATAACAGTTTTCTTTCTAGATCATAGTGAAATTACACTTATATTACCCTTGGGGTTAGATAATGGTTGATCTGAGAGTTGTGAAGAATTGGATTGTTATTGATGACTTAGGTGGGATACAAGTTAACGAATTTAGTTTTCAATATTTTTGAGGCTAGAATGGTTGAAGGAGTCAATATTTTCCACAAGACTTTCCCATAGTTTCTTATAAGAATTGGTATGCCTCACATTGGGATTACCTTGATTTGGTTTCTTGGGAATGCTCTTGTATTGGGTTTGGAATTGAGAAGGATCACCAATAGTGGAATCTATCTCTTTTGATGTTGAGGAACACATGGATAAGGTTTTTTGAAGTTACTCCCACCATGACCATATTAGAATTGGTCTGAGTTTTGAGGAGGTAATTAATAAGGTTGGGAGATGGGATTACCATACCTCAAGCCTGTTTGGTCTTTCCAGCTTGGGTTATATGTAGGATATAAGAGATCATAGTGGGTTTTGTTTGGGTTTTTAAAGATTTGGTGTTCCTCTGTGTAAATACAACATTGATCTCCATTGGTTTAGATGAATCTAATGGATCATCTTTTAATTATGGACATGTTTCATTTGTATGAGGTAATGAGATATAGATTCTGTGGTTTTTTATATTTCTTAGTAATTTAGATTGTAAAGAAGATGAATTTTGGGGGCTTTGGTAGCCACATTTAGTTATCACACAAGATCTATAAGTTCACCCATCCAGTCAGTCATCTTTTTAGGCTCTATGTATTGATTCTCTTAGAATTTTTTGACTTGTGAATATGCTCAAGTATGTAATTGATGCATGTTTTCATCCATGTTACTTATGAGATCTTATGAAACTACAGGTGTTTTTTCAACCAGAGAACCACCACTTGTGAGATAGATGAGAGTTCACTCCATATCCAATAACCTCTCTTGGAAGTATTGGATCAAGAGTTGGTTAGGGATTTAGTGGTGTGGGAAAGTTTCCACAAGATTTTATATCCTCTCCCAATCCTCATGGAGTGATTAATTAGGTAATTGATGGATACTACTAATTTCCTTTCAAATATAAGAAATCTAAGAAGTAGAGAAGAATTTATTGAAGAATATTTGCTTTATGAAATTCCATGTGTTTATAGAATTGGGAGGGAGGTATTATATCCATGATTTGGTGGATTCAACTATAAATAAAGGGTATTATCTAAGTTTTATTTGTTCTTTAGAAACCCATTGAGGCTTCATGGTAAAGCACAAAACTTATAACTCTTTGAGGTGAATATGTGGATACTTACTGGATGAACTATAGAAATTAAGCAAAAGATAAATCATACCCAATTTGAGTTCAAAATAAGCCTTGATGTTTGGATGTTTAATAAAAATGGGTTGGTAATTCATATTAGGGGAAGAGTGTTCTTTAAGGGTTTGTTCCATAGGATTGGTCATATGTAAAAAAATTTTATGGGTAACGAGTGATCCTTTTCTATTTTAATTATCCATAATGTTTCTAATAAGTTTGTGAAGATTTCACTTGATTTAAAGGTAAAAAAATATAAGGGATTGTTTGGTAGGCTATGAAGAATTCAAATAAATCATGAAAGGATGAGGAATTAGGGGTTTTCTTTGTGTTTTTTTTTTCATTTTTTTGTTATGGGTTTTGTTTATTTTAATTTTTTTTACAAAAAAAAAAACAACCGACTACTAGTTGCACCATCCCTAAAAATGGTTCCATTTGAAGTGTGGATGATTTTCAACTATTTACTGTTCAATGTTTTAGTACTATTCAATAATTTTTATAGTGTCACTCAAGTCGATCCTTGGTCATGGTATAATTTTTGGAGTTGATTGTTTTTGTTTTATATTTTGAATGGACGGGTGGGTGGGTGGGGGGGGGGGGGTTGTTTTTAGAGATCAATTAAATTTATAACATATGATGTTCAATTTATAAATTTTATAGATATTTGGGTGAGTTCATTATTAGGGATTTAATCTTATGATATTCTTGAGTTTTACGATATATTACATTAAATTGATACCCAATTCACAAGATTATTTTTATTGGAATTACCAATTATTTTTGGATTTAATCCCAGACTCAACTAGGGTATTGATATCAATAAATAATTATTAATGGAAGTTTATTTATGGTTTCAATAATATATGGAATCTATATGTTAAACCAAACTTTTCATTAATCCATGATATTTTAATTTTAACATACACAATGTCAATTTAAAGAATATTAAATGAAAAAAATCTTTCAATCAGTTAACATCCCAAAATTATGAATCATCTGAATTATAGATTTACTTAGAAATTTTGGTGTTCAATAATTTGGTTTATATTGTTTAGGGTGATGTGTAAAAAGAAGAATAAAATGATAGAGGAAAGAAATGAGTTGTGCGTTGAACACACACACGAGTAGTGGATAAAGTTAATCATGAACTTTAGATTAAATGAGGAAGTTATATAGAATGGGTTTTCAAATTAATTTAAATTTTATTAAGAAAGATTATAATATAATACCTAAGTTGGATGAATATGATAGAATATAAATATAATTTCATTAATATTTAAACAAAATTATAACTCAAACACTTACGAGATTACAAATGAAGGCGAACACAAGAGAAATTGAAAAAAATGACAGGTGGAAAGGCATCTCAAGTAGAAACATGAATATTTCAGGTCATCCCAAGCCTTTTGAAAATATTTTTTTGTGCTAATTTATCCTCCTAATTTCTTAAATTCTAACCCCTTGAAAGGATAATAGGGGAGTGTATTTATAGCCCAAGGTGGTGGACTATTTTCCTTCCAAAACTTCTCTTCAAGTTTGATTGAAAAGTTGACCATGAAGATATAAAAATATAGAAAAATTATATTCGTCAAAGTTTAATATATGTATGTGTAAATTATACCCACCAAATTTTGAGGCCATTGGTATTTTTATCCAAAGATATGGCTATTTTCCTAAATCATGTGCTGCTATCTAGTTTTATCCATAATTTTTAAAAGGACACAATGTGAATGGGTTTTAGTATAAGAATATCCCCTCAAATATAAAACATTTATTATAATTTTTTATGAATATATATTTAATTTCTCCCCACAAAATTTCAGCTCAATTAGGATATTTTATTGGGAGAAAAGTCAAGAGTTGTGGGCTGTTATCAAATCCCGGACAGAATTGTGAGCTGGAAATTCATGCATCAATTGGGCCACTTATTGGTTGAGTTGGGACTTTAAATTTTTATCCAAGATGTAATGGAATATCCCTATAATCCTGGTGTAGTATCAATGATTTTTGAATTATGGAATGAGCCCAAAGAATATAACATCATAGCAGGTCTAGTTTTATTAGAATATTTATTGGGTCTTCTTGTGTGGTTTATATGTCCCTTCAAATGGAGGAATTGGAGAAATCTCTAGATGAATGATTTTTTGGAATATGAACAATAAACACTAAAAAATAAGAATAACATCATTTGAATCAATATTTTAAATGATATGATCAAAATATTAAACTTTAGTGTAATTGAATGAATTTAAACAATGCTCTCTATATGTGTTTATGATCAAAATAAGAACATTGATAGGAAATTAATCATTTTTAGTAGAAAATCAGTGATGTGAGTAATGTAAAATATTTAATTAATATTTAATATCAAATCCATCAAAATAATTGATCAATTCTTTAAATTTATGAGGATTTTACCTCTTTCGAGATAACCACACTTTTCAACATAAGGCATCGATCCTGAAACTAGAGTTATGCCTGAAAAGATCACTAGGCTCACCACCTATCCTCTAGGTCCAACAAAACTTAAGAAAGAGTTAAATGGGGCCTACAGGATATGTCCAAATTCCCATTCAAGATATCACTTAAGGGAACTGTAAAACTAACCCTTATACGAGGGTTCAAGCTATAAAAACCACCAACATGTTTCATCTTTAAGGAATTTAACTGATTCTATCTCATTACAGAATTTAAATAAGTTCATAAAATAGGGATAACAAATACCAGTTATAGAAAAACTATACTATGCATTTTATCTAGCTAAAGCCATGCAATAATAATAAAATTATCTCTTAATTTCCTTTTAAATATCCGTTTAGTTTATGAGTTTTCACAACTAGATCAGTTAAAGAGGATATAAATTAAAAGATATAGAGGAATAAAATATTTAGGTTGTAATTGGAATTTTAATTCACTGATTACTCATAATAAAAAAATCTCAAAATCAGAAAAATGGTTCTTTACTAAATAAAGGGGCTGGTCAAGTAAGATTCCACCATACATTTATACATAATCCGTATAACTGGTTGAAAACAATATAAGAAGCCATACTATTTTAGCATGAAAACACCCCATGGGGTTAAGTATTGGAGAATAAAATAATGATGTAGCCTACAAGGTTCCCATCATGTTAGTCAAGATTTTTAAAACACCCTTAGTGGGATCATCTCATAAGTAGCATGCCCCATCTGATCTACTCTGGTCCAGTTGTGAATTTAGAATTCTATTAATATGGGTCATCATGACCAATTTATAGAGGTACAAGCATTTATAAGGGACTCTATTTTCTATAAGTATTTAAATTCAGAATATATGTATATATAATAATTATAGTTCAGTTAGATGATTCTTCATTCCCAAGTTATAAAGTTACTTTCTTTTATAAATTACAATTTTCATTAATGTAACTGTAACCATGTTTTTACCTTTGGTGTCAGATTATAAAAATTTATATTTAAAGGTTTTATTATATAGGTTACCCTTTCCAATTCATAAATACCCATACACTTCATAAATTTTTATCATCACCCATTTAATCACATCCATAATGGTTTAATCCCATGTAACCAATGGTTTGTGGATCAAACATGTCATAATTGGCTAATTAAGGTTCCACCATCAAGATATATGGGAAAAAACTATTTAAGATGATGTATAAACTCTAAGAACCGATCATATATCAAGATCAAAAAATACATGCTAAATAATCAAACATTCATAGTATACGAATAAACATGCGGAATAATCACCTAAGCAGGGTAAACAAATCATAATGCACCAAGAAATTTACAATAAAACTACATGACATGGATTATTCATGACTTGTGAATTTCTATGTGACTATAATGATTCATGAACACACCTCATCTATTTCTATTCTAGGTAGAGAGGAAAATTTCATAAGTCTATAAACGAATAACTAGTGGAAGTACAACAATCACCCATGGTGAAATAATAATCAATTGTTATAATAGAAAATCCTGAACAACAATACCACCATATTAAACTTATTCTTTCCCTCTATCTACCAAGTGCTAAAACATACCTTGTCTCCTGTATTCCTTTTTAAATAGTAAGACCAAAGAGTAAAATGAAACCTTTGATACCAATTGCAATTTCCCTACTTGGGTTTCAGTCAGAATGGTGCCCCAATCTAGTTTTCCACTAGGCCTCAAGTGCGCCTCCCTATACGCTAAAGGATTTTGATTAGAAATGATGGTCTAATAGTGGTAATTTGGGGAGACTATACTCCCATGATCATAGTAAGACAATGGTATACATAATAAAGTAACAATAGAAGAAAAAGAGCAATAAAGCAGTGAAATATTATAATAACCGATAATCACTAATAAATGAATGAATCACCATGCATGAACATTATACAAATCGATAATACAATGAGTAGGTCCATATTGAAAATAAAGAATAAATAAATAAAAGTATCTCTCTATGGGTTGCATCCTGAGTACATGCTCATTCTCCAAACCCATACTCCCATGTCCAATCCTAGTCCATAAATGTGAATAACATAGTCCAGAGTCCCAACCTACAACCAAGAGGTCTATCTGTGTACCAAAAGGTGGCCTAAATAGGGTGTGAGATAAGATCAACAGGCCACTATCAATTTTGTACACACTAGTCTAGTATGTGAATATAAAATAATTAGTGTGCAAGTATATCAAAATGATGCAGTAAATGATAAATAAAAACATATCGGGCTCAGGTTTCTCAAAGACACCTAGAAGACCACACCTATTTCGGCCTATGCCAGAATGTCTCTGAACATGCCATCATATATATATATATTCATATGTAAGAAAAACATATGAAAAGGTATACATGCACCAGTGAGGTTCCAAGGTGTAATACTAAGGCATCCATTTAAGGGGATCATATGTCAATAAGGGATGTCATGCCTAGGGTATCATACCCATAAATCACAATATAAGGGACTCCATGCCCAGTTTTCCATACCCATTAATCATAATATACAGGATTACATGCCCAGGGTTCCATGCCCATCAACCACAATATAAGGGAACCCATGCCCAGCGTTCCTTACCCATCGATCAAAATATAAGGGACGCCATGCCTAGGGTACCATACACATCGATCATAATATAAGGTAAATTAAACTAAATAAATTTGAGGTTCATGTTAGTTTCCATTCCATTTCATTTATAAAGTTAGGAAATTCATCACACATAGTCTTAAGAGGATTATCTTGACATCACATATTTTCTTTTAAAATAATTACACAATATCACATTTCTACTTGATGAAGACAACATACCCCTTTAGGTGGTTTTATTATAAAAAGGAGGAATGGTGGTCACACCAATTCCTTTAATTTCATATAATTAACTCATGTAATAATTAATCAAATCAATTATTCCACCACATTTATCAAAAATCTAAACACACCTTATTGATTTTTTAGTCTTATATAAAGTGAACAATTCTAGGTGATTTAATGAGATCACTCAAGGGGTGGCCTAGGTTGAGGTTGAAAACCTCTAAATGGGTATATAAATCACTTAACTTTACCAAAAAATGTATTAATATAACTAATTAAAGTAATTTTAAATTTTAAGGGAAATTCACAGAAAGTCCAACTTTCAGGACAATGGAACATTTTATAAATTACACAACTTCAAAGAAAAAGAATATAGACCAACTAAATCATGCTTAGGATGGTCCACTCATAAAATATCTGGATTTTATTCAAGATAGAATGAGATAATTCATAAGATTATAAAAATTACCAAAAAATAAGGAAAAATAGCTTGTATGGAATTAATATTCCTTATGGTGAGATAAAATGAAATAAAAAGCAAGAGGAATTGAGAGATTACCAATACAGATCCAACATGTCTAACAACAAGTGATTACAAGCTTGGATCAAGAAGATACATGGAATTCTAGAGGAGAACCTATGGGGTGAGTTGAACGGCCTGGGCATAGGAGAAATGAGAAAGAAATAGGAGGAATAAAATAAATAAGGATGGTGGAAAAAATGGTCATTTCACCCCGCTTTAATAAGGTATATGGTTAGTCTACACAGTCTGTCTAACCATGAATTAACCATGTGGATCATACTATCCAAGATCCATACCCCATATATTTTAAGGTAACCATGCATCGACTATGCAGTGCTACTAGTTAAGTGTCACTAACCCAGTGATAAGGTGCTTGGTTTGGGAAACCGTGTGTAGCCCATGCACCCACCTCTACAATTTACTATAGAAATTCAATACATCTGTGCATATCACCTTTCATGGTTTATTAAACCACATGATAACCTTTAAAAGGATGCCTAATTTCTCAAACTGGGATTCACAGTTTAAAAAAACCATGAACCCTTGTCTTTTTCTCCGAGAAAGAAATATTTTAGAGCCCGATTATCCCGAAACTCATTTAAACTTCCAAGACACCTCTTGAGATTTATGAATTATAAAAGAATAAAATTTTTAAGTGTTAAAACTCTCATAATAATGTTTTTTGACTCAATTAAATATTTTTCCTATCCACTAATCAGAAATCAAAATTCCTTTAGAACTTTCATCCTGGTCCAAAAAACATGGGACATTATAACTTTTTGGGTTGTTTCCCTGCTTGTTAGATTCGATTCATATGTCTAGTTACTTGTTTCACACACTTTTCTATGTTTGGTATGAGTGATATAGCTATCCTAAATTGTAGTGATCCTTGGCATGATTTACTTTCTCTTGTGTTTGTAAAATTATGGATTTGATTAGCTACTTTGATATATGTGATATGATTTGAAACTATTTTACCTTTATTGTTTAGAAATTTTGAAAAAGGTAAATGTTTTATCATTATTTTGATATAAAAACTGGTCAACTACTTATCATGACATATTTTATTTAAAATGATAATATTTGGGATTATTTTTATAGATAATTGATATGAAACACCTTGGTGGGATCCTACTAAGCCTTTTTATCTCAAACCCTACACACCCCTTCATCGGTGTGTAGTCTTGATTTTGTATTTTGATATTTGAGAAAGTAAAGGTGCTATAGCTAGGAATCAAGGTTTATGTTAGCTCAGTATGGGTGGCTAGTGGTGATATGATGGCATGTTTCCCACATTATCATATGGACTTTTCATTTTTTAGTTTTCCCTAGTTGTTGGAATTATTCTTTGTGATGTTCTGACTGTTTTGATTTGTATCACTTCTTCTGTCTTATTTCGATTATGGAATATATTTATTATTATACTATTAACTTTTTATATGTATATATATTCCATTTCATATACTTTAGGCTGAGTAAAATCATTCCCTCAATTTGTTTTTAATTCTTATGTATTAGCTGCTAGCCCGTGTGGATCAGGAACGCCCTTCGGGTATGTGGAAGATTGGGTTGGGTACTATTTTATGAGGGTATCCCGGGTTTGTTTCTTAAAAAATGGTATCAAAGGATATTTATGCTCAGTTATGATAGGTTGGTAGTTATGATGTAAGATTTTTAAGAATTTAGAGGTAGGTTTAGGTGAGTGTCTGGAAAGCTATTTCCATGACGAGACTCAAGTTACCATGGGATGTTGGTATGTGTGTCTCCTATGTTGATTTTTGATCTTAATCTCAGTTTATTATTATGGGTTTTCTAGTTTCAATAGATATTATATGGTTTTATATTCATTTATTCTATTTTCTATGGTTAACAATATTCCTTCAAGACGTTTCCATGGGTTCTATAGGAGGGTGCAACAGATGCTCCTCAAGGGAATCCACCTTTGGATTAGAATATTATAGAGGCTATCGTGCGAGTAGTTTTTTCTATAGAATAAAATGTTCCACAAGTTCATAACACAATTGTTGAGGCACAACTTGAAGCTGAGAAATAAAGATATCGATTATGAGATTTATTATGCAAGAATCCCCCATCCTTTAAAGGTATGAATAAACCTCAAGAGGTGTAGAACTGGATAGACAAGATCAACTAGATATTCAACTTCTTGGATACACTTGAAGCTATTAAGTTCAAGTATGCCATGTTCAAACTCAAGGATCCTAGAAAATGATAGAATTATTCTATTTTATAGGAAAATAATAACATGGTATTGAATCTAAAGGGATTAAAGACCCTTTTATTTCAACATTTATTTCTAGAGTCTATAATGATGGAAAAGTTTCTAGAGTTTATCTCTTTGAAGTAGGGAGATCATTCAATGTTTGGGTACACCAATTGGTTTGCAGAGCTATTTCATTTCATTATGGATATGATAATTAATTCTCATCTAAAAGAACAATATTACATGTAGGGTTTTAACTGGATATCATATCGTAGGTATTTATATCGAATATTTCTACTGATATTGAGAAAGTACCCAAATAAATGATGATAGAGATGGATATTTCGAGCAAGGTTGGCTATTCTTCCCTCTATCCTCCATCTAGTTGAATATTTAGTGGCACGTAAGAAAATAAGAGTAAGTTTCATGATCCTTATAGGAGAGGTGGAGGTGGTTCTCAGTAGCGGGACTCCTATGAACCATTAGATATAGCCATTAGTATGACACTAACATGATACTAGTGTAATAATGTTGGGAACACCCGATGCTCTTCTCCCACCCCAGCGAAGATGTGTAATGGTTATATCTATTAAAAAAATCTAAAGAGTTTCTTCTAGTCCATGTCTATGCCCTCTTATGGTTAGGGATCATCAGATCCAATGGCCACTGTGGAATAGTTAGAATCTTCAAAGTCCACATGGCTCTAGCAACAAGCCCCAAAAGTGAAGAAACTTCACATAGTGGATGAGTCTCTAGTGGAGGTTTCTATGGGTCTGATGACAGTGAGAGTTACCATATTTTTTATATCTTCTATATCAAATGATTTATTTTATACAAGTTCCTCCCACTTGTTTATATCTGCCTTTTTTTTTGATGTGATAAAACTTCCAATGGATCCCATTTCATTTTTCATGGAGTTAGTGACACCTATTGGAAAGGGGAAAGAGAAGGGGTTTTAGTTTACTTACTTTTCCTTATCCATAACTGATGAAAATCTAGTATGGGATTTCATCATTCTAGATATATTTTTTTGATGTTATCATCAGGATGGATTGGCTAGTTTCTCACTATGCTGCGATTTATTTTTATTTTAGGCATGTTTCATTCCTCACCACCAATGGGAGCTCTTGGGTGTTTTAGGGAGAGTGTAATACAAGGTTTGGTCATGTAGGACCTCCCTACCTATATCTTAAGAGTTTTTTTGTCTACCAATATAGTCAAACTTGATGACATTTCCTCTTTTGGAGATCTTCCCACAGTAGTCCGAGACTTTCCTAACATCTTACCAGATGACTTATCCATTTTTCCTTCAAAGAGTGAGGTGAAGTTTTCAATTGATCTAGTTCTAGGTATGCATGCGATTGTGATACCCTCCTATCATATGATACATGTTGATCGGAATGATATTAATATTTAGTTCTATGATTTTATAGAGAAAAGTTTTGTTCACCCTAGTGTTTCACCGTGTGCAGTTGCAGTGTTCTTTTCCAAGAAGTTAGATGGTTCACTTAAATTACGCATAGACTATCGGAAGTTGAACCTGGTGAATGTTAAGGATAATTATACCTTCCCCATGTGGATGTTTTATTTTATCAGTTTAAAGGGTATAAGTGATTTTTTAAAATCTATATTAGGTCAGGTTATCACCATCTTATGGTTCAGAAGTTTCATATAACACAGATATATTTCAAGAGAAAGCTAAACCTTATAAATATATTTTTATGTTGTTTAGTCTATCTAAATATCTTGTAGTTTTTATGATTATGATTAACAAGATATTAATCATTATCACAACATGTTTTTGGTAGTGTACATAAAATATATCTTTGTTTATTCGAGGTTTGAGCATTAGAATGAGAACTATCTGAGTTTGGTTTTTTAAATCTAGAAGAGTCACCATCTGTATAGAAAACATTTCAAATTATATTTCTAGATTCAAGAAGTGAATTTCTTGGGGCATGTGATTTCTGATCATGTCTTATCAGTCTATCCTAAGAAGGTGAAGGCTGTCTTTTCATGGTAATATCCACAAAACATATTTCAGATTAAGATCTTCCTTGATCTTGCTGGATACTATCAATGGTTTATAAAGGAGTTATCAAAGTTGGAGTCACCTTTGGATTATACTAACAGTAATGGGGTGAGATTAATATGGGATGAAAATTATCAGACTTATTTTTATGGGTTGAAATGACTTTTGACATCAACTCCTATTTTGATCTCACCTGATCCCAGTAAGGGGTATGTGGTGTATTGTGATGCTTATGGTACTGGTTTGGTCTACATTATTATGAAGAATGATCATGTTGTGGCTTATGGAACTCATCATCTTTGGTCATAAGAGGAGAATTACCCCACTCACTATTTAGAGCTATCTATAGTTATGCATGTGCTTAAGTTTTGGCAGCACTATCTATTTTTGGATAGGTTCATAGTCATTTCTAATCATAATATTTTGAGTTATATATTTTCTTAGAATAAATTGAACCTCTGATCGAGGAGGTGGGTGGAGTACTGTATGATGTTTGATTTTGAAATCACCTACACCCTGAGGGAGGAGAATGTCACCGTAGATGTTGTCTACAAGAAAGTACCATCACAGGATATCTTGGAATCGATAGAGGTACGATACCTTATGGGGATTTTCATTTAGTTTCATCTAGACACTCCAAAGGATGATTCATGTATTGTTCTAGCCAATGTTCAGTTATCATTATATCCCCTTGATTCTATTATATAGATTCAACAATAATATGAAGAGTTCATATTAACTAGAGAAACCATTTTTGGTGGGAAGACCATTTCTGGTTGGTCTCTCACTTTTGATGGTATTCCCCTCTTCAGGAGTTGGGTTATTGTCCTAAAATCTGTAAAAAGTTTAGTTTTGTTTGAATACCATAATTATTCATGGTATATTTATTTAAAAACTATAAATATGTATTGTGACATGAGATGGTGTTTTTGGTGGCTAGGTATGAAGCATGACATTACTGATCAGGTGTCCCACAATTACACCTTACAATAGATAAACATAGAGAATATGAAACATTCTAGTATTCTACAACATCTTTCTAGTTTAGAAATGGGATGAGGTATCTATACTATAATTTTAGATAGGGATTCAAGGTTTACCTCTTATTTCTAGAATATTATTTAGGAGGCGATGGAGACTTAGGTTCAGTTGAGTACAATTTAATATCCATAGACATATGGTTAGATGGATCAATCTATTTAGATATTAGAGGATATGCTCCATGCCTAAATCTTGGATTTCAGTGGATCATGGGATAGAAATATGCGAAAGGTTGAGTTTTATTATAATAATATCTACCATTAATCGATCAAAATGGATTCCTTTTAGGATTTGTATGGTCACCCATGCAGATCACTTATTTATTTGGAAGAGGTGGGAGAGGCCTCTCTTATGGGACCAAGTGTTATTTAGGAGATGTAAGTGAGGATTCATGATATACTTAAGTGTATGATAAAATAAATTTTATTGATAATAAATGAAATAATTTCCCCACATTGTGCTAAATATGTTTATTTATAGAATATTTGTGATTAGATTATTCATTTGAAAATTTGATAAAAATTCCAATTGTTTTCTTTTAAAGTTCACTGTAGTATTTAGGACATAAATATTTTTATGTGACTTATTTTAACTTAAAATTTTGTAACATTTTTTATAACTCAATATGATACAACTTTTATTTAAGAAATATTATCTGAATCATGAATTTTATTAGAGTAAATAGGCAATGAGGTCAAAGATGGACCAGACTCTCCAGATTGGACACCACTTCGGTATTTGGTCCATAACTTCTTCATCATTGCTTTGATGGGGCCAAAATTTGGAGAGAATATCAAGAAACAAATTTTACACAAATTATTATTGTGTAAGAATAACTAATTCATTAATTTTAGAGTCCAAACAGTTGGTAAAATTTGGATTAAATTATTTGGAATAATTTCCCCATTCAAGCATGAAACCACTTATAAATATAGCCAACCCTCCACTCTATAAATATGTATTTTTATCATTTGTAGGGTTTGGGAAGTTAATTAGGAGATTTATGCTAGGGAACAATTTGTTTAAATATATTTCAATAGGAATTTCAAGAGGGATAGTTCTTGAAGCTAACATCCCTTCATCAAAGTCTTCTTCTTCTTCTTCTTCTTCACTTTTTAATTTTTGTTCTTGTAATAAAATTATTAGTTCCTCTTATATTTTTTATATTTTATTATGTTTAATTATATTTTATTCTTCTCTAATCATACTATTTGGTCTGGAAATCATGAGCAGAAACATTATTGGGTTATACCCTTTCCACGACCTTTTTGAATGCAAAACATTTCTACAATGACTACACCACCCATGGAAGAGTAGTTTTTCTTAGTAATCGATCTACATATAACCTTATTCATTTATTTATTTTGAATCAATGAGATACTGAAATTCAAATAATATGATCTATTGATTTATTTTTTAATTTAAAATAAACTAATCAATAAATTGACTACTAAACACAAAACATTTGAGGTCGAGAATTGTGTAAATTGTGTGAGTGCAATCTTATTCGGTAAAACGAAACAACACAAGATAAATTTTTAGAGTAAAAAAAATACCAAAACTCAATTAATCACAATTTATAGAATTGATATGTTCCCCTAATTTACCATTTACCATATCCTATCATTTGAATGAAAATCAAATTAGGGTGCTGTGATTGCATGTTCCGAAGCTAGCCTAGGGTTTAATTCAATTCATTTTTGTGGTAATATAAATTTTCATAGGGTTTGAGAAATAAAAAATTAGGGGATAATAATTAAGTTTATTTTAATTTTAATGATAATGATTAATAATTAAGTGAATAGGTATATTTATACTGATTACTACTTTTAAAAATATTATTTAAAAAAACATATTCTCATTGTGTCTAATTAATAAAATTTCATTTAAAAAAACAAAAACAAAAAAATACAATCTTATTATAGTATAATTATTATTATACTTTTATAAACATAAATTTAACCACCCCATACTTCTAAGTTATGTATTTATTTCATCTTTATTTTCACAATACCATTAATATGTTGTTTTAAATTACTTTCGTCCTTGAGAGATGACCTTGGTCAGCCATTCTAATACACCTAAATAATCTAAAACCGAACATCATTTGAGAGTACCCAAGATAGAGCCTTTTAAATAGGCCCCATTTCTTGAGAGGAAAGTAATTTATTCAATTAAATAGAGGCATTTTTTTATTTTTAATTTTATTCTTTTTTTATTCTTTCTTTCTTCTCTCCCCTTTATCAATATTTTTTTCTTTTTCTTGAACCATAATCTCAAAATTATTATTTTTTATTATTATGTTCAACTTTTAATAATTTAATTTTTATTTGATTTATTACATTAAATAATCACGAGGATATCTTAGATATTTACCCTAAGATTGAACGCAACCTTAGGGCTTGAATTAGACAATCTTAGTGTACGAGAAGTTTTAAAATTCAACCAGTTAGAGAATTCCTCTATTATGGGAACATTGAAATTGGAAACACTTATAAATCAAACATAAAATAAGAACCAATAGTTGAATACAATAAAAATTAACTTAATAGAACCATTCTATAATTTTATGCACCAGACATTAACTACCAACCAAATTTTATTACATACCCAAACTGTGAATCAGACTTTGAATTGAAATCTGGGTTAATTAACTTTCTTTAAAAGTATCATGACTTATCAGGTAAGGATAAAAACAAACACCTTAAAGAATATAATGTGGTTTTTTCAACCACAAAACCAAGGAATGTCTCTTAATATCAAATAAAACTATGAGCATTCCCTTTCTCATTTGATGGAACTATAAAATATTGAATGTATTATTTACAATCGGAAGACGTAACATGTTGCAATAATTTGCAACATATTTCCTTTCAGTAATTTTTTCCAGCATCAAGGAAAACTTCCATTCGTAAGGAGACCTCAGGGATCAAGCAATCATAATGGGAGTCAATGTATGAGTACTGTGAGCGATTCAAGAAGTTGTGTGCAAATTTCCCACATCACCAAATCAGTGAGAAACTCATCATCTATTACTTATATAAAGGACTCACACTTATGGAGAGGAGCATGGTGGATGATTCATTTGGAGTGGCATTGATCTAAAAAACACCAACAACTACACATGTTTTGATCTAAAATATGACACAAAACCACAATAATTTTGTGATCATGGTACACCACATGTTAGAGGAGTATATTATGTAAGTCCATCTTCTTTTGAAAATAATTTAATTGATACCAAGTTGGAATGATTAACCAATCTCATGAGGTATATTTATTTGAATCGAAAGACATTCCAACCCTCTCTTATGAGGCCTTGTAGAATTTTCACATAAATAGACCACCCAACAGATTGTTTCCCCCAACTATAAGAGATAGAGGATTGTGAATTAGTATTCCTTGGGAGACCATATCAGCAGCAACAACAAACACATCCCCATAATAAGTATTATTCATTTGCATCGACATACAACCATGGATGGAAGGATCAATATGACATCGGGTATGGCTCCAGACAATAAAAAAGGCTCCCTTTTCAACAACATTTCCACCAACCTCCACCTTACCAATAAGGTTTCCAACAACCCCAAAGAATATTTGAAGCCCAAGAATAATAAAGTCAAAAAAGAGATAATATAAACCAAAGGTATATTCTAATACTGATAAACTTTTGAAACAAGATGTTCTTAATCAATAAAATGAGATGAAGAATCAAGGTTCATAGTTGAGGGAGTTAAAGATATAAATGAGCTAGATAGCCACCGACCTCTATGAAATGGTAAGTAATAACTCCAAAAATATTCCTTTCCAACCTAATCCAAATACCAAGGGGAATGTTTGTTCCATCACATTGAGAAGTGGGAAGAAAATGAATGATACATCTACATTTATCATTCCACTGAGATTCACCACAACTTTGGGGAAGCCCCATTCAAGACCAACTAATGACCAAACTAAGGAGAAAGAAAAAGGTAAAAAAAATATTGATTATGTTCTACCTAAAACCCTTACCTTTAAAAATAGAGTTGTTTAAACCAAGAATTTGGCTAAAGAGGAATTGAAAAAAGAAGTTTTGGACACATTTTGTCACGAACCGTCCTCGGGGCCCGTGCCGTGACTACCCCAAGCCCGCCTTCCATAGGCCAGGGTCTGGCGACTAGCACCAAGGCGTAATTCACAGTAAAAAGGGAAGGCATTGCCTTTGTAAAGTAAACAAACACCACAGAGCAAGAAAACAGAAGTAAACATTAAGTAAAAACTGGGTACAATAGAAAGTGCGGTAAAGTAAGTGGGCCAGAATACAAACCCAAACTGAAAGTAAAGTACAACTGAAAGAGAGTACAACAACTGAAAAGTAAAGCCGCAACGTCGAGCCGTCCACTGGTAGTCCCACCTGAAGGGTGGGTACGGATAGCCTCCACAGCTCCTCGGGTCCAGCCATCCGCTCCGAGTACGCCCCGCCCAGTGGTCCACCTCCGGGTACCGACCTGCTCCTCATGCCTCTACCACGATCAGCGCTGTCCGTCGTCTGCAACCAACACAACGTAGTTCGGGCATAGCCCGTGTAGGGGTGAGTATAAACTACTCAGTAGGGACCCCGAGTCCCCCGAAGGTCTCCCAGAATCCACAAAGGATAATCCACAAAAAAAAGATACAATCACGAAGTAACATCCGACATTACTTAGGTATATGCCCATACATATACCTAAGTCTTCAATTCTCATTTGGCTCCAATATCCGAGCTCAAGTACAACCCAATCCACACAGGAAATCACAACCCGGTCCACACAGGAAAGCATAACGTAATCCACACAGGATATCAAGTCAATCTTATCGAAGATAAGGATTGAAAGTCAAGATTTAGCTCACACAGGTATACTTCTTCGTAGGAAGATAAAGATGATCAGATGTAGCCATTGATTCATCTAAGCTGTCGGACCCACACAAGATCGATATGTACTAACCCCCGCAATGACCCACAAAGGATCGATAGGTAACTAACCCCCGCAATGACCCACACAGGATCAGACCCACACATGATCTGTAGGCGCTGGCCCATACATGACTGCTGAGCGCTGACCCACACAGGATCTGACCCACACAGGATCGGTAGCACTGATCCACGTAGGATCACTGAGTGCTATAGTCATCGCCGTCGAATCCACGGAGGATTTCTGTACAGTCGTCACCGTCATCGCAGTCGCAACCATCTCTAGGGTTCCCACACACAACAAGCTCGTTCGGGAGGGCCCGCTCCACGAGCCGAGTGGCTGATACATCAATTGACACATAGTCCGGAGTTGATGTATCCAAAAGTTCCGTATCGTCAACAGGAACTCAACGTCACAGACGGCGCGTCAATCGGACGCCCAGTTTGAGAGTTATTGGCTTTTTCGTCCCAGGGGCCCGGTTGGTTTTTAGGTCAAAACCAACCTGAATGTACTCCAACTGTGTCCAAAACTCGAGCGGAGTAAGAAACAAGGTCCTTCTCACTAAGAGGAATCCAAAAAAGTCGATGACACGTCAATCGGACGTCCGGAGCTCAAGTTATAAGCGTTTCCGCTCCGAGGGCCCGGTTGGTTTCGTGTACGAACCAACCCTGCCGAACCCAAAGTACTCCGAAACCTTGATTGTAATATACCAAAATGACCTTCTCGATCCAAGGATCGCATCGCAGCTGACGGTGCATCGATCGGAGGTCCGCAGCCCAAGTTATGGGCAAAAGACCGTGAGAGGTCCGGTATTAGGGGGTTCAGGCCTGGTTCGACCCGGCCCGGTGCCCCCTGGGTCGGCCCGAACCGGGCCGACCCGACCCAGGTCCGGGTCCAGCTCGGATGGCGCGGCCCGGCCCGGATGGCACGGCCCGGCCCGGCTGGCGCGGCCTGGGCACGGCCCGGTCACCAGGTGGCTCGGCCGTTTCGGTTGAGCGGATGGGGGGAGGGGGGGGGGCTGCCCCCTGTTTTGTAACCGCGGCCCCCATGATGGGGGGGGGGGGGGCGCTCATGCTGTCCAGCCGGGGATCGTAACCCCCGGCTCTTCCCCTGTCCGGCCGGCCTGCTCCGGATGGCCGGCTGTTGCCGCCACGAGACCGGCATGGGCTGGTCCCCCTGCTCCGACGCCGGCGGCCCAGAACCGGGCATCGGTCCTTGCTCCGCCACGGCCTAAGCTGCGGCCTTGGTTCGTCCGATGCGGCGTGATGGTGCCGCACCCCTCCACCGCGGCCCCGCTCCGGCCGCGTTGTCTTTGGGTTTTTTCCGGCACGGCGCGACGCGCCGCAGCTTGGTTCGATTTTCAATTGCGTGGTGCGACGGCGCCGCGCATCCTTGCCGCTCGTTCCCGTGCGGTGCGATGGCACCGAGTCACTTTCCTTTGAACCGTAATCAATACAAAAGATAAGGGAGGAGGGTCGGCCGTGTTTGTGCGGTCCGACCCCCTCCCGTTAATCGATAGCAAGCGGTCCAATTGAATGAGTAACGTCGACGAAAGAAAAATCACGAATATCATCAACAATAAAATTCCCCTACCTCGAGCGTAGTTTGAATGGTGGTTCGTCGCGGAAATAACCATCGCAGAAGGAGACCTCGCGGAAAGAGAATCGTCGCGTCTCGGAGAAAATATTCGTCTGCATCGCGTCGTCGATCTCTGAGGATTCGACGTTCTTGTCGACCTTCGTCGGAGGTCGGCGTTCTTCGCATTCTTCGCATTCTTCGTCGAGGAAGAAGAACTTCAAGAGCTTTTCCTTTTCTCCCCAAAACACACACAACAAGATTCCAACCAAATAAAATAATAACTTCCCTTATTTTATTAACAAGACTTAAGCATTTGAATTCAAACATTCAAATTAAACTCACCTAATTAATTAACATAAGTTATCAACTTTAGTGGTGAGTTGAAGGAGTTAGGGAATATGAATGGGTGGGGTTTGTGTGGGCCCCACCACCCTCATAACCTCCCATGGGAAGTTGGGTGGTTTCCCCCAACTTCCACTCAAAGGTTTTAACAACTTAGAAAGAAAAAAATAAAAATTGTAGCTAAATTTTTATTTTTAACTTCCACAATATTAACAACTTCTCCCATGTAAACGCAACTCCGGAAAAGGTGTTTCTAAGCAATTACCGGTGCTGTGAATCCATCGGTGCCCTTGGAATTCGATTATGAGCACCGATTCAAAAGTTAGAAAAACCCGCTCGTTCGTTCACTGAACGTACCCGAGCTAAACTTCAGATAGAAATTCTGGGCACACCGGGCCTCAGAATCAAGTGCCGTCAGAAACCGCGTTCTTGTAAAATCCCAAATAAAATTAAGAAAAAAAATTTCCCTTGAATTTTACGGGTCTTTACACATTTAAACACATGAAGATAAACATACTTCTACTTGAAGTAATTAACAAAATCCCAAGATTTGAAAATTATTAAAAGAACTTTTTACCAATAAAATAGTGTTCAAGGGAAATTAAAGGATCAATATTTGAAGGAATGTGTGGGAACTCACTACACCAAATCAAGAAATGCCAACAAAGTGAAAGGATCCCGAGACATTCACCATCCCATGCATGGTAGGAGAGTTACACTTTTTTGATGATTTATGTGATGTGGGATCTTCCATAAATGTGATTCATCACTCTATATTCTCTTATTTATAGGTTAGTGATTTGAATCCAATAAGAGTAGTGATGCAGTTAGAAAATAGAGCTATGGAATATTCAATAGGAGTCCTTGAGATTGTAATTTTTCGTGTAAAAGACATGATATTTCTAGCATATTTCTATATGCTTAACATGGAGGATGAGCAGGTAAATTATCATAATCCCATTATCTTAGGTAGGACCTTCCTTAAAACTTTAAAAAATATCATAAATGTCAATGAGGGTACACTTTCAATTGAGTTTAGAGATGAAGTTATGATATTTAATGTTACAGACTTCATAAAGTACCCCTAAATGGACCATTCACTTTTGTTATATCCCATTTTGAATCACAAAGTAAAAACCAAATGTATTTTTATTGTCCTATTCTTAAATATATTATGATAATTTATTCTAGTTTTATGTCTAAAAGCACTTCCACACCTTTTTATAATGCACAAACCTCTCTTGGATTTGATTTTGATGTGGGTTCATATTATGATTTTGATCATGTTCAATTTGTTTATGACATGGCTATTGAGAACGATGATGGATTTGATTCATTATTATATGATTTTTATAATGTCTATTCTGATACTGATGTTCATTTTGGACATAGTTTTGTTCCTTCAATGTATCAATCCATACAACACCCCCTTCATTGGAACTCAAGCCATTACCACAAAATCTTAAATACTTATGCTTTTTGAGTGGTGAGAGATTTCCTGTTATCATTGCTAACAATATTCCTTCTGAACATAAAGAAAAACTATTGAATCTTTTGAGGGAGAACATTAGGACCATCAGGTGGACATTGGATGACATATCTGGTATTATCCCCTCAATTTACATGCATATGATTCTTTTAGAGGATAGGGATAAACCAGATAGGCATCCACAAAGGATACTTAATCCAAATATTTTAGAAGTTGTTAAGAAAGAAGTTGAAAAATTGATCGAGGTAGGTATCATTTATCCCATTTTAGATTCTTAATGGGTGATTCCTATTCAAGTGGTTCCTAAGAAAAATGGTGTTATCGTTTTTAGAAACGAGGGAGAATAGTTAGTTCTAATGAGGGTGAAAAATAGTTAGTGTGTGCATATTGATTATAGTAAACTAAATCAATCGACTCAAAAGGACCATTCCCCCTCCCATTTATTGGTCAAATTCTTGAGAGACTCGGTGGAAAGAAACACTATTGTTTCTTAGATGAATTTTATAGATATTTTCAGGTTCCTATAGATCTGGAGAATTAGGAGAGGAAAATATTCAATTGTCCATTTGGTACATTTTCCTACCGAAGGATTCCATTTGGACATTGTAATTCCCCATGTACCTTCCAGAGATGCATGGTGAGAATTTTTCATACTTTACTAAGACCTACATGGAGGTATTTATGGATGATTTTATAGTGTATGGATCTTCATTTGATGAATGTATATTTTGTTTTAGAAAGGTTTTGAATCATTGTATTGAGAAGAATATGGTTTTGAACTTTTAAAAGTTTCTTTTTATGGTAGATCATGGAATTTTATTAGGGAATGTAGTGTTAAAACATAGAATAGAGGTTGATAGATCTAAGGTAGATATTATTTCATACTTTCCATATCCTTCATGTGTGCGTGGTGTTAGATTATTCTTAGGGAATGCAATATTTTATCAACACTTAATCTGATATTTTAGTAAGATCAATCTACCCTTATCTTGATTGCTTCAGAAAGATATTAAATTCATTTTTTATGATTTGTGCAGGGTATCATTTGATGAGATAAAGAATCATCTATCCACTCCACCAATTAAACATCCCCCACCATGGGACATTCCATTTGAACTTATGTGTGACGCTTTAAACTTTGTAATAGGAGCTGTATTTTCATAAAAGTTGGAGGGATGATCACATGTGATTTATTATGCATCAAGGACATTGGATTCAACTTAATAAAACTAAAAAACAATGGAACATGAGTTTATTTCCATCATATTATCTTTAGATAAATTCTATTCATATTTATTAGGCTTTAAAGTTATGTTTTTTGACCATGAATCTATGAGGTGTCTCTTAAAGAAAACAGATGCAAAGCCCAGACTTATCTGATGGTTGATCCTTCTTAAAGAATTTTATATTGAGATAAAGGATAAGAAGTGGTTATAAAACTTAGTGGTATACCACATTAGTAGAATTACTTACATGCTACATGCTGACACCTTAGACCGGGTACCACTTCAGGACACTTTTTACGATGAGAATATTTATGTACTCTCAGGTAAAAATCCTTGGTATGATAATTTAGTGAAATACCTTATTTCCCCTTAAATTCCTATAAATGGAAAGAAACCTAAAGTACAAAAAATTAAATAGTGATTCTATGTTTTATGGGTGGGATGATTCCTACCTCTGGTGCATGTGTAGTGATCAATTTATTAGGAGGTGTGTTCTTCATCAGGAGTTTGAGTCTGTTCAACATTTCTACCATATAATTTCATGTGGAGGAGAATTTGGACCCCAAAAGAGATCTAGGATATTCTTAGACTTTGGATTATATTGTCCTAGCTTGTTTCATGATGCCCATGTGTTTTGTAAGTCATTCTCTCATTGCCATCACATTAGAAACATCTCAAGGATACAAGAGATAAAACAACAACCCATATTATTTTACAAGATTTTTGATGTATGGGAATTGATTTTATGTGTTATTTTCCAACTTCATTTAGTTTTTTGTATATTTTGGTTACCGTTTATTATGTTAACAAATGGATGGAGTCCAAGGCCAACAACACTGATGATTCTCATGTTGTAGTTGATTTTGTTAAGGAATAGATTTTTTGCAAGTTTAGAGTAACAAAGGACATCATCAGTGACCAAGGGACACACTTTTGTAATCGGAATTTGGCTTCCCTCATTGAGAAGTATGGGGAAACACACAAAAAAACAACACCATACCACCCCCAAAAAAATGGATAGGTTGAGGTTTTAAATTTGGAGTTGATTTTTTTTGGAGAAAACTATGTAGCCAAATAGGAAGGATTGGAGAAAGAACTTGGATAATGCCATTTGGGAATATAGGACTGCATAAAAGACTCCCATCGCTATGTCCCCATTTTAGATTTTTTTGGGAAAGCTTTTTTATCTCCCTATAGAGGTCGCAAATCAGGAATATTGGGAAATAAAGAAATGCAACATGGATTTGATCCAAGATTAAATTAAATGAAAGATAAAAATTCATGAGATTAAGGAGATTCAATTGTCATCATATGAGAACTCATGAATTTATAAAGAAAGATCAAAACAACTCATGATAGAATGATAAAAAAAAGAGAGTTTAATGTAGAAGAGAAATTCCTACTCTACAATTCATGACTGAAGCTGATGTCTGATAAGTTGCGTTCTAGATGGTTAGGTCCTTATGTTGTATCTAATGTTTTCCCTTATGGTGAAGTAGAGATCACACAAGAGGATATAGGAAGTATATTTACAATCAACGAGAAATGTTTGAACTAATACATTGAGGGACTTCCTACTGATGTAGTTGATTTCATAACACTGTATGACCCCATCATCACTTTATAATATTAGGCTATTCCTAGCCCTTTCACTTTTATATTTCTTTTCCTAGTTAAAATTATAAATTTCAAGTGCGCATATGATATCATAGTTTCACATTTAGGACAATGCAATATTTTAAGTGTGGGGGATGTGACAACATTTTGGGGTATCTTCTTTTATTCTTTTGGTTGTGTGTTTTTGTGTGTGTTTTTTTGTGTTAATTTTTTTTAAAAAAACCAAAAAATAGAGAAAAAAATAAACACCATGTAACATGATAATTTAGATATGGAATATATAGATAATGAATATTTTCAAAATTCATTATTTTCATGATAAACATGAGAAAGATATCATCATCAAGGGTTGATTTTTATAAAAATTGAAGTTGTTTATGAAATTATTGGTTGTGTTATTATAAATACTTTTAGATTTTGACACCATTATTTGTGATATTTGTTCATGGTAAATTGTGTCATTGATTTCTCTAAAACATTTTCACTCAACCATAGCTTGTGAAAACTTTCTTACTCAATTGAAGGTATATCCTAGTTAGGTAAAAAAAAATTCATCTTATATCAATCATTGGACAGTAAATTCATTTCTCTTCTGATTAATTTCATCACTATACAAAATTGACAGATGCATGTGTACTTGATATCCGACGGTTGTTCACCCTAAAAAAAATCAAAAAATCAAAAATAAAAAAATCATATAAAAAATCTTAATTAAGAGGAGAGTAATAAAATGTAAAACACATGAAGATATCTAGGCTATGAGCTTAAGGTTTGAATTTCAGGAATACCTAAGTGAGAGGGTATTAAAATTTGGTTGAAAAGGAATATAGAATAGGTTCGGTTAAGTAAAATAGGTAAGAATAATTATTTTACTAGACCTAAATATACTGACTAAAGGGTGGAGATATGAGTTTGAAATTGTTGGCACAGACACACGTGGGGAATTAATGGCATAGTAGACCGATGACTTGTTTCACTATGATTAGTGTTATTAATCTCATTGAATTTTGTTTTGATACAATTTATGAGACAATGAATTTAAATTTTTGGATATTGAGGCTTGATGGGATTCCTACTTTGCCTACATTTCCACTATGGATTGAGAAATATGAATATACATATATTATCACAATTGTTTTTGGAATACATGATATGTGACTTTTCCTAGGAGTAAAAAAGGATAATTATGGGTGAGTTAATAAAATAAAATTTTATTTAAAATTTTATTGATAATAAATGAAATAATTTAATCACATTATGCTAAATATGTTTATTTATAGAATATTATTTTAGACATAAATATTTTTCTTTGAATTATTTTAAGTTAACATTTTGTAGAATTTTTTCTAAATCAATGGTATACAAATTTTATTGAGGATATTTGATATAGATCATGCATTTGATTAGAGTAACGGGCCATGAAATCAAATATGGACTAGACTCACTAGATTGGAAACCACTTTGGTATTTTGGCCATAACATCTTCATACATGCTTGTATTGGTACCAAATTTGGGTATAATATCAAGAACCCATTTTTTCACAAATCATCCTTATGTAATAACATACGATTCATGCATTTTCATATCCAAATAGTCAGTTAAATTTGGATTAAAATATTTGGCTGAATTTCCCCATTCACACTTAAAACTAATTATAAACCAAACCACCCCTCCACAAAATAAATATGCATTTTTATCATTTTTAAGGGTTTTGATGTGAATTATGAGATTTAAAGAAGATTATAATTGGCTTCACTCCATTTATCTAGGAATTTCAAGAGGGAGATATCCTGAAGGTAGGATCCCTTCATCGAAGCCATCTTCTTCTTCTTCTTGGCTCTGTAATGTTTTTGTTCTACAATAAACCTCTTAGTTAATTTTAAATTTATTATATTTCCTTATATTTTATTATGTCTTATTCTTTTATAATCATGCTATTTGGTCTATAAATCAATAGTACAAATGTGATTGGGCTATACCCTTTCCACGAACTTTTCAAATGAAAAATGTTTCTTTGATGACTACACCACCCATGGAAGAGTATTTTTTCTTAGTAATTAATCTAACTATAACCTTATTTATGTATTTATTTTTAATAAATGAGATAATATAATTCACCTAACACGATAGATGAATTTAGTTTTTAATTTAAAATAAACTAAGAAAGCAATTTAACAATTAACGCAAAACATGAGAGGTCGAGAACAGTTTAAATTGTAAGAGCGAAATATTTATCAATAAAACAAAACAACACATGATCAATTTGTAGAGTTCAAAAACAATCCCAAAACTAAATTAATCCTCATTTATAGAATATATATGTTCCCTAATTGAACACTAACCATACACTATCCTTTGAATGAAAATAGAAGTAGGGTTCTACGATTACATGTTTTGATGCTAGCCTAGGGTTCAATTCAATTCATTTTTTTGGTAAAGTAAATTTAGAAGGGTTATTGGATTAAAAAATCATGGGTTCATTATTAATTGGATTTTAATTTTAATTATAATGATTAATAATAAATTTAATTGGTATATTTTGATCAATTATTTCTTCTAAAAATATTTTCTAAAAAAAAATCTTTTCGTTATGTCTAATTAATCAAATTCCATTAAAAAAATAAAATCTTCTTCCAACATAATAATAATAATTTTATAAAATTTTAAAAAACCAAACCATACGTCTAGGTTGTTTATTTATTTTATATTTATTTTCATAATACCGTTAATATATTGTTATAAAATACATTCTCCTTCGAGCGACGACCTTGATCAGCCACTCTGCTGCACCTAAATATCCCAAAAACAAACATCATTTGAGATCACCCATGAAAGTGCCTTTCAGTGCTAGATTAGAGTGTAAAGTCAATAGAAATAATATGTAGACCGTCGACATCGTCAATCAGAGTTTTTACTCAGTGATCAAGTTTTCTTGAATTTTTCTCTTCAGTTGGGTCACCGTCAACTTGAAAAACAATGAAATTTTTATTTGATATTTGTTGGACCGTTTGAGGTCACTTAGTGGATTGGTTAGGTTGAATATCAGTTAAAATTATCGGTTTAGTTGACATGTATCCATTATTTTTTCCATGTGTCTCAATTCAAGAAGTACCATCCCGATCCCTCTCATATTATGACTTTGGAATAGACTGAGTTAGAGTTAGATGTTTCATTTATAGAATAGCCAGTGTAGATTATGGATTATCATGTGACATTATTGCATGGTAATTCTGTCCCATTGGTCATAGAGTTATATAAACATAGATAAGATTCTCATGAGACTTGGGAGCATGTATTTTCAGTGAGGGAACAGTTGCCTCATTATTTTTTGTAGCACCCTTCTTCCACATGACTTACGGTGGATAAAATGTCTTACGGTGGAGATTTTTCAACATCACAGATAAAAAGGTACACTATTTTTCTTATTTAAGGTCTTATGATTCAGTTTTATAGGGAATAAGGGTTTTTTTGTGAGTTATTTCAAAACTTGGGGTGCAGACCGCTTGTTGGACACTTTCACATCATAAGTTATATCTTATAGCATAAGTCCTTTATAGGGAATTGATCTTAAGATGGTTTATGAAACATGAATATTTAAATCCATAAAATACCTTTTTATTCCATAAATTTCTTTTACACCCTAATAAATACTTTTACATCATAAGATCATCGATCAGGATAAATTTTGCTCGAGTTGATGGGTTTTTTCTCACATATGAGTTATAAAATATTTACACCGTAAATAAGGTGATTACACTATAAAACCTCAGGACTAGTAGGTTTTATCTACTTTTCATGTGTGACTCCTCATATCTTTTTTTTAAAACATAGGTCTTGAACCCTAGGATCTTCTAGGTGGTTTTGGGTGTCTCCTCTCCTTCCAGATCACTTCTTTCAATGTTGAATATCTATAGTTGTTACACTGATTCTCTCTTTGGTAAGTGATATTTTCACTTCATCATTTCCATTGGTCATGGACACAGAGTTATTTTGTGTTTCTATATTCTTGACCTAGTGGATATGTTTTTTTTGATATTTTCTAGATTCTTTGCGTGATCTTCTTTTGGAGGTAGAACCTCATGTCAGTTATGGCCCAACATACGAGTTCATTGATGTATATGTCAATCTACACTCTTTTCCAACCATTTAATTTTGGTATTTGATTTAGATATGTCAGAATCATTTTTAGGGACTCCATTATGGTCTCTCATTTCCTTTTAGTTTTGTCGGATCCCATTGCGAGTAGTGTTAGACCCAAATTTGAGGTAGGTAGTTTCATTCCTAGCCTATGTCAGATGAACCTTGATTTATATGGTTATTTTAAAAATTTATTTTATAAAATAATTGGAATTATTTATTGATTTGTGTGTGTAATAATGGTTTTTTTATAAAATATGGGTTTCACCTTATTTTGGTGAAAAAAATGTATTTTCAAAGAATTGTGAAATAGATTTATTAAATGATTTTCAAAGAATAGATTTGATGAAATGATTTGGGAAATGTTGCACATAGGAAGCCCTGGGTACGTAGGTGGAAGGTGTAGTAATATGCCTTATCCATTGACACCATTGAGAGATTCACTCATGGGGGTGTTCATATCCTCCCCATGCTAAGTGTTCTAGGGATTTATTAGACAATAGTGGGGGATTCATTTTATGGGATGTTCCTCTGCTCCCTATATTTGATGCATATTCATGGGGACTTGTTGCATACACTTATAAATGTTAGGTATGAGTGATCTAGATATTATTAACTATAGTGATCCTTGGAAAACTTTACCTATTATTGTGTTTTTACTATTCTAGTTTTGATTACCTACTTTGATATATGTGATATTCTTTAAAACTCTTTTACCTAGATTGTTTAGAACTATGGAAAAATAGAAATTTTTTACCATGATTTTGATATAAAAACTTTTTTTGGATTAATATGCCATTGTTTTTTTAAAAATAACATATTTGGGATTTTTTATAGATACTTGATATAGAGAACCTGGGTGGGATCCTACTAATCCTATTTAGCTTACACCCCGCACACCCCTTTAGCAGTGTGTAAACCTAGTTATGTCTTTTGATGTAGGAAATAGGCAGGGCACCATAGTGAGGCAGTGAGGTTTCTGTCATCTAGGTATGGGTAGATGGTAGTAAGATGACGAGACATTACCCACATTATCGCATAGAGTAGTCAATTTCTGTTTTATTTGACCCATGTTGTTAGACTTGTACATTGGGATTCTTTGACTGTGTTGATTTGTACCGCATCTGATATCTTATTTAGGTTATGGAATATATTTCTTTTTATGTGGATTTTTATGCATATATATGACATTTATTCTAAATTAGGTTAGGATAAATAAATTCCTTTTCTTTTTATTAATTCCCAAGTTCTAGTCACCAACCTATGCGGATCAGGAATGTCCTTCAGGTATGTGATAGATCAGGTCAGGTACCAGTTTGTGAGGTTATCTTGAGTTGGTTTCTTACATGAAAACTTTACTCAAACTATTGTCTCATATTTACTATTATTAAAATATCTGTTTCATAATATGAAACATTTCATAGGATATGCATTCATGTGATAAATTCATGTCTTAGCCATAACATTTATTAATGTGTGAAAATACTTGAATAAATGAGTCAGTTCCTAATTAGAATATTTGGGTGCATATATATATATATCACTCTAATGAAATAGTGTGGTGTGTGTGTATATTAGTTCCTTATTCTTGGAAAAAACATACTTAGTATCTAATTCCCTCTTAATTTTTTGCCTTTGAGTTTGAGGAACCGGTATATTGTGGAGATAGAATGGATCCCATCCAAATTTCACATGATTTGGCTTGACCTGTGAATACACTTTATAGAGGGTATGTCCTTGATACCCTTGGTGATATTTATCAAACCATATGATTATTATGATGAAGATGTTGTATATTCTCTATAGTTTATAGTACACACATATAATTTACATAATTTATTCATTTCTATTTTTATAGAGTTTTTATTTTTCTATCATGGGGGATCTTAGGAATTAGATTTAATTTCCTTTAAATACATATAATAAGTGTTATTATACTCTTTTAAATCCTAATAGTGGTATAAAAGTGATCCCAAGTGTTTATATTTATCAAATCATTCTCGAAATGAAGAAAACATAAAGAAAATAACAGTGTTTTTGATTTATTGAAATTCCAGTTCACCTTTACGTATGATGACTCTTAGAAAAAGACATCATTTTTACCCTTCCATAGAATGATCTATACAAGGGTAATCTCTAATTATGTGAGTTATGTAAAGGAAATGTGATATTTACCTTTACGTGAGTGGTCATGTATAGGTAACCTGAGACTTACCTTTACGTGAAGGGTTTATGTAAAGGTAGTTCGATTCTTACCTTTATGTAAATGATTTATGTAAAGGTAATATATAACCTATCTTTATTTAAATGATTTCATGTAAAGTTTAATGTGATATAACTTTATGAAATTAGCACTACGTAAAGGTCATATGCTTCCACCCTTATATAGATAGTCTACTTTAGGTTAGTGAGAGTATACACTTGCGTAAAATATGGATTCTATATAAGGGTAAATAGAAAAAAATAAAAGTTTTGTTTAAAATTTTTAAATGGTTTATAAAATTTTTATAAATAACAATAAAATTTATTTTGGAAATATTAAATTTATAATGAATTTATAAATTAATTAATTAATTATAAATGGTTTATTATTAATTAAGTAAAAGTTTATGAAAAAATTATTATTAAATATTACTTAAATATTAAATGTTAATAATTGAAATACCTTTAAAACAAATTATATGAAATTTCATATAATATAAAAATCAAAGTGTTTATTTAGAAATCATAATGGTAATTTATAAAGTGTATATAAATTTAAAATTAATGATAAAATATAAAATTTCTATATTTAATTATGAATTTTTCATAATCAATTATTTTGAATTATTAAAATTAGAGAATATTTAATATGGTATTATTTGAATCACATCAAAGATTTTATTTTGGTTTAAATAAAATTTAAGTATATGATATTTAGATTTTTTAAGATGTTCACATAATATTATTTATACTATAAAATTGTTTATTATTCATAAAATGTCATATATTGAAAATAAAATTCTATATAATAAAGAATATGAAATATTTCATATTGGAATGAATATAATTTTTTTTGTTCATATTTATGGAATTTTCAATATGATAATGATAATTATAAAATGATTATAGATAGTTCATAAATGGTTATCACGAGTTTAAATAATTGAATTGTACATTTATTTAAAAGTTATTCCCTGTCTTATTCATAGTCATAAGATATTTACATGATGAGTGATTTATTTTTTTAGTTTAAATGTTAAACTATAATATCCCGAGATTTTATCAATTTTTTTCTTTAAATAAATTTAATTTCTTTAATTATATGCATTAAACACAACATAGAGTATTAACGTACCTTGATATAAAATTAATATTATTATTTAGACATGAGTGTTATAACCTAGCTTTTAAACTAGGTGGTATGAATATGAATAACCAAATCTGAAATATTAATTATAATTTTTTTTATATAAATAAAACATATTGTTAAAAAAGTACTTAATTTTTTTGCAAGGTCTTGATATGTTTCTAAGATACCATTTAAAAAAAACATTTTTAATTCCTTTTATGAACAATTAATAAATGTTATTTTTTAAAAATTTATAAAATATATTTTAAAAAATAAAGTTAATATTTGAAATCTACATGTAAAAATTATCTTTGTTTGAATTTTTAAGAATTTTTTGAAAAGATTTATTTTATGATGAATAATAAAAAATAATGATTTTTATTAAAAAATGTATTTTTGTTTGAAGAATTTAAAAGATCCATTTTATTTTAATATGGTTTTAAAAATATCATTAGTTCCAATTATATATTCATTAATCCAATTTAGGTCATTATAATCAAATTCATGTTGACTTTTCATATTAAAACCTTTTATGCATATGAAATTTTCCCTTTGGAAAACCGCTTTTTCATCGTGTATATGGGTTTTGTAACACCCTGAGATTTTATGAGATATATTATTTTAATTTATTTTATGTATTGTGTTGTATGATACCCCAAGATTTTCTTACGATATATGCAACACCATATTAGTTTGCAATATACACAACAATATTCTTGGCTTGTGTTGCACACAATTTTAAGTTCTTTTGATAGAATTCATTTCATGAAACACTAAGTATATATTTTGTTCAATGTATAAATTAAATAAGTTTAGATTATGTTATATGAAACACCAAATTAATCTTTCAATACACGCAACACTGACTTGACTTGCGTTAGATGCAAGAGCGACCTTCCTCGATAACTTGCGTTGTACGCGATACCGAGTTTCACTAAACAAAGATATATGATTAAAATATTATTATTTAATGTTATATAAGCTAGCCTTTAGGAATATTATTAAACAAAATTTTAATTTTATATAACATTATAATTTATCTTACACATTTTCTAGAACATGGTATGAGAACATAATCATTTTTTTAGATAAAATAAGTATTTTTCAAAAAATGTAGTTTTACCAGCTTTTGATGGAACACCCATTTTAAATATAGTTTTTGACACTTTTATAAGTTAAATTTGAAAATATAAACCTTTTCTTTTTAATAGATACATAAAAATCACCTTTTGTTGAATTTTTTGTATTTTTCTGATAAAATTCCAATTTTAATGAATAGTGAAAAATACTGCATTTTAATTCAAAACCGCCTTTTCATATAATTTATTTATATAGTTAGATTATATTTTTAATTGTTTTTAAAGTTTAATTGGATTATGTTTTTATCAATTAATCCAATGTTGGTCATTTGAAGTAATTTAACTTTTAAAATGGACATAAACACATGTGAATCTTTTTATAGTTATTATTTCTTAAAAACCCACCTTTTTGGATTTGACAACGGGAATTAATTTTTAATTAATTACTTCAAATTTTTTGTTTCAAATTTGGAAAAATGAATTTCATATTTGGAATTATAAGGTACAAATTGTTTAAATTGTTTCCTTTTATTTTTGGACATTATGAATAGTAACTTTAGTAATTATTTTATTTACCATGGTTAAAGGGTAAATCTGGTAAATAAGGGTAAGAAATAATATTATAATAATATTAAACTACCCTAACACATTTAATAATCATATTTTATGATATATTTCTGACCATGGAAATCCTTGGGTCGATTTTGGGACCCCTTAGACTCACTTGGATGGGAAAAAGACAATTTATGCGAATTAATTTAAAGTAAAGATAATTATAACCTAAACATATATCTTTTACTAAATAGATTTTAATATAGGTTATAAAACTGATATATATGTCTATATATAGTAATTATAAATCTAAAAATATTTCCTACATGATGGTATTTTATTTATAATTTTTAAACACCAAATAAATAAAATTATTTATGACACAATGATGACGTAGTGATTACCTTATTAATGAATGATTTAAATAAATATAATTATAAATGTTAAATTAAATTTACTTTGAACATTTTTATGCCATAAACTAATTTTATGGATGAGTATGTCTTGTTATATTTTAACTAATGAAGTTTTTTCAAAAAGAATCAAGTTGTTATGGATTTATAAAAAGTCATGATATGAATAGTATAACAATTAACATAAATGGGTTTTTAAAACAAATACTATTTTATTAAATGATATAATAGTCCTAAAAATTTAATATTTGTCCAAATGAATTATATAATGTATAAAATGTCATTAATGAATCACTTGAGGTTCAATTGGTATTTTATAGTAACTATATTAACCATACAGTATGAATATACAAGAAGACATGGTAAGAGTTAAATTAGTTAACTAAGGGTTAAATCTAAAAGATAAGGTTAAATTTGAGACAAAAATTTGTCTAAAACCTATTGGTTGAGATTATTTAGAAAAACAATCATCTTATATTCGAATTAAATGATTTTCATAACTTTTTAAATTGAAAATAATTTTATAATTAATTAATATTTTTAGAGTTTCCTAAAGTGCCCCACTCATCTCTTATAAAAGGGAACCTCCTCCCTCTCATCTTCACTCAATTTTAAGACTTAAAGATCATCCAAAACTAGCCCATTTATCTTTTAAACTTCCCTAGTTACATTATATATGTGTTTTAATCTCAATATACCAACTCTAGTGCCCTAAGAAAAAACTTAAAGAAGGAACGTCGAGGAATAGGTAATCTCTTCTACCGATTATTTCAAATTTATTTCTTCTTCTACTTCCTCTTATTTATTTGTTTCATTATAAAGTAATAATATCAGTATCAATCATATAATTATATGATATTATAAATAAGAAATGATCCTATTTAAACTTCTATCCATCCCACTAAAAATGAAATCATCACCTATGCGTACGCACGACTTACAAGTTAATAATATGTTTAAACCCACTATACAGAAGTTTCAAGAAATCATATATAAGGTAAGGGATAACTTTTCCAATCTCGTTTTTATCAGAGTTTATTTATTCGTAAGTATTTAATAGGGATATATTTATCATCCATATCCATATTTTCTAAAAATGTTTTCATAAAATGTTTAATATTCTTCTATGTATATTTAAATTGATTTTTACCCCTTTTTTACTTTTACTACGTGGTATGGAAGGAATCTTTATTTTTTTTACCATACGAGGTACTTTTTGACTTTTCCGACAAAAGTACAAGGGTAATGTTTATTATCTTATATGACATGAATGGATTTTTTTTACAATTTCATGACACCATATTTACATGAATCTTACTATACAATATTTCAATTTTATTTTCAACTAAATTATTGTTTTTAAAATTGCACGTCATTTTGAGAAAAGAAAACATTTTCGAAGAAAAAATGATATTTTCCTCAAGAATTAAGTTTAAGTGTTTTGTAAAAATTATTTTCCATATAAGATGATGCTATTTAATTATTGTTATGTTTCTATCCCAATTAATTCTATGATTTGATTGTTTTAATTATGTAATGATATTTTATAAGGATTATTTTATGATTTAATGATGTTTAAGAAACCCATTTTATTTCTTAGGCTATATTATGATAAATTCTTTATGTTTTTGTGGAACGTGCAAGAATGATTTAATTATGAGTTGGGTGAGACCTATATCTTCCTATAATTCATTGGGTAAATATTTATATCTCATGAGATAGACATGACTGATATATAAAGTAAATATGGTTCAATAATACATGGCTGGAACAACCTATAAACCTAGTTCAGTAATAGACTTTATCTACTATGATGGTCTTGGAAGCAATGCCTTGGCTACTATGGAAATCATATTATATGATTATTAGTTTGGCACAATTATATATTTTATAAAAATGACATTTTTTCATGGTAAATGTTCCTTTATGATCCTTGCCTTACGTACTACCAAGATTTATTTCATGACTCAAGATTTTGATGTTTAAACTTTATGTTCTTATTTTATGTTCAAATTTTTATGGTTTCTTTTATGTTCTCCATGTTTACCCTTACTGAGAATTTGATCTCACCATTTTTATGTTTTATTTTCCCCAGGATATAAAGAAAGGTTTTAGGTTGGAAAAAAAAGTGGAAGATCTTTATGGGAGATGTTGAAGATCTTTTACAAAGTTAGAATATTATGTTCCAAGTTTCCAAAGACACTAATATAATACAGTATTTGGGCATATTTTTGTGTCTTGATTAATTTTTTTACAAAAGTAATGTAATTTCCATGTATGTCAAGATTGGGTGTCTACAGTTGGTATCAGAGCGAAAGTTTAGTCAACCATTGGAAACTAGGATGCGAAAACTATAGTGAGACCCCTAGAGATATTTATAAGGTATGTCTAGGGATGTACCTAAGGGTAAGTCAAACTATATATTATAGTCTTAGAATTATGGTAACGATATCGAATAACCTTTTATTAAACATAAAATGTTAGAGATTGAATGTACTCCCCCATGAAAATGTTGTTTTCCTAGTATGACTTTTACCTCTCACACTATTCTTTTTGGGTTTTAGAAAATGCTTGGAACCTGAAGGAACCATGTTAATGATTAATAGACTAGGAAATGAAATGACTTTCCTCTTGAAAAACCAAATGTTTTGGGAGATAGAATTCAAAATTTTATTGCTATACTTACACAAGCTACGAATAATTTTGGACATCTAAATGAGAAAAGAAGGGAACAAAATTCTATTGAGTCCTTCAGGAGGCAACACCCACCTTATTTCAGTGGGTCTAATGATCCACTTGTTTCTGAAAAATGGATCAGTACCATTGAAAAGATATTCTTCATCCTTCTCTGTTTGAAACATGAAAAGGTTATTTTGGATGTCTATCATTTAGAAGGTGATGCAGACCAGTGGTGGAATCTAATTAATAATACAAGGCAACAAGATGAAATTGAATCCATGGAATGGGACGAGTTCAAGGACTTGTTTTTTAATAAGTAATCCCCTCATATTCTTCAAAAAGATATGGAAAATGAGTTCCTTGAGATTAAGTTAAATGATAAATAATATTTTGGTACATATGTGGTGAATTTTACAAGGCTTGGAAGGTATGCTTCTGGCTTTATCATCTAACCTGAAAGTAAATTTGATCGATTCTTTACTGACTTAAAAGAAATTCTTCAAAGGGAATTAGCTATAAGAGACTTCAGAAGCTATGAATAGATTGATCATTGTTCCATCAAGGTATAACTGGAAGTTGGTGTTATGTATCCATCTCATGGTTTTTACAAGAAACGAAAGATAGAGTTCAAGGTAAAATCTCAAAAAAAATGGTGAAAAGAAGATACATGTTTCATTATGCTCAAAGTGTGGAAAGAAGTATGATGGAGATTGTCTTAAAGAGACTAGAAAATGATTCAGGTGTAGAAAAAAAGGTCATAGAGTAGTTGTGTATTGAAGTAATGGGAAAAAGGTTTCTATTGATGTGAATAGAGAAAATACTACAGAGAACACACCACCAAAACTACAGTGATACAAGTGCAAGGAAATGGGGCATTCTGCTAACTGATGCCCTAATCCAAGGGTTAATGATGATTGATATCAACAAACTATTAAGGAAAAAGAAAAAGGTAAGTCACATGCAATAACTATTGGTGATTTTGAGTATGAAAATGAAGTGGTGTAATGATTAAGTGTTTATTTAACGGGATTCCAAAATAGTGCCGTGGAATCTCATTTACAGTCTTATGGAATATTAGAATATCTATGTATTGGTTTATTGTGGTTTTAAATAATTATATGGTACCAGTAACCCTGAAAAGTGATTGAAATATTTTTGTAAGGAACATTATATGTTCATAATGAAGGGATTAGGAGATAATGAGATGATTGATAGTATTAATGAGGTCATGGATGATATAAGGACAAAGAGATATCGTGGTTTGAGTATATAGAGTTTTTTTGGTGTGTGGAAAGAGTTAATTTTAATAGAATTCATGTTTTCACAATGGTTATTTAGAAATTAATGTTATTATCATGTTTAAAGAGAATATATCCATCCTATGAAAAATTAAATCACTGCACGTGCGTACGAACGACTTACCGTCTCCACGCCGCGGTGTAATCTATTTTTCACTACCACCTTACTTGGATAGGTATAATGGTTGAAATATTAATTATATTTTATTATTATAACTTGATACTAATTATGAGATCTTATACACCATAAACTTCGATACTATTCAACAATTATGGGAACGATATCGTCGCTCGTGCGTACGTACGACTTACAGTCTCTACGACGTGATGAGATTCATTTTCCATGTTAACCATTCAAGAATGATTATAAAGTATATATAATAAATAATCATAAAATATATAACATAATAATGGTACTGGATATATATATATATATATATATATATATTTCATTTACTTACTTCCATTCAATTCAACAAGGAAACGAAAAAATAATTCATGCGTACGTACGACCTACCATGTCCATGAAAGGTTTATTCCATTTCATTTATCTATTTATATAATGAATATATATGATATATAAATCATGTTTTACATTATATAAGTAAGTAAATCATGATATAAGTAATAATATCAAGAATAAAAATTCAAAACACGTACGATAAATAAAATGATTATGAAAAAAAAAGCGTTGATTTAACATGGAATTGACAAATGAACAGGTAATATAAAGTCATAAGTGAATCATATTTGATATCATAAATATTATTATGGTTATATTATAAGTTAATAATATGTTTAAACTCACCATACAATATTTTTAGATACGTATGGAAGAAATCAGACCTAAGGTAAGGGATAACTTTGTCAGTCTTGTTTTTATCCGAGATTGTTTATTCATAAGTATTTACTGGGGAAATATTTATTATCCATGTCCATGTTTTCTAAAAATGTTTTATAAATTTCTTAATATTATTATATATATATTTAGAGTCATTTTTATCCATTTATGACTTTTACTATGTGGTATGGAAGGAATGTTTCTTTTGTTTACCATACGAGGTACTTTTTGACTTTTCTGACAAAAGTATAAGGAGAATATTTTTTAATTTATAGAGCATGAAGAGATTTTTATGGCTTCATGGAGCCTTATTTCCATGAAGCTTCCTATACAATATTTCAAGTTTATTTTTAACTAAATTATTTTCTATTAAAATTTCACGACATTTTGAGAAAAGAAATCATTTTTGAAGTAGAAATGATATTTTCCTCAAGAATTAAGTTCTAGTGTTTTATCAAATATATTTTCCATATAAGAGGATAGTTTTTAAATAGGGTTATGTTTCTATACATATTATTACTATGATTTTATTTTTTTAATAATGAAATGATACTTTATATGGATTATGTTATGATAGAATGATGTTTAAGAAACCCATTTTATTTCTTGGGTTAAACTATGATAAATGCCTTATGTTTTTGTGGCACATGCAAGAATGATTTAATTATGAGATGAGTGTGACCTATATATACCTATAATGCATTGGGTAGAGATTTATATCTCATGATATAGACATGAATGAAACAAAAAGTAAATCTATTTCAGTAATACATGGATGGAATGACATGTAAACCCGGTTTAGTAATAGACGTTGTCCACTATGATGGTCTTGGAAGCAATACCTTGGATACTATAGAAATAATATTATGTATTTATTAGTTTTACACAATTACATGTTTTATGAAAATGCTATTTTATCATGGTTAATGTTTCCTTATGATCCATGCCTTACATACTACAAATACTTATTTCATGACTCAAGATTTTGATGTTTAATCTTTATGTTGATGTTTTACGTTCAAATTTTTATGGTTTGTTTTATATTATACATGTTAACCCTTAATTATCATTTGAGCTCACCCTTTTTATTTTTTTCCCTAGAATATAAAGAAAGTTTTTAGGTAGGAAAAAAAGGGGAATATCTTTATGGGATATGTTGAAGATATTTCACAAAGTTATAAGATTATGTTCGAAGTTTCCAAAGATACTAAACTAATATGCTCTTTGGGCATATTTTTGTGTCTTTTATTTAGTATTACACAAAAGTAATTTAATTTCCATATACTTAAATCTTGGTTCTCTACAGTTGGTATCAGAGGGAAGGTATAGTCAACCATTGGAAACTAGGATGCGAAAAATTTTGTTAGATCCCTATAGATATTTCTAAGGTATGTCTAGGGATGTCCGTAAGGGTAATTCAAACAATAGATTACAATCCTAGAATTATGGTAATGATAACGAATAACATAGGATTAAACTTAATATTTTAGAGATTTAAAGTACTCCCTCATGATAATGTTGTTTTCCAAGTATGATTTTTTCCTCTCACACTGTTCTTTTTGGGTTTTAGACAATGGCTCAAACCCGGAGGAACCGTGTTAATGATCAATGTACTGGTCAATGCAATGATTTTACTCATAAACAACCAAATGTTATGGTAGATGGAGTGAAAAATCTTATTGCTATATTTACACAATCTAAGAATCATTCTAGACTTCTAAATGAGCATAGAAGGGAACAAAATTCTATTGAGTCCTTCATGAGGCAACATATACCTTCTTTGAGTGGGTATTATGATCCAATTTTTGCTAAAAAATGGATCAGTAGCATTGAAATGATATTATCCATAATTTTCTATTCAGAACATGAAAAGGTCATTTTGGATGTCTATCATTTAGATGGTGAAGCAGACCAGTGGTGGACTCTAATTAAGAATACGAATAAGCAAGATGAAATTGAATCCATGGAATGGGACGAGTTCAAGAACTTGTTTTTCAATAAGTAATTCCCTCGTATTCTTCAAAACAAATATGGAAAAGGATTTCCTTGAGCTTAAAAAAAAGGATGATGAATCTGTTGGTATATATGAGGTGAATTTTACAAGGCTTGAAAGGTATGCTTCTGGCTTTATCATCCAACCTGAAAGTAAAGTTGATCGATTATTCAGTGGCTTAAAACCAAGTCTTTGAAGGGAATTATCCATAAGAGACTTTAGTAGCTATGAAGATATTGTGAATTGTTCTCTCAAGGAAGAATTGGATGTTGGTGTTACATATCTATCTCATGATTTTGACAATAAACAAAAGATAGAGTTTAAGAGAAAATCTGAAAACAATGGTGAAAATAAGATGAATGTTTCCTTATGCTCAAAGTGGGGAAAGAATCATGGTGGATATTATCTTAAAGGGACTAGAAAATGTTTCAAGTGTGGAAAATAATGTCATCAAGCATTTGAGTTCCAAAGTAATGAAAAAATGGTTGCTAATGATGTGAATAGAGAAAAGACTACAGATAACACACCACCAACACTTCAATGATACAAGTGCAAGGAAACGGGTCATTATTCTATCCAATGCCATAATACAAGGGTTATTGATGATTAGTGTCAGTAACCACTTAAGGAAAAATACAAAGGGAAGTCACATGCAATCACTATTGGTGATGTTGAGTACGACAACGAAGTGTTGGAATGATTAAGTGTTTTTGTAGTGGGATTCCAAAACAGTGTTGTGGAATCTCATAGTATTATGGAATATTGAATATCTATGTATTGGTTTATTGTAGTTTTCAATAATTATATGGTACAGATAACCATGAAAAGTGATTGAAATATTTTTTTGTAAATAACATGATATACACATAATGAAGGGATAAAGAGATAATGAGATTTTTGATAGTATTAATGAGCTCATGATTGATATAAGGACAAAGTGATATCATGGTTTGAGTATACAAAGTTTTTGTTTTTTTAGTGTGTGGAAAGATTTAATTTTAATATAATGATTGTTTTTACTAAGGTTCTATGTAAATTCATGTTATTATCAAGTTTAAAGAGAATATATGATTAAGGTATTCACATGTTTGGAACGTGACAACCAAGAACCACCAAATGAGACATGGGAGACAACTGTTAAGTTGATTTAGTTCAAATCCATAAAAAGTTTTATATTTTTAGTTTTTGTAAGGATTGTAATGCTATCCATTTATGGATAGTATAAGTTATATTCTAATTGAAGTTTTTTAGATTAATGTATTATCTCACTATAGGTGGACTTATGCCTATTTGATAACCTATTCTAACATTTTTGTTGAGATAGATGGAATGACCTATCATTCCATCACATGATCTGATAACAATTCAAGAATGAAAAATTCAAATTCATTTCATTAAATTAGATATTAAGTGGGACTTTTTCAAGGAACGACCAATGGTGAGATTTTACTGAAATCTCGTAAGTATTTCTCCTCATGTAAACAATCCTCAACTTTAGGAAAAAGGTCTTGAAACCAAAAATGTTATCCTAGTACCTTCTTATCCAATGAATCATATGGTCCCTTAAATCATCACAAATTTATGGATTTTTATAGTCAACTTTCTCCAAACCTTATTCTCTATCGCTATGCATCATAACTTGATGGGTAAATTTCTCTTCCATATCCATGTTTTTACTTACCACCTACGATCTCCTATGTGGAAACCCAGTGATGAGTTAATTTGGGTCACCATTATATTTCTAACTTTTGTTTTTAAAATGATTTTTAGTATCCATTTTTATGATGTGGTTTTCCATAAAAGAAACTTTCAAGTATTAAACCATTTATAACCCTGATGAATTTCGAGGGCGAAATTCATTTTAAGGGGGGAAGAATGTAACACCCTGAGATTTTATGAGATATATTATTTTAATTTCTTCTATGTCTTATGTTGTATACTACAACAATATTTTCTTGATCTATACACAACACAATATTAGATTGCATTATATTAAACAATATTCTTGGCTTGTGTTGCACATAATTTTAAGTTCTTTTGATAGAATTCATTTCATGAAACAATGAGTATTGATGTTGTTCAATGTATAAATGAACAAAGTTTATATTATGTTATACACAACACCAAAGGAATCTTTCACTTCATGTAACACATACTTGGCTTGCGTTACACGCAAGAGCGATCTTCCTCGATAGCTTGCGTTGTATGCGATATCGAGTTTCAAAAAACAATGATATATTATTAAAATATTATTATTTAATGGGATATAAACTATATGTTATGAATATTATTAACCAAATTTTGAATTTTATATGACCTTAGAATTCATATTACACATTTTATAGAATAGGGTGTGAGAAAAAAATCAATTTTTTGGATAAAGGAAGTATTTTTCAAAAAATTCCATTTTACCACATTTTGATGGCACACTCATTTTAAATCTAGTTTTTGAAACTTTATAAGTTAAATTTGACAAGATAAACTTATTATTTGGACGTAGGACAAAAAAATTTCCTTTTTTTGAATTTTTGGTATTTTTTTGATAAAATTCAAATTTTAATGAATAGTGAAAAATACTGCATTTTAAATAAAACTGCATCTTCATCTAATTTATTTATATATTTAGATTATAATTTTAATTAGTTTTAAAGTGTAATTTGATTATTTTTTTATAAAATAATCCAAGTTTATTCATTAGAAGTAATTTTACTTTTAAATTGGATATAAACATATGTCAATATTTTGATAGTTATTAATTCTTAAAAACCTACTTTTTGGTTTTGACAATGATAATTACTTTTAAATTAATTACTGGAGTTTTTCATAAAATAAATTTCATAATTACCTAAAGAAAAAAAACTACATAAAATTTATTAATAATCAATAGTTGATCATATTTATGTAATGGGTATACATATTAAAAGTTTTTCATAGTGAAATTAATTACATGAATATCTTAGAAAATATACATCATTATGTTTGGAGTTATAGGGTATTAAAATTAAAAAGGAAATTATCTTTAATGGTGGTGTAGTATAGTGGTATACATTCATCGTATAGTGGTTTTAATAAGAATTTTTCAATGAATGAAATTGATGGGGACCAAAATGATTATAGAAAATCACCTAATATTAAATGATTTCATTGTGATTATTTATAATTATAATGAATTTTGATGGTGTATAATAATATGGAATAATACAGTCATGGATTTTTCATACTAAATAAAAACTTCATTATACATGGAAATATAATATAATTCAATTTAAATTTAAATGATATATGATGAATGTCATAAGAAAATCCTTAATATGATATTTTTCATGAAAAATAATTAAAATGTTCTCCTTAGAGATTTATGTAGTTGGGCTATCGAAATAAGAAATTTGGATAAGGTTTTGGGAATACTAACTAAACTATGTATCATGAGAAAAATTCATAAAGTTGTATTCAAGAGAGAAGTGGAGATATACTTTGGAATAGTTATCAACCTAAATATTTCTCTAATGGTTCATGATAGGGAAAATGAGAGAAAATCCATTATTAATGGTTTTGGAGTTGAGAGAAATGAGATTATGGTTGGGTATTCCTAGAGAATGGGGGGAATTGTTTTTTAATTTTTAACCAAAGGCCTTAGAATTTAGGTTGTGTGGAAATTAAAAAACTTTGGAATTTATAGGGTTTTAAATAATGGTATCTATCATTTTGGGCATTTACATTAAATTTTAAAATCTTATGAACTGATATGAATTATATAATATTGTTTTTGAAGTGGATGATATTTTAATTCATAAAAAATGATTCAAAAATTACTAAAATATACTTTATCCTTTTGAAAAATAATTATAGGATTTGTAACTTATTTTTCTTATTTATTTACATATTATTTTAAATACTAAACCAATTTTTATTAGAGGAAACATTTTTCTTATTTATAAATATAATTTTTATTACATTATGATGTCATAATACATAGAGTATATTCAAACCAAATTTCATTTTTTACCCAAAAACATTATATGAAAAAAACTATAAAACATTCAATACTAGATAATTTTGATGTGTTGACTCTAAATTTGAATTAGTTTTAAAGAAATTAACTTCATATTTAATATAAATTTAACCATCACATAAAACCCTCTATGGATACTAAAAACAATCATTTAGACCCATTTACTTTAACAAAATTCTTTAATATGTCAAATTATTATTTCAAGACATGTGTGTGTAATTATATTACTATTAATTGTTAAATATAAATTATTTATTATATTATCAACAAATGATATTATTTATTTTATTTGATTTATTTAAATATAACAATTAAATTACTATTATAATGTTCTGATTCTAAATATTATTATAATAATAAACTTCCATAACACATGTACTAATCCTATTTAATAAGATATTTCCAACCATGGGAATCCTTGGGTTGATTTTGGGACCCCATGGATTCACTTGGATGTTAAAATGAAATTTTATAAGAATTAATTTAAAGTAAATATAATTATAACTTAAACATATATCTTTTACTAAATTAATTTTAATATAGGGTTTTATAACTGATATATATGTCTATATGTAGTCATTTTAAAGATAAAAAGATTTCATACATCATGATATTTTATTTATAATTTTTAGACAGCAAATGAATAAAATTATTTATGACACAATGGTGATGTAGTGATTACCTTATTAATGAATGATTTAAATAAATGATATTATAAATATTAAAATAAATTTACTTTGAAACTTTTTTTGTCATTCACAAATTTTATGGATGATTATGACTTTGTTATATTTGAATTAATGATATTTTTTCTAAATAAACAAGTTGTTATGGATTTTTAAGAAGTCATGATATGAATAGTATAAAAATTGGCATAAATGGGTTTTTAAAACAAATACTATTTTTTAAAATGATATAATAGTCCTAAAAATCTATGATTCGTTCAAATGACTTAGATAATATTTAAAATTTTATTAATGAACCAATTTAGGTTCTATTGTAATTTTATAGTAACTATATTAACCATATAGTATGAATATACAAGAAGACATGGTAAGAGTTAAATTAGTTAACTAAGGGTTAAAGCTAAAATTTTGAGAACTAAACTTGTCTATAACAAATTGGTTGAGTGTATTTCAAACAATAATCATATTATATTCTAATTAAATGATATATAGACATTTTAAAACCGAAAATCAATTTATAATAAATTAATATTTTGAGAGTTTCCTAAAGTACCCCTCTCCTCTCTTATAAAAGGGCATCTCCTACCTCTCTTATTCACTCCAGTTGGAGCCTTAAAGCTCTACCAACCCCTGTATATTTATCTTCTCGACTTTTCTAGTTACTCTAGTGGTGCTGTTATCCTGAAAATACCAACTCTAGTGCCCTAATAGAAAATTTAAAGGAGGCACGTCGAGGAAGAGGTAATCTCTTATACCGATTCTTTCAAATTTCTTTCTTCTTCTACTTCATCTTAATTAGTTGTTTCATTATAAAGTAATAAAATCAGTATCAATAATATAATGATATTTCATTATAAATACGAAACAAATCTACTTCACCTTATATCCATCCTATAAAAAATTAAATCACCACGTGTGCATACGGACGACTTACCGTCTCCACGCCGCAATGTAATCTATTTTTCACCACCACCTTACATGGATGGGTATAATGGTTGAAATAATAACTATATTTGATTATTATAACATGATAATAATTATGAGATTTTATAAACCATACAATTAAATACTATTCAAAAATTATTGTAACGATATCGTCGCTCGTGCGTACATACGACTTACCGTCTCCACAATGCGATGAGATTCATTGTCCACATTAACCATTCAAGAATGATTATAAAGTATATATAATAAATAATAATGAAATATATAACATAATAATTCTACTGGATTTATGTATATATATATGTCATTTACTTACTTCCATTCAATTCAATAAGGAAACCAAACAAACATTCATGCGTACGTACGACCTACCGTCTCCATGAACGGTTTATTCCATTTCATTTATATATTTACTATATATATATATTTATATACTGAATATATATGACATATAAATCATGTTTCACATTTTGTAAGTAAGTAAATCGTGATATAATTAATAATATCAAGAATAACAATTCAAAACACGTACGATAAATAAAATGATTATGACAAAAATGTTGATTTTACATGGAATTGACCAATGAACAGGTAATATAAAGTCGTAAGTGAATCATATATGATATCATAAATATTTTTATGGTTCTGTTACAAGTTAATAACATGTTTAAACCCACTATATAGGAGTTTCAGACACATATGGAGGACATTGGACCTAAGGTAAGGTATAACTTTTCCAATCTCATTTTTATCCAAGATTGTTTATTCATAAGTATTTACTGGGGATATATTTATTATCCATGTCCATGTTTTCTAAAAATGTTTTCATAAAATGTTTAATATTATTATATTTACATTTAGAGTCATTTTTACCCCCTTTGACTTTCACTTTTCGGTATGGAAGAAATCTTTCTTTTGTTTACTATACGAGGTACTTTTTGACTTTTTTGAAAAAAGTATGAGGAGAATGTTTTTTAACTTATATAGCATAAAGGGATTTTTTAAGGTTTTAGGGTGCCTTATTTATATGAATATTCCTATAAACTATTTCAATTTTATTTTCAACTAAATTATTTTCTTTTAAAATTGCGTATTATTTTGAGAAAAGAAAACATTTTTGAACAAGAAAGGATATTTTCCTAAAAAAACAAGTTCAAGTGTTTTATCAAAATTATTTTCCATCTAAGATGATTCTATTTAATAGGGTTTGTTTCTATTCATATTATTACTATGATTTTATTGTTTTAATTATTGAATGATATTTTATATTGATTATGTTATGATAGAATGATGTTTAAGAAACCCATTTTATTTCTTGGGTTATACTATGATGAGTGCTTTATTTTTTTATGGCAAATAAAAGAATGATTTAATTTTGAGATGGGTGAGAAATATATCTACCTCTAATGTATTGGGTAGATATTTATATCTCATGATATAAACATGAATAAAATGTAAAGTAAATCCATTTCAGTAATACATGGCTGGAAGGACATGTAAAACCGGTTCAGTAATAGACTTTTTCCACTATGACAGTCTTGGCAGCAATGCCTTGGCTACTATGGAAATCATATTATGAGATTATTAGTTTTCCACAATTACATGTTTTATTACAATTCTATTTTATCATGGTTAATGTTCCTTTATGATCCATGCCTTACGTACCACCAATATTTATTTCATGACTCAAGATTTTGATGTTTAAACTTTATGTTGATGTTTTACGTTCAAATTTTTATGGTTTGTTTTATGTTCCCCATGTTTAAACTTACTGAGCATTTGAGCTCACCCTTTTTATGTTTTATTTTTCCCAGGATATAAAGAAAGATTTTAGGTATTAAAACAAAAGGGGAAGATCTTTATAGGAGATGTTCAAGATCTTTCAAAAAGTTAGAAAATTATATTCTAAGTTTCCAAAGACACTAAACTAATATGGTCTTTGGGAATATTTTTGTGTCTTATATTAAGTATTTATAAAAAGTAATGTAATGTCCATTTATGTCAAGCTTGGGTCACTACAGGTTTTTTTCAAAGTGAAGGTTTAGTCAACCTTCGGAAACTAGGATGCATAAACTTTAGTTAGATCCCTAGAGATATTTCTAATATATGTCTTGGGATGTCTCAAAGGGTAAGTCAAACTATAGATTACAGTCCTAGAATTATGGTAATGATCCTAAATAAAATAATATTAAAATTAATATTTTATAGATTAAAAGTACTCCCCCATGATAATGTTGTTTTCTTAGTATGATTTTTGTCTCTCACACGGTTCTTTTTGGGTTCTAGAAAATGGCTGAAACCCAGAAGAGCTATTTTAATGATCAATGCACTAGGCAATGCAATTATTTTACTCTTGAATAATGAAATATTATTGGAGATGGAATGAAAAATATTATTTCTATATTTACATAATCTATAAATCATTTTGGACTTCCAAATAAATATAGAAGGGAAAAAACATTCTATTGAGTCCTTCATGGGGAAACATCTACCTTCTTTCATAGGGTCTTCTGATCCACTTTTTTTTGAAGAATGGATTAGTACCATTGAAAGATATTTTCCATCCTTCGTTCTTCAATACATGAAAATTTCATTTTGGATGTCTATCATTTAGAAGGTAAAGCAAACTAATGGTGCACTCTAATTAAGAATACAAGGCATCACGATGAAATTGAATCCATGGAATGGGACGAGTTCAAGAACTTTTTTTTCAATAAGTACTTCCATCGTATTCTTCGAACAAAGATAGAAAAGTATTTCCTTGAGCTTAAGAAAAAGAATGATGAATCTGTTGGTACATACAAGTGGAATTTTACAAGATTTTCAAGGTATTCTTCTAGCTTTTTCATCCAACCTAAAAGTAAAGTTGATCTATTATTCAGTGGCTTAAAACCAAGTCTTAGAAGGGAATTACCCATAAGATACTTTAATATATATGAAGAGATTGTACGTTGTGCTCTCAAGGTAGAACTGTAAGTTGGTGTTATATATCTATCTCATGGTTTTGACAAGAAATAAAAGGTGGAGTTCAAAGTAAAATCTCAAAACAATGGTGAAAATAATATGAATGTATCTTTATGCTCAAAGCATGGAAGAAAGCATGGTGGAGATTGTCTTAAAGGGACTAACAAATATTTCAAGTTCGGGAAAGAAGGTCATCGATTAGTTGAGTGCCAAAGTAATAGAAAAAAGGTTTCTAATGATGTGAATAGAGAAAATACTACAGATAACATACCACCAACACTTAAATTTAACAAGTGCAAGGAAATGGGGAATTATGCTAACCAATTCCATAATACAAGGGTTAGTGATGATCGATGTCAGCAACATATTAAGGCAAAAGAAAAAGGGAAGTCACATGAAATCACTATTAGTGATGTTGAGTATGACAACGAAGTGGTGGAATTTTTATGTGTTTGTTTAGTGGGATTCCAAAAATGGTGTTATGGAATCTCATTTATAGTATTATGGAATATTTAATATCTATGTATTGGTTTATTGTGGTTTTCAATAATTATATGGTAGCAGTAACAATGAAAATTTATTTAAATATTTTTTTGAAAGGACATGATATGCACATAATGAAGGGATAATGAGATAATGATATGTTTGATAGTATTAATTAGCTCATGAATGATATAAGGACAAAGTGATATTGTGGTTTAAGTAAATATAGTTTTTTTGGCGTGTGGAAAGAGTTAATTTTAATAGAATGCATGTTTTCACTAATGTTCTATGGAAATTAATGTTATTATCATTTTTAAAGAGAAGATATGATTAACGTATTCACATGTTTGAAATGTGAGAACCAAGAACTGCCTAATAAGACATGGGAGAAAAATGTTAAGTAGATTTAGTTCACCTCCTTCTAAAGTTTTATATTTTTAGTTTTTGGAAGTATTGCAATGCTATCCATTTATGGATAGTATAAGTTATATTCTGATTGAAATTTTTAGATTAATGTATTATCTCACTATAGGTGGACTTATGCCTATTTGATAACCTATTATAACCTTTTTATTCAGATAGATGGAATGATCTATCATTCTATCACATGATCTTCTAAAACTTCAAGAATGAAAAATTCAACTTCATTTCTTTAAATAAGAGGTGAAGTGGAAATTTTTCAGGGAATGTACAATGGTGAGATTTCACTAAAATCATGTAAGTATTTCTCCTCATGTAAAAAACCATCAACTTTAGGAAAAAGATCTTGAAACTGAAAATGTTATCCTAGTACCTTCTTATTTGATGAATCATATGGTCCCTTAAATCATCTCAGAATTATGGGTTTCTTGTATTTAACTTTCTCCAAACGTTATTCTCTATCACTATCCATCAGAACTTGATGGTTAGATTTCTCTTCCATATCAATGTTTTCACTTACCAGCTATGATCTATTATGGGAAAATCTAGTGATAAGTAAGTTTGGATGACCGTTATATTTCTAACTTTCCATTTCAAAATTATGTTTTAATATCCATTTTTACAATGTGGGTTTCCATAAAAGAAACTTTCAACTAGTAAACCATTTATATCCCTGACGAATTTTGAGGGAGAAATTAATTTTAAGGGGGGTAAAATGTAACACCCTGATATTTTATGAGATATATTATTTTAATTTATTTGATTTCTTGTGTTTTATGATACACCAATATTTTCTTGCGCTATATGAAACACCGTATTAGTTTTTAGTATACGCAATAGTATTCTTGGATTGTGTTGCACATAATTTCAAGTTCTTTTGATAGAATTTATTCCAGAAAACACTGAGTATAGATTTTATTCAATGTATAAATTATATAAGTTTTGATTATGTTATATTAAACACCAAAGGAATAATTCACTACCCACAACATTGACTTGTCTTGCGTTACATGCAAGAGTGACCTTCCTCGATAACATGCGATGTACGCGATATGAAGTTTCACTAAACATCGATATATTATTAAAATATTATTATTTAATGGGATATAAAATATCATTTATGAGTATTATTAACCATATTTTGAATTTTATATAACATTAGCATTCATATTACACATTTTCTAGAACATTGTATGAGAACAAAATCAATTTTTCAGATAAAAGAAGTATTTTTAAAAAAATGAAGTTTTACTGCCTTTTGATGGCGCACCCATTTTAAATCTAGTTTTTGAAACTTTTATAAGTTAAATTTGACAAAATAAACTTTTTATTTGGAATAGGGACATAAAAATTTACTTTTTTTTTGAATTTTTAGTATATTTCTCATAAAATTCAAATTTTAATGAATAGTAAAAAATACTGCATTTTAATTCAAAACTGCCCTTTAATATAATTTATTTATATAGTTAGATTATATTTTTAATTGGTTTTAAAGTTTAATTGAATTATGTTTTCATCAATTAATCCAATTTTGGTCATTGGATGTAATTTTACTTTTAAATTGGACATAAACACATGTCAATATTTTGATAGTTATTATTTCTTAAAAACAGCCTTTTGGTTTTGACAAAGGAAATTAATTTTAAATTAATTACTAAAAATTATGTGTTTTGATTTTGGAAAAATGGATTCCATATTTGGAATAATAAGGTTCAAAATTTTTAAATATGCACCTTTTATTTTTAGACATTATGAATAATAACTTCAGTAATTATTTTATTTACCATGGTTAAGAGGTAAATCTGGTAAATAGTGGTAAAAAATAATATTGTAATAATATTAAACTACCCTAACATATCTCATAATCATATTTGATGATATATTTCTTACCACGGGCATATTTGGATCGATTTTTGGACCCAATGGATTTACTTGGATGTAAAAATGACATTTTATAAGAATTAATTTAAATTAAAGATAATTATAACCCAAACATATATCTTTTACTAAATCGATTTTAATGTAAAGTTATAAAATAGATCTATTTTTCTATAGATATTAATTATAAATCTAAAAATATTTCCTACATCATGCTATTTTATTTATAATTTTTTGACACCAAATTAATAAAATTATTTATAATAGAATGATGATATAATGATTACCTTATTAATGAATGATTTAAATAAATGAGATTATAAATATTAAAATAAATTTAATTTGAACCTTGTTATGCCATAAAATAATTTTATAGATGATTATGACTTTTATATTTTAATTAATGAAGTATTTTCAAAATAATCAAGTTATGGATTTTTAAAAAGTCATGATATGAATAGTGTAAAAATTGACATAAATGAGTTTTTAAAAAAAATTCTATTTTATTAAATGTTATAATAGTACTAAAAATATAATATTTGGCCAAATAACTTATATAATGTTGAATTTGTCATTAATAAATCACTTTAGGTTCTATTGGAATTTTATAGTAATAATATTAACCATATAATATGAATATACAAGAAGACATGGTAAGAGTTATATTAGTTAACTAAGGGTTAATGCTAAAGGAAAAGGTTATATTTGAGACCTAAACTTGTCTAAAACCTATTGGTTGAGAATATTCAGAACAATAATCATATTATATTCTAATTAAATAAGTTTTCAACATTTTCAAACTTAAAATCATTTTATAATAAATTAATATTTTGAGAGTCTCCTAAAGTGGCCCTCTCCTCTCTTATAAAAGGGAACCTCCTCCCTCCCCTCTTCACTCCATTTTGAGACTTAATGATAATCAAATACCTGACCATTTATCTTCTCAACTTTACTAGTAACATTATAGAGGTTATGGTATTTTCAAAAGACCAACTCTAGTGCCCTAAGAGAAAATTTAATAGAGGCACATCGAGGACGAAGTAATCTTTTCTACCGATTCTTTCAAATTTCTTTCTTCTTATACTTTATCTTATTTAGTTGTTTCATTATAAAGTAATAAAATTAGTATCACTAATATACTGATATGTTATTATAAATATTAAACAACCCTATTTCACCTTCTATCCATCCTATGAAAAAAGAAATCACCGTGCGTGCGTATGTATGACTTACCATCTCCACACCATGGTGTAATATGTTTTTCACCACCACCTTACTTAGATGGGTATAATTGTTGAAATAATAACTATATATGATTTTTATAACATGATACTAATTTTGATATATTTTACACCTTCCACTTTAATACCATTATATAATTATGGGGACAATATCATCGCTGGTTCTTACGTACGACTTACCGTCTCCACAACGCAATGAGATTCATTCTCCACGTTAACCAATCAAGAATGATTATAAAGTATATATAATAAATAATCATAAAATATATGACATAATAATTCTAATGTATTTATTTATATATATGTGTCATTTACTTACTTCCATTCAATTCAACAAGGAAATGAAAATAGCGTTCATGCGTACGTACCGCCTACCGTCTCCATGAACAGTGTATTCCATTTAATTTATCTATCTATTATATATATATATATTTATATACTGAATATATATGATATATAAATCTTGTTTTACATTTTGGAAGTAAGTAAATCATTATATAAGTAATAATATTAATAATAACAATTCAAAACACGCACGATAAATAAAACGATTATTACCCAAAACGTTGCTTTAACATGGAATTAACAAATGAATGGGTAATATAAAGTCATAAGTGAATTATATATGGTATCATGAATATTATTATAGTTATGTTACAAGTTATTAGTATGTTTAAATACACTATAAATTAGTTTCAGACACATTTGTAAGAAATCAGACCTAAGGTAAGGGATAAATTTTCCAATCTCGTTTTTATCCGAGATTGTTTATTCGTAAGTATTAACTGGGGATATATTTATCATCCATGTCCATGTTTTCTAAATTTTTTTTCATAAAATTATTAATATTATTCTATGTATATTTAAATTCATTTTTACCCCTTTTTAAATTTTACTATGTGATATGGAGGGAATATTTTTTTCATTTACCATACGAGGTACTTTTTGACTTTTCCAACAAAAGTACGAGGATAATGTTTTTTAACTTATATGGCATGGATGTATTTTTTTTACAGTTTCATGAATCCTTATTTCCATGAAGTTTCCTATACACTATTTTATGTTTATTTCAACTAAATTATTTTTTTAGAATTGCATGGAGTTTTGAGAAGAGAAAACATTTTTGGATAAGAAAGGATATTTTCCTCAAGAATTAAGTTCATGTGTTTTACCAAAATTATTTTCCATTTAATATGACTCTATTTAAACAGGGTTATGTTTCTATCCTTATTATTACTATGATTTTATTCTTTTAATGATGAAATAATATTTTATATGGAATATGTTATGATATAATTATGATTAAGAAACCAATTTTATTTCTAGGGTTATACTATGATGAATGCTTTATGTTTTTGTTGCACCTACAAGAATTCTTTCATTATGAGATTGGTAGGACCTATATAAATCTCCAATGCATTGGGTATGGATTTATATCTCATGAGATAGACATGAATGAAACAGAAAGTAAATATGTTTCAGTAATACATGGCCGCAAAAACCTGTAAACCCAGTTCAGTAATGGACTTTATCCATTATGATGGTCTTGGCAGCAATTCCTTGGATACTACAGAAATCATAGTATGTGCTTATTAGTTTTCCATAATTACATGTTTTATAACAATGATATTTTTTACATGGTTAATTTTCCTTTATGATCCATGCCTTACGTACTACCAATATTTATTACATGACTCAATATTGTGATGTTTAAACTTTATTATCATGTTTTACGTTCAATTTTTTATGGTTTTTTTATTTTATCCATATTTACCCTTACTAAGAATTTGATCTCACCCTTTTTATGTTTTTTCCCCAAGATATAAAGAAAGGTTTTAGGTAAGGAAACAAAAGGGTAAGATCTTTATGGGAGATGTTGAAGATATTTCAAAAACTTAGAAGATTATGTTCCATGTTTCCAAAGACACTAAACTAATACGGTCTTTGGGTGTCTTTTTTTGTCTTTTGTTAAGTAATCCTCAAAAGTAATGTAATGCCCATGTACCTCAAGCTTGGGTCTATACAGGTTTAATTTTAAATTAAAAGTTTCCAATTATGTGAATGGAATTTGAAAAAATTTATTCCATATTTGGAATATTAATAATTAATATTATATAATAATTTTAACTTAATTTTTGGTGAAAATGAATAGTAAAAACAATAAAAACTAATTACCGCAGTTTAGGTTAAAACGCGCTTACCAGGGGTTAAAATAAAAATATAAGGGGTAAAATGACATAGAAAAATGTCTAAATACCATTTTATGGAAATATTTAAACCTTTTACCATATAAGGTTTGATAATGATCCATTTTGGTTCCTTTTGGAATGTAAAAAATATGGGTACACTTTGTTATCTTAAAAAATATCATGTGTGTCCTCTCCCCCACTTATAAAAGTGCACCCCTCTACTCTCATATTTTGTTTTCTAAAACCTCTTAGTTAATAAAATCCATCCAATTTTTTCTTTAATTACCTCCTAACATCCTAGAGGCTTTTATTTAATTAAGAATCCAAACTGTGAATTATTTTTGTGTAAGCCTTAGAAGGTTATCCAAAGAAGAGGTATCGTTCTCAACCGAGCATTTATATTTTATTTATTCCTCCACATCTTTAAAATATTCTTAAATTATGATTATTAAATAATTTTTTTTTCTTACTTATACATATATGTAATTATGTTAATTTCATAACCTATATTAACTGCATATTCCATCAAATGGGAAACGAAATCATCGATCGTGTGTACGATGCTACCTTCTCATGAACCGATGTAATTCATTTTCCATCACCACATCTAAAGGATGGATATAATGATTTATTTAACATATTTATATGATATTTATGAAATAATTATACTTTTTTAATTATAATATCACATATAACTTCTTACATTCTATTATGTGGGAATAGAATAATGTTGCTCCTGTGTACGGCGGACTATCGCCTCGCAAAGCGATGTGATTTGTTATTCACTTTTGTTTTATATAGAAGGTAATAAGATAGATTTAATGAAATTATGAAATATATATGAAATAAAAATTATTATTTAAAGGTAATATATTATTTAAATTTATTTATTTTCATCCATTGAGAAAATGGAAATGGGATTCATGCAAACGTACGGTCTATCGTTTCCATGAATAAAGTAAATCATTTTCTATATCTAACATTAATGGATTAATATAAATACATATATAATTAATATATATTATATTTATATCATGGTTAATATTTTTTATATTATGTAACCATGATCAAAGTAAATGGACCAAAAATAATTAACCAAAACATACATGAAAAAACAGAACAGTTATTACCTGAAACACAATTTTAACAAGGAATTGTTAATAAACAGGTAATAAAAGGTAATAAGTAAATCATATATAACTTGATATATATGATTCTTAATATATAATATATTTATAATAAATTTATATTTATTATACAGTATATTCTAATGTGTATGAATGAAGTCAAGACATAAGGTAAGGGATTTTTGTCTCACTTTTATCTCTATAAGACACATTCCATATTAACCACTTATTTCCTCTGTGTGGTATATATAATATACATGAATTTTTTTTATGATTATTATCATGATATTATGGAATATAAATATTCATATATTTTTTGTTATTTCATGGGGATTTTTATTCAAAAGATACTAAAGTGGTAAAGGTTTTATGTTATAATCTCATTGTTTAACAAGATTGTTTATGATTATGTTTTTGATGATGAAATTTTATGATCTATCTCCCAATAAAATCATGAATTTTATTATCCTTTGGTTTTTTCATGAAAATACATGTCTTAATTTCATTTTACTCTCTTTATGTACTTAATATCCCAAAATAATTTTTAAGGAAAAGAAAATTTATTTTTCTCTTTTGTCAAAACAACCATTTTCTTCCATGTATGGGTTTTATAAAAATGATTTAAAGGAAGTCTTTACATTATATAATTATTATTTAAATATATTTCTACACATGTTTTAATTTTAAATTTTTTTTAAAATGAATCTTCTTATCATTTTTTGAATGTTTTTTTGAATTTTACTGAAAATGTGAAAATAATATTTGTTTTAATGTATACGGAATGAACAGAATTTCCAGCCATCATGACAACTCAATTATTTGAAGTTTTCTTTATAATTTTTCATGGTTATTTTTAAAGAAACTATTTCACTTAATATTTATTAGTTTATTAAACTTTAAATAAGTGGTTTCAAATAAAAAGGATATTTTCCTCAAGAATATGTAATGATATTTTATGGAATTTATATTCATCAAAGACAACAACCTTTGGTGTTTGTTATGTTTTATTGGGGATATGATCCAATTGGTCCATCATTATTCTTTATTTGGTTGGTTTATTTTTTTGTTTATAATGACAATATTTTTATGAAAAATGTTTCTTTTCCACAGGTTATGCTATTATTAAATGCTTATAGAACCCAAATCTTTTTTATGGGTTATACAATAATGAAATGCTTATGAAACACATTAAATTTCTATGGGTTATGGTACGATGAATTTTTTATGATCATATGGAACACATTTGTATGATTTTGATTATGTGACAGGTGGGTCCTATATATCCTTCCAATGTATTGGGAAAAGTTTTAAATCTCATTAGATAATGACGGGAAAAAGACAATGTGCTTGATCTACTATGGGAAATAAGAAAATGAGCTTGATCCACTATAGGAAAAAGGTGATGATACCTGATCCATTATGAAATGGGAAATATGTGTTTATGATTGATCTATTATGATTTTATGGTATCATTTGTTAACCTTGAAATATGTGATGGTTTCTATAATTATAATGGAAACAAACTTATATGACATGAACTTATAGTTTATGATTAATTTATGATGATTTCTCTCTCTTATGGTTCATGTCTTTTGGAATGATAATTTTTATGCCATGAATCAGGTTTATGATTCATGATATATTGGGTATAAACTTTTTAAGTTATATTCATAATATCATATCCTTATGCTTATATTATGCTTTCATATGATCATAGATTAATATCTTCCATTTTTACCATTAATGAGAATCTAAGATCACCATCTCTTATGTTTCCTTTCCCTCAAGTTATGAAGAAAATTTTAAGTTGGGTATGTCTATGAAGAGTACAAAATGGTAATATCTTTATGGGAGATGTTCAAGATATTTCATGAAATAAGAATCTTATTTATCTAGTTTCCAAAGACACTAAACTTTTATTTTCTTCAGTCATGTATTTTTAAATTTATTGAATATTAATCTAAAAAGATATAATATTTATGTATGAAAATCATTGTTCATTACTTAAACTTCTTCTAGAAGACAAATCTATGCATTACATGCTAGTTATGATAATGAATTTAGTCTTTATCTACCTTGGAAAAAATTTCTAATTATAGTTATAAACTTGAATTTAGTTATTTAATATAGTACTATGAATATTAGGTTTTAGAGTTACAATGAATTTAATTATCTCTTGAGTAAAGTCGCATCAAGTAGAGGGACATGGGGTCAAACTACCTACCAACCTGAAGGCTCATGACTTGTCTAGAAAAGTGAATAAGGTTGGATATCTTTCACTTCATTATTACTCATCTCGATATTCTAAATCTTATATAACTCTAAGAATTTAAATTAAAATTTTATGTACCATATATATATGATGCATTTAGATATGTATGAATATGCTTGACTTCTATTTTTGGGTGGGTAATACAAAATTTTGGGTTGTGTAAAAATTTATACATCAATAGGGTTCTAAAATATTGGTTTGGTAGAGGGAATAGGATTAAAAAATAAATTACTAGATTAATACATATATAAAAGGAAATAACATGAGATAAGATGGTGATATTAAATACCCTTAAAATATAAGGGTTATATTCCATAAAAAGTGTTTCTTTTCTGGACCTCGATCATCCAAACAGGTTGGACATTCCATAGTTGGGTGCCCCTGTATTATCTTGTTTAAGGAAAAATTGGATGGGTGACACAAGAACATCCTTGGGTAGGTAATTCCATAGCTAGATGCCTATATATTTTCCTTTTTTAGATTGTTCTTGGTGTTTATTTTTGGTTACACTTTCTGAGAGACCCTAATAGGATTAGGTTACTGGAGAAATAACGTTGTGTTTATCCATATGATGGATTGGAAAAAGGGTTTTCCACTCAACTATCTAAGATTCATATATGATATGATTGAGATAATTCCCTACCAAAATAACTAATTGGTGAGAGATAATCTATAGAAAACTCATTACTTAGTGAAATATAGATTTTGGCCCACTAATGGATGTGATGATTTTAAAAGGTGTTATCATTTGAGTGGGATCCCATTTAATACAATTTATTATTATGTGGTAATAAAAAATGATACTCATCTGATAAAATCTTCTATTGTATAATAATAAAATCATTATCATCAAACTAAAATTTGAAAACAATCCTTAAAAGGAGCAATTTGAAGTAAGAAACTCCTTAGACTGTTAACTTAAGAAAACTTATTAAGTATAATAAATGTTCTATGTGTTATAAAAATTCCTATTCCTAGGTAATTACGTGTTGATATTATTCAAAATTTTAATATAGATGGTTATGAAATCATAGAATGATTCACTTATGTTTTAAAATAATTAGATTCAAAATGACCAAAGGAATCTCATTCCCCACTCATGTACTCAATATGACTAGGTACGTTAATAATTTATGGAATTTTAGTCTCACATACTCAATATGATTGGGTATTATAAATGATATTTGATACGATTGAATAGGTTAATGACTTGGTCATACTATATATTTAATTAAAGAGTTATTGGGTTCATAATTAAATTATATTATTATGATAGATACATGATATCAACTGTATGATTTAAAATATTGTAAATATACAAAAGGTTATAAAGAGAAAGGAATTAAATAAAGGATCTTAATGTAATGGAGTTAAGGATTTCATAAAATTACACCTTGTATGATTAAAGATGAAATAAATTTGTCATAAAATTTGTGTTATCTCATTTTTATTAGGAAGATCATATAAGCAATTTTTGTTTAATAAAATGTGATGGATGTTTTTAATACACATAGTTTATAATTTTTTTTAATTCTATAAAATTCTTTAAAGGGGGACTAAATGGATATTTTTGTTTAGTGAAATCATCGTATTTTCATTTATGTAATTTTTTTTTGACGATTTGAATGAATTCATGAAAATTTTACCCGATATTCTCCAAGTATTGAGGATAGATGAACTAAGAATATGATGCCTAGGTTATAAGTGTTGTATGGTTAGTACTTGTGGGAAAACATTCAAACTATAAGAAGAGATTTCTTTTTGAAAACATCAGCAATGTTTCTTTAATAAAACAGTCTAGGTAATTGAAACCTTGGGTTGTTAGGGAGAAGGAGTAATAATTTCATATGATGGATTATCATGATACCTAAAGGAGTTTTAGGTAACTCCATGGAATTTCCATGTTACGTATAGGGGTTATAGAAATAAATTCTTTAATTTTAGGGGTATGTGATACCAAATGTATAATTTATAAGTGTTTTAAATATAAAAGAGTTCAAAATTAAGGGAAGAACTTATATAACTTTTATTTTATAGTCAAATGATGAAGGAAATAGTTTCTACATCAAAGATTTTATTATTAAAGAATTTATCAAGATTATATGATTCTAAGTAAAGGATATATATCTTCATTTTTTGTCTCATATATGATAAGAGAAGTGGTTTGATAAAAAATATTTTTTATGAACAAAATTTGAGATAATTGATAGTTTTTAGATGTTTTATGATTAATAAGTTTATATAACATGTTTGGAGAAGAAGATAAGGATAAAAGTGTTTATCTATCCATTTTTTAAAATATTATGGAATATGGTTCCTAAAATAGTGTTGTATTTTAATAAATAAAATATTCTTTTCAATAAATGATTTAAACACATAGAATACCATATATGATATGTAAAATTTTTTTATCTGTTAAGTGTTCCTACTAAAAGGAAAGAAATTTTATTTCTTATACAAAATCTAGGTTGTCTATCTTAGCAATATATTCTTAAAATAATATAGCGACTAAGAGGTTAGTGAGAGTATGATTTGAATTTGATAAGTTCAAAGTTAATAAATAAAGGATTATACTAGTAGAAGACTAATGTGTTTTTATATTAATATCCTAAAAGAGTTTTAGGAAATGTTATTGTAAATAAAAATTAACAGTGTTGCATTTAGTTACCATTTAGAAAGTGAATATCACTATATCCTAAAGAATATTACCAGTCTAATATTAAAGCATTTTTCACACAATATACAAAAGAGATTAAGATATATTATGATAGAGAAAAATTTAAATAGTTTCATTCATTTATCGTGAATAAGTGAACATCACTATTTCATATATGATTTTACTAGTCAAATTACAAATTTAATTAATCTTGAAATTATAAAAGAGTTTTGGGTATGGAGGTAAATAAAAATGTAAAGAGTTACATTAATTAAATTAATATAGTTAATATCCATTTATCCTAAAAGGGATTAGGATATGCTGGTAAAGTAATAATGTAGAAGTTAAATTATTAGAAAAATTTTAAGGAAAAAGTTTGAAGGAAAGAGTTTCATGGTGTTGGGATGTGAAGCCTTAGTAAGAGCATCCAAATTTCAGAGCTTTATAAGTTTAGATAATTATACATTTAGGTCATCAAAATTTGGTATCTCCTGAAGACATAAAAAGGTGGTCCAGAATGTCAGTGAACCTTCTAGAAGGAATTCTATAGAAAGAAGAATCTAGAAAATATTAATAAGGTAAGTTGTTAAGGTCAAAAGTGTTATGAGAAATCAATAGTTACATTCCATTTGGAGGATTCTCCATGAATATGGTAAGGTAATGTGACTTGGTCAACCAACTAAGCTTCATATAAAAGTTAGTGGGGAAAAACCATGAATAGTGCATCAATGTGTGGTACAATGAATTTGATGCATGCACAGTATATGAGAGTTTTATAGAGTGTTAATCATTATGTAATGAAATATTACTGATGATTTTTTAGTTGATTTTAATTCCTTTATAATTTTATTTATATAAATAATTCACAATGGTTCCTCCCATATACATAGTAAAAAATTCTTAAGTATGTTAAATTTATCTTATATTATTTTAATAATTTATGTTTTTCAGTTTCATTTATTATGATTGATTAAATTTCTATTGAATTTATTATTTTTAGAGAGGTGTGTGTGATAGGTCGACCTAGTGTAGTGGTTAGTGTTCTGTGACTTCCTACTTACAAAATAGTTAGTCTTAGGAAAATAAAGTTTCATATGTTTGGTTTTCTGCTACACTGACCTTCATAGGAACTTCTAAAGATATATCAATCATAATTCGGATGGTTTTTTCAGGAGTATAATAGATTAGTTTTTAGGGTTAATGTTTAATTCTCACATCAATTAGTATCTAAAATTCATTCAACATTCACAGGTTTAACACATTGGTAGTAGTATAGTCATGATATCAGGTAAAGGGAAGATTTGAATCAAGAAATTCTATTGAATGAATTTTGGGTTCTTGAAAATGAAAATTGAAGAAAATTTGATTCAGAAAGAGTTAGATGTTACCTTTTTAATAGTGGATCCATTTCCAATGGAGAAATATGAATGGGAAAACTTGGATAGGAAATCATTATCATTGGTAAAAATTTATCTGTAAAGAAAATTTTCTTCCAAAATTCGAGAGAAGAAGGCTACCACAAAATTTTTGAAGGCGTTGGAAGATATGTATGAAAAATGATGGCACTGATCAATATTTTCATATTGTTATTATTGTTTGGATTAAGGTTTTCTAAATTAATACCAGTAGAAAATTATGTGAATTATTTCAACATTATTCATGGGAAGCTTCAATCTGAAAAGTTAATGTTTTTTGATGGTGTATGGGTGTTGCTACTTATATCTTAAATTATTTAGGGTTGGGATGAAATGGTTATTGTAGTTAGTAAATCCACTGGAGAATTTTTTCCAGTATTTGATGATATCTAAAACATATTCTTTAATTAAGAACTAAGGCGAAGAGGAGTTCAAATACTGATCAATGGTTCCATTAATATCGATGTAACGGAAAAGTAACCTTATTGGAAATACAAAAAGAAACCAGTGGAAGAAAATTTCCATGAAAGTAGTCAATGTAAGTTGGATGATCTTGGTCAAACCTACTAGGAATTTGGGAGAAAAGGGAATATCAAAATATTTAACACGATTCAAAAGGAGAAAATGGGAAATGCATCAATATTTGATAGTTTAGATTATATCAACACAATTGGATAAATCCAAAGTCATATATCATGTTTGAATACTCCTATAGAAGATTGGATGATTGACTACACAACATCCTTTTATTGAAATGGAGATTAGATATCCATAGTCAATTTTGTATTTAATAAGTTTTTATAATCCCTTTTGGTGTATGGTGAAGCTCGAGAATTTATTAGAAAAGATAAATTCAATATATGAATGAAGAGAAAATGATTCATGAAGTTACCAAAATTTTATCATATCCCTAATCTGAGAGGAAATCCAATTTTTATTGGGAAAATTGATGATGAAGTCTATTGAGATATCTTTTCTGATGGGGTATAAAAATTTACCCAATGATCAATGATAGTTTCATGAGGAGTAAAGGATGTGTCCCTTTACCTGATTATAAATTTATATGGGATGGCTGTTGTTAGAAGTAAAAATTCTAATGATATGAAAGTATGAAACTACAGGTTTGGTTACCTTAGTGAGAATAACATAAAAGTTATAAAGGAAAATGGTATACTGGAACTTGAGCATATGGAAATTGGAATGCGTGAAATCTATTTGTTGAGAAATTAGAAAATAGTTTCATTCAACTTAGATGGTCAGAATCATAGGAATCAGAAGTTTGAGCTTGTATAATTTGATATTTTGGGACCTTACCCTGGTCAATCCAATAGTGGTTTCCTCGACTTACAAACTTTCATTGATGATACCTCTAGTAAAGTATGTATTTACTTCCCAAAACAAAGGTATGATGTATTTCATGTTTTTATTCAATGTAAATCATTGGCAGGATGTGAATGTGGTTGGAAGTTAAAGATCATCCAAATGGATAAAGGTGGTGAGTACACCAGACATAACTTATAGAATTTATATAAAGAGGAAGGAATAATATATGAAAATATGGTTCCTATAAATACATAGTGGAATAAAATATTTTAAAGTATGAATTAGACTATTAAAGAGATAGCTTGAAGTATGAGGTTCCACTTAATAATGCCTAAGGTGATTTGGGCACAATAAAATATCTCATCAATAAAAGTATATCATCTAAAGTAGGTAGGAACTCCTTGATGATAAGTGGTTTATAAAATTATCGTAAGTTCAACAAGTTAATTTTTTTATAGTTTATCATATGTACTTATAAATGATAAGGATAGTGATGAACTTGAATAAAAATCCAAAATATGTTTTTTCCTTCGCTATGGTGATGAAAGTTTTGGATATCACTTCTAGGATGGTGATAGAAAATAAATATTCAGAATATGGGTTATTTTATTCAATGTTAAGGTTTTTTGGAGGGATTAGAACTTGGTGGAATGGGAAGTTGAAGGAAAATCCATTGTATAAATCAAGGTTTATTAGAATATCAATAGATTCCAAAAATCGAAGAACTTAGATGTAGGTTCTAGAAGCACCAAATGTATAGAATTCATACTATCAAAAAGACTAGATAGTTCAAGAGTAGTATAAGATTTTGTGGGAGAATAAAATTTATATGCACAAGAAGTATGAGTACTAGAAGTTTAGGTATCGCCATAAAGAGTAGAGACAAGAAGCTCAGATCAACTTATTCAATTGAGAAGATTAACTAGAATCAAGGGACTAGTACATAGGTTTGGGAATGATTTAAACTATCTACTCTTAATGGATGTAATAGAACCTAAAAATGTAGAGGATAAATCTTTTCTTATATACTCTATGTAGTGTGAGTCAACCATGAATGAGGATATAAATTCATTAAGGTTCAACAGAACTTGAGAGATAACTAAACATATGTAGGGTAAAAAGGAACCTAAGAATAAGTGTATTTAATAAATCTGAGACGAAATTGATGGAAATAAAAGATATAAATCATAACTGGTAGTTAAAGGGTTCAAATAGAAAGAAGGTGTAGTTTTCTTATAAATATTCTCTCTAGTAGTTAAACATTCTACCATTCGAATATTAAAACTTATGGCGACATTGAAGAATCTTTAACTAGAGTAGATGGATATTAAGACAACTTTCCTTCGTGGTGAGTTATAGAATGATATTTAAATGGAAAATCCAATAAGTGTACCATAATTTGGGCATTATATTTTTTAATGTAAATTAAATAAAATATTTTATGGATTAAAGAAAGCACTGAAATTGTGGTATTGGAAATTCGATGGGTTTATGGTAGAATAGGAATTCAGTAGGTGTAGCATTTATAATTTTTGTTTCCAAAAGAAATGGGATGATGAAATATTCATAATTTTTCTATTGTATGTAGATGAAATGTTTATAGTCAAATCAGATGTTTAAAATATTTAGAAATTGAAAAGTAATTTGTCTGGATGTTTCAAGACTAATGATCATAGAAAATTAAAAAGGATACTGAGGATGAGGATAGAATGAGATTGGAAGAGTTTATATTTATATTTATAATAGAAGGAGTGTCTGGAAAATAATTGAGTGTTTTGGCATTGCTGAATTTAAACTAGTTTATACACCTCTTGCTAAATAGTTCAAAATATCCAAGGTGTAAACACCTACAATAGAAGATGAGCATATGTACATGGAGAAATTGCCTTATTCTATAGGTGTAAAAAGTATAATGTATGAAATGATATGTACTCAACTAGACATTTCATTTATAGTGGGAGTTTTTATCATATTTAAGTCCAAACCTGGAAAGAAAAATTTGGATTCCACTATATGGATCCTTCGGTATTTGAAAGGATCGAAATATAAAGATATCTTATTTAAGAAGGAAGATATTTTATAATGTTTTTTTGATGCTGAATTTTTTGGAGAATTAAACAGTCAAAATAGAACAATAGGTTTTCTATTCACTTTCGGAGGAAAATCAATCAGTTTGTCAAGGATGTATATGATTTTTACATTAAGTATAATTGAAACAAAGTATGAAGTGGTAATAAAATCTATAAAAGATATGGTTTGATTGAAGTAGTTATGGAATGGATAAGGAAGAAATCATGAAGGAAATATTACTTTATGCGTCCAATGTTTAATTCACAAGGACAAAAATACATTTTTTCATTAATGGTAAAAGAACATTGACCTAAAGTTCCAATTTATCATAAATATACTAGATGAGAAAGTTTTAGATCTCTATAAGTTTGACGGTAGCCAAAATCTGATGGAAATGTTCACCATGAATTAAGATCAAGAAAGCGTGAGGCATTATCATGAATTGGTGGGGCTTGGTTGAATAGATTAGAGAAATTAGAGGAACACTGATACCACAGAGGAAGTAAGGATGTTTACTATAGAGGGTTAGTGAGGTTTTCCCTAGAACAAGTCTTCAAGTGGTAGAATTCTGGGATGTAAAGCCTTATTCAGAGCATTGGAAGTTTAGATCATTAGATGTTAAGTGTATTGTAAGTTAATTTCATAAGGATTTTTTATCTCTTGATGACATAAAAGGGTGGTCCAAAATCTTGGGAATCCTTTTAAAAAGAATTTTCTTTAAAGAAGATTCTAGAAATGTTTATCGGGGTAAGAGAATAACTTCAAAAATGTGATAGGTAATCAATAGTGACATTACATTTAGAGTCTTCTCCATGAATATGGAAAGGTTTTATGACCTGGTTAACTGAGTAGGATTCCTATAAAAATAAGTGGGGATATACCCCAAAATGTGAATCAATGTGTGGTATAGTGAATCTTGTGCATGCACAATACATCAATGTTTTAAAGAGTTTTAATAATCATGTAATTAAAAATTAATGATATTGTTTTTAGTTAATTATAATTATTTTATAATTACAGTAATATAAAGTTTTTATAGTGATTCCTCTTATGCATGAAGGGAAATTTTTTGAAGCACATTAAATTTCTCCCATTTTCTTTTACCACATTATTCCCTTTGGTTTGATGTATTATCATTGATTAAATTTCCGTTGAATTTGTTTTTTCTATTAAGGTGTGTGTGCTAGGTAGACTTAGTGTGGTGGGTAGGGTTTTGTGACATCTTACTTCCAATAAACTTATTCTAAGGGGAAGTTATGTTTCAGAGGTTCAGTTTTCTGTTGTGCTAATTTGTGTAGGAATTTTCCATGATATATTAATCATAATTCTCGTAGATTTATCAGTAGTACATGAAATAATTTTTCCAAGATACCTATTTATTACCCCATCAAAAGGATGATTAAAATATAAAAATAAAGAGTTCTAAATAGACAAAAGAAGTTTACATCATACCATTTTATATATTGAAGTTTTGAATTTTGAATATTTTAAAAGAGTTGAATATTAGGAATATGATTCATAAATCTCACCAATATTAAAATTTTATTACTTCATAGATGTTTTTTAGTAGATTTAGTGATACAGTTTTTTCATATGGTCACCTAGATATTTGAAATGGATTAATTGTGATGTAATGATTTACCAAATCCCTTGAATGTGCAACATACATAAGGTTGATCTGGTGATTTTTCATACATGATATGATAAATCCATTCTTATATTGGGTTTGTTTTGTATTATTAAAGGTTTTAAGAATATGAATTTTATCATAATATTTAAAATGAAACCTCAGATTTATCATTCTTTCATATTGGTTGCATATATGTTTATATAGTTATATATTTCTTAAAGTGAAATGATAATTGACCTCTCAAATTATAACTTTGAGTTATCCCAATATGATTCTTTATATGGAGTTTTATGGGTTATGATGAAATGGTAAGTTTAGTGTGACTAATATTATTTTATAGAGATATTAAATATTCTCATGAGGCACAAAAATGGGGGTTTCAGCACTGGATGGCCAACTAAGTATACCACATGGAGTGTCATACACAATGTATTTGGTATAATACTGGTGAATGGATCATATTTGAGTCCCCAATACCTTAGGTTTGTGATATAACTATCATGATAACCCTCATACTTTGATAAACTACTTATGTAAGAGAATATGTTGATTTAGCTAATCAGGGGTGGTTGGGTATGTTGTTGATCATGTTGATGGTTGGAGCTCAACTAGATATGGGATTTTTCCTCTTGTATGATGAGTATGACATTAGGGACATTGATTGAGATAGACTATGTTAGTGTTCAGTTGCACCAATATATTGTATATCTATTCAAATGTGTGACATGTGATGTGATCATCTATGAAGATTAATGAGATGTGATATATTCATCGACCACGTAAGTCTATACTTTGATAATTGAGAATAGATGAGTAACCTATATGGGACTGACATACCTTGTATCCCTTGGTAACTCGATGTATTGGAAAAATGAAAAATTTGAGAATGCACTTTACTATATGATGCATGCTGTTGGACACAGGTATAGAGATTCATGTGTTTTATGGAGATCACACCATATCTCTTTATATATTGAGTGTATTGATTCTTTTATAGAGTATTATATTTTATAATAAATTATAGATCTGGGGATTCATATTTTTAGTAAATTCTATAAAATCAAGTGGGGTCACACTTTATGGTTGAATGAATGATGACTGAGTTTGACTTAGAGACCCACTCAAAAAAATTTAGTGTTAATCCAAATGGAGTTTTGGATGAGTATTCATAAGGCATTGCATTTGATGTGAAACAAGGTGATGTTAATGATATATATATTTAAGTGTTTTGGAAGATATCTAAAAGGTGTTTTAGATATTATTTAACAAGTTATTGTATATGATATAATATAAGGAGTAATGGAGAAAGGTATTTTAAGATTTAATATAATTGTAATATTGAAGGATTTGGTATGCCCTAAAGCCTTTTTATATTACACAGTAAGATATCATATCGAAAGGAAATATGAAATTGTTAGTTTCATAAGGCATTTATGAAATAAGATTTAATACATGCAGCCTTTACTCAAACTATTCTCTCACATTATCTATTATTAAAAAAGTATTTAATAAGTTGAAATATTGAGGAGGATTTGTATTCATGTGATGAATGCATGTACTAGACATAACATTTATTCATGTATTAAAACACATGAATAAATTATACATCCCCAATATATCATCCTCAGGTGATTATATATATATATATATCATTTCCATGAAATGGTGTGTGTGTGTGTGTGTGAATGTTAACTGCTCATGCTTGGATGAAACTCTTTGGTAGCCAGATCTCTCTTCATTAATCTCATTTTCATTTAAGGAACTAGAATTCTATGTATATAGAAGGGATCCCATCTGAATGTGAAGAGATTTAGCTTATCCCATGGATAAATTGTGGACAAGGGATGTTCTTTGGATACCCTTGGTGATCTATATCAAATCATATGATGATAATGTAGATTATGTAGATGATCTATGGTGTACGATACCCTCATATGATTTATAATATTTCCTTATTTATATTTTTATGTATTTTTCATATTTCTAGCATGGGGGATCTTAGGAATTAGATTTAATTTTATTTCATTACATCTAATAAGTGTTAATAGACTCATTTAAATCTTAATATATGTAATTTTGCAATTGAGGTTAACAGAGAAAGTAATAATTAAGAAGATCATCTATGCGAATGGTCACTGCTAGTAGTGAGTGGATTTTAAATAACACCTAGGGCCTCCTTATAAGTAGAAGGCATAGATGATAAGGCTACAGACATGAAATCAATGAATTAGGTTAGAAAATGATAGGATATAGGAGGTCTTGGTATTGATCTGGTCTTAGGTTATCAATTTCTTTAGGACTTGTATTATGGGCCTTCAAACAATGTACAATGGGGTTTTGGTCCATGTAAGGATTCCCTCTCTACCCATTTAGAAATATGGATTATCCAAAAAATAAAATAAAATAAAAAACAAGGTTTAATGAATAATTAAAAACTAATGGAAAAACTAATGGATAAAAATGTTTTGAATAACTAATGTTAAAATTATATTTATTACATCAATAACATTAATATTTATCATTAACTAATGTAAAATATTTAAAACCTAATGTTAAAAATATGAAATTCCATTAGTGAAGGAGGAAACCTCCCAAATATCTTTTATAAATAATTATAGAAAAACGCCCTTCAAAAATATATAAGAGAACAGACATTGAATATGAGATATTGAGTTTCTTACATTATAGGAAAATTGATTTATTCGATGGGTCATTTGCGATGGATATAAATTTTATCACAAATATTTCCTCAAAAAGGTTTTTTGTGATGAAAAATTTATTTTTTTGCAAATAATTTTTTTCAATGGTTATTAGTGAGCAAAACATAATTATATCACAAATATTTTTGGAAGTAATGTTTGTTCTTGGGTGGGATGGGTTATTTTTAATAGAATAACAAATTCTATTAAAAATAGTTTTCCACTTAGATTATTTGTGATGGAATGGGATAGTTTTCCACAAATAACCCTTTTATTTAGAGGTTATTTACAACATTAATTTTATTCCGTCAAAGATAATCTTGTTATAAATTGTTATTTTTGATGTAATTTAGTGGTCTGTCCAAAATATATTTGTCAAAAAATTTAGTTACAACTGACTCAAACATTTTTTCTCAAATAACGACAGAGACCCAATCCTCTTTCACATATTATTAAATTATTTTTAACATAAATCTCCAATAAATAGAAACCAAGGATCCATAAGCCTAGTGTATTTTGAAGACAAGGATCATAATATATCAACATGAAACTTAAAAAATAAATTTTATTTTAATTTCCATAATGTGCTCTTAGATAATTTTTTTATTCTAATAATATATTAGATTACGAAGGGAATACATAAAAAAATGGGTGATATATAAATACTAGTAAGTGACTGAGCATGATAACAAACCATATCATATGAGTTAAATGGAATAACATGATATCATAAAATAAAATGATCATGATTATTCAAATAGAAAAATGGTATAAAGAAGATTTAATTATAATACCCTAGCCTCATATAAATTTTGAAGCATCATAATACATGAAATCACAATCATAAGTTAAGGATCACTATGGATACATCATACACGGTGGACAAAGCCCCATAGTGGACTAGGTTTAATCCTAATCCCATACATATTATCTCATGAGATATGAACATTGCCCAATTCATTGGAGTACTATCTATGTGAACCCATCATAAAATGTACATTCATATGTGTGACACATAAGGTAATCAAACATAAGGTATAATCATAATAAATACCAATAGAAATTAATCGGTTACATAATCTTTCCTCTAATCATAATCAAAGTATATTTAATAAATCTTCCAAAGAGAAAAGGAAATTAAATATTTTTAAAGATCATATTTGCATAATTAAGTACAGTTCTTAAATATATATTTCATTTTAAAATAATTCATGATAGAGGGTACATAATTGGGTATAAAAACAAACCTTTAAAATAGTGTTTTAAATAATCAATAAATGACTTTTAAAGAAGGAAATAATATGGAATTTTTCTTTGATACCGGAGGTAAAAAAACCATTAAACCTAAAATATTTCTTATTTTATGAAATCATGAATATGTAAAATACATTAAAAGAGTGTTATATGAAAGGATTAAGTGATATCAAAACTCCCCTTAATTAGGTTTGATTTTAAAGAAGGTATTTGGAAATAAACGTAAAAAATAAATATTGACCACAAAAAGGGGGAATAAAATAGGTATACATGTAAGAGTAAAATATATAGAACTTAAAATAATTAACTATAGCATCCCGTCTTTTTATAACATAACTTTTCATTCCATTACACGGAACTGAGGATCTTTAAGGTTTAGTGTCTTGGAAACAAGGAACATAAAACATGAAAAAAAAACATTCTTCGTAAACACTTGAAAGGCTTCTCCTCATGTTCACCCTAGGCTCATTACTGCATCCCATAACCTGGGGACATACATCAAAAGGAAGGGTGAGAATAAGGCCCAGCAAGGGAAACAAGTGAAACATTTTACATATGAACTTGAGATACATCAATAAAGTCATGAAAAGAACTTTAAGGCATGAAAATGAAATCATGAGGCATATCATAATAAAAATAAAACTTTTTCATAAATTGAAGATGTGGCTACATCATTTAACATAGACAATCATGAACATATCACCAAGGTCCATCCCCAAGGTGTCATTTTAAAATTACCAAGGTTATTCACCAAGGTATCGTGAAAATTGTAATCTCTAGTGGTTACATCATTACCCAATGCATTGGAGCGCTATCAGGGCGCACCCTTAAATTTGACTTTATTATCATGTGATCCACATATATCATCATCAAACATTTCATAAATAACCCATATAGCATAAAGGAAATGGGTTTCATTTCATAATCATAACTTTTTAAAAACTGCTTTAAAGACATGATCTTTATATCACTTTAAAACCCACAGAAAAGGAAGGTGGGTCTCATGAATGTAAATCCCAGAATTTAAAATAGAACATTTTTGTATATATGTGAATACCCCTTTATAAGAAAGAGCTTTGAGTATTCACTTAATAAAATAAAAGAACTTTAGAAAAAGAGATAGACATTTTGAGACAGAAATTCTGCAGCATAATGGCAATGTTCCGAGGTCTTAGAAGACATTAAAAGAGAGGTAAAATGGGTCAAACATTCATAAATGACCCATAAAATAGTACATGGACAGAATAAGAAGGATACATGATCATGGTAATGAAATTTCAAGGACATAACATTTGAAATGAAAAACATGGAAGGAAGAAAAAAATTAGATTTCTCTTATGAAAATTCGGCAGCCTTACGGCGTCACTTAACTTCAAAAGAAAATGATTTGACAAGATCAAATAGGGTCCCTCATCATATGATCATAAGAGATCAGTATGATAGATATAGAGATAATTCCCCAACATAACAAAAAGGAACTTGAAAGAATTGACATGAAAGTAGAACTTCAAAACGAGAAGGGTGAAGAACCACTTAAAAATTCGGCAGCCTAACAGCGCCACTTAAAACATCAAAATACTGAATTGAAGAGATCAAATGGGGTCTCTCATCATATGAACACAAGAGTCAAGTATGATATATATAGAGATCATACCCCAATATAACAAAAAGGAACTTGAAATAATTGACATGAAAGTAGAACTTCAAAACGAGAAGGGTGAAGAACCACTTAAAAATTCGGCAGCCTAACGGCGCCACTTAAAACATAAAAATACTGAATTGAAGAGATAAAATGGGGTCTCTCATCATATGAACATAAGAGTCCAGTATGATATATATATAGATCATACCCCAATATAAGAAAAAGGAACATGAAATAATTGACATGAAAGTAGAACTTCAAAACGAGAAGGGTGAAGAACCACTTAAAAATTCGGCAGCCAAACGGCGCCACTTAAAACATCAAAATACTGAATTGAAGAGATCAAATGGGGTCTCTCATCATATGAACATAATAGTCCAGTATGATATATATAGAGATCATACCCCAATATAACAAAAAGGAACTTGAAATAATTGACATGAAAGTAGAACTTCAAAACGAGAAGGGTGAAGAACCACTTAAAAATTCGGCAGCCTAACGGCGCCACTTAAAACATCAAAATACTGAATTGAAGAGATCAAATGGGGTCTCTCATCATATGAACATAAGAGTCCAGTATGATATATATAGAGATCATAACCCAATATAACAAAAAAGAACTTGAAATAATTGACATGAAAGTAGAACTTCAAAACGAGAAGGGTGAAGAACCACTTAAAAATTCGGCAGCCTAACGGCGCCACTTAAAACTTCAAAATACTGAATTGAAGCGATCAAATGGGGTCTCTCATCATATGATCATAAAATATCAGTATGATAATTTAGAGATCATACCCCAACATAAGAAAAAGGAACATGAAAGACTTGAATGAAAATAGAACTTGAAAACGAGGAAGGTGAAAGAATCCCTTAAAAATTCGGCAGCCTAACGGCGCCACTTAAACATTCTTAAAACGAATTGATGAGAGCAATGGGGGGTCTCTCATCATATGAACATGAAATAGGCAGTAGGATGAATATAAAAGAACATCCTCCAACATAAGAACATGGAGTATAAAAGAAATGACATAGAAGAGATTACTTGAAAAGAAAGAGAGGGGTCAGATCCCTTTCCTTAAAATGTTTCTCTTAAACCTCAAAGGTTGGGACCTTGAGGGCTTGGGGGCACCTTGGGAGGACTCCTTGGGAGGTAATGAGACCAGAAATTCGTTGGTAATGAGTGGGGAGTCGAATGGATGAGAGGAGGGCTTGGTATTTATAGGGAAAGTGAGGGGACAAGGCATTAATGGCCAAGGGACACCTCACATGTGCTTTTCTCAAACCCATGTGCTCTCCCTTTTCATTTATCATGGAGTTAGGCCACATGGGGCCCCCAAAACAATAATTCATCACCCTTGGCCGGACAACCCTCAAAAGATCTCATTACATCATCATGACACCGTTATGATGTCATTAAACATACAGAAACCCTAAAACTGTATTTTTACTATTCACTGAAAATTCAAATTTCTCAGAAAAATCCCAAAATTTCACATTAACCAAATATAAATTCTCTGATTTCGAAAATGAAATCCATTTTATAAAAATAATTTTCTAAATATTTTTAATTTAATTTTTAAATAAAAACACTATTCATCGAGAATTCATTTTTTCAGAAAAAACCCCAAAAATTACCATAACATAATATCGATGCTTTGAGTTCAAAAATAAAGTCATTTTTATAAAAATAATTTTCTAATTATTTTTAATTAAAATTTTAATTAAAAAACACTATTCACCCGAAAAAACTAATACTTGAATAATAATTAATGAAACCGTTATTTAACTATTTTATTGAATCACATTACTTAATCAAGGTGCCTAGATTATTTTAAAACTTTCTTTAAGTGAGATTACTAATCCATTTGGTCATATTACTAATCTTAATCATAAAATCACTATTCATAATTTACTATTCATCAAAAATCAAGTTGATCTTATTAGACTCTAAATTTAGTACTGAACATAATTGCAGAAGACCTTTTTTTTTTAAAATCATTACACATTTTTAATTATTTAGGGTTTACATAAACATATTTAAAATATCCTTTTTCTAAAATTCATCAAAAATATGCATACTATATTTATCCGGTCATTTCAAAATTCATAAACTTCATCATAAGAAGAAATCCCAATTTTTATTTAAAACAAGGATTACACAAGGTAGTTACGGTCTCGTTACATAACCCCTTATAATACCAGAATAGGACCTAAGAGTAAGGTGTGCTAGGGTGATAGAAGCTTGGGGCGGCTCAGTCAACATTGCCCGAGTAGTAATTTCTATCAGTTTGAACTTCTCACGAAGGCGATTCCGTTCCAGCTTCACATGATGAAGTTCGGCTTGGATTTGATCCAGAGAAAAGCCCAGTGGTGCTACCTCCTTCCCAAGCTCTGTTAGATGGGCTTCGATCGGTCCAAGACTACTAGGTGAGGCCATCGAATCTTCTTTCTATAATAATTAACCAATATTACTTATATCAAAACATTTTGTTCGTAGCGGTCATATTGACCGATGGTTATATAATAGTCAAAACCCACTGATCTCATTTTAATTATAATCATGTTTATCAAATAAAACATTTTTGTTGAGTATAACAATAACACATAAAATTGGGAAATAAAATTTATTTAAAAAAAATTTCGGGTCGTTACAATCTCCCCCCCTTAAGAAATTGCGTCCTCGCAATTTTAAAATTGGGTTTTGAAATTTCAATGAAAGTCCCACATCGGAAAAGGAGTTAGTAAAACTATTACTTTAAAATAAAGAAAGGGAAGTACAAAGGTCACCCGAGTTAACCCACACTAGGGTTCCATGTAGGAAAACATGGACATGGAGGAGAAAACAAAGGGTCAAGTTCTGAGGGAGAGTGATAGAGAACATGATTAGGAGAAAGTTAACCATGAGAAAATCCCAAACTTATGATGTGTGTAAAAGGTCTTTGATTACCTAGTAGGAAACGTAAACCAACAACATTTTTTTTACGTTTCTTTTCATAATTTTGAGGATTTCATTTACTACATAGAACAAAAACATAAGAAAATATACCTACCTTCAGGTAGAGTTTCATCCTTTAACAAGTCCCTACCAACACTAATCTTTTCTCCAAATGATGAGAATTCAAAAACACTTGGTCTCATAAAAGCACAAGAATCAACTTCTATAGAATCACATAATCTACAAAAGATTAACTATCTATTTCTTCTATCTTTAAAAATTATCCCAAAAACAGAAAGGTTAAGGTAAAACAACTCTTCAAAAAGAAATAATCCCATAGGAATGGAAAGTACTTTTAAATCATCAAAGTTCCATGGTACTACCCAAATTTCATCATAGACCATTCCCTAAATAACGGTCCTTAAAATTCCTCAAAACAAACCAAACTAAGATTGAAACCCAAATACAATAAGGATTTGATAACATAGTCTTCCAAAACAACTTCATTGTTCATCTCCAGACAACATCAACCACTCCTAACATCTTATAAAAAAAGTAGCTAACCTAAACATATTTTACCCAAGATAGGTTAGTCATTCCCATAAGTAACCTAAATTACTATAAGTTCACCTTAAATTCATCGATTCTTCAAAATATAAGTCAACCTTACTCCTCAATGAAAATACCATAGTAATCTATTTACCTCGATCAAATATGGTTCCCAAAATAATGAACGTCTTCCAAAATAATAATCATATTTTAATCCCCTAATCATCCCTGTCATATTAATACGAAAATCGTCGCATTTCCTATCACATTGGTTGTCAGAACATGTTCTTCCATTTCCCACCATTAACTAAGAAGAGAAAGCATAATTAGGGGCTTAAGTACTTAGCTAATAATCATGAAAAGGAACTGAAAGCATATAAGGATAACTTGTATATGAAAGGTATACCCTAACTTGTGATCTCCTAGGTTCCCATCTAGGTTATGAATGATCATATATTCTTATGTGAACCTTTATTTTATTTTATCTTTGTTCCTTTAACAATGGTTCATACCAAGCTTATGAATTAACCAAAGCATATCCCCCGGGAGTGTCGTAACCAAGAGTGCAGCAAGGCCCGTTGTCGTGTACCAGTTCCCGTTCGAGTCTAGCTCAAAGCGGTGTTTTAGGGTTTTACCCCTATGTACATATGTGCCAGAGCCACCTCTACCTGCTCGTATCCAGACAGGGATGTATTTGCTTGGCAACCCCTTACTCAATACTCACCAAAATACCAGGAAGATTTCCTATATTAAACTTTTCTATAGGGTTCCTCCTAGAGTTTTCATATCCTAATTTCCACAAATAACTAAACCATCCTTTGATACCAACTATAGCATCCCGTCTTTTTATAACATAACTTTTCATTCCATTACACGGAACTGAGGATCTTTAAGGTTTAGTGTCTTGGAAACAAGGAACATAAAACATGAAAAAAAAACATTCTTCTTAAACAATTGAAAGGCTTCTCCTCATGTTCACCCTAGGCTCATTACTGCATCCCATAACCTGGGGACATACATCAAAAGGAAGGGTGAGCAGAAGGCCCAGCAAGGGAAACAAGTGAAACATTTTACATATGAACTTGAGATACATCAATAAAGTCATGAAAAGAACTTTAAGGCATGAAAATGAAATCATGAGGCATATCATAATAAAAATAAAACTTTTTAATAACTTGAAGATGTGGCTACATCATTTAACATAGACAATCATGAACATATCACCAAGGTCCATCCCCAAGGTGTCATTTTAAAATTACCAAGGTTATTCACCAAGGTATCGTGAAAATTGTAATCTCTAGTGGTTACATCATTACCCAATGCATTGGAGCGCTATCAGGGCGCACCCTTAAATTTGCCTTTATTATCATGTGATCCACATATATCATCATCAAACATTTCATAAATAACCCATATAGCATAAAGGAAATGGGTTTCATTTCATAATCATAACTTTTTAAAAACTGCTTTAAAGACATGATCTTTATATCACTTTAAAACCCACAGAAAAGGAAGGTGGGTCTCATGTATGTAAATCCCAGAATTTAAAATAGAACATTTTGGTATATATGTGAATACCCCTTTATAAGAAAGAGCTTTGAGTATTCACTTAATAAAAGAAAAGAACTTTAGAAAAAGAGATAGACATTTTGAGACAGAAATTCTACAGCATAATGGCAATGTTCCGAGGTCTTAGAAGACATTAAAAGAGAGGTAAAATGGGTCAAACATTCATAAATGACCCATAAAATAGTACATGGACAGAATAAGAAGGATACATGATCATGGTAATGAAATTTCAAGGACATACCATTTGAAATGAAAAACACGGAAGGAAGAAAAAAATTAGATTTCTCTTATGAAAATTCGGCAGCCTTACGACGTCACTTAACTTCAAAAGAAAATGATTTGACAAGATCAAATAGGGTCCCTCATCATATGATCATAAGAGATCAGTATGATAGATATAGAGATAATTCCCCAACATAACAAAAAGTAACTTGAAAGAATTGACATGAAAGTAGAACTTCAAAACGAGAAGGGTGAAGAACCACTTAAAAATTCGGCAGCCTAACGACGCCACTTAAAACATCAAAATACTGAATTGAAGAGATCAAATGGGGTATCTCATCATATGAACATAAGAGTACAGTATGATGTATATAGAGATCATACCCCAATATAACAAAAAGGAACTTGAAATAATTGACATGAAAGTAGAACTTCAAAACGAGAAGGGTGAAGAACCACTTAAAAATTCGGCAGCCTAACGGCGCCACTTAAAACATCAAAATACTGAATTGAAGAGATCAAATGGGGTATCTCATCATATGAAAATAAGAGTCCAGTATGATATATATAGATATCATACCACAATATAACAAAAAGTAACTTGAAATAATGGACATGAAAGTAGAACTTCAAAACGAGAAGGGTCAAGAACCACTTAAAAATTCGGCAGCCTAACGACGCCACTTAAAACATCAAAATACTGAATTGAAGAGATCAAATGGGGTATCTCATCATATGAACATAATATTCCAGTATGATATATATAGAGATCATACCACAATATAACAAAAATGAACTTGAAATAATTGACATGAAAGTAGAACTTCAAAACGAGAAGGGTGAAGAACCACTTAAAAATTCGGCAGCCTAACGGCGCCACTTAAAACATCAAAATACTGAATTGAAGAGATCAAATGGGGTCTCTCATCATATGAACATAAGAGTCCATTATGATATATATAGATATCATACCCCAATATAACAAAAAGGAACTTGAAATAATTGACATGAAAGTAGAACTTCAAAACGAGAAGGGTGAAGAACCACTTAAAAATTCGGCAGCCTAACGGCGCCACTTAAAACTTCAAAATACTGAATTGAAGCGATCAAATGGGGTCTCTCATCATATGATCATAAAATATCAGTATGATAATTTATAGATCATACCCCAACATAAGAAAAAGTAACATGAAAGACTTGAATGAAAATAGAACTTGAAAACGAGGAAGGTGAAAGAATCCCTTAAAAATTCGGCAGCCTAACGGCGCCACTTAAACATTCTTAAAACGAATTGATGAGAGCAAGGGGGGGTCTCTCATCATATGAACATGAAATAGGCAGTAGGATGAATATAAAATAACATCCTCCAACATAAGAACATGGAGTATAAAAGAAATGACATAGAAGAGATTACTTGAAAAGAAAGAGAGGGGTCGGATCCCTTACCTTAAAATGTAACTCTTAAACCTCAAAGGTTGGGACCTTGAGGGCTTGGGGGCACCTTGGGAGGACTCCTTGGGAGGTAATGAGACCAGAAATTCGTTGGGAATGAGTGGGGAGTCGAATGGATGAGAGGAGGGCTTGGTATTTATAGGGAAAGTGAGGGGACAAGGCATTAATGGCCAAGGGACACCTCACATGTGCTTTTCTCAAACCCATGTGCTCTCCCTTGTAATTTATCATGGAGTTAGGCCACATGGGGCCCCCAAAACAATAATTCATCACCCTTGGCCGGCCAACCCTCAAAAGATCTCATGATATCATCATGACACCGTTATGATGTCATTAAACATACCGAAACCCTAAAACTGTATTTTTACTATTCACTGAAAATTCAACTTTCTCAGAAAAATCCCAAAATTTCACATTAACCAAATATCAATGCTCTGATTTCAAAAATGAAATCCATTTTATAAAAATAATTTTCTAAATATTTTTAATTTAATTTTTATATAAAAACACTATTCATCGAAAATTCATTTTTTCAGAAAAAACCCCAAAAATTACCATAACATAATATCGATGCTCTGAGTTCAAAAATAAAGTCATTTTTATAAAAATAATTTTCTAATTATTTTTAATTAAATTTTTAATTAAAAAACACTATTCACCCGAAAAAACTAATACTTGAATAATAATTAATGAAACCGTTATTTAACTATTTTATTGAATCACATTACTTAATCAAGGTGGCTAGATTATTTTAAAACTTTCTTTAAGTAAGATTACTAATCCATTTGGTCATATTACTAATCCTAATCATAAAATCACTATTCATAATTTACTATTCATCAAAAATCAAGTTGATTTTATTAGACTCTAAATTTAGTACTGAACATAATTTCAGAAGACCTTTTTTTTTGAAAATCATTACAAATTTTTAATTATTTAGGGTTTACATAAACATATTTAAAATATCCTTTTTCTAAAATTCATCAAAAATATGCATACTATATTTATCCGGTCATTTCAAAATTCATAAACTTCATCATAAGAAGAAATCCCAATTTTTATTTAAAACAAGGATTACACAAGGTAGTTACGGTCTCGTTACATAACCCCTTATAATACCAGCATAGGACCTAAGAGTAAGGTGTGCTAGGGAGATAGAAGCTTGGGGCGGCTCAGTCAACATTGCCCGAGTAGTAATTTCTATCAGTTTGAACTTCTCACGAAGGCGATTCCATTCCATCTTCACATGATGAAGTTCGGCTTGGATTTGATCCAGAGCAAAGCCCAGTGGTGCTACCTCCTTCCCAATCTCTGTTAGATGGGCTTCGATCGGTCCAAGACTACTAGGTGAGGCCATCGAATCTTCTTTCTATAATAATTAACCAAGATTACTTATATCAAAACATTTTGTTCACAGCGGTCATATTGACCGATGGTTATATAATAGTCAAAACCCACTGATCTCATTTTAATTATAATCATGTTTATCAAATAAAACGTTTTTGTTGAGTATAACAATAACACATAAAATTGGGAAACAAAATTTATTTAAAAAAAATTTCGGGTCGTTACATTAACTTATGGTATATAGAGAGATAAATTTAGGTAGGGATAAAAAATCCACAATCCATGGAAAAGAGTGTAGTTTTGAGGGGTCCCTTACCTCATGTCCGAATTCATTCTACACATTCAGCTAAATGCTAAATGATTAAATTTTATTTATTAATAACTAGAATGATAACCTAATTCAACCATATTTTACTAGTTATTATTATTATTTTATTTTAGATTTATTTTATTGAAATTCAATGTCTATTTCAATTATCCCAAGTTTGTTTTTTTCAAGGTTCCAAGGTCATATCACTTTTGTATGATTATATAAATTCATTTTGAAATGGTTATATAACTCTATAAGTATAATGGTATGCTGTTAATGTGTTTCAAGAAGTTAAAAAGGTTCTTAATTTTCAATCTTATTCATAAATATGCATGATTTATAGGGTATAGGTTTTATTTCTATACAGTTAGTTCATTTAGGCTAGTTTTACAACCATGATGAACTTATTTTTTTTCCTTTAATATTATTACTATATATCCATTCTAAAATATGAAAAAAATATATTAAAATTATTTTTTAAAACCATAATAAGTTAATTACAACCATCCATGATGGTGAGGGTGAAAAATGATGTTTATTAATTATGGAGATAGTGAACTGACTAAATTGTGAACAATGTTTTCATTTTATAATTAAATGAGAATAGGTTGGATAATGGATATTTCATTAACATAATAACATTCTTGTATATTTTTTTTACTGAAGATATTATTTCATTTTGGAAGAAAAGGATGTTGAGGAGATATAATAGGAAAATTATTAAAAGTGATATATTGAGAATATTACCTATTTGGATACCCTCTCTTAGAAAACACATTAAAGAACCTTGGGATGGTATTTTGGTGAGAAAAATAGCACTAATACATGGGGCAGAAGATTGGGAAGAAAATTATGAAGAACTTTGGAAATCCCCATGAATTAGAAGGTGTGAGGATAAGGAGTGTTGAAAGTTGGTATTTATAAGGGGTGAATAGGGATTTTTATTATAATATTCAATAGTTTAATAATATTTCTCAAGACTATAAATAGTGATGAATCTTGTGACTATATATAGTGATTTATGTATGTGAGTTTGAGATAATTGATGATTATTATAACGATTTGTGTCCATATGAGAGTTTGGATATTTAGGGGAAATTTGAGTTTTTGATCTAGTGGTTGGGATGAAATTTGATCTGGGGTTCAGAAGAGAATTATGGGGGATTTAAAAACTCACAAATGTGTTTTTACATGCAGAAGGAGGCTTATATGGAAAATAAAGAAAACTAGATGCACAAGAGGGGAGATAGATGACTGCAGATACAGTCTGCATCCATAGGTAGGGCACCAACTAGAAAATGTCTTGTCTAATTACCTAGATGCCCTGTTGGACTCACCGGCTAGCCAGTTTCCAAGTACCAATTAGCTGGTGGACCATAAAGGGAGCATAATGAGCATATTCTCTCATAGGTTTTTATGGGGAACCCCCTTTATTACGCTTTCTTTTGTACGCATAGTAGGTCTCTTCTCCCCCTTGGTTTCCCTCTTCAAGCTCCTTTAATTGGGGTTTTGGTGGATTTTTTCAATGATATATCATTTTTTCACCTTTGATTTATCTTGGATGGTCCTCTCCTTCCTCCTATCAAATTTTGAGTTATTTAGTTTAGGTTTCATTGAACATTACATTGGATCATGGTGTAATCATTTGTTTCTCTTGGGGAATCAGGGTGCCTTATATTGAGGATATCTCATGACGATATCTTCCTTTATTCCCACATAGGTTTGATGGAGGTATGTGGTTCTATCAATTTTATTAACATTTTAACATTAAATTATGTTAATTTTTGTGTTTCAATGGAATTGTTGGATAAAAATTTGTCCTGGGATGTGGTTGGGACTATGCCACCGGTTTTTTGAAAGAATTTGGTCATGGTTTCAGTGCGGTTAGAGCTTATGGTGGATATTTTACTATTTATGACTTTTAGAGATAATTGTCAAATTAATTTTATTAGATTATAATTAATTTTTTAATGTATTGGTGTGATTTAGGATCCATGATTATGTGTGAGGATTGGTTTAGTATATATGGGGCTTAGAGAGTCTAGGTAGAAATTTCTGGCCTATGAATTTTATGTGGAAAACATTGAATAAATGTAAGTGGTCACTAAATTCTACCTATAGTCTCATATAATATTTTTTTTTCTAATCACGTGTGTGATGCAGTCTCCCTAGTTTTACATATGATGACCTTGATCCTGACTAAGGGTTTGAAATTGGGTTTTAAAGGGATGAAACTTTGGTTTTTCCTAAGTTAAATTTTCCCCATTATTTTATATAAAAGTGAATTATACATGGAGATGGTATTTTGGAATTGGTATTTAGAAATGGTGGTTTTTCTTAGAAATAGTATTTTGAAATTAGTTCCTTTAAAATAATGATTATGGAATGGTAAATTGATTTTGTTTTTAAATAGAAAATGTGGAAATGGTAAATTGGATTTATTTATTTAAATGGAAATGAGAATGGAATTAATGACATGTGTTTGGTAATTATATGTGGTTGGAAAATGGAAAATATTGGTTTATATTTTGTATGAGAAAACTCTCATAGGGGAGGTTTTTATTTCTATATGGATTATGAAAAAGGATGAAAAAACTCTCATTGGGGAGGTCTATGTTACTATTAGGCTTATGAACCCAGTTGAAAAACCTACATAGGGGAGGTCCATATTTCTAATTTTTATATCGGGGAAACCTTGCTTATTATATGGATGGAATGGTCCTCGATACTTTCTTATAGAAACCCAGACACTAGAAAAAGTAGGTATGGTCAATCCTTTTCTTGGACCTAAGGATCAATAATGGTATAACCATCCCTAGGTTCCACCAAAAACCCACGATTCAGTGGTTATTTACTATTTTCATAAAATTATTTTAAAAATGGTGAAACTATTTACCTTGATCACTTATACATATACATGATTATCAGAATGGTTATATTTAGGGACATCATTAAAGGTGACCAACTCATTTGTACTCACACCCTGGTTGGGTCACCATTGCACTTGGGTACCCAAGAAGACACTATTTTTGTTCACAGGTATAGGTTTTTTCAAGGCCTATGGTTGATGCATGTTGGTTATATTTCAAGGTTTGAGTTTGATGATGGGACCATGATAGACTTAGAACTAGTTGGATATGGGATAGTGACATCAATTTTATTTTAGTTCATTTATTATTTCTTGTGTATGATCATCCCATGGGGGGTCTAGTTTGGTATGAATGAAACATTAATTTATTATTTCGTTTAAAATCGTACTGTTTTGTTGGTATTATCCTATTTTTAATGTTTAATTGGATGTGTATATGATTTATCATATTTACATTGTGTTTTATAGTTTGAAAACAAGTTCCTAGTCTCCCCACAATAAACTCATGGGATTTCTCCACTAGTCGATAGCCTTTGGTGTATGGGGAGGCGCACCTGAAGTCTTGTGAAACCACCAGTCTGGGCATTAGTTAGTTGTCTCAGGAAGTGTAATGTTAAAAAGTGGTATTAGAGAAACCCTTTCTTTTTTCTTAGTAGTTTTTAATGTTAGTTAGGAGAGTAGGATTCTCTCAGAGCTTGGTAATAAGCTCATTCCAAGAGGTTTTATCCCATACATGGGGGGGATCTAAGGTTCTCGGGTTGTAAATTGTTTTTATTACATTTCACTTTTACTGTTGATTGATTTTTATGATGAGTGGTGAACATGAGTGTGATGTTATTGAAATATATAATTTTTACTCTTGGACAGTGATAAAAGTTTGTGTGTTCATATATGTATCATGTTAGGAAAATCGAGTTTATGTGTCATCCATATGTTCTTTGTGATTGATACTTTCTGGGGATTCACATATATTAGTGGGTTATTTGTTAACTATAGTTTATATCTATTATGATTTATATCTTACTATGGTTTAAATATTTGAGAGGTTTTGGTTGTTTAAAATGTTTTCACCCATTTATTTAGTGTTTTCATATATAAATGTATGGTGAAATTCTACACAACCAACTCCTCATGCGACTTATTGTTAATAGTTAGGTATAAATGTATTATCAAAGTGTTGGTTTCAATTTAATAAAGTGAGATTAAGAAACTTATAAGGTGTTTTACCTCATAATTTATGAATGAAATTTTATCAATCCAGACCATGGAATGTGAGACCTAAAAATTATTTTTAATTTTGAAGTGATACATGAGGAACAATTTTAAAATGTGAATCCTTTGGGTTTTAAATTATGGAATTTAATTATAGTAAAATGAAAAATTATGGAGTTCTTAGGGATCTTGTTGATGAGAGTCTCTTATGCTCTTATGACCTAACCCTATGTATAGATATATTAGTCTAGATAGAGGGTTTCGAGGCCTTGATGGGTTTGGGTGTACTAGATAGTGGAATTCATCCTTTTGTACCTCTAGTTAGGATGTAACCTTTAGGAGGTGAGGTATTGACTAGTAATGAAGTTTCTTGTGACCCTTATGGGTTATGTCTAACCTGAGAGTGGGTAGGGTAGTTAAATTAAAGCTGTATGTTTTAAAACCTATAGAGGGTGTCTTGGAAAATAGTTCTGCTATTAATGGCTATGTTAATCGATGTATGATACCCAGATTAAGCCATTGGTTTTGGCATAGTGGACGCTGTGTGTTTCAAAATTGGAGTGTTACCGATGAGTACCGATGTAACATACCAGACTCAGATGCCACTCAATATTGCACCAATCTCGGTGGGTCACAAGGCCTCAAGTGCATCTCCCCGAACTCCAGAGGCTCTCGACTAATAGTAAGGGCCTAGGGTGTGTCAGTGGGGAGACTATTCCCTCATTACCATAACATACACAGTGTAAAAGAAATATATACAAGTAATGTAAGCATATATAACAAGTACACAATAGATAAACAAATAAATAGATAATAATAAAAAAATAAGGATCATATAAAATGATGATGGATATACATGCATATGCCTAAGAAATCACCCAAAATAGTTGCAAGTAGTGTAGTGAAATACATGTATAAAAAACAATCAAAAGACGAAAATGGTATCCCAGTAGCATCACAAGCCTCATCCTGGTCCTATCTCGAAAGATACCAATAAGAAAATCAACAACTTATGTTAGGGTGATTTCCCTTATCAACACATAAAATTATAAAATCTATTTAGGTCCCCGAGGTGGCCCAAACAGTGTGTTAGATAAACATCCTAGTAGGCAACCACCCATAGATCTATACCGTTCTAAGCAGCGCAATGCAATAGGCTAAACAAGTGTAAGTAAGTAATAATGTAAGTGTAAATTCCCAAGTCATATAACCATTGAAATCAAGTAATACCAAAAAAACCTCTCAAGGATCCTTGTAACAAGTGTCATCTCCTTACAAGGTAGCTACATGAAATATAAACAAGCAACATGGCCTCACTGTACATCCATCCATATCTTATCCACACAGCCTCACCATAAAATTAATCCATATCTAAATCTTATGGCCTTACCATATAATGATGTGTATCATGTTTCCACAGCCACTCCGTTATAACCAAAGTGTCATATATCCCACAACAGTGACATATAATGAAGTGTAGACCATAAAGGGATGGATCGAAGGTGTAAAATACCATGGAAACTTGGTATAGGCACTGGTTGGAGTCCTTGGAGCATGTATACCAACATGTCCTACATGATTCCAAGCAAGCCATATCCAAGGGGTATAAAATATTAAGGAATTCCATGAAATAAATACCCAAGGTGAATACTCAACCAAGGAATCCACTACTGCATTTCATATCCATGGAGATCCATCCATGGAATCTAATCAAACATACAACAATTTTTTTTCTCATTTAACAATTCATACCATATGAGTCTACCCACTCAAATAAACATTTACATACAATTAAAATATAATGAGTATACCCACTCATTAAATCCATTCCAAACCAATTACATCACATGAGTATACCCACTCATGTATTCCATTCCCATTGAAACGTGTTACATGGGTATGACCACCCATTTATCACCATTTTCATTTAAACATATCATATGGGTATACCCACCCATTCAATTAATTCTATTTAATCCATTTGTTCCAATAAAGCTAGAATGACCTGGTGACACAAGGTAAGGAGGGATTACATATCCTAATCATGTATTTCAATTCCATTTAATCTCAATTAGGTTTCCTATAACTAGGAAAAATGAAGAATACACCACTTGGGTGGTTCATCTAAGGTCAAAACCTAGGAAAAATAATGGAACCCCAAATGGATGGCGTTGGATTGGGGAAAAAACCACCAACACACCTCCAAGAACCTATGGGCATCCTTAACAGGTCCTATTTAACTCAACTCAATTAATGAGTTCAAAAACGGGGTCGTGCTGAAAATTCTGGTAGGTGGCGTAACAAATGATAGCTTTAAAAAGAATCAAAATCCCAAATAAAAGTATATAACACCTAACTTAACTTGGTAGTGGAGTGATCATTGAGTATCAAGTTCTGATTTGACTCAGATTAGGAGAAATATGAAAAATAGACAAAGAACAAGAAATTAGAGCATAGGAGACAAAATCCAAATAGCGAATATGATATCCATAGGAATCAAGAATGGATGAAAAAGAATTTTATGCTACCAATGTAAATCTAATGAAATAAACCATGATCGAATCAGAGATTATATAGAGAAGAATCCTCAAATACAAGAATAGTCAAAGGAGAGGGATCTCAAAGACCCCCTTGCTGTGTGTAGAATGAAAATGGGATATTAGGTTAAAAATATGTTTTAAATTAATTTAAAATTATAAAATTTCCAAAAATATATGGGATTCACAGTTTAGGTGCAAAGCATAGAAAACCATATGCCAACCATGCATGATCTCCTGTAGGCCAAGGGGGCACCTACACGGTTTACCCATATGGTTTAAAAACCGTGTTCAAACCATGAAGAAAAATCCACTATCAAGCTTTAAAAAAAACTATATACCTAGCTGTGTGCCTCCTCTCGCATGGTTTCCTCAAACCCTGAGGCCTAGACAACCCATCTATCCAGCCTAGCATGATTTGTACAAATGGTGAGGCCTACCTTTCACGGTTTGTACTAACCATGCGCCAGGATGAAAACACCCCAAAATTGGGTTCCAGGATCCGAAAAAACCCCAAACACATCCAAAAACTCCATGTCCCCAATGGGTATTCATATTAGGCCATATTTAAGCTTTAAAATTGAAAAATAAGGGATCAGTACCTCATAAAAAACCCGGGTTCTTACAATCTTCTCCCTTAAGGAAATTCATCCTCAAATTTACCATTGAAGGATGGTCATGATTTTTATGAGAATAACTCTATCCACTGAGCATGCACATCATTCTCCAGCTCCCAAGTCTAATCCTATAAATGTTCGTGTGGCCGTAATACCCATACTAGAGAAACTAATTGGCCCCTGAGAACCCTCGTGCTCCTATCATCTATGAATCAGATGCTCCTGAAAGGAGGAATTTTTCTGTAACTCAACCTACTTAGGATGAAAATTATGACACAATTTTGAATTATAGTGGTTTATCTGAGATGTGTGGAAGACATCGTGCATGACTTGGTACCTCTAGGATAATCTCAACTAATAGGCTACCAGCTGACTCTCTCGAGAATATCGAATGTCCCAACATATCGTAGTGGAAGATTACCATGTCCCCTGATCCTATTGGTCCCAGCCATGGTGAAACATATAGGAAAAACATCATCCATGAACTTTAACTATAGAGGTTATCCATTACGATCAATGTATGATTTACGATGAGTTTTCATAGTATCCATCCACTCTTAAATCAACGAGACCTGCTCAAAAGTCTCCTGCATGAGACGCAGTACCTATAAAGATGCATCAATGGCCTCTATCTAGTATAGGGGTTATCGGTATGGAATAATATACAAAATATAGGTGTTCTCATAAGGTGTCATCTATATTGTTTCTTGATAGCTATTATTGCAGGTGAATTTAACCTGGGTAATGTGCCTCTCCCAAGAGCCCCTAAAATCCAGGACGCATGCTCACAACATGTCCTCTAGTACTTGTACCGTATGCTCTAACTGGAAATTAGTATGAGGTTTAGAAGAACTTTTATACCCAATGTATTCTAAAAACTCTGCCCGAGACAAGATGTAAAACAAGCATCCATATCTAAAATGATAGTACGAGGGACCCCGTGGAGTCATAATATCTCATAAATATAGAACCTCTCAAGATCATCCACACTGAATATCTCCTTGATCGGAATGAAATGAGAAACCTTCATGAGCCTATCCACAAAAACACACACATCATCATTACCTAGAGGTGACCTCAGAAAATTGGTCATGAAATACATCATGACATCAAACTATTTCTACTCGAAAATAGGTAATTACTACAAAAGTATGACCAGTCACTACTGTTCTACTTTCACCTACTGACAAGTGGAACACCTCATGACAAAACATACTACACCTATTTTTATACCTGGTTACCATTACTGAAGATCTATTTAGTTAGAGACATGATTACGACATATTCTCTTTAAAAATCTAGCCGATGGTGCTTCCCACTATGGATTTTGTCACAAAAGGGTCCAATTTCAAACTATGGTACTAACATCCTCATAATTTCCTTAAAAATCATGGCACTAAGAATTCTAGTGATTCTCCTGACATGAATTATTTAAATGGTCGAACCTGAAAAAACCTGAGGTCATATCAGGGACCTCATTATAAAGGAAAGGTTGAATCCCAATCCCCCAAACTAAAACTAGTTACGAAGGATTCCCTGAAAGAAACTGCATGTTAGCATGAAACAAGGGGGTAACCCAGATCCAGACCACTAGAATTGTCACTCCTTTTAAAACATCTCCTTCAAGCCTTACACGAGTCCAGAATAACCTCATATTTATTTAATTGGAGTCCATGGAACTAACCAAAGGTTGCCCACACTCCAAGTTTACAAGTGAGATGTTGGTATAAAGCTAAGACACCCACTTAAAAACGTTGACTGAGCCCATAACAAAATCTTCCCGGTGGTACCGTCAGAAGGAAATGGCTGGTGTCTAAGAGTCCATCTAAGGAATTCCTACTTTTGAACCCAAGTATCACAAAATACTAACTAGACCTATATAAGAACTACATGTTAGCATGAAACAAAGATAGAGATCTAAAAACAACACCGCATCTTTAAAAACATTAGCACTGTGTAAGACCGACACTCCCTTAGTGCATCAAGGATGACATCAAGATAGGGGACATCCTCATCTCTTCAAGATAAATATACTAAGAGGATACCAAGATTTTCAAGAAGTTTAGTTGAACCACTACTGGCCGACTTCCTCTAAAAGAATCTCGACTTCACCTATGGATTCACCTTTACATACCGATCACAATCCTTCACTGCTCGAGGAATTCCATGATCGCTCAAGATAAACCAAAAATGTCAATACAAGACTAGTGGAATTTATCAAAGGTTGCATACTCAGACAACCACATCAACGTCATGATTCCAAGCAAGAACCGACATGATTCCAATACTATCAAGCCTCAAAGTCATTCAAGAAAAACCAACCATCTTCCAATGGTCCTCTTTGGTCATGTTTCTTATACTTGGATGGACATGTTTACTAGAACCGATGTGATTCTACCTACCTTTGAAGTTTCCTAGCCATAAAACAAGAGATAGAATAGCTACTAAAAATCATGATAGATCAGATCCACCTAGACAAACGTGTGACATGCATCCAATTCACACTCACATGAATCAAAGCATTAGGAATGAAAGGTGAAATCAACCGACTGACGTTTCAAAACACCCAAGTCTCAAGGAAGTCATCCCAAGCATAAGGTTGAACTTGTTTACTTAACGCCCAGGTCACTCTACTCTGAATTTTACTTGAGGATACACTCAAAAGTGCAAGGATCAATGATTACACCTGACTCAACTAGTTCATTACAACTTTTAAAAACTCGACGAGTAGCGCATACATCAACTTATACTACACCGTGATAAAAAAAAAATAGAACAACATGAATACCATCCATAGGCCATCCTTACTATACAATCAAGTATTATATGGATCATAAAAAAGATTTTACCTAGATTCACATTGTCCATGCAACCAATAACCTAGATGGAGACGTAACAAGTGATCCATCACTGAGGAAAAAGAGAGGTTCACATGAATTAGTAAGAGGCTAACCATGCCCGGGGCATGTCCAACCTACTGAACTGAGAATTACAAAATGCTTTTAAGAACCATGTTTTTTATATAAAAGACTTTGGAATATTATTGATGTTATTCTGGAGTAGAGCCTTCAGACGACGTACGATTTCGAGCCCTGGTGTTGCCGAAATTATGTTTTCAGTGCGTTCACACTGGGAACGCCAAGTAAATGGGATAATTCCAAAATGGTGTTTCAGATCAGAAATATGAGGGTATGAATGGGTCCTAAATGGGGTTTTTACCCTAGGAACGACATAAAACATGTTGGCGTGGGGCGTTCAGACTCCTTGCTCGCTATCAGAACGTGAAATGGATAAATAAAATAATTAATTTATTCATTTAAGGGTTAAACTTAGGTGTCTCTTAAACGGTAGCTCACATTGGAAAACCAAGGGAAAAATTGAGTCTGGAGAGTTCCATTTACCCTAGGAGGGGTGTAAGTTTCATGGGTGCGGGCCTTCTGTGGAAAATTCCACCAAGGGCGTTTTCGTAATTTAGCGACCTCAAGCGTTAAGTTTTATAACTTTCGAACGGAGGCTTGGAGAAAAATTATGATACCACCGTTGTGCTCTAGAGGTGGTGTTTACCCTGGGGGAGGCCTAACCTCGACCCTGTCGAGAGTTTCAGATGAAAGTTAAATTGGGGGTTTAAATTAATTAAAATTTTCATTAATTTTTTTTATTTAAACACTTACCCACCTCCCCTACTCCCTTTATTCTTCCTCTAGAGGAAGGAGCTCTCAGCCAAGTAGACCTCCACCTTACTCAAGCTCAATCCCTCCACCTCCTCTCCAAGGTGTTGCGACTTTCAGCGGATCGTTACGAAGCGTCTGGCTACGCCCAAGAGGTAGGATTGTGCGTTTTTGTTTTATTTTTACCACACCTACTTTGATCTCAATATATATGTCCTGAATTGCTGTTGTTTTACCAGGAAAATCCTATAATTGCGTAGCTTATTTTATGAGCTTTCCTCTTCCCTTTTCAGATTTGAAATCTGAGTTCCGAGGCGTTCGCGATCGTCCGGCGAAGTTCTGGGGAGTTTTTGGGTGTTTTTCCGGCAGATCTGGGCACTCCGGCGGTCCAACGCGGCGGTCTGGCGAGCAGGCACGGCGACACGGCAGGGGTCCAGGAGGAGGCACGGTCGACTGTACGCCTTCCGTGGGATCAGGTGGAGGTGCGGGCTTGGGTGACGGTGGGGCTCTCGAACAGCGGCTGGGCGAGACGAGGCGCCTACTGGGGGGGGGGGTGCGACGCGGTCGAGCGCGAGGACCGGCCGACTGTCAGCCGGTCGGTGGGGGAGAACGGGGCCACGACTACCCCGAGACGCGCGGAGGACCCGCAGAATACTGGTCCATGTTGGAGAAGCCGGACCGGCTTAAGCCGGTCCGGGCGTGATGGGCCGGCCCACGCGGTGAACCGCGGGCCGGTTCAGGCGTATGGTTGGCCGGCCGAACCGGCCCGACCCTCTCGATTGATCTGTTAAATGTTAAAACACTCATATAATTTTGACTGGGTGTCAGATTCGCGTGACGTCTACGGAGACGTGCTCCTTGGATCGAGACGAATGATTTGATATGGTCTCGGGAATGGTTAAAGCCCGAGTCGGGGGCTCGGTGGCGCGACACATACGTTAAGTGGTTTAGCGGGTTTTCCGAGTTTTTTGTTTTGGGCGGCACAGACACATCCAATGTACGATTTAAGAGCCGTCAGCAGCATTGGGACCCTAGTTCCAAGTCGGAGCTTTCCAGGGGGTTTTAGGCATTGAATCCGGAGTTGAGATGTGGGCCCCATGGCCCATCTTTCAAGCTGCGAGCTACGTTTCACAACTTTTTCATCAGACGTCTGTTCGGGGTGTGCGAGCAGTCAATTATGGGTGTTTTTATTAGGGCATTGTAATGGATAAATCCGCCCGATTTATGTCCGCATGATGGTGCGGGCCCCATGAGGGCCATTTTGGGAGTTGGTGGTGATTTCTATCTTTATCACCGGGTGTCTGTTTCGGACAAGTGAATAGTCAATCTTGTGTACTTTTTCAAGAGGATCGAAATGATGCAATCCATTTGTTTCCCTTCAAGACCGAGATGAAGGTCCCATGAAGGACCGCTCGCGTGCGGTACGGAGAAATATATCTTTTTCTCCGGATATCCATTCCACTCAAGTGAGCAGTCAGTTTGATGTGTCTTCTAGAGGGGATCAAAATAGTGCGATGCACCCGACTATTTTTGGGGCCGAGACTCGGGATCACGGGACGCTGTTCGGGCGTAAAGCGGTGTTGGCGACTTTTCCGTCGGATGTTTGTTAGAGGAGAGTAAATAGTCGATCTCACGTGTTTTTTCAGGAGGGTTATAATAGTGAAATCTGTTTGGAAGTGAGGAGTCTCTTTCGAGATCCCATTAAATGTGGAAGCATGAAAGGTTCTTCGGTGGTGGTTCTTCTTGCTGTGTTCGGAAGCGAACCCTTGGGATGTGATCGTATTCACTCTCGTGTGACTGAAGTTGATGTCTAAAGAGATGTGGTTGGCCCTGCTATGGCCGTGGAGGAAGAAGGTTGGCGAAATTACATTTTCACCCTTCGCGTTGACGTTGGGTGTTGTGTGCATGATAGCCTTTGGGATAAAGATATGGTATACTCTAGGGGTATACAAGAATGATTGGAGGTACATGTTGTAGTTTGTACCCAAGAACATTTGTGCGCTTGGTTTGGAGATGAGTTTGGGCCACACGTCGTGTGGTCCCCATCTGTGTGCTGTGTTCTACTCTATGTACCTCTGACATCTCGTGACGTAGAGGGTTCTCCTATTATCGATGGTTTGACTGGCAGAGTTGTTTTGGTTCCCCTTTTATTTCAGCCGAGGGGGTTTTCAGTGTTATGTCCCTTTCACCAGACTGCGACATCGTTTACGGCTAGGTGTGTTCGTACAGTGTGGGTGTGCTTCCACTTTTTGGAGTGAGTTGTCTCGGTCTGCTTCGATAGTAGACTCAGTGGATTGGAGCATGTATCACCCCGAGTGGCCCGGGGAGATCCTCACGTCCCTTCGTGTTCCGTGGTAGGGTTCTTTGGGTATCGGTGTGACCAACACATTACGCAGGCACCGATCCTCTTCCCAGTATGTTGTTTCCAGTTGGGTATAGAGCCCCCAGTGATCCCTGGGCGCAGACTCCCCAGCTGTGTATCGAGATCATATCTTCTTTCCGTGATCTATCGTGACGTGTTCTGGTTACCAGTGAGGTACCATTCAGCAGGGATGACCAGTGAGGTACCATCCAGCAGGGATGGCCTGTGCGGTACCATCCAGCAGGGTTGGCCAGTGGTGTACCTTCCAGTAGGGATGTCCAGTGCGGTACCATCCAGCAGGGATGACCAGTGGGGTACTATCCAGCAGGGATGGCCAGAGAAGATCCGGGTTTACCTTCAGCGGGGCTGGGAAGTGGTCCTTGATGACGGTTCCAGGCCTCCTTCTATCAGATCACCCATTGATGGGGCTGGGCATTGGGACCCATCGAAGGCTTTTTCTGGGTCTCCCTCCAGTGAATTACCCTTTCGCAGGGCTGAGCAGTGGGAACCCATCGACTTTGAGAAGACCTCTCGACTGTGTGACAATGACGAGGTGTGGTTTGACTTTCCCCAGAAATCTCAAGTATGTGGGGTGACTTTCCCACCATGACGCGTCCTTGTGACGTGACCTAAAACCGTGTGGGCGAGTCAGTGCCGCCCAAAGCAGACAGTGTCGAGGTGCGGTGATTTGAGCCCCTTGACTTGCAGTTCGGGGCAGACGTACAGATACTGGGCATTGATGGTGTTTACTTCTGGGATTGTTGGCTACTCACTTTCTTGGGCTGAGCTACGGGATGGAGATCCCCTTACGATCTTGTTTGGGTTTCTTGAGAGAGAATATATATATTTATATCTTGTTCCAGTACCCACTTCTTGGGTTTTGGTTACTCTCCTTCTAGGAGAGGCGAAGACACGTGGGGTATGCCACGTGCTTTCTGTGTCTAGATTCCCGTGGTTGGAGGAGTCTACTATCCTGCTATAGGTAGTGAATAATCGAAGATAAGTTCATCTTATAACCGTTTCTAGCTCCTTGTGTTTGGACGAGTCTACTTCCTTACTGTTGTTGGGTTGATCTATACTCTTTACTGCACTCTCGGTTGTACTTCTTTACTTTTCCCTATTTGATCTACTGCTCACCTCTTCAATACCTCCTTTGTTGCTCCCTCGAGCCTTCGAGGCATCCTACTGAGTATTTTTATACTCACCACTACTTGGGATTTTCCCACACTTGGTGTGCCCTTGCAGACGACAGATAGGTTGGTCGTGACTTCAGTGGAGCTTAGGAGTTCGGGAGATTGGACCATGTGTGGTGGTCGTTGTCGGGTTCTAGGAGTGGGACTGTCCCAGCTGTTTGCTTTTGTTTACCTGTTGCCGGGTTGTGGCACTTTTCTGGTTGGGCATGTGTTTTGCCTTTTTTCTTTTCAGTTTACCTTCAGCTTTTACTTTGTAATGTTTAGAGGTGGATGCACTTTTGTGGTTGTTTATAGAAGTTAGTAATTTACTTTTCCTTTTACTCTGCACTTCTGCATTGAGTGGGCTGTGTGTGTGTACAGGTACTCTGGAAAAGGCCTCCCTGATTTGTTAAGCCTTCAGCGCTTGTCGCTAGCCCCTGGCCTATGGAGGCGGGCTTGGGGTAGTTGTGTCTCGAGCCCGGGTAGGGTAGGGTCATGAAAATGCTCATTTCTATAACATGGGTTGAGATGTGAAGACCACCCATACAAAAAAGGGTTTACTTTTGAAAACTAAAAGTCCAACTAGGGACAATGACACCAAATGGTAAAAAGATCATGATCTTAGCAAGACATTTCAAGCTCTTAGGTTGATACCTACAATGGGATATCCCCTTATGAAATACAAGAATCAAACCTATCACTAGTTCTTGCAAAAAATATTTTACTAGGCTCAAGGACCTTTAATTTAATCCATTTCTAAAAAGAATCATCCTACTGATAAACACTCACATATCTGTTCCAAGGCATACCACATGAAACATTTAAAGTACCCTTAAACAAGGGTTTAAACAAAAGAAACCATTACAGGTTCCATTTTAAGTCCATTAAATTTATTTGAATTAAAATATTTAAACATATAAAATATTTAATTCAAAACATCAAGTACCATTTTAAAACAAAACACTCGGAATTTTTTTATCCAATGCCCCGAGGGATAAAAAAGGAAAGTTATATAAAACTTCTTTTTGAATCATTAAACAATTTTTGGAATCCCATAATAGTTTATAAATTCATCAATTATATTCCTTTTGAGGCCAATAATACTCCTAGAAAAATAAAAACATCAAATTTTGTAGATCAAATGCATTAGACAGCTCAAAAACATCCAAAAACCAAGGCAAACCCATCGCCTTCTCATAAATCCAGGACTATAAAAAGATCAGTAAAAAAACCCCTATAAACTCTTCTTCTTACCTACTCAAAAGTTTATTCTAGGTCAAGTATCTACTTTCCATTCAATTTTTTTTAATTTATATATATTCATTTCCATACAAGGTTGTACCAATGGTTCACCAAATTCTAATCCATGAGGTCCCATAACATCTCATGAACCCAAATTCAGTGTCCATCTATTCCTTACCAAATCAATTCAATTTAACTACTAAAACAAGGTGCATCACTTCCCAAATCATAAGGGACCATATAACTTATGAATTTAATGGTAACATCACTTTTATATCCACTAAACACAAGTTTATCACAACATCAGACACAACTATCACAACACCTATCACAATAGCATGCATCGTCTAATGCATCCTAAATAGAATAGAATAATGCATGTAATGTGATTTATAGCAAGGTTCCTATATGGTTCATGAGATGTAATACCCTAATATCATGGGGTTTTAACCAATAAAGAGTCAGAATCATATCAATAGTAACATCACAAAACAAGTTCATCACCCAATGGTGGAATCAAATCAACAATAATTTTCAAAATCTAGAAAATAGAAATTTCATGGGACGTAATTTAGATTTTCCCTATATGTGGGGTAGCTAATCCTAGAAATAGTTCATTAAAAAACTCCATTCCCTTAATATACCTATCTATTGTTTCCAAATAGTAAGACAACTCAGAAAATAACCTACCTCTAATATCACCTTTTAACGTCCCAGACCCGGATTCCACTCAACAATTCCTTGAGACCGGTGGATCACAAGGACTCATGTGCATCTCCCCGAATGCCATAGGCTACTGACTGGGCTTAGTTTGTGTCCATGGGGAGACTATTCCTTCATTACCTGAGGGTACATAGAAGAAAATAAATACATATAAGTAGAATAATAATATATAACAAATAGAAAATAGCTACACAATGGAATAGATAACAATAAAAAAATAAGCCCCATATACAATGATGATGGAGATACATGTCATATTCCTGAGAAAGCATCCAAAACAGGTATAAAAAGTGCAATATAGTACATGTATCTAAAACACCCAAAAGACCAAAATGGTATCCCAGTAGCATCCCAATCCTTAGCTTGGTCCTATTTTCCAAAGATCCGAAGTAGAAAATCATTAGACTATGTTAGGGTGCTTTACCTTATCAATTACTGCAATCATATAATTTATTTGGGTCCTTGAGGTAGCCCAAAAAGGTTTTGTGATAATCATCCCAATATTTAACCACCCATAGATCTATACTGTTCTAAGAAGCAGAGTCAAATAACCTAAACCAGTGTAAGTAAGTAGTATTGTAAGTGTGGATTCACAAGGAATATAACTACTACAAGAAAGTAATACCAAACAACCTATCAAGGATCATTACAACAATTATCGGCTCTTAATAAGGCAACTACATGAAATATAAACAAGAAACATGACCTTGTCGTATATCCATCCATATCCTATTCACACGACCTCACTATAAAATGAATCCATATCAAAATCTCACAGCCTTACCGTATAATTGAGTATATCAAATTTATACGGCCACACCGTAATAAACAAAGTGTCATATATCCCATGAAAATGTCGTATAATTAAGTGTAGACCACGAAGGGTTAAATCCATGGTGTAAAAGACCAATGAATCCTCATAGAGTCCCATGAGAAACTCGATGGAAACTTGGTATAGTCACTGGTTAGAGTCCTAGGAGCATGTGTACCAATATGTCCTATACGATTCTAAGAAATCTGGATCCAAGGGGTAGCAAAGCCTAAGGCATCCCATAGAATCAAGAATCAAGGTGTGTACTCAACCAAGGAATCCACTACCACATTACATATCAATATAGATTCTTACTTGGAATCTAATCAAACATATATCCATTTGTTTCTCATTTAAAAATTCATACCATAGGAGTCTACCTACTCATATAAAAGGTTACATACAATTAAAATATAATGAGTATACCCACTCATTAAATCCATTCCAAACCAATTACATATCATGAGTATACACACTCATGTATTCCATTCCCATTGAAACATGTTAAATGGGTATTTCCACTGATTTATCACCATTTTCAATTATACATATGACATGGGTATACCCACCCATTCAACTAATTACATTTAAGGCATTTGTTCCAATCAAGCTAGCATGACATGATGACATAAGAAAAGGAGGCAATACATCTTCTAATCATGTAATTCAATTCCATTTAATCTTAATTAAGATTCCTACAACTAGGAAAACTCAAGAATACACCCCTTGGGTGGTTAATATAAGGTAATAATCCAGGAAAAAGCATGGAACACCCCATGGGTGAACTTGGGTTGGAGGAAACAACCACCAAAAAATTTCAAGGAACCAACGGGCATCCCTAACATGCCATATTTAACTCAACTCAATTAAACATTTAAAAAGTGGGGTGACATTGGAAATTCTGATGGGAAGCGTAATAACCGATAGCTATAAAAATCACCAAAATATGAAAGAAAATTATAGAACACCTTCCTTTGATCGATAATGGAGTTCTAATCTATTATGAAGTCCCGATTCAACTCAGATTAAGAGAGATCTGAAAAAACAGATAAAAAATGAGAAATTAAGGCATATGATCCTAAATCCAAATTGCATAGCTGAAATCCATCAGAATAAAAAACATCTAAAAATGAATTTCGATCTTACTGATGTGGACCCGATGAGACAAACCGTGCTTGAATTAGACACCAGATGGAAAATAATCCTCAAATCCAAGAATAGTCAAACGAGAGGGATATCAAAGACCCCCATGCTGTGTATGGAATGAAAATATGCTATCAGGTTTAAAATAGGTTTTAAATTAATTTAAAAGTATAAAATTTCTCAAAATACAGAGGCAATACGGTTTGAGTACATGTTTTTGAAAAATGTCCACCAACCATGCTCAGTCTCCTGTAGGGCAAGGGGCACCCACACAATTTACAAGTTTTGTAGAAACCATGTGAAAATAAACTATCGAGTTCTAAAAAAACTACAGACCTAGCCACATGGTCGTTTACTTCTTCCATGGTTTCCTCAAACCGTGTAGCCTATACACCCCCTTTGTCTAGCCTCGTACGGTTTGTACTAATTGTGATCCAGGCTAAAAATACACCAAATTTGGGTTTTGGTCTTCGAACAAGCCCTGAACACCCCCTAAACTTTAGTAACCTCAAGGTTTATTCACATTAGGCCATATTTAAGCATTCAAATTGAAATATAAGGGATTTGTACCTTATACGAAATCTCTGGTTCTTACAAGTGACTTGTGTGAGGAATGACTTGAGGGGCTAGGTGTGAGCCATATGGAATTTAGAATATGTCCTAAAATGGTTTTGATTCGACATGTTTGGTGGTAATGGTTACCCATGAGAGGGGTTATCCCGGTATCATAGGTGTTTTGGATATGTGAGGAGTGGGTAGATGCTTCAACATGTGGGATTGATTCATGGAAGGTTCCCATGATGTTTTTGTAAAGGCATGGTTATGATGTGGGTATTTTATAAAGGAAGTACTCATGTGATTGTTTTTTGGTATTTAGTATGGTTTTGGAGTGTAAGATTTTTCATATGCCTGACCCTATTGGTCTAATGTTTTTTCAATGTAGAAATTGATGCTGGACCTGGGATGTTTTTTATGGTAGTTAAAGTGTGGATAGAAACCTTTAATATTTGAAAAAACGATCGAGATTATGGGTGGTGGTGTGGTTAGACTTGACTCATGAGGGATTTCAAGCCTATCAGATTAAAGAATTAACGATATCTCGAGTTTAAAATGACTGATCAGCCCAGAGGCATGGTTAGATTATTGAGGGGTAACTTAAGCCTAATATTAGTAATTAATGACTCATGAGATCTTTATCAAGGTTTAGTGAATGTTCTCAAGAGAGCATGTGAACCTAGTTCAGGATGAGTCCAAGGTGGAAAGTGCGTGCTGGGAATACATGATGCTTCTTGGGTTTTTTGATCAGGTGTCTTTAAGGAAATTACCCATTTTTTTCAATGAAATCAAGATGATGCACACTAGCTATGTGTGGGGATTGTCTGGCCTTGTATTGGTAAAAAAATACCATCCTCATTTTTTTGAGAATTGGTCAAGTCTTGGAGAAGCTCAAGAGGTGGCGTAGAGGTAGTACCACCGGGAGCATTAGTTCACTATTGATTGGAAGAGAGTCATGGGGATAAGAAGATTCATATCTAATGAGTTCTTCTCAAACAAAACTAGATAGGATGTTAATGATACTTATATGTAGGATATAATGGGTTTTAATGAAAATAGAGATTGTTCATTTTTTAAAGGAGGTGACATTGGGAATGGATTATGATAGGGGTTCCATGCTGTGGTTGACCTGGGACGAACTTGATAAGAGTTTTGGGTATTACTGTAAAGCGTTGAGCACGAATTGGGATGAGTGACACAAATATTTTGAGATGGTTATTGTTTATTTATGCTTGAGTAGTGGTACAAAAAATTCAATTTGGTGGGAATGAACCATCAATAGTCATAGTGTAAGACCCTCATTATGGATTGAATATCAATGAATGTCGTGGGTGATATTCTCAGATGTTGATAATGGGAAATAGTTGATGGTTTTACTATAGATTATGTGGGAGTAGGATGTAAACATACGATCTTTGAGCTAGATGAAAATGGATCATGGACCATGGAAGTTGGGAGGTGATGAAGTGAAGCGTCGACAATGACACTCCTTTAGTGGGGTGTGACAAAAGAGTCACAGGTATACGATCCCAATGCTGGAAGGATATTTGGTGTCTAGAGCTGCAAATGGAGTAGTCAGGGAAAATTGAGATGCCGATGAAGAACAAATGGTATGTGTACACAGATTCCTTATAGAATTCTAAATAAGAAATTATATTTGGTGGAGAAGTGATATTAAGAATTGATTTCAACCTTGTGGAGGAATTTAAAATAATCTAAAGTAGCTTGGATCGAAGGTACATCAATGTGTACAAAAATACATAATGATGGTTTTAGATGTATGGGGATGTAACTGAAAAATATAACCAGGGGTTAGGTATGGACTCTAGTGGGTGTGTTTGGGTGATCACAAGATGCCTATGGGTGTGAAGGCATCATGTATAGGTAAATTGATAATGAATCAAAAGTTAGAGTTGAGTGTTTTCAAGATGAGTAGAAATAGGATAGTTTGAGTTGTGTTTGCATGTGGGGTTGTATATGGGAATTTTCAAACCAAATTTGACATGAATTTTTAGAGATTATAGATGTTATTTGGAAATAAAACTGACATTTTTAAGGAAAATCTTGTTTATTCCAAAATTATGCATGGAAAATAGTTATGCATCCATCCGAGTTTAAAATTTGACAATTAGTGTAGTTAATTATTTCTAACTGAAATTATCATGTGTTTTTGGGTGTGGTAATTTGAGAAATACTTCAGGCATGTAGTTGGAAAACTATATTGGTGTCTCAATAATAAATTTTGATAGAAGAATAACTACAAAATCAAAATTTGTGGTTGTAATATAAAGGTTTTTGTGGGGAACACCATAGGATTGAAGTGTAATTGAATGAAGAAACTATTGTGTTTTGTTATTGTTGGGATCAAGTAAAATATATCTTAGTGTTTCAATTTAGATGATGGGTGTTGGATCAGGTCTTCTAAGTCTAAGAACCTTGAATTAGAGGTTATTATTTTGAATTATTTTTGGAATTCAAGAATAGAATGATGACATTTAGATTTATTTTGGTGACCTATGTAGATTGGGAGATGTGGATGGATGACCATGAGGACTTCTTGAGGATGAAAGTGGTATGGTGGGGAGTTATTAATGACCTATATTCGTAAAAACATTTAGAGGTTTAGGGGAAATTTGGGTTTTTAGATTAGTGTATGGTCCATAATTTTATATGGGGTTTACAAGAGGATTATAGGGGGTTGATTAACTTAAATAGGGATTTTGACACATGGAATGAGGCTTTGATAGCAACCAGTAGTAACAAGAAGCACTAGAGGTGGGTTGGGTGGTCAAGGGTGTTGTTAGAAGCCACTGACCATTGGACCAACATACCTACAGGGCTCATTGGCAAGAATATGGTCTAGTATTGGCTATTCGATGGCCCTTAAAGGGGTAAAATAACCATTTTTAATCCTAGGTATTTTTAGGTGGAAACCCATTTCCTTATATTTCTTTTATATGCAAAAAAGGGGATCTTATCGACCTTAGTTCCCCTTTTCATCTTCCTTCATGGGGGAGGTCAGTGGCTTTTCAGAGTAACAAAATGTGTGTTTCAACTTCTGTTGATCTTAGTTTCTCCTCTCCTTCTCCCTATTTAAATTTTTAGTTCTCTGATTTAGGTTTTGTTTGAGATTCCACTAGAGCATGGTGTAATCACTCATTTATCTTGGGGCTTCTGTGTGAATTATATAGAGGATATCCCATGATGGTTTCTACCCATTGTCTGATGTATATTTTATGGAGGTATCCATAGAAATCAATTTTATTAAGGTTTTCCCTTAAATTATGTTAATCTTAGTGTTTTAATGGCACAGTTGGTTAGAGATTTGTCTAGGAATGTGGTCGAGAATAAATCAAAAGTTTTTTTTCGTAATTTTTTGTTTATGGTTCTAGTGTTATATGAGATTCCGGTAGGTGTTTTTCCATTTATAACTTTTTGAATTAATTTTTTAATTAATTATATTTGAATATAATTAATTGTTTGAGATATTATAGTTTGAGTTAGGATTAGGGAGTGCGTATGGGGATTGGGTGAATATGGACATGGCTTAGAGAGTCTAGATGATAACTGCTAGCCAATTGATTTATTGTGGAAAGCATCAAATAATGGTTGGTGGTCCCTAAATACTTTCCATAGTCTCACATAATTTTTTTTAAATGTTTTTTTGGTGCAGTTTCACCGCTTAGTTGTGAGATGACCTTAATATTGAATAAGAATTTGAAATTGTGTTTTAAAGGGTTGGAATTCAGTTTTCCCTTATAATTTTCCACTTATTTTAGATGAATATAAATGGTTTGTGGAGTTGGTATTTTTCATTGGTATTTAGAAATGGATTTTTTTTTTGAAAATGGTATTTATAAATTGGTATATTGAAAATGGAGATTTTGGAATGGTAAATTGATTTATTTTTTGAAAATATAATATGGAAATGTTAATTGGATTTGTTACTTTAAATGGAAATGAGAATGGTATTGATGAAATGTGTTTCATAATATGATGTGGTTTGAAAGTGGAAATTGTTCGTTTATGTTTTGGATAAAAAAGTCACATGATAGGTCTATGTTACTATATGGCTTATTCTATAGCCTGAAAAAATATCACAGGGTAGGTTCATGTTACATATGGGATTATTCTCTAGGCTGAGAAAACTCTAATAGGGGTGGTCTATATTAATCATTTTTATACTGGGAAAACACAAGTCTGTTATATGGTTAAAATGTTCCCCAAGATGTGTTTACAGTTTCCCCAACACTGGACAAAGTAGGTTTAGTAGACCATGGTATTAGACCTAAGTATCAACAATGGTATAACTATCCCCAGGTGTTACTGTGAACGTAGGATCAAGTGGTTGTATTTTTTTTCTTGAAAAAAAATTAAGGACTATTAAATTATTTACCATGAAAACTTATGTATGCTCTTAATTATCATACTGGTTATATTTTAGGATTCTATTATTAGTGTCCTACTTAGTTATAACCATACCCTACTCAGGTTTCCATGACACTTGGGTACCCAATCAGACACCATTATTGTTCGTAGGTAGAGGTTTGAGAAAGGACCATAGTTTATTATTGTTGGTTTCCTTCCTTGGTTAACATTGAATAAAACCCTTTTTATGAAAATAATTTTTTAAATATGATAATAAAATTTTAAATGGAATTATTATTTATTTGAAAAATACTAATTTTAATAATATGGAAAATTTTCTTACCCTTTTAAAAATTACACATGGTCTCATAGAATATTTTTATCATTATGATGAAATGTAATATTATTCTATAAAACCATTTTATAAAGATAAATCTTTTCTTTAAATTTTTATATTTTACATAAAATTTCAAATAAACATATGTGTTTTAAAAAAATTCAAACACTTATTTTATCATTTTTAAAATATTAATTTATTTGTATCCTGATAAAAATTTGATATATTTTCATTTTATATATATGATAACCAAATATTATTTTATAATAACATAAGTGGGATTACTATTCTAATGGTCATGTTACTATTGTTAATAATTATATTACTATTCCAAAAGTCAAATTACTATTCCAGTGGTTAGATTTGTAATGGTAATATGAATTCCCTACCTTCTATTAATATCTCACATTTTATTCATTCATCATTCAATTCTATTTTCTCTCAATGTTTTATATATTTTAATTTTAAAAATTTATATTTCATTACCAGTATTCTGTTTCTTTTATTTGGTGTTGTTCATAAGCATGATCATTCTAAGGGATCAAGAATATCCAAATTTTTATATTATTGTTACCTTGTTTTATATTTTTTCTCATTATAGTGTTAGACATTTTATTGTGTATATTTATACACTAAATGAAATGTTCAAGTTAATATAATAAAAAATTGTTTCATTTATCATGTGGTGCATGTGATTTATATAATAATATGTTGCTAAATATGACACACCTTTAATTTCAGAAGGGAAATTAAATTGATAAAATTATAATTCATTATAATAACCCTTCCATATATGGGATGGTGACATATTGTTTGTAACAAGATATATCATTCACATATACTTTTTAAATAGGTAGGAAAAGAATTAATGGTGTATACTTTTTGTGAAAAATATCAAGTCCATTGAAAAATGCCTAATCCATAGAAAAAATCTATCCAAAATAGTTCAAATTACTAACCTTTTTCAATGGAATAGCCCATCATAAAAGTCCATTCTAATTGAATAAACTATAAATACAATCGTTTACCCCCTCATTCCACCACTCTATACTCCTCATATATTTTATAAACTCTATCCATTTTTTATATTTTAAAATTATTTTTTAATAGCTATTAGTTTAATATATTATTTTTTTTTGTAAATTTTAATTAACTCTTAATTATGTATTTATAATTATGTTTACATAAAATGTTATTAATTTTTTTATTTAATTAGTTCTATTTTATTTTTTTTAAATTTATTAGTATTTTATGTATATAAATTTAATAAATTATTATCAAATATTTTTTTATTTATAATAATTATTAAATAGTTATTAAATAATAATTATTTTTTATTTTTTTATTGTTATGTTTTAAAGAATTATCATTCCATCACAAATATTTTTTTTTGTGAAATATAAAGTTCTATAAAAAATAGTTATTTTCAATGAAATGATAATTCCATTGTAAAAAAATATTTATGAAAATAATTTTTTTCATAATTATAAATCCATCGAAAATAGTATCACTTTGTGGTATTTTTGAAATATCCATATCAAATAACAGAAATTGTGACAAGATTTTCTATAAGGATCTTTCTGTGATGAATTTAAGTCACAATTACCTTTTTATGATCGAAATACATGGAAAATAACTAAGTCCAAAAAAACATTATTTTTATAGTGTGATAGTTGATGGTTGTTGGATATTGGTATTTTTATATGAGATATCCAAACAATTTTTTATCAGAAAGAATGTATTTTTCATGTTTCTCTGTGATTGTTCTCAGATCTAGAACACCTTACCTCATTAGATTCAATTTTCTTAATCATAAAGTCTATCATTTTTTATTTAGTGTGAATTATATACATGTATATAAACCAATACTCCACCACTTCTCAAAATTTTTTTTACTGTATGCTAATTAATTTTATCCTAGAGTGAAATGATGGATTCTTTATAATATGAAAGGCACTTTAAATTTCACAAAATAATGGAATCCGATCCTTTATATCTATCAGCCCCTCTAAAAATCATCACATCTAAATCACCTATCTACAAAATTATGTGAACATAATGTATTTTTCCTCAATTATTATTAGGGATTCCTCAAAATACATTTGAAACTCATATCAAAACTCCTCTTATAAGAGTAATCATATAGATAATAGTGGATTAAATTTTCTATAAATCACTCATAAAATCTTAATAAATTCAGCCTCTGATAATAAATATCGATCCTATATAACATATTGAAACATATAAAGTATCAATAGTATATCTAAGGATCCACTGCACTATATTATAATTATCTCATCTAAAATGAGTTATGTACTAACTAACTACTCCTATTGCATCTGTAATATCTATTTTAGTACAAACCATAAGAAACATAAGACTCCCCTTGCTATTGTATATTGTACTTGAGACATCTATATCCTTTATATTTTATTTTTATAAATCATCATATATGATAACTTAAATTTAGTGGGTATATGGGTGGATATTTGATTAAATTATTTCATATTGAAACATTTAAAAAACTTTCCTTAAGTGATTATTTTTGGATAGCCAAATATTTCCATTTTTTGGTCTTGAAAAATTTATATCCATATATTCTTATTTCTTAGACCTAGTTTATTTATATCAAACTCTCTAAATGATTATGTATTCATCTTTGGAATTTGATCATAGTTAGTGCATACAACCAACATGTTATCCACATGCAACAACAGAATGATAAAATCATTAACTGTTGAACCCAAACAATGAATAAGGATTTAAATGAATTTTTTTATACATGGGGAAAGAGATATATGAATAAAATATTTTGAATCAATATCTTGGTATTTAATTAATATCATATAGAGTTTTCTACCCTAAAAACCAAGTTCTCATTACCCTTTTCGACAAAACAATCTGGTTATACCATATTGACTTCCACCTCAAGACCACTCTGGAGAAGGATTTCTTTTAAATATAACTGTTCTATATGAAAACTATATGTTTCAAATATTATTAAAAATATATATATAGTTGTAAGTTTAAAAACAAGAGAAAATATTTCATTAATATAAACAAATTCTTATTTAGCATATCCTTTAACCACCAATCATTCATGATGTCATTTCAATCAATAATTTTCATCCCAATGGATCCAAAATAATTTTTTTTATCCATAAATATCTTTCCATGAGGTAATGGATAAGTACCTAAAGTATTGTTTTTATATATGAATTTAAGGCTCTATAATATTATTTTGATCTATAATGATATATAAAAACTTTTAATTTTCTTTCTATAGGAATATAATTCACTATCCTTCATCAACAATCAGTATATGACATTTCTCTCATTAATGTAATTTGAGTTCTATATTTAATATTTATAATTCATTCAAAAATAAAAGAATTTTAATTTAATTTTTTTGAAATAATAAGTAATCAATGGGTTTAATATTTTATATTTATTTCATTGTTTTCAAACCTGAAACCACTAAAAGATATTGATTGATCATATGACATAAAATGTTTATTGTTTTCAGAAATAATGCATTGAATAATTCCAGATTCATTAAAATTTCCCCTGTTTTATCCAGTAAGATTATGTTCATTTGATCTACCACTCTATTTTTTTATACTATTATAAATTCTCTCTTGATTATATCATGTTGACATAAACCGTGAAACTCATCTCTTGTATATTATTTACCTTTTGTTGTAATAAAAAACTTGATCTTATTTTCATAATCAAATCCATTAAATGCTTTAAATGGTTTGAAGAATTTAACTATACATCATTATCTTAAATGGGTACACCAGAAATCTCCTGAAATAATTTTCAATGAGTGTTACAAAGTATTATGATACTTATATATATACAATTAGTGTTTGAAAATTGTAGGAACAAATTAGGTATATGATCCCCTTTCTCCATATTACTAACATTCAAAAATTGAACATTTGTTACATTCTCATAACATAATGTTAAAAAAATGGTACAAATACCAGTGTAAGACCAAGGAAAAAATTATGATCCATGAGAATCTCTATACAAATTTTAGAAATATAGACATGGTTTTTATACCACAAGGTCATCAAATATTTTTTTGAGTTAGTTGATGTGGAAATTATCTCTTCATGCCTGTATGTTTTTCCCAGAAGCACGTTTGATTTATTTGAGATATTTTTTAGATGCATCACTAGAATAAAACCTTTAAAAATGTTTATATTCCATTTATTTGTGTGATTCATGTACTCTATGTCATCCAATTTCCCTAAGGTTAATATATTCTTATTTTTTCCTTTTATAAGGAATAATCTTAGATATTTTGTATTATACCATCATATATATTTTGTTTAATAGAACCAAATACAATGATATTCATGGTGTGATCAATTAACATGTTTGTAAACCCAGTAAATACTAGAAATAAATCAATTTTATTATTTAAAATTATTCATTTTTATGTATTTTAATTCATCATAGTTTTATAAATGAATTTGTATAACTCTTTAATTAAAAAATGAATACTTTTATATAACTAAATTTATTTTCCATGTATTACATAGTTTAAATTAAATTATAAATTTATATTTTTTTAATTTAATAAAAAATGATTCATTTTTTGATTCAGTATATAGAATTTATATTAGGGTGAATTTTTTGTTTTTTTCAAATTATTGATTTTTTTAGTAATAGTGAAAACATCTATTTTTATTAAAATCCTCATTTTTTCAAGTATTTAAAAAGAACCATTCTATTTTATACTAGTTTTAAAGTCAAATTATTCTTCTTTTAATAAATATAATTCAATTAATTCCATATTAATTATAATTATACTTTATCTGGTTATAAAATCATTTTTATGCTTAAAAGAGTAGTTTTCTAAAAAATGTTTTCATGTAGGTTTGCATTTTTATATTAAAATTAATATTCACCACTCATATATATTGAATATGGTAAAATTTATTTTATATTTATAATCTTGAGGTTAAATTTTTTTAATAATGTTAATTTTATTTTTGTTCATTATGAATGGTGACCTTGGTAAAACATTGTCATTATGGTAATGGTTAGACGAGTTAATAGGGGGTCAAAACTAAGAGATAAGGTTTAAGAAATAATTATAACCTTTTTAAATTTTATTATATGAGTATATTTATAATCATAATCCTCCTATATTTTAAATATGTAAATTTTTCTCCACTTTACTTTGATAAATACATATAATATATTTAAAAATTTTATGTATTTACAAGTGTTCCTATCCCCTCACTTACAAAATAGAACCTCCTATCTTCAATTATTCACACACTTTTAGATATCTAGATCTAAAAAAATCTACCCAAATCCATTCCCAAACCTCCTCCCTACGTCATAGAGGTTTTGTAACCCCCAAAATATCAACCTAATATGGATTAAGGTGTTTGATAAGGAAAGTTTTCCAAATAATAGGTATAATTTTCAACTGCGTGTTTCATGTTTATTTATTCTTCTACCCCATAAAAATACCATTTAAAATATATGATATAATAACATAAATATATTAAATAAACATAAATTTTGTTATGTTTATATAAAAATCCCTTTTCATATCCTTTTACATCCTATGTGAAATGAAAATTTAGATCATACGTACGTGTGGACTACCGCCTCAACGTAGCGGTCTGTTTCATTTTTCATCACTGGATCATGTGTATTGTTAAATTTATGAATAAAATAAATATATATGATATATATGATATAATAATTTTTTAATTATAATATATTACTTTCCTACTTACCCTTCCATTTTTTATAAAATAATAACTTCGCTCATATGCACGTGTGGATTGCCACCTCCACGAAATGATGTGATTCATTTTTTATTTCCACCGAAAATTCAATTAATATGTGTGTAAATAATAAATAAATATGAATTTTTAAAATAATTATGGTCATATAAAAGTGAAATATTATCTAATTTATTTATTTTCCATAAATTATAAAAATGAAAATTTCGTTCATGCGTACGTACATACTAACATCTCCATGAAATGATGTGATTCATTTTTCATGAATACTTTAAATGGATGGTTTTAAAAGTATATTTAATGTATAAAATATGATAACAATAAATTTATTATTATTATTTATGTAATATAAGCGTAACATTTTTTACCATGATCAACACACCTATGTTTTTTTGAGGTTATAAATCGAACTACCCCAAAACACCCAAAATGAACTTAACCATTTTAGTAACTAAATAAAACATGGTATTGAATGAAATAAATGGAATAATTATAATTTAATGGACAAAAAAAGGTTATTAATAAAATAAATAACTAATATAATTTTATTATTCAGGATTTTTAGAATGTATAAAGGTAGATGGGACTTAAGGTGAGAGAATTTCTTTTAAAAATATATTTAAAAAGTTTTCCTTCCAACAATTTTTATTCCATGAAATTATACTTTTAATTGAATCAAGAATTTTCTTATTTATTCTTAAAATATTTATAAATTTAATTTTCAAATATATTATAATTTATTTACAAAGTTTCAAAATGTAATATTTTCATTGTTTTCCATATGGTTTATTTTTGACTTTTACAAAAGTGAAAAAATGGTTTGTTAACCTATATGGATAGAATTATTTTCACAAAATCATATCCATTATTTCTTATCAATATTTATCTAAAATATAATGTGGTTTTTGAAATTAGACCATATTCATAATCTTCAATTAACTTTTCATGTTTAATATTTTTCAAAAAAAAAATATTTATCCCTATAATTATGTGAAAATGGAAAGTGTTTTACTTATGGGTTTAAATGAGTTTTTAAAAGGTTTTATGATTAAAAAGTGAAATATTAAAAATTAATTATTCTTTATATGGAACTTTAGAAATATATATGATGATGTTTGATCTATATATAGCTCATGATGATGGGGAATCCTGATATATCTTTCCAATGAATTGGGTAATGATTCCGTCTTCGAAGGTGAAAAATGGAGAAGATAACTAGGTTGGTTACTTCCATTGAATTAATTAGGAATTAGTTATTATAAAATTAGTTAAAAATGAGTGAAAATGAGTTATTTATATTATAATCCAAGATACCTATATTATACCTAAAAAAGTTTTTTATGGAAATCATTTTATTTCATGAGGTAGGGAATGTTTATGAACTTTTAAAGGTGAAAGGTTATCTTTTCAAAGAAATGTTTTCATGAGTTCCCAAATGACTCATGATTTCTTAATGATTTTATTATTCTTAATAATGGGTTCTCAAATTTTTTATTTGAGAAAATATTGTTTTTTATATGTGGAAATGTCTTTTTTATGTGTTCGAAGTTTTATTGGGAAAAAGGTAAATATTTACATGTTTTCACTAGACTAACATGATTACTTTTTTAACTCCTTTAATGATATTTTTTTTCCCATTCCAAATTTTAAAATGTTTTTCAAAGTATCTAAGGATTAGAAGGAACTATAAAATGTACAAACATTCCACATCGGTCTCTTTTTAAAAGAAGAAAAATTCTCTTTAATGAAACAAAGGTGTAAACTTAAAGGCCTATTTTTATGGAAACAATATACAATATATGGATGTTTACAATTTGTTATGTAATGTTTCCCATAATTATATAAAACAATAATATGAAAGATCATGGGAATGTAAAGATGTGAAATATTTTCTATTAAACTCATATTTATCAGTTTTCAAAAGTAACATGTCATTATGTTTATTGTCAAAGCAAGGTTTAGATAACATAAAAGGTTAGAATAATGTTGAAAGACACTCTTAAGAGGTTTATATTTATGTTTATATTAATATGAGATATATTTTGAAGATTTTAATGCTGCTTCATCTAATCTATGCCTATTTAGAATGATTTTACAAAGAGGAAACATGGTGTTAAAGTATTAAGGCATCATGAGGATAATAAAGTTCCAAATTTGAAACCTATAATTATTAGAATATAATATTTTGGGGTAGTGTTTACCCATTTATCATAGGTTTTTAATTTTGGAAACTATGAAGGAAAAAAATAAAATTCTTCACATAGGAACATTTATTAGTGTAGAATTTAGTGAAACAACACCCTATGACTTTTGATTGATCTTCATACCTAGTGGAATATGAAGGATGAATGAATTAATTGGAGAATATATTTAATGTTTTGGGATGTAAAAAACATAAAAATGAAATCCTTATGATTTTTATGGTAAAACTAATCGATGGTGTAAATAATAAAGAAAATGGTGAGATTAATTCCATAGAAAGTATTTAATGACTTTTTTATTAATAATTAAGTTCCTCAGGTTCTTTTTTTGAGAATAGAAAATACATTTTTGGAGTTAACACAAAAATAATAATATTTAATGTCGTCTTATGAAGAAACTTTTACTAGATCTCTTGGCATGCATTGAATTTTAATGTGGATCGTTAGAATAAAATTAATTTATTTTAAATAGTTTTGAAAACAATTTTAGAAATTTTGTTAGACTCTCATGAATTTAAAATAAACAAGGAGGTAATTTGTTGTGATGATAAAGTTGAAATAGATTTTATTGACACTTATGTACATCATGAAAACATGAGTTCAAAGCTGTGTAGGTTGACCATTATTGATAATCAGTTAACTATAAAATTTTGAGGTAACCCCTAAAATTCTCAATGTATAATAACATACATATTTTTGATAAGACCATGTTAGTGTTATAGATATAGAAATCTTGGTTATTTGGATCATGAATGAGAGGAAAAGAGTTATGAAAAGAAAATTAATAGTAAAAAATTAGTCATCCATCAGTAAGATGTTTTAATTGCAATGATTTGTGATATTATACTACTAAATGTCCAATGTTAATTACTCAAGGTTTATATCAACGTGATCAAGAACAGAAAGGTACTATAAAGTCTTTTATTACTATTATGATAGATTCATAACCCTAAAATGAAGTTTTTAAAATTACATTACTTACTTATTCATATTATATAAATGTATTATTTGATTTGGGATCTTGGAATTATTTTATATCTAGGAAAGTTTCAAGTAAAATAGAAATAACATCTCAAAAAATAATGTTATAACTTTTAGTAAAAACTCCTGTGGGTAGTGTAAAAGAAAATATAATTTATAGAAGTATTCTTGTTATCAATTTTGAAATTATTATTCTTACAAAACTTATTGTATTTCCCATTTTAGAGTTTGATGTTATTATGAGTATGTATTTACTTATAGTTTATCACATTAAGATATATTGAAGATCTAAAGAAGTATTTTTTTAGAATGAGTTTTCGTTTTTATATAAGAATTAATTTGCACCTTTGATAATAAATTAAAAAACTAAGAAACTAGTAAAATATGGAAGTGAGATTTATCTTGCACATATAGTTGAAAATAAAGTATTTGTTTAAATTTGTGATGTAATAGTTTTAAATGAATATCTAGATTTAATTCCTAAGGATTTTCCTAATTTTATTCCTAATCAGGATATTGAATTTACTATTGACATTGTGCTTATTGCTAATCGAATTTAAAAACACCCATATAGAATTATTCTAGTAGAACTTTTATAATTGAAAAACAAATTACAAGAGTTTCTTGATAAGGGTTTCTTCCACCCTACTACTTCACTGTAGTTTCTATTAATTTTTTTTGTTAAAAAAGGATGGTTCTATGATACTTTTTGTATATTATAGAGAACTCAATAAATTAATTGTTTTGAACAAGTATTCATTACTTCATATTGATGACTTGTTCGATCAGCTCTAGGGTGTTAAATATTTTTTGAATATTGATCTAAGGTTCAGGTATCACCAGCAGGAAGTGAAGGTGGAAGAAATTTTGAGGATGATATTCCATACTAGGTATGGGTATTATGAGTTTGTGGTTATTACTTTAGGGTAAATGAATGAACTAGATGTATTTATGGATCTTACAAATAAATATTTTTATGAGTATTTGTATAATTTTTTGGCTACTTTCATTTGTTACATTATGGTTTATTCTAAAACTTATGAGGATCATGAAAGACATCTAAGGATTGTTCTTTAGACCTAAAATGAAAATAAGTTGTAAGGAAAATTTAGAAAATGTGAATTTTGGTAACAACAAATTTCATTTCTTTTCCATATTTTATCTGAAGATTGATTAATTATTGATCATATTAGTACTAAATTATTTTGAAAGTGTCTAAGAGTTATAAATTTCACTTAGATTCGAATCTTTCTATGATTAGTGTGTTACTACTAACAGTTTTTTTGATAAATTTTCTAAGTTATCCAACCCGTTAACTAAATTAGTAAGAAAAGGAGTTAAATTCATCTGAACAATAGAATATGATTAATGTTTTAAGGAATTGAAAAGACTATCCATTAATGATACAATGTAAGCCTTTCCAAAAAGAAATGGTGAATTATTTATTTATAGTGTTGATTCTTTGAAGGGGCTTGGTTTTGTATTTATGAAATTTTATTTTTTAATTACAAATTCTTTGCGTCAATTAAAAATCTATGAGAAAAATTACTATACACATGATCTTGAGCTTGTAGTGGTGTTTTTTTTCTTTAAAAATTTGGTGATAATTTTTATAGGGTAAATGTGAAATAAATTTTAACCATTAATGTTTAAAGTATATATTTACTCAAAAAAGAGATGAACATGAGGTATAGAAGATGGTTATAATTGAAAAAGGATTACAATTTCACAATTTAATATCATTCATATAATTAAAAATGATAATTGAGGTCTTGATTTGAAAAGATAATTTATCATTAACCTTTTGATACTTTAAACATTATCCATTGTTTAACGACTTAATGAATTTTACCCTAAAAAATTTTCATGCAGGAACTAACTCTCTTTTGGTTATGGTGTCAGTACAACCATCTTTGTTTGACAAGAATTATGAAAGATAAAAAAGAAGATCATGATTTGTAAGAAATGTTCAAATTGATAAAGAATGGTATGTTTCCTAAATTTAATATTTAAAAATAAGGTTTTATGAGATTTAAAAAGTGGTCATTCATTCTAAGTGAATCCTATTTGAACAAGGAATTTTTAAGTGAAGATTACAGATCTCTATTTTCCATTCATCTCGGTAGTACTAAATTTCATAGGAACCTTTAAGAGTTTTATTGGTGGGGTGTAATAAATAAATATATTTCTAATTTTACCATGGAATGTTTGAGTTGTAAATAGTTTATATTTGATAATAAACTACTGAAGTAGATGATTCATCCTTTAGTAGTTCCTAAATGGAAATGAGAGAATATATTGATGAATTTTGTGGTGGGATTGAGGAAGATATCTTAAGATAATATTACAATTTGGGTTATTGTTGATCATGTGACTAATTTTTCAAATTTTATTCCTATTTAAGATACAATGCCTTTGGATAAAATTTATATACTTTATCATAAAGAGATATTCATATTACATGGATTCCCTCACTTTATTGTATCTAATCGTGATCCATGATTTACCACAAATTTTTGGAAATGACATCAAATTTCATTGAGAACAACATTAAATTTCAGTACAAATTTTCTTCTTTAATTTGATATAAATTTGGAGAAAAAATCATACGTTGGATTATATGATTTAGAATTTCTCTTTATATTATTTGGCAAATTAGTATCAACATCTTTCATTGGTAAAAATTTCTTATAATAACAATTTTCATTCTAGAATATAGATGAAATGTTCTGAGGAATTATATGGAAAGCCGAATCAAACTCCATCATATTGGGATGAAGTCATTGAAAAGAGGATTCTGAGACTAGATTTTTTCAAATATATGTTGAGAAGTTAAATATTGTTCAAAACTATAAGAGGTCATGTCAGAGTAGACATAAATGGTTTGAAGATCATCAGAGGAAAGACCTCTCATTTGAGGTAGGATCTCATGTTTTTCTTAAAATATCTCCTTGGGAAAGTGTTTTATGTTTTGGTAAAAATGGAAAGTCTAGTATATATTATAATTTAACATATTATATTCTAGAAAATGTGGGATCAATTTCATATTTATTTGTCTTACCTTTGAGTTTATCTCGAGTACATGACCTGACTAAAGTTTCTTTGTTAAGGAAATGTGTACCTGATAAATCTCATGTATTGATACCTGAAGTAGTTTAGTTGGAATAGAATATTTATTTTGTGTAAAATACAGTTTAGATTATATATCATAAATACTTATGGTTTATTATATAAAATTTAACTTAGGGTAATTTTTTGTGATCTTTTTGAAAAGATTTATTCTTTGGTGAATAAAGAAAAATAATGATTCTAATTAAAACCATAATTTATTTTCATGTATTTCAAAAATAGAAATATATTTTGGATTTAATTTAAATATTTGTACCAATTTTCTAAAAGTAATCCAATTATTTTCATATTAATTGGTATTATACTATATTTTTGTGTAAAATAATTTTTATACTTAAAATGGTATTTTCTAAAAATTGTATTCACTATGGTTTGTGTATGAGTATTAAAATTAATTTTAAAAAGTTCTAAATGTTGGATATGGTAAAATAAATATTACATTTTTAATTATAAAGTTCAAATTTTGGTATAATGTCAATTTTATTTTTGGTGATTATGAATAGTAAACTTGGTAGAACTTTGTCACCACGGTAATGGTTAAAAGAGTTATTGAGGATGTTAAAACTAGAAGATAAGTTTTAAAATGTGATGAAAAAATATTAAATTTATTCCATGAGCATATTGAGACTCATAATCACCATAGATTATAAATATTTCATTTTTTTCTACTTTCCTTTGAGAAACACATATAATATAATTAAAAGTTTTAAGTATTTACAAGTGTGCCACTCCCCTCACTTATAAAAGGGAACCTACTATACTCACTTATTAACACACTTTGATCTCTCTATATTAGTAAATACCAACCCAAATACCTTCCCAAATATCCTTCCAATTTTATAGTGGTCTTGGTCTCACCAAAAGAACAATAAAATAAGGCATAAGGTGTAAGAAAAGGGATGTTTTCCATTGAAGAGTTATGATTCATAACAGAGTGTTTCATGTTTTTATTCTTCTTCTACCTCCATAAAACATTCTTTTTACCAAGTTAATATATTAAAATAATTATATTTAACATGATAAAATTTTATTATGTTAATTTAGAACCCCATTTTTATCCATTTTTTCATCCCATGGGAAAAGAAAACTTCGTTCATGTGCATGTGTGGACTACCACCTCTACGAAGCTATGTTTTTCATATTTCATCACTGGATCATATGGATGATTAAAATGATAGATACAAAAATATATAATATATTATAGAAATAATTATTTTTCTATAAGTATAATATATTACTTACCTAATTACCCTTCCATCCATTGGAAAACGACAACGTTGCTCATGCGTACATGTGGGTTACCACCTCCATGAAGTGATGTGATTCATTTTTCATTTAAAACCTAAAATAACAGTCATAAGAATGGTAATAATGATTAAATATTAAATTAATAACATATTTATAATTATATAAAATTAAAATATTTTCTACTTTATTTCTTCTCCATCCAATAGAAAAATGAAAATGTCATTCATGCATGCTTATGAACGACCATCTCCATGAACAGACACGATTCATTTTTCATGATCAAATTACATGGTTTGTTTTAATAGTGTATTTAATGTATAAGTATTATAATTATTATTTGTTTAAGATTCTATAGTTAATTTAACTCTAACCCCATTGACTACGGTTAATGCACTGATGTTGTTTTGGCGTTATAAACCGAACAACCCCAAAACGCCGAACGTAAACTTACCAATTTTAGTAACTTAATAAAAAAATGGTAATAAATAAAAAAATGGAATAAAACTAATGTAATTAACATGAAAAAGGTTATAAATAAATTATAAAACTAATTTAATTTTACTATTTAGGATTTAGAGAATATAAGAAGTTATATGTGACTTAAAGTAAAGGAGTTTCTTTTAAAAATCTTGAAGAAATGTTTTCCAACCAAATCTTTTTGTTACATACTAAGGTTATTATAAATGTTTCAAGAATTTTATTATTTATGCATAAAATGTTCTTATAGGTCAATTTTTACTATATTTTTATTTATTTAAAAAGTTTTAAAAATGAATCTTTTCATTATCTCAAGTAAGGGTTATTTTCAAATTTTTCAAAAAGTGAATAAAATGTTTTTAACATATACGAATTGACTACTTTTACCTAAATCATATCTATTATTAATTATCAAGATCAATATATAATTTAACATATAACTTTAAAATTATATCTGATTATTTAAATTCTTGTAGTTTTCCATTTTTAGTAGTTTTCAAAGAAAAAGAATATTTCTCTTTATGATTAAGTGAAAATGGAAAGAATTTTTCTTATAGATTCAAATGAGTTTTTAAAGGTTTTATAATAAAAAGGTGACCTATTATGAATGTTTTTTTCATTATATAGTAATTTTTAATTTTATATTATGAAATTTGTTCCTGATATATCTCATGATGATGGGTGAGACCAAAATAGTTTTCTAATACATTGGGTAATGGTTTAGTCTTCAAAGGAGAAAAACGAGGGAGATAAACTTGTTGATTACTCAGACGGAATTAACTAGGATACAATAATTTTGATATATGTAAAACCTGAATAAACCCAGGCTATGAATATGATTCCCCAATATACCAATATTATACTTTCAAAAATATTTTTTATTAAAATCATTTGATTTAATAAGGTAAAGAAATTTTATAAATTTTAAAAGGTGAAATGTTTGTTTTTAAAAGAAATGTTTTCATGATTTCCTACAATCCGGAAAATGACTTCATGGTTTTCATATGATTAATAATGGGTTATAAATTTTTTTATTTTAGTAAATGTTGATTTTAATATGTGGAAATTCTTAATTTATGTGCTCAAAGTTTTATTGGAAAAATATAAAAATTTTAATGGGTTTTCAAGTTTTTAGTAGTCTAACGGGTTTCCTTTCTTTTTATATACCTTACTGAGTTTTTTGTTATCATACCACATTTTTAATTTTTTTAATAGGATCAAAGGATGAGTAGTAACTATAGAAAGGTCAAATGTTTTGCTTTAGGTCCATATTAAAAGAAGAAAAATTTTCTTGAATGAAATAAGGGTTTAAAATTAAAGCCATATTTTTATGGAAAAAATACACATCGTATGGAATTGTAAAAATTGTTATGTATTTTTTCTACTAGTCTTATAAAACTCTAAATAGAAAAGTCCATGGGAAAGTAAAAATGTTAAATCCTTTCTCTTAGACTCATTTTAATAGGTTGTTAAAGTAATGGGTCACTGTACCTTTTAGACAAGTTCTACCTGGATAGGTTCATATTGATCAAACCCATAAGACCTAAGATTAAACTAAGGTAATGTAATTTTTATTTATTAAATTTCCTAATAAATTTAAAAAACAATTTAATATAAATATAATTATTAATTATTTAAAATTTATATTAATCAACTCATAGTGATTATAAACATATCTCTCAGTATAAAAATTACATTAACTAGAAGAAGATTTTTCATATTTTAAGAAACAAATGCATAATTTTGGAATCCAAAAGTATTATTATTTAATAATTACATATAAAATAGATATATAATTATTTTTATAATAATGAATTCAAATTTGGAATCAAATGTTAGAATTATTTTATGTTAATATTTTTGGTTTTTTTGAAGAAGTTGAATTTTGGTGAATAGTTAAAATTATAGTTTTTATAAATATGATAACTTTTTTGGAATAATTATGATGTCAAAATGATTTAAAAATTTATAAAAACTTTTTTTCAACCAAAAAAATATTTAAGGAGTAAAATAAGGACTTAAAAATATTAAGTTTTATTTAGAAACTTATATTTGAAATTTTGGAACCTAAATTACATTTTATCCATGTAAAAACTATTGTCAGTTCTTTTCATTTAATGATGTGGTTGGAAGGTGAGATTTGGATTTATATTGACTTAAATGCAAATTAATCATTATTTTTATATTAATAATACAACTAACTTTATAAGAATCAATTCTATTCAAAATTATTTTTCCCAAATATAAAAATAATCAATATTTTCCCAAAAATTACCCCTCCTCGAGTATAAATACCTTACAATTATCCCATTACTATCCACTCAAAATCCATTAAATGTGAATTACATCTAATATTTACTATCAATATTCTATATAATGAGTTTTAATGGTCCTAATCTGTTCATATCAATCTTTATAATTATAATTTTCAATGTAAGGGTTCCTAACCCCATATCTACCATATTGTTTTTACAAACAATAAATTTACCTATATTTTCAATGACAAATGTAATTATACTTCCTTGTAATAAATTAATTATTATATTATCAATATTATACCACCATTATCTCTCATTATAACACCTTCATATGCCATTATAATTCTCAAACACTCCTTTAAACATAAAAAATCCTAAAATTATTGTAAATTAAAGACTGTGTGGTATCAAAGTGATGAAATCCAAATCTAGATATAAAAAATGAATGAATATTCTTGTTGAGATTCACCTAGTGGTAATAAAACTAAAAAATATTGTATGTTTATTAAATCTTCCTTCACTTAGTTCACAATGAACGTGTATAACTACACACCATATTTGACTATCCTATGGGTTATACTTTGAATGATTCATGAGCGATTTTAAATAATAATGAAAAATTATTTCTCATTGATGACCCTCCAATGTGAAATAAATATTCACCCCCACCATGTTATCATTACTTTTATATGGCTATTATCCATTACATTGTGGATATAATATTTTTTCTAAGTTGACTGTGGAATATTAACGTAGTTATCCATATTTTTCTATAAAATTGGTTAATTTTGATATTATATATATTCATATACCTACGTGAAAAAATATTTTATTCTTATCCATTATTATTTATGTGGTTCCTTAGGGAACATTATGATATATATTGTTTATACATTTTTATCATATTATAGATGAATTGAACTTGTTATGTGATGGGTGGGGTCTGGAATTATGTAGCTGTTGGATACATAGATAGGTCTCATGAGTTAAACTAGTTTGGTATTTGTTATCATACTTAACCATTTATAGATGATGTATTCACATGTGGCCTTGATGAAATGTTTATGATGTTTGGAATTATGCATTCCATCACTATGAGATTAGTTATTCTTATCCATGAATTTATTTACAAATATGTAATCCATGAATATATTATTTTTTATTAAATTTATTTATTCCTAATGTATTATTGATTCTATGATTATGTATGATAGCTTCCACTATATTTTACCCATTTTAGAGCATATTAGATCACCTATTTATATTTTTTATCATATCCCTAGAAAACCATGATGATTACTACATGTGGCATTTAGTTTTTTAAGGAGAAATAGTAAATTTTTAATTTTTCATATGATATACCATCAATTTTCAATTTAATGTAATTTTCATTTATGTATATATTTTTTTGAGACTAAAAAATTGAAAATCCTTATAATTTATGTATTTTCTAATAAGGTAATAAAATACCCAATGGATCTGGGTTATTGTAGTTAGGCTATTAAAGTTGGTATTGAATAGAGTTTAGTATAAATTTTAGAAACTTTATTTAGAACATAACAATAGAACATAACCCTATGAAAATCCCTTTAGATATTCTATAAATATTTATAGATTAGATGACATGAATTTGTATAAAATACAAAAGAATTATATACAATGATTTATAATTCATAGTTTTATTCATGAAATAATTAAGTATATACCATTTTTTGGAAACCATTATTAATATAAGGAACATAAACCATGTCAAAACCCATAATATGTTTAGAGATTTACCTCATAGTAAAATCATTAAATATAACATTGGTGATGATCATATTATGACTAAATTAAGGCATTTAAATCAGGTTTTGACTAATAACCTTTCATGTATGGAACAACTTGATACTCCAAAACATAGTGTAATAATTTTTGACCACTCCATAAGGAAATAATATCAGTTATTTAAACAAACCATGAATCTATTAGTAGTTGGAAAATGGATCAAGTACCCAGTGAAGTAATTCTTTACTTTAAGATATAGTGAAAGGGATAATGTTATCATGGCTGTATATAATCTAAAGGGAGGTGATGATCAATGATGGCCTTTGATTAAAAAAATTAATATGGATGATAAGATATATAATATATAATAAAAGTAATTAAAGGTCATATTTATTGACATGTAATTTAATTTTGAGTAATGATATAAAATGGAAAGGTAATTATATGATTTATGACAGAAGGAAGAGGAATTTTTGCTGAGTATGAGGCTGACATTAAAAATTTATAAAGAATTGTTTAAGACTATGTATTTAATATTAAAATCAAGATTGATCACTTATTTAATAGGTTTAGTCCAAACAATATAAGGACATTAGTATCTAAAACATTTTCATCTTTTGGGGAGATAATGACAAGTGCTATAAAGACTGGGAAGGATTTCTCTATTTGTTTTACATTCAAATGGATGAAATGGAAGAAGTGGGAAATTGAATAATAAGTTAAAAATAATTTAGAATAGTATAATAAGAGGAGGATATAATTTTATACATGAAATAATTATGGAAAGATACACTCGGAGGCTTTCTTAAATAGAATGAGAGTTTTTTTGCAATTATGGAGTTAAGGTCCATCAACATATTGAGTGAAAGGAAAATAAAGAACCAAAAATTTATAATTATTTAATTATAAGAATATGGGACACTATTAATGTTAATTATCTGTGTTTAAAGGGAATATACCCAAGAAGAGTACAAGGTAGAAAGGTTAGGCCTATTCTATCATAATAGTAACGTACAAGGTTCCAAATAATGTAATAGAAATTACTTTGATCATAAACTCAAAGTTAACTAATAAATTATTTAATTCTAGATCTATACACTATTTTGTATCTTGAATGTCTTCTAATGAAATTAAATCATCACCGAATACACTAATGAAGGAGTTTTTTGTTAAAAATCCAAGTAGAAATATTATATCAAAAAAAGTATATTTCTATTTCTCTATTAAAATTCATTGAGGTTGTTTAGTTTTAAGCCTAGTTGTAATACCAATGGATAAAGTTTCCATAATACTTGGTATAAATTGGATTTCAAAATTTAATTCAAGAATTTATTACAATGAGATGGAGATTACAATATCTGAGGCTAGAATAGAATCCTTTATTTTTAGAGGATAATTTATTAATAATTTCTAGTTTAGAACCACCTCTATTAGATAATCTTAATGAGATTATTAGATATGATAAATAAAATAATGATGTGGATATCCTTAGAATAGTAGATATATCTATTACAAGGGGTTATATTGATGTATTCCCTTATAAATTACATTAATATTCACCTAATCATGTTTTTTAATTCTCTATTGATCTTATCCCTGATGAAAAGACCATATATAAGCCTCCCTATAGAATGGATCCGATAGAATTATTTGAATTAAAAAAAATACTACAAGATTTTCATGATAAAGGATTGATATACCTGAGTTTTTCAACTTGGGGAGCAAGTGTCTTATTTATAGGGAAAATATAAATCCATGAGGTTATTCATTTACTAAAGGGAAGTGAATGCAATTAAAATAATGAACAAGTATCCTTTAACTCACATTAATGATTTGTTTGATTAAATTAAAGGGGGTTAATACTCCTCAAATATTGATATCTATTTTGTTTATCATCAATTAAAACTCAAAAGAATGATATTCCAAAGATGTATTTTCACACAGGGTATATACATTATGAGTTCATAGTAATTACCATTAGGTTAAGAAATGAATGCTATGTGTTTATGGATTCAATGAATAGAGTATCCAAGGATTATCTTGATAATTTTTTATGGTTTTTACTGATGATATCTTAATATTTTCCAAGTTCTATGAAGATCATAAATACCTTTTATGAATTTACACCCTGATGGTGAAAGATCTAGATATGATATTTAGTAAGTTAGAATTTTTTATTAAATTTTTTTCTTTTGTTGGACATATTTTCTATAAGGAAGGAATATCATTTTACCTCAAAATGAAAATTATTGTTAAATAATGAACCAAGTCAATGAATACAGTTGAGATACATAGTTTCCACGGTTTAGCTGGTTATTATAAGTGAGTTGTCTATTTTTTCACCAATTATCTAATCCATCAACTAAGTTGAAATGTAATGGGGTCAAAATAACATGGTCAAAGGATTGTGAAGAATGTTTTGAGTAACTAAAGAAGTGATTGATCAATTCACCACTATTAACCTTTCTGAAGGAAGGATATTTTATATACAATGAAAAATCAAAGAACAGACTATGGTGTGTCCTAATGAAAAATGATAGAGTTATTTATATTTCACCAAGGATGTTGAATACCTATGAAGAATACTATACAAATCACGATCTTTAGCATAAAACTATAGTATTTTCATTGAAAATTTAGAGATACTATCATTTTGGGGAAATATGTGACATATATACTGATTAATTTTTTTTAAGTATATATTAACTTAGATAGATCTTGATATGAGATAAAGGAGAGGGTTGAAACTACTCGAGGACTATAACTATAAAATACACTACCAACCTTGGAAGGAAAACATGGTGCTAAATAAATTGAGTAGAAAGGATCATGGAGTTAAATCTTTGATAAGGATTGAAAAGGATCCAATATTTATAGATTTAGTGAAGATAGATATAAAAGTTATTAATGAAGGGTAACATCATACCTTTCTTAAGAAATTTACCGAAAATATTTATTAGAGTAGATAAAGAATTATCAAAACTATGATAGTGGTTTAAAAAAGAATATCAAATCCATAACTGATGACATATTTATAGACTTCATTTATGAATATGGCATGTAAGAATTTTCTAAGAGGCTATGAGTACAATCTGTACCTGAGATGAAGAGGGAATTTCATGATAAATATTACATCTTGAATTTCTATATACACCCTAGTAGCACCAAGATATATTGAGATATAAGGGATAAATTATGGTGGGAAAACATTAAATGAGAATTTGATTACTGTGTGAAAAATGGTTTATATGAAAACAAGTAAATGATGAGAGACAACTCCTAAAAGGTATGATGAAATATCTCCCTATTCAAATATGGAAGTGAGAAGATATCATAATGGACTTTATTACTGGATTTCCTAGACATCTAAGAAGAATGATTCTAGATAGGTTATTGTGGATGAAATTACAAAGTATTCACATTTCATAAAAATAAGATATGATCACCACTTGAACATATTTAATGACTCTATATAAATGAATTTGTGAGACTTCATGGTGTGCCTTTTCCAATTATATTTGATCATGATCCTCATTTTACTTCCAAATTTTGAAGGAGTCTTTAAAAGGCCTTGAAAAATAATATTCACCTAAGCACCACTTACCATACTCAAATAGAAGGGTGGTATGTGTAACGCCCCGACCCTAGCTACCCAGAGTCGGTGCATTACTTCATAACATTGGCATGATCACAAAAGATCAAGTCTCGAAAGACCGATTAGTTTAGTAGCCTTGGAAACACCAGATACATTCATAAACATTACATTACATCATAAAAATGAAAACTACAATAACATGGTCTCCCTAGTCCACACTCATATCCTCACGGACTATTATTGCTAGTCAGTCATAGTACACTTCTTCACATCCTGGGAAAAATAAAACATTGAAAGGGGTGAGCTCAAATGCTCAGTAAGGATAACAATATAGCGGAAACTTTCATAAGAAAACATAAGAATTTAAGGCAATGTATAAATAAAACAAAAGCCTTATTGAACTTGAACTTCAGCATAATATGGCAAAAGTAAAATAAAATAATTCCATTACTTACTCACATGGATATTCTACTAGACGAATAATCACGTGAAATATCAATAACCACTTTCATAATGAGGGAATGTATAATGCCAGACATTCTGAAACACTTTGTCAAGGCCTCGGCCAAGACATCTAAAATGATTAAGGCCTCGGCCAAAACCATAAATCAAATTGGGAAAGGGCCTCGGCCAATTCCACGTCTAGTTGTCTCATGAGACCTACCGATGCATCGAGGAGCTATAGCGGGCTCCACCCGTCACATATTAAGTCCAATACATTCCTCATATGAATAGGTTTAAACATAAACTAAATATTCGTATTAAAACTAGCATACGAAATGTCAACAATTTCTCCATAAACTATGGATGGTATAAAAATAACACATCCACAGTCAAATATTTCACAAAATGTTCAATGGAAGTTTTGTATCATAAATCAATTTCAATTAAACTTAAAACCCATCAAAGGATGTTGACATGGATGAAATCAAAGCTATTTGAGAGTAATATCTCTCCTTTTTGAAATAATTTAAAAGTAACATAATTATAAAATAATAAATTTACTTTGAAGATATTCTTATAAGCTTGTTAGGGAAGCTTCGACGAAGTTATAATGGCGGAAAATAGCCGCACCCGCCGTATAAGATAAAAAAAACATTCTTACCTTAAATTTGTCAAAGAGGTCAAAAAGTACATTGTTTAGAAAACGACGGTAATATTCCTTTCAAAAATGTATAAGGGTATAAATGACTTTAACACATTTTCCATTTAATAGTAAAAATGTTTTGAAAGACATTTTTAAGAAACATGGATGTGGATGATAACGAGGTCCCAGTAGATAATTATGTATAAACAACCCTGGATAATGAAGAGGTTGTGAAGTAAACCCTTACCTTGTACTTTTCCTTGGTTGGGGTAGGTTAACCTCCTGTATAATGGTGAAATAATTTTTATTAAATTATACAAGAATCATATACATTCATATGATATCATATATGATCTTTTAACATTGCTTTGTTAACAATATCTTAGATTTATCGTTGTTTTGGGTGTTAACTTACTCGTTTTCTTTTATATGTTTTGTTACGTAAGTCATGTTTTTCATGGATAGGTTGTATCTTATTCATATCCAGAATGATATCATGTCCTTAAACATTATTTTTAAATCATCAAATGATAATTATACTTGAATGGATACGACGGAGAATGAATCTCATCGCGTTCGTGGAGACGGTAGTCCGTACGTACGCACGAGCAACAATATCATTATTTTGATATTAAAATAATATATAATTGGATAGTATATCATATATAAATAATAATTATCATGTTATATTTATTATTTACATGAATTACATATCATTATTATACCCATCTAAATAATAATATATTGAATAACAATTACACCACGACGTGTAGACGGTAAGCCGCACGTACGCACGTATGGTGACATGTCATTCAAATGATGGGTAGAATACTGAATATGGTTGTTAAATATTTATAATAACATCACAGTATATAGAAGATACTGGAGTTATAATTTTATAATTGAAATAATAAACAAAGAGGGAGTGGAAGAAGAAAGAAACTTGAAAGAGGGTGATGAAAATGTTACCTCTTCTTCGGGTTCTTCCTTTTGATTTGATCAAAAGGACTCCTTAGGATGGCTTTATGACTAAAGTAAAGCTTCTAGGATGAAGGGAGAGAAGTTGGGAGAGTATTTGGGCAGAGGTTGGCCGAACCAAAAGGCTTTAAAGTGTGAATAAGGTGGTAGAGGTGGGGGCCTTTTATAAGAGGAGAGGAGGGGCTCTTTTGGAAAGATTGAAATGTTACATTATTATACAATGCTTTTCGGATTCTAAAGGTCCCACACTTATACAATTCGTGGATAAGGTGATAAGGGTTCTAAATCTCCTCATCCAATAGGCTTTTGACAAGTGTAAGCCTTTGAGTTTGCATTATCTTCTCATTTTATTTAAATCGTTAAATAATGAGGTCATCGTTGCATTATCACGATGTCATAAATAATTTAATTTATTTAATGTCTAAAAATTCTAAAAAAAAATACTATGATGTAGGAAATCTTTTTAGATTTTGAATGACTATTTATAGTCAAAACTATGACTTGTATAACCCCATATAAAAATTGTTTTAGTAAAACATTTCATGTTTGTGTCATTTTTTACTTTACCATTAAATAAAAGGTATTTATGTCATTTTCCAACTAAAGTGGCTCCATGGGGTCCCCAAGTTGACCCATGGATTGTCTCGGTCGGCCATGGCACATCCAATGAGGGTAGGAAATGTGTCAAGCTCATCTCATATTATTAAAACATTATTTTTACCATAAACTACACTAATTACCTCTAATCGCGATTAAGAACTTAAAAGTTACTATTCACCAAAAATTATTTTAATCTCATTAAACCACATTTTACTTCTTAATGACAACCATGTATGTTGGATTTTTGAAAATCAAATCACAGAAGTGGTAATATTTCATTTAAACGAAAAATCGGTTATTTAACTACCACTTAGTGGTTTCACTATTCATCAAAAATTGAAGTTTTTCAGAACAATGCCAAAATTTCATCCTAAGCTATAATTGATATTCCGAATTAAAAAATGATGTCTATTTTACAAAATTCCAAACATATAAGTTGAATTAATTAATTTTATAATTAATTCCCGCTGTCACAACAAATAGCGTGTTTTTAAGAAACAATTTATATCAAAAGATTGGCAATTGTTTATGTCCAATTTCAATGTTAAATTAATTATAATGACCACCATTGGATAAAATGGTAAAAATATATTCTAATTATACTTTAAAACCACTAAATAGTATAATTTATCACAATAAATTATTTTGATTAAAAAAGTTGTTTTTAAGTATTTTTCACTATTCATAAAAAATTAGAAGTTCGCAGAAAAATACCAAAAATTCAACATAGGCTAATTTCTATATTCCGAATCCAAAAATGAAATCCATTTTGAAATATAAAATTTCTATAATTTTAAAAAGTGGTTATTACTATTCATAACGGCTACTTTGATTAGTCGTAGTGTTTTAGAACTCGAAGTTGCGTACAATGCAAGCTATTGCATTATTGAATGAGAAGCGTATCATGGAAGCTTGGGGTGTTACATTCTACCCTCCTTCAATAAATTGCGTCCTCGCAATTTGAAATTTTTCTTTGAAAATAAAAGGTTGAAAAGATAAAATACCTTTGTGGAAAACCCACATCAGAAATAAGATTAATAAAATTCAGCCTTAATAAGAGGGAAATGGAAATAAGAAAGTCACCACCAAATTATGATCTCGATAAGGAGAACATTGGTGGAAATTAGAGACATATAATTGGAGGAAAAATGTAAATATTTGTAGGGAGTGATTGAGGTCATCAATCACAATCAACTTTCAAATTGAGGGCCTCAAAGCCTTCAATCTATGTTGATTTAAAATATCATCAGTTCAACAAGACATAAGGTATTAGGTTAACACATTTTTTTTTGTTTTAATATCCCTTTACTAAAGTTTAAGAATTATTTTATTCATTGAATACGAGATAGGTATATGTATATTTATGCTTGACAATTAGAGTTTCAACCTTCAACTCATCTTTCACTCAAAAAGATAATAGAACTCAAAAATATTATACTTATCCAAATTGTATAAGGTTCCAAATATTAACACATACCATTTAGATTAGTAAAATTATTTTGTAATAACCAGGGACTTCCTGTAGGCTAGTGGTAGGAAATAAAGGCCTGTCGCACTATGATTGTGGGTTCGATTCCTGCAGCTTTGTCCGACGCGACGGGTTATGCCCCACCCTGCAGGTTGTCCTTTTCCTAAAACTATAGTATTATAATATTCCAAAAATAATCTTCATAAATTTTTTAACCTTTAACAATACTATCCAAAGATCAACTTAATCCACTCCAGCCTTTATAGTTATCCAAAACACCTCTGTCCATACTTTCTCTAAAAGGTCTCTTAATTCCAAAATCAATTTATCAGATTCCCCAAACAAAGTAAAGTTTCTCTTATTGTCACATACTAAAAATATGATTACCTTCATCATATTAAAACCTTACTGAAAAAACAAGTACTTCAGTACAGTCCTTATATATATATATCACATTATTCTAATAACCAAAATATAATCCATGAGTCCAAAAGCACCAATACATTAATTATTCTACTTCAACTGTAGTAACAGCATAAGATTTTCCTTGATCCCTTGGCCTTTTCTGAGGTATGTTTCCCTGATTCTTAGGACATTCATTTGCATAATGACCCATTTCTCTACAATTGTAGCATTCAACATTGATAGCCTCTTTCTTTCCCTTGCAATCACGAGCCTGGTGACCCTTTTCTCCAAATTTATAACAAACTCCGATTCCTTTTAGGCAGGTACCATGTTGATTCTTCCCACAATTATCACATAATGGAAAATCCTTCTTTCCCTTTTTCCCTTTATCTATCTCTTGTTCCACCGTTCTCTTCTTCTCTTGCTTTACTTTGTTGTCATAAGACTTAGAGAATTCCTTTTCTGTCTTGATAGCACACGAGACAATATCTTCGTATGATGAGAAGGATTTTGATACTAAAGATCGATGGAGAAATGGTTTTAACCCATCAAAGAAACGATCAATCTTACTCCTTGGGTTACGTATATAATCGGCAGCATGCCTCGCTAACCTTGTAAAGTTAGCCTCATACTTTGCGACATTCTCATCCTCCTTCTGCCTCAGACTCAGAAATTGCCTTTCCATATCTGCTCGATGGTCACGAGGAAAGTATTTTTCTAAGAAAAGCTCTTTGAACTCCCTCCATTCCATATTCGATACATCATCATCTTCCTTTGTGTTTTGAATCAATGACCACCATTGATCGGCATCTCCAGTGAGGCGGTAAACTGCCATGACAACATTCTCCCTTTCACTACTCCCCAAGGCATGGAATATTTTCTCTAAGGAATTTATCCATTGCTCAGCTACTATAGGATTTGTACTCCCATTGAAGGTTGGTGGTTGTTTCCTCATGAAACAGTCTAGCATTGATCCTCCACGTTGCGGATCAGGGTGCTCCATACGAGTAAGGTTGTTATTCATAACCTGCGTGAGTTGTCCCAGTACGGTGAGAAGCTGATCAGCACCAGTTGTATCACTAGCTCCACCATAATTATCTTGAGCAGGAGGGAAATCACTACACGGAGTGCATGCATTGATACGGTTTCCATTCCTTCCACTAGGCGCCATTTCTAAATAATGGCATAAACTAGATTAGTTCATGAATCAAAATACATAATTCCATACTTGTAAACTACTTAACATAAATTGAACTAATTATGGATATAATCCATAATTATAAAAATGTTTTCTTTGAGGAAGTATATACTCGTAACCCTTCATAGTGGTTTGTAAAGAAAATGGGAATTATCCAAAGAATATCCCCCGGGAGTGTCGTAACCAAGAGTGCAGCAAGGCCCATTGTCGTGCACCAGTTCCCATTCGAGTCTAGCTCAAAGCGGTGTTTTCGGGTTTTACCCCTAGGTACATCTGTGCCAGAGCCGCCTCTACCTGCTCGTATCCAGACAGGGATGTATTTCTCGGAAAACTCACAACATCTCTACAATACCAAAATTCTAGGAAGTTCTTCTATACTAATCCTCAAAGTCTATCTTCGGGATATGTGCTCTAATCAGAGTTTATCTAAATCTAGCTTCCAAGGTTAGTACTAAACTGCCTCTGATACCAACTGTAACTCCCCGACCCCAGCTACCCAGAGTCGGTGCATTACTTCATAACATTGGCATGATCACAAAAGATCATGTCTCGAAAGACCGATTAGTTTAGTAGCCTTGGAAACACTAGATACATTCATAAACATTACATTACATCATAAAAATGAAAACTACAATAACATGGTCTCACTAGTCCACACTCATATCCTCACTGACTATTCTTGAAAGTCAGTCATAGTACACTTCTTCACATCCTGGGAAAAATAAAACATTGAAAGGGGTGAGCTCAAATGCTCAGTAAGGATAACAATATAGCGGAAACTTTCATAAGAAAACATAAGCATTTAAGGCAATGTATAACTAAAACAAAAGACTTATTGAACTTGAACTTCAGCATAATATGGAAAAAGTAAAATAAAATAATGCCATTACTTACTCACATGGATATTCTACTAGACGAATAATCATGTGAAATATCAATAACCACTTTCATAATGAGGGAATGTATAATGCCAGACATTCTGAAACACTTTGTCAAGGCCTCGGCCAAGACGTCTAAAATGATTAAGGCCTCGGCCAAAACCATAAATCAAATTGGGAAAGGGCCTCGTCCAATTCCACGTCTAGTTGTCTCATGAGACCTACCGATGCATCGAGGAGCTATAGAGGGCTCCACCCGTCACATATTAAGTCCAATACATTCCTCATATGAATAGGTTTAAACATAACATAAATATTCGTATTAAAACTAGCATACGAAATGTCAACAATTTCTCCATAAACTATGGATGGTATAAAAATAACACATCCACAGTCAAATATTTCACAAAATGTTCAATGGAAGTTTTGTATCATAAATCAATTTCAATTAAACTTAAAACCCATCAAAGGATATTGACATGGATGAAATCAAAGCTATTGGAGAGTAATATATCTCCTTTTTGAAATCATTCAAAAGTCCCATAATTATAAAATAATACATTTACTTTGAAGATATTCTTATAAGCTTGTTAGGGAAGCTTCGACGAAGTTATAATGGCGGAAAATAGCCGCACCCGCCGTATAAGTTAAAAAAAAACATTCTAACCTTAAATTTGTCAAAGAGGTCAAAAAGTACATTGTTTGGAAAACGACGGTAAGATTCCTTTCAAAAATGTATAAGGGTATAAATGACTTTAACACATTTTCCATTTAAAAGTAAAATTTTTTTGAAAGACATTTTTAAGAAACATGAATGTGGATGATAACGAGGTCCCAGTAGATAATTATGTATAAACAACCTTGGATAATGAAGAGGTTGTGAAGTAAACCCTTACCTAGTACTTTTCCTTGGTTGGGGTAGGTTAACCTCCTGTATAATGGTGAAATAATTGTTATTAAATTATACAAGAATCATATACATTCATATGATATCATATATGATCTTTTAACATTTCTTTGTTAACAATATCTTAGATTTATCGTTGTTTCGGGTGTTAACTTAATCGTTTTCTTTTATATGTTTTGTTACGTAAGTCGTGTTTTTCATGGATAGGTTGTATATTATTCATATCCATAATGATATCATGTCCTTAAACATTATTTTTAAATCATCAAATGATAATTATACTTGAATGGATACGACGGAGAATGAATCTCATCGCGTTCGTGGAGACGGTAGTCCGTACGTATGCACGAGCGACAATATCATTATTTTGATATTAAAATAATATATAATTGGATAGTATATCATATATACAGAATCATTATCATGTTATATTTATTATTTACATGAATTACATATCATTATTATACCCATCTAAATAATAATATATTGAATAACAATTACACCACGACGTGGAGACGGTAAGCTGTACGTACGCACGTATGGTGACATGTCATTCAAATGATGGGTAGAATACTGAATATGGTTGTTCCATATTTATAATAACATCACAGTATATAGAATATACTGGAGTTATAATTTTAGAATTGAAATAATAAACAAAGAGGGAGTGGAAGAAGAAAGAAACTTGAAAGAGGGTGATGAAAATGTTACCTCTTCTTCGGGTTTTTCCTTTTGATTTGATCAAAAGGACTCCTTAGGATGGCTTTCTGACTAAAGTAAAGCTTCTAGGATGAAGGGAGAGAAGTTGGGAGAGTATTTGGGCAGAGGTTGGCAGAACCAAAAGGCTTGAAAGTGTGAATAAGGTGGTAGAGGTGGGGGCCTTTTATAAGAGGAGAGGAGGGGCTCTTTTGGAAAGATTGAAATGTTACATTATTATACAATGATATTCGGATTCTAAAAGTCCCACACTTATAAAATTCGTGGATAAGGTGATAAGGGTTCGAAATATCCTCATCCAATAGGATTTGGACAAGTGTAAGCCTTGGATTTTGCATTATCTTCTCATTTTATTTAAATCGTTAAATAATGAGGTCATCACTGCATCATCATGATGTCATAAATAATTTAATTTATTTAATGTCTAAAAATTATAAAAAAAATACTATGATGTAGGAAATCTTTTTATCTTTCCAATGACTATTTATAGTCAAAACTATGACTTGTATAACCCCATATAAAAATTGTTTTAGTAAAACATTTCATGTTTGTGTCATTTTTTACTTTACCATTAAATAAAAGGTATTTATGTCATTTTCCAACTAAAGTGGATCCATGGGGTCCCCAAGTTGACCCATGGATTTTCTTGGTCGGCCATGGCACATCCAATGAGGGTAGGATATGTGTCAATCTCATCTCATATTATTAAAACATTATTTTTACCTTAAACTACACTAATTACCTCTAATCGCGATTAAGAACTTAAAAGTTACTATTCACCAAAAATTATTTTAATCTCATTGAACCACATTTTACTTCTTAATGACAACCATGTATGTCGGATTTTTGAAAATCAAATCACATAAGTGGTAATATTTCATTTAAACGAAAAATCAGTTATTTAACTACCACTTATTGGTTTCACTATTCATCAAAAATTGAAGTTTTTCAGAACAATGCCAAAATTTCACCCTAAGCTATAATTGATATTCCGAATTCAAAAATGATGTCTATTTTAAAAAATTCCAAACATATAAGTTGCATTAATTAATTTTATAATTAATTCCCGCTGTCACAACAAATAGCGTGTTTTTAAGAAACAATTTATATCAAAAGATTGGCAATTGTTTATGTCCAATTTCAATGTTAAATTAATTCTAATGACCACCATTGGATAAAATGGTAAAAATATATTCTAATTATACTTTAAAACCACTAAATAGTATAATTTATCACAATAAATTATTTTGATTAAAAAAGTTGTTTTTAAGTATTTTTCACTATTCATAAAAAATTAGAAGTTCTCAGAAAAATACCAAAAATTCAACATAGGCTAATTTCGATATTCCGAATCCAAAAATGAAGTCCATTTTGAAATATAAAATTTCTATAATTTTAAAAAGTGGTTATTACTATTCATAACGGCTACTTTGATTAGTCGCAGTGTTTTATAACTCGAAGTTGCGTACAATGCAAGCTATTGTATTATTGAATGAGAAGCGTATCATGGAAGCTCGGGGTGTTACAGTATGAAAGGAATATAAAAAACTTATATGATATGTTTAGGACTTGATCACTTGAATTTAATAGTACATGAGACCAGTACTTACCTCTAGTAGATTTTGCATAATAAATAGCTTATATTCGAGTATACAAATGGCGTGTTTTGAGGCCTTATATTGGAGAATAATTCATACCCCAACCTATTAGGATGATGTTGGTTAAATGAGGATAGTTGGGAAACAACTCATTGGTGAAACAACTAATAAGGTTTGAGCTATCCAAAATTATATCAATACAGCATAACACATATTGAATGCTATGTTGATAATTTAAGGAAGGTCCCTAAACATGAAGTATGAGATCATACATTCCTAAAAGTATCATTATGAAAGTGAGTTATAAGGTTTGGTATGAAGGAAAGTCTAAGTATGAGGTATATCATGACTTTTTATATTTTAGAGGGAATTGGAGTCCTGAATGATCATTTGGATTTAAAACCCAATCTATCTAAAGTTCGTGATGAATTTTATGTTTCAATGTCAAGGAATTATATGCCAGACCTAACATTGGTACTAACCACCAAATAAACAGAGATCAAACCTAAATTATTCTATAATTAAGTGATTCTCTAGATTATTGAAGTAAGAGAGAAGGTGTCATATAATTGGATAACCCAAATGGTGACATTTATTTGTAGTAATAAAATGTTGGAGGAAGTATCATGGGATCATTAGGAAGCAATAAGGAAGAATTTCCATTATTTTTTTATGCATTTATGTGCACTAAATATTTCAAGGAACAAATTATTTAAGGGGGGAGGATGTAATACATGAGATTCAATTAAGGTAATGTATCCATTATTTATTATAATATTCAATACAAAGAATAAAATATTTTTAATTTAATATAATTATTAATTATTAAATTTTTATATCAATTAATGAATGGTAATTACACACATATGTCTCAGAATAAAAATTATATTTACCTGTAGAAGTTTTTTTATATCTTAGGATCCAAATGTGAAATTTTGAAATAAAAAATTGTTTTTATTTAACAATTAAATTTCACATAGATTGATATTTATTTTTATAAAAGGGGATTTAAATTCATAATCATCAAATCAGAAAAATTTTGTAGTGAAATTTTGTATTTTTATATAAGAATTTAATTTTTTGGTAAATATTAATAATTATAGTTTTTATGATTACTAAAACTATTATGAAATCATTTTGATGTAAGATTGACTCAAACATTTATGAAACATTTTGATTCCAAAAATTTATTTAAGGAGTAAAATAATTAATTTAAAAATATTAAGTTGAATTTAGAAACTTATATTTCACATTTTTGAACCTAAATTAAATTTTATCCTAATAAAAATTATTTTTGGTTATTTCCATTTAATGGAGTGGTTTGAAGGTTTCATTAAGATTTTTTTTTAATTTAAATGTCAAGTAACAAAAATCAGTTAAATAATAATCCAAATAATTTCATCAGAATCATTTCTACTCAAAAGTAGATATCCTAAATAAAAAAATAATCAATATTTTAACCCAAAAATAAACCATCTTCAAGTATAAATACCGACCCATTCTACTATTATTCTCCACTATGAATCCATTTAGCAAAAATTATCTCTCGCTTCACTCACAATAGTCTCTCTAAATATTTTATAAGTTTGAAAGTTAATCTTATCAATATCTAAGAATTTTTTTGCGAGGTAATGGTTCTTAACCTCATATATACCTTCATTTTTTTAAACCTTACATTTCCCATTATTTTCAATGAGGAATGATTTTATGATTCATTAAATACTTTATTGTATTTTCAATGATATAATTTCATTACATATAATTTTACTACCTTCATAAGTAGTTATAATGTAAAATCACTCCCATAACTATAAAACAACATAATATTTTTGGTAAATTAAAGTATACAATTACTATCACATAAATCCTTATATAGAAACAAAAAAGTGGATAAAGGATCCGGATCAGATGTACCTAGGGGTAATAAAACTAAAATTGGTTTTTTGAACAAATAATGGGACTAACTTCAGACTTGGTTTGACACTCCCAGAGGGATATGATTTGTATGATTGAAAAGATCCAATAAATTATAATTTTATATTTATACCCTTACACCGTGAATGTATACTTTATCACTAGATTTTATTATTCCATGGAATGGGTACTTTTAATGAGATTGTGAATATCCTATTTTTTATAAGTTGATTGTTGGATATTCACCTAGATAACCATATTATTATATTGATTGGGGAAATATTGATATTTTTTAAATCCATATACCTATATGGAAAAATATTGATCACTTAGCTATGATAATGTTTGCCGTTCCTTAGAGAAAATTATAATAAGTGCTTTTAGCTATTATCTTCATATGATGGGTTCATTGGACTTGTTACGAAATGGGTGGGGCCTAGAATTATATATCCCTTTAATGAATCAGTAGGGATCATGAGACAAACTAGTTGGGTATTTGGTATAATAATTACCCGTTTTTGTATGATGTTTTGAAACATATCCTAGATTATATATTTATGATATTCTATATTATGAATTCCATCAATATGATCTCAGTTATTTTTATCCATTCATATATTTAGTATTATGTAATCTACTAATATATTATTTTTTATAAAATTTATTTATTCCTAAGGAAATATTGATTCCATAATTATGTATGTTATTTTCCACTATATGCTACCCCTTATTGAGAATCTGATCTGCCTCCTTTATATTGTTTACTATTTCACTAGAAAAAAACAGGAACATAATGCGTGACCTAAGGATTTAAAATAAGAATTATTATAGTTTTCATATAATGAATCTTCAATTATCAATTCTATATAATTCTTATTTATGTATCTAGTTTCTTGAGACCACTAAATTGTTGGATCCCATTATCTATATAGCAACCCAAACTTTGGATACATAGGTATTACATTTATATAGATGAATATTCATTACATAATATTATGATCCATGCTATAATCATGTAGGTCTTGTGCCTTTGGAAACATGGAAATGTAAACAACTTGTTCATAAGTGAACCACATAATCTCCCACTAAGTTCTTCATAACTAGAACCATTCTTAGGAATATCATACATAATACCTTTCTTCATTACTTGGGGGGAGTAAATATAATAAAGGGAGAACTCATATTCTTAGTAAGGGTAAACAAGGTAGATATCAATATAACATGAACATAAGTGTATGAGAACATGAGAATAACCTTTAGAAACTATACCCTACAGATCATGGATCATAAACTTGGGTCATTTAATAAATCTTGGTAGTTAATAATAAATGAATCATAAAGGAATCAAAGAACATAACCTCTAAGAAAATAACATTAGAATAAGACATAGATTTATGGAATAATCATACGTATATAAAATCATTTCCTTAGAAATCAAGGATTATTCCAAAGACTATCATAGTGGAATCAGTTTACTCCATAAACTATCATAGTAGTCAAGGTTCACTCCCAAGACCATCAAAGTAGACAAATCCCATTACTTAACTGGGTTCACTTCCCATACTAGTTCTGTTTATCTCAATAGATATCAATCTTTATTCAATACATTGAAGGGTTGTATAATTTTTGGCCCACACAGCACATGACGAAAATCATTTAGATGTGTGTTGCAAGATAATTAAACATTCATCAAATCATTACCCATGAAAAGAACTGGGTTACAAAGAAATATCATCATGGAATGACCTAGGGAAAATAAATTGTTTTCATAAACATATCATCATAGAATAACCTATTGAAAATAACTGGGTTTCAAAATCATTTCATCAATTCATCATAGAATAACCTGTAAAAATGGGATAAGTTTCATATATATATTTTTATCATAGTTCTAAACTATCCAAATAAATAATATGGTATCCTTGGCTCATATAACCTTTAAAGATTAATTAAAATCAAATTATTCCATCTTTGATAGAAAATGATTTTGAAATATTTCTAGGAATGTTTATTGAGAAAAATATCCTTTCCACTTTGAAATTACATAGTTAAAATCTAAAAAATTCCCAAATATCATAGAAAAATTTTCTTCCAAAATAACCTTGGAAAAATTTAAAGGAAGGTTTAAATCATTGAATGGTCATGATGATGGGAAATATTATTTATTTCTAACATGTTAAAATAAATATTCGTTTGAAATTTTTGGTAAAAGAAAAACGTACCTCATTTTAGAAAATGAAAAAAATTACTTTTAAACCATTTTGTTAGAAAGTATATTTTTTAAAAAGTCTTAAAAAATTCATTGTATAAAATTAAAAACTATAATTATAATATTTGTATAAAATATTAACATATAAGAAAAAAGTTTTTTGACCAAAGAGAGAAATAATGTCAGTTTTTCTTAAAAACACTCTTTTGGTATCTTGAGTACTTAAAGAGAAAAAAATCTAAAGAAAACATGTATTATACATAAATAAATAGAGTATAATAAAATTAATGAGTTTTTTAGAGATATATCCTTAATTGTTCTTCGTCAAAAACTTAATCATAAACACTCCCGATAAACAAAGAGTTTGTAACATAAAGCCTTTAAAACTTTGGTAACTTTTGAATCATAAGTACCATGAAACAAAAACCTTATATGGATGTGTATATCCCATAATTTTCTTGATAATAATAATAAAATACATTCATTGTAAGTACATATACCACACAAAACTAACAAGTGGTGAATTAGGTATGTGTCCCCCGGAAATAAAAGTGAGATGAAAATCCATTACCTCAAGTGTTCAATTTTGTCGTACATATTTGAGACTCATGTATATTAAATATAGGTCTATTATAAATATATTAAATAAAAAAGATTATATATATCATTCCATATATTATTTATATACAACCATTTATCATATGTTTATTAACAATTCTTTGTTAAAATCATTATTTCAGGTAATAACTACTTTTCTTTTCATGTATGTTTTGGTTCGATATTTTTGGTTCTTGTACTTTGATCATAGTTACACTATATGTAGTATGTTAATAATGATATAAATATAACATACCTGACATATATATTTTTTTATTAATCCATTAAATTTATATATAGAAAATTAATTGTACCATTTATAGAGACTGTAGGCTGTACGTACACATGAACACTATTTCCATTTTCTCAAAATATGAAATTAAATATGGGTAAATATTAATTCTGCTTTCTATAATAAATTTTATATCATATATATCATATATATTTATTAAATATATCCTTATTAGCATCCATGTAAAAATAAAATGAAAAACATATCACATTTATTTATGGTGGTGGTAGTCCACATGTACTTATGAGCGATGTGATAGTTTTCTAATGGATTGAAAGGTAAGAAGGTATAAGTGATATTATAATCATAGAAGTATAAGTATTTCAAAAATATCATATACATATGTAAAATTCATTGTTAATATAAGATCCTATGTTTATATGAGATATGAATCTTTTTAAATTATGATTTAACTAGTTGTTTTGGACCTATTATGGTTGCCTAATGAGTTCACAGAGGTTACATGGGTGTATGGGGATTGTTATAAGCTCAAAACCCCGACCAGTGAAAAAATACACTAGAATTAATGTTTAGTAGGAATCTTGTTAGCCAATCCACACTGTTTCCCCTAACCGTGTGGGGATTTATAAAGGGGCAAGCAAGACACACAGTTTTCCCAAACCATACACCCCGGGCTACATTCCCATGAGAGTTTCTCAAAAAATGTAACAGAACATACATCATAGTTAATGTATAATTTCCCTAACCATGGGGACTAACCTTGTGGGGTCTCCCTTGAGGAAGTTCCATGTGAACATTTGGCGCACAATTTGGCTAACTGTGCGGCCAAAATGTGCGGCCTTGTTTTTTTAGGTAAAATTACAATTTTTCCCTTAAATTATATTTATCCAAGCCCACTTCTTATTTTTATATTTCCAGTGGAAGGGAGGATTTTTTCTTCACATTAGATCTCTAAAATTCACTTTTCTGTTGTTTTTTATCCCAATCATTCATCCGAACTCTGATTAGGCTTCCATTGGTCTCATTGGATTCCTTAAGGTATGTTCTTCAATCATGTGGATCAATTCTTCATTTTTACTTCCCTTGGTGACACTATCTTGATGTAGGATCATATGAACTATTTTTCGAGTGTTCGTCTGTCCTTATGTTTTCTCTGAATCTAGGCTAAACGAAGGGCCAATATTGGATGAGGAGAGTACTATGAGCTTGTGATAGGTGTTATAGTGTTATCCCTTCAAGTACTAATGTTTTATAATATGTGATATGCTCCACACACCATTTCCACCACATGTTTCCCCTAAATTGATTTTTTCTTAAATTGGGTTTCCTACTTGGAACCTAATGAGTTGTTAGAAACCAATTCATAATGATATAGTCCATTTCAATGTAAGCCATCCATTTTTTTGTTCCCTATATATGCCTAATTGGATTTCAGGGAATTATATCCGAGACACATAATGGAATTTTCAACTATATTTTTAAATGATGAAATCATATTGATAATTGATTAATGTAGTGGTGTAGCACAACTAACGCCCTTATCAATTACAATGAATTGAATTTATTATGAGTGGTATGACCACATCCCCTAAATAAAAGGAAAATGGTCACACCCTTGTTTGAATAAAAGTCAATAGTTGTAAATCCTATTTGATTGTTAATTAACTGTGAATGTTAATAGGCATAGAGTCCCTATATTATGATACTAGGCATGGAGTCCATTTCCATTGTGATAATAGGCATGGAGACCTTATATTATGATACTGAGCATGGCGTCCCTTAATATATTGTGATAATGGGAATAGTGAACCCACGTTCAGTTACTAGGAATGGAGTCACTTACTACTCTGATATGGGGAATGGTGACCCTATATTGTGACTCTTGGCATGACATCCCTTACTACCGTGATATTGAGATTGGTAACCCTATATTGTGATACTGGGCATGGAATCCCTTACCATTATGATACCGGACATGGAGGCCTTATATTGCGATACTGGGCATGGTGTCCCTTACTATATTGTGATACCAGGCATGGAGTCCCTATATTGTGATATTGGGAATTGAATCCCTTACTAATATGATACTGGGCATGGAGTCCATTATTTTTGTGATACTAGGCATTGTGTCTCTTAGTTACTTGTTCAAAGATATTCCATCATAGGCTGTAGGAGGTAGTGTCAGCCTGGTTTTAATTTAGGAACCATATTTTTCCCATTTATGGTTATTGTTACTAATTTTCATTAACATATCTGCATATTTACATGTTATACATAAGTATTGGATATTTATATATGCCTATGGTGGTGGCATAATGAGTCTATCTCAAACTATATCTGGGCTGCTGATTGTACCTAGGAAGACTATATGCTTATGGGTGTAGATAAGGGGAATCATGCTCTTACAAATTCATGAATTATGATGGGACATTTATAGAAGATGATCCGGTTGGAGATTTAAATTCTTGGATATACTTTTTTATTTTTTTCCTTTTGTATATCAAGTACTTCATTGATTTCCTACTACCATGTATACATGTTTTCCCTATTTTTTTGTGACATGACATCATGATATTTTGTATATGATTTATTTAATACTCCTTATTATTATTTAGTTCTTGGATTTGTATATCATTCTTCCGCTATGGACGGTTACTGGTTCAATCTTTTATATGAGCTTCCATTGTCTTTTCCATTATTGATATGCTTCCACTATTTAGTAATCCATTGATTATAACGCTATGCTACTACAACCTGAGGTAATAGTCTCCCCATAGACACACCCTAGGTCCTTGTTTATAACAAGCAGCCTCTGGTGTATGGGGAGTCCCACTTGAGGCCATGTGACCCACCGGCTTGGGGAATCATTTAAGTTGAATCGATGTTGGTATGTCACCATTTGGTATCATATATTTACTTTCTTTCCTTACTATTTTAATAAAATAGAAAATAGATTAAGAACAAATATTAACTTGGTCTTAAATAATTCTTGGGGGTAGAAAACCCATGTTCGAGGTAAATACCAAGTTCCTTGTGATAAGAATTGATCTTCTATATTTTTCCTATTATAGTTGATAACATTTCACTGTTGGGTGAAACACATGCTATACACTGGTAATTATTGTTATTATAACTGAGGATTTCATTTTATTCTTGGCCCAATGAGATGAAGGAAGTGAATCATCAATCATGCATCATATTAGTATCTTTATAGGAAATTGATATGCCATTACAAATAATAGAATTTTTTTATTACATTTCTTATGATTTCTATAAGTGGTTTGACTGCATGAAACTCTTTTTTGACCCTCTATGATATAAATGTTAATGGATTAATGTTTTATCAATATGTATGAGAAAAATTATTGATACCTAGAGTACCTACTATAACATAATAAAGTTTTCATGAATAAGCTACATAATTCACCCTAAGCAGTCAATTAAGGCATGTTGAGTCATGGACGATTGGTCTCATGGACTGGAATGTGTTATCATAAGAATTATGTGGATGGAAAATTTTAGTTCATAAGGTATATGGAACCTTATGGATTGGAAATGATGAACAATGTTTTTCAACTATTTAAAGGAAATTATGTCCTAATCATAATTTTAAAATGAAATTCAAATAAAAAACATAGAGCTTAACCGAGTCCCGAACTTAGTAGTTGGAATTAGGTAGCGTCTCTCATGTTCTATATAAATATTCCTACCATCTAGACCCAACTATTTGATCTAGAATAGGGGTGATACTGTTACATAGAAAGGTTTTTTACCAGTTCCATTTATATATTTATGGATTTTTCCATTTTATAACTTATCTGTGGTGTGTGATTGGAAGTTACAGATCAATGCCACCACGATGTCCTCTGGTTGTATTTCAAGAGGGTGGTGATGACCATGCTCTGGAGGTAGTGGTTCTTGAGACACCATTGATACCTCTAGTAATTCCTTATATAGTACCTCTTTCTATTCTCGATGTGGGTGATGATTCCTAGTTTTAAAGAGATGTATTTTTGGTTGATGCATACTATACAATGAGCTCTGTACTCTTCCCCTTATATGGGAGATCTTATGTGGGAGTTCCAACAGTAGCATCCAACCACATTTTTGGGGGATGGAGGACCACATGCTGCTGAGCTATGAATCTTTATAGTTATGTATATATTCAAGAATACGGATACATTTCCTTAGAGGAGAGTGAAACTCTCAACATATATGATTCAAAGATCCACCAAATGCTAGTTGGATATACTGAAATAGGAGGTCTAGTAATGGTAAGTGACTTGAAGAGATTTTATGTCGGTATTATTTGATTATTTTTTCCCTGATAGACTAAGGGATGGTCACTCTAGGGAATTCATGAACTTATAGTTGGGTTCTGTGATAGTTATGAACTATTCATATTGTTTCACAGAGCTTCATCACTTCACACCTTCATATACTATCAATGAGTTAGAAAAAGTGTGACGATTGGGAGATGGCCTTCGACATCTTATTTGTTTGTAGGTAAATGTTTTATGGTTGAAAATCATGTATGATATAGTGAACTAGAATCTTATCACTAATTAGAACCTGAGGGAAGATGACAGCATGAGTCAGGGTAGTTGAGAAACTAGAAAGGCTAGTAGTTCGACTAGTGGTCAAAAGTTATTCTTTGAGACTACGTGCGTGAAAAGTGGTAGTCAGGTGACACCCGCTCATAGATACATTGTTTTTCACAAGTATGGGAAGCCTGAAAACAAGAGGCATAGTGTCCCATAGATCCTATTGAGTTCTCAGGATGCATTATATTGGGTGTATCTACAGTGATTCTGTAGGACCTTCCCATCTGTGATGAGTGGGAGAGGGTCTGTTCTAGATCCACCTTTAGGAGTAGGATTAATAACACCTCGCTAGGCTGGTAGCTAGAGTACTACTAGATATACAGGCCGAGGTGTAGATCATGTCCATGGTGGACAGTCTTATGATATACAACACCAATTGTGTAGACCCACTCCAAGTAGTCAGGGTGCAACACATGGCTAGGAATCAGACCATATCTATTCTATGTAGCCTATACCCGAGGAGTAGGGTTCTAGGACATATATTATTCGAGGTACTATTCTAGTAGCCTCTACTATTGTTTCTTCCCATATTCTATATAAGTACATCACATTCCTTCACATCTTTTTCTATTTTGGAGAGCCTTGGACTCAGTGTTTAGTTATGTAGTGGTATTATGATGCTTGATACACCTTTCGGTATACGTTCTAAGAGTATACACAAATGTATGGTCTTTACTATTGAGGTAATAAGATATCATTTCTTATGGGATCTCTTCATCCTCAAGATGACTGTATTTGATGTCATTATCATGATGGAATGTTTGGTTCTCTATCATTCCTATGTGGACTATTATCATTAAAGTGTGTTGTTTACATAACTAGAGGTAATTACATATATTTATAAGGGTGGGTGGGATGTCCATGATGGTAGAGTTAGACCATATCATCTAGGTCTATGTGGAGTGACCGACCATATTTCTATCCTTTATATGGATGATCTGGGAAAACATCAGAGTGAGTTCTCTCCCATAGTTAATTGATTCAATGGTATTTCCCTGATGATTTTTTAGGAATAACTCATGATAGATAGGTAGATTTTACCATATATCTAGTTCCTAGAGCCACACCGGTATCCATTCCTCTTTATAGGATGGGTACTATAGAGTTTTAGTAGCACAAGAGGTAGCTAGAGGACTTGGTAGGAAATGAGTTTATATAACCCACTACTTCTCTATGGTGTTCGTTGGTCCTTTTCTCCAAGAATGTGGATAGAAACCTTAGGGTTTGTTTGGATTACCAGAAATTAAATCGACTTACTATGAAAAAACAATATTTTTTACCTCGTATAGATGATATTTTTGAACCTCTTAGAGGAGAAAGGGTATTCTAGAAGATCGACCTAAGATCAGGATATCATCAAGTTTGATTCAGGCCTTTATATATTCCATGTACGACTTTCCATAGTTAGTACGACTTGTATGAGTATATCATGATGTCATTTTTTCATATGAATACGACTTCCATCTTCAAGGATTTTATGAATTTTCTTTTAATTTCCAACCTAGATTCATTTGTGGTGTTCTTTTTAGATGACATCTTGTTGTATTCTCATACTCTGAGAGACCATGCCACTCATCGTAAGATCATTTTTAATACATTGAGAGAAAAAAAAATTATGATAAGATTATTAAATTTCACTTATGGGGTGAGAAATTTCACTTCCTAGGTTAAGTTATCTTATAAATAGGTGTTTTAGTTTGCCCAAAAAAGGTGAGAACTGTGGTTACCTGGGAGAAACCCAAGAAAATTTGCGACATAAGGATTTTCTTTGGCTAGATGCTTACTAAATTTGATTTATAAAGGACTTATCATGATTAACAGCACCTCTAGAACACGTGAATAAGAATCATGTGAAGTTTATATCATCTAAATCTTATGATACAAAATTTCAGGTTTTGGAAGTGAGATTGACTTTAGTGATGATCCTGATTTTTCCAGAGTTGGGTAAAAGCTATATAGTATACTACGATGAATTTAGTGTTGGGATAGGAGAAGCTGTGATTCAGGAAGATAAAGTCATTTAAAAGAGGTCATGGAAGGTGAGGCCCCATGAGTGTAATTACCCAATGCATGATCTTGAGTTAGCAGTTGTTGTGCATGCCTTGCATTGTTGGAGGTTTTACCTGCTAAGAGAGCATTTTTTGGTGTTTATGGACCACATGAGCCTTAGGTATATTTTCACACAGTAGAATTTTAATCTTACATAGTGAATATGGGTTGAATATCTACAGTCCTTTGACTTAGAGCTTGCATATACACCAAAGAATGTAAATACTATTGTCGATGCTCTATTTATGAGGACTTAGACACAGGCTGTTCAATTGGACAGTAGTAAGTGGGAGTTTATGGATTTTTTTGGGATGCACATAGATGTGTAGAACTATCATAGATGGTTTGTACTTTCATCTCTATAAGTGAACTCTTCACTTTTGGAGAGATTGAAGATGAGTTAGTCTTTATATCCTGAAGTCTTGGTCCTACAAGAGAGTATTTATGGTCAGGACCAACCTCCAAATTGGTCTATCGATGATGGTGACATCCTATGAATACATGGGAGTATCTGGGTTCCCATAGATATGATAGAGGATATAATGTGATAGTCAAATTTTTCTTAATAGACAGTTCACCTGGGTATCTCCAAGATGTATCGTGATATGTACCAACAATATTTGTGTCCAGGGATGAGACATTAGATTACAAGTTTTATCACAAGGTATTCCACCTATCAGTAGGTGAAGTCAGAGCACCAATGACCTACTATATTGTTACAACCATTAACAGTCTTGGAATGGAAATGGGAGGATAATGTGATGGATTTTTTCATCGACTTACTAAATTCTCCTCAAGGTAGCGACACAGTTTGGGTAGTTGTGGATCGACCAAGAAAAGTTTCCCACATCCTTCCAATCTGAGAGACTTTCTTAGTTGATGAGCTATGAATATTTTATATTTTTTAGATAATATGTCTATATGGGGTCCCTCACACTATTTTTTCAGATGGGTATTCTCATTTCAAATCAAGATTCTAGTAGGAGTTATAGAGATATACAGGTACATAGTGCTTCTGAACACAAACTTCCACCCTCAGACAAATGGCCAGTTGAAATAGACTATACAGGTGTTAGAGGACATGCTCCAAGCATGTGTCCCTGAATTTGGTGGTTATTGGGAGAATCATATCCCTATCACTAATTTTATTATAATAATAGCTTTTAGGAAACAATATAGATGGATCCTTATGAGGCACTATACTGTAGGCCATAACATTCACCCATGTACTGGTTAGATGTTGGAGAGACAATACTACCAGGTCCTCATCTTTTTAATGTGGCTTTAGAGATAGTTTAGCTATCTAGAAAGAACATGTTTACTACTCAGTCTAGACAGAAATTCTATGTTGATTGCTGTCAATGAACTCTAGAGTTCAAGGTCGGGGATTGTATTTTCTTACAGGTATCACCCATAATTGGGCATAGATGGATATAAAGGAAAGAGAATCTATCACTATGTTTTTTCATCCATTTGAGATATTGGAGAGAGTCAGTCTGATAGCTTACTAGTTGATATTACCTCATAGGTACCATTCCATGAATGATATCTTCCATGTTTCAAAACTTATCCATTATAATTCCGACTTGTCTCATAATTTTAATCCTAAGGACGTTGAGAAGGATTTTGATTCTTTTTATTGAGGATTATCCTATACGCATAATTAACCATAGCATAAAGTATCACTTAGTCTAGTCTGTACCTTTTGTATGGGTGCTATGGGAGAAAAATCGTGCATAGGATGAGACCTGGGAGCTGGAGGCCAACATATGTTCTTAGTGTCGAGAGTCATTATTAGACAACGTTTCACCTCCCTTGGAAGGTGAATTCGGGGATAAGTTCCTTTAATGGGGGAAGAATATATGAACATGGTTTTTATATGGTATGGATATTTTTAAATTTTGATCTAACTCCTTATTTTGGACCTATTATAGATTTCAAATGAGTTCAAGGTGGTTATAGGGGTGTACGAGGCTTGTTTGGAGATCAAAACCCTGGCTGGTGAAAAAATGAAATGGGTCGAATGGTTAGTAGTAACTTTGGGAACCAGTACACAAAGTTTCCACTAATCATGAAAGGATTTCATATGGGGAAAGCAGGGCACATGATATGCCCTAACCGTGTTCCCAAGTCCACATGCCTATGAAAGTATCTCAAAAAAATATAGAAGAACACACAAAATGATTGAAACATGGTTTTCTTATCCGTGAAGGGCCCCCTTGAGGTAGGTCCACGCACAAAGTTGGCACACGGTTTGGAAAACTGTGCATCCAAAGCATGAAACCATATAATTTTTTTTGTAAAAGGACCCTTTTCCCCTTAAATTCTATTTAAAACTACCCCTCTTCTAGTTTTCTTATTTCTAGAAATAGGGAGGATTTTTTCTTCATGTTGGAGCTCCCAAGTGACCTCTTCCATAGTTTTTGATCCCGATCATTTGTCCAAACTCTGATTATGCTTTTTTTGGTCTTATTGGATTCCTCTAGGTAATATCTTCAATACTTTGGAATAGTTCGTCCTTTTTCTTTCCCTCAATCGTTCTATCTTGTTATAGGCTCATATGACCTCTTTTTATGGTGTTCTTCTATTCTTCCATTTTCTCTCGATCTAGGAAAAAAAATGGGCCAATACTGGATGCGGATAGTAATTAGAGCTCAAGGTTGGTGGTCTAGTATTTATCCATTAAAGTATTTATTTTTTATAATATGTGATATGTTATGCATGTCGGTTCCACTGCACATTTCCCCTAAATTGATTATGTCTTAATTTTTTTTGTTCTACATGGAAACTAATGACTTGTTAGAACCCAATTAATATTGAGACCATCCATCTTAGAGTGAGACATACCTTTGGGTGTGCCCTCTATATACCTAATTGGATTTCATTTAATTATAGACCAAACACCTAATGGTATTTTTGGATTTACTTTTAAATGATGACATTATATTGATAGTGGATGAATGTTGTGGCGTAGCATGAATAGCACCCTTATCAGTTATAATGAAATGAATTGAATGTGAGTGGTACAACCATATCACCCGAATAAAAGGAATAATGGTCATTCCCTTGTTTAAATATAATCCAATAGTTATCAATCCAATTTGACTATTAATTAAATGTGAATATTAATGAGCATGGTGACCCTATATTATGATATTGGGCATTGCGTACCTTAACATTTTGATACTGGTCATGGAGATACTATATTGTGACACTAGGCATGAAGTCTTTAACTATATTTTGGTACAAGGCATGACAACCGTATATCGTGATACTGGGCATGGAATACCTTACTACTGTGATAGCAGGCATGGTGACCCTATATTGTGATATTGGGAATGGAATTGTTTACTACTGTGATACTAGGATTGGTGACCCAATATTGTGATATTGGGAATGGTATCCCTTAACATTGTGATATTGGGCATGGAAACCATATATTGTGATACTGGGAATAGCACCCCATACTATATTCTAATATGGGCATGGTGACCCAATATTATGATACTAGGAATGGTGTACCATAATAATGTGATACTAGGCATGTCATCCCTTACTATTGTGATTTTTGGAATTACATCCCTTGGTTACTTGTTTAGATTTATTCCATCATGGCCTGAATCAGGTAGTGTCAGCCTGGTTTTTCCTCAGGAACCTGAGTAAACCCATTTACATTTTTTATTACTGATTTTTCATTAAAATATCTACACATTTCTATGTTATGAACCCTAAATGGATATTTATAGATGCTGTTGGTGGTGTCTTACTAATTTTATCTCACACCCTTTTAGGGCCTCCATTGGAAACCTGACGTAATATATTATTGCATTTTTAGATAAGGGGAAGTGTCCTCTTATAGATGCATGACTTAGGATGAGTGATTGGTGGTAAATGAATGGGCTGGAGATTAGGATGCTTGGATAGACTTTTGGTCTTTTTTTCTGTTTGTATATCATGTTTATTATTTATTTCTTGATTCCATGTATACATGTTTACCCTGTTTTGTAGATACATGACATCATCATTTTTTCTATATTATTTAGTTACTTATTTTTATTATTATTTAGTTTTTTGATGTTTATACCATGATTCCACTATATAGGGTTACCTGTCAAATCTTTTATACTTTCTTTCACTATCTTTTACATTATTGATATGATTTCTCTATTTAGTCATCTTTTGGTTATACCATTGATCTACTCTGATCATAGAGCATAGTCTCCCTACAAAACACATTAAGACCTCACTACAAGCCAACAACCTTTGGTGTACGGGAAGGCATACATTATGCCATGTGGTCCACCAGCTTGGGGTACTATTTAAATTGTATCTAGGTTAGTATTTCATAGATATATCCACCCATGAGTGATGCTAATGGGAAATGAATTACATCAATTCATGAGGCAATATTCTGCCACACACATGATCAATAATATCATTTCCCATTTGATGGAAGAGAAGATAGATATAGGTTAGTAAATTAACATAATAAAATCTCATTATATAGGATATAATGATGTTATTATTTAATTATATTTTAAGAATATTTTAATAAGGTATAATAATAAATAAAATAAAAACACATTGTTAAGAACTCCACCTCTTCTCCGAATATCCACTTTAGGTTTATACATAAAGCATTTTTAAGTGGGTTTCCTTATCAAACTAAGGCCACTATGACATGATGAGGAAAGTAAGTAATGAATTTGGTCAAGGATTTCCTGATTCAAAAGTATTTGGTAGTGTGAAGAAGAAAGGAGAGGGGGTGTCCTTTTATAAGTGGGGGAAATGACCCACTTTGAACCCACTTGGACATTTCCCAAAAGAATGAAAAAAGATAAAGTAATTCATAATAAAAATGCCTCCAAATGACCATAGATTTATATTTTATATAGGATAAAATTTGAAATATGGATATAAATAGGGTTTGGACAATTTAAATTGGAAAAAACTATTATCTTTTAGTTTATCCGCTCAGTAAACTCATTTATCCTTAATCGTTATAATTAATTTTGTACCATTTTCACCATTCATTAAAACAAAAAATTAAGTTGCCCTAATTAACTAATATAAAATTCGATTATTCAAAATATGAAATCATTTTTTTTTCAAATTAAATTTGAATAAGTGGCATAATTTAATTTAAAATTAAAGCCACTAGCAAGATGGAAATACAGATTTTTTAAGAAAAAATGTCCCCAATTAAGAAACATTTTTATATCAAAATTCAATATAAATTTGATTCTAATTGACTAAATTGTATTAATAATAATATAGTTGAACTAATTTTAATTTAAAATATTTTTTTTAAAAATTAACTTGTAATATTATTTAAGCGAAAAGGACTTTAAAAAAATCATCATTTTCACTAATCATCAAAAAAACTAATCTCTTAGAAAATTATCAAAAATTAACTCTAAGATAATTTTTACATGATGGTTTCAAAAAATAACTTTATTTTTTAAAATAAATTTTCTAACAGTAGATAAAATTAATTTTATTATTTGTTCACAAAAAATTATAAAAATCATTTTTTGAGAAAAAAGTATTTTCAAAGCATATAAATAATTTAATAAAAATTATATTTTTATCTCTGAGTATATTTTAGTTATCTAAAACATTATATATAATTTCAATTTTTTTTATTCATATTCATACTTCTAATTTTAATGGATACATTACAATGCTCAAATTTAAATAATATTATTTATATTATGGTTCTTCTACACTAAGGTTTGTGTGTATCACATGCTATCGAAGAAATTAAATTTATTTGTAGACAGTATTTTATAAAATCTCGAGGTGTTACATTCTAACCCCCTTAAAAAGAATTTTTCTATCACAATTCTATCGCATTGATATGAAAAAATGAGGATAATTCTACCTTATCTTATCTTTAGGTTCCCACATAGTTTCTTCTGGTTGGTGGTTTCACCAAAAAAATTTGACCAGGTGAGTAGTTTTATTTCATATCAATATCTCTCTATGTTCCAAAATCTCTATAGGATATTATTCATAGAAAATACCATGATCTATTGGTAAAATATTTGAGTTCAGTATATTTGAAGGATTAGGTATGTACTTCCTCATGATAAATACATGAAACACATTAGGGACTTTGGAGTGGTTCGATGGTAGAGCCAAATAATAAGAATCCATCTCTACTAGATCAAGAATATCGAAAGGTCCAAGATACTTAGGGATAATATTTTCTTTCTTACCAAATCACATAACTTTATTCCATAGAGAAATTAATAGGAAAACCTTCTCACCAACTTCAAACTCAAGATCACATCGATGATGGTCAGTATAAAGTTTCTGTCAGCTTTGTGCTTCCTTGATATGATGTTGAATAGATCTGAATTTCTTTGCCATTTTCTCAGGTCGACTAGTTTCCAATTTATTTATTTCTCTAACTTTATCCTAGAACCTTGGAGTTATACACTTATTTTCATATATTGATTCATAAAAATCCATCTGAATTCATGAGTGAAAGCTATTGTTATAGGAAAACTTGACTTGAGGAAGGTTTTGATCCCAAACACCATTAAAATCCATAGAAAAAGATCTCAGCATGTTCTCAAGGGTTTTAATTTTCCAATTAGACTAGAAATATGTTAGCGGATGATAATTTATTCTAAAACATTACTCAATATCCAAAAATTGTTAATGACTTTGTTATAAATTCAAGGAAAACCTCAGATCACAATTAGATAGAATAGAATGTGGTATTCAATGAATCCTTACCACTTTCTTAATGTATATTTAGGCATACTAATCTAGAGAGAAGTATTATATAATGAAGATGAAGTGCATTTAATTTATAAGTCAATTGACTATAACCGATATAACATTATTCCCTTCAGACATTTTTAGGAGTCTAACAACAAAATCCATGGTGATATTTTCTCTTTTCCATTCTAGTATGGGTAATATTTAGAGTATCCCATTAGACATTTTTCACCCAATATTTACTTTCTGACATAACAAGAATCAATATAAAAGATCTATGAGATCTCTCTTAAATTTTTACCAACATAAATAATCTTTTAGATCTTTATACATCATTTTACTTATAGGATGAATAGATAGTGTAGAACTGTGAGTATTATCCAACAACTCCATATTTAAATCTGGTATAGATTGAACACATACACAACTCCAAAACCTTATCATTCTCTAATAATCTAGTTTAAACACTGGAGAAGTTATCACCTTCTTATATAGATCTATATCTTCCTTCTGCACATCTTTAATATTCACATGTATAGATGACTGAAAAATCATTTTAGAAAGATAATATTTCTACCCTTCCTTAAATATTTCCATATCTGTCCTTTTCAAATCCAAAAATATTTTATGTTTTATGATCCTTATCATAGATAATCTTAAATGATCCTTTAGACTCAAAGTATCAACCACTTGGTTCACTTTACCCGGGTGGTAGTGTATTAAGGAGTCATAATCATTAATCAGTTATAACCATTATCTTTGGCACATATTCAACTCTTTCTATGTGAATATGTACTCTAAAATTTTATCATTAGTATATATATTATAGATTTCTCCATAAAGATAATAAATTCAAATATTTAATGAAAAAATAATCACATCTAACTCTAAATCATGAGTTGGGTAATGTTTGTCATGAATTTCAATTATCATGAGGCATAAGATACAACCATATCATTCTACATTAGAATTCATCCCATTATCTTATTAAATACATCACCATAGATTAAAAACCCTTCTTTAATATATTGTAATTTATTCACATGCATGCTAACTAATCTTTTATTTAGTTCCTTGAAATTTTCCTCACATTTATCTATCCATAAAAAATTGGATTCCTTTTGAGTTAACTTAGTGAGAAGATTATATAGTCATGATAAATTCTCTAAAAACCATTGATAATATCCATCCAAACCAAGAAAACTTTAGATCATAGTCACAATGGATGATCTAAGACAATGTACAATATTTTTTGGATCCATAGGTATACCCTCTATCGAGATTATATGACCCAAAAATGATACCTTGTATATCCAAGATTTACTCTATGAAAATTTTTCATACAATTTCTATTTCCTTAAGGTATTTTGTACAATTATTAGGTGATCCTAAAGCTCTTCCTTTATATTTTAATAGAGAAGAATATCATATTTGAATACTACCATGAACTAGTTAAGGTAATCTATAAATATTTTATTCATTAAATCCGTGAAGATAGCGGGGGAATTAATAAGTCTAAATGGAATCACTACATATTCATAGTATCCATACCTTGTAAAAATGTTTTCTTAGATATATATTCCTTATTAACCCTAAATTGATGATATCTAGAATGAAGTTTAATCTTAGAAATGTATTAACCTTATTGTAGTTGATCAAAAAATTCATCAATATGGTGTAGAAGATACTTTTTATTGATTGAGATCTTATTCAGTTCCCGATTATCAATACAGAGTCACATCAATCCATCTTACTTATTTATTAAAAGGATACATGGAAACCAAGGTGACACACTTGGATGAATGAATCCCTTATCAAGATTCTCCTCGAGTAGATTATTAAATTATTAAAACTAAATTGTTTCCATTCTATATGAAGTATTTGAAATAGGTTTAGCACCAGGTACGAGTTCTATACAAAAATAAACTACACAATTATTTGGAAGTCTAGGAAAATGTTTCAGAAATACATTAATAAACTCTATAATAATATTAATATCATCAATATTGTGTTTCTCCCCCACCATCCGAGATAGATACCCATTTTGAATAGGATTTATGTCCCAGATAATAGATGTGACTTCCCTTAGAATTTCTTATTTATCATTACATTGATTGACAATGTTATATTGGTTTGGAATAACAAATGCGACTTCCCTTCCTCAGAAATTTATGTGGTATTTATATAAATAAATAAAAATCATACCTAATATAACTTCAAATTAAACTAGAGGGAGAACAATGAGCATTATAAGAACAACATTCGTTTAAACTGCAACCCGAGAAGAATCAAAGGCTTGAGAAGAAATCATCATATCTTTATGGGATTTCACAGATTATTCAACCTTTAATCATCAATTTTATACTATGATATCCTAAGATAATACTTCAAATATAAAAGAGTGGGTATATCTATATTTGAGTAAGACTATAACAACTTTATAGTGGATGGTAAGTTCCCCATTCACCATGTCATTATTTCACTTCTTATTAAAAAAGGAAAACCTTTCTAATTAAAAAAACACATTTTTTGAAAACCCATATATGAAAAAGGGATGATAAAATTTATTTTGAAAACAAGAGAAAGATAATATGAAGTTCACTTAATATAACACATTATTAGGTTCCCCAATATTAGAATATTAGTAAGAATTGAAAATATAAACAAGGAGGAAAAAATTAATGTCCAAATAACGATGAAGAGTGATAGAGAAAAACAATCACAATAAAGTGAATGTCTATGATAAAGTCACTGAACCCCAAACTAAAAATCAATGTGGTATGAATAATCCATCAATTCCTCATAGATAATGGTAATATGATTACCTTCTTATTTTACGATCATTTTCCTAGAGGTCAAAAATTATTTTTTCATTTATTCTTGAGAGTTAAAAAAATACATTGAATTGACTTTCTCTAATTTCATAAATAAAATTTCATCCTCTGGTTGCATATTTCAATAATTCTCCACTTTTATCTCATCTCTTACTCCAAGAAATGAAAATTCAAAAATTAATTTTTCATGTCTGAAGAACTAAAATAAACTTATTACAAATAATAAGATCCTAAAATGGATAATAATTTATTTCCCATGTGTTTAAACATTAATGAAAACCAAAATTGTTATAAAAAGTAAAATTAATATCCAAAATGAATAAACCTTAATATTAATAAATAATACATTTATATAAAAAATAAAATTATCATACCCAAGTCTCATATTAAATCATTCAATAAATATATATTCTTAAAATTATTCAAAATATTCTTAAGTGAGATTGAAACTCAATTATTATATTGATTTGTCACATATTGTTCCAAGATAAACATAAAATTAATCTAAAAATAATATCAATCACTCTTAATGTATCATTACAAAACTGTATATGACTTGGTCATATATTCTCCAAAATATACTAATCATTACCCAAAATAAAGTCATAATGAAATCATATATTCTTCTAAAAGATAAATCAACTTTTATTACTCAAATAAAAACCCATCTAATCCAAAAATATTTCAATTTACCTTCATCATTTAATGTTCCCAAAATAGTGAAATTATCCAAAAATAACTTTAATCACTTAGTCACTAAATCACTTTTCAATTCTATAGTTTACTATATGATAAATCATATGTTCAAAAAATGAAACTATTTTATTTTAATTAAACATATTTTATTAAACATAGAAGATAATATTAATTCTAATGGTTATAAATACCTCTAAACACATGTCCTTAAAATAATAAAGCATTATTCCACAAATAAGAATTTAACTAAAACACATACTAAACCCAAGGGTTGTATTACTATAAGTAAAACCCAAAATACTCTTAATCACCTTAAAATCCCATTATATAAAATATAAAAGGGGGTTTTATTCCTTTAAACCTATGCTAAAACATAAAATTATAAAACCAAGATTGTATCTAAAACTCTTAAATTAACCTCACATGAAAACATCCTAATCTCCAAAGTTACCCAAACCCTCAGTTAATTCCAACTATAAGGACCCAATCCTTATTTAATCTATAATTTAATTTTTTAATAAGGAATTAATTTTATTCCATTCTCTGAGATATTTTCAGGTTTAGAGTTTTAGATAACATGTTCATAAATCTTACCTAAAACTCAATACATTATATGTTTTACACTTCCTCTTAGTATCTATTTTTATCATAATACAATATTTTTAATATTTTTTTTTCATTTCATGAAAAATATTTAAGATTTTCAACTTGACTTCTTTTTGGTTCTTACTCATCCTTAAAACCTCTAAGAATTATTTGAAAACATGGTATGAAAATACAAATCTTAGTAAGGGACATAAAAAATAAGAAAGAAAAAACATTAGTCCAATTTAAAGCTGTGATATTATAAAAGATAGTTTGCCTTTAACATAATAAATCTGATATCAAATAATCATTTTTCTTATACAAGATACAAATTTTTTTTCCAAAAGTTTTTAATCAAACACTTTGTAAGAAAACATAAAGGAAAAAATCATAATCATGGGGGTTTCATTGAAAACATGAGAACTCTAGGAATCAATTTTAAAAAAAACACGCATTTTTACCATAAAAGTGAATAATCATTCATTTAAAAAAATATCATTATATTACCTTTTGAAATAAAATTATATCCATGAAAAATAATTATCAAGAATAAAAATTTCATATAGGTTCCTTGGGATATATTCTTCATAGAACCCTTATAGGTGAAATAACCAATAAGGTCAACATCCAATATTATCCTTTAAAGAAAATAATCATTACCCAATGTTTTGAAGATATATATCGGGCTATCCCAACATCATGAACTATATCAATATCACCCATCATAATAAATAATGTACAAGAACCATAACATACAAGAAACACGAAATATATAATTTCCTTCACCAAACTCATAATAGTATACTTTTGAGGTAGTAAGAAAAACATTTTCAATGATTGGTATATCCATTTACTTTAAAACCCAATTTTCAAAACTAAAATTCCTAAAACAAAGTGAAGGATAATTTTTCTTTTAATAAGAAACAAAATATTATAAAATATTCTAAAAATAAACTGATGGTTGTGGAAGAGAGAAAGATCATTGATGTTGTATTTGTTAAAATAGAAAATTCCTTTTTTCTGTTTTTGTATAAACTCAAAATGTTTCATAAAAAAATGTAAAATATTATTTTTCAAAGCATTTGAAGGAAAATAAAAAGAGAGAAATAATATTTCCATTATAATTCATTTTTTACCATATAAATACATCTGTAAAATAATTTTAATAATTTGGACATAGAAGAAAAAAATTTATAAAATAAATCTTTAAATAATTTAAAACATGGTTTTTAATGAAAAGTGTCTCTTACATCGAGTCCAAGTTGTCACATATGTTATTTATATACCCAAATAATAAAAATATATTAATTGATTAATTTATCGATAAACATTTTTATATTTATTAAACATTTTATTTTATTTATTATCATGATATATAGAATTACTTAATAAGTTATGTTCACATTGTATGTCATGATAATATTCGGATCATATATCAAAAATGAATTTGGTAAGTTAAATATGGCCAGAAAGGTCTTTATTACGTAATATATAGAATAATAATAATAAAATATATATTAATTTTATACATTTATTATACTTTTAAAACCAACCATAAAATATGATTATGAAAAATAAACTACATTACAATCATAGAGATGGTAGGTCATATGTACGCATGAGTAACATTTCCATTTTTCAATGAAAATGAGGAAAATAAGGTAAATATTATTTTATAATCACATAGTAATATTTATATCTTAAATATAAAATTATATATTCAAATACGCTTATATATTCCATTTATGTGATGCGGTGATAGAAATTTAATCACATCGCCCCGTGGAGGTGGTAATCCACACATTCGCATGAACGACATTATCATTTTTAAATGGATATAAAATTAATAAAATAGATGATATATTATCTTTATATAATTATAAATATTTATGAATATCATATATATACTTTAAATATATCATTATAACCAACTTTTAGAGGCGGTGATGGAAAACCATTTACATCGGTTCATAAGGCTGTAGTCCACCGGACACACGAATGATGGTATTATTTACAATTTGATGGAATAAAGTGATGAATATAGGTTATGAAATTAAAATAATAGAATATAAATATATGGATTATGATGATTTTTTATTTTATCATATTTTAAGAAAATGTTAGGGAGGTTGATGTAGAAATAAAATGAAATTACTTGTTTAAGAACTATACATCTTCTTTGGAAAAACTCTTTAGGTTTATACCTAAATATTTATAGGTTGGTATTATGATGATACTAAAGACTATATTTTATGGAGAGGAAATATTTTAAGGGACATTAGTAGGTACTGACTGAACTAGAGTGCTTGAAAGTTGTGAAGAAGAGATGAGAGGAGGTGTCATTTTATAATTGAGGGGATGGACACTTTTGGAATTACATACCATATTAAATTCATATAAATTAATTTTCTTGGAAAACTAGAACCAAATAGATATATTTAAATTATCGGATAATTATGATTCTAAATCATCTCATCCAATAAAATTTTAAAAATTTTACATGATGTCTTCACCCTTATCACTTTGTTTTAACCCCCAATAACCCTTTTGATGATTACTATAATATCAATTTTTTTACTCTTTAGGTAGAAATAAAGTTACTATAAAAAGAAAATTGAACCATAAATGGAGGATTTTTGATATTATACACCAAATACCATTAACTTTTTTGAGGATAAGTTTTTAGGAATTTTAAATCTTTTAATAAAATATTTTTTATTATAAAATATCATTAATGACATTTTTTGGAAGTATTCATTTAATATGAAAATAATTTTATCAAGATGAGAATGTAATTATAATACAAACTTTTAAAAAATCCATAATATTTAATATATATATAAAATTATTTTGATTCCATAAATCACCCTGAAAATATTACTTTTAGAGTTTTTTAAATCATTTACTTGATTGTTCTACCATTTTCACAAGTACTGTGTCAGAATTGTGTAAGCATTTAAGGTAAAAATAACATCACGAAAAATTTAAAAAAATTCACATCATAAATATAATTTAATTATTATCAATATATACTTTAATATTAGTACAAAACTTATTTTTATCCCTATGTGAATGTATAAGATAAATTTAAAAGCAAGAGAGTGACATTTTGTATTTTTATTTACTTAAAAAAATATATAAGTCATTTTCAAATAATAAAGTCAGAAAATTTTCATATCATAGAATATTAGATAGTTAAGTTATATCAAAACTAATTAAAGATATTAAATATAGGTCTTCAGGTTATTTTTAGTATTTATCATATTATTTTTTACATTAATTAAACAATTTACCCTTACTGGAGTGACAAGTATTTATGATGGTTACTATTTATAATGAACAAAAATAAATCGAAAATATTTACCAAATTTTGCACTTATGATTAAAAATTTTGAATAAATATTTAATTATTAAATTTCCAGAATAGGCATAAATTAATTTAAGATAAAAACAAAAAACGCAACAAAAAACTACTTTTAAAAAAAATGTGTTTTAAGCCCAAAAATTACCAGAATTAGGTAAAATGATAATTAAAATGTAATTAATTATATTATTTTAAATTAATATATTATTATATTAATTTAATATCAAATGATACTTTAAAACTATTTATTTAATGAAAAAATGAAAAATTTTACAAAAATCCGTATTATTCACTACTCACTAAAAAATCACAATTTTCAAAAAAAAAAATCCAAAAATACTCTCCAAAATAATTTTTGTATGAATATTTAAAAATTAATATAATTTTTTTCAAATAATTTTTATAAAATTTGTAGAAAATAATATCCTCCCACAAAAATAAATATTAACCATTTTTAATAAATTATATTTTCTAAGAATAAAAATTAGTTTATTAATATTTAATTCTTATTTAATGTGAATAGATTATGAAATTTGTATTGAGTAGAAAAATTATATATATATTTAATGATTAATTTAATCCTATTCATACCCATAAATTCAACAACTAAGTTTTAACAATCATATTTAAAATAATATTTTTTCACAGTCTTCAAAGATGGGTGTTGCATGTCGTGTATGCTATCAAACATAGTGTCATTTCAAAATATTAGGGTATTACACCAAGACATAGAGGATGAAGAAGGATATTCAGTATTCATATAGTAAAATACAATTTATGAAAATTTAGTCCCTTTTTAACATAATGTCTTTGTGTATTATTGTCAAAGGGGAGGAAAAGGAAACATAAATCCTCTTTTATGTTTATTGTAAGTGAATGTCCTTTTCTACGTATGTTCCTATTTAAGTTTTTCATTTTATCCTTGGTGGAAAAGTCTTGTTGGGAGGTGAAGATCCTTTATTAGAAATTTTTTTCTAAAATTTCGGGATGTATTCTTGTTTGAATTAACGGAGTCTGGGTAAATGGTTTAAGTGTTAACATAGGTTCTTCGTGATTTGAGAATATTTTAATGATATTTGGGTTGTTTAAAGGGAAAATGGTATGAAAAACCATTTTCAGAACATTTACGTGTTGTGTAAAGCGATTACACATCATGTAATTGTTTAGGTGTTTTAATAAAACTAACCTAAGATGATTGGAATTTTTGTGTATTCCATTAAAAATATTTACATGATGTGTAACTATATTAAACACTATATAAATCCCCGACCTACTATTTTAAACATATTGTGCAGTAAATTTTCATTTCATTCTCTAACATCTCTTCTCCTCTCAATATAGGGTAACCCTACAAGTTATTTTGGAGTGCCAAATTCCATTCCAAATGTCCTATTTGTGTGAAAAATCACTAGAAAGTGGGTTTTGTCTTGTTTTTACTTCTCTCCATTGGTTCTACACTATCCTTCCCATGTGTGTTTGTCATTGGAAGTGTTGTGTTATTCACCAGTTAAAGTAGGAGGACTAAATCTCAACCATATAGTTTGATAATTTCCAAGTTTATTCAATATTTTGATAGTACCAATATAACATGCACTTGAGTTAATTAAATAATGACTGGGATTATTACTTGAAGTCTGTTTTTTAATTGTATTCTAAGAAAACTTTTGGTTACCCATTGGGTGAGAAAACCATAAACATAATTGATTTGGATAATGGATTAAATTGTGTTCATCGTGACATGTGACCTTAAGTGATTTCTTTTTATAGAATCCCAAGGTTTTTCCTTATTGATTATTGATACAACTGTTAATCAATTGTGATATAAATTCAAGTGGTATTTGAAAGATAAATGGTAATTCACATAATTTACCATTGAGATATATGATTTGATATTTTTATATCCATGCTCTGTGAGAGGACTTTTGTTCCATGTGGAAATGATTATATATTAGGCTCAACCTTGACACTTGCACACTTGTATACTATAATGCTGATATTGAACAGGCTTGGTCCAACCCCATAATCTAATGCTTATATAGATAAGGATATTACCAATCCCATGATATAATTATTATAGGGTTTTTTTAACATCCCTATATTCTACTATATGTTTTATTTTTAAATAAATTTAATATCTCATGTTACATGCAACACCGAGTTCAAAGAGACCACGATATATTAATAAGTGAATGTTATAACCCATACATTAAAAAAGTGGGAATGAATAGTATTAAACACATAATGAAATTTATATGTTATATATATTTAGTCAAAGGTTTTTAACATTCATTAAAAATATTTTATCATCCAAATATAAGAATAAATTCAATTTTACGCATTAAAAGACTATATTTTTCGAAAGGAAGTTTTACCGCCTTCTGATGATACACTTGTTTTAAATATAGTTTTTGAAACTTTTATAAATTTAATTTGAAAAAAAACTTCTACTTTGAAAGTTCTGTATCGAAATTTATTTTGTTTTTTTAGTATTTTTACGATAAGTTTCAAGTTTTGATGAATAGTGATAAAATTTTTCATTTTAACTAAAAACAATTTTTTCATCTAAAAAATTTGTAGTGTTAAATTATATTTTTAATTTTTTTAAATTAAAATTAGATAAACTATTTATCATTTAATATAATTGAGGTCAATGAAAAAAATTTCACATTGAATTTGGATATAAAATATTTCATTCTTTTGAGGTTTACACTTTAAAAACCCATTTTCTCATTCCATCAACGAGATTAATGTTAAATTAATTTTAGAAAATTATGTGTTTTTAATTTTAAAAATGGATTAAATATTTGAAATAAGAATTTTTTTTAAAATAGGACACTTATTTTTGGACAATATGAATAGTAAAATTTGTAATTTTAATTTCCATGGGTAAGGATAATTGGATAATTAAGAATTAACAATAATATTATAAATATTATAAACTTACCCTAAAAATTGTCTTAATTCTATTGGATGAATTATTTTTAACCAAAATAAGCTTTGGTCCAATTTTTTAGCCTCTTAGAGCCACTTGTATGACATTAATCTTTTTATAGTATTTTATTTCAAGAAGAGTCAAATATGTCATAATCATGTTTTCAATAAGTATTACATTTTCTATATATTGTTATTTAGAAAATATATTCACCTATAAATAATCATTTAAAAGATAAAATATTTATCTTAATTATTATAATTTATTTTTAATTTTTATGAAATATATAATTAACTTTAAGGCTTGTATAGTGATGATGTAGTAATTATTTAATTAATGGAAATATGAAATAAATGATATTAAAGATACTAAAATAAAAATATTTTTATATAATTATTTTTATAAATGATTTTTAGGCTACATAGACATATTAGGGATATATCGATAGTTTTTTTCGATTTTATCCTATGTATTGATATTTTTTAAAAGTCAAACTAATGAATAGTGTCAAAATTGGCATTAATGATATTTTAAAATAAATAATATTTTATTAAATGATATAAAATTTATAAAAATATAAAATTCAGAAAAAATATTTTTAAAAGGTTTTATATATTATCAATGATCCATTTATGGTTCATTTTTCATTTTATAGTAACTATATTAACCCTTAAAGAGTAAAAAGAAAAGTTGTCAAGGTAAGAGTTAAAGAGTTTATCCAAGAGTTGAAGCCAAAAGATAAGGGTAAGAATGTAATATAAACTTGAAAAAAATTATTGTTTTGATTATTTAGAACCATAATCATCTTGGCTTAAAAATAACATACTTTGGATCCATCTGGAATGGGAAACTAATTTATATTGATTTAATATTTTGAGAGTTTCTAAAAGTTCCCATCACCTCAATTATAAAAGAACAACTCCTCCTCCACTTCTTCACACAACTTAGAGCTTGATATATTGACCAGAACCTAACCATTTTTATCTGAAAATCATTTCCATGTTTCTGAGTTCTTGGTATTCCAAAAATACTAGTTTTATATCTCTTATAATGAGATCCAAATAAATTCCATCGAAGAAGAGGTAATTGTTTTACAAACTAATTCAAGTTCATTTCTTTTTCTACTTCCTTTTTATAAGTTGTTTCCATGCTAAAGTAATAAATAAAGTGTAATATATATGATGATATGTTATTATCACTATAGGCAATCATATTCCACCTTTTATCCAATCTACAAAAAATAAAATCACTGTGTGTGTATACGTACGACTTACCGTCTCCACACCGTTGTATTGTTAGGTTTTCAACACCACTTTTTTTAGATGGGTATAATAATGGATATAATGAATATAAATAATAAATATGGAATTATATTTATTTTATAAATAATATACCATATTTTTCCTTACCCTTTCACCATTAAGGGAATAATACCATCGCTCGTTCGTATATACGGATTACCATCTACACGATGCGATGTGATCCATTTTCCATGATAAACATTCAAGAATAATTATAAAAATGTATATCATGAGTTAATATAATATCTATTAACTTAATATCATTATGGATATGAAATAAATATATTATATTCATAAGAAACATGACTTACATGACAAAACCTGCATAGGAAAATGAAGCAGTAAACATCCAAAATAATGATAATAACAAATTATTATTAACAAAATGATATAATAAGATAATATATGATATAATAAATAGGTATATTGTTATGGGATAAATTAGTAACATGTTTTTAACCATTATACATGATGTTAGATAACATTTAACTAAATAAATGTATAAGGTAAGGGTTATTTCACAATCTCATTATTATTCAGGATTGTTTAATTTTAAGTCTCCATTAGGGAACATTTTTCTTCCATATATATGTATTTTAAAAAAAATTCAAATTTTTTACTATTATCTTACTACTTTTTAAAATATTTTTACCCATGTTCTAATTTTTATAAAATGGTTAGAAATGAATATTTTTTTTTGTTTTCTAAACAATGCACTTTATGACTTTTTCAATAAAAATATGGAAGGAATGTTTTTTTAACTCATAGGACATGGGAATATTTTTCTACCATCAGGAAACCTTGTTATCTTGAATCTTACTTTAAAATTTAACTTTTTTTTTTCAATTAAAATGTTTTCTTTTGAAAATTTTAAGGTCTTTTAAATAAATTATTTCAAAGTAAAAAAGGGTTATTTATCTTAAGAAATTTATAATTATTTTATTAGAGTATTTTTATCTATGTCAAAATAATTAGTTGTAACCTATTCTTGATTTAGTTTGATATCTTATGATTCCATATACCATATTTTATTTAAGGTACTATGATAATTTTTTCTTGGATGTTCTATTTTTATACCATTCATTATTTATGGTTAAATTATTCACATTTCATATGATATAGTGTTTATGTTGTTTATGTTTCACCATTTTCATATGTAGAATTCATTAGACTTAGTAAATGATGAGTGGAGCCTGCTATATCCCCTTGATTCATCTATAGGTCTAATGAGACAAACTAGTTTGGGTATTGGGAGAGGGATTACCCATTTATGTATGGTTCCTTGGTTTAAACCTTGACGGTATGTTTATGATGTTAGGCATCATGAATTCCCTTATTTTGAGATTAATTATTGACATTCCAAGTAATTATTTTAATAATATAATATCCATGCGATTATATATATGGAATTATTTGATTTTAGATTATTTGGGCCATATTATGCTCATGGTTATGTTTAAATGGCTTGTTTTTTAGTTATACACCTTTCTTTAAAGTTTATGGCTATTTATTCATAACATCTTCTTCTATACGCTTACCCCTATTGAGAATATGAGATCACCTCTTTATTATGTTTTTTTACCTAGGATGCAAAGATATATATTATGATTGATGTGTAGAGTTAAGATAGGAGAATAATATAATTCTCAAAGGATTATTTATGTTGTATTTTATATTTTAAATTGTTGGGTTAGATTCAGGTATGTAATTTGGTTTCCAAAACTACTAAAAGGATTGGTCCTTTGGGATTCAAATCTTATATCTATTCCAATGTAATAAAGTGAGTCACCAGATCTAGGATACTAGGTTTGGGTTCTTTATAGTTGTTAAGAGAGAATGTTTAGTAGAAACCTTGGGAACTAAATTGATTATAAAATAAAACCCTATGATAGGATTTGGAAATATATCCAAATAATCTAATATTATGATTTAGAGACTAGTTAGACCTAAATTTTCAATTTAGGTTATGTGATTGACTAGTTTTGAGATTATAAATTATGTTTCATAATTTTATGATCTAATATAGTGTATTACATACTTTAGTAATAGTGATTAGTATAAGGAATGGGAACTATAACAATGCATATAATCCAAAGAGTAAGAATGGTCGTTTCTTCAATGAGTTTATGAAAATATTTCGAAGGGAACTATTCTATAAAAAATTCTCATCATATAATGTTATAATATCATGTAATAATAAGATAAAGAAATAATTATATAAGTATTATGGCTTTAGAGGGTAGCACAAGAACAATATTAGAGGTAAGAAAAACGATTATAAAGGGAAGAAGATAAATAAGTATTTTCCCACATGTGATAATTGTAGAAAGAAACACTAAGGTAATTAATTAAAAGGAAAGAGAGTTTGATACGAGTAAGGATAGAAATTCCACTATTGTTTTGACTAAAATTATAAGAAAAAGGTTTCAAATATACAATTCTTCAACTTTAAAGAGGCGGAACACTATGAAAATCAATATCTCAAGCATCAAAGGAATATACCCCAAAAAAAGTCATGAATCATGATCAAGCTTATGATATTACCACATAAAAAGAGTAATGATTAATGTTATTATGATTGCATTAAATAATTACGCCATTTGATTATTTTATCAATGAAGTACTGATCATAAGAATTATATAATAAATAAGGATTATATTGTAGTACTTATTCTTTAAGGATTTGGAAGCATTAAAGTTTTTATTAAGGTTTTTAAGGAGATCAAATATGTGGTATTTGAAAATAAGAGCCATAGTAATTTTTTGGTGACTGAATGTTAAGTTTATTTTTTCGAAATTGAGAGACTTTTCTGGACTGTGAATTTCAACATATGTATTTTGGATGAGTCTTAAGGTTGGAATGGATTAATTTGAAAATTGGAAATTATTTTTTGAGGTTAAAGTATGATTTATCGGATAATTTGTTATATTTTTTTTGGTTTTATAAAAAAATTATAAGATTAAGGAAAAAATTGGGGACATTATGATTCGTAAAATGTACTTTTGAAATAAAAATTCATCCTGAATATTCATCTACAGGTGTATAAAATAAAGTGATAATATATCAAAGCACAACTAGAGGATTCCATCATGAAATGGAAATAAATAAAGTAAATTTTGTTGAATGATTTATCTATATAGTAAAATAATCCATCAAATTTAGGAAAAGTATTTTAAAACCAAAAATTTTATCCGTTTGCTTTTCTTACTAAGAAATCAATGGTCTTTTAATTGATCATAATATTTATGGTTTTGTGATGGTTAAAATTATAATGAGCATGTTCTATATCAATATTCATTAGTTCTTGATAGTTATATTTCTATACTATTTCTATGTTATCGTATTCCACTAATTATTTCCTATTATAAAGCATAATTTTGTTGTGTCCTCTTAATTTCCCTTTCCCTCTTATTAAAAGAATGTTTTATTAACCCTATTTCTGATGTGGGTTTCCTACAAAGGAATTTTCTGGTATCAAACTTTTATTTTTGAAGTGAAATTTCAAATTTATGGACAAAATTTAATGGAGGTATGAATTTAACACCCCAAAATATTATGGTAAGTTTTCTTTTTTAAATAAATTTAATAGCTTGTGTTGTATGCAACACAAAGTTCAAAGAAACTGTAATCTTATAATAATTGAATGTTATAACCCAAGCATTAAAAAGGATAGAATTTATAGTATTAACCAAATTATGAAATTTATATATTATATATATTTTAACAAATGTTTTTACCATTTAATAGAATATTTTATAGGTATAATAAAATATTTAATTCAATTTTATGCATTAAAATTATATTTTTTAAAAGTAGTTTTACCACGTTTTGATGGAAAACTTGTTTTAAATATAGTTTTTAAAACTTTTAAAACTTTTATTTGAAAAAATAAACTTATTATTTGAAATAAAAATATGAAAAACTTAAATTGTTTTAATTTTTGGTATTATTCTAATAAGTTTCATGTTTTGATGAATAATGATAAAATATTGCATTTTAATTGAAAACCTATTTTTCATTTAAATAATTTATATTGTTAAGTTATATTTTTATTAGTTTTATAATATTGTTAGGTAAAATATAAATAATTTAATCTTGTTCAATTCATTGGAATTAATTTCATCTTGAATTTGGATATAAAAAATTTCAATCTTTTGAATGTTTTTACTTTAGAAACCCATTTTCTCATTCCGTTAACGAGATTAATTTTAAATTAATTTTAGCCTATTATGTGTGTTTAATTTTGAAAAATAGATTAACTATTTGGATTAATATGGTCCAAATTTAGTAAACAGGTCCTTCGTATTTTTGTACAATATGAATAGTAAACTTAGTAATTTAAATTACATGTGTTAATGTTAAATCAACTAATTAAGAGTTAAAAATAATATTATAAATATTCGACAATTACCCTAAAACATGTAATAATTTTATTGGATGATTTATTTTCAACAAAAACCATCCTTGTTATGATTTCATGGCCTCTTGTATATACTTGGATGATTTTAATCCTTTTATAATATTTCATTTTAATATAAGTGAAATATTTCATAGTCATGTTTTTAAAAAGTATTATATTTTTTATATGTGGTTTTTCAGAAGATATATTCAAATATAAATAATAATTTGAAATATAAAATATTTATATTAATCATGATATTTATTTTTAATTTTTAGGAAATAAATAATTAACATAAAGGATAGTATAATGATGATGCAATAATTGTTTAATTAATTGAAATATAAAATAAATGATATTAAAAATATTAAAATAAAAATAATTTTACATAAATAATGTCATGTAATTTTTTTAGATAACCTATACATATTAGGGATGTACTAAAAATTTTTATTAAAGTTATATTATTCATCGATATTTTTTAAAAGTCAAACTAATGAATAGTGTAAAAATTGATATTAATGATATTTCAAAATAAATAATATTTTATTAAATGATATAAATTTTATAAAAATATAAAATTCATCCAAAATATTTTTATAAGGTTTAAAATGTTATCAATGATCTATTTATGGTTCGTTTGGCATTTTATAGTTACTATATTAACCCTTAAATAGTAAAAATACAAGTTGTTATGGTAAGAGTTAAAAAGTTTAACTAAGGGTTAAATCCAAATGATAAGGTTAATACTATCACCTAAAATTCTTTAAAAATTATTTTTATGAGATTAGTTAGACACATAATCATATTATATTTGACATAACTCACTTTGGAGCCATTTTTAGTTGAAAATTAATTTATATTAATTTAATATTTTGAAATTTTCCAAAAGTTCCCATCACCTCAATTATAAAAGGGAACCTAATCCATCACTTATTCACCCAAATTTTATGATATATCTCAACCAAAACATACCCATTTATCCTCCAAAAATACTTACATAATTTTTGGAGGTCTTGATCTTCCAAAAAGACCAACTTTAGATCCCTTAAGAAGAGATCTAAAGGAAGTCCATCGAAGAAGTGGCAATTGTTTTACCAACTCATTCAAGTTAATTTCTTATTATAATTCATCTTCATGTGTTTTTTACATAATAAAGTAATAAATATAGTATCATATATATTCTTATATTTTTTTTATGATTATTGGACAACCATATTCCACCTTTTATCCATCCAACAAAAAATGAAAGCACTGTGCGTGCATACGTACGACTTACCGTCTCCAAGCTGTGGTGTAATTTATTTCCTAAACACTTTAATTGGATAGTTTTAATGATGGATATAGTGAATATAAATAATAAATACTTTGTGATATTAATTATTTATAAATAATATACAATCTAATTCGTTATCCTTTCACCCTTAAGGGAATGATACCGCCGCTCGTGCGTACGTATGACCTATAGTCTCTACAACATGATGTGATTCATTTTCCATGATAAGAATACAATAATGGTTATAAAAATTTATATAATGATTAGATATAATACATATAAAGTAAATATCATCCTTTAGATTAAATAAATATATCCTATGCATAAGAAATATGAGTTACATGACAAAATATGCATAGGGAAATGAAGCTGTTAACACCTGAAACATGGGTAATAACAAAATATTTGTAACATAATGATATAAGAAAATTACATGTGATATCATAAATATGTATATATTTTTGTTATAAATTAATAACATGATTTAAATCATTATATAGGAGGTTGAATCATATTTAACTAAAGGAATTTACAAGGTAATGGTTATTTCAAATTCTCATTATTATTATAAATTGTTTATGTTGAAGTCTCTATTGGGGAACATTATTTTTCAATGTCCATGTTTTATAAAAATGTTTTCAAAATGGTTTTTACTATTATCCAAAAAATTTATAAAATCTTTTTACCCTGGTTTGAATTTTTATAAAATGGTTTGAAAGGAATATTTTTTTTTCATTTTCTAAATGAGGCACTTTATGATTTTTTTGACAAAAATATGAAAGGAATGTTTTTTAAACATACATGACATGAGTTGTGTTTTAAAACATAATTAATCCTTAATGTCTTTATTATTTCTTTACAATTTTACAAGATTCTTTTCAATTAAAATGTTTTCTTTTAAATTTTTTGGTCTTTTAAGTAAACGATTTCAAAGTAAAAAGGGTTATTTCTCTAATTCATTTAATGATTTTATTAGAGTATTTTAATCTATGTAAACATCCTTAGTTGTATCCTATGCTTGATTGAGGTTGATATATTATGACACCATATACCATATTTTATTGAAGGTTTTATGATCATTTTGACTATTAATGTGCAATTTTGATACCATTCATGGTTTATGGATAAAGTATTCACTTTTCGTATGCTAGAGTTTATATATTGTTTAGGTTTCAACATTTCATATAAGGAATGAATAAGACATAGTAAGTGATATTAGGGGCCCATTATATTCCCTCTATGTATTGGTAGGTATCATGAGACAAACTAGTTTGGGTATTGGATGAGGCCTTACCTATTTTGTATGGTGTCTTGGCTGAAGCCTTGACAGTGTGTTTATGATGTACAGAATTATGAATTACATCATTATGAGGTTATTTATTGATATTACATGTGATTATTTAATTAATATAATATCTGTGTGATTATTTATATAGAATTATTTTATTTTCATTGATTCTTTCCATATTATGCTCAGGATTATGTTTAAATGGCTTGTATTTTAGTTAGACACCTTGCCTTATTATTTATTCTTTTTTATTAATAATAGAATCTATTGTATACTTACCATTACTAAGCATAGAAGATCACCCATTTATTATGTTTTATTTTTCCTAGGATGCCAAGATGTATATTATGACTGGTATGTAGTGTTAGGATAGGAGAATAATGGTGTTATCAAATTATTCTCTATGTTGTATTTTAAATTTTAAATTGTAATGTAAGATTTATGTATTTAATCAAGTTTCTGAAACTACTAAATTGATTAGTACTTTGGGATTCAAATCTTGTATCTGTTCCAATGTAATAAAGTGAGGCACCGTCTCTAAGATACTAGGGTTGGAGTCTTTAGAACTTTGACCCTGATGATGTAATTCTTATAGGGATTTGACCCAAATTTTTTTAACTATACCCTAGTTATAAAGTGGTGGTTATCATTGTCATACGACATTATACAAGATATTATATCATGGTTTTGAATTAGGTTATTTTACTTTGGTTATATGGTTGTGGTTTGCATGGTTTTGAGTCATTGTTATAGTTATTCTGTCATTGATCTGAAGCAAGTTGTTATTTAATTTTATTAATTGTTGGGTTGATTAATACACCAATTTATCCCTTTATTGTGTACACTAATTATCATACTAGTTAGTTTATACATGGTGGTGTCAGCCTTTTATGTTTTACTCAAACCCTACTCAGGCCTCCATTTGGTACCCGAGATGACATGTGGATGCTGTTTTTTATAAGGGAAAATGACCTTGATGTTGATTACTTGTTTTCTAGATGAGCTAGAGTTTGGATTTTGGATAGATGTGGTGTTAGGGACTAGATAATTTTGATTCTATATCTATGTTTGGTAGTATTTTTCTTATATTTCTCCTAACACGATATTTAATTACATTTAAGAATGTCATTACAATATTCCTTTATTATTTTTTGGATTATGTAGTTGGATTTTAATGTTATCTTACGCTATGTCTATAATTTGATTCATTTTGTTTACATGGTTTATTTATTCTGATATGACACTTCATACCTAGGGGGTATAGTCTCCCCATTGTAAATTTCACATCCCCACTACTACTCAGTAGCCTCTAGAATATGGAGAGGCACACTTGAGGTCTTTTAACCACGGACTTTTGGCCACGTGAGAGAGTGCCAGATCGAGGGACATTACAATGTGGTATCAGAGAAGGTTTTATTTTCTTTTGATTTACTATTTGGGAAAGTTAGAAAGGAGAATAGAATGTGTCAGGACTTGGTAATGATCTTGTTCATGGGAGTAGCTAACCCATGTATTGGTGAAAATCCAAGCGCCCATTAATGGGATTGTTGTTTATGATGTGCGCTTGTTACAGTTGATGTTATTTCACCTTGGGGGGTTCACATTTTGTGTGATGTTGTTGTTTCATGGTGATATTGTTTCTTGAGATTTGTACTTGAGGATTGATATGGGGCGAGACAAGAATGTATGCATCATAATAGGCATATAGGGATATATTGACATGCATTGTTCATGATAGGGGCATATCTGTTTTTTCATTTGAAATATAATTTCCTATTGAAATATGAAATCATATATCTATTTCCCTGGATAAAGGAAAACAATTGACATGTTAGGATAAAAGACTTGTAAGACATGTTTGGAGAGACTTGGATTCATTATTTCTTTGTTGAATTCACCTTTTGAGGATGAACTTGTTGTTATCCAATTCTCTAAGGTGTTCATTTTTCATGTAGAGAAAATTCCTCTCCACCTCTTTGACTTGAGAGTCAAGAGAGTGGAAATAAATATGATCCTAATGGAGCTGAACCATAGCTTCTCGTAGTTCCTTAAGAGCACATGGATATTCATCTTTGAAACAACTTCCTGAGGGTTATGTGATCCATGGAAATGGAGACTGTTTGTACCATTCCTTTGATGTATGATCGGAAAAAAAGAGTTTGAACTACATCATCTACCTATATTTACTAGAGAAGGAGGACCCCAAGCAACTAAGTTCTTTATCGAGTCAGTTCAGGAAATCTTTAAGCTCCCAAGACACCCATATATAGGAGGGTAAATCTTGATGCATATATGATTCATTGAAATTCCATGTTTCGGTGGGATATTCTAGAGGAAGCTGGGTAGTAGGATGAGCTATTATGAAAGGAAATTGAGATGAAGTTCCTAATCCATTTCTATCATGAAATGTTAAGGGATGAAAAAGATCACGAGTTCATGCACCTGATAAAGGAGGGAATGTCAGTGTAGGACTATGATGGATGCTTCATTGACCTATAGTGCTTTACACCATCCTTGGAAGCCGAGGAGGTCTCCAGTGAAAAACATTTTTAGGAAAATATTCACTATGAGATCAGGTCAGATGTAAACATTTTCCATTTAAGCAGCATCAAGGATGTGATGAACTAGAAACTCATCATAAAAGGTAATCTAAGAGAGGCCCCAATTAGCGGCCATACTATTTCAATAGGGAAATCGTGGTGCTCTTCTTTGAGTGGGAAGAAATTCCACTATGATAGTTTTTTTCAAGGTAGTAGGGGTAGAGTAGCTAATGCATTGAATATCCATCTTAGGTCCATGTACCATTCTAGTGATATTAGTGTGACATGTTTGGACACAATAGCCTAAAGTGTCCTTAACCCATAGTTGGATTTCGAATATGTGAAAGACTGGGTTATCTAAAGAGGCTCTGTGTGAACTTTCCATAAGAGAAAAGTGACAAAGGATCACAGCTGGCATCTGAGTAGGAATGGGATCAACTACTCCTCAACGGTTTGGTAGTTATGGTTCTACTAGATGTTCAAGATAAGGCATGTGTCATGATACACCAATGTTTGAGAGAAAGTACTAGGAAAGGGAAATAACATAGGGTAGCTTGACTGGAGGCTAAAGAAGTGGGATGAGTCATCTACAAGTTATGTATACTACTCTGACTATTGTGGATGATGGACCCTCTATCGACAGAGGTATGATTCTTTTATAATTTACTTTATCTTTAGTTTTTATGATACAGGAGAATCACATTCTTTTCTATCTGCACGTTTTGAAAATAGTTCAGGCTCAGATGTGGAAATATTGGACGATTAGTTTACCATTGAAACACCATTGGGGGTAACATTAGAGAATATAAAACATTGAAAGGTATGTTCTCTATAGATTGGTGGTTATTGTTTAATTTTGGGAACCATTTATGAAAGAAATTATAGGATTTGTCTTGATTCTTAGGTTGGATTGTTTAGTTCTATTCAAGGATCATATCGACTATTACAAGAGGAGAGTTAACTTATTATATCTAGAAGGAGGTAGTTATTCACACTAGGGTGAGTGGGATCTCTAGGAAGTTCATGTGGGACCAATTCAGTATTGATTGGATTGTATCATGGATCAGATATTAGGTCTTGATCTAGATTTTTGTATATTGAAACATGATTCTTTTCCTCTAGCAATATATTTTTTTGGGATGTCTTTATTGATAGGTTCTATAGCTTACCTCCCAAGAGAGAGACCAAGTTCAATGTCGAGTTGGTGCTGGGAGTAGATCCAGTTTCTATCCTGCCTTACAGAATGGAATCAACACAGCTTTAGGAGTTAAAATTATAGTTGAAAGATTTAGAATCTAAAGGATTAATATAACATAGTACATATCCTTGGGGTTCTCTGGTTCTCTTCTCCAAGAAGGCTGATTGGTCATTGAGCTTATGAGTGGATTATCCGAGATTTAACCTGATGAAGGTCAAGAAACAATATCCTCTTCCACACATTGATGATATTTTTGATTAATTGAGAGGTGATATGATCTTTTCCCAGACTGATTTGAGATCAGGTTAGCACCGGTTAAGGGTGCTCCCATGATACATACCTTGAACTACATTTTAAAGTAGGTATGGATTGTATGAATTTGTGGTGATTCTATTTGGACTGACTAATGAACCATTAATATTCATGGAATTAATGAATAAAATCTTCCATCCCTTTCTAGATCAGTTTGTGGTGGTTTTTTGTTGATTATATCTCAGTGAACTCATATTCTGTATACAATCATTCCAAACATCTTGAAATTATCCTAAGTACATTGAGATAGAAATAAATTTATTCCAAGCTAACCAAATGTGTTTTCTTGATTAATAAAGTGAACTTCTTGTGTCGTGTCATCTCAGAGACATGAGTGTTAGTGGGCCTAGAGAAAGTCACAACTATGGTATCTTGGGAACAACCCAATAATTTCTTTGAAATTTTAAGCTTTATGTGTTTATTAGTTTATCATCACCAATTTATCCATGATTTCTCCAATTTGGAGGCCTCAATGTTCAGGATAACCAAGATAGGGGTGAAGTTTTTTTGTTTTGATGCTTGTGGGTGATATTTTGAAGTGTTTAAAGGTAGGTTGAACTCAACACCTATCTTCACTTTACCTATTCTTGGTAATGCATATACCATGTACGATGACACATCTAGTGTTTGGCTCGGAGCAGTTCTAATGCAGGAGGATCAAGTGGTTGCTTATAGAATCAAGTGGATGAGACAACATGAGAGGAATTATCCTACTCATGTCCTAGAGTTAGAAAAGGTGGTACATGCCCTGAGATATCGGAGACACTATCTTAGGGGTAATAGGTTTGTGGTATACAAATATCAAAAGAGACTTAGTTAAGTCTTTTCTCAATGTGACCTGAACCTTTAGAAGAGGAGGTGTGTCGAGTATCTATAGTATTTCAACGTTGAATTGGATTATAAATCAGGTAAGGTAAATTTCATTATTGAAACTTTGATATAAAAGACACAGAAAGATGCAGTATTTAAGTATTACAATGAGTGGTGGATATTGGACCTCTTTTTAGACATGTATATAGATGTTTAAGAGTCTTTGGGAAAGATATATTTGAATTTAAAATTTATTATACCTATTCTTTGGGACCAGATTAAGATTAATCAGTTTTCTGATCTAGAGGGCTCAGTTATGAGTGACTAATTATATGGTGGGGAGAATCCATCAGGATGGTCTCTCAAAAGTAGATTTTTTTTGTGACCGAGTATGGGTTACTACAAGCCTACGTGAGGAGCCGATGAGGGAGTTTCATGATTCTATATGTTAGGTTCATTTGGGTTTTACAAAGATGTATCATTATCTCCATAGATAATATTGGTGGTTATGAATGAAGAAGGAGGTGGCAAGCTTCCGGGCGAGATGCTTTACTTTTTAGTAGGTGAAATCCATGCATCAGAGGACAACTTGGATTTGGTATCCTTTTACCATTCCAAATATGAAATGGGATGATGTTATAATGGATTTTGTGAAAGGATTACCCAGGAAAACCCATAAGAATGACACCGTATGGGTTTTTTTGGATCAACTGACTAAGGTATACCACTTCTTTCCTATCAGGGGAACCATCACAGTTGATGATCTATGTAGTCTTTACATACATGAGGTGGGTTGATTTCATGGTGTTCCAAGGAGTATCATTTCATATAGATATCCTCATTTCACATTGCAATTATAGAGGGGTATTTAGAAGGCTATGAGATTGTGAGTTCTTTTAAGCACAACCTATCATCCATAGAATAATGGTCAAAATAAATAGAACTTTCAGGTTCTAGAGGATATGATACAAGTCTATGTTTTGGATTTTAGTGGTTCATGGGAGTAACATATGACAGTCATGGAGTTTTCATATAGTAATAGCTTCCATGAATTGTTCTAAATAACACCTTTAGAGGATTTTTATAGAGTATCATTCAATTATACTCTTTTTTTGGTTAGAGGTAGGTGAGTTAGGACTTGTTGGGCCTAGTATCATGTAGGAGACATCTGAGTCGATCCAGTTGACCTGATAATGGTTGGAGATAGTGTAGAGAAGGAAGAAATAATATTCTAACCATTGTAGAAAACCTTTGGAATTCGAGGTTAGTTATCATTTTTTTACTTCATGTGTCACCTAGGTTGGGAAAACACTATATATCTAAATAGGGAAATCTAGAACACATGTTTGTCAGGCTGTTTGAGATAGTGGTAATGGTCGGTCTAGTGGTGTACCATTTAGCTCTTCCAAAATGCTACAATTCCATGCATGACATGTTCCATGAGTTTCATCTACAGAGATATCATCTAGACCCTTCCCACTTGATAGTTATTTCATAATTTTAGCTTTATTTTGATGATCCCTTTGAGGATAATATGATACCGGTTGTGGATTTTAGTGAGAAATATCTTCATGGTATGACTATACCTTTAGTTTGAGTTAAATAAAAGAATTGTAAAGTTCAATAGGAGACCTGAGAGAGGTAGTTTGATATGTGAACAAAGTGGGCATAACTATTCACTAAGACCTCATAATGATACTTTGAGGATATCATAGATGATCTATTATAAGGTGGGGAGGTTATAAGATCCTTTATTTTTTAGGTACGTCTCTCTTTGAGTTTTTATTTTCAGACATGGTGCCTGATTCTTGTTCAGAGATGGATATTCTTTGTTGGGGAAGATGAACTAAAGTTTTGTGGATGTATTCTTGTTTTAATTAATGGAATATAGGTAAATTGTTTTAGTGTTAACATGGGTTATTGATAAGATAAGAATCTTTAAAGGAGCTTCGAGTTGTTTTAAGGTAAAATGGGATGAAAAAACATCTCGAGAACATTTATACACCATGTAAAGGGATTATAGGTCATGTAATTGTTCAGTTGTCTTAATAAAATAAATCTGAGGTGATGGGGTTTTTAGTGTATTCCATTAAAAAGATTTACATGATGTGTAACTATATTACATGATGTGTAATTCCCTGACTTGGTTTTTTTAAACATGTTGTGCGGATGATTTTAATTTTATTCCACAATAGTTCTTCTCCTCTAAATCTAGGTAAACACTCTAGGTGATTTTAGAGTGCCAACTTCCCTTTCGAACATCCTTTTCATGTATGAAATCCCTAGTAAGTGGTTTTTGTCTTGTTTTACCTTCTCTCATTTCTTTCTCCAACCATTTCATAAAATCCTTAGACCTTATGAGTTGTTGGTTTTGATTTTAATCATTTTTGATGTAAGAACCTCTTTGAATTCATCTGCACCTTCCTTATAATGGGGTTTTTCCATTCGAACCATTTCTTTCTTCCTTTGTTATTCTAGGGAGTCTATGTATTAACCATATGGTTTTATTATTTACAATTATATGAAATATTGTGATAGTGCCAACATAACATGCACATGAGTCAATTATATAATTATTGGGATCAATTCTTGATGTTTGTTGTTTTCAAATGGATTCTGACCTAGCTTATGGAACCTATTGGGTGAGAAAACCATGAACATAATTGATTTGGACAATGGATTAAAGTGTGTTTAGAATGACATGTAACCATAGGTGATTTCTTTTTATAGAATCCCTAAAGTGTGTATTATTTCTTATTGATATAAATTTTAATCAATTTTGATATAAATTCAAGCGGTATTTGAAATATAAATTGTAATTCCCATAATTAACCATTAAGATATATGATGGTATATTGGGATATCCATGATATATGATAGGACTAGTGTTCTATGAGGAAATAATTATATATCAAGATCTACTTTGGAACTTGCACACTTATATGATTTAATACAGATATTAAGCAGGCTCGACCCAACCCCACACTGCAATGCTTATAGAGAGCATACTATGCTTAGTGCCATGTTGTAAAGCTCATAAGGATTTGACCTAGATGCTGTAATGCTTATAGGTATTTGACCAGGATTGTTGTGACTATAACATGGCTATATGATGGTTTTTTGAATGGTATTAAGACATACTCAAAGATATTATGGCATGGCGGTGAAGGAGGTTATTTTACCTTTGTTATATTTTTGTGGTTGGTGTGGTCACAAGACATGCTCACAGTCATTCTGGAAAAGAGGCGAGGACGGTTGTGATATTTTATTAAATGTTGAACTAATTAAAACAATTTTTAACACTTTATTTCATAAAATTCCTCTCATAATGGTTAGTTTAGATACACTGGTGTCAACCTACTAATTTTTACTCACACCCTATTCGGGTTTCCAATTGGTACCTTAGCAGATTATGTGGATGCAAGTTCGGACAAGGGAAAATGGCATTGCTGTTGATTGCTAGTTTGCTGGATGGGATGGATTTTGGATTTGGGACCAACACATGTGATATAATTTAGGAATTTTTACTCTTTATTTGATTCTACTATTATTTTACTTGTATTGTTCCTTGTATTGAATTTAGTTACATTCCAGCACATCATTAAATTATTCCTTTATTATTTGTTGGATTATGTAGTTTGCTTTTATTATTGTTTTTTTCTATTTCTATAATTTGATTTCTTTTGTTTATATGGTTTATTTCTTCTTCTATGACACTTAATACATAAGGGTATAGTTTCCCCACTATAAATTTTAAACCCCCACTTCATTTTGGTTGCCTCTGGCATATGGGGAGGTGCACTTGAAGTCTTGAAACCAACCATTTTTGTCCATGTGATAGTGTTTCGAATCGGTGGATGTTACATTTATCTTCTTATGTGCTATCAAAGGGAAATAAAATTGACTTATAGGGAGTTTTTGCATTGATATCTACTTAAATTTTGGGGGAGTAATCTCTTAATATGAGTATTCTTTTAGATAGAGTTATTAAAAGGTGTAATCTGTGAATTTAGTACTATGTATGTGTAAACTATTCTAATAGTTTTTTTAAGTGCATGTATGAATTTGTGTATTATAGATTCCATAGTTTTTTTTCATTTTGTGGGTATATTTTATCTGATGTTGATGTATTGATTTAATATTAAGTGTTACATTGTCAAATAAACTTTTCAAGTGGTTTAATTTCATATTTTTTAATCAAGAGTGTTATATTTAAAGAATTCATGAATATAAATTAAACTTTTTTTTGGAAAACATGACATTATTATTCAATGTTCTTGTTTTTTTATCGATTTTTATCAATTAAACATAGAATTATTAAATTATGATTCATTAAGAACTTTGTTTTTGAGTTTGAATGTGATTTTTGTTCATTAGTTCCTAAAAAATAAAAATCGGCTGATTTTTAAGACTAAGAACTATTTGGATGTTGTTGATCATTTGGGGATATTGATGATGAATTAAGTTGAATCAAGAAGTTCTCTGTAGAATATATAAGTTATCTAGAGAAAAAATTGGTAGTTGTTTTAAGGGGATATTTTTTATAGTGTTATATTTTGTTTTCAATTCGTAAATAATATTAAAACTCATATAAAATAAATGTTAATGTGTGAAGTGAAGAATTTATGAATGTTTAGATCAAGTCTAGAGTATTTCTGTAGAAATCTAGATTTTTTTTTGGAGTTTAATAGATTTTAAATAATATTTTGACAATGTCATGAGACTCATTGAGTAGTTATGATTCATTTTTTGACTTTGCAAATGGGTTATTTTTTAATCCACATATGATCCATTTTGAAACTTATGTACGAGTCGTATTGATCTAAATATGTGTGATTTAATGCTATGTATGAGTTATTTAAAGTTATATATGAGTCATTCAGGAGAACCATATAATTAAATTTTATTCTATTAATTGATACCTACATATATTTCATGGGAATATGCATGTGATTCATTCCTTAAAGAAATTAAAGAATTCCAAACTGAAAAGTTTAACTTTTTTAGAATTTATATATTCTAAATAAATATAAATAGGATGATTATAAATATTTTAGATCTAGTTTTTAAAATAAAAAACTAGTATTTTTTATTTAGGAAATGATAAAAGAGGTTTTAACTATTAATAGAGAGTTGATACGAAGTAAGAAGAAGAAATTATTATTATAACTGCTCAGTTGTGCTACACCCAGAGTCGTGAACTAGAACCAAGTTTGAAAAGATGAATAATTTAGAAGAAGGAAAATAAGTTTTAAATCTATTAAGAAGAAGTGATTCATTTGATTTTCATTTTCAAATTCAAACTCAAACAAGTTCTGCTACTGCCGCATATGAAATAAAAAGGAATAAGGTTTGGAATGTATGTTGGGGGAAATGATTGGATTGTTGTGTACTGTGTCAAAAAAACATCTTGTAGTAGATAAGGTTTGAATAATCAAGAGTGAATTATTATAATGGCCAAATAGTTCACTATATATTATCCTTAAATAAATATGTTAATATTATGTTTGATATGAAAATAAAAACTAAAATAAAACCATGACAAATTAAAATAAAATTTGACTGTTATAATATATCTGTTAAATTAACTGGTATAAAAGAAAGTAACCATATTACAAAATCTAGAAAGGAAAGAAATAACATTAAGTAGTGGAATTCTACCGTATGAATCATGTTTATCCAAACTTGGGAAAGAGGTAAATTTTATATGGTTTTCTCTGGTTTAATCCCAAACCCAAATCAAATAATTATAGTTTGAGTGAAATCATATGTGAGAGAAATTCAAGCTTGTAAAAATTTCCACAAGATCTATGATAGTAGAATCACCACCCTCGACTTCCACTATAACTTATCAGACTCTTTGTACATATGATTAGATCATAATGGGTTAAATGAGAATAAATTACCACCATATAAACAGGTACTAAAATGTTTATATGTATAGATATATCGATATTTTTTTGTACTTTTTAAAAGGTTGTTTTATGATTAAAAATATATTTTACATAAGTTTTCATTTCATTTAGTACATAATGATTATATACTAATAAATTATATTGATAATATGAATAATATATTACTAATAAATTATTTAGTAAGTGATTGGAAATAAGAATATATAATTGTTAACATTTTTGAAAGCTATTTTTGAATACGAACAATTTCAACTATATTTTGAGATTTTATTTAAATATTAAACTGTCAAATTTTATAAATTTAATTTGGAAAAATTAACATCATTTTTGGATTAATAATAAAAATATAATCTTATGGTGAGTTTTTGGGATTTTTTAAAAAAATAATGTTTTTAGGTGAAAATACTATTTTTACAAATAAAATGAATGTTATGACATTATTAGTATATAATTATGAATTATAAATTCATTAAACATTTTTCTAAGAATGAATATTTATTTAATATGTGGATTTATAATTTTTTAAATGTTATTTTGAATTTACTAGCCTATATTTTATATTTTAGAATATAAATAATATTTTCTCGAAAATTGTTTTTAATATATTCTACATTTTTATTTTAAAATTAGTTTTTATTACTTTCCTAACTGTAATAAATTTAATTGGAATTTAATTATATAATTAGTGGTTCTAAGTTATCTAATAAGGACTAGTTTATTTTTAGGGCATAAAGGACAAGTTTCCTTAGGTAAAAACTAGTTACCATGGAAAAAGATAAATGGGAAAAGTTAAGAATTTAAGAGTAAAATACCTAAAACATGTTTAAATCTTGTGAGTGACTGATTAGTTGAGGTATTTATTAAAATTATATCACTACCATCATTTATTTATAAATTTTAGAGTCACTTTCGTAAATAGTGACTTCCCATTATTGAAAACATAGGGGCATTTAAAAAAATTCCATCACTTTTCACTTATTACCGGACAATTCTATCCTCAGTTAACCTATCTCCAAAACCCCATATGTGTGGCCCAATATCTACCCTAAAATCTATTTAACACTCCTATCATCACTGGTCTATGGTGTCCATGTTCGGCTAGGATTGATTTCTCTTGGCCATTTTTCTGAATTTCATGAGTTCTTGGGGCCTTTATCATATAGATGAAGTGTTTTCTATCTCAAGGAATGCATTATATATCCACTACTTCTACTAGGGTTATTTTGTTCATGCATGGTCTAGGGTGGATAAAATATTTGGATAATTAAAGTTTTCTTCATTCTTGTGGTCCTCAGATGTGCACTATGTTAAGAATTCTAGTTCGACAACAGTTTGGGAAAGGCTCCCTTGTCTTCCCTTTCCGTTTCACAACCCTTAAATCCTTAGTAGTGTGGGAGACACTCTTGGAGGATTTCTTTGCATAGAAGAGAAGATATGAAGATTTAAAACCTCTTCGTCAGCTTTCATCTATGTATAAGTGGATCTCTCGGCCCCTTTACCATACCAAGTTCTCATTCGGGACATCGACCATCTCTATTAGTAGAAACATATTATTTTCCATTCCCCGTTGAGATTATATGAGGTATGAAATCTTCATAATCACTATTTGGATATATATAGGTGAATTTATTTGATTGAGGAAAAAATATCCTTAGGAGAAGACTTTCATGGTGAGATTCTATCTAAGGTGAATGGTCGTGATCCTTCCACTTTGGGCATAGCTGTTCCAATTTTTATTTTCATTCTTATTGTGCTGGGATATATTTTTCTCATGTGGAGGGTTCCCCTTATTCTCATATTTAAGAAACCTTCCCCATTTATATAGAGAATCAGATCCTTGAATGAGAGATATCAATCCCAATTCTCGACTCAATGAGGAATGGAGTAGAGGTTTCCTACTCTAAATACTAATTGGTTCTGATGATAGTCAGAGATAATGATTCTTATCACCATGCCTCATCTCTTGCGGTGTCATTATAATGAATACCTAAAAAATATCTCTTAGAAATTGAGGCTCTATTATAAGTGAGATAGGTTATCATGGATATTTTTTATTATTTTTGTGAAGTCTTTTAAAAAATTCTGATAACATATTCTATTATATTTTTGTTCTCACCCAACTGGTTTGTGATTCTTGAGATAATAGAAAAAGAATAGGATGGTTCTTATAACATAATTTTAGGGAATGATGATCACATGAAGTGCTGATCGACCCCATTTATTAGAGAGTGGGTGACTCTTTATGAGGCCAAAGAGGCCATCAAACTCTCAAATTTAGTTATCTCCTCTTTCAAATTGCATGTCCAGGAGGATATCCCTCCTTCTTTTTAATGATTAACATTATTTTAAAGAACACCAAGGGAATATCAGCCTAGGATAAGTCTTATTTAATCTCATCCAATATAATAAAACAGAAGGAATACATTGTGGCTATCAAATAGAGAAAAAATAAAGAGGATATTATTATATATTTTCTAATAAAAATTATCTTTTCTAAATCAATGCATGGGATCCCTACTAACAATAATATTTTTTTTATTTTTGAGTCATAACATTACTATTGAGAATTTGAAGGTCTTATCTCAATATATAACTGAAAATGTGTTTTCTAGTGGTTCAAATTTTTTATTTGCATTTGTGTATCAAAATTTTTATATACATGAGAGGATAACATTATGGGATTAGTTATCAGCATTCAAAATGGGAAACCTACCTTAGTATGTGTGTTGGGATTTTAACTTTATCATAAATGTGTCGAAGAAGAAATGTAAAGAAGTGTCCTATTTAAGATTAATGATTAAACTCAAGGAGTTTCTAGAAACCAATGACCTAATAAATATGATATTTTTTTGGGATCCATTTACATGGTGAAATAATAAAAAAGGGAGCGATATAATTTGGGATAGGAATGATTAAAAAATATTATACCTCCAAGGAGTCGACTCATACTATCATACTAAGATTAAATATATACATCACATCCTTTTGGATCACTACCTGATCTTGATTATACTCAAAATAGAAGACATAAGGTTTTTATGTTTCTGTTTCTTGGATAGATTGACATGGTCTGAATGTTTTTTAGTAGATTGTGAAGGGCATGTGGGATCAACCTATCAGTGGTAATGCATGGACTAGACTCAACAATATAATATATAGGTTAGGAGAACAAATTAAAGAGTGTAATTGTAACAGATACAAAAATGACACTCTATTTAGATAATTAAAGAAAAACATCAGTGCTTTATAAATAAGGATTTAGGAAAGGTGGGGCAATGAAGTGTTTTCTATAATGGCTGGTAAAAAAAATCATGACTGGAAAACTTTTGAAAATTGAAAGGAAAGGGATAATTATAGGATGATCTAACTTAAGGAGAGAGAGAGAAATACTGACTTTTTTCACGTCATTATGAAATAGAGGAGGGTTACTTGGGAAATCAAAATTATTAGTGAAGATGGATCTTTTACTGGGGACTTGTAGGTGGCTAGAAATATTGAAGAGATATAATTTGAGAATATTTATGTGGGACTGATGAGACCAGGTGATAAAATAATTTTGAGGGATGGAAGAGATGTCAACCTCTTAAATAAAATTCCAAGGAAGGTGGTTGATCATGATAATAAAGAGATGTATTATATTGTAGATGAAAAGGAGATCAAGGGGGACACATTTGACCTAAATAATGAATGTTATCCCAAATCTGATGGTTTCCAAGGGAAGTTTTACCTTTTTTAAGGGTTGTTATTAAAATGAAGGACATTTAAGCAATACATGCTTTTTTGAGGAGCTGTAACCAGAGATATAAATGATTCTAAATTGGTTCTAATACTAAAAGTGTGGGATCCAACTACATTGAGTCAGCACATACCTATTTTTTTATGAAAATTCTCATACAAGATTCTCACTTGCATCATTAGAAAAAGGCATAACCATGTACTCCATTAGATAATTTCTGATAAAAAACACATATTTATGAAAGGGAGATATATTCAAGGGGTGATCTGAATAGTGATGGATATAGTGACATACATCAACAGGAAGAGCCTCAGGTCTAGTATGATGATCAAGGTTGATATGGAAAAGGTGTTTGATCACATGGAATGGATTTATATATTTTAAGTTAATGGAGAAGTTTGGAATTGGGGAATTGTCTTCAGATCTGGTCTTCATATTCTTTGGGTGCACTTAAATCTATGTATCACTTATAGGGAGTTGTTTTTTTCCATCAAATCATTTTGAGGTCTGAGGTAGGGGGATCCATTATCGTCCAACCCTTTTATTCTTGGGAAATATGCCCTCAAAATCTATATTAAGAATGACATTATAGGAGTGTCCATACAATCTTTAAGGAATAAATATGACATGGATCTGGTGTCTCATCTGATGTTTGAAGATGAAACCTTAATCTTTTTTAATTGAAGAAGATAATCAATAGATGGTTTCAATAAAATGGTTAAATATTAATGCTACTGGAGTGAAAAATGAATAAACTACAGAAAGAGTAGTCTGTATCTCCAAAAATCCATCTAAACTTATTGTAAAATAATCATACAAGATTAATTATGCATACAAAAAAAATCATCAAGATTGTGTCTTTAGGAGCCCTCACATTAGATGATAGGATTAAAAATTGATTCTTGAAAACCAAATCAGTCAAATAATGACACACATTTTCAACTTAAAAAAGAATATTCTCACTTTTGGTGGAAGGATCATGATGGAGAACAATTTACTAACATCCATGCCTATGAATGTGTTCTATATTATCATGCCACCAAAGGGTATCATAAATAGTAACAAAAAAGTCATCAATTCTTTTATTTGGGACAACAATAATGAGGGTACGTTTCACTAGTGAAACCAATTTCGGAGGGTGGGATCAACCTAAGGATCATGTCAAATTCCATGACAACCCTACAAACCAAAATGTTATAGGATATTATCAAGGTGAAGTACCTATAATATAGATTCATGGAGGGAAAATATGTGGAGGATTGGAGACATTGTGAGCAGATATTGGGAAAGCTTTCATTTCTGGAGTGGGGCATGAGAAACCATCTAGAACTATTGAAGGATAAGGTGAAATTGGTGGTGGGATGAGGTGACATACAGTACTAGAAAGATAACTAGGATGAAAAAATAATCTTCTTTATAAGATTCCCTATACAAAAGATCACTTTAAGGCTAGTTATCTCACACCCAATGTCCATTTCATCCATACTTGTGCTCATGCTCAGACTGTGGGATATTCATGATTTTCTTAGCATCTCATTTTAGGGGACATAGATACATGTACTCAAGATCAGACTCTGTGGAGTGGTGTTTCCTATAGTTTGTTGGTTGATTTGAGACATGAGGAACAAAATTCATGAAGGAAATAACACTTCATAATATCTACTAAATATTCAAGTGTTGTCACTTGTAACACCCCTAGATTTTGTGAAATATATATATTTTAATTAATTTAAGCTTTTTGATATTCTTAATTTCACAAAACACTGAGAATAGCTTGTATTATCATAAATCACCAAGTCATTATATTTTTTACACAATATCAAACCAATCTTGCACTACACGCAACACTTAAATTTTCTTACGATACAAGAAACACTATGTTTGGATTATGTTATAAAAAATACTGAGTTCCTTCAATAACTTTCATGAAAATAATGATCTAGTTTTACCAAATTATAATGTATTATTAATATTATTATTAAAATATTATTATAGTTTTCATTTAGCCATTGGAATGGAAGTTATGAATAAATTAACTAAATTATGAAAATATAGTTTACACATGTCTATAAGAAGAATTATTTGGGTACCAATTAACTACAAATGAAAATAAAACCCCATCTAAAATATAGGAAATCTTTTGCTGGAAAAATATATTTAGGAATTCAAACTGGTTTTACATTAATAAATAAATTAAACCAATTTTGATAAATGATTTTAATGATATATATATATATATATTATATTTAGTCAAATATTTAACATTCATCTTATATAGAAAAATATGGTTCTTTTTTAGATTTATAATAACATTATATTTATTATACATTAGGTTTGAACAAGTACAATGAGATCCAATACTTAAGGTAATGGTTTTCTCATCTAAATTTTATTTTTGTGAGATATATGCAATATTCACCACTTTTTCTTATTGTGAAGTGTATATACTTTTGTATGAAATTTTATATCATTAATTTTCTTTATTTAATTACATTAAACATTTAAATAAATGTTATTCCTTCAGAAATCACATGATTCAAATGTTACTCAAGTAGTAAATGATTTCCATATCAATTTTATTTTCCATGAGACACAAGCCATGTTCACCACCATTTTCTTATATGAGGCATTTATAATTAATATGGATGTATTTTATGATTATTATAATGAGATTTATTTGTATTTTCCTATAATTTTTAGTATCTATATTTCATGGTATTTACGGTTTAAGAGTTACCAAATTGGAAAGGAAATTTTTTCTGAATTTTCTTTCTTTGGGACACATGTTTTATTATGCACCTATATTCTTTTTCGAGACGTATATAATACCTATTGAAATGTTATATCATGAATATAATAATTTTAATGATATTATAAGCTTCATGTAATGTTATTATTTCATGGTAATTATGATTCAATGTTACCAAAGTGGTAATATTTTATTGCTACAATCTCATCGTTTATCCATATTGTTTAAGATTATTCTTCCATTGATGAAATGTTATGATACGTATCTCAATGAATCTAATAAATTTTATTATACATTGGTTATTCATGATATATTCAGGTAATGGTACCATTTTCACACTCTTTGATACTTAATATTATTAATAAAATGATTTTTTAAAAATCTAACTTTATTTCCATATTTGGTTGGAAATTTGTTTTATTAAAAAAGCATGTTTTCAAAATATGTTTTAAAAAATATTTTTAAATAAAATTTTAAGATCATTTTCAAGGAAAATTAATTCTAAAAATAATTTATGTTGAAAAAATATTTTAAATGATCTTAAAGTATTCTTTTATAAGTATTCAAGGTTAGTTTTTAAGAAGAAGTTTTTCAAAATGTTTTATGTTTTTAAAATTATTTATCAAAGTAGAAAGAAAATTATCCTCAAGAAATGTTTTTAATGATATTTTAGAATTATTTTCCATCTATGATGACATATTTTTATGTTACCTATGCCTTACTAGGTTTATGATCCATAGGTACCATTCATATGCTTTCTATGAATGGATTATGTTTAAGATGATAAGTTATTTATGAAACCCGTTTCTCTTACACATGCCATACCATATTAAAATGCTTATGAAAACTTCTTCCTTTCATGGGTTATTATATGATGAAATTATTATGAATACTATATCTTTTCCAAAAGTTATGATATGATGAAATTTTTATGTTTCCCATTTCATTTCATATTTTATTATATGATGTTTGTGAAACTTATTCCATTTTATGGGATATGACATGATGAGTGTTTTATTATCTTATGGAACACACATACATGATTTCATTATGTGATGAGTGGTACATATATCTCCCTCCAATTTATTAGGTAATGGTAAATGTTTTATGAGCTAAAAGGTAATACTGGAGGGTATCCATAGCCCGTAACAAGAGGGTATATGGGTGGGCATTGCAATCCCATAATAATAGGGTATACGGGAGGGAATCCAAAGACAATAACAAGAGGGTATACAGGAGGTAATTCTATGCTCATTATAAGAGGGTATATGAAAGGGCATCCAAATCCTGTTATAAGAGGGTATATGGGAGGGAATACCACGCTCATAACAAGAGTGTACATGTGATGGAATCCTAAGCCTGTAATAAGAGGTCACATGGGAGGGGATCCCAACACTGAAATAAGATGGTACATGGGAGGTTATCCCAAGCCCAAATAATGTACATGGATTATTATCATAATCTTAACATGTTATGAGGGTCCTGGTAGGTAGTCTTAACATATGATTTTCTATACTTTTATGTATTTCACAATTTCATGTCTTATTCTCTTGTCACGATCTCATGAATTTTGATATTGATTCCCTTATTATTCATGTCTTATGAACTACCAATTTTCATTCCATGACCCTTATTATTATATTTGATATGCAAGTTATGATCTTTTAATCTTATTATCATATTCTCATACCCTTATGGTCATGTCATACTTAACTATCTCCCATTTTCACCCTTACCAAGCAACTGAGCTCAACTTTTTCTTATGTTTCCTTTCCCCAGGTTCTAAAGAAAGGGTATAAATAGGATTAATAAATGGGAAGATATTTAAGGTATATTTTAAAAATCACTCACCAAGTTAGAAGATTATGTTTCTAAGTTTCCAAAGACACTAAACTATTATTTTCTTTGAACATATAATTTTTTAATATGATAAATAGTAATCTAAAATGATGTAATATATATATATATGTTTATCCTAGGACACTATATCCATAGTGATAATCCTTAGATATTTAATTCATGGTGTATAGGTGTTGGATGTAGACAAAGGTATTACCTCCCAAGTTTCGAACTCTGGCAACAGGGTTTCTCAAGGTTGTTGTATCAAGTGAAGCCATCCCCAATAATGTTATAAATTAATCATGGGTGGTTCATGCATAATTATATTTATGATAGGAGTGTTCCTTATTTTTTATACCATAGGGTTAGTGATCATTGGTTTTAGTGAATTTTATGGATCTGGAATCTCAATCAGTACAAAGTCTATATCCCTCCTCAGTGGTATTTCCTTTTGAAAACTTCCTAACATCAATATTTATATGGTCAAATCAGACCCTAAATTTTTTGGTTGTATTCATCTTGGATAATAGAAACATATCCTGATATTTGAAATATTTTTTTAGGAAGTGTAAGTCCTTTATTGGTAATATAATGGAGGTCTCACACACTTGGAGGGAGGGAAATTTTCCACTAATAGCCTTTCCAACCAAGGAAGATCCAGTGATAGACTTTTTATTTAATATAGAATATGAGAATTACCTTGTGATTTTAATATTATTATAATTAGTTATTCCCTAGGTCATAACCACTTCATACCACCCTAATTTTAATTATTTGTTTGATTTTTTAATTAAAAGTTTTTTTAGTGAGGTATATTTTCTTATCCTGTCTTTATCTTTACAATTTATTTATTTTCCTTTATTTTTACTCAAATTTATTTTCAATATATTAAAATAATAAAATTAGTATCATTATTATACTATTATGTTATTATAATTATTTTATAATCATTAACCACCTTCCCATTTTCCATTAAGAAAAATGATACTGTAATTCATGCATTGTGCAGACTACCACCTCTATGACACACTGTGTTTCATTTTATTTCACCACCATAAAAGGATTGTGTAATAGGTAATTTTAATTATTATAGATCATATTTTTATCATGTAAATTTTTCTAAAACAAAAAAACATATTACTATTTCCCCATTCCATGGAAAATGAAATCATCAACCATGCATAAGTGTGGACTACTGGAACCATGAAACGATTAATTTTTGTATTTATTTTAATCACAGAAAAACATGGATGGTTACGAGGATGAAATTAATTGATAAATATAGTTTTTATGATATAATTAATTTTATATTATTGTAAGTTATAGAACCTATTAATGATATGATTAACAAATGATCATCATTAATTAAATCTCTTAAAATGAGTGAACTAAGAGGAAAATGATCACTTATTTATTAGTAATGAATTTATATAAATCATATACTATTTATAAATAATTAAAATTATGATATGTCACACTAATATTAACTGAATAAGATAATTATTCTTCTTTTATAATTATATTACAACTAAACCAGACCACAGTCACCCATTAATCATGGTCGGTTCATGTTTGGGTCAGTTTAACCACCGACTTGAACAATATTATGTATTTTTATTAAATATGACTAGGGAAAATTATTTATTGGTATAATATGATATAAAGGTGTAAATAATTTTTTTTTCTATAGGCTCTATATGAATACTTAACTCATTAATTATGAAATCACCCATCGTTCATTAAGAAAACTGAAACCTACTTGTCAACGATTTCAACCTCATGGATCATAACCAAAAAAAATATGGAATGAAATTAAAAATTTATAGTTATATTGGAACATATATTATAGTAAATTAAATGATATAATAATTATTGATTTTTAAAAATAATATATAACAATTCCATTTCTATGAAAGTAGTTCAAAGCAATAAAGATTACTTACACCCAGTGTTGAAAATTGGTAAAAACTAACTAATATATATATGTATATAATGATTATAAACAAGGAATATAAATGTTTATAATTATGAACAAGTACATTAAGAATTTATTAAATAAAATTGATTTCTTTTGTTTGGATGTCATTTTAATTAAGTGTGACCCCATTCATAAGAGTTTTTAGTGAACCAATTTTCATTCATTGAGTTATGATTGTTCACTAGAAGTTATTTCATATAATTTGAGACCATAGATCACTTTTATTATATTATGTGATATTGTCTCATTGTTTTTAGGGATATATATTCCTATCACATAAAACCTTTGAAAAATATTTTTCACATGGGATATGTTCTTTTAAAACCATATAATTTCTTTCCTTAGATGGATTACGACCTTGTTATTCCATTATTAACTTATCCATATTATTATTTCTCTATATGGTTCAAACATCACATTTTTCAGAATTTATATTGTATTATTTGCACCTAGAAAGTAAGATATTTTATTAAATTAGAGAAAAATATTGGCCTTCTGTATATTATTTTTCCAATATAGAAAATTATTATCAAGTTGCCTATGTATTGTTTGACCATACACATTCTTTATCTATATGGGTTATGTTCATGTTATAACTTTTATCAAAATAGGGAAAATTATTGGCATACTATATATTTTTATTTCAATGTGGATGATTATTGGAAAGTTGACTATGTTTTGTTTGACCATCCATATTCTTTATTAAGATTTTTTATGATCATTTTATCCCTTTATTGGAATTGGGAAAAGTATTTACAATATAGATGATTATTGGATGTCTAAGAAGGTTAATTAATTATTTATATTATATATTCTTCATTATATTGATATATACGTTTTTATTCATCCAAAGGGTCCATAGAGAATGATATAGAAGGTATTGTTGACACTTATGTTTATTTAATTGGACTTAATCATGTGATAGGTGGGCCTATAATTATATAACCCCTCGATGCATCAACAGATCTGATGAGACAAAACATGTTTTGGTATTTGTTGTATTCTATCCCAATTATATAAGATGTCTTTACTTCCGTCTCAATGATAAGTAAATGTCTTGCAACAAGTCCTTGACCACATGTTCTTCATGTTCGACATTTCGAATTCTATGACAAACCTGCTTTTTATTACAACTTAAACATGCTTTATTACATAAAACTTCACTTGATCCAACAAAGAAGATTGAGAGGTTTAGTGTCTTTGGGGCTTAGAATCATTACATAAAAACTTTAAACTTGAAATACAACATCTTTATTGAAAACTTCCTTTACATGACCACTACATTCCTTCGTACTTAGGATTGCATGGGAGAACCTGAGGACATGCATAAGAAAAGGGTGAGCTATAAAGCCCAGTAAGGGAGTACACAATGAATAACATGAGGATTACAATACATGTTAGGCAATAGGAACATCAATAGATCATAAGAGTAACATGAACATAAAGGCATGATAAAGCATGATAATCATAACATGGATATGTGGCAACAACACTTAACATTGAATTAGCATGAGCCAAGGCTCATTGCACATGGAGCATGAGTAAACCCTCATTGCACTTGAAGCACGAGTAAACCCTCGTTGCACTTGAATTAGCATGAGTCAACACTAATTGCACATGACGTATCATGATACTATACTTTACCCAATGCATTGGAGCGCTATAAGGGCGCACCCTTCTTAAACATTTCATTTCATGCATAAGTGTGCCACATGGATCATAAAACATTGATTCATAAAACATAATCATTTATTCCACGATAAAGGAATGTGGAATTCATACATGAACTTTACAATCAATAAGTACATGTGCATAAAGGTGAATACCCTTGATGGAGAAATGGGCATGATATTCACTACACAATGACATTGGCTTAGAAAATCAGTGCGATTTCGGCAGCGTAATGGCGTGACATAAGAATTCATAAAAAAGGTTGATGAGAGAGAAAGGAGTTCCTCATCATATTTACATGTAATGGACAGTAAGGAGGTCATATATATACATGTCCCAACAATCGAAATGGAATTTGGATTCATGATACAAAAGTATTGCTTGAATGTAAAAGAAGAGAGAGAAGTTCCTTTCAAAATTTCGGCATAGTAACGGGTGTACATGGGAGGAATTTAATGAGAGATAAAGGGTTATAACATCATTAAAACAATAATAGGGCAGTATGGGGGAGGTTAGAAACCATACCCCAACATTATTAATTGAAATAAAAAAGGGCAATACAACTTAAAGAAAATTGACAAAAATGAGAAAAGAAGAAAAAACCCTTACTTGGAAGTGTGCTTCCAAAGGCTAGAGAGAGGCTTGTGAGAGGCTTCTTGGGAGATTGGGGAACCTTGAGAGGATTATAGAGAGAGTAGGGCAGAGGTTGGACGAACTCAAAGGGCTTTGAGTGAGGAGGAAGTGGGAGCTTGGGTGGGTTTATATAGGAAAGGTGAGAGAATTCTTTATTATTTAGGTTTGGGACCCCTTATATTAAAATAATCCAAACCACAAACCATCCCATGGTATTTGCCCATGGTTTCTGGAAAAGGAAAGAGGAAAACAACATTTTACAAGTCCAAGGTCCGAACTTATTAAAAAATTAGGGTTTCTTATGTGGAGGTGAGTCACACTCCCATGGAAATTAATTTAAAAAGGCAAAGTGTTGAATAAGTCTTGAGGGCTCCATTAATGCTTTGAAAAGTAAGTCAAACAAACCCAAAACCTCATTATTTTAATGATAAAACACATATTGGCCGAACATAAGGATTATGTTATTTTATTACATAACCATTGGGTCATTATGATGTCATAAAACACATTATATATTTAAATGGTATTTAATTTTTACCCAAAAATTTGACTGTCTCAGAAAATTATAAAAAATTCACCGTTGGATAATTTCGACGTCCTGATTCCAAAAATAATATTTATTTTATCTAAATAAATTTCTAAATATGTGAATTTTCACTTTTAAAATAAAAACCGACATTTATAAAAAAATTCACAGGTTTTGACAGAAATGGCTTTCAAACCTTAATAAAAATTTTAATTGCATTCATAAAATTATAAGATAATTTATAATTAATAAAAAATTAATTTAATATTAATAATAATATTTTATTAAAATATTATTTAATTCAAAAATCCTTTAATTTAATAAAATATAATTCTTAATTAAATAATAATAAAAAACACCATTTGTACTTTAAAAACTAATTACAATATATCAAAAATGACTAGAAATTATATTCATTATTATATACAAAAATAATGTACATGAACATAGTGCTACTTATTTGTTACATAACCCCTTAAAATAGCCGCATAAGACCTAAGGGTATGGTGTGCGATGGTGACAGACTCTTGGGGCGGCTCAGATAACATCGCTCGAGTTGTAATTTCAATCAACTTCTACTTTTCCCATAGACGATCACGTTCGAGCTTGACTTGATGAAGCTCAGCTTGGGCTTGGTCAATGGAAAATCCCAAAGATGCCACCTCTTTTCCGGGCTCCGACAAATGGGCTTCGTAAGGGGAAATTCTACTGGATGGGGCCATCACTTCCTTTGTCTGAGTAGAAATGGGTTCGTTAAAGCCTTATATTTATACTACTCAGATGATCACTGTTCAACGACTATAAAAGTAACGGTCACAAATCTTAACTTAAAACTAAAGAAGTTGACAACTTATAAAAACATTTTTTATAAAGAAACATTTAACTGGATCAAGAGGGATTTTCCATTGATGGAACTTTGGGTCGTTACAATATTACCCCCTTAAGAAATTTCGCCCTCGAAATTTTCCTTTTCCCACACTAAAACAAATGTGGGTAACTCAGCTTCATCATATCCTCCGACTCCCAAGTTGCTTCTTCAAACTTATGGTTTCTCCACAACACCTTGATGAAGGGCATTGTCTTATTTCGTAGAATTTTTTCTCTACGATCCGAGATCTTCACTGGTTGCTCCTCATAAGAAAGATCGTTTTCTAATTGTACCACCTTGGAAGAGATTACATGTGATGGGTCTGGTATGTACTTCCTTAAGAGGGATACATGGAATACATCATGCACCTTGGCCATAGTAGGTGGAAGTGCTAGTCGATAGGCCACATCCCCAACATGATCAAGAATCTCGAAGGGGCCGATGTACCTTGGACTTAACTTCCCTTTCTTTCCAAACCTCATGACCTTCTTCCACGGCGATATGCGTAAAAACACCATGTCTCCGACTTTAAACTCAAGGTCTTGTCAACGATTATCTACATAACTCTTCTGTCGACTTTGGGCTGCCTTGATATGCTGCTGAATGGTTTTCACCTTCTCCACCATTTCTTCGACCATTTCTGGTCCAAGCAGCTTACGTTCACCGACCTCATCCCAACATGCCAGTGTTCTACACCTTTTCCCATACAAGGCTTTATATGGTGCCATTTGGATGCTCGAGTGGAATCTATTATTATAAGAGAACTCAACCAGAGGAAGATGTTGATCCCATCCTCCTTTAAAGTCCATTGAGCACGCTCTCAACATATCCTCAAGTGTTTGGATAGTCCGCTCGGATTGGCCATCAGTTTGAGGATGATAAGCCGTACTGAAGTTCAGTTCAGTATTCAGAGCTTGTTGAAGACTCTTCCAAAACTTAGAGGTAAATCTTGGATCTCGGTCAAAAACAATAGATAGTGGTACTCCATGCAACCATACCACATCCCTGATATATATCCGTGCCAGCTGATCCAAAGATAAATCCTCTCGAATAGCAATGAAGTGTGCAGTCTTTGTAAGAAGATCCACAACAACCCAGATTGCATTGTTGACTTTGGATGTCCTTGGAAGTCCGGTGACAAAGTCCATGGTGACGTTCTCCCATTTCCATTCTGGTATGGGCAATGGTTGCATCATCCCCTTAGACTTCTGCCTCTATGCCTTCACTTGCTGACACACCAGGCACTTTGATGTATATTCAGCAATCTCCTTCTTCATATTATCCCACAAAAAGTTTTCTCGAAGATCTCGATACATCTTTGTGCTCCCTGGGTGAATAGAGAAATTTAAACTATGTGCATCATTTAAAAGTTCCTTCTTCAGCTCCGAACTTGATGGAACACATAGTCTTTTCCCAAACCGCACAATTCCTTCTTCATTAGCATTAAACTCTGAGGATTTTTCCTTTTTGATAGATTCCACTTTTTCTTGGATTCCCGCATCATCCTTTTGAGCATCCTTTAACCTTTCCAAAAGAGATGGTTGAGCAATCATTTGTGAAAGGATTGATGATGTTCCCTTCTTTATGATTCCCACGTCCATCTTCATCAAGTCTAAGAAGATTGGATCCTTCTCAATTCTCATCATTGATAGAATCGCTGGATCCTTTCTACTTAGGGCATCCGCCACCTTGTTCGCCTTCCCAGGGTGGTAATGTATTGAACATTCATAATCCTTGATGAGCTCTATCCATCTTCTCTGGCGCATATTAAGCTCTTTCTGCATGAATATATATTTAAGACTCTTATGGTCAGTATATATCTCACATTTCTCTCCATAGAGATAATGCCGCCAAATTTTCAAGGCAAAGATCACCACCGCCAACTCTAGATCATGCGTTGGATAGTTTCTCTCATGGATTTTCAACTTCCTTGAGGCATAGGATATCGCTTTATCATTCTGCATCAGCACACATCCTAAGCCCTTCTTCAAAGCATCACTGAATACCAGAAAAAGCTCCCCACTTGTGGGTAAAGTGAGCATGGGTGCAGTGATAAGCCTCCTTTTCAACTCCTTGAAGCTTTCTTCACATTCATCACTCCAAGAAAACTTTACTCCCTTTCGAGTTATCTTGGTAAGAGGGTTGGACAATCGTGACAAATTTCTAACAAATCGTCGATAATATCTAGCTAACCCCAAGAAGCTACGGATATCAGTTACCGATGTTGGCCTCGGCCATCCCTCAATTGCATTTGTTTTGGAGGGGTCCACAGATATCCCATTTCTTGTGATGATATGGCCCAAGAATGAGACTTCCTTCAACCAAAACTCACACTTGCTGTACTTTGCATAGAGCTTCTCCTTGCGCAAAGTCTCTAGTACAATTTTTAAATGCTCCTCATGGTCCTCCTTGGTTTTGGAGTATATTAGAATATCATCTATAAAGACTACCACAAATTTTTCAAGGTAATCTCTAAAGACTCTATTCATCAAGTCCATGAATATTGCTGGAGAATTGGTGAGTCCAAAAGGCATTACTATGAATTCATAGTGTCCGTACTTTGTATGAAAAGCAGTCTTGGGGATATCTTCCTTCTTCATCCTTACTTGATAATATCCTGATCACAAGTCCACCTTGGAGAAGTATTGTGCTCCACGCAGTTGATCAAACAAGTCATCGATTATTGGGAGTGGATACTTGTTCTTTATCGTTATTTTGTTAAGTTCACGATAATCGATGCAAAGCCGTATTGACCCATCCTTCTTCTTGACGAAGAGGAATGGTTCACCCCATGGTGATGCACTTGGGCGTATAAACCCTTTATCCAAATTCTCCTGTAGTTGTTTCTTCAGCTCTTCAAGCTCAACAACAGCCATTCTATATGGATTCGTGGATATTGGTAGCACCCCAGGTATAAGTTCAATTGAGAACTCAACATCTCTTCTTGGAGGAAGACCAGGAAGTTCCTCAGGAAATACATCAGCGAATTCCCTCACAATAGGCATTTATTCAAGGTTGTTTTCTTCCTTGGACTCAATCATCTGAGCCAGATATGCATGCTCATAAGGCATTAATATCCATGCTTGAGATGATGGAGCTAAAGGAGATTTATCTTCCTCCTGACACTTGTAAAGAATTAGGGGTCGATTCTCCATATGGAGTGTGATTTCCCTCTCCCGACAATTTATGTTGGCTCTATATAAGGAAAGCCAATCCATGCCAAAATTGCATCAAATTCCACCAAAGGGAGTATGACGAGGTTCGCCGGGAAATTCAATCCACAGATTATAACAGGGGAGGACTTATATTCATGGGATGCAATGATTGCCCCATTTTCCATAATCACCAACATCTTTACTTACAGGATTTGTGGTGGTGCTGGGATTGTTCTACTAAACATTCGAGATATAAAAGAATGCGTAGAACCTAAATCAAAAAGTACGTTCGCTATTCTTGAATGAATAACTAGCATACCTATCACCACTTCGTTGTCGGGGTTCACTTCGGCAGAAGTGATGGCAAAAGCTCTTCCTTGATGTATTGGAGGTTGTTGGTTGCCTCTGATAACCCTTGGATTAGGGAACTGATTCGCAAAATGACCCGGTTCTTTGCATTTGTAGCATTGAACAACGCGTTGAGGTTCGAACGGAGCGTTCCTCTCCTCTGTCGCAGCCGCGGGTCCTTCTTGCCGACAGTTAATAGCTAGGTTCCCTTCTCTTCCACACCTAAAGCATTTTCTCGTCCCCCTAAGGCAATTTATAGGGTGCTTATTTCCACACTTTTGGCAAGTGGGGTGCTGGAACTTCTTAGTGCCGTTCGATTTATCCATCGGACCACTAGCATTGAAGTCCACCTTACGCTTCTTGTCCCCATGATACCACTGTGATTCTCCGATCTCCATTTCAACCTTGAGGGCACATCAGACAATTTCCTCATAGCTGTCGAAGTCACAGATCGCTAATGCTTTCCTCAAGCTAGGCTTCAGCCCACCAAAGAAGCGGTCAACCTTGCATTCGGGGGTAACAACAAAGCCGGAAGCGTATCGTGCAAGCCTTGTGAAGTTTTCCTTGTACGCTCCCACAGATTCTTCATCTTTTTGTTTGAGGTAAAGGAAGTCCCTTTCCATCTTAAGACGGATGGTGCGTGGAAAATATTTATTGAAAAACATCTTCCGGAATTCCTTCCATTCCAAATCCTCGATCTCCTCCTCAGGCTTCGTATTTTTTATCAACGTCCACCATTGATCAGCTTCACCCTCCGTACGATAATCCGCCAGGAGAACCTTCTCTTTTTTAGAGCATTGGAGGATGGATAATATCTTTTCAATGGAGTTGATCCATTGTTCAGCGATCGTGGGGTCTGATGATCCACTAAAAGTAGGAGGCCTTTGTCTCATGAAGCTCTCGATAGTGACTCGTTCTTTCTTAGGGGGGGTTGAACGTTCCTCTTGACCAGTGTTTCTATTCAAAACTTGAGTTAGCTAAGAGAGAAGCGTGACAAAGTTCGCGATTCCCGCTCCCATTGGATTGGGCATCTCATAAGTACAATCATCACACTGATCTTCACAACAGTTGTTAGCCCGAGTTCTCATATTACCGGCCATTGGCTGGAATATAAGGAAAGTTAGGGGTAACACATAAAGGGTAATCCAAAGACAAAAGTTGATGACTTATAAATAAACTTTAATCTCTTTAACTCATGAGTCTATAGGATTCAATCCAGGCTTTTCATGATCTTCCTTCTAACATATATTCTTAGGGGCATTTTTTCCCTTAATAAGGGTTCATACTAATATTGTGAATTTATCAAAACATATCCCCCAGGAGTGTCGTAACCAAGAGTGAAGCAAGGCCCGTTTTCGTGCACCTGTTCCCGTTCAAGTCTATCTCAAAGCGGTGTTTTCGGGTTTTACCCCTAGGATACATCTGTGCCAGAGCCGCCTCTACCTGCTCGTATCCAGACATGGATGTATTTGTTTGATAAACCACATACTTAGTATTTACCAAAACTTAGGGATGTTTTTATTATTCTTAGTCTTGTATCTAAGGCTTTACTAGGGTTTCCTAATCCCAAAAATAACTAAACCTATCCTCTGATACCAACTATGAAAACCCTGCTTTTTATTACAACTTAAACATGCTTTATTACAAAAAACTTCACTTGATCCAACAAAGAAGATCAAGAGTTTTAGTGTCTTTGGGGCTTAGGATAATTACATAAAAACTTTAAACTTGAAATACAACATCTTTATTGAAAACTTCCTTTACATGACCACGGCATTCCTTCGTACTTAGCATTGCATGGGATAACCTGAGGACATGCATAAGAAAAGGGTGAGCTATAAAGCCCAGCAAGGGAGTACACAATGAATAACATGAGGAGTACAATACATGTTAGGCAATAGGAACATCAATAGAGCATAAGAGTAACATGAACATAAAGTCATGATAAAGCATGATAATCATAACATGGAAATGTGGCAACAACACTTAACATTGAATTAGCATGAGACAAGGCTCATTGCACATGGAGCATGAGTAAAACCTCATTGCACTTGAAGCACGAGTAAACCCTCGTTTCACTTGAATTAGAATGAGTCAACACTCATTGCACATGACGTATCATGATACTATACTTTACCCAATGCATTGGAGCTCTATAAGGGCGCACCCTTATTAAACATTTCATTTCATGCATAAGTGTGCCACATGGATCATAAAACATGGATTCATAAAACATAATCATTTATTCCACGATAAAGGAATGTGGAATTTATACATGAACTTTAAAATCAATAAGTACATGTGCATAAAGGTGAATACCCTTGATGGAGAAATGGGCATGGTATTCACTACACAATGACATTGGCTTAGAAAATCGGTGCGATTTCGGCAGCGTAACGGCGTGACATAAGAATTAATAAAAAAGGTTGATGAGAGAGAAAGGGGTTCCTCATCATATTTACATGTAATGGACAGTAAGGAGGTCATATATATACATGTCGCAACAATCTAAATGGAATTTATATTCATGATACAAAAGTATTGCTTGAATGTAAAAGAAGAGAGAGAAGTTCCTTTCGGAATTTCAGCATAGTAACGGGTGTACATGGGAGGCATTTAATGAGAGATAAAGGGTTCTCCCATCATTAAAACAATAAGAGGGAAGTATGTGGGAGGTGCGAAACCATACCCAAACATTCATAATTGAAATAAAAAGGGCAATACAACTTAAAGAAAATTGACAAAAATTAGAAAAGAAGAAAAAACCCTTACTTGGAAGTGTGCTTCCAAAGGCTAGAGAGAGGCTTTTTAGAGGCTTCTTGGGAGCTTGGGGCACCTTGAGAGGATTTTAGAGAGAGTAGAGCAGAGGTTGGACGAACTCCAAGGGCTTTGAGTGAGGAGGAAGTGGGAGCTTGGGTGGGTTTATATAGGAAAGGTGAGAGAATTCTTTATTATTTAGGTTTGGGACCCCTTATATTAAAATAATCCAAAACACAAACCATCCCATGGTATTTGACCATGGTTTCTGGAAAAGGAAAGAGGAAAACAATATTTTACAAGGCCAAGGTCTGAACTTATCAAAAAATTAGGGTTGCTTATGTGGAGGTGAGTCACACTCCCATGGAAATTAATTTAAAAAGGCAAAGTGTTGAATAAGTCTTGAGGGCTCCATTAATGCTTTGAAAAGTAAGTCAAACAAACCCAAAACCTCATTATTTTAATGATAAAACACATATTGGCCGAACATAAGGATTATGTTATTTTATTACATCACCATTGGGTCATTATGATGTCATAAAACACATTATATATTTAAATGGTATTTAATTTTTACCCAAATATTTGACTGTGTCAGAACATTATGAAAAATTCACCGTTGGATAATTTCGACTTCCTGATTCCAAAAATAATATTTATTTTATCTAAATAATTTTCTAAATATGTGAATTTTCACTTTTAAAATAAAAACCGACATTTATAAAAAAATTCACGGGTTTTGACAGAAATGGCTTTCAAACCTTAATAAAAACTTTAATTGCATTCATAAAATTATAAGATCATTTATAATTAATAAAAAATTAATTTAATATTAATAATAATATTTTATTAAAATATTATTTAATTCAAAAATCCTTTAATTTAATAAAATATAATTCTTAATTAAATAATAACTAAAAACACCATTTGTACTTTAAAAACTAATTACAATATATCAAAAATGACTAGAAATTATATTCATTATTATATACAAAAATAATGTACATGAACTTAGTTCTATCAATGATATTAAGGTATATTCTATAAGTTAGGGAGGTTATGTGAGAAATCTAATTATTATTCTTCATTAGCTCTAATTTAATAGGTTTTAAACATATATTTAATGAATCAATAACCTTGAGAAGTTATTTTGTATGCAATGTTATATTTTTTGGAAGGTTATATTTTTGGGTTAAGGATTGAATGAATGATTAATGTTGTTTAAAGAAATATATGCAACTTATACAAACTAATAGAGTAAGTGAGATGTCATATTAGAGGTTATATCCTGAACTATGGATTTGTTAATACAACCATCACTTACATTCAATAGTTATTAATAATTAAAATTTTGGGAAGTCAATTTACAAAAGGGGTAAAATATAATGACATAATATATCACTATATATTATTTTTAAATAAATATGTTAATTGTATTTTTAACATGAAAAACAAAAATAATAAAAAACTGTGATATGGTAAAATAATATTTGTCTATTATAATATAAAAGTTAAATTAGGAGGTATAAAAGGAAGTAAGTGTGTTACAAAATTTAAAATGGAAATGTCATCGATTAATGTAATTCTACATTATGAGTCCCATTCATCAAATATTTCAAAGGATTTAGCTTCACTGAGGTTTTATTTTCACAAATCCTATTCCAAACATGAATAATTATTATAGGAGTGAAATCATATCTGATAGAAATTAATGCTTGTGTAAATTCCCATAAGATCTATGCTAGTAGAATTGTCACCCTCGACTTTCAGTAGATATTATATGATTCTTAGACCTTATTAAGAGATTATAAGGTGTTATATAAGTATAAATTATTTATATGTCTACATTTAATAAAAATATTTATATGTATAGATATATCATGTATTTTTATTATTTTCAAAAGATCATTTGATGCTTAAAAATATATTTTATAGAAGTTATCATTTTATATATAGATAATAAGTATATTATGATTATAAAATAATAAATTATATTTATAATATTGATAATATATTATTAATAAATTAATTATTAATTTATAGTAAATAAGAATAATGGATAATTATCATTTTAAAAAGAAATTTTATAGTATGATTAGTTTTCCATTATATTTTGGGATTTTATTTACATATTGTCTTATAAAATTTTAGATTTTTTATTGAATTAAATTTGTTTCTTGATTAAGTGTAATATATTATATTAAGATTATTTTTTTAGACTTTTATAATAAAATTATTTTTAGGTGAAAATACAGTTTTAATAAATAAAATAACTTTTTACATTATTAGTATATAAGTATGAATTATAAATTCATGAAACATTTTTATAAGACCAAATTAATATTTTATATGTGAATTTTTAATTTTTAATTTTTTAATTTACAAACCCATATTTGATATTTTGGAACATAATTAATATTTTATCACAAAATATTTTTAATACAAAATACTTTTTTATTTTAAAATTAGTTTTTATCACTTTTATAAGTATTATAAAATTATATGGGTTTCAAATTTAGATTAAGTGGGTAAAAATTATCCAATAATTGCCACTTTATTGTTGGTCATAAAGGAAAAGTTGCATTAGGAAAAATAATTATAGCAAAAAAATCTAAATTGTAAAAGTAAACAATCTAAGTAGAAGACCTAAAAAATATTTTAAACATGTATGAGATTTTTTTAGAGTAATTTATTTATCTTATTCCTTACACATTCACTTATATATCAATCTTGGAGCCAATTTTCTTGAGTGAGACTCCACATTATTTAAAACTTTTGGGTTTTTACAATAATTCCATCAATTTTCACTTATAAATGGGACACTCCTCTCCCCACTTTCTCTCACACAAAAAACTACTATGCTTAGAAAAACATTCTACCAATACCTATTATCAACACTCTTATTGTAACATACCAAGTAAATAAAGAATAATACATTTTCATATTTATTAATATTTGTGAATCAAATAGTCATTTTACTCTGAAGGGGATGCTATGTTCGATTGCTTACCTGATAGGCAACAACAGGTTTTTTTGAATTCTTACGTTGCACACTAATAATATAATATTATTATTTTAAATGGTAGTTAATGCCTAACCATTGTATTGGAAGGAATAAATAAAACTAACTAAAATATGATTATACATGTTTGTTAAATGCTTTTACATTTATCGAATAAAATTTAGGGGCTCAAAATAGGAATGAATCAAATTTTAAGCATAAATACACTAATATTCACTAAAAAATCGTTTTACCACCTTTTTATGGAAAACCAATTTAAATATAGTTTTGGTCACTTTTATATGTTCTATTTAACAAATAAAAATTTTCTTTAGAATCATGATATCAAAATTTACTTCGGGTAAAGTTTTGGTATTTTTTCTGGTAAAGTTCATTTTTTAATGAATAGTGAAAAATACAGTATTTTTATTCAAAAATGACTCTTAATAAAATTTCTTTATATGGTTATACTATCTTTTTAATTGGTTTTAAAGTGTAATTATAATATATTTTTACCATTTAATACAATTTTGTCCATTATAATTAATTTCACTTTGAAATTGGACATAAACAAGTGTCAATCTTTTGATAGTTATTGTTTCTTAAAAACATGCTATTTGTTTTGACAATGGGAATTAATTTTAAATTAATTAATGAAACTTCTATGATTTGAATTAGGTAAAATAGACATAATTTTTGAATTCTGAATATCAAATATAACTTAGGGAGAATTTTTGGTAGTTTTCTGAAAAACATCAATTTTTGATGAATAGTGAAACCACTAAGTAGTAGTTAAAAACTGACATTTTCATTTAAATAAAATTTTACCACTTTTTTGGATTCAATTTAGAAAATATTACTTACATGGTTGTTATTAGTAAGTAAAATTTGGTTCAATATGATTAAAACCATTTTTGGTGAGTAATAACTTTTGACTTTTATTTACCATAGTTAAAGGTAAATAGGGTAATTCAAGGTAAAAAGAATATCATAATAATACAAAATTAACTTAACACATGTTCTAACCTTAATTTATGAGTCATTTACGACCATGGTCATCTTTGGGTTGATTTTGGGACCCCATAGAGGCACCTAAGAGTGATAATGACACTTTAGATTAATGAACTTAAAGTAATGATAAAAATGACACAAACAAATATCTTTTAGTAATTAATTTTTACATGGAGTTATATCAGATATATTTTTGACTATAAATATTAATTGTAAAGATAAAAATATTTCCTAAATCATGGTATTTTTATTATAATTTTTAGATATAATATATATTTAATTATTTATGATACAATAATGATGCAATATTTACCTCATTAATAAAAGATTTAAATAAATAAGATTATAAAAATTAAAACAATATACAAAACCAGTTCAATTCTTATTGGATGATTTTATTTCAACTATGAGTAATCTTATATTCTACTTTAATTATTTTTTGGACCTTTATAAAGTGAATATAATTATATAATAAAACAATATTTTCACACTTTCCTAAAGAGACCCTCCCCCCTTTATAAAAAGCCCTCACTTCTAACCCATTCCTCACACCTCTCAAGCACCTTGGATCATCCAAACCCTGAACAAATAATATCTCAAGATCTCTATACTTCTCTTTGAAGTCTTACCCAATACAGAAGGCACTTCAAGAAGTCCTTTCGGTTCAAACCAAAGGGAGTTACCCAAATTAAAGGTAACGATTCCTCTTAACTTCTTTTCTGTTATTTTACTTCTCCAACCCCTAAACTCTTTTTATTACTTTATTTTATAACAAAAATAGTATCATAAATATACTAGGATTTTTTTATGAGAAGTATTTGAACTAAACTTACACACACCTCCATCTAATGGGTTAAGTACATACTGTTTCTATGGATGAAAAACTGATGCCTCACGAAACGATGATTGTTCGATTATCTCCTAACTCTTATCATGGTGGCCATTAAGATGGAATTTTATTTATATATGACATATATTATTTTTATTTTTTCTTTATGCTTCTGTATTTTACATTTATATCCCACCTTTATGGTTTCCATAATCGGTAAACGCGATAATTTCATTTGAGGAAGTGCGGACTTCCACCCCTCAAAGTGATATGACTCATTAATTCAAAAGGTGGGACGTATAAAAGATATTGTTAATGATATTATATATGATATTATACTTGAATTAAAATATACCTATGTATAATTATGTTTTAGTTCCATTAAAGTATGAAATAGAAATGAAAGTTGCGTTCATGCGTACGTACGACTTACCGTCTCCATGAACGATGCATTTCAATTTTATCTCCAAAATGTGATGTACTGTTATAAATACATATATATACTGGATATATATGATATCTAAATCATGAATACCATTATATATATTATGAACGTTTGACCACATGAACAACTTGTAAATATAAGAAGTTCAATTTTGACTCAAGTACCAAATATCGACAAAACGACCGTTACTAACATAAATGACTACATAATGTTTATAACTTGGTAATAAGTGATATAAAAGGAATAATTAACTTGAAAAAGGTACTTAAGAAATTAGAAATTAACTTTATTTTATAATTCATGAAATTAAAGAACAAACGGGTCAAGTCAGACACGAGGTCGGGGACTTCATCTCAATCTCCTTTCATTAAGGCATATTTCAATAATATATACCTTCTTCTTTTACATGGTGTATAACAAAACCCTTTGAATTTTACTTTCATTCAAATGGAATATTTTTTTTCTACGAAGTGTTTTACTAAATGACAAATAAAATGCTTTTATTGTTTTTTGTGACAATTATCTCTCCGCCACCGTAATCGTTATTTGGCTTCCTCTACAAGCCTTAATGTTTTCTAAAATGAAAAGGAAATCCCTTATTCTGTTTTTGGGTGTTTTGGTATTGAACATTGTTTTTGAAATGGATTGATTATTTCAATATCTTGAAATTATTTCTTGTGATTTAAAATTAGATGTTATTAGTGAAATGTTTATATTTTCAATATTTTATGTTTTATGATTTTATAATGGTACTTGGACATTTGACAGGTGGTTACTTGATAAACCAAATTACGGGCGGTGCCATGATAAACCAGGACGGGTTGTTACGTTATAACCTCCAATGCATTGGATATGGAAGTCAGATGTATGGCTATTCCATTTAGTGATATGTGTGGAAGTTGACCGTATGGTTATTCTACTTTAGAATTTTTATGTCCCAAGTTACCTTTATATGTTATGTATTCTTTATATAGGATTTATGTTAATATTTTTGTCACAAAAGGGTAAGAAATGCTCTTTTATTTAGTGAATAGTATTTACTACTTCATAAAGGTGAAATGTATTACTTATGATAAAGTATTCATGGTTACTTTGTTTTAAAAAACTAACAGTTTTTCTTCTTTATGTATCCCTTACTGAGATTTTTATGCTCATCCCAAGTTTTTGAAATATTTTTCACAGAACATAAAGTATAATAGAGCCAAGGATGGGATCAAGGACATGTCATGCTGTCTAAAACCTAGAACTAGACATGAATGTTTTTTTCAGGAGTTTTTATTTTTTGAAAAAATTGGAAACTGATTTGATGTATGTACATGTATTATTCAAGTCGTCATGTATATGTTATTCACCAATTCTCTAAAACTTTAAACCTTAAAAGATACTCAATTTGAATTAATTGTTTAATTCAATATTATGTAATGTTATAAGTCTGGGGCCTTATAGTTGGTATTAGAGGTCGGTTTTGATAACTTTAAGAGTTAGGGTATTCTTAAATTAATATCCATAAATTTATTTATGTTACTATTGAAATGATATAACATTTATAGGTTACCATGTTGCTTCGTCTAAGATATTTTTGTGTTCAGAATGGTTTTCCTTAGAGGAAACATGGAAACTATACTGGGACGACATCAGGAGGAAGACAACCGTCCAAATCAGCAACCTAAGATGGTCGAAATCGCAACTGAACAGTTTGTTGCAGTGATGGCATAGTTGAGTCAGGCTATAAATGTTGGTGGTATCCATGCACAACATCAGCCAGATCAACCACAGAGGAACATGTCAGTAGTGGAGCATTTCATGAGGCAACATCCCCCATTATTTAGAGGATCATCTGACCCTATGCTATTAGAAGGGTGGTTTAAAGAACTATAGAAAATATTTGATCTCATGGGATGTTCAGAACATCAAAAGGTTAGTATCGCTGTTTACCATTTTGAAGGTGAAGCTGATTAGTGGTGGTTGATAGTGAAAAATATCAGAGATAATGAGGAGATTTATGCTCTTGTTTGGGATGAATTAAAAGGTATGTTCCTTGAGAAATATCTTCCTGAAGTGGTTCAACATAGTATGGAAAAACAATTCTGGGAATTGAGGCAGGAGGATGACTCAGTGGCTGTTTATGAAGGAAAGTTCACTCGAGTGGCAAGGTATGCTCCATATTTCATCCAAGATCTTGATAGTTAGACAAATTGATTTTACTCAGGACTAATGCCCTGATATCGAAGAGCATTTTACCCTTTTGAGTTCAAAAGTTTTGAAAAACTTGTTCGATGTGGCGAGAAGGTGGAAATGGAGTTTGCCGATGATCAGGTGTTCTTTGACAAACAACAGAATAAGAGGTCTAGTTGGAAGGCGAAGGAAAATAATTCATCAAAGAGGCCTAGAGGTAAGAAAACTAAATATCCATCTTGTGAGAAGTTTAGTAAAAATAATCCTGGAGAATGTTTATTAAAGTCTGCGAAGTGCTTCCGGTGTTGTAATTCTGGTCATATTTCTCGTAACTATAAAGAAAATGATCAAGCAGGCAATGAAAATCTTGTGGTAAGATGTTTTAAGTGCAATGAAATGGGTCATTATGCAAATGAGTGTCCAATGAAGAACTCAACTAAGGGAAATCAACCAGACTACAAACAGAAAGGGGTGGTGAAATCCTTTGTAACTACTTCAGGAGATGTTGGGCCATCAAATCAAGTAGTATTAGGTACACTGTTTGTTATTTCAGATTATGCCAATACGTTGTTTGATTCAGGGTCTACAAATTCGTTCATTTCTGAGAAGTTTTCTAGTAAATTAGGAATTCCATGTCAAGATATGAATCCTGAACTTATGGTAAAAACACCAGGGGGAAATGTTGAGACAAAAAGAAATTATAAAATCTTTCCTATCCTTGTGTGCAGGAAGAATCTACCTGTAAACCTTATTGTTTTTCTTCTAGTAGAGTTTGACGTTATTTTGGGTATATATTATATTTTGGTTTATTATGCTAAGATTGACTGCAGAGCTAAAGAGATTTATTTTCAGAAAGATTTTTCACTTTCTATAGAAGAATTAACCTTTACTTTTGCTAACATATCAGGAAGCTGAGAAACTAGTAAAAGATGGAAATTAATTTTACCTTGCTCATATTTTTGAAAATAAAGGAAGTGTTGAGATTAATGATATGCCAGTGGTAAATGAGCACCTTAATGTTTTTCCTGATGAATTTTCTGGTATTATACATGATAGGGAAGTTGAATTTACTATTTAATTAGTTCCTTATGCTAAGCCAATTTCAAAACCCCCTTATAGAATTACTCAAATTTCACTTTTATAGTTAAAGAAGCAATTACAGGAGTTATTAAATAAAGGTTTAATTCGACCTAGCACATCACCATGGGGTGCTCCTGTCTTGTTTGTTAAAAAGAAAGATGGTTTAGTATGACTTTTCATTGATTATAGAGCCTTGAATAACATCACTGCTAATAATAAGTATCCTTTACCTCATATTGATGAATTGTTTGATCAGCTTCAGGGAGATTAGTATTTTTGGAAGATTTATTTGAGGTTGGGGTACCATCAGTTAAAAGTAAAGGAATAAGACATTCCAAAGAATGCATTTCATACTAGATATAGACATTATTAATTTTAGGTTATTCCTTTTGGTTTAACCAATGAACTTGTTGTATTCATGGATATTATGAATAAAGTTTTCTGTGAGTTCTTGGACAAGTTTGTGGTTGTGTTCATTGATGATATTTTGGTTTATTCCAAAAGTAATGAGGAACATTAATGTCATTTAAGGGTTTTCTTTCAAACCTTGAAAGAAAAGAAAATGTTTGGGAAATCCAGATAGTGTGAGTTTCGGTTACAACAAATTTCTTTCCTTGGTCACATTATTTAAAAAAATGGCATAACTGTATATCCAGCTAAAACAAAAGCTGTTGAAGAATGGCCAAGACCCATAAATATAACCAAGATCCATAGTTTTCTTTGTTTAGTAGGTTATTAACAGAGGTTTGTTGAGAATTTTTCATGGTTATCTATTCCACTGACTAAGTTAACTCGAAAAGGTGTTAAGTTCTTTTGGACAAAATAATGTGATTATTGTTTTCAGAAAATGAAAAGAAGATTGGTGAATGCTCCAGTTTTGTCATTGTCTTCCATAAAAGGTGAGTTTGTTATTTACAGTGATTTTTTGTTGAAAGGACTTAGATGCGTCCTTATGCAGAATGATCAGGTAAATGATTACGCTTCACGTAATTTGAAACCTCATGAGTTAAATTACCCTACACATGATTTGAAATTATCTTCTGTTGTTTTTGCTTTAAAATTTTGGAGGCATTATTTGTATGGATTAAAATGTGAAATATATAATGACCACAAAAGATTGAAGTATATATTCACTCAAAAAGAATTGAAAATGAGACAGAGGAGATGGTTGGAATTAATCAAGAATTATGATTGCATGATTCATTACCATCCAAGAAAGGAAAATAAAGTGGATGATGCTTTGATTCGAAAAAGTAATGATTTATTAACCATGATACATTTGGAACAAGATCCTTTGGTTTTTGATTTGATGAACTTTGGAATAAAAGTTTTTGGTGTAGGAAATTCTTTTGTTTTGTTTTAGGTGTCATTGAAATCATCTCTATGAGACCGAAAAATCAAGCCCAGAAAGAAGATAATGAGTTGTAGAAAAAGGTAGAGTTGGTTCAAAAGGGTAATTTTCCTGATTTTCACATTGATAATGATTGTGTTTTGAGGTTTTTAAAAAGATTATGCATGTCTTGCGATTCAAAGTTGAAGAATGAGTTGTGATATGAAGCTCATAGTTCCCCATTGTCAGTTCATCCTGGAAGTACAAAGATATACAGAGATCTTCAAGAGTAGAACTGGTTAGATGAAATGAAAGAGATATTGTATATTTCACTGTGAAGTATTTGAATTGTCCCCAGGTTAAAGCAGTGTGGAAGTTACTGAAAGGGATGCTTCAGTCTTTACCGGTTCCAGAGTGGAAATGGAAAAATATATCCATGGACTTCGTTGTGGGATTACCGAAGACATCTTGAGGTAATAATGAAATCTAGGTTTTTATTGATCGGTTGACTAAATCTGCTCATTTCCTTCCTATTCGAGATACTTTTTCTCTATATCAAATTTCTCAGTTGTATATTATAGAGATAGTCAGGTTTCATGAAGTTCCCTTATCCATTATATCTGATCGTGATCTCAGGTTTACTTCTAACTTTTGGAAAAGACTTCAAAAGTCGTTGGCTTATGAATTAAATTTTAGTGCAACTTTTCATCCACAATCAGATGGGTAGTCAGAACTAACAATTTAGACCCTGGTGGATATGCTACGTGCTTGTTCACTAGATTACCACGGAATTTGGGACCAACATCTTTCTTTGGTTAAATTTTCTTATAATAACAGTTTTCATTCCAGTATACAGATGGATCTATTTGAGGCATTATATAGAAATCATTTTCAAACTCTATCATTTTGGGATGTAGTAGGTGAAAGGAAGATGATGGGACCAGAATTGGTAGAAGAGATGGAAGAAAAGGTTCAGTTGGTTTAAAAGAACATGAGAACAACTCAGAGCAGACAGAAAATTTATGAAGATAACCGGAGGAAGGATCTATCTTTTGAGATAGGTGATCATGTCTTTCTCAATGTTTCTCTATGGAAAAGTGTGATGCATTTTGGTAAGAAGGGAATGTTCAGTTCGAGGTTCATTGGACCTTTTGAAATCCTGGAGAAAATTGGATCAGTTGTGTACAAAGTGTATTTACCTCCATGTTTATCTTAGGTACACAATGTTTTTCATGTTTCATTATTGAGAAAGTATATGCCATATCCATCTCATGTTTTGAGCCCAGAGGTAGTTCATTTGGAATAGAATATATCTTATGAGGAAAAACCAGTCCAAATTCTTTACCGTAGAGAGCAAGTGTTATGGAATAATGTAATTTACCAGGTAAAGGTTTTGTGAAAAAACCATATGGTTGAAGAGGCAACGTGGGAATATGAAAATGTTATGAGGTATAAATACCCCCACTTATTTGATAAGTGAATAAAATTGTGGGGACACAATTCCCAAAAGGGGGGAAGGATGTAACATCCCAAGTAAATAAAGAATAATGAATTTTCATATTTATTAATATTTGTGAATTAAATAGTAATTTTACTTTAAAGGGGATGCTATTTTTGATGACTTACCTGATACGCAACAACATGTTTCTTTGAAATCTTTCGTTGCACACTAATAATGTTATATTATTATTTTAAATGGTAGTTAACGCCTAGACATTGTATTGGTGGTAATGAATAGAACTAACTATAATATGACTATACACATTTGTTAAATGTTTTTACATTTATCCTATAAAATTTAGGGGCTTAAAATATGAATGAAGCTAATTTTAAGCATAAATACTCTAATATTTACTAAAAGGTCGATTTACCACCTTTTGATGGTGAACCCTATTTAAATATAGTTTTTGTATCTTTTATATGTTCTATTTGAAAAAATAAAATTATTCTTCAGAATCGGGACATCAAAATTTACTTTGGGTAAAAGTATCGTATTTTTCTGGTAAAGTTCATTATTTAATGAATAGTGAAAAATACTGTATTTTTATTCAAGAGTTCCTTTTAGTATAATTTATTTATATGGTTATATTATATTTTTAATTGGTTTTAAAATTTAATTAGAATATATTTATATTATTTTATCCAATTTTGGTCATTTCAATTAATTTCACTTTGAAATTGGACATAAACAAGTGTCAATCTTTTGATAGTTATTGTTTTTCTTAAAAACACGTTATTTTTTTGACAATGGAATTAATTTTAAATTAATAAATGAAACTTCTATGTTTTAATTTCGGTAAAATAGAAATAATTTTTTAATTTGGAATATCAAATATATCTTAGGCTGAATTTTTGGTAATTTCTTAAAAAACTTCAATTTTTGGTGAATAGTGAAACCACTAAGTAGTAGTTAAAAACTGACATTTTCATTTAAATGAAATTCCACTGCTTTTGTGGATTGAATTTAAAAAACTTGACATAAATGGTCATTATTATTAAGTAAAATTTGGTTCAATAAGATGAAAATAATTTTTGGTGAATAGTAACTTTTGACTTTTATTTATCGCGGTTAATGGTAAATAAGTTAATTCAAGGTAAAAGCAATATCATAATAATTCAAAATTAGTTTATAAATTGTAATAACCTTATTTTTTGAGTCCTTTACGAACATGGCCATCTTTGGGTTGATTTTGGGACCCCATGGAGCCACTTGGGAGTGATAACCACACTTTAGATTAATTAACTTAATGTAATGATAACAATGGCACAAACAAATATCTTTTTGTAAATCAATTTTTACATAAGTTTATAAAAGCTATATTTTATAATATAAACACTAATTTGAAATATAAAAATATTTCCTACATCATGGTATTTTTTAATAATTTTTATACATAATATAAATTAAATTATTTTTGACACAATAATGATGCAGTATTTACCTCATTAATAAAAGATTTAAATAAATAAGATTATAAATATTAAAACAATATCCAAAACCGGTCCAATTCTTATTGGATGATTTTATTTCAACCATGAGTCATCTTATATTCGACTTTAATTAGTTTTGGACCTTTAGAAACTGAATAGCATTATATAGTAAAATAATATATTCACACTTTCCTAACGAGCCCCTCCTCCCCCTTATAAAAGGCCCTTACTTCTAACCCATTCCTCACACCTCTCAAGCCCATTGTCTCATCCAACCCCTGAAAAAATAAGTTCTAAATATCTCTATCCTCCTCCTATAATCCTTACCTTGGGAATAAGGCACTTCAAGAAGTCCTTTTGGTTCAAACCAAAGGGAGTTACCCAAATTAAAGGTAATGATTCCTCTTATCTTCTTTTCTTTTATTTTACTTCTCCAACCCCTAAACTCTTTTTATTACTTTATTTTATAACAAAAATAGTATCCTAAATATAATATTATGTTTTTATGAGAATTATTTTAACTACACTTACCCACACCTCTATCTAATGGGTGAAGAACATACTATTTCTGTGGATAGCAATCTAACACCTCACAAAACGATGATTGTTCGATTATATCCTACATCCTCTCATGGTGGCCATTAAGATGGAACTATGTTTATATATGATATATATTATTTTTTTGTTTTTTTATGCTTCTTTATTCTAAATTTATATCCTACCTCTATGGTTTCCATAATGGGTAAACGTGATAATTTCTTTTGAGGAAGTGCGGACTACCGCCCCTCAAAGTGATATGACTCGTTAATGCCATATATGGGACATATAAAAGATAGTGTTAATGATATTATATATGATATTATAATGGAATTATAATATACCTATGTATCATTATTTTTTAATTCCATTAAAGTACGAAATAGAATTAAAAGTAGCGTTCATGCATACGTATGGATTACCATCTCCATGAACGGTGAATTTCATTTGTTATCTCCAAAAGGTTTTGTAATATTATAAATACATATATATACTGGATATATATGATATATGTGATATCTAAATCATGAATATCATTCTGGATATAATAAAATTTTGACCATGTGAACAACTTGTAAATATAATAATTTCATTTTTGACTCAAGTACCAAATATAAAAAAAAGACAGTTATTAACTTAAATGATTACATAATGTTTATAACTTGGTAATAAGTGATATAGAAGGAATAATGAACTTGAAAATAGTTCTTAAGCAAGTAGAAATTAACTTTAGTTTATTATTCAGTAAATTAAAGAACAAATGGGTCAAGTCGGGCATGAGATAAGGGACTTCGTCTCAATCTCCTTACATTAAGAAATATTTCGATAATATATACCTTCTTATTTTACATGGTGTACAATAAAGCCCTTTGAATTTTACTTCCATTCAAAGAGAATATTTTTTCTATGAAGCATTTTACTAAACAATAAATGGAATGTTTTTAACGTTTACACTGATAGTGACCTCTCCACCACCATAATCGTTATTTGGCTTCCTCTATAAGCCTTAATGTTTTCTAAAATGAAAATAAAATCCCTTATTCTGTTTTTGGGTGTTTTGGTATTGAAAATGGTTTTTGAAATGGATTTATTATTTGAATATCATGAAATTATTTCTTGTGATTTCACATTAAATGTTATTAGTGAAATGTTTATATTCGCAATATTTTATGTGCTATGATTTTTTAATGGTACTTAGACATTTGATGGGTGGTTACCTGATAAACCAAATGACAGGTGGTGTCATGATAAACCAAGAGGAGTGGTTACGTTATAACCTCCAATGTATTGGGTATGTAAGTTGGTCCTATAGATATTCCATTTAGTGATATGTGTGGAAGTTGACTGTATGGTTATTCAACTTAAGAATGTTTATGTCCCAAGTTACCTTTATATGTTATGTGTTATTTATATGGGTTTTATGGTAATATATTGGTCACAAAAGGGTAAGAAATGATCTTTTATTCAGTGAAGTGTATTTACAACTTCATAAAGGTGAAATTTATTACTTATGATAAAGTATTCATGGTTTACTTTTTGTTTTGAAAAACTAACCATTTTCTTTCTTTGTGTATCCCTTATTGAGATTTTTTATGCTGATCCCAAGTTTTTGAAATATTTTTCATAGGACATAAAATGGAATAGGGTCAAGTATGGGATCAATAAAATGTCATGCTGTCTAAAACATGGAACTATACATGACTCTTTCTTTTTCAAGATTTTTTATTTTGTGAAAAAATGGAAACTGAGAAGATGTGTCTACATGTATTATTCAAGTCTTCATGTATATGTTATTGCCTAATTCACTAAAACTCTAAACCTGAATAGATTCTCAATGTGAATTATTCATTTAATTCAAGATTATTTAATGTTATAAGTCTAGGGACATACACTTATAAACCTTAAAGAGGTTTTATTTTTTATCAAAAGACCACCCCTTAAGGCTTAACCCCCTTTCCGAAGGATGTAGTCCAGGAAGTGAGGTATAAGTTCTTAAACTCTCTTTCTCTTTCCTATTTCTTCACAGGGTTTTAGTCTTAATCAAATTTATTTTAACCACAATAAAATAATAAAATCAGTATCAATATCATTATTTTATGTTATTATTATTATTATTGTAAATTCATTAACCACCACCCCCTTTTTCTATTAAAAAAATGATACCGTAATTCGTACGTTGTGCGGATTACCACCACCATGACACATCATGTTCCATTTTTGATAAGAAACATTATTAGGTTGGTATAAGAAGGTATTTAAATAAATAATTATAAAATTTATTTCATGTTTATGATTATGAAACAATAAACCATATTACTCATTTCTCATATTTTAGGGAAAATGAAATTTCCAACCATGTGTACCTGTGGACTAACACCTCCATAGAATGATTTATTTTTGTGTTTCCTTTCATAACCACCTTAAATGGATGACCATGCGGATTCTATTGAAGGTAAAATAATATTTCGATGAAGGAATTAAGGTTTTTTTTGAAAAATTGTATAACCTCTTTATTATATGATCAATAAATGATTACCGTTATTTGGGGGCGCACTCGAGAGCTTTTCTCTAGGGAGAGCCCTGGGGTTTTGCTACGTTGGGTGGTTCGACAAATAAAAAAGGTTCTCTCATGGCGTGTGATGTTGGGGATGACACAAGGTATTAGATTTTGTGGATTCGATGTCTTAGGTTTCGGTTCACTTCTACTTGGTGGCTATTTCTTGTCTTTGTTGGGTCTTTGGGAAACGATGTCTCTAAGCGGCGGCAAGGGTGGTTATCAGCCCGGTTGCCGGATTTTTGCATCAGTGGTGTGGGAGGATCTATCCAAGCCACCGAATCCCAGATCCAGCCCTCTATCTCCTCCTATTTCATGGAATGAGGAAGCACACTGAATCTTGACCTCATTACGAGCTGTTGTCCAGATCCAACGTCACCATAGTGATTCCCACGCAGGATTCGGCTGAGCCCGAGGACGATGTCACCGAATATGAATAGTGGGATCTCATCTGGGCTTCATGGGGGTGGTTTGGTATTGGAGGCTTGTGGGATTCCTCAGTTGAGGCTTCTACCGTGGTTCCAGTGTGGTGCTCAGGTTTTTCATGGAGGGTTTTAGCATGGGTTGAGATGGTGAGTCAGCAATTCAAGTCTGAATATCTTCTGATCTAGGCCTATCCTTCCCATGAAAGATTTTTGAGGGGATTTTGTACCTATATAATTCACAATGAACCATACCTATTTGAATCTTCATGGCCAAGTTCATCTTAATGTGGGTGATGAAAATGAGTTTGTGATGGTGATCTGAACTTAGTCCGTTTCTTGAGTGATGGCGTGTCAGTCATTGTTGTCAAGGAGGGTCTTCCTTGATTCGAAGCTTTACCCCTATTGTGGTCTATTGAAGTTGTGTATGGATCCTGGTTTTCTATTGGTTTTGAGGTTCTGTCATCTATTACGATGCTCTGGATTCCAGGTTCATTGCTACTCTGCAGGTCGGTTGGATGAGATGGTTTCCAAGGAGGTTTTGAGATGTGCTTGTGTGATCGGCAGGGAGTTCGAGGGCGCATGAATGTCTATAGAATTTTCCTTGTGTTTTATTATTTTCAATTTGAATTTTTGGGGTTTTTAAGATGAGTTACATCACAGGATTTGGTCACACGTTCCTCTTCTATTGCTTCAGGATCCCACCACTCTCTCTGAGGTGGATATGAGTGACGATCGATCTTCATGGTTTCTTTGGGATGTGAGGGAGAGCGACCGTCGACATATTGTGGTGGATACATATTTATTAGATCCTGTTGGTGTTATTAGTTTTATTGGTGGTTCTGATGATGTTGAGGCATGTATCAAGGAAAAACAATATGGTCTTTATTTTTTTAATTTTTAATTTTTAGCATGCCCATGGACGACTCTTCATGGTTTTCATTAGAATTATTGGTCTTTAGTGATTTTTTGATTCTAAAATGTGAAGTATTATTTTCATGCTATAAGGATCCACTCCAAATGAGGTTCTTGAGTATGAATAATTCACCAAATCTTGGCCATTTGGATTTCTAAGAATGATAGGGTATGTATTTTGTCATCACTAGCAGACCCGTGCAACCCTTCATGGGACAACTTTCCGAGCATTCATGGGATGGTGGAGGCTTTTCATTTTGATATAATCATTGGGGAGGATTGTTTCTTGTGAACCTTTTTTGGGATGTATTTCTTGTTAGTGGTTTTTATTGGGTGAATTTATTAGGATTCACACTTATCCTTGAAAAGTTTCATTTTAAAATACAAAAAAGGATTATGGATTATTGTTAATTCAATCATTGAAAAACAACGAACTATTATAAAAATAGACTATTAATTCTAAGTAATGAAGTTATATAAATTATAACATATTTATACTTCTTTTAAATTCATATATATCACAATAATAAGAACTAAATAAGTTAATTATGATTCTATTATAATGATATTAAAACTAAATCACCTCACAATCACCCATTAATCATAGTAATGTTTAGATAGGTTTAACCACCTAATTGAAGAGTAATTTTCATTTATATCATGAATAAATATAAGAACTTATTTATTAGAATAATATGATATAAATTTTTAAATAATTATTTATTATTTTTTATGTTAATTTCATATTAATAGTTAACTCAATAATTGGGAAATCACCCTTTAATCATTTAGAAACACTGAAACAAGATGGTCGATGATTTCAACCTTCTGGATCATAACCAAAAATAACATGAAATGAAATTATTCCTTTATATATATTTTAAAATCTATTAAATTTTTTTTAGATGATCTTATAATGATATAATTTTGAATAATAATTATACCAATACAATTTTTATGAAACCAGTTTAAAGCGATAAAGATTACTTACAGCCGATGTTTAAAATAGTTCAAAACTAAATATATATATATATATATATAATGAATATAAATTAGGAGTATATGTTATGAATAATTTTCTTGATCATTTATGTAATAAACTTAAATTAATTATTTCGGATTTTTGGTACATGTGAATAATGAATCAAGACTAATGTAAGGGTTTTCATCTTAATTTCTCTTATATGAGACATGATTGTTATCATATAACTAATTCCATTTATGTGATTTATATAATTCTTATTTGAAAAATTATATCATAAATTATCTTTTAATAATTTTATTTTATGTTCAATTATAATCCCAATATTTAAATTGGTTTGAATTAAAGTGTTACCCCAACCCTAAGAGTTTTCTTGGTCTCAATTATGATTCTTTAAGACATGCGACAAGTTATGAACCATGTTAACTTTGTATAGAGTTTTATTGATTTAATATCTTATGAATTTTTTATATATTGTATTATTTTAATTCATGGTATAAAATAATCCAAATCATGTTCATTTCTTCAAATGTATTCTGACTCAAGGGTTACCCCAATTGTAATAGTTTTTGGTGACTCAATTTTTATTCATTTAGTTATGACCATTCACTTGAACTTATGTCACATAAGTTGAGTATATTAATCCACTATAGTATATTGTGTGGTGTTCATTAATTTTTTAGGTGATATAAATTCCTACTATATAAATCCTTTGACAACTATTTCCCACTTCTTGAGATATATTCTTTTAAAACCATCCACATTATTTCTTTGGATGCCTTATGATCTTGATATTTGTGTATTGAATTATCTATATAGACTTTAATATATATGGTGCGACTTTCACATTTTACATTACTCAAATTGGGTTATGTTAACCTAGAAAGTATTATATTCTATTGACATAGGGAAAAGTATTGGCGTTCTGTATATTGTTACTCCAATACGGATGATTATTTGAAAGTTAACTATGTATTTTTTTGACCATATACCTTCATTAACTGGATGGTATATCATCATTATATACCTTTTATTAACATGGGGGATAATTATTGGGGTACCTTATTTTATTATTCTAATATGGTTGAATATTGGCAAGTTAACTATGTATTTTCTATCTATCTAACTTCTTTATTAGGATGGGTTATGATCATATTATTCCTTTATTGACATGTCGAAAAGTATTGAAATTATTAATTATTATCAGATGATAAAACATGTTTTGCATGTATTGATATTTCACATTCTTTATTATATAGATATCAGAGTTTTTATTCAGCCAAAGTATCCCTAGGGAATGGTATAAAAGGTGTTTTTGACTCTTATGGTGAATGCATTGGACTTAATCAATTGATAGATGGGGCTCATAATTATATAGACCCTAAACACATAGATATTAATCATAAGTGTAATTTATTTTGGGTATTTGGTTTATACCAAAACAATTAATAAAAATGTCATGACTGTGGTCTTGACAATAATTAAATGTCCAAGCGTAAGGCCTTGATTATATGTTGTTAACGTAGTTCATTGTAAATTCCATCAATATGAGATCAGTATTATTGATATAAATGTTTTAATTTATTTTCCCGGGTATAACATGATCTCAATTTTAAGTTGATTATGGATTCAAGCGGGTTACTTTTTCTTACCATTATATTTATCCCATGTTTATGCTATGATTTCTTCAATTGTACATTTTCCCTCAATGAGCATTTGAGAACCCACTTCATATGTTTCAATTTCCTTTGGTTATGAAGAAAAGTAATATATGTTACATGGTTATAAGGTTATCATGTGTGAAATAATTTATGTGATACATTGAAGACTAATTATAGATTAAGTAGTTTCATACAGAATGGAAAAAATGTCTCTTCAAAACAAGGAATATGGGCTTTGTTAGTTATTATTTTATACTAATTCCCTAAATATAAATATCTAAAAATATTCACATGATATAAGAGACACAATAATAATTTTTTATTTTGTAATTAAGGATCATTGAGTCTAAGATTTTATAATTATTATTAAAGAGATTATGTAAAGATTGTGTTTGTGAAGCCGAATCCAGGAGTGCAGGTCTAGGGAATCATAATTAATATATATATATATATAGAATAAGAATGGATTATTTTATAAATAATATCAAAATATAGTGTTTTATGGAAAATAGTGATGTGTAGTGTAGTTTTCATAGTGAAATAGAAGAAGAATAACATAAAGAGAGAAGAGGAAGAGAGGACTATCAGGTAGTATAAGTATAAGGGGAAGAATAGAAATAGAACATTGGGTTTTTTCATGTGATCTTCACATTTATGCAGTGTGGTAAAGAAAGAAGACAAACTTTTTACACCTATTCTTATAGAGAATAATAAGTGTGGGAGAACGTTAAATTTTTAGGTGACTATCATTAGAGGATAAGAATAATCCCTACCTCATCAAACAAGACATGAATTCACTTTTTTAGGATATGTGTTAGGAGAAAACATCATTAATTATCTTTTAAACATGATTTTAAGGATATAATATACTAATTGTATTTATGAGGGTGATTTCAGCGGATCATATGATATTAATGTAATCCATTTTATTGTAAGGATTAGATTCCTCATTTTGATAGGTGAATCATATACACTGAGTGTATCTACTTGTTTCTTTCCTTGGTGTGTGTGAGTTATGTTGTGATTCACTCTAAAAAATGATAGAGATTAATTTAATAAGAAATATTAATAAGAAAAAATGGATCATTATTCAATAATTCACCCCCTCTCAGTGAATTTATATCATGATTTGGTAATAAATTGATTTCTTATTGTTCTGTTTCTTGACACCATCATTATTTCCTGTGATATTTTAGGTTTTGGTTATTGGTGAGAAATGAGTTGACATTTGAATTAGGTGAGACTCTATGATAGAGTATTTATGGTTATATGATAATATTTATTAATATTCCCACTTACTGAGATTAGATATATAATATTTAATACCTCATTGGATAATGGGGTTATACTCATATATGATTATTGGTAGGTGAGATCAAGCTTAAGTTGGGTGGATATAGTATGACGAGTCTTCAAGGTATGTGTGACTTCTAAATATAATGTATTTCATGAATGGATTTTTATAATATTTCTTGATTTATGTTTTTAGGGGTGTGACTTCCACTTATCACCTATTAACACTCACCAGTATTTTCATGCAGATACACTTGATTATTAGCACCCAATTTGTTGAGGTGAGTGGGGAATCCTACTAGTTGATTTGTTATAGCCTATTCTTGCGCACATGAAATGGGTTTCAATTATTATATGTATATATTATTATTTTTAGATATAGTTATTAGCTTGGGGTTTTTATGGATTTATCTATATTAACATTGTATTGAAGTCTGATGATTTAATAGGAGTTGGTCCTGTGAGTTGAGGTAGACCCAATATGTGTTTACCTTTTTATTCTACAATATTTTTATTATCCAATGTGACAAATTTTTATTTATATAAATTGATATCTATATCTATTTATTTAACACTATTTTATTTTATATATATCATATGCACATGTTCACTTTTATATTTTTCAATATGGGATAGACACTTTGTTGCCTCTTTATTTTTCTGTAGGTTTAGGGTATGTCTGTTATATGAAAGATTCATGATGAATTTCCTAGAGATTTTGGAATGAAACTTTATGATTTATTTTGTGGTTATCTTCTACCCCTAAATATTAGAGATCCTCAATACTAGTTAAAAGACTCTGAGGAATAGGGAGAGACTCTTAAAATTTCATGGAACCCCTAGATCGATACTATTTAGGTTGATCTATACAAGGTATAAAAACATGGAATTAGAGATGGTGTTTGGGTTGGACAACATTTCTTGGGGTTTCCTTACTTCAATCCCAAAATAAAATTCAACAAGTATGGATTGAGTGAAATCATCTACGAGAAAATTTCAAGCTCATGGAAATAATTACAAGATCTATGCTATACGGACCCACCTGCAACTTCCATCACTTCTTATCTAACCATTTGATATTATAAAGAGGTCATAAAGTTATTTTCAAGTATTACTTATGATGATATAAACATGTAATTAATAATAAAATAAAATTTTATTGTATATCATTAATTCATTATATTCTTAAAAATATTATTCTTAAAATTTTCTTCCCATATTAAGCATTATTATTAGTTTTTTTTAAATTTAGAGTTTGAATTTGATAAGATGGAAATTATTTTTTAAATTAATCATGTCAAAAATATCCTAGATTTAATTTTTCTATTTTTTCTAAAAATATTGTTTTTAGGTGAATATTGAAAATGCAATTTTTACTAATACCATAACTTTTATAAAATAAATATGATATATGAATGAATTAAGAATATATGAATCCCTTATATCAAATAGAGGTGTATTTAAGGAGTAAAATAAAGCATTTAGAAATGTTATATTGAATTTTCAAACCCATGATAGACTTTTTTGGAATCTAAGTTATATTGTATTATAATAAAAAATAAATGTGGCCATTTTAGATTAATTTAGTATCCATAAGATAAAATTAGGTTTTAAATTACTTTGAACACCATTTAAGTCTTCTTTATATTTTAGTAAACCAACAAATTTCATGAAAATATGTAACTTTAAAAAGTTTATGCTAAACTAATTTTTATTTGTAAAAGATATTTTTTTATCTAAAAACTATTTTTATTGCATTCTAAATTTATTATTTTATAATTAATAAACATAAACTTTTAAAAATATATCTATTAAAAAGGATTTCATAGTTTAAATAACTTTTTAAAATTAGTTTAACTTTTATATTTCATTTTTATAGTCATAAAACTAAATTTATTAGGTAAACTTTTTTCATCACGATAAATGCTAAAAATGGAAAAAGTATTAAATCAAGGAGTAAAACTATTAAATATAAAAAATAATTATCTTTAAATGAGTGTATGAGAGAACTATCCTCCAAAAATAATCTCATATTCCCTTCTAGTTAAATTTGGTTCCATTTTACCTGAATTTGATATCCTTTTTTATATTAAAAAACTGCATTTAAAAAAATGATATTCCATTCACTTATAAAAATATCCCTCCAAAACCTTAAAAATACACTATAAAATTATAATTATAATCTTTATTCTACCCAATTTACTTAAAAAATAATTCTATCCATTGTTCTTGAGTTTCTAGTGCTTTGCGATTTTCTAAATCCATTTTAAATAAAAATGGATTCCAAGAGAAGATTACATTCTTTTAGGTAAGTATTTTCTTATCTCTTATAATTCTTCCATTTCATTGTAAAATAACTCTTCCTAAATCTTTTTTATCCATATATTATATTTTTCTAAACCATTAATCTTATAGAAAATTAATATTGACAATATTAAATAGACTGATCTTTTTCATTCAGCCATTATAACACACTTCAATTTGGGTTGGTTTTACCACCTACGAAAATAGTGTTATAATTATTTTACCCTAAATGATTAATAAATAATAAATAATAATAAAATATTATAATAACTAATATTCTTTTATGTTATTATAATTATCAAACGATGATCCTAAAATAAAATCAATCAGTAATCATCCTTATCCAATTATTTACAACATGTTCTTGTTTTCGTCAAATTAATATCCTACACAAATGATTGTATTAATTACTGTAAAGGAAGGTTATTGAAAAAAACTTCATGGTAAGATGAAATGTTAATATAAAATTTTTTTATTTTTGTTTCTATAATGGTAAAATAAATATTTAAAGTTAGTATTAATAATCAACCTTTTTACGATAAAGGTTTTCAAAACAACTAAATTTTAGATTTTTCCTTTATGAATCATACCTCATTGTTACATGGGATTAAAATGGAACTAAATAAACAATTACATTAGTTATATTTCCAATACATTTAAAATTTCAGAGATTAGTGACTTATAAAAATGGAGGGGAAACCATATCAATTATTCCAAAATAAACATAGAATGGTTAAAATAACTAATTACCAATAATTAATATAAACTTAAAACAAGTAAAAATTATGTAATAAATATGAATAAAATAATATTTAAAAAGGTAATAAATATAATTGAGGTTACTTAATACATTAATAATCAGTATATGGTTATTATTCAATAATTTATAATGTGTTTGACTGAGTAGGAATCCACGATATGGTATTTTCTCGACACTACTTTATTTCTTGATCCATAATTATTCCTCATTAAATATAGTTCTTCAATATTGTTTTATTCTATAAAATTATGATATTATATTTTATTTCCCCCTTTTTTTGTGAAATTACATTTTCAAATCAAATACGTGTTCATTGAATGATTTCATTCTTCATAAAACTTTATGATATTAATAATAATTATCTTCCTCTCCAAATGAGATCATTCTCTTACAAATCCATGTTCAGTATTCCTACCAATGTTATTTTTTGTTATTTTAAAATATAAATATGTATAATTTTTTTTAGCTTTAAATTTATATATTTATATTTTCAAAGGTAATATTATCAATCTTTTTACAATGTGAGTTTCAATACAGGTATTTTTAAAATGTTGAAATGGTTTGTGTTTTTTTCATAATCGCACATTTTATCTTTCTCATTACATTTCTTATAAATAATATTTATGTCTTTTGGAGGATATTTTTTTTAAATTTATTTCTAAATAATTTATGAAAAACAATTCATTTAAATTTATATAAACATATATTTTCAAAAGTTTCTCATAATATATTATTTTTATTACAATATTATGAAATGTTTTCTAAAGAATCATTTATATGTCACTTTTATTTTAATATTTAAGTCCAAAATATCTATCTACTATGAAATTTTGTTTTAAGAATCTCCCTCTTAATTCCTTTATGAAATTATCCTGTGTGGTGATTTATTTTTTTATCAACCGATTTACTTTCGATATCACATTATGCAATATATTTGGAAATGTAATGAAACCCATTTTCCATCCATGTGTTCTTATAGTATGATGGATGATTGATATCTTATGGAATACAAATGTGTTGATATTTTTGTGTGGGGTCTAATTTCACCTTCAAATAGATTGATTAAGGATTTATATCTCATGATATAATGATGTTATGTATGTACACCTTTTTATTCAAAAGATGATTCATGGAGATTTTGTTTGCTCAAAATATAATGTTTCAGTATAATTGAATTTGATCACCATTTAATGATTTACCTATGCCTATTTTTGTTCCATAATTACATGTTATTATACTTTTTAAATTAAATTATACACTTATATGTCATATGCCTATTATTATTCTCTATGGCTCATGTTTATTATCTCACACTCTTATTCCATGGTACATGTTTGTTCATCTGAGACTACCTACCATGTAATCATGATTTATAGACCCCTATTATTTTCCATGTTATTTTTAATATGATATTTCATCCATGATCATGTATTATTATATATTTATGATTTATCCCCTAATGACATGTTGATAAGTTCTACCTTAATAATAATTTGAGCTCACACCTTTCCTATGTTTCTATTCCGCAGGTTATGAATATTAGTATAAACTATGGGAGTCTCGATGGGTGATTAACCTGATTCAATTAAGGAATTTCTTTACAAGTATTATAAAATAAGTTTAATATATTTCTAGTATTCAATGATATCAATACTTCAGTTCTTGTGACTATGAGATGCAATGTTTAACTTTAGAAAATTATAAAAAATAATGATATGTTTATATTGGGTTCCCTCAATTAGTATTAAAGAAGGGTTTAGTTATTTTTAAGGATTATATTAGTTTTTCTTAGGGATTTGGATGAAATAAATTTTGTGAAATCCTTAGGGGTAATTATATGTACAATAAAACATCTAGTAATTTAAGTCAAGTAAATATTGTGTGATTTTTAACAATTAAGCTTCTATCTAGAAACTAACAAGTTGATACGAGTTCAAGAAGAGATGAACCTTGGGGAAATGACCCTTAAAATGTTATTTGGGTATTAACTCTATCTTCACAGTATGAAAGATTAATATGTCTAAATATACACATGGTTTCAATAATTCTGGGGATATGATTTTGACAATTCACATTCTCTTTATAAACCATAATTAGGGATTTTTGGTTAGAAATCCAAATATAAAATGACCATGGATATCCAAGATTAAAACATAGAAGTTCATAAGTTTTTACATGCACATTTTTTATGAGTTATTTATTATAATATCATATTTTTCCTTTTATAAGTACTCATATCTGTAACATTACATTATTTTATTAATTGTATAGAACCAGGAGGAATCAAGTTAAGAATGGGAATGAAGGAAAATGCAGTGATTTTACTAATGAGAAAACTAATTGAATAGAAGTTGGAGTAAAAATGTTCCAAGAAAAATTAAAATCTATGAAAAATAATGTGATACATTTATAGAAATCAAATTCATCAATAAATTAGTAATTTTCTATTGAATGTTTTATGAGACAATGTATACCCGCCTTTAGTGTGTATTTTAACCCACTAATAACTATGTAATAGATTATTGAAATATAAGAAGTATTTTTTGTTCCCTAATACTCAGATCATGATAATTTTGTTCTTTTCATCTATCATTTATATGAAAATGTTTTATATTGGTGATAATTCACTAAAACATTCATTGGAAAATTAAAAACATTAACTCTATGGGATGGGGGAGTTCAAGAAAATATTCTTCACAAATTATTTCCCTAGAATCATTACATAAAACTGGAATGCTAATTTTTGGGATTTGAAAAAATAAGGATTAATCCATTGATACTTATGAGGATAAATTCATAATACTTTAATGGTTTTACTCTGGTTTTATTATTTGTTCTAAAATAAAGATTGATCAAATATTTTGTGGCCTAAAACCAAGTCCTCAAAAGGTGAGAGTAATAGGATACTTTGGGAGTTGTAGATAAATTTTTTAATGTACAGTAAATATGGAGATAAAAATTGAGGACTCTCATTATTCTTGAGAGAGAAAAAGTAAAGTGGAGTATCATGGATGATCTGATGATATATCTTATAGGGTAAAGAAGGCCCAACTACCTACATATAAAAAGGTAATAGGAATAACCCAAGTAATTTCCTCCAAGGAAAAAGGATGTATTTCATGTGTGATAGAACAATACATAAAGATAATGATTATTTAAAGGGGATAAAAGCACAATGAATGAATAGAGGAAAATAATGTCCCAAATAATACACCACTTATACTTAAATGCATCAAATTAAAGGAGTTTTGGAATTATGAAAATCAATTTCCTATCCCTAGATCTAATGAGGTTATTAGGAAGTAATAAATTCCTAAACCAAAGGAATAAGGAAGAGAATATTAAATAAATACCACTAAGGTAGATATTGATAATGTAGTGATAAAAGGAACACTAATTATCCAATATAGATCTAAAAAATCATATTTTTATTTGATATCTTCACATTATTACATATCATAAATGTTTTTTTTAATAATGTTGATTCCCCACCTCAATCTTTTTATATTTTACTATGTATGAAAACACATAAGTACTTAATGATCATATCTAAGATATAAAACTCTTATCCAAAAAAATTTATAGGAGTATTCTTCTTAAATATCTAGTTCTTATTACATTTTTTGAATTAAACATAATTTTAGGTATGTATTAGTTTTCCCTACATAGAAAATATAACATTTTTTTCATAAGGAACTACCATTTCATATATTTAATCATCCTATTATTAAGTATCAATGTATGTATGAACATTAAATACCTTTTGAATTTGTTTTATAATATAGTTCCAATAAGTAGAAATGTGGGACTACTAGGTCAAATTAATTTGGAGGAATTAAATATTTATGACATTAATTTTAAAATGGAATATATTTATATATTTCTAGATGAACTGCATAGTATTCCCTTAGAGTGTTTTGTTGAGTTTTTGATTGAAATCATACTTGAATCCATGCATATATCAAAGATTCCTTAAATAACACTCCTTATTGACTTAGATGAATTTGAGATAAAACATGAAGATAATTTGGATAAGGGATTTGTTTTCCCATGTACCTAACTCTATGGAGCAGTAGTTCTATTTGTTAAGAAGAAGGATGGATTATTGCATATTTTCATTGATTATCATGAGCTTAATAAAATCATAAACAATAATAAATTCTTTTTCTTTGTATTTTTGTTATTTTTGATAAAATTAGCAGACCACAATACCTCTCTATGATTGAAATACGATCTATATATCAATAATTTAGGGTTAAAAGGGGATATATACCGAAGATAAGTTTCTAAAAAAGATATTGGAACTATTAATTCATGGTTGTTACATTTGGATATACAAATTCCCTAATCATATTTATTATTTTGATGAACACATTGTTTAGAAATTACCTTAAATTTTTTTGGGTAGTCTATATTGATGATATTATTATATATTATAAGTATAAGGATGAACATAAAGACAATTTTAGAGATATAATAAATACCACATGAAATATGAAATAATATACCAAGTTAAAAATGTGTGAGTTTTTTATATAAATATTATACCTTTTTGGGTCATTTAATCACAAGAAAGTGTATAAATATGAGTCCATCAAAGATAGAAGCGATCAAAAAATGGTTGAGACCAACCACTATGATATAAATTCTAATTTTTATTTGAATATATTGATATAAACAATTAATTTTGAGGAAGTTATTGTTCCAATACTCTAACCAAGTTTGTGAGAAAGGTAGTGAAGTTCTTATGGATAGAAAAAAATGAGGAAAGCTTCAAGGATCTTAAGAAGAGAGTTGGCACTGCACCTGTGCTTACATTACCATGTAGTGCATAAAGGTTTGTAATATAAAGTGATTCTTAATTAAATTGCTTGAGATGTGTCATCATGAATAATGCTAAGATAATTTCTTAAGCCACTAGATAATTAAAATCTCATTAGAAAAATCTCCTGATGCATTATTTGGATCAAACATCAGTGATCTTTGTGTTAAATATTTTGTGGAATTATCTCAATGAAAAAAAGTGTGATATATATACTATTATTAAGCGATTAAAATATATATTAACATATAAATAGTTAAAATGAACCAAATGATATATTTGGAATTAATTAATGACTAGTACTACACAACACATTACCACATGGGGTTAGAAAAAATATGGGTAATACTCTAATTACAAAATTTCAGGATATCTTATCCATTATAAAGATTCCAGAAGACCTAATATTCATAGATTTGAAAATTATTAATCTTTAAGTCATAAGGTATAAGGATAATTTTTTTTTACAAAATACTTACTCTACCATCTATCAGTGTGAAGATCAAAGAAGCATGGAAAAATGATTCATAGATATAGAAAAAGGCAATGAATATTCTAGAGTTTAGATTTTATGAAGTTGGAGTTATAAGATTTGAAACCTAGATATTTTCCCACAAAAACCATAAATTAAGTGGTAACTTTTATAGTATTAATATATATCGTCCTTATCTATTAATATATGAATCATGAAGATGTATAGATATCCAAAGAAAAACTTATGGTGGGATAATATGGAGAGGGAGATTGTAGAATACATATCTTGATATTTGGTCTTATATAAAGTTAAGGATGAATGGAAAAATTATATTGGGATGATAAAACCATCACCCATACCAATATAAAAATGAGAAAACAACACCAATTTTTTTCATAGTACTCTTGATAACATATAATGTTTAGAATACTGTTTGGATTGTATTCGATCACCTTAAAAATTAAACACATTTTATTTTAGTTAATTAAAATTTCTCTCTTGAACAAATCACTAAGATATATATCATGAAAAGTGGAAAGCCTTGATGAAGTACTACTCTCCCCTATATTTGACTTATAATTTAGTTTTACCTCTAGGTTATAGATAATTCTTAAAAACTAATTTGAGATAGATCTAAGTTTCAACATAGCTTATCACCCTTAGATAGATGGAATATTGTAAAGAACCATTAAAATTCTAATGGATATTCTGAGATCCTATTTAATAGGTTTACAAGGATGTTGGGATTTAAAACATTATGTGATTAATTTATTATATAAAAATAATTTCCATTCTAGTGTTAACATGGAACTTTATGAGGCTTTTTATGGGAAGAGGTGCATAGATCTTGTGTGCTGGGATGAAGTTGGAGAGGGGAATTTTATAGGACTTGATCTTTTCCAAGAAATTATAGAGAAATTTAAGAACATTTAGTGACATATAAAATTAGTACAAAGTCAAAAAATATCTATACTAATAACCATCAATGAGATTTTGAGTTTTAAGTGGGAGATAAAGTATTCAACCAGATATCTCCTTGGAAGGAAGTTTTGATATTTGGGGAGAAGGGGAATATAATCCCTAAATACACCCATTACTATAAAATTATTGGTCATTTTGGGGTTTTTACTTATCTTTTACCACTTTCTCCACACTTCTCCTAAGTCCATGACATGTTCATCATATCACTTTTGAAGAAGTATAAAAAAATCCTTTATATATACTAAACTCAAAATTTTTGAATTTCGAACATGATCTCTCATATGAGGAACAAAAATTTGAGAATCTGGATCGATGTGATAAGGTGTTATAGAACAAGACCACCCATTTTTTCAATTTTATATGGAATAATCATGAGTTTTTGGAAGCTATGTGGGAACCTTGGGATGTAATTAGAAAAAATTACCCTCACATGTTTTTATCCAAGTAAGGGAATTTCAAACATGAAATTATTTTTATGATGCGTAGAATGTGACAACCCATGATTTTGTTAAATATTTATCATTTAATAAATATTTTTTTGAATATATTATTTCATACACAATAGTAAATTAAAAAAACTATGGTACATTAATAAAATAAAATATTTAAATTTTCCTGTTATAACATAACCATTTAATTGATGGGTATTAATAGAGATAACAATATTATGAAATTTATATAGAAGGGAGAAGAAATGTCATCATGTAGTTTAATTATTCCTTAAGAATATAATTTTTCTAAGATTTGAAGGAGGTAGAATCACTAGGGGTTTCCCTATACTGAGACCTAGTGTAACTTCAATGTGTATGGATTGATTGAAATTGTCTGTGGGAGAAGTTCAATATCATGGAAATCACTATGAGTTCAATGTTATATTAACCACCACCCATTATTACTGCCACTTAATATCTCACCCTTAGATCTTATGTGAGGCCTTAATTTTTTTTAATTAGCAGTTAGTAAGACATAAAAATATAATTATTAACTACTAAGTTCTTATAACAATGAATTTATTCAATTTATACCTCATAATATTCTTTTGGAAATTTTCTTTCTATATAATATATTCTTATAATAAAATATGTTTTTGTCACCTTTATAGTTTTAATTTGATAAAATTGAGTTAATTTTTTAAATTCATCATGTTAATAATTTACTATAGTGATATTTTTGGATTTTTCTAAAAAATTTTCTTTTTAGGTGAATACTGAAAATTAAAGTTTTTATAAATATAATAACATATGTGACATCATTATCATATCACTATGGATTAAAAATATATAAAACCATTTTATCAACTAAAGATGTATTTAAGGAGTAAAATAAATAATTTAAAACTATTATATTGAATTTTGAAACCCATACTTAAATTTTTAGAATCTATGTTATATTTTATTCTAATAAAAACATATATTGTTCATTTTCCATTAATTAAGTATCCAAAATGAATATTTCTATTTTGGATTGATTTAAAAGACACATAAAAATCATTTGGTTAATAATAAACCAACTAATGTTATGAAAATTAGTATCCTTCAATATTTTTTCCTAAAATCATTTTTATGCTTAAAAATATGTTTTTATAAAATATATTTTTAATGTATTACATAGTTATTATTTTAGAATTAGTTTTTAAAACTTTTACAAATATGTATTGATCCAAGCTAAATTGTCCACTGAGAACAGGGGGGTGGTGAATCAGTGGATTACTTTCTAAAAATTATCTCTTTTGAATTCAACCTATTAAACCTGTTAAGGTTCTCGACACACTTAGTGATATCTCATAGTCTTAATTCATATGAAGAAATAATAAGAGTGAGAAAAACACATGATATTTATAGGGCTCGATATAAATACATACTCCTTGCAGTGTTCTCTATTATCCCCCACACATATTCTCTACTATGATCTTATAATCAATTATGATGGTCAATACAAAGTAACACTATATCTCTCCTAAATACACATTGGAGGTTCTTTATAATACATTCAACAGTGTTACCAGAATCTACATTGGCCTGCTCCAGAATACACGCTATAGAACTATGCTTCTAAATCACTCAGGTTACTTATTTCTCCCAACTACATATAAGAGGATTAATCCATTCTTAAAGGATCTATTCACTATAGGATGATTTACTTATCTTATTCGATGATATTTCTTAATTATACTTTCACATGTACAATTCAAGTACCCTTACAGTCTACTAGTTTTGCTTAAATATATTTGATCACCTATATCTGATTAGTTTCCTTAGTGAAACAATGTTCAAACAATTCTTCCTTATTTATGATGAATTACTGACCTCCATCAATATTTTTTCGAGTGATTCAAACAACCTTATTCGGTATTTATGCAAGACGATACATATATATGAATGTATGTAAGCATGCATGGGTTTCATAAAAATTACTCCACTTGACACTGACCTCATTCATATGACCAAGGTGGGGTCACATGGTTGTATTGATCTTCTTTCATGTGACGAGGTATAGTTTACATGATATTCTCCAATAAATAACACTGTCTCCATGTATATTCTTCATAATATCAAAATTCACTGTAAATGGGTTCCTTCATGTGATATGAGTTTTTTATGGAAGTTCCTTCACATGATAATGGTTTTTCTAAAAGATCTATTTTCCATAACACTTGTTGTGTCCATGGGTTCTTATCTCAAACTTTTTGTGAGACTTGAATGGATCACAAATTTATTCCTTGTGAGACAACTATTTTCCATGGTATCTTTCACATAACCAAGGTGGTTTGTTGGTTCTAATTTTCATGATTGGATCATGGAAACTCTTCTCCTTCACATGAATGAATCATGCAGGCTTCTCTATTTTATGATATGATATATCTTTCAATAATTTTATAAAAGTTGTAGAAAGTTAAACTCTCATCTGAGACTCTATTTATATATCTAGTGGTCCACCTCTTATACTATATATTTTATCCTATGCTAAAGACTCCTTAAAATCCCATAGATATTGGTGTATCTTTGAATCCCAAAACTCTCAACTTTACCATGAATCCCTGTAATGATCTTGTGATCATGTGATCACATCAAAAGATCACTTTGTTGATTATGAAATTCCTTAAGGGACTTCTTGATATTCCATGGTGATTGTTGACACGCCTCAATGTGACATCTCTTGATAGATTAGAAGACATCCTCCTGAATAACACTTTCAATAATATCTATACAATATGAGATATTCTTATGAATGAAGTTACATTACATTTTTATGAGACACCATCTCATTAATTTAATATTGATTCGCATAATCTAGAGAACATCACATGGTGCTATCGATGATTTTCGTTCATTTATGTGATGAGCTCACATGACATCAATTGTTCTTGTTATGGATTCATATGATGTCATTGTATATTTAAATATCTTGTATGCATGGATGATGAAGTTTTATTCCTTGATTCTATTTAATAAAACTTGTCTCGATCCTTTGATAGGATAGTTAGAGATTTCCAGTTGTCTCGAGCTTGCATAGACAAAATCCACCTTGAGAGGTTGAAGATGATATGATTATTTGGAAATGCGTGATGTGATAGATAAAAAGGTGGAGATTAATCCCTTCCAAAGGCACTCATTCTGTCCATCTTTATATAATGGGGTAATAATTCACCCTCTGCATTTGTCCCACATCGACCATGAACTTGATTAATAAACACTTTATTTATCAATAAATTCTCCCTATTTGGTTGATATGACAATGGCATTCGGAACCTGTTACACTTTCACATCTTTCCACATGAGCCACGATGCACTTACATTAGTCCACTAGCTCATTTTATCCCAATAAATCCTATCCATACATTCTTTATACATGAGCATTATTTGAAGCTTATACATGACCCACCCAAGCTATGTGCCCACCTCTACCTCCGTATTACTTCCTTCGTCAGGCTCTCCCATGAGGCTGACCTCGAGTCCCTAAAATATGGTTGATGGATAGCCCTTGGGGGTTTGTGTAGATGACCCTATATCTTTTATGAATGGAAAAATAATACTTAAAATATATTTTATGTTTAGAATAGAATTCCAAGACTTAATCATTCTTTCCAAAGAACATCAAATTTCTTCTTCTAAAATAAATGATTCTTCATGTGAAATAGATATGTATTTTTATCTTTTTCATTTAACTTGAAATACTTCATGAAAATTTATGTTTTCATGGTTTCATGGTATTATTTAAGTTCTAATTATTCTCCAACATTGTAATAAATGATGTTCCCCTCTTGAAACATGATTTCTAAATTTAATATAACTTCAAAAGTCATCAATGTTAACAAGGGAAATTGTTATTTCATTACATACAATGCCATCGAGTGGATCCATAGCAGTTTTATTAGAATCAATAATTCATTCAACAACACATATTGACTTATTGAAAAAAATGAAACCTAGGAACACCAATATCCCACTCTGTATGCTTTCTTAATATCAACACATATCATTCAAGTCAATATGTGATGAAAACCTTCTCCCCGTTTTTGGAAATAAAATTAAAAGGTTACGTGGGATCATCTTAACTTATCTTTATTATCAAAGACATGATATCTTCCCTTTTAAAAATATCCTCTTGAACACTTTTGAGAGAGAAACGATCTAAAATTTTTCTATTTGAAAATATCCTTTATTTAATCAACTCTATGTATTCATAAATTCTTAATTATCAAAAAAGGAATTAGAAATAATTACATTTATCAATGTATTTATAAATCCTACACACACTTCAACAAACAAATCAAAACATTCAACTGAAAATGATAAATCTACCCCCTTTGTCTCATCTTGTCATCAAATAAGAACTCCCCATTGATTTATATGATAAACATAATTATGAATGAGGAATAAAAGTGTGATTGAAGTTCCCTATCTTCTAATTTTATAAAGCTATTTTGAAGTTCAACATTCACCATATAGTGAAGATTTCACAACTTCATCTCATTAATGCCCCCCCTCAAGGGATACATCCATCTCTTTGAATTCCCAACATGTTAGTACAAAACCATTAATATATAAGGGAATAAGGAGGGACCTTTGGGTTATTTCGAGAGTAACATTCAGGTTGAGATATTCCTATCAACCTAGGTCATTATTTTATCCCAATCTCAGTCATTCCTTTATATGAAGTTTCCTTTTCGATGATTTAATTTTAATTCTAAATATATTCTAATGACTAGGGATAATATCTATACATTTGTGTAATGCATGTCAATATTTATAACACCTTACACACAATACACCCTATTTTTATGGAACATAATTTTCCTCATTAATATATATAGATACTTTATTTCATTTAGCTTAAAAATGTTTTTCATATTTATCCAATTGTTTAGTCAATTTTAATTGATTTATCTAGAAAACTAGTCACTCTTTATTGAAATTTTCTATATTATCAGAATATTTACATGAATTTCCACTCTTTTAATATTATAGACTCTTCCCTTTATTAATATAGGGAATATAATTTTTTATTCTTTTCATGCATTTCTAAACTTCATGACCCTTCATATATATTTTGTCATTCCAGCTTGGTTAGATTTAAGGGCGGATCATTATTTATATGAGAGTTTTCTATCATTTTTTTACCATGACTCTCCCTTTATACATGCTAATTTTATGAAAATGACATGTTATAACAACAAGATTTTGATATTTTCTCATATGTTTCATAGAATCCGAGAAAACAACAAATTATAGATCTTCCACCTTGATATGTATTTTTTCCAAAATCATATTATTTATATACATATTCAAGTTGATTATTATTTTTCTTAGGGGGAGTGACAATCATGAATCATTTATATCTCCCTTTAATATAGGATATAATCTCTCATTATTATTCTTGTTGACAATTATTTTAACATTCTTCTTGTTTTGTTCACATATTAAGGATGGCTTGTCACCCTATTTTCATAAATACCTAATCTTTTATTGTGGTCTTCTCTTCATATCATTCGATTATTTTTTCATGACAGGTATTTACCAACACTAATCATAATATAGAACTCTTTAGTTTTAGTACTCACATAAATTTCAAAGCATTCAATTTTTTTCTTTGTAGATAGATTCATGTTCTTTGATTTTTTCTTCTCTGGTGTAGTTTTCTTCTTTTTTTATCTTTCCCACCCTAAATACAAGACTGACATTGTTTTTATGAATTTTCATGTTATGCCAATAATACAAAGCTTAATGACCAAACTTCCAGCAAAAACAACAATAGCCTATGAACCTTCTTCTTTTCTTTTGTGGTGTAATCTAATTTGTCTTCATAAATTGTGAACCTTTATGCTTTTGAGTAGAACCACCACTCTTTGGGTAACTTCTTGAAGAATAATTATTCATGACGTGTTTGACATTAACCCTTTATGTGGGGGATTTAACAATATCTTTAACTATCCAGACTTCCCAGAGTTTGGTTTTAAAGCCTGTTCCTACACTTGAAATAACATTAGTACATAAAACACTTTTTAAGTTATGAGATACCCAATTTTTGGAGGATTATTACATTTTACTAGAGGATTAACACATGATATTTTTTTCAATCACAACTCCTAATACAAAATTTAATGTTAGCATCTCTTTTTCAAGAAATATGGGAAGTTACAACTTATAGAGATTCTGAAGTTTCTAATCTCACCTCCAACTCTAAAAACATTATTTTGAGGTAGTTATTCTCATCCTAAACTGATATCATCTTGTTTTAACTATCTTTGTTCAGTTTATTAATTTTTTCTTCAAGCATGTTTCCTAAATATTGTAAATAATTTCCAAAATACTTTAACCAGATAGATTTATCCTTCAGTTGAGTATCTTTTACAACCATAAGGCTTGGTAAATTTTTTCAAATGAATGGAAAGATTTTATAAATACAATTTGAAACTGTTATTTCTCATAGAAAATTTCCCATAGTTATTCAATAGCATCAGTGTATCTTTCATTTCAAATAGAAATTATTTCTTCCTTTTCTTACACATGTTATATGAGAGTGTTGGAAATGCTAACCCTTTTCACCAGTGCCTCTTCTATATCATTTTCTTCTTTTTATAGCTATAATTTTGGACCTTGAAGACCCTTGATTCCAATAATAATATTTATTACCAATTATTTGGGGAATTTATTCATATATTCATTGTATATAGATTTAAGATCACTAAATGATACGTCTTCATCACAAATTGACCATGAATTTTCAAAATAATCACAATAAAAATAATTTTTATGACATATACATTTTTGATTACCTTCACATAGAGGTATCTATGTTTCTACTGTTAGATTGATTTTCTTATTTCTTTCTTATATATTCTTTTTTATATTTTTGGGTCTTGGTAGAAATTTTTAGATTAGTATCTTCATGGGTCACTTCCTTTTTCTCCATCCAAAGTAGCTCATTCATTTCCCAAATTATATAGATCATTTAAACTCTCTTGGATATTTAAAGGTGACCCACCCTATGATACCAATTTTAGTGCCCTAGGATGGATTGAATACTAGGGGGGATTGAATTAGTGGTTTACTTTTTATATATTATTTCTTTTGAATTAAACCTCTTGAACATGTTATAGTTCTTGATCCACTTAGTGATATCACATAGCTTAACTTCATTTGCAGAAATAATAAGAGAGATCATGGAACATGATATTTATAAGGTTTAATTCAATGACCTACTCCTTGACATGTTGGTTATTCTCCCTAACACAAATTCTACACTATAATATTATAATCAATTACAATGGTCGATACAAAGTCACAATGTATATCTCTTAAATCCACATAGTATGTTCTTTAAACTAAATTCTACAGTGCTACTAGAATCCATATTGTCCTTCTCTAGAATCCACACTAGAGTCTTTTTCTCCTAAATCACACAAGATACTTACTTCTACCAACTCAAACTTAGATGATTCATCCTTTATTCAAGGCTTGATGTACTACAAGTTGATATGTTAATCTTACTCCATGAGGTTGCTGAATCACACTTTCTCATTTACAGTTAAAGAACCTTTAAATTATATTGGTCTCACTCAATTATCTCTAACCACCTATATATTATTTGTTTCTTCTATGCAACAATACTTGGGAAATACTTCCTTTTGTCTAATGAATCCCTAACCTCAATCAATATGAGTAAAAGTGATTAACACAACATTATTCAATATTTTTTCAAGACGTTACTTAAGTATTCATGCATGTAAGTATGCATGTGTTTCATGCAAATAATTCCATTTCATGTCTCATGCCTCCTTCACATGACAAAAAATGTGTCAAATAATGGTTGAGTCAACGAGTTCCCATCTCAAACTCTTTGTGAGACCAGAATGGATCGTAATTTTTATCCTCAAAAGACAAATATTCTCTATGGTATCCTTTATGTATCAAAGGAGGTTCGTAGGTTCTAATTCACATGATTAGATCATGTGAACTCTTCTCCTTCGTGTGAATGAATCACGTGTGCTCATCTATTTTCTAATATGATAGATAAATCTCTAATTTTCTTAAATATTTAGCAAATACATCTATCTTCTAAGACTCTATTTATATAGGATTTCTTCCACCACCTATCCTATAGATTTTATACCATGAAAATGACTCATCAAACTCCTGAGGTTCTTGTCACATCTTTGAAGGAAAAAACTCTCAGATTCTCCATAGATAACTAGAATGATCACATGGTTTCTTTTCATGATCAATTCATTGATCATGAAATACCTCAATAAACTTCTTACGATGTCACGATGATTGTAAAAATTCCTTCATGAAATTACAATTGATATCTCAGTGGACATACTTATGAATAACTTATTCTATACTATTTGTAAAATATTTTATATTCTTAATAATTACGTTATGTTTCTTTTTTATGTGACACCTTATTGTGATCGCAGTATTACTTTGTGTAATCCATAGAACATCACATGGTGTTACATATGCTTTTTATTCATTAATGTGATGAAATCAAGTGTCATAAATGGTTATTGTGATGGATTTATGTAACATCAATTTACTCCAAATATTCCATATGCATGAAAGATGAAGTTTCATTCCTAACATCGGTTCAATCAACCTTGTCTAAATCCTTTGATTGGATGTGTGGAGTTGTTTGTTTGTCAAAAAATCATTGGTATAGAAGCCTAATCAAGAGGTTGAATATGTTAGGGTTAATTGAATATCTGTGACATGAGATATTGGAAAATGGGGAATAATCCCATCCAGTAGTTCTTGTTCTGTCTGCATTTTAAACAAAGGAGTAACATTAAAAACTCTACATTTTTCCCACATTAACCATGAACTCTGCTGATAATCTCTTTGTTAATCAATTATTTACCCCTATTTGGTCAAACAAACTATGGGGTTTGACACCCATTACATTTGAACATCCCTCCACATGATATGCGCCACACCTGCACTAGCCCATCGGCACATCCGAGACTAATGTGTCCTATCTACGTGTGCCTTATATATGGAATTCCTATAGGATTATACATGGCCCATATGAGATATACACCCACCTCTACCTCTATATGACCTCCTTGGGAAGGCTCTCCCATGAGGTTGACCTTCATTCCATCAAATGTGGTTAAGGGATAGACCTTGGGGGTTTGTGTGGATTCCCCTATATTTTTTTTATATAGGGAAAAATAATACTTAGCATATATTCTGAGCATATAATATAATTCCAATAATTAATTACTTTTTCCATAAACCTCAAAATTATTATTGTAAAATTAACAATTATTTATTCAAATTAGATATGCACTTTTCTATTTTTCATGGACTTTGCAAAACTTCAGAAAAATTTATGTTTTCATGGTTTCGTAGTGTTCATTTAATTTTAATTATTTTGAAACGTTGTAATAAAAAAAATTTCCTTCTTGAAAAATTTCTTATAAATTTAATATCACTTCCATAGTATTTTCAGTTAACATGGAAAATTTTTAGAGCATAACATGTAATTTCATCAAGTGAATCCATAACAAATTTTCAAGCATCGCCTGTTTATTCACTAATACATACTAACTTATTGAAAACATGAAACCCAGGATCCACAAAATAGAATATAGTAAAATTTAATTCCTATTTGAAATCACAATTTTTAAATTAGATTAAATTTTCTAGTTATTTTTTTTCAAATAAATAAATAAATTACTTATGTAAAATTTCTTCACCACAATAAAGGCTAAATATAATAAAAGTGTTAAATCAAAGAGTAAAACTATAAAATATCACAAAACCTTGTCCTTAAATGAGTGTATGTGAGTACTAAATATGATATTATCTTCCCTCATAGTCAAATTTGAATCCATTTTAATTTAAAATGATATTTCTTTTTTTATTAAGAAATTATATTTACTAAAATACCACTCCCTTAACATATAATAAAGACTTCAACCATCCCTTAAAATCCAATTTAAAAAAATAGACTAACCTTCTATACTAAAACTCATTTACTTATCAAATAATCCTATCTAAAGTTATTAAACTTTTGTTCCTGTGATATTTATCAAATCCCTTCTAAATAAAGTAGGTTTCCCTAAGAAGATTAAATTCTTCTTTGTAAGTATTTGATACTCTATAATTATTGTTCAATTTTTTATTATACATACACCTCTTCTTAAATTATATTTACCACTATATTATAATATTTTATAGAAATTAATATTTTAGAAATTTAATATTACAATTATTAAATAGATTTATCTTATTTATCCAGATATTATAACATGCTACTGTTTGGGCCAGTTTTACCACCTACGTGAATGGATTAATAATTATTATATAGTGAATGACTAAGAAATTTTAAATTTTGGTAATATTATAAAATAATAATGAATATGTTGTTATGTAATAATTTTTTAATGATGATACTATAATAAAATCATTCCATAATCATACTTGTCCAATTAATTTCTAGAATGTTTTGGTTTTCATCAGTTTAGCTGCCTATATGGATGATGAAATGCATTTTTTTCATGGATGGTTGTGGAAACTTAATTTCTTGTAATATATGATATTAATATACATATTTTTTTAATATTAATATTAATATTTAATATCAATTTTAAAAACAACAGTTTTTATGATAAAGGTTACAAAAAAAATATGTTTTAGATTCCATATTTAAGAATCATTCTTCAACTTTCCATTGGATGAACATGGAACTACCAAAATTTGTATAGAAATTCTATTTTCAGAACCATGACCATTATAATGATAATTAACTTATAAATGTAGATTGAGAATTGAAACCATTATACAAAAAACATGGAACGTTATAACCAGTAATTTTGAATAATTAATATTAACTAAAAACAAGTAAAAACTATATAATTAATGATCAAACAATATTACTAAAATAATGTGATAAATATAAATGAGGTTTTGGAATAGATTATTAATTAGTGTATGGATATCATATAAGATGTTATATCAGGTACAATCGAGTAAGAATCCATGGTATTGGATTTCCTTAACTCAACTTCTTATCTTGACTCATAAATATTCCACTTTGAGTATAGTTATTTAATATTATTTCCTTCTATACTATAATGATATTAAAGGACTCAGGTGTAACAAAAGTTCCTTAATGGGATAAACAACCATAAAGGTTTTATTGACTCAATGGATCATTCTCCAATTCTCCAAGATGTAAACATCATGACAAATGAAATTTTTCCATTGAATATTGACAAAGAGAAACCAAGAACCCAAAGAGGATATTTGAAAATTAAATCTATATTATATTTGAAGAAAGAATAATTCAATTGAGGATTTTTAATTGTTGAATTTTTTTATCATATGAAACCCTTTTAAAATTACCTTTATTACATAGGGATGATCCAAGTATATAACACTTATAACAATGATCCACATGAACTACCATGATCTATAAACAATCACTAATTGAATACCAGGTTCTAATACTATAGACCAATTTTCTTGTGTTTTTCATCTTGATTACTAAAATATCCATTAGTATTTAAGTATTCTCTCTTTATATTATCATCCTTAAGTTGCGGAGAAAGGAGGATTTAAAGAGACTTGTTTGTTGTGCACATTGATTATCAATTCAGGATTTTTTGATTAAACCTACAAAATAGACATATCCATCTATTTATAGATCTAGGGTTTAGGTTAATATATTGTTTAAATATGTAATATCCCTTAAATAATATAGTAATACTTACCAATACCAATTATTAATAATAATAGTAACAATATTATTATTTTATGGTGTGTGAAAACTGGTGTAACGATAAATATTATATTACTTGCACGCAAATTAATATTTATCACCAGACACGATCTTGGTCTGCTCAGATTCCTCATAATTTTTGTATATATGAATAAAAATTTAATTAAAAATTTATTTTTAAATAAATATTTTTAATCAATAAAATGTGAAGAAAATTATTACTCTTTATTGAGGATAATGTTTATTTTATTAATTAAATTCAAATGGAATATAATCTATATCAACTGAAAAATTTAATGCGTGACCCTCTATGTTTCTTTCACATTGGAATTCGACATAATTTCATAAAGTCTAATATTATTATCTATCATTGAGCAAAGTCACCCATGAGAAATAAATTAATGTCAAAATTTTGATCACTACAAATGAATTTTTCTTGGTGAGTATTATTTATTTTTGAAAATATCTCATCAACAATGTTTCATATCTGTGTCATCAACCTATATTCTTGATACATATTTATTTGACGATATGAAATTACTTTTAAGTGCATGATGGCCATAGATTTTAATGCTACATTTTTATATCAATCAAAAGGGATGAGTTATCATCTTTCATAATGATGGAAGTGAAAAATCATTCGCCAAATTATCCAATAATGACACATTATTCGTGACTCACCCAACATACACAACTTTGACATGAAATATTATCATCTTGGTTTATGATAACACATCTATGTGCATGAATCATGAAATGTGTTAATAATAATCTTAAAGTCTATGGGCCATTACACATGCTCACATATAAGAATATAAAATGACACCAGAATTTGAAGAATTTCTACTAGTTGGAATGTTCTTATAATCTCTTAACATAGAGATTACCAAGTGTAAACCTCATGAAAATAAGTCTCGCCTTATTTTGATTAGTCACACTAGACAGTCTATATACTATTTTCCCTATCATAGTACATTATCTGAACATAGAAATATATTTAAAAATATCATCATGGAACATCAAGGTTCTCATCAAAGTAGGGAACTGCTATGACCTTATCAACATGATAGATACTTTAGGAAATTATTACATAAAATCCATACAGAACAATGAACAATATATAATAATTCATTTTATTATTATTATAACTAAAAAGTAATTTTTTTGTTATTTTGAAACACATTTAAGGAAAAGTGAGAAAACTCAGAAATGCAACTACAAGGAATCATACACTATAGGAGATGACTGAACCATTAAAATAAATTTTACAAATATTGGATTCATTATCCCTGTATAATTTTAATCAAAGACCACATACCATTGTATCCATGTGGTCATTGAGCAGGTCTTCAAACCAGTAAGCCATATTTTCCAACGTTTGAATGAACTCCTCCACATTTATCTTCCTTTCATTGAGTCCTCCAACTCACACTGATCCTTATTGATGTACACTATAATAAATCTCTCATCCATCTTGTCTGCATCATTTGTGGAGGCATTAATCCAGAAGGCCTTCTCCAACATCTATTCCTCAGAGTGGATGATATGCTGTAATATACCGATCGTGGTTCCACATGCCAGTGCCACATGTTTGTTCACTATGTGACCTTAGGTTTTCCTCCCTATACGCCAAAGGCTACAGACTAGTAGTGAGGGTCTAATATATAACATGGGAATACTATACCATCTTTATCAAAGTAGCACGATAGTAGAAATAGATAAACAATAAACAAATGATAACAACCATAACAAGAATAAAACCAATATAACATAATGACCAAAACAAGAATAAAATATCCAAATTAAAGTAGTAAATATGTCATTCAAAATATAAGTCATGTTTCAAATGAAAATACCAAAATAAAGACACTGACCATCGTGAACTGCCCAAACCCCTATATTTTGGATTTCATAGTTTTCCAACAAGGATTAGCTATATCATAGGCTAGAGTAGTGGAAAAGGTGTATGGAGGAAGAACTAGTGATTTTGGAAAATCACGAACCACACAACATGTAATCCGGGATTACAAGATGTGTGGGACCCCTTAGCGGCGTCTTGTGTTTCCGAAGGAAGTTAAGAATCAAACAACATGTGAAACCTATCACACGGTGTGTGGTCCCACCTGGGTGGACTTGGTATGTACTTAGGGAGGTACATAAACATAGGGTGGACTACACTGGAAGCCTACATGCTGTGTAATCCCCCACATAGATGTGGCCGGGACAAGGTACACGAGCTAAGCTATGTATTGGTACACTAGAAAAGATACAGGGGATGGTTCCATGTACTGGCACATTGGTAGACTACACAGGCATCCTACAAATCATGTAGTGCAATACAGACATGGATTGATGGCATAGACCATTTACAGGGGTGGGACCCGGGGTCAAGGAAAATGGTGCGTGACCCTTACTACATGTCTTGTACTCTTTTATACATGACTTGGATATCATCCCCTCTATATCTTGGACATGTTTCGTTCAGGTTATTTCCACTTATCCACTCCCTAAAATTTATTATAGAATCATTTATTACTCTTAGGAATATAATACCTTTAGTAGGACTTATTGGAAAGAGTTTTTGGAATCCTTCTTAGAGGCCCAGAGTGAGATCCTCTTTTCATATTCGTTCCCTAGGTAGATTTATTTATATCTTCGTGACTAACACTACGTGAGTGTTGATAATCTACTTAGCGGGTCAATCCAGAATGAGTTGTTACCCCATGGCCCTGGTAGTGATCCTCATCTATGTATCATACTCTCTTTGAACTATCAACGTGTTATTTCTCATGCAGATACCCGATGAGAAGTACCACTCATACTAATGTCATTGATGCTACCAAACATTTGAGTGTGTTCTTCTAGATGTTTTCTTCATGTAATCTTCAACCTGGATTCCTAGGCTGGTATAATATGGCTTTGACTTACCTCTAGACTGCGGGTCTTTATTGAGTATATCTATATTTTCTTTTCATATTTGTTGTATACATATACCTATATATAGTTGACTATATTTCCTTTGTCTTATTCTTTTTAGTTTCAGAGTTTCATACTCAGTATTGTTATATTAACACCTATACGAGATTTGTAACACCCATATGTTTTTTATGAAATATTTTCTTTAAACAATTTTAATTCTTCAATTGATTACATTGCATGAAATCAGGAGTTTAAAAAAATCGGGAGATGCCATTAGTATAAAATTAACATTATAACTTATCCATTAAGTTAGTGGGAATAAATATAAATAACTTATGAAAATTTATGGCAAATTCATTGGGTACCAATTATTTATGAAAAATATAAACCAATTAAATGTAATGGTAATATTTGTATTTTTGTGTTAATAAATTAATTTAATTACAATTAGTAAATGAAATTATTGAAATATATATGTTATATATCTGATAAAATATTTTTTATAACCATCCAATAATATTTTAGTCATAGAATATAAATAAACCTTATTTTATTTATTAAAAACCTATATTTTTAAAATGGCAGTTTTACAACATTTTAATGGAGATCCCACTTTAAATTAAACTTTTTACACTTTAATAATTTTTATATGAAAAAATAAACTTATTGTCTATAATTAGGATATAAAAATTTACTTTTGATGTATTTTTGATATTTTTCTGATAACTTTCATGTTTTTAGTAGTAATAAAAATATAATAAATTTTAATTGAAAACAAGTTTTTTCATCCAAATAAATTATATAGTTAATTATATTATTTAACAATTTTAAAGTATAAATATATTATATTTTTATCAATTAATGTAATTTAGGCCATTGGGATTAATTTTACACTTAATTCAGATGTAAAAACACTTCAATCTTTTATAATATTTTATCTCTTAAGACCAGTTTTCTAATTCCAACAACGAGATAATTTTTAAATTAATTCATGAAACTTATGTGTTTTTAATTTTTATAATTGTATTCCATATTTTTAATCAATAGGTACAAATTATTTGAATAGTTTTATTTTATTTTTGGGCATTATGAATAATAACATTGGTAATTTTTATTAATACGGTAAAAGGGTAAATCAGGTAATTGAGGATAAAAATAATATTATAAAATTAACTGGACACTTTTCATAATATAATTTTATGAGTGCTTTTCGACATAAATAATCCTTGGGTCAAAATGGTGTCCTTTGAAATCCACATTGATGATATTAGGACATTTGATTTATCTTATTTAAAGAAAAGTTAAATACGTTTTACTCAAAAATTAATAAATATATCAGTTTTAATATATGGTTATATAGAAGATAAATTTGACTAAAAATACTCATTTAAAAGCTAAAATGTTTTTATTTTTATGGTAATTTGTTTGTAATTTATAGGAAATAAATAATTATGTTAAAGTATTATACATTGATGATGCAAAAATTATTTTACTGATTAAAAATCAATAAAATAATTTTCATTAAAATTATAATAAATATTAAAAGAAAAAAAACTTGAATAAAATCTTATTTTTTAAGTATATATCGATCATAATAATCGAAGGGTCGAGTTATTGACCATTTCGAGGCATATGGAAAAGATTATGAAACCTATAATATTTTATTTAGAGTGATGTTAAGGTAGTCACATTCATATTTTAATAAATATAACATTTTTAATTTTGGATTTTAAAAATGATATATTTGACTATTAGTATTTTTATGAAATCTTGAGAATTTATATTTTTCATAGTATTCTATTTTTGATTTCAATTAAGAAAATAAGTATATTAAATAATTACAATAAACTGATGTAGTAATTATTTTATAAATGGAAACATCAAATAAATGTTATTAAAAACATTTAAAATAAATATAATTTCAGATAATTAATATATACAAAGAATTTATTAAATGGAATTGACCTATTAGGAATAAAATAAAACATTTGGTTTAAAGTTAACTTGTTATATTTATATTTTTAATAATTAATGAATTGAATAGTGTCAAAATTGACATTATTGATTTTTTATAAAAATAATGTGTTATTAACTTATTTTAAAATCATAAATTTTTTTAAAAAAAAATATAATAATAATTATTTGGTAAAAAATGTTCTAAATTATTCATTTATTGTCAAATTAACATCAAATAAGTAAATATTTCACCCTTTTAATATTGAAATATTTTTTTTACCTTAGTTAAAATTAAATAGACTAACTATGTGTTAATTAAAATGATAAGGTTTAAATTGATAGAAATACTTATCCAAAAGTTATTGGTTTATGAGATTAAAACATTAGATAATATCATTTTATAAACTAAGAAAATTTTAAGGTTTTTAGATGTGTTTTTATTTTTTTATAAATTAATATCTTTGGAGATTCCAGAAGTGCAACTCACCTCGATCATAAAAGGGAACATGATCACTCATTTCTTCGCATCACATTGAGCCTTAAATCTTAGACATACCCTATCCATTTCCATTCTAAAATTTACTAGTCACATTCTAAAAGTTTTGGAAATCTCAAAATAAAAACTCTAATTATTTAATAAAAGGATAATAATATGATCATATATGATATGATAAAACAACTATGATTGTAGAATAAGTGAATGACATTATTTAAATCATTATAAAATAGGTTCAGATAAATACAAAGGATATCAAACCTAACTTAAGGGATAATTTCTCAATCTCATTATTATATAAGATTGTTTATATGTAGGTATTTATGGGTGTATATTAATCATCCATGTTGTTTCTGAAAATTTTTCCGGGGCGCACATCCATCTATCGAGGACGTACTGGTTGTTGCCCCATATTCCCACTTTCCAAAGGTAGGTGGCATCCATCGCTTATTTAGAGACATTTTCTCTCTGATCAAAATTGGATGATGGGATGTCAGTTCCTCCTTTTGTGTATTCCTTCTCAGAACTCATCGCCTAGTGCAGGTATCCCTTAAAGATTAAGATGTTGTCCGTGAACCTCATTCCTAGTGCCATATCTTTTTGGAAACCGATTAACTACGCTGATTCTATTTGAAAATTCCAAGGGGTCTTGATAGGGAAACAACCTTTAGTCGGAGTAGATGACAAAATCAGGCATGTGGGGTTATCTCTAGATGTGTGGACATTGGGGAACCTATATTATTCCTCATAAGAGGGAATCTCAAGGGTTCAGAACCTGAGGTATCCCATGTTAGTTGTGGGGTATCTTATACCAGAGGCATGTCACTGTAGTTTTCCTCAGCTTCCAATGTTTAACACAGGGTATGCTGTGAGTTTAACATCCTGCAGAGATGATTATGACAAAGGAGTGTCTTTTGAGGTTTTCCTCAGGCTTCTCATGTTTAACACAAGGTAGGTCATGATTTTAACATATTGCAGAGATAGAATGAGAGTGTTTACAATTCCCCATAGTGAAGGATCAGATTGGTACATCTTTTGGAGGGAGAACCTAGAGTGTTTACTAGGTGGAAGGACCAGAACACTCAATAAGAGGGGACCCCAGATGGTGTGTCCCATAAAGGGATGATGTCATACCATGAAGTCTAATTTGGACACCACAGAGGGAAAATTAGAAAGAGTGTAACCCAAAATAGAGAACACCATATGGAAAAGTCAGAATGCCTAATGAGAGATTACCCAGGGTGGTTTGTCCCAAAAAGAGAAGATGTCACACCGTGAAGGCTGATCTGGACACCACTGTTGGTGGATCAGAAAGAGTTCACTCAAAAATGGGAAACAATGGATGGATAAGTCAGAAAGACCAATGAGAGAGGACCATGGGTGGTGTGTCCCATAAAGGGAAGATATCACACCATGAAGGCTGATCTGGACACTACTAAGGGTGGATCAAGGAGAGTGCACCCCGGAATGGGGAACAACAAGGTTTATCATTGGATTGGAGTGAACCTTAGGGAGGTTTCTTATGTACCCTATTTAGGATACATGGATAAAAACCCACATAGTTCGAATGATTGATGAATTGTGGTGTACAAAGAGGAAAATCCGGAGACATGTTTGGGCATACACATAGATAACAACCCATCACAAGAGGGACACTCTTAGTTGGATGGTTATGGATTGGGTGGGGATAATGCATGGTTAGCTTCCTGGGTGCTGCAAAGGGTAGTGATTGGATGGCTATCATGATTTCACCGAGATGTGGTAGCCCGAGTAGAAATCATGATGGTTAATGGAGAGTTGAATGAAACAGATGGAGAGTGAGATAGAACCGACAAGAATATGATAGTGATGTTGGGATTGAACCTTAGAGAGGCTTCCCACATATCCCTGTAGTAGGGAATCAAAGTCCATGTAGTTTAGTGGGGCGATGGGACACCTGAGGTGGCAGCCCGTGAGAATGAACGCATGGATGAAACCCGAAGAAAGTATAATATTCTATTTGGGGGCATGATCTTCCTGAAGCACAAATGGAACAAAGGAGAGACTAGTATGAGACACGAGTGATGGGATTGAACCTTAGAGAGGATTCCTACATATCCCAATGGAAGAGAATAAAAGTCTATGTAGTTCAAGATGGGGCATGGAATCAGGGTGTACGCATAGGATAGAGACCCGAAAACATGATGCAGATGACGCGTGGTTAGCGGACCAAGAGTTGGTATGATGCCACTGGGATGGACCAAGTATGTGGGTCCCAACATAGTTGACACTGAAGCTTACCAGTGTTTGGGGTTGAACCTCAGGGAGGCTTCCCACTTACACTGTCTCGGAGATAGGGATCAAAACCCATGTAGTTTAAATGGGTTTCCCATTGTTTGGGGTTGACCCTCAGGGAGACTTCCTACATACCTTTTCTAGGAGATAGGGATAAAAAACAACATAGTAAAGGATGGAGCGTAGGATCAGGGTGTGATCAGAGGATAGTGACCCAAAGGTGACACCAGGGGATTACACATGGTTAGTAACTCGAGAATGGTCTAACGCCCAGGGGGTGGGCCAGAGCATTGGATCCTAACAAAGGGGAAAATAAAGGGTTATTGTAGATTGGGATTGAACTTCGGGGAGGCTTCCTACATACCCTATCTGGGATATAGGGATAAAAACCCATATAGTTTGTATGAGATAGTTTAATGTCATTCGGGATGAAAAGGGGGCGTAAAATTTAACGTCATACAGGACGAGGGGGAACCAACCTGAAGTGGCTGGGACTGATGGGTGTTGGGATTGATCCTCTGGGAGGCTTCCTATATACCTTTACTGGAGAGGTAAAAGATCAAAGTCCGCATAGTTCGGTGTAGAGAGGCATGGCGATTATGCACTAAGGCATGCCAAAAAGGATGTCTTGGTCAGTGTTTAATCTAATCTCAGGTGAGTCATGATCAGTGTGAGAAACAAGAGTTAACGATAGACCCTATGATTGTGGTGAAAAGGTGCGTTTATGAAGGGTGTTGAATGGGGATTACACATGGACATTCCCAGGTGCTGCTAAGGAGTGTCAATGGTGAATGGGGAATACACGTGGAAGCTGCCCGGGTGCTGCTAAGGAGCGACAATGGTGTATGGGGCTTACACATGTAAGCTACCTGGGTGATGCTAAGGAGAGACAATGGTGGATGGGGATTACACATGGAAGTCTTCCGTGTGCTGTTAAGGATCAGAAATGGTGTATGAGTCTTATGCATGGAAGCTACCCCGGTGCCACAAAGGAGTGGAAATAGTGGATGGTGATTACACATGGAGGTTGCCCAGGTGCTTCTATGGTGTGGAAATGGTGGAAGGGGATTACACATGGAAGATTCCCTAGTGCCTCTAAGGAGTGGAAACCGTAGATGGGTCTTACACATAGAAGCTACCCATGTTCCACTATGGAGCGGTAATGATGGATGGGGCTTACGCATAGAAGCTTCATGTGTGCTACTATAGAGCAGAAATGATGGATGTGGATTAAGAATAAAAGCTTACTAGGTGCCACTAAGGAGTAGAAATGAGGGACGGGTCTTACAAATAGAGGCTACCTGTGTGCATATAAGGAGCAGAAATGATGGATGGGGCTTAAGCATAGAAGCTGCCTAGGTACTTCTATGAGGAGACAATGGAGGATAGATCTTATACATGGAAGTTGACCCTAATGTCTTCCTCATGTCTGGCCATGAGGTCATCCCAACTCACTGGTGGGTTGAGGTATATAATTGAGGCTTACACATATGATCTATTTAACAAGCGGGATAATGACAAGGGCTTTGGAATTAGTACGAACAAAGAGAGATGAAAGGTGTGAATCACATGACCGAAATTCGGAACATAGTGAGGTTGGAGTGATGATGGAGGAGAATAGTTGACTGTGTTAGAAAAACAACATCCATATCGCATTAGGCTAAAATGGGGACAAAAAAATTAGGGTCAACTGCTGACCATGTTTGAAAAACAGGACCTGACTCAAAGTGTCATCCAATGTCTTCCAGAACGTTGACCCAGAATGGTAGGTGGGGCGATGCAGCATGGGACCAGTCCACTATGGGGTCCCTTCAAACAAGAAAGAGGATGAAGATATTAATAAAGGACACATGAATCATGAGGTGGAGTGATGAAATTATTGAATGGTTTCCAAGACTCTTGAAATTATGCCACTATAATCATGGCCTGATGTATCTTATACTTATCACATAATCCGTCTCTTTTTTGGGACAAGAGGCATCCTATTATTGTGTGATTGTGAATTCTACTATTTAAAGTCATATTGTAAGGACCATTGGCCTCTCATGCTTGGCGCATAAGGCATCTCTTGATTGGAGCAAGATGCGTCCTATATTTTTCATATAGGGTTTACAACAATTTAAATTCATATAGATATGACTATTGGCATCTTTTTCTTGGTGCATAAGGTATCTATTGTTTGGAGTAAGAGGAATCCTATGATTTTCATACAGGGTGTACTACAGTTTATAGTCCTGTAGAGAGGATTGCTGGCATATTATGCTTGGTGCATAAGGCATATATTTTTTAAGAGAAAGTGGTATCCTATGTTTGTATCATATGGTGCACTACCATTTAAAGTCATATAGACATGACTATTGGCATCTTATTCTTGGAACATAAGGCATCTCTTTTTTGGAGAAAGAGGCATCCTATGTTTGTAAAATAGGGAGTACTAGAGTTTATAGTCATGTAGAGAAAACTATTATAATCTTGTGCTTGGTGCATAAGGCATCTCTTGTTTGTAGAAAGATGCATCCTATGTTTGTAACATAGGGTGAACTACAGTTTAAAGTCATAGAGATAAGGTTGTTGGCATATTACTCTTGGCATATAAGGAATCTATTATTCGAAACAAGAGATATCCTATGTTGGTCGTATAGGGTGTACTATAGTTTAAATATGTAGAGAGGACTATTGGGCATAAAGTTCCCAACAATGGCTAGTGTGGGGACTTGCGCAAGAGTGACCCTTTCTGGTTAAACCTCGAATATGAGTCAGGGGATGGGGTTTGGAAGAGTTTCTCAAGGAATGGTTTGAATCATGGTACTCAGGGAATTGATGATGAGAATATCAACTCACAATATGTGAAATGGACCTAGAGGAATATATTGACTCAAGGTATTTCATGGAGTGCAACAAATTATCTTTAATCATGGTATTCCATAGGTGGAACGTGGATGCACATAAGGGCGCAATGGAAAATGTATATTTCCTAGGGAATAGGGATTTGTAGAGCAGTTAGGAAGAGGAAAGGTGATCTTGGAACATGGCCTCGTGGAGCATTGGGATTTGTAGAGCCTTGACCAACCTGAAGGATCTCCCTCCTTTGCAAAGGGAAGAGGCCTTTATGAATGGAATCACCTTGTTGTTCTTGGGAGCACTATGAAATGGGAGAGATAAACCACCCAAAGGGTGGAGTAATCATCCTTATGAGGGTGGTGAGCTAGCTATTTATAGGCGATGGAGGTCAGTAGAGCTTTCTACATAGAAAAAATGTGAACCGCGAAGAGAAAATGACATCGCGAAGGAAATCAGGCTCCATGACTGCAGGCCGTTCTGTAAATTTCATTGTAAATAAAAAGTTGATAATCATCCCCTCCACCTCACAACGAATTCCTTCATTTCCTTCATGATGGTCACAGAAGCTTATGTCAAGTTCCCATACTCCGCGATCGTGGAGGGAGCTTTGCGAATGGGCTCCACAGACCTGTTTTTCTAGCCCAACTTCTAATGTTAATAACTCCTAATCTGTAGCTCCATTTGGGATCTATGACTAGTCAAATCAAAGCTCGAGAAATGGGCTATGCTCATGGATCATATATGGAATAATTTGAAATATTTTTTTTATGATTTTTTTAGTTCCAACACATTTTAATGTTACCTAAATATGTATTCCAAAATATTTTTTATATTATCCTATAATTTTTTAATGTCAATTTTACACTTTGTTGAATTTTACTAAAGGGTAAAAAAATAATGTTTTTTCATTTTTGAAATGATTTAATTTTGAATTATCTATAAAACACAAGAGAGGAATGATTTATTATAACATATATGACATGAAAAGTTTTTTACTTTTTAATAATTTCTTATTTTCATGAAGTTTCCTTTACAAGATTTCAAGTTTATTTTCATAGAAATAATTTTATTTTAATTTTTCATGTAGTTTTGAGAAAAGAAAAGGTTTTTGAAGAATAAATGATATTTTCCTCAATAATTAAATTCAAGTGTTCTATCATAATTATTTTCTATCGAAGATGGAATTATTTAATAGGGTTATGTTTCATGTATACTATTTCTATTATTCCCATGTTTTGATTATTTTTATTCTAGAATGTTATTTGGGAATTAAATTTGTTTTAGATGAATTATGTTATGATGGAATGATGTTTAAGAAACCCATTTTATTCCCTGGGTTTTGCTATGATGAATCATTTATGTTTTTGTAGAAGATATAAGAGTGATTTAATTATGAGATAGGTGGGACCTATATATACCTCCAATGCATTGGGTAAATATTTATATATCATGAGATATACCAAGATGAAATGTTAAATGTAATAAAGGGCTGGAATGAGAAGTAAACATGGTTTAGTAACACCAGGCTGGAACGAGGAGTGAACTCAGTTCAGTAATGGACTCTGTCTACTATGTTGCTCTTTGTAATGAGACTTGACTAATATGAAATGATTTTCTATGATTATGTGTATGCCAAAAATTCAATGTCTTATGTTATGACTTTTGGGAAGATATTCATTGATTCTTTATGAACTTTTAGGATTTATCCCATGACATGATATCATGATCTTTCATATACAGGATAATATTTTCAAATGTTATGTACTTATTTGTTAGGATTATAATATGATTAATATCTCCCTTGTTTACACTTTCTGAGCATCTAAGATCACCCTTTATTATGTTTATTTTCCCCAAGTTATGAAGAAGGGTATTAAGTAAGATATGTAAAAAAGGGGTCTAGTTATGAAGTGATAAACATGAGATAATGTAGATGTCTTATGAACTTGTTGTTTATGTTTCCCATTTTCTAAAGACACTAAACCTATACGGTCTTGGGATCATTTTTTTATGATTTGTACTGAATATTCTTCAATTTTGAAGTAATATCTATGTATGTAAAGTATGGGCCTTTATAGTTGGAATCAAAGCAAAGGTATTGTTAACCTTCGGAAACTAGGATGATAAAACCATAGTAAGAACCCTAATGATATCTCGAAGTATAGGTTACAAACCTAGTGTTTTAGAAATGATCACGAATTATCTAGGATAAAACCTAAAATCTCCTAAATTGAAATTTTATTCTTGATTATGTGGTTTTACCATTATGATTAGTGTTGCTCAAACTATGCTTATTGGTTTTAGTTAATGGCAGGAAGCCGAAGAAACCGCGATAATGGTGAATGTGTTGGGAAATGAAATGATTATCCTCCAGAGTAACAAAATGCTATGAGAAATGGAATGAAAAATCTTATCGCTATAAATCATCTAGGACTTCCAAACAAGAAAAGGAGGGAACAACATTCTGTGTTGTCCTTTATGATGTAGCATCCACCTTGTTTTAGTGGGTCTTTTGATCCACTAATGGATGAACAATGTTTTAATAGCACAATAAATATATTTATAGTTCTCCAATTTTCATAGAATGTTGAAGAATTCTTGGAATTATATCATTTGGAAGGTGAAGATGATGAATAATGGAATATTATCATGAATAAAAGAAAAATAGATGAAATTTACTCTATTGAATGAGATGAGTTAAAAAACATATTTTTCAATAAATAATTTCCTCATATTATTTGTACAAATATTGATAAGGAATTACTTGAGCTTAATAAAAAGGATTATGAATGCGTTGGTACCTATGAAGAAAATTTTACAAGACATTGAAGGCATGCTTCTGGAATTATGATCCAACCTAAAAGTAAAATCGATTGATTATTTTGTTACTAAAAACCAAGTCTCTGAAGGGAATTATCCATAAGGGAGTTCAATTACTATTATGAAATCGTTCGATGTTCTCTCAAGGTTGAAACAAATATTGGAGTAACCCATCATTACTACGAGTTTGATTATAATAGTAAAAATGGAATTCAAGGGAAAATATAAAGACCAAACTGAAAAGAAGACAAGTTTTCCCTTATGCTCAAAGAGTGAAAAGAAACATGGATGAAATTGTCTTAAAGGTTATGTTGAATTTTTTAAGTATGGGAGAGAAGGTCATTGTGTATTTTAATGGTGAATTAATGGGAAAAATGTTTCTAATGATGCGAATAAAAAAACATACACAAAATGAACCTACCACACTTCAACGCTACAAGTGAAATGAAATAAGGAATTATGACAACTAATTCCCTAATCCAAGGGTTATTGATTATGATTGATCTCAGTAAACTATAAAGGCTAAAGATAAGGGAAATTCGTATTCCATAACCATCAACGATGTGGAGTACGATAATGAAGTGGTGAAAGGTACACTTTCCATCTAATCTAAAGTAGAAAAATGTTTTATTTGATTTTGGATCCACCCACTCTTTTTTATCTGAATAATTTTCTAATGGTGTCACCATATCACCTCAACAATTAGATGTTGAGTTATCTATGACAACCCCTAATGGTATAATTATCGCATCAAAAGTTTATAATTATTCTCTAGTTGAAGTTTGTGGGAATGTGATTCATAAAAATCTTTTGACCCTTCCTTTAGTGTAATTTGATGTAATTAATGGAATCAATTGGCTTTATTTATATGTATATCATATAAATTTACAAGGAAGGGATGTTATATTTCATATTTCAGATCAATATGTGATCATCTATAGAGATGGCGAGCACTGCGACAGGTTCCAGTTTTGGTATCCCTACGGTTGGATCCATTTCGATCGAGGGGGGTCTTCATCCAGCTTCCTCGAGTGTGAATCTGAGGTCATTAAAGGAGGTTGTGATAGGAGTCCCAGACTCAGTGGATATATCTCTTCCCTGTATTCTGGCGATTCATCTGGAACCTAGGTTTTCGGAGAAGGTGGACGGTCTCCCTTTGGTGGAGGTTTAGGAGAGGGAGCTTTTGGATGCTTCCACCTACCACAGGTTTTCTCTTGTTGCTTGTTTTGGACCAGATAAACCTCCCCTAGAGGTTTTCAGATCTTTGGATGCTTCGTGGGGTCTTCTTAAACTGGACACGATGTCTGAGTTATCCAGGTATGCCTTTTGTGTTCACTTGTTTAATAAGGATGATTTTGTTCGCACATGGTTCAGGAAGGATAGATGTTGTGGTTCTCGGAATTTCACTTTTTCTCATTGGTCCTAGTATTACCATTATGAGAGAGAATCTTCAATGGTCGTAGTTTGGATTAAGCTCCTGAGCCTTCCTCTTCCACTGCAAAACCTGACATTTTTGGCTACTATAGGCGATTATTTAGGGCATTTTCTCTATTCAGATTTGGCTACCGAGTCTCTCCTAGATGCTGAAACCCTCAGGTTTGTGTTGAAATGGATATCGCTTTGAAATTTCCTCCACAACTCTTTATCAAGACTCCGGAAGAGTTCAATTGGTGGAAATGGTTGATTTATCATGCACCCCCAAGATTCTATTCAGTGTGTGGTTTGAAGGGCCACTCGGTTGAAGTTTTTCATAAAAGGAAACCGAGATTTAGGCCCCAAGATGATCCCCTGGTGAGGGGTAAGGGTGTCCGTCAAAGGCCTTAGGTGATGGGGTTAATATCTGATCCCAAATATAGTGTCTCCCCCCAAGTAATTTATGTTGCTACAGTGACCGGTGAGGATCAGGGGTCATCTTCTTAGACGATAGGGGTGATAACTGATTTTATTCCTCCAGATTTCTCCAAGTGAAAGCTTTCTGTAAAGTCTCTTCTGCCAATTAATTTGGTCCCCGGCCAGTCTTTTTCTCTCGACTCTAGGCCATATTTGCTTAAATTTTTTGCATTGTCTTGGGAGGAGGGGGAAATCTGTGAAGTCATCCCTAGCCTTATCCCGGTCTTGCCCAGGGATCTTCAGCCTCTGTCCCAATGCTTTTGAATATCCACCATTCTTGCTCCGGAGTTAATAGAAAGATCCCTATTGGTCACTTCTGGTTTTAATGAGAATGTTCATGAGGTGGTTCCGTGGAAGGCACCTCCAGAAGGGGTGACGAGGGAGGTACGTGCTGCTCGGGGTTCGCCTTCCAGGATGATGTTGTTTTCTCTACATCAAGATGATTTGGTTACTTGTTCACCACCAACAACTTCGGCTAACAGACTTTCCTTGATTGAAGAATCAGATATCCCTCTTAAACAGAAGATTCTTACGCCGAAGAAGCTGGCATCTCTAGATGGTCTCATTAGACCGGTTACCAGATCTATGTCTAAGGAAGATGTGAAAATCCGTCTGGCTCCGAAAACAGGTACTCCTAGACAGAAGGTCAAGAACTCTATCGTTTAATTCTATCCTTGATTTTGTGGAATGCTTGATGGTTGGGGTCACCCGCAAGGGGAGCATTCATGGCTTCTGAAGTCAGGAAACATAATGTATCACTCGTGGATATTTTTTAACCCAAAAAATATCCCACCATGATCAATATTTTTGTATAGAAAATGGGGTTTGTTAGTTATATTCATGCTTTCCCTAAGAACAAACATATATGGATTTGCTGGAAAAAGGAGGTGCAGGTAGATGTGGTCCGGCCTTTGTATCAATGTATGATGGTTATGATCTCTTTGGATGGAGCTATTTATAAGAACTCAGATCTTTTTTTCTGGTATGTTTTTACTTTTTCTGGAGTTTTTGAAGAAAGAGGAGTTTCTGGAAATTTTTGAAGTACACACCGTGTGCATTATGAGTACATTCCATGTACTTCGTTGCCATAGGAGGCCATGTGCTGGCTATGTTCTGGACACACACACGGTCCTGTGGGGTGACGTGGAGGCTACTTAAAGCAGAGTATGGAACAGTTGAGTACACGTCGTGTACTCCAAAAGTACACGCTGTGTACTTTCTTTTTTCTCATTAAATGCACCGGCGTCGTGTCTGACGGATATAAACCACTCCTTACAGGTTTTGTTCATCCAAGAGCACCAAGCATCCACGAATCTTCGACGATACCTTGCTCCTCCATCCGTCCTCCGATTCGATCACTGTTGATTGCGTTGGAATCGCATCGGTGATTTCTATCTTCTGCTTGAGCCTTGTTTTCCAATTTCTCTTCTTTTCCAAGTAATCATGGGTTGAAAATTTTGAATGTTTTCTTAGATCTACTCCGTTACAAGGAGATTCAAGGTTCGTGGTTCAAGAATATTGATCTCTTAACCCCATGGTAGGTGGTTTTTTCCTTTCCGTTCGAAGTCTTTGAGTATTATGTGCAAATTCCCCCAATACCCATGAATGGGGTATTGCATGTTTACCGTTTTACCCCTTTTGTTTTCCTGCAATGATTGTATGCTTGTGTAGAGATAATTTTGATATGAATTGGGTTTCTTGCTATTCCTTGGATGTTTTTCTCATGCCTTGTTCTGTTTATGACTAGTTGGTCCTATTTAGCCTATAGGCCGTTTACCTGTTTTCTATGCCTTGTGGTCGTAGGATGGAGTGTTGTTTTCTGACATGTGTGAGATGTTGTAGACAAGTTAGCCAAGTAGTTCTGTAGGTTTACTTTGGCCTTATAGAATTACAATGCATTGACTTACATGGGTCCGTGAGAACCTGGTGTTATAGACTAAATGATGATAGACCAAGTGAGCTTCCTCAGAGAGTCTTTGGACATTATAGACTATAAGAGGATAGACTGAGTGAGCTTACTCAGAGAGTCTTTTGACACTGTAGACTATAGGGGGATAGACCAAGTGAGATTCCTCAGAGAGTCTTTGAGATTTATAGACTATAAGGGGATAGACCAAGAGAGCATCCTCAGAGAGTCTTTATTTTACTTGAATTACCTTGAACTACTATAGGCTATAAGGGGAATTGACAGGGTGAGATTCCTCAGAGAGTCTGTGAATGACCTGGGGTTATAAAAGGAATTGACCAAGTGAGATTCCTCAAAGAGTCTCTTGACCTTGGGGATATAAGTAGAATTGACCTTGTGTGCTTCCTCAGAGAGTCCCTGACTACCTTAGACTATAAGGGGAATTGACTGAGAGATCTTACTCAGAGAGTCTTATAATTTTCGTATGACCAAACCAGATGGGTTAGGCTGAGTGTACTGCCCATAGGGTTGTTGATACTTGTTAGGTAGGACCAGAGGGGATGGCTATGAGTACTTCCCAAGGGTTTACCTGTTTGGGTTTAGCTGGTTATTAGCTGTTGCTTGATATTGGAACTGTGGATTGTTTACTGCTGAGTATTTTCTTGTTTATAGCTTTCTGTACTTTTACCTTCCATATATTCACTGACTATTAGGTATAGATATTAGGGTGGTTTCCTACTGGGATTTAGTCTCACACCCTGTTTTTTCCCTGCTTTTGGTCCCAAAAAGATTATATTGTTTCAGGTATAGATAAGGGCAAGCGCCCTTCCACTTCTGGTACTTGACTTGCTATGGAGCTGGAGAGAATAGGACCAAGCCTAGGATTGCGATGCTGAGGAGCTATTTATCTTTTCTTTGGTACTTTGATTCACTACTGTTGTATTCATCATTGTGACTTTTTTGGCAGTTTTCCTAGACATATGTATCATGCATCATTTATTATGCATTTCTACAGTTGTCTATTACCTCCAGTCTTCCATTGTTCACTTGTGTTTGGATTATTACTAATTCTGCTGTTGTATATTGTTTCTCATCCACTGTGTACTCTACCAATGAGGGAATAGTTTCCCCACTACCACACCCAAGGCCCCAGCTACTAGTAAACAACCTCTGGTGTTCGGGGAAATGTGCTGGAGGCCATGTGAAAAACCATATACGGAGCACCTCTGGGTGGCTTCCAGAACTGGGATTTTACAAAGTGGTATCAGAGGGTGGTTTCAATCCTCTGAACTGTCGGTTATGGGCCCACATGAATTGGAAATTGGTGGATCATTGAATTTTTTCCCTTATATATGACATGTATAAGATTCCAAGATTTGATTCATGGGGAGTAGGTGTCCTCACATATCATAATTTGGCACCTTAACATTTTTTTTTCTGTGTTTTCTGGGCCCCGGAGCAGTTTCTGAGGCTACTGTATGAAAAAACCTAGAATACATGGAGTTTACTTTATGAATACATGCAGTGTAGTTTTTAACCATGCCACTGAATGTTTGGGAAGGGACATAGGGTTGTGAAAAATCTTTTAGGAACACGCCGTGTACGGTACGTACACACCGTGTTGTAGTGACCTTATGTCTACCCATGTGACTGACGACACAGATGAATGAAACTTTTACTATACACGCCGTGTCCTTATTTCACATGCCGTACATCGTAACCAAGGTACCCAACCATGTCACGAACAACACGGGTTGGGGAAATACTTCAAGTACATTCCGTGTACACATAGAGCACGCTGTGTATAGTGAACCATGTAGCCGGCTGTGTAATGAACATTATGGGTCAGTGTTATCCTTTTTTAGTACATGTCATGTTTGTTTGGAACACGCCGTGTAGTGTAACCTGGGTACACAGGCCGTGCCATAAACAACACCGGCCGATGAAGCTTGTTTGGTACACATCGTGTCCTTCGTGAACATTCCATGTAGTCTAAGATTAAGAGGGCCATGTGGGTTAGCCATGTAAGGAGACTCAGGTAGGGGAATAGAGTTCAAGTACACACAGGTGTCAGGATAACACGCTATGTGGTTGGGGTGTTACATGACCAGTTGGGGTAGAAGTACACACCCATGTGAATGACTTCAGGGAACATGCCATGTAGTGTTTATAGACATCGTGTAGTCATGTTTTGTAAAACTTGAATGTTTCTTTCTCCTGTTCCCTTCTTGTAATCTTATGTTTTCATTCCTTGATAATCCTAATATAAGGTGTGCATTTGACCTTTCATAATTATTCCACCGAGATGTCCTCTGGTTGTAAGCCAGTTTCCAGATGGTGACCAGACACCAGATATGGTTGATCAGGGACTTCTTATAGATCCTGCTGTGCTAGCCTTGGAACAAGTAGTAATACTAGTTGAAGGTGCTGATGCACAGTTCAGGGAAGGATTTCTGAAGATGATGTAGGCTTTTCAAGGAGTGCCGTATCCTACCCCATCGATGGAATAATTGACGTGGGGTTTTCAGCAGTAGTATCTAACTACTTTATCAGGGGATGGAGGACCCCATGCTGCAAAATCATGGATAGTGGCCACAATGAAAATCTTCAAGCATCTGGAGATACCTTCAGAGAAGAGGGTTAAGCTCGCTACCTATATGCTCCGAGAAATCTCCAAGAGGTTGTGGGAGGTGATCTCACAGTCAAGATGCCACCAAAGTATTACTTGGGATGAGTTTCGACACATCTTCTATGATTACTTTTACCCGAATACCTTGAGGGACGATAGAGCCTGGGAGTTTATGAGTCCGGAGTAGGGTACTCTTTCTGTTATGGAGTACTTGTCTCGCTTTACGGAGCTGAAACATTTCACACCTATTCCAAGAGGCGATGAGCTGTTCTTTTCATGGAAGTTTGAGGATGGTCTGAGGCACGACATCCGGTCACAGGTGAACATCTTCAGGTTGACTTCAATATATTCCATCATCAACCAGGCACTAATCACTGAGTGCGATCTGAGGGATTTTGGAGCAGTGATCTAGGGCGGTTTGACATCCAGAGTTTGTGTTCCTCCTACTGATACCAGTAAGTGCTGCAGGGAGTCTACTCGAGGAGATCAGAGTAGGCGGGATGTATCTTCAGGCAGCCAGGTAGTATGCTACCAATGTTGGAGGAGTGGGAATACTAGGCCTTAGTGCCAGAGAGACCCTATGGTGTGCCGATATTGCGGAAAGATGGGCCATCTTCAGCATTTATGCCAGATCTTCTCACCTATAGCTGGTGGAAGAGGTTCTTCTATGACCCCGTGTTCAGGAGAAGCATCGCCAGTTTCTTACCAGTCTGGGAACTGGAGTTCTTCTGGCCATTTGAGCTGAGGTGGAGGTCATGGTGGTGGTGGTCAGTCATCAGGCTACTAGCAACAGCAGAGTGGATCAGCTCAATGTGGTTAGGCAGGGTCATAGGGCCGTGAAGCAGGCTATACCTTTGTAGTGGACTAGACCCATCAGGAGCAGGATCCCAACCCCTCTACAGTTCGAGGTATGATCTTAGTAGCCTCAGTTTTATCTTCATCTCTTTTCAATACAGGGGATTCTAATAACTTTATATCTCTCACTGTTGTGGAGAGTCTTGGTCTCTGTATCTTTTCTTCTACCAACATCTTGACACTAGTCACACGGTTGGGGACTAGGACAACTAGTGTACGTTAGTGCAAGGAGTGACCTCTATAGGTTGGTGGGTGTCACTTTCTATGGCAACAGTATGTCCTAGAGATGATAGGTTATGATTTCATTCTCGGGATGGACTGGTTAGTTCCCTTCCAGGAAGTTGTTTATTGCTATCGCCACAGGGTGAGTTCCATACCACCAGAGGGCAGCTATTTTATTCACAAGGGCGAGTGGGATGTCCAGGCGAGTAGAGTAGGACCCGAGCATCATGGGCTAGGAGGAGTTATATCCCAGATTTCTATTCTTTATATGACCAGGGGACTTCACAGATGGACTTTCCCCTAGTGTTGGATCGTTTCAGGTATGTCTTTCCAGATGACTTTTCAAGTTTTCCTCCGAAGCGTAAGGTTGACTTTTCTATTGAGCTTGTGCCAGGAGTGGCACCGGTGTCCATTCCTCTTTATAGGATGGCTACACATGAGTTGCAGGATCTCAAGAAGCAGTTGGAGGAGTTGGAGGAAAAGGGTTTCATCCGACCTAGTACTTCTCCTTGAGGTCTGCCTATCCTATTCGTGAAGAAGGCAGACCGTACCCCCAGGCTTTGTGTGGACTATCAAAAGTTGAACTAGTTAACAGTCAAGAACTGATATCCCTTGCCTAGTATTGATGACCTCTTTGATTAGCTTTAAGAATCTTGGGTGTTCTCAAAGATTGACTTGAGTTCCGGTTATCATCAGTTGCATGTTAGACTATCTGATATACCTATCACAGCCTTCCGGAATAGGTATGGTCTATAAGAGTATATGGTTATGCCGTTCGGTCTCACAAAAGCACCTATAGTCTTCATGGCACTGATGAACCAAGTGTTCCATCCACACTTGGATTCCTTCGTGGTGGTTTTCATGGATGATATCTTGATGCACTCTCACACTGATGAACCAAGTGTTCTATTACCTATACCCTTCTTGATTAAGTACGAATGAGACAACTATTAGATTCTGAAGGCCTAGTCCTACGAGAAAGTGTTTCAGGAGGGGACCCTATTCTTGGATGGACCATAGGTGAGGATGATATCTTGGATTTCCAGGGGAGCATATGGGTGCCAACAGATATACGCGAGGATCTAATTCGGGACTTTAATTCCTCAGTTTGGGCAGTTCATCCTTGCTCCACCAAGATGTATCGTGATCTAAATCATCAGTATTGGTGGCCAGGTATGAAGAGGGATGTTGTTGGGTTCGTCATGAGGTGTTTCACTTGTCAGCAGGTGATGGAGGAGCATCAGCGACCAACAGGGCTTCTGCAGCAGTTACCCATTCCCAAGTGGAAGTGGAACGACGTCGTGATGGATTTCGTGATAGGATTTTCGAGGTCACCTCGAGGGAACGACAAAGTATGGGTTGTCATTGACAGACTCATGAAGGTTGATCATTTCTTGCCGATCAAGGAGACCTTCAAGGTTGATGATCTGGGAAGGTTGTACATCTGTGAGATTGTATGTCTTCATGGAGTTCTGAACTCCATTGTATTAGATAGGGATGAATGTTTAACTTCTCGGGTCTAGCAGGGGCTTCAGGAGGCTTTGGGTACACATGTACTCTTGAGTACAGCTTACCACCCCTAGATAGATGGCTAGTTCGAGCATACGATTCAGGTTCTTGAGGACATGCTTTGAGCTTGCATCCTAGATTTTGGAGGTTCTTGGGAAAAGCAGATACCTCTTGTGGAGTTTTCCTACAACACTAGTTCTCAAGCAACTATTCATATGGCACATTTTGAGGATTTGTAGGGTAGGCCATGTCGATCACCCTTATGTTGGATGGAGGCAGGAGAGGCAGCTATACTGGGACCTCGTCTTCTCCAGGAGACCACAAAGCATATAGAGTAGATTCAAAAGAGGATGGCTACTGCACAGTCTCGTCAGAAGTCTTATGCTGATCAGCGGAGACGACCTCTAGAGTTCGAGGTCAGGGATCGGGTTTTCCAGCATGTCTCGCTGAGGTTGGGACACAGTAGGATTAGGAGATAGGGTAATATTTCACTAAGGTACGTCAGGCCATTTGAGGTGTTGGACATAGTTGGACTGGTTACCTATCGGTTGCAGTTACCTCAGAGGTATCGGGCTATGCACGACGTCTTCCACGTTTCTCAGCTCCGACGTTACTTTACAAACCCGTCTCATGTCTTTCAACCTAAGGAGGTTGAGCTCGATGCAGATGCATCGTTTGAGGATCATCATATCCAGATTGTTGATCGTAGTACGGAGGTTCTCCGTGGCCAGTTTGTTCCTCTGGTACGAGTACTATGGCAGTATGGACGGATGCAAGACGAGACTTGGGATATGGAGGCCAATGTACGATCACAGTGGCCAGAGTTGTTCAAGTTTTCTTCTTGTACACCACGCTAGGAAAATTTAGGGACAAATTTCATTAAGGGGGAAAGTTTGTAAGAACACAGATCTTTTTTTCAGGTTTGTTTTTTCTTTTTTTGGATTTTTCGATGAAAGAGGAGGTTCTGGAAATTTTTTAAGTACACGCCGTGTACTTTATGCGTACACGTCGTGTACTTCATTACCGTAGGAGGCCATGTGCTGGACGTGTACTGGACACACACGGTTGTGTTGGGTGACATGGAGGCCGCTTAAATAAGAGTACGGAAAAGGCGAGTACACGCCGTGTACTCCAAAATTACATGTCTTCTTCTTTATTTTTTTTCATTAAACACACCGAGGTCATGTTTGATGGAAAGAAACCACTCCTTCATGGTTTTGTTCATCCGAGAGTGCCGATCATCCCCAGATCTTCGACGATCCATCGATCCTCTGTCCATCCTCTGATTCGAGCACCGTTGATTGCATTGGAATCATATTGGTGAGTTCTATCTTTTGCTTGACCTTGTTTTCCAATTTCTCTTCTTTTCCATGATATCGTGGGTTAAATGTTTTGGACGGTTTATTAGATCTATGATTTCCCAAGAAGATTAAAGATTTTTGGTTCAAACATATTGATCTTCTAACCCTAAGGTAGGTGGTTTGTGCCTTTCCATTTGAAGTCTTTGATTATTATGTGCAAATTACACCAATACCCTTGAACAAGGTATTGCGTGTTTACTGTTTTACCCGTTTTGTTTTCCTTACATGATTGTATGCCTGTGTAGAGGTAATTTGTATATGAATTGGTTTGATTGTTATGCCTTAGATGTTATGCTCATTCCTTGTTCTATTTACGACCATTTAGTCCTGTTTAGCCTATTGGTCATTTACCTGTTTTCCATGCCTTGTGGTCGTAGGATGGAGTGTTGTTTTCTGACATGCGTGAGATGCTGTAGACTGGTTATCCAAGTAGTTCTGTAGGTTTACATTGGCCTTATAGCATTACTATGTATTGACTTACATAGGTCTGTGAGAACCTGGTGTTATAGACTAAATGAGGATAGACCAAGTGAGCTTCCTTAGAGAGTCTTTGGACATTATAGACTATAAGAGGATAGACCGAGTGAGCTTCCTCAGAGAGTATTTGGACATTATATACTATAGGGGGATATACCAAGTGAGATTCCTCAGAGAGACTTTGAGCATTATAGACTATAAGGGGATATACCGAGTTAGCTTCCTCAGAGAGTCTTTTTTTACTTGAATTACCTTGAACCACTCCAGGTTATAAGGGAAATTGACCAGGTGAGTTTCCTCAGAGAGCCTGTGAATGACCTGGGGATATAAGAGGAATTGACTAAGTGATATTCCTTAGAGAGTCTCTTGACCTTGGGGCTATAAGGGGAATTGACCTTGTGTTCTTTCTTAGAGATTCCCTAACTACATAGACTATAAGGAGAATTGACTGAGTGATCTTCCTCAGAGAGTCTTATAAATTTCGAATGACCAAACTAGAGGGGTTAGTCTGAGTGTACTGCCCAGAGGGTTGTTGGTACTTGTTAGGTAGGACGATAGGGGATGGATATGAGTACTTACCAGAGCTTTACCTGTTTGTGTTTAGATTCTTGTTAGCTGTTGCTTGATATTGAAACTGTGGATTATTTACTCCCGTGTATTTTCCTGTTTACTTCTTTCTGTACTTTTACCTACCATATATTCAATGAATATTAGGAATAGGTCTTCAGGTGGTTACCTACTCGAATTTAGTCTAACACCCTATTTGGGCCATGCTTTTGGGCCCAAATAGATTATGTTGTTGCAGGTATAGATAAGGGAAAGATCCCTTCCACTTTAGGTACTTGACTTGCTATGGAGCTGGAGAGCATGGGACCAAGCCTAGGCTTGCGATGATGAGGAGCTGTTTATATTTTCTATTTTACTTTGGTTTAGTACTATTGTATTCAGCATTGTGACTTGTTTGGCTATTTTACTTGACATATGTATCATGAATCATTTATTATGCATTGCTTCAGTTGTTTATTACCTTCAGTCTTCCATTGTTCAATTGTGTTTGGATTATTACTACTTCTGCTATTTTATATTGTTTCTCATCTATGGTGTACTCTGCCAATGAGGGCACAATTTCCCACTGTCACACCCATGGCCCTAGCTGCTAGTTGGCAGCCTCTGGACTTCGGGGAAATGCGCTTGAGTTCATGTGACCAACTGGGTATGGGGTGCCTCTGGGTGGCTTCCGGAACTGGGATGTTACACTATTATCTTGTTTTCATTTATTTATTCCAGTGGTGATGGGAAATGTATAAGTCCTCTATGGGATTATTTGGAGTCTTTTGATTCTCTTGGTCTACCTTGGTTTATAGGTGGCGATTTCAACTCGATTGTTGATTCATCAAAGAAAAGAGGAGGGATAGGTACTAATAACGCTGACATGCAGGATTTTAGAGAATGTATTGCTCACATAGGGATTCTGGACTTGGGTTTTAAGGGATGAAAATATACATGGTGCAATAACTGTAAGGGAACCAGTAACATTTTAATCCATTTGGATAGATGTTTTTCCAACATTCCAGGATTAGACTCGTTCTCTATGGTTACTGTTTACCAGGACTGATCATTGAGGAGGATAACCTAGATCTTATGGATATGCTTTCCAGGGAGGAGATTTGGGGAATAGTTGGCAGCATGCATCCTAACAGCGCACCAGGCCTATACGGATTCCCAGAAGCTTTTTATGTAGCAGCATGGGACTTTGTTGGGAATGAAATCATTGAGGCGATCCAAGATTTTTTTCAGAGGTGGTTATATCAATCGATGTTCTTGCTCTTCCAGGGTGGTCCTTATCCCAAAAGTGATGGACCCGTCTAGCATTAATCAGTATAGACCCATTTTCTTATGAAATATATCTTACAAAATTATGGATACTTTGATTTCGAAGAGATTGAATGGGGTGATTCCTCATATCGTGTCTCAGGAAAAACATGGATTTGTTAAAGGCATAAGTATTCAAGGTGAGATAGGCATTCCTAAGGATCTTGTGGAGGATATTAACAAAAAGACTATCGGTTCAAATATCATCATTCATGTGGATATGGACAAAGCTTTTGATAAACTAGAATGGGACCTTGTCATTCAGTCCATGAGGAGTTTTAGCTTCTATGAGTGGGCCATTGATCTATGTTTCAGATGCTAATCCTCTCCATGGATATCTATTTCGATTATGGGAAAGGGATATGGTTTCTTCAAAAGCTTGTGGGGTGTGTAGAAAGGGGACCCTTTGTCACCCATTATTTTCATTCTGGCTTAGGATGTCTAATATCAATACCTCCATAGATGTATGGATGAAAGAATAATCCTACCTTATAAACAGACTGGGGAAAGTTGCATTTCTCATATCATGTTTGCTGATGATACTCTCCTCTTCATTAATGGTAAGCAGAGCTCACTACATAACCTCTTGAAGATCATGGTGGTGTATGGTGATCTAAGTGGACAAAGAATCAATTCAAGGAAGATCAGTGTTTATATTTCCAATAAGTGTCCTAATAGAAGAAGCAAGGGAATTCAAGACATTCTTGAAATGATAAGGAAACAGTTTCCTATGATTTATCTTGGGGCACCGATCTCCTTTGGTCAGATTAAAAAGTCTTTCTTCGATGATATTTTGAACAGAATTTTGGGGAGAATTGTTAATTAGAAGAGCATATTTCTGTCTTTTGGAGGTCGGGTTTCACTAATTAATAGTGTGATAACGTCCATTTTGATGCATGTTTTTTCAGAAATAATTCCTCCAAAAGGAACCATAGATTAGATGGAGAAGATCGTGAATAGTTTTTTATGGGATGCACACTCCATGTGCCGTTATCATTGGGCTTCCTGGAAATGTATGGATAAACCAGTGGAGGATGGAGGTATTGGATTAAGGGACATTGAAGATGTCATGAAATCCTTACAAGCATGAATAGAATGGTATTTTCTAGTGGGTGAATCCTTATGGGCCTCCTTTCTTAGAAATTGTTATGGAAAGTAGTGGGAATATTGGGACAACCGTCGTGGGAAGTTTTCGATGTCGGATAAATGTGTTTTGCAGCATTTAGAAGAGCTGTAGTAGGTTACCCAATGGGTGGTTGGAAGAGGAAATATCCATTTATGGAGGGATAACTGGGTGGGAGAAAAACTTTTTTTTCCAGGATGTCTGAGGCTTGACTTATCAGTGAAGGAGGGAAGATCATACCCTTACCTGTTCGAAGCCATCCTGAGCAAGGAATAGATGGATATTTTCTATTCTATTACATTCACGGAGGAGGTATATAGATGATGCTTCACCAATTTGTCGTCGGGTATGTTCAATGGGTGGGACTATAGAGGGATGATACCTGAGATACCTACTCGGGATGAGTGGGATTCACGTTTATGGTGTAAGGACATTCCCATGAAAATGAATTTTATGGTGTGGAGGATGCAGAATCAAGCAATTGCAACAGAAGATAATGTCAAAACAAAGGGTATTTATCTAGCTTCTCACTATTGTTCCTGTAGTAGTCCACACATGGAGTCTGCTTTGCATTTATTCTGCTTGAGTGAGTGGGATGCTGGATTTTGGTCTGTGATCTATGTTCAGATGGTTGATAAGAGATATTATGAGTCGCTTTAGGACTTCATTGGGTTTTGGTTTATGGGGTCATACCACTACGAGATGGAGAGAAGGATTTTCTCCATTGTTTTCAGTTCCATTTGCTGGATTTTATGGGATGCGTGGAATTTGACCAGAATGGATAAACGGACTTCGATGTATTATCTTTAGGTAAGAGCTAAGACTCTCATTCATGAGTTGACCTCAATATTGAAAGGCAGACACCGATCACAGGTGGTTGGCAGTTTCCTGAGTAACCCTAGTGTGGTTAATAATCTGCAAATCCGATGGGTTAGATGGCTCCCTCCAGTTAATGGTTTGAAGATTAATGTTAATGGTTCATTTAGTAATGGTTTCATGTGAGGGGGTGGTTTGATCAGGGACACAAATGGGTTAGTTTTGATGGCTTTTAGTGCTTTTTATGGTTCAGGGAACTCCTTGTGCATGGAGGCGAAGACCTTTCTCACCGGTTTATCTCTTTGCAGAAGATTTAGCTTGCAGGTCTTGGAGGCTGAATCAGATTCCGAGATTATGGTATAGTCCATCCAAGGGAAATAAAATCCTCCATGGATTCTGATTTATCTTATTAGAAGTTGTGGGAAGAAAATAGATGAAGGGTTCAAGGTTTATCAGGTTTGGAGAGAAGCCAATTTTGTTGCAGATGCCCTTTCTCGAGCAGGAAGTGAAGAGGAGCCGCTTATTATCTATTCCAGCTTAGGTTCACTTCCTTAGGATTGTAAAAATGTGGTACGAGTATATTCCCTCGGATTTCATCACTTCAGACCACCATGAATGTTCAGATGTGCTTTTTATGGGGGTTTCACCCATCCTTTAAAAAAAATTAATTTTCGATCGATGTGATCATCTATTAATGAAAGTATGAATATGACCTTCTAGTGGAAATTTCTTCCATATTATGGGTCTTGGACTCACTAAATGAAGGTTATATATCTCAAATGGTTGAGGATAAACTCACCATTAAGAATACACCTATTGTAAGGGAGGTTTCTAATGTATTTCTAGAATAATTTCCAGGTATTCCACTGAATCATGAAGTTGATTTTTCAATAGATCTCATACCAGGTGCTATGCTTATTTAAGAGACACATTATAGAATAGATCCTACTAAGTTACATGAATTGAGGATGCAACCCAAAAAAATCTTGACAAGTGATTCATATACCCTGGTGTGTCACCTTGGGGTACACTTGTTCTATTTTTCAAGAGGAAAGATGGATCAATGAGACCCTACATTAATTATCAAGAACTTAACAAGACTAATATAATTAAAAAATATTCTCTTCTTCGCATTGATGACTTATTCAACCAACTATGTGAAGCTAAATACTTTTCCATGATTGATCTTCATTTAGGAAATCATTGATTAAGGTTAAAAAAGAAGGATACACCAAAGAATACATTTCAAACTAGGTACGGAAAATATGAATTTACAGTGACACCCATTATTCTTACTAATTCTCCATCTATCTGCGTGGATATAATGAGGTTTAAGGAGGTAAAAAAGGAATATGTAGAGATACAAAAGTAGGTTAGAAATGTTCATGAATTTATCCTTGATTGGGATGAAAAAATAAGGTTCAAGAACCATGTTTGTATTCACCCCATACTAGAATTAAAGGATCTGTTGGATGAGGCTCTTAGTTATTAATTCTCTATTTATCCTAGAAGAAAAGAGATATATTGGGATGTGAAAGAGTATTTATGGTGGGATGGAATGAAAATATATGTTTCTAAATATGTCTTTGGGTGCTTGGGTTGTCAAAAAGTTAAGGTCGAGAGACAGAAGTCTAAAGGTATTTTATAACCATTACCCATACCCAAATGGAAATGTGAAAACACCACTATGGACTTTGTTGTCAGACTTCCCAAAACATCCAAAGGATAAAATGGAATATGGGTTATAGTTTATTTCCTTAATAAGTCGTAACAATTCATTGCTATTAGATTAAATTTCTCTCTTTATCAGCTTTTCAGGATATATATAAAGGAATTGGTAAAATTACATGGAGTACCACTTTATATTATATCTAATCCAGATTTGAGGATTACCTAAATGTTTTGGAAAAGTATTAAATAGGCTCTAGATATAGAGTTATGTTTCAACAATTATTATAATTCCCTGATTGATGGCCAGTCTTAGAGGAAAATTAAAATTCTAGAATAATTTTTGAGAGCTTTCTCTATGGATTTGAACGGTGGTTGGGATCATTACCTAAAAATGGTATAAGTTTCCTACAAAAATAGATTTCAATTTAGTATTCAGATGAATTCTTATGTATCCATTTACGAAAATAAGTGAATAACTCCAACTTGTTTGAATGAAGTTTGGGAAAGAAAGCTATTAGGACCTGATCTTGTTGATGAAATGGTAGAGAATTTCATATCTATTCAACAACACATAAGATCAGCTTAGAGTCAAAAAAAAAGTTATAATGACAACTGGAAAAATACATTGAGTTTGAAATGGGTGAAAAGGTGTTTCTATGATTATCTCCCTAACAGAGAGTAATGATATTTGGAAAGAAGGTCAAGCTATTCCCTAGGCACATCAGTGCTTTTGAAATTCTTGATCATGTTGGTATGGTAGCTTATGGATTGATGCTACCACCGAATCACTCTCATGTTCATGATGTGTTCCTTGTATCTCTCCTAAAAAATTACATACATGATACTTCACAAGTACTAAAATTAGAAGTCATACCACTGGAACAAGATCATTCTTATATAGAATTACTGGTAATGACTGTGGATCATTGAAAAAATGTTATTAGAAACAAGACCACTCGCTTGATTAAAGTTTTATAGTAGAACCACTAATTTGAGTAAGCTACATGGGAAGTTGAGGATATGATGAGGTATAGGTATCCTGATTTATTTATATCCAAGTAAAAAATTTATAGGGTGAAATTCAGCTTAAGGGGGCAGAATTTAATTACTATATGTTTTTATGAAATATTTTCATTAAATAATTGTAATTACTCAATATCTTGCATTTCCTGTAATCATGAGTTTAAACAAACCGAGACACACCATTAGTATAAAAGGACCATTATAATATAGCTGTTAAATTATTAGAAATAAATTTAAATAACTTATGAATATTTATGGTGAATCCATTGACTACCAAATATTTAAGAAAAATATAAATCAATTAAATGTAAAAGAAATATTTTTTTATTAATAATTTAATTTAATGACAATTAGTGAATAAAATTAATGAAATTAATATTTTATATATTTGATAAAATATTTTTCATTTTAATCTAATAGTTATTTTAGTCATAGGATATGAAAAAAATATTTTATGTATAAAAACCTATATTTTTCCAAAGGGTAATTTTACCTCATTTTAATAAAGAACCCTTTTTAAATTAAAATTTTGACACATTAATAGTTTTTAAATGAAAATGTAGAATTTTTCTTTGGGAGAGGGATATAAAATTTTACTTTTGATGAGTTTTTGATATTTTTCTGATAACTTTCAAGCTTTGATAAATAGTAACAATATATAAAATATTAATTGATTAAACCTTTTTCATCAAAAAACTTTATATGGTTAAATTATATTACTGAATTGTTTTAAAGTAAAAATTGAATATAGTTTTATCATTTAATGTAATTTAGGTCATTGGGATTAATTTTACATTTAATTCAGATGTGAAAGTATTTTAATCATTTGTAATGTTTTAACTTTTAAAACTTGTTTTCTCATTCTGAAATTGAGATTAATTTTAAATTAAATACTTCAACTTATGTTTTTTGAATTTTGAATAATGTATTCCATATTTGGAATCATTATGTACAAATTATTTAAATATATTTCTTTTATTTTTGGTCAGTATGAATATTAACTTTGACAATTCTCATTAATACGGTAAAAGGGTAAATCATGTAATTAAGGGTAAAAATAATATTATAAAATCACCCTAAATTTTTTTAATATCATTGGATGAGTTTTTTTGACTTAATTAATTATTGGGATGAAATGGTATCATTTTGAATCTACTTGGATGATATTATGGCATTTAATTTATTTTATTTAAAGAAAAGCTAAATATGTCTTATTCAAATTTTAATAACTATATCAAATTTAATATAAAGTTATAAAGTAGGTAAATTTAAATATAAATATACATATGAAATATAATTTTTTTTCTTTATCATTGTACTTTTTATGTAATTTTTAGGAAATAAATAATTATCTTAAAGGCTTCTACATTGATGATGCAAAAAAATATTTAATTGATTAAAAATCAATAATATTTTTTATTAGAGTGATAATAACCATTAAAAGACAAAAAAAACATGAAAAAATATTATTGGTCGAGTATATCATGACTACAATCATCCAATGGTCGAGTTATTGACCATCTGAAGCCATATGGAAATGATTATGCTCCTTATAATATTGTATTTAAAGTTATGTCAAAGTTGTCACATTCATATTTTAAAAATATAAAATTTTTAATGTTGGATTTTCCAGAAGATATATTAAAGAATAAGTATTATTGTGAAATATAGGAAATTTATCTTCATCATAGTATTTTATTTTTAATTTTAATTCAATAAATAAGTATATAAAATGATTATACAAAACTGATGTAATAATTATTTTATTAATGGAAATATCAAATAAAGGTTATTAAAAATATTTAAAATAAATATTATTTGGGACAATTAATATATAAAAATAATTTTATATATGATACTTACCTAATAAAAATACAATAAAATATTTTTTGGAAGCTACCTTGTTTTATTTATACTTTCAATAATCAATTAAATGAATAGTGTCAAAATTAACACTATTGATTGTTTATTAAAATAATGAATTATTAAATTATTTAAAAATCATAAAACCTTTTTAAAAAAAATATAATAATTATGATATGGTCCAAAAATATTCTAAATTATTCATTTATGGTCTAATTGACATTAAACAACTAAATATTCTACCTTTTTAATATTGAAATATTTGTTACCTTAATTAAAATTAATTAGAATAACTAAGTGTTAATTAAAATGATAAGGTTTTGATTTTCTGAAATACTTGTCTAAAATTTATTGGTTGATGATATTATGACCTTATATCATCTCTTATTATAAACTTGGACATTTTGGTGGTTTATGGATCTGGTTTTATTTTTTTAAAAATTAATATTTTTGGAAATTCTAGAAGTTCCCCTCACCTCAATTATAAATGGGAACATCCTCCCTCACTTATTCACTTAACATTGAGCCTTAAATATTTTCCATACCCTAACAAATTAAATTATCAACTTCCCTAGTCACACTCTAGAGGTTCTGGTATTCTCCAAAGACCAACTCCATTGCTCTAAGTTTAGATCTAGAGGGAGCACGTTGAAGAAGATGTAATCTTCTCTGTAGATTTTTTCAAACTTATATCTTATTCAAATTCATCATAATGAGTTTTTTTAAATATAAATTAATAAACCCAGTATAAATTATGTACTTATATTTTATTACTATTATGGAACAACCATATTCTACCTTTTATCCATCCTACAAAAAATGAAGTCACCACACGTGTGTACGTATGACTTACTGTATCCACACCGTGGTGTAGTATGTTTTCCAGCAAAACCTTACTTGGATTCTTAAAATGATGGAAATAAGAACTACATATGATTATTATAACATTATATTTATTACAAAACAAAATATATTCCATCCACTTCCATACCATTTTAGAATTATGGGAATGATATCGTCGCTCGTGTGTACATAGGACCAATCGTCTCAATGATGCAATGAAATTTATTCTACATGATATTTATTAAATCATGATTATATAATTGTATAGATTGAATAAATATGATATGTATTATATTAATATCATTTTTTAAATGATATAACTATAAACATATAAGTATAATTAGAACTAATTTGACAAAACATGCATAAGAAAATAAAGCATTTAATATCCGAAAAACAAGTAATAATGAAACGTTATTAACAAACAGATGAAAACATAACCATATATGATACCATAAAAAGAAATACAATTTCTGAATAATCTAATGAAATTATTTAAATCATTATAAATGAGGTTCAAATACATATAAAGGATATTAGACCTATGGTAAATGATAATTTCACAATATCATTATTATCCAAGATTGTTTATTCATAAGTATTTACTAGGGTATATTTATCATCCATGTCCATGTTTCCTAAATAAATATTGAAAAATATTATTTCTATTCTTCTATAATTTTTTAAATTTAATTTTACCCATTGGTTAATTTTATTAAATGGTATAAAAGGATTCTTTTTTTCATTTTCGATATGAGTTACTTTTGACTTTTCTGACAAAAGTATGAGATGAATGTTTTGTTTTAACTTATAAAACTTGAACATATTTTTATGTTTTTATTAGGCCTGATTTAAAAGAAGATTCATTGAAAATATATTAATGTTACTTTAAATGAAATTATTTTCTTTTAAAATTAGATGGAATTTTGAGAAAAGAAAACATTTTTGAAAAAAAAATGATATTTTCCTCAAGAATTAATATCACGTGTTCAGTCAAAATTATTTTCCATATAATATAGAATTATTTAATAAGGTAATGTTTCAATTAAAATATCCCTGTTATTCTTATGGTTTGTATATGTTTATTTTGGAATTATATTTATAAATACAATTTTTTATGGATTATGTTATAATGGATTGTTCTTTAAAAAACCCATTCTATTCCTTAGGGTCTTCTACGATGAATGATTTATGTTTTTATAGAACCCGGAATAATGATTTCATTATGAGATGGGTAAGACCTATATCTCTATTAAATTCACTAGGGAAATATTTATATCTCATGAGATAGATAGGAATAGAATGGTAAATTATCTTGATTCAGTAACAGAGGTCTGTAATGAGAAGTAAACCTTATTTAGTAATACAAGTCTGGAAGGAGGGGTGAACTGAGTTTAGTAATGGAATTTTTGTGATATTATGCTCTTGGAAATGATACTTTACTAATATGAAATGCTTTTCTATGCATATGTGTATGTCACAAATTCCATGTTTTATGTTTTGACTTTTGGGAAAATATTCATTGATTCTTTATAAACTTTTATTATTTATCCCATGATATGATATCATGATCATTCATATACAAGATAATATTTTCAAATAGTATGTTATTATATCTTTGGATTGTGATATGATTGATATTTCTATTGTTTACCATTACTGAGCATCTGAGCTTACCCTTTCTGACGTTTCTTTTCCCCAAGTTATGAAGAAGGGTATTTAGTAAGATTTTTCAAAAATGGATCAAGTTATGAATGAATAAGTGGGAGACATTATAGATGTCTTATGAACTTGTTGTTTATGTTTCCCAGTTTCTAAAGGGACTAAAACTATACTTTCCTTACATGGGGTTTTTATCATTTTTAGTAAATATTCGTTAATTTTGAAGCAATATATATGTATGTAATGTTTGTTCCATTATAGGCTTTGACCACACGTGTCGTTTCTTGTGAAAATGATAAACCTTTTGATAGATTCCTAAGAAGAACAAGACCAGATGGTGCTTAGTGAGGCTCGAAAGACCGAGGTGTTCTATTGATTCCTGAGAAGAGTCTGAGTACTTAACTTATAGTTCGAATTATGTATTAAAACTCTTTGTGGTGTTATTTTATTTGGCCTATTTTACTTTATTTTACTTCATGTCATACTCTGGTTATGGGATTAGATGTATTCATGAATGGTTGTTCAATGTTTTTACATTTCATCCTTATATGGTCTTGGAGATGTGTGCATGTGTACAAATACTTAGGATATGGACTCCCATGTCAATGATATATCTTCTCGGCACTAGTGTCCATCCCCAGGCCTATTAGAAGAAGGTTTGGTGAATCGTGGCATCAACCCCAATGGTAAGGGTCATGAAAAAGTGGTATCAGCTGTGCGTTAGTTCTTCATTATGACTAGGAGTATATGATATTGTTTTGGGGAAACAATGTTAAGAGTTTTGAGTTCAGGTTTCAGGCTAGGGACTATAGTGTTGGTGAGATAGATGGAACATCCATACACCAGGACTCTGATAACCTACTTTTTGACTCATTATGTGATAACACTGGTTTTATGGAAAACACAATGATACTTGCATCATATAGGAATGAGTTGTGGTTTTTATGTCTTTCTTGAGCCATCTATCTAGATATAGTCATTGGAAATGTTATTTAATATTTTTTTCTGGATTCTTACATAACATACACCATCTAGGATTCAACATCATGATGATGAGGATGATCCCCTCAGTGATGAGACATCAATATAGGGACCATTTCCCGAGATATTACCTCCAGGTGGTGCACTATCCATACCACATGTAGAGCAGCACGTAGTACCCGTAGTACTAGAGAATGAGGTGAAAAGTCTGATAATGCTTCACAAGTTTCATTACATAAACCATATAAAGGGAAAGAGTGGCGAAGATAGATTTTATCTCACAAAAATTATAATTGAGATGAAATCCCCTCACCTTGTTTCTTGACTCTCTCTGTACTCGAATAAGATTTTTGTATAATGAATATATGTTTATTATACATATTTGATAGAATAATATTCTTATATCTATAACCATATAATGTTTTATCATAACCTTATATTACCTTCTTTTTAACGATCCTTTATTAAGGTTTCACTTTGGGTAAAATTCACTTTGTTCTTCCCATGTGTCTTAATTTGTTACATCTTTGGTCCTTATACTTATATCATGATTCCAGAATATAAACCATGATATAAGTATCTAGTATATACAGTATATTTGAATTATAATAATCTATAATATATAGGATTATGGAATGGAATACACTTTTTAGGGAGACGGTAAGCCATAAGTACGCATGAACGCTATTTCTGTCTTTATTATCATATTGAAAAAAAGTATGTAAATGAAATATATATATACATAAAATTATTACAGTATAATTAATATACCATATATATCATATAAGTTCATTAAAACCATTATTAATACATTCTATTTGGTGTGTGAACGAATCAACTCCCTTTGAGGTGGTGGTAGTCCAAAATTCCTCAAACGAGATTATCGTATTAAAACCAAACAGAAAGTAAAGAGATGTAAATTTTAAAGGAAATAAAGAAGATTAAATACATAGTAAATATAATTTTTTACATATAAAAACATACTATTCATTATAATGGCCACTATGATTGGTGGTAATGTAGAAATTGACAATCATCATTTTGTGAGGTGGTAGTTCACCGTACATAGAAATAGTATGTTCCACATCCATTAAGTGGAGGTGTGTGTAAGTGTAGGTAGAAAACTTCAAATAAAAAAATAATAATTTATGGAGGATACTGGTGTTTTCACACAATAGTGGAATAAAGATATTTTATTTCCTAGATCGGGAAAATAAATGAAAGGTTCTTGAGAGAAGACATTACCTTTAAATCAGATAAGTCCTTTTGGTTTGTGCCAAAATAATTTCTTGAGAAGATTTATGCACAAAGGGAGGCTTCAATGTATAAGGGTTTATTTTTTGGAGGATACTTGTATAGATATAGGATGAACTTAAAAGGTTTTATAGGTGTGAGGAATGGGTAGAGGTGGTGGGATTTTATATGGAAGTGGAAGAAGTCATTTGGAATTTTCAAAAACAAGTTTGGTGTGCACATGTTATTACCTAAATAACGTCATAACAAACAAGAAAAAATTATTAATAGAAAGTTTATTTAAGAAATATGGACATACAATGGGGTTTAGACAAATTTATTGGTCATTTGGGCCCTTAATTTTAAGGTTTAGTCCTTAATTAAGCTTAATTTGGCCTTAACTACTATGGTTAATTTTAATCACTTTTACTAATTAGTTTGGTCAAAAATTAACCTGGTATTTTTAGAATCAAAATATTATACTAAATACAATGGTTTATTTTTTATTTTTTAAATTCACTTCATAGAAGCAGAAAAATTAAGATTAGTTCTATTCATGCAGACGAGATGAAATACGGGGGGGGGGGGGGGGGTAAAGTAGGGAAAAGTTCAAATGTTTGTTAATATTTTATATTCAGTTTCAAAGTGAAACTGATTCTAATGAACTAAATAGTATTAATAGATGAACAATTTATGTAATTTGACCTTAAAATGTATTTTTAATATCATTTATCAGTAATAATTAATTAAAAAAAGGTAGTTTTTAACTAAAAAATAGTATTTTTAACTATTCATCAAAAATTTAAGTTTCTCAGAAAAATACCAAAAATTTACCATAGGATAATTTCAAATGTCTGAATCGAAAAATGAATTTTATTTTATAAAATTAAATTTCTAAATGTGTCTAAAATTAATTTTATTATTAAATTTGTTCTATTGAAGAAAACAATATTTTAAACACAAAAAGAACATTACCAAAAATCTTATCTTTCATTACCAGTATGTTTTATTTTCATAAAACAATTGTAAAAAATATTTGAAAAGTAGTTTCTACTATTCATATAACAATGTTTAATGAATAGGTTATAATAATATTTTTTAAATAATTAAAATACATGATGGCGTGTCGGGGGGTGTGGGAGTTCTACGACCATGGCATTTGGGAGTTCTTGGGTTTTTGATGTTCGTTACCCGTTTTCTAGGTTATGTGCTTGTGGATGGTGAAATAGAATACACCAGGAATGAAGGTTCGCCGTGACTTGGTGGTTATGTGGCTACTGTAGGTTTTCTATAGTCTTAGTCTGATGCCGTTTGGGGTGTTACTGTCCGGTCTGACACCGGTGTGCCACATCCTGGAGATTGTACACTCCCAAGGGATAGAGCATTACATGACCATGTTGCCCATATTCTTCTGGATAATGGAGGTTTTTGAGATCATGATGCTGCCATGGAGGAGGCCTACGTTGACCCCATATCAAGGACCTCAGTCATTTCTCATGATTATTTAGGCGATGGAGGCATGCAGGGTCGTGATGTGTTTTTCGATCCACTAATGCCGCCGAAGAAATCTCATTTTTTTTATGAAGTTTGCAATGATTTCATAAAATAAGCCACTATAGTGTTGAAATTTCCTTTTACCTAGGATTTTTTTGATTCGTGGAGGATAAACCTGAATGATGGGTTGAAGCCAACATTTTTATCTTTCATTGAATCTTGTTATAGAAGAATTATTTAAAAGGGGTCATCGGACCATGTTTAGTCCAATCCAAATTCAGTTTATGAAAGTATTGTAATTGGAAAAAACTCCCTGAGTGCACATATTGTGTTACCTACGAGTCATAAATCCTCCAAGTTCGATGACTTGGTTCGGAAGATGTTATTTTTGTGGGGATTCTCTAATTGGAGGTTTGTATCTCTTGGACGTGGTTTCTTTCATCGCATTTTTTCCTTCATTTGCTTCTAAAATTTTTGCATGGATAACTGGATATATTTCTATTGAGCTTTGGTGGATTCACCTTCATGAATGGTCCCGGGACTTTAATGATTCATGCACAAAGAATGATTTTTCTCAGGTTTGGGTTCATCTTCATGGTCTTAATAGGGTACTTTGGCATCAAAAGATTCTTCCATGATATTGGAATAGAAATTTCTACTTCTATACGACTTGACAAGGAGAATGAGATTGTTATGTTTGGACATTTTTCCAGGATTTTAGTGGATATTGATCTTAGATCCTCTCCGATTGAAGAGGTAAATCTTTCCACTCCGACGGATGTCATCCAAATTTATGTTGAGTATGTAAGAAAGAAACTTTTATTTAATAAATATATACCTTTTGGGAAATCATTGTAACTATGTCGGAGGAGGATCTCCTTTGAGAAATGTGGGATAAAGGGTCATCCATCTAATCTCTATAGAAGGGTGTCAGATAGGAATGATGTGTCTTTGTCCCAACCCCTTGGTCATAATGGAGATTTAATCACCAAACCATCTTTCATTAAGGACGTTGTGTTGAATTATAAGGAAGATAACCAGCTACCTTTGAATGGGAATGGACTGATGGGGGATGCGTCACCATTGAGATCTAACAATGGTCCCTCTAATACTTAGGTAAACTCTGCATCCCGGAGGATTGGTCCCTACACTGATCGGGTAGATTTTTCCAAGGAGATTACATCCAATGATGGTTATGTGGTTGCACCCACTGGATTATTTGAGACTAGAAAAAATGATAACATCTCTGTTGATGGATCTCCTGATTGTACTGACCCCTCAAATATATGTATGAATGATAGTCCTTGTGTAGGTTTTCAATGTGATGAGACTATTGAGTTGAGTCCTAACACTGGGGATTCTCAACTGGTTGATTGTCTTCAAGAAATCTATAGTCTTTTGAAATCCTCTAGGATATCTGGGAATTGGGGTGACATTGTAGAGGCAAAATGGACTACACCAGGTAGCGGTTGTCCTACCTCTTTCAATGATGCACTCATTTCTGGAAAAGGTAAGGTTGATGATTGTTTAGAATTCAATCTTTTTCCCTTGAAGAAAAATATGAGGAAGGATTATTCTAACACACCTCATACTGTGTTCAACTGATCTTCTAATCCATCAAAAAGTTCAATTCTGATATTCTTACGATCTTCAATCAAGGTATGTCCGAATCTAAATGGGAAAATGATGATAAATATGATTATGGGAATGATATGTATTATTATGATCTGTAACTTAGTGCTTGATCGATGAGGGAATATACCTTTTTTTTAACTTACCCGTCTCCTCTGTACTTTTTTATTCAATTTAACAAATAGTCAAAAGCATAACTTCTAGCTCGATTTTCTGGTAAATAATTAAAAAAAGATGTTTTCTCGAAACATAGTGTTGTGTGTAGCATATGACAACTTAGTGTTGTGGGTATCGTACGTGAACTTAATGTTTCATGCAATGTATGAAAACTTGGTTTAGTGTGAATGGAATCTTTTAATTAGTGAAAAACTATATTTGGTGTTGCGTGATGTGAAAAAAATATCAAAAGATTAAATTAATTCAAAAAAATACCAAAATATCAGGGTGTAACATTCTACCCCCTTAAAAATAATTTTTTCCTCTAAATTCATATGGGTTATAAAAGGTTTAAAAATTTAAATTTTCATTTATAGAAACCCACATCGTAAAAATGGATACTAAAACTTCTCTTAAAAATGAGAATTGGAACAATGAAGGTTACCCAAAGTAACATATAACTAGGTTTCCATATAAGAGAACATAGTTTGGGTGTAAATATTGGACATGGGGGAAAAGTGTAAATATTTATAGGGAGTGATTGAGGTCATCAATCAAAAATAATTTAATGATCAAAATAATGTTGAGGGCCTCAAAGTCATAAATCTGTGATGATTTAAAAGGTTATCAGCTCAATGAAAATTAAGGTATTAGGGCGGCATTTTTTTGATCACTTTCAGAATGTTGAATAATTTTTGATAAATTTATGTAAACAAAATTTCATTATTGTGTTGTGATATAAAAAATTTATAATAAATCCATTACCTCATGTAATTAATGTCTTGAAATTAAATTTGATGAATAAAGCACTAAAACACACTTTTAATGGATATTAAGGCCCATAAAAGTATAAAATTTACAACTATTTGTATCTTAGAAAAAAAATGCATTAATCTATTAAGATACATATTAACAATAATAGTTCATCATAAATATTTATTCATTACAAATAAATATACATTAACCAAGACCTCACATAGGCCAATGGTAGGTGTGAAACTCTTATCTTCCTTCATTCATGAGTTTAATACCCACAACCTTTCCAAACATTATTGGTTGTCACCCGACATACATGATTTCCTTTTTTAAAACCACACTAATATAATATATAATATTAGTATCCTTGAAAAATGGTTAATCACAAAATAGCCTTTTAACCAAGTTTTTCAACATAAAATCAGTACATAAATACTTCCTCTGAATTTTAACTTGAACTTTTAATGAATGGATAACCTTATAACCCTTCAAAAATATGAAAATACAAAACCTTAGAAAGAGAGTCATGAAATAATATTACATCGATTTACCTATATATCATAAAGTATCTATTGGTTGTAACATTACAAACATATGAATACCCTTGTTTTGTATTCCCTTGAAATAAGCTAACAACCTGAACTACCATAAATCCTTTTGGAAAAAGTGAATGATTCCTCATTCAAAAGTATATTATATTTACTACTTAAATCCAAAAAATTTGAAAACTTCATCAGTGGAAGCATAAAAAACCTATAAAAAATTCCTTACATAGTTTCAAGTTAATGAATTCTTTCCAATTTACTTATTCATATCCCACATATCTTTATCCATATAACATTATCTTATGATGAAAAACATATTAAGGGTTACCTTCCCTTGATCAAAATATCAACTTGTCATTAAGTCAATTCACCAGTCCACAGGTAACTTTAAACATAAAATTTTAAATACTAAGTGAAAACATAAGTAGAATAATCCTTGTATATTTAATCATTCATAAAATTTTAATCCAAATTCATAAATACTTATATTACTTCATCCTTAATAATACCTCTTTACTTTTACATTTCATATGTAGTCTCTTAATCATCCATAATGTAACCATTAATCTCACTACCATGTATATTCTCTTTATAAACTTTTCTCTTAGGACATTGGGTTATATAATGACCATTTTATTCACACTTAAAACATTTAACCTTCGATGATGACTTAGGGAGGCCAAAATTCCCACCCATTTCATTAACCAAACTCTTCATTTTTCAATTGCAATAAATTTATTTATACACTTCTTTTCCATAGTCAAAAAACCTTCTTGCTCCTCTATTTCATTCACTTAGGTGACTATTTCCACATTCTTGGAAAAAAGGAAACTAAATCCTCTTTCCTCTAATGACTCCATTACCTGAATTCGCAGCGAACTCCTTCTTTCTCATCATTGGTGAGTCTGAGAGTTGGTTATGGTAAACATTGTTAATAATGTTCCATGAAAGATTATTATCCATCATCATAAAATCATTCACTCTAGTGATCATCCCACTTGATAGATAATCAGAAAATCTTCCATCACATTCAAAATTAATCTAGTTACTTTCGGTTCCCTCCATTGAGTAAAATCAAAATCATAGTGTGATCATTACTTATAATAGAATAAAAATACATAGTCATGAAAATAATTACTTATAAGAGTTATAAATCATGAAACCTTCCATAATCTATGACACCTTGGGTTTATCCTAGGTTTTTAATATCTAAATTATATGTAATTATTTCATTATGGTCCTTGAAGAGTCTATGAATTCCCAAAGCATATCCTCTGAGAGTGTCTAAATATGTGTGTAGAAAGGCCTGTTGTTGTGTACTAGATTACACCGAGTCAAGACTAGAAAATTTTGTTAGAGTTGTTACCCCTAGGTACATGTGTTCTAGATCCACATGCACTTGTAGTATCTAAACATGGATTTATTAATTGGAAACCACTCACTCTATCCTTCACTAAAATTCTAGTACATTTTTCTAAACATTATCTCATCCTTATACTTATCTTTAGAGATATCCCTAAAAAAATACTTAGAAATATACCTAGGTTTATCACTAAGGTTTTATCATCCTAATTTTAAAAGGTTAACTATATGTTTTCTCTGATACCAACTGAAGTGACCCACGCATTACAAAAATTGATATTACATAACTTTTTCAGAATACATAAACATTATAAAAACAGACACCCAATGACCGTAGTTGGTATAACACCTTTGGAAACATGGAAACATAAACATTGGTAAATATTTGAGTTACATCATCTCCCACTAGGTTCTTCTTGACTATTACCCTTCTTAGACATATCATATAGAGTACTTATCATCACAACTCAGGGGAAAGGAAACACAAAAGGCATGAGATCAAATTCTCAGTAAGGTTAAACAAGGGAGACATGTAAGGAAAAACATGTTCATAAGGGTATGAGAATATGATCATTGAAATAGAAAATCATACCCTTCATATCAAATATTTTAACAGAGATCATCAAATATTGATAATTAGTTCATAAGACATAAATCATAATGAAATAGAGAGAATAAACCATGGAAGCATAAAAAAGGAATAAAACATGGAATTGTGAAAAACACATAAGCATATATTGGTTTCCATAATAGCCAAGGCATCACTACCATGAAAATTTTAATGAATATATTACTTTAATGAACTCGGTAACTCTTATTCTATACTTGTATTACTGAACCGAGTGACCATTGTTCCAGCCCTATATTACTGAACTGAGTAACTCTCATTCCAGCCCTATATTACCGAACTAAGTAACCATCATTTCTATAGGTTACATGTGCAATGGATGTTCGTTGGTGGGTATAACCAAATTTAATTTTTCCATTAACGAATATCAATCTGAGATCCATCACGATAATAAAATTCTGGATCTTCATAATAGAAAGAAGAACGAATGAAAGTAAGGGAGTCCCCAAACCATAGATAGGATCATCATATGTTGGTTATAATTAATTTAATTAAATGACAAGAATTAACTTGATGGATTTCATTCCCCGTTGATGTTTCTGGTCACGATCTGATGTTATCAATCACTGCGTCATAGAATCAAGGTGTAAGATTCCTCTAGTGGTGATCCACACGTGTTCCACGTATCTCTAGATGTCGCCCAATGGATATTAGGGTGATATCAAGGAAGTGCCTTCACTAGCGATGTACGTCTTCGGTCGCTTTTAGAGCCACTTGAAAAACTTTCTTCTTGATCCGATGGAGGAGGATATCTCTCTTAGTTTGAGAGAGTTCTTGGAAAAAAATAATTCTATCTTGTCTTAATATATTTCTCTACATCCGTTGTGCACAACCACCAAAAATGGATAGGCTAATGGGAATTATATAATTTGGATTTTAATTACTTAGAATTTTAAAATGAATTAATTACCTGAAATAAGTTATTCATTTAATTTAATTCTCAGTATGACCCCATGTCTAATAACAACTGTTGACTATTACTATTACATGGCATGCACCCAACAAATTACACCTAATATTATTTAAATAAGTAAATAATATTATTTCTCAAAAATCCCCAGAAAAACTATATGTGTATATTAATATATGCAACCTATTATTTTTTCCATTTTCTTTATTTCCTCCCCCACATTTATTAGACCTTGATTAATGGTTAGTTATTTCTCAAATAAAAATCACTACATTACTCACTAATAAATATATTATTTCACCCAAAATATATTCTCTCGAATAACTAGGGTCGAAATAAATATGATCAGGCACCCTTGAAAAATTATTAAACCTCAATTGGTAAAACTCTTTATTCAACTTGTTAAATAAATATTTAACTGAGATACTTGGACACACATAGATTGTGACCCTCTAGGCCTCTTTATCAATGGAATTAGGAAGAGTGTGCCTAAAGTCCAAGGTTAGTGTCTAGAAACACAGTAAGGCACCCATAGAGAATTTAGTTAATGCCACATTGGCATGTCACCTCATACGAATGCTTACCGTGTAATGTAATCCCTTTGTATCGATATCTCGAATCAGGTGGGTTGCATGTTATTGCCACCAACCCATGTGATCGATTATTATTTCTTCAAAATTTTGAAATTGAACTCATCCATTAGATACCATGGACATGGATTTATTTAGGCTATATCAATTCCATCAAAGGTCCTGATATATCTACTTCTATTATGGAACATAAGGGACAACCCCTTTCTTGCATTATCTATTAGTGCAACATTACTCGTGACACACCCAACATATCCTACCTCACGGTGAACAATGTGTCATCATGGTTTTCATCAATACATCTAAGTGCATGTTTTGTAATAACAATTAATAATAATCTTAAAGTATAAGGACCAATAAACACATCTATAGATAAGAATATCCAATGACCCTATGAAATTTGGATTTCCAACTAGAGGGTCTCATTCTCATAATATCCTCCTGAATATTACCAAGGGTGCACACCATGAGAAGGTTCCTCAATGTTTTATGAGTTCTAACCCCCCAATGGCCTGTATTATTTGTGTCCCCCAAATAACATCATCCGAACATAGAACATATATTCAAGAACAGTGTTATGGAACTTCAGGGTTCTCATTATAGCAGGGATCCGCTATGGCCTTTTAGTGAAACAACTATCCTTAGGACATTATCACATGCATTGTCACGTAGAAGAAAAATCAAAATGTTTTAAGGTATTTATTAATGAATAAAGTACAAAGTATTTGATTCTTGGACACTAACTCCAATAGACTCCCACATGGACAAGAGCCAACTGCTAACAAACATTAACCCGGTAGCACTTACATGATTTTCACGATTCTACTGAGATAGGAATTTAGTCATGGGATCTACCATGTTCTTTTTTGTGGACACTATGCTCACTAAAACTTTTCACCTTTGATAGAAATCCCTCTATAGGTCATGCTTTCAGAGTATTTTCTTTTTCTGTTGATGTATCCTTGGTTATTTATCAAGATCCACCACTGTAGTATTATCACAATATAATCTGATAGGATCCTTACTACTAGGAACCACATCAAGCTCTTAGAAAAAGTTCTGAATCCAGACAGCTTCCTAGGCTACATTATGAGATGCTATATATTCAAACTCCATTGTAGAATCAGGCACAACTGATTTCTTTGAACTCTTCTAGCTCAAAGATCCTCCATTAAGATAGAAAACATATCCATATTATGACTTCATGTCATTCTGATGTGTCTTAAAACCAACATCAACATACCCTTTAATGAAAGGATCCTCATCTCCTTCATAAACCAAGAACATATCCTTAGTTATTCTGAGATAGTTAAGGATAGTCTTAACAACAGTCTAATGCTGTTCTCCTAGATCTTCTTGATATCTTCCTACCATGCTCAGTGCATAATCAAAATCAAGCCTAGTACATAACATGGCCCACATGATGGATCCTATAGCTAAATCTTAAGGGATCTTACTCATTATATCTTTCTCCTGTTGTGTCAGAGGACACATTTTCTTAGAAAGACGTGGGCCATGTGACACTGAAACTAGTACGCTCTTGGATTGTTCCAAACTAAATCTATTTAGGATCTGGTCAATGTATGTACCTTGACTTAGTCCAATCAGCCTCTTGGTTCTATAATGAATGATCTTGATCCCTAGAATGTAGGATCCTTCAACCAAGTCCTTCTTGAAGTAACACTTGTTCAACCAGTCCTTAACTAACTGTAAGACTCATACATCATTTCCAATAAGAAATATGTTGTCAAAATATACTACTAGGTTGACAGAAGCATTCCTATTAAGCCTCTAATAAACACATGGATTACATTTGTTCTTAATGAAACCAAAATATTTTATGGCTTCATCATATCTAATATTCCATGACTTGGATGATTTATTTAATCCATAAATGTATTTCTACAACATAAAAACCCGTTTGGATTTACCTAGTGTCAAAAACCCTTCTTGTTGTGTCATATAGAAATCTTCCTGAAGGTCCCATTAAGAAAATCTGTTTTGACATCCATCTTCCAAATCTTATAGTCATGGCAAGCTTCTATGGAAAGTATGATTCTTATGGATTTAAACATGGTAACTGGCTAGAAGGTTTCATCATAGTCAATTCCTTAACGCTATTTGAAACCTTTAGCAACTATACTTTCTTTATAGGTGCTAACTTGACCTTCCATGTCCAAATCTCTCTTGAATACCCATTTGAAACTAACATGATTTACATCAATTGGCCCATTGACTAGAACCCAGACTTGGTTCTGATACATGAAATCCATCTCAGAATTCATAGATTCTAACCATCTTGTAGCCTCTGAGCTTTATAATGCTTCCTTATAGGATAGAGGTTCATCATTGTCCCACAATAATGATTCACCATCCTCAGTTACTATTAATACAAATCTCTCTGGTCCCCTTATCTCTCTTGAGCTCCTATGCAGTACATGTGTTTATGGAACCTCTTCCATGGGGACCTATGGAACTTGTTACTATACCAACTCCTATGTATCTTGAGCATCAAATTCACCAAAGTCAATCATTACCCCACTATCCTTTTTGAGGATATGATCCCACTCAATAAATATAGCTTGTGTGGAAATCATTACTTTCTTTTCTGAAGGGTTATATAGGCAATATCCTTTCATTTCCTTGGGATATCCTACAAAGATACACCTCATGCTCTAGGGTTCTAGTTTGTTTCCTTACAAGGCCTTAACAAAAACCTTTTATCCCCATACACGTGTGTGTGAAAAATGGGTTTCTTTCCATTCCACAACTCAAAGAAAATTCTATTTTCTACCTTAGTTGGTACTCAATTTAATGTGTTTGTTTCATTTTGTAATGCATATCCCCAAAAGGATAATGAAAGATCTGCATGACTCATCATCGACCTCAATATGTCCAACAAGGTGCGGTTCTTCCTTTTAACTAACACTATTCCACTGGTGTGTATAAGGAGGAGTGAGCTGATATAGAATCCCAGACTCCTGTAAAAGATCAATGAACTCTCGGTTCAGATATTCTCCCCTTGATGTGATCGAAGATTATTTATCTTTTTACCAAGATGATTCAATTGGTCATTTTTGAATTCCTTAATTTTTTCTAAGGAATTTTACTTATACCACATTAAGTATACATAGCCATATCTACTCAAATGATCAGTAAAAGTAATGAATTAAGAATATCCACCTCTAGCTTCTACTGGAAATGGTCACACAAATCTGTGTACACTAATCCTAGAAGCTCTGTGGCCCTTTCACCCTATCCACCGAAATATAGCTTGGTCATTTTACCTTGTAAACAAGCGTGACATATATCTAGTGGTTTTAGCTCAGTAGAGTCCAAATAACCATCTAGGAAGAGGTTTGTCAAGAACTTCTCTTTTACATGACCGAGATAGTGATGCCACAACTGGGCGATGTATGAGTCATGTGATTTTGATTCATTATCTATTTCCAACACTTGGTTTTCGTAATTTAATACATACAAACCGTCATTTAAATGTGCCATAACATAACATACTTTTTTCTTATAAAATAAAAAACCCTTATTTCCAAACTTGAAAATAAATCCATCCATATCCAAACATGATACAAAAATTATGTTCTTGGTTACACTAGTCACAAAATAATAGTTATGTAAAACCAAAATAAATCCAATTGGAAATGAGATATGGTATTATCCAATGACCAATGCAGCTAGCCTCGCCCCATTGGTAGCTCAAAGATCCACCTATCTTCTAGAAATAATTCTAAATCCACTTGGTTCATTCATTGAATATAGTTGTGAGCCCCAAAAGCTGTTTCTAATACCTAATGTGTAGAAATGGAAATATTACACTCAATAATGAATGCACCTTTAGTATCCTCATGCTTCTGGGTGTAGTTCCTCTTCCAATGGCCTTTCTTTCCACATGTAAAACATACCGCCTCCTGTTCCATTCCCTACCTCTGGATCTTTCCATTCATGGAGGGACGTTGCTCAAGGGATTAAGCACGTTTATGAATCCTTGTCCCCTTTTCATTTTCATTCATTTTATTATTCACCATAAGGACTATGATTTTGTCAATCCCCATGTCCTTATCTACCTAGAGAATTAAGCTTAGAAGTTCTGATAAACTATTCTCATTATTTCTAAAGTTGTAGTTGACAAAAAGCTAGAGAAGGTCTTGGGAAGTTATGATTGGATGAGATCTGTATGCAACTCATCTAGGAACTTAATCCCTAAGATGTGGAAGAATTCAATGTAGCCAATAAACATGAATACATAAGCCCATCTGGTGCAGACTCTCCATGTTTAGTTGTAAAAAAAGTGTTAGAGATATCATATGTCTTCTGTATTGCCTTTTCTTGATAGAGACACTTAAGGTAAGACATCATGCTATACACATCCATGTTTTAATGTTTCTTCAAGAGATCATTAGACATGGACGATATCATGAAACATTATACATCTATGGAATCATCTATATATTTCATATAGAGAGACACTTCCTCACCACTAGCTTCTTTTCCAGGTGCAACTAGAATAGGCTCCTCCAAGATGTACAATTTTCTCTCGTGGCGAAGGATGACGCATAAACGCCTCTTCCATTCCTGGAATTTGGTGCCAGTGATAAGGTTTTCCTTCTCGAGTATGGTTCAAAATGATATTTTTGAAGTCATTTTTTATTCCGTTTATACAAATTAAGATGAGAAAAGTTTTTGTACTTTATCACGATAAAACTGAGACAAATAAATAATTTAATACTTATTAGTCTCCCATTATTTTATCGAAATCCAATATCCCTCACCATTGACTTCAGAATATTCTGTTGCATGAATATTCTAGTGGAAAGGATCTATATTTCCCTTTAGATTACCCCAAATAGGGTTAGTCAAGCAACGTGAAGGGTTTTTGGTAGGCATTAAAAATGTCAACTGTATTAACTCGTATCTCCTTGATCCGATGAGTGGACTCACCAATCCCGAAATCCATTTATTTTGGATTTCTTCAACCTTTTCTTCTTGGTCACACAAAGTCCTACTTTAGTAGTTAACCCTTGTTGTGAACCAAGTCAAGTCAACCCAAAACCTTGAATTATAATTCCTCGATAATTTAAAACACCCCAACTAGGGTTGGTCAAGAACTTTGAACTATGGTTCGATTCTAACCAAGATTATGCAAGGCTATACCGACTTAATATTTTCTTTGAGGGATTTTATCCTTAAACGTAAATTGTCGTTATGTTATATTTGATTACATTCTTGTTAATATTAAGTGGGATATACATAAGTGATTAACTATGTCTAAGATAATATTTACACATAAGCCGATCTTATTTTAGTTCCATCTTGCATGTTTGTTTAATTCATTAATTGTGTGATCTTGAAAACACACCCGTAGTAAATAATCCATGGAATTGACAGAAAAAAAATAAATGGTATGATCATGAGATTTTTCTATTGGTTAGTTTATCTAGTCGTTGATAATCTAACCCAAGACCTAGTGGAGAAACACCTTGAACCTTTTTGGGTTCGTGTTTATAGATTTCCACCTATCCACCATTGAATCTCCTTGGATTGGTTTAACCATGGCTTCTAACTTGAGAAACCTCCACTATCTTGGGAGATTCATCCATTACATATGATTTTATCTCACACACAGGTGCGAGATAAAATAGATTTTACATAAAATAAACCTTGGGAACACATGCCATACATATTAATGAGGATAAGGCTTGCAGGCCAAAAAAATTAATTTAAATAAATAAATGAAAAGAAACCATTCACATACCAAGTTCTTGGTCAAGATCTTGATCATTCATACATGCAACGATATTTACACATAAATAAAACTAGCTTTCAATTCTTTAATCATTCTTTTTTAAGATAAATCATGCTCGAATCAATTAATTATCTTTAATTAATCAATAATTTTATCTTAAACCTTTTTCTGAATTTCATTGAGATTCTAATCCATCATAATTTTAAACAAATAAATTCATTTAAAATTATATTTGTATGTAAGTTTTACGTTGGAGGAAACCCGGTAAATATCCATTCATAACTACCCAATGAGTAGAAATGAAAATTTGGCAGATTTTAAATTAAACACATATATATAAAACACCAATTAAGTTTTGTGACTCCTCTTTACACCAAAACTATGGTACACGTATCAGGGGTTCTCATAACATAATAATAAATTTTAACAAATCTGTGTAATTTGGATGAGTACACGGTGTGCAGTTTTGACTACATGGTGTGTGCTTTTGTTCACTGTCCATCAGAAGTACACATCCAAGGACATGACGTGTAGATGTACTTCAAAAATATTTGGAGTACATGTCATGTTCAGCGGGAAAAATGCCATATAGTATCCGCATTACACTATTTCCTACCGAGCAAGCCATGTATGGGGTACACGGTCCAACCCTAACCCGAGGGGAGTACATGCCATGTTCAATGGGCCACACGATGTGTAATCTGGAAACCGTGTGCCACCTTTTCTTAGTCAAGACAAAGAGTATTAAAGACTTAGATATGATCCAATGACACAACCTGGTTTGGAGGATCGTCTCAGTGCATGGAACCAATACTACACGACGTGTACTTCCGAATAAACACCGCATGTTCTGGGGTTGTACGGACAAGAAGATTTTGAACCTTTGGATGAGATCCTTTATTTTATTTTAATCAAAATTAAAAGAAAAAATCATTTCTGTAAGGTGAACCAGAAAAGAAAGAGGAGGAATAGATCTTGATATTCATATTTATAGAACGATTAACTTGAATTGAAACTACTGAATTATTAAATGCGTAAATCACCAAAGAAAAACTATAAAATTATAATCAATTATATGACCCCTCAGATACCACTTGTAGGTTCCGAGCATAGCATAAGTTCGTTGGTGGGTGTACCCAACTTTAATTTTTCCATTGACGATGATCAATACGAGAACTTTCATGATAATAAAATGTTGAATCTTTGGAATAGAACGAAGAACGAAATAAAGTAAGCGAGTCCTAGAACCATATAAAGGATCATAATATGTTGGTTATAATTAATTTAATTAAAATATAAGAATTAACTCGATGGAATTCAATCTCTGTTGATGTTTATGATCATGATCTAATGTGATCCATCATTGCGTCATAGAATCCATGTGTAGGATTACTCTATCAGTAATCCACACATGCTCCATATATCTCTAGAAATCGCCAAAGGGATATTTTGGTGATAGTACGAAAGAGCCTTTTCTTGAGATGTTCACCTTTGATCGCCTTGAGAGACACTTGAAAAGAACCCTCCTTGATCCGGGGGAGGAGGATCTCTCTTGTTGTTGGAGTGAATTCTTGGAAGAAAAGAATTATCTCTTTGCTTAAGAGATTTTTCTAGATATGTTGTGCACCACCACTAAAAATGGCTAGGCTAATGATAATTATATAATTTGGATTTTAATTACATAGAATAATAAAATGAATTAATCACCTGAAATCATTTATTCATTTTATTTAATTATTAGTAAGACCCTTTGTCTAATAATAATAGTTGGATACTATTATTACTCTACATGTGCCGAGTAAATTACTCCTAATATTATTTAATTAAATAAATAATATTTTTTTTCTCACAAATCCCCTAAAAACTACACGGTATGTATATTAATATACACAAAGTTAACTTTTGTTCTTCCATTTTCTTTATTTCCTCCACCACATTTATTAGACCTTGAATAATTGATATTTATTTCTCAAATAAATATCACTACAGTACTTACTAATAAATATATTAATTCACCCAAAATATATTCTCTCGAATAACTAGTGTCGAAATAAATGCGATCATGCATCATTGAATAATTATTAAACGACAATCAGGAATAATCTTTATTCAACTTGTTAAATGATTATTTAACTGAGATTCTTGGACACACTTAGTGTGTGACCCTCTAGGCCTCTTTCTCAGTGACATTAGGCAGATCCTGCATAAATTTCAAGGTTAACGTCCTGAAATATGCCAGGTACCCATAAAGAAAGAAGTTAATTCCCCAATGATGTGTCACCTCCTAAGAATTCTTACTGTGTAATGTAATCCATTAGTTTAGATATCTCAAATCAAGTGGGTTGCATTCTAGTGTCATCAACCTATGTGATCTATTATTCTTTCTTTGTGTTTCCGGAATTGAACTCGCTCATTCGATACCATGGAAATGGATTTATTTAGGCCATATCAATTCCATCAATGGGCCTGAGATATCTACTTCCATTATATAATAGAAGTGAAAAATCCTTTCTCACAATATCTATTAATGTTTTATTACTCATGACGCACCCAACATATCATACCTCGCTATGAATAGTGTATGGTCACTATTTTTGTCAATACATCTTAGTGTGTGAGTTGTAATACCAATTAAAAATAATATTAATGTCTAAGGACTAATATACACGTCCGCATATAGGAACATCCACTGACACTATGAAATATGAATTTCTTACTGGAGGGTCTCTTTCTTGTAACATCCTCCTAGATATTACCAATGGTGAAGACCAGGAGAAGGTACCTCAATGTTTTCTGAGTCCTTACCCCTAATGGTCTGTATTATTTGTGTCCCTCAAATAACATCATTCGGCCATAGAACATATATTCAAGAACAGTGTTATGGAATTTCCGGTTTCTCATCATAGTAGGGATCCACTATGACCTTTTAGTGCAACAACTATCCATAGGACATTATCACATACATTGTCATGTATAATAACAATCAAGATGTGACAAGGTATTTATTAATGAATAAAGTACAAAGTAGTTGGTTCTAGGCCACCAACTCCAATGATTCCATCCCTGTATTAATGAACCAAGTGACCCTCGTGCCATCCTTGTATTACTGAAATGAGTAACCCTTAGTCAATCCTTGTATTACTGAATCGAGGGACCCTCATTGTAGACCTATATTACGGAAATGATTCACCCTCATTCTAGCCCTATATTACTGAACATCATAACCCTCGTTCCATCCATGTTTTATCTCATGTGATATAAATCTTTATCCAATGAATTAGAGGGTGATATGGGTCCCATACACAACATAATGAAATCATACATACATTTACGACAAGATCAAAAATAAACATATCATAACCCATGAAATTAAATGGGTATCATTAACATGTAAACATATAATAACATGTCGAAAGAGATATGTTTCATAATCATTTCATTAAAAACATAATCCATGAAAAGAAGAGGGTTTCGAAAGAATATAACCTAGGATATAGAAATGGGTTTCATAAAAATATTACCCATAGAGGAGAAATGAGTTTCATAAATAACAAAACATTAATCATAACTCATTCATAAAAATGATCTAAATGGAACCTTTAGATCATTTCCTAGAAAGGCATGAGTAACATCAATATATGTAATCTTAAATGGAATTTTTTTTGAAACATCCTCTAAAAACATTTCTTGAGGAAAATAACCTTTCCTATTTGAAAAAGTTTTTTTAATACATAATACCATTTGAAAATCATTTTCATAGAAAATACATTGAAAACTTGGGAAATCATTTTTCAAAACATTTTCCTTGAAAACTTATAAAATAATCTTTAAAATATTTTAAAAACTGTTTTCCTTGAAAACATGTTGAAAACATATAAATATCTCTTGAAAATGTTTTTTAAACCATTACTTTGAAAATAATTTGAAAACTTATAAATAGAGCTTGAAAATATTTTGAAAACCATTTCTCTGAAAACTTATAAAAGAAGCATAAAAACGTTTTGAAAAACATTTATTTGAAAATACTTTGACAAATTATAAATAGAGATTTAAAACGTTTTTAAAACCATTTTATTGAAATATAATTTTAAAAAACATTTTCTTAAATACTATCCTTTTTAAAATTCAAAGGAATTTTTAATGCAATGATGCTGGGTAAATCTGTATATGTCGTATGAGGTCAAAAGAACATTCCTTTTGCATGGTAAAAAAGGGTTAAAAAAGCTACTTATTTAGAAAGAGAAAATAACATTACCTTGAATATATTAGTAAAGGAAGGGTAAGATGTCTTTTAAATTTTAGAGGATAATTTTAATAATATTCTTGTAAACCCTTTTTAGAAAACATAGATTTCCGACCGAAGAAAGGTTAAAGTCGGTCTTTCATAAAGACACTTTCTTAAATATATTATGTAGCAAAGAGTAAAACATGGTAAAAATATATGAGTATATCATGAAATAAAATATTATAAGTAAATTCATGAATACAATTGAGATATGGATCATAATATTTGATTATGGTAATCATAAATACAAATAATCTTGAAAAGCGATGAGATTGTCTCAATAAACTCTTATAACTTGTAAACTTGGGATTATAATATAAATGTAATAAAAATTGATTTAATGAAGCTTAATATATGATTAAAATAATAATATTCATGACATATCATGTAAAATGGAAGTATATACATCTCAAATAAGACTTTAGTTGCATAAAATAACCCGAATCTCCAAGATGGAAAATTGAGACAAACCTATTTTACCGATTCAGTAACTTTTGAATGCTTAAACTCATGATATAAGGATCATAAAATAGGAATTTTTAGAACTAAATATTTATTTAAAATATACATAAAATAAAATTATGGGAAGTACATACACCACAAATATGGAAAGAGTGGCGAACATAGCCTGTATCTCACAGAAATTAGAAGTGAGATGAAATATCCTAACCTTGTATCTTAACTTTCTTAGTACTCATACAAGATTACTCTATAATAATTATAAGTTTATTATACATATTTTAAAGAATAATATTCTTATATATATTACCATATATTTTTTTATTCTATCATTATATTACTCTCTTGTTAATGATCCTATGTTAAGGTTTCACTTAGGGAAAAATTTACATTATTCTTCGTATATGTCTTAATTTGTTACATATTTGGTCCTTATACTTATATAATGATTCCAGAATGTAAACAATGATATAAATATCAGATATATACATTATATGTTTATTATAATAATCTATAAAATATAGGAGTAAGAAATGGAATACATCATTTAGGGAGACGGTAAGCCGTACGTATGCATGAACGCTATTTCCGTATTTATTATCATGTTGAAGGAAAGTATGTAAATGAAATATATATATATATAAATATATAATTATTCTAGTGTAATTAATATATCAAATAAGTTTATTAAAACTATCCTTAATATATTCCATGTGGTGTGTGAATGAATCACCTCTCTTTGAGGGGGCGATTGTCCACACTTCCTCAAATGATATTATCATATTAAAACCAAATGGAATGTAAGGAGATGTGTGGTTTAAAAGGAATAAAGAAGCTTAAATACATAATAAATATAACATATAAACTATATAAATATATTTTCTATCATAATGTCCCCCATGATTATTGTTATAGGATAAATGAACAATCATCATTTTGTGTGGTAGTAGTTCGTCGTACACAGAAACAATATGTTCAACAACTATTAGATGGAAGTGTGTGTAATTGTAGGTTGAACCATTTGTATAAGAAAATAATAGTATATGGATGATTCTGTTTTTTTTTCAAAAATAATTTAATAAAATATTGTATGGGGATGGATAATGAAAATAAATGAAAGGAGGTTGAGAGGAGAAGTTACCTCTTAATTGGGACACTCTTTTTGGTTTATTCGAAAAGGCTTCCTTAAAAAGATTTCTTCCCAAATATAGGATTCAAGGTAAAGGGGGGAATTTTTGGTAGGATAGTTGGGAAGATCTTTTAAGAACACAAATGGTTTGAGATGTGTGAGGAAAGGGTATAGGTCATGGCCTTTTATTGGGAAGGAAAAGGACTCACATAGAATGTTTAGAAACAAGTTTGGTGCGTATATATTATTTCCTAAAAAAAGTCAATAAAAACCATCAAAAATAAATAATGTAAGTTTTATAGACTATATATAGACATAAAATGGGTTTTGGAAAATTTTATTGGCCTTTTGGACCCTTAAATTTAAGGTTCAATGCTTAATTATGCATAATTTGGCCTAAACCGCTTTGATTAATTTTAATCACTTTGATAATCATTTTGTTCAAAAATTAACTTGGTATTATCAGAATATAAATATTAGGATGAATAAAATTGTGTAATTTAGATTTTTTTATTTCACTTCACATAATCAGAAAAAATAACATTACTGCTAATGTCCCAGATGGGATGCAATAATAGGGGTTTAAAGTAGGAAATAGTTCAAATGTGTGTTAAGATTTCATATTCAGTTTCAAAGTGAAATTGATTACCATAAATTAAATTGAATTAATATATGTAATATTTGTTTAATTTTTTATTAAAAAATATTTTTAATATCATTGATCATTAATAATTAATTATAAAAAAAATGAATTTTTTAACTAAAAATCAGTATTTTTCACTTTTCAATAAAAAATGAAGTTTCTCAGAAATTTACAAAAAATTCACCACAAGCTAATTTCTATGTACTGAATTCAAAAATGAAGTTTATTTTATAAAATTATGTTTAAAAATTTGTCTAAAATCAATTTTTTATTAAAAGTGGTCCATTTAAGAAAACAATATTTTTTACACAAAAAGGACTTTACCAAAAATATTATTTTTCATTATCAATATGTTTCATTTATATAAAAAATTAAAAAAAAATACATGTTATGTAGTTATTAATATTCATATGACTATGTTTAATGTCTAGGTTATAATTATCCTATTTGAACAATTGAATGAATAAAATGCGATATTTCATTGAAACTAAATGTTGCGTGTATCGTACGCCAACTCAATGTTTGGTGTATCGTATGTGAACTCAATGTTTCTTGTAACATAAGACAAGTTGTTTTAGTGTGAATGGAATATTTTAATATATGAATACTATTTTTAGAGTTGTGTGAAGTGATAAAAATATCAAAAGATTAAATTAATTTGAAAAAAATCACCAAAATATAAATGTGTTACACTTAGACTAGGTACACGACATCGTCCACGTGTTGCAGCTAAAGAGGTATGTGCATGTACTGTCACACATTAATAACTAGGGTGAGAGAGAAGTCGATAATGGAGTGTCATTTTTCGAGTTCCCATTAGAGATTGAATATCGGTAGGAGAGGATCCTTTATAGGTGATCAATTACTTTATTATGTATCTGGTGAAAATATGAGAATCTATCATAGTGCACATGAGAGTGGGAGGTCCAAATTCATGCTCAAAACCCATTTTTTTTTTATTATCTCTTGTTTTGGCTTTTCGGGGACAAAAAGCCCCAAGGTGGGTAGAATTTAATTTCTTGAACTTTCCATGTTTTATTTTTTAATATTATATGGATTATATATTACACAAGGTTTTGAGTCGACATGCGATTCTGAGGCTCGGTGTGCTCGAAACAAATGTTTGTAATACAGTAAATATATTAAATATAACACACACATTGTTTTCATATAAAAATGGAATGAATTCTAAATAGGTCCCGAGATCAGAAATTTGAGCTCACCATTGAATTCAGAATGTGGAATTTACCCTAGGCTTGACTTAACATTAGTCGTTTTGGGTCATTTGTAGAAAAGACATCATGGGTACGAAATGAATAAAATAATTTATATATATTATTTTATTTTTGTTTGTATTTACACAAATATTGATTCATAATAAAATAGATGGTTATGTTAGAATTATAGGGTTAACTATATAACCCTTGTGAACATAGAGGGACCATTGGATAATTCTATTGGGATAACAATGATGAGATTGTGGATCAACAATCAACACACCTCATATTATAAGGATCTCACTAATGAACATGAAAACATATCATTCTTTATCAGTGATTTATTCAGACTGATGTAGGGTGTGTGTTTTTATTTAATTCTTTCCCGTTGTTTATTTCTTTGATGAGCACAAATCAATGAAAAAATAGATTGATCTATGATTTGATGATCATGCAGGATGGGTTGTTTTGTGGGGTTTTTATGTGAGAATATCTTTATGATTATATTATTTAAATTATATTCTAAAGAATATGGATTTATATCAAAATGAACATCGATCAATATTCATTCCTCCAATATAATATTGTTTTTTTCACACCCCATTCATCGTTCTTCGTGAGTGTTCTTCGTTTAGCTCATGGCTCAAAAAATCTAGATCAATTGATCAGTGCACACCCATTTCATATCACAATGATACAAAATTTTAGATCTGGGATCAACACAACATGAAGGAGGTGTAATGATGGAGACTGATCAATTCAGATAAAGGATGATACCTAATTTTACATTCCACATCAAATAATGAATAAGCACAATTTGATCTATTTTTTGAGCAGATTTGTTGGCTGAAAACATTGTTTTTCAATGGTGAGACTCATATGAATAGTTAACTAGATTTTTCTAGAAACGCATGGCCATATTAGAGGTTGGATCAGTAGATAAGGTGTGTGGAGGAAGAACCAATGATTCTGGAATATCGAGAACTATACAGCGTGTGGGCCTCCTAAGTGGAAGCACATGTTTTTAGAGTAAGTTAAGAATAACACGACATGTGACCATGGTCACATAAAGTGCGGTCCCTCCCAATTGAACTTGAAATGTACTTCGGGAGGTACATAGACACAGGGTGGACTACATAGGCAACCTACACCCCATGTACTCCCCCACTTGGACACAACCTAGACTAGGTACATAGGATAAGACATGTTCTAGTACATGGGAAAATGTACACATGTTGGAGTTGTGTATTGGAAAATGTGTAGACTACATAGGCATCTAACACTCAGTGTAGTACTACACAAACATGGCTTTTTGACATGGTCCGTTTACACAGGAAGGACCCGAGGTTAAGGGATATAATGTGTTACCCCTACTACATGCAGTGTACTCTTTTATACAAGGCTTGGATATATTTTCCTCTATTTCTTGGACATGTATCATTTGGGTTTGTTCCCCTTATACATTATCTGAAGGTTCTTAGGGAATCAATTCGTACTCCCAGGACTATGATATCTTCATCAAGACTTCTTGGATCGAGCCATTAAAATACCCTCAAGAGGCCCGGAGTGAGATCCTCTATTCATCTTCATGACCTATGTGGAGTTCATGGTATCATCTGGACCAAAACTATGTGGGAATCAATCCTTTACTTAGAGGGTTAATCTATATTGAGTAGTTGGTATCACCCCATGTCCCTAGAAGTGATCATCATTTTTGTATCATACTCCCTCTAAACTATTAGCATGTTCTTTCTCATAGAAAGACCCGACGACCGGTACCTATTGGACAGACATGATCAGTGCTATCAGACTTAGGGGTGTGTCCTACTAGATGAGTGCTTCATGGATCTTAGAGCTAGAATCCTAGTTTGGTATAATATGGATGCGACTTACCACTAGACCATGTGTATTTTTTTATAATATCTGGATATTCTTATTATATTTTTGGTAGAGATATACCTATATAGAGCTGACTGTATTTCCTTTGTGGTATTCTTTGTGGTTCTGCGGTGTCCTACTGAGTATTGTTTTACTCACCCATTCACGATATTTTTCCACACATTTTATTTCTTGTAAATAGTATCAAAGTTTTTATAGATTCATATAAAGACTAGGAATAGACGATTCCTTGTGAGACTAGACATACCAAGGTTTGTTTCTACGACTTTCTGACATGAGTCCCATTACTTACCTTTCGGTTGGACTTGTGTTTTCAGACTCTTTGTGGTGGGATTTTATTTGGACCAGTTTAACTTATATTACTTCCTATCATACCCTTTATATGATATTAGATGTATGCATTAATGGTTGTTCAGTTGTTTTTACATTTCAACATTTTATGATCTTGGAGATGTGTGATTGTGTATAGGTACATTGGATGAGGCCTCCCATGTCAGTGATATGTCTTCTCACTTCTAATCTCCAACCCCTAGCCAGTTGGAGGTTGTATTTGGGTGTCACAACATGGGTCCCACTTGGATGGGTCATGACAGGGTCATCTGATCCTAGCCCTCCTAAACCATAACATGAATCTCAAACAATAAGGTTATCATATTACATTCCAAACTAGACTCCTGAACTACCCGAGTCCACGTTTTCATTCTCAAAGTGTCAGCAACACTTTTTCAATTCCTGTGTATATATTCTAGCTCAAAATAAAATGACTGCATATACTCTAACCATCTCCACTACTGGATATCCAAATCTCACTGTGAAAAGATATACTTTAAACTCTTTTTATCACTATACATAGTAAAATTTTCTCCCTACATATAATTACCCCAAAAGTTCATAGCCTAAAACACTATACCTAAATCAAGGGCATGTGTAAGATTATTCCATTTTTGTATTCTAAACTTTCATGACCCATTATGTCACAACTCGACTGTATGTATCAACACTGCTCCAAGTCCTATCCTAGATGCATCACAAAACATCATATACTCCTCACCTAGCTTGGGCATGATCAAAATTATTGTAGTAGTAAAACGATTCTTCAACTCCTTGAAAGCATTCTCACATGATCCAGACTATTCAAACTTTATTCCCATGTTTTTAAATCCTAAATGTGGATCCACTAAAACAACTTTCTATGAGATGATATGAAATAAGAAATGGACCTGATCAATCTAAAATTGAAACATTGATAAATTGGCATATAGCCAATTCTCTATCAGTATAATCATGATGATGTCAAGATGTTGGGCTTGATCATCACATATCTTGGAGCACACCAATATGTCATCCAAAAAGACAACCACAAACTAATCCATGTATTGATGTAATATTAGATTCATTAAGCCATAAACACAGTATGATCACTCTTCAACCCGAACAACATCACAAAGAACTCATATAGGCCTTACCATCTTTTGAAAGTTGTCCATAGTGTATCAGAAGGTTTAAATCTTAAATGATGATATCATGATCTCAATTCAATCTTTGAGAATACACAAGCTCACCTCAACTGGTCAAATATATATTTGACAAACGAAAGAGGATACCAGTTCTTCACTGTCACTTTGTTCAACTTACGGTAGTCAAAACATAAGAATAGAGCCCTGTAAGAAATATTTATAAAACATTGGAGAACCCCAAGGTGACATAATTAGATGGATAAAACCCTTATCCATAAAATATTCTATTTGAGTCTTAATATATTAATGATCTGTTGGTTCCACTATATATAGTGTAATATAAACTAGATCATCTCCATGCATGAGATCAATCATAAAATCCACATATCTCTCATGTGGAAGCCTTGATACATCCTTTGGAAACAAATCCTTGAACCGGCCCACAATGAGTGGAAATATATTATACCTCACACCCACCATATACTAATAGACTTGTAACCCAGGTGGTGATCACCCCTATTACTGGTGATATATCACTTCATAACCATCCTAGATATCCGAGTCTCCACAATGTACATAACTATTACACTTAAGAGATGTAAAGTTCACCCTACTATGGTAATGATCTCTCTGGGATCATTATCATACAAACCATTCCATATCCAAAATAAAGTAGAAACCTAACATATCAAGAATGTAAATATCCCATAGAAAACTATACTCCTTATCCTTAATAAACTTTTCCTTGTATGAACAGATGTCTCTAAACCGTACTCCCTAAGGTGTAACTTTCAGAATAAACCCACTAACAAACACCACTGACTAACTCGTCCCATTCACAAGTTGTGTAAATATAAAGGATTAGGAGGGCCTAGTATAAAATAAGGCACTTGGAAGAATATGAGCTATATTAATAGTACCTTAATCTACCAATGGCCCTACTTTACTTTCCACAAGTGGAGGATGAACTTCATTAAAATGTCGTTCCCCTATTCCATGTGATTTAGTCTAAGTCGCTTGAGCTACACCACTCTACTAATACATGCGATCTTTCCACGAAGTATAACTTCCACTACCTTGAACTACATATCCACTTGAACTCTATCTTCAAGACTAATATGAGGTATAATATCCCCTTATATCACTCTAATTCTATCTCGCTACTCCACCCTCATTGCCTATATATTGTTGTTTCTTGTTGTAACATCCCATGTAAAAAACGAATATAATTTTTTTATATTGATTAAAATTTGTTAATTAAATATTAATTTTACCTTAAATAGGAATCTATGTTCGATGGCATACCTAATACACAACAACAGGTTTCATTGAAAACTTACGTTTCACATAACGTTGAGTTATACTGAAAAATATTAATATATTATTATTATTTTAAATGGTAGTTAACACATAGCCATTGTATTGGAGGGAATGAAAAAAACTAACCATATTATAATTAAATATTTTTCTTAATTTTTTTTACATTTATCCAATAAATTTTAAAGTCTTAAAATAAGAAAGAATCTGATTTTAAGTATAAATACAGTAATATTCATTAAAAGGTTGATTTACCGACTTTTGACAGAGAACCCTCTTTAAATCTAGTTTTGGTCACCTTCATAAGTTTTATTTGAAAAAATAAAATTCTTCTTTATAATTGGGACATCAAAATTTACTTTGGGTAAATTTTTGGTATTTTTCTGATAAAATTCATTTTTTAATGAATAGTGAAAAATATTGTATTTTAATTCAAAACTGTCTTTTAATATAACATATTTATAAGGTTTTATTATATTTATAATTGGTTTTAAAGTTTAATTATATTATTTTTATACCATTTAATCCAATTATGGTCATTTTATATAATTTCACTTTGATATTGGACATAAATAAGTGTCAATCTTTTGATAGTTATTATTTCATAAAAACACGCTTTTTGTTTTGACAACGGAAATTAATTTAAAATTAATTTCTGTCACTTCTGTGTTTTGAATTTGTAAAAATGTATTCCATATTTTGAATTAGGAGGTCCAAATTTTGTAAATAGTTAACTTTTATTTTTATACAATATGAATATTCACTTCAGTAAAAAAGTTTATTTACCATGGTTAAAGGGTAAATATGATAAATATGGGTAACAAAATATTTTTATAATAATATAAAATTACCCTAACATGTGTCCTAATCCTATTGGTTAATAAATTTCCGACCATGGTCATCCTTGGGTCGATTTTGGGACCCCATGGAGCCACTTGGGAGTGATAATGACACTTTATATTAATTAATTTAAAGTGAAGACAAAAAAGACATAATCATATATCTTTTTGTAAATAAATTTTTAAATGGGGTTATATAAGTAATATCTTTGACTATACATATTAATTTAAAATCTAAAATGATTTCATACATCATGATTTTTTTTTATAATTTTTAGACATCAAATAAATAAAAATATTTATGACACAATAATGATGCAGTGTTTACATCATTAATGAATGATTTAAATAAATAAGATTATAAAGATTAAAAAAATATCCAAAACCTATCCAATTATTACTGTATGACTTTATTTATAACACATTTAATCTTATATTGTACTTTAATAAGATTTTAACCATTAGAAACCGAAAATCATTATATAATAAAATAACATTTTCAAGTTTTCCTAAAGAGCCCCTCCTCCCGGTTATAAAAAGCCCTCACTTCTATCCCATTACATACACTTCTCAAGCCCCTTGTCTCGTCCAAAAACTACCCAATTAAGCTCCCTATATACCTATCCTCATCATATAATCCTTCCCTTAGGTTTAAGGCAATTAAAGTAAACCTTTTGGTTCAAAGGAAAGGCAGATACCCGATTTAAAGGTAATGTCTTCTCATAAGTTATTTTGTTTTATTTTACTTCTCCAACCCCATAAACTCTTTTTATTCCACTATTTTATAACAACACCAGTATCCTGAATATACTAGGTAGTTTATATGAGAAATATTCTAACTACACTTATGATCACCTTCATCTAATGGGTAAAGAACATACTGTTTCTGTGGACTGTGAACTACCACCTCACAAAATGATGATTGTTGAATCTTCTCCTACCACCTCTCATGGGGGACATTATGATGGAACTATATTTATATATGATATATATTATTTTCATGTATTATGTAATCTTCTGTAATTTTTATTTACAAATATACCATTATTCTTTCCAATATTTGTAAACACGATAATTTCATTTGATGAAGTACAGACTACCACCCCCACAAAGTGATATGACTCGTTCATTCCATCCATGGGACGTATAATGGATGGCGTTAATGAAATTATATATGATATTATACTATAATTATAATATAACTATGTATAATTAAGTTATCATTCCACTAAAATATGAATTAGAAATGAAAGTAGAGTTCATGCGAACGTACGACTTACCGTCTCCATAAAAAGTGCATTTCATTTCTTATCTCCAAATGTTATGTACTATTATAAATAAATATATATAATAGATATATATGATATATATGATATCTAAATAATGAATATCATTATGAAGATAATGTAATTTCGACCACATGGATAATGTATAATTATAACAAGGTCATTTTTAACTCAAGTTCCAAACATCGACAAAATGTTTGATATGAACTCAAATAATTAAACAGCTGTTATAGATAGTTAATAATTAATATAAAAGGAATAATAAAATTGAAAAAAGTTATTAATAAAATATAAAATAACTTTATTTTAATATTCATGAGATTAAATAACGATCGAGTTAAGTCAGACACGAGGTAAGGGGTTTCTTATCTCACTTTTAATTCTGTGAGATTTCCATTGTTCGTCACTTATTTATTGCATGTGCTGTATTGTGTACTGACATTTGATATATATTATCATTAATATATTTATATTAATTGTATTCTGTGATTCATTTGGTGGTTATTAACTTTTGGTCTTACGACTCGATTGATTACACTGTGGTAAGGGGTTTCTTATCTCACTTTTAATTCCGTGAGATTTCCATTGTTCACCACTTATTTATTGCATGTAGTGTATTATGTACTGAAATTTGATATATTTTTTCATTATTATATTTATATTCATGGTATTATATGATTAATTTTGTGTTTATTAACTTTTGGTCATATGACTCAATTGATTACAACATGGTAAGGGTTTTTATCTCATTTATTATTCCTGTGAGATTCATGCTATATTTTTCACTATTTATTTTGTGTGGTGTATGGATTCCCATGATTGTACTATTTGTGTAATATAAATTCATTTATGGGTATTTAAATATTCATTGTGTGATCCTTCTTTCATGTGGTGTATGTTTTTTATGTTACCAAAACGGTAAGGGAACTTTTTAACTCAATTTCCATTTATTGAGTTAAACATACAAGTCATTGGTGTTGTTTTTACAAAAATATGTGTGAATGTTCTCTGATTGATTTACACAGAATATCCAATCTTATTGAATATATTTATATTTTTCACACATTATTATGTAATTTATTTATCCTTAATCTAAGGATATAGTTTTTATAAGTGATTTCGTCTCAATTTACATTCCATTAAGACTTCATTGTTGTTATGCACCAATTCACTCTTATATGGTGTATATATTTTCCTTTGGAATATTATATCATGAATCCATTTATTCTCGTGATATTATAAATTTATTATTAAATGTTATTCCTCAATTATTTGTATTCAAGCGTCTCTCATTTTTTTAAAAACTCTTTAACTAAAATACCAGTTAAAATGTTTTAAAGATTTATTCTTCTAAATATTTCCCATTAATGTAAATTTTTTAAAAATGGCTTTAGGATTTATTTATATGGACATTAATATTTTCAAATGATGATTCATTTAAGATTTTCAAATTGGTATGGGACACTTTTATTCAAAAATTTCATTACTAAATGTTTTAAATGTTTTTTGAAAATGGTTTGATAAAGAATTGATTATGTCAATAATATATTGTGATAGAAATGTGAAAATGTTATCTTTACTTTATGTTTTTATGTGTTATGACTACGTTATGGTTCTTAAGTGTTGTTTATGAATACAGGTGGTTCTGTGATAAACCTAGGGTGGGTGATCTCGAGATAGCTCTCCAATGTATTGGGTAACGTGACGGAGGTAAACACTAATGTTTCTCCTAAAAGATTTAGGGAATATACTATGACGGGTATTCCAACATAACTCCCTACATAGCTGTGATAACTATAATGCATATATGATATGGATTCCACAAGTTACCTATATTATTTATGATTTCTGTGTGTTATTCATAAATCATATGATTTCATAAAGTATGTTATGATTGAAAAGTATGGTTTCATTGAATTGTATTTTTTGATGGGATAATGTTTTCTTTCCTTATTTTTAACCCTTATTGATCTTTTTATGCTCATCCCATGTCTTTGAAATGTTTTCCACAGGACTTAAAGATGAATAGGGTTAAGGATGAGATCAATGAAAAGTCATGCTATCTAAAAATTGGAACTAGAAAAGTTTCTTTTTAAGAGTTTTAATTTATGAAAAAATGGATACAGAGTAGTAGTGTCTACATGTAATTTTCAAGTTGATATGTAATAGTTATGGAATAATTCTCTAAAACCCTAAACATGAAAATATCCTCAATGTGAATTATTCATTTAATTCAAGAGTATGTAATGTTTTATGGCTGCGTCCTTATAGTTGGTATCCGAGGTCGATTTAGATAACTTTAGAGGATATGGTGTTATTTAAGTATAAGTCACATAACCATAATTCTTATCATATTATAAAGAGAAATGATTATTTTAGGTAAATATAATGAGTTTAAGATAACATGAATAAGTCTATCTTAGTATTTACCCTCCAAAAAATTTATTATGTGATGATTTTACTGATATACTAAAACTGACCTTTTTGGTTTTAGTAAATGGATTGATCTTAGAGGAACCAAAGTAACAATGTATGGGAAGAAAACTATGACAATTTTATGAACGAGAAACTGAATGAAATTGGAGCTCCAATGAGAATTCTTGTGGTTATTCTCAACCAACTATCCAGAGTCATGATTGACCCCCCAAACGATGGTGATTTTTTAAGGCATTGTATATGTGAGAAACAAATCCCTATGAAAGTTCAGGTAATAATCATAAAGGTAAGTATGTTCAATAACCTATGTTTAAAGGATGTGGAAAGAAACAACTAGGAAAATACTTCAAAGGGACGGGAAGATACTACAGATGTGGGAATGAAGGTCATAAAGCAAGAACCTGCCATGGAAAAAAGAAGCATCCAGTTGACTCGAGGAAAGGGAAATAAGTTCTTTATGATGGATCAATTGAATGTTTCAAATTTTGTGTGCAAGGTAATTATACAAATTGATATCTTATGAAGAAGTGTTGGGAATGGGATCACTAGGATCGTACAAATATATGTTTACCAATACCTAATTCCATTCCGATTGATGATGAAGAAACTGAAAATGACCAATGAAAGTTATGGATTATTTCTTAACATATGTTTTGATATTATTGAATCTTATTATATGATTTATGATTTTGTTTGTAGGAAATAATTATTTCATAATAAGTTGGTAAGGAATGGTTTATGGATCATGAAGAACATTGAATGAGTTAGAAGTCAACATATAAGGGATTCAAGAGTTATGGTAGATTTTTAGATGATGAAATTCTTAAAAGTATTAAGTATTGCTTGAGGATGGGATTACAATGGAAGAATTTTTATAGTATGTGTAACCTTGAAGTTTGATATATGAAAATGTTATTCAAGGAATAATTATCTTTTCTTTTTATGAGTAATTATGAAATTGTTTTTGGAAGAATATATGTTTTTATTATAGACATATGGTGATTTTAGTTATTTATGGAAATGATTAACCTATAATAGAGAACATGTGATTTGGTTAATTACACTTCAGTATGAGACTTTAATAGTAGCCTATTTTATTTGGAGATAAACGTTATGATTTACTGTGGAAGAGTATGTGATTAATTAATTCTGAGTTTTGGGTTAAAATATTAGTTTGGGTTACTTTGAAGAATTTTAAGGACATTTTCTTTATTGAATGTTCTTTTCTAAACTTTGGGTATTTTTTTCGAATTTTTGGGATTAATAGTAGTATTTCTTTTTATAAAGTATTACCCTTTTTTGGAGATTTCTGGTATTGTACTAAACATTTTAGTTTTGATTGATTTCTAAAGACAAGGGAAATATAGAGTTCATCTTTTGTGGATTATCTAATGATCTAGAAGTGGATTCTAGTGCTTTTAATGTGACCAAGTCAGTTTGAATACACATCGTTTGGAGAAAAGATGGGTTTGTGGAAGAAATTTAGTAAAGGATGAAAGTCTAGATGACAAGTAAGTTTGTTTACTTATGTTTTTAGTTAAACTCATAAATAAATTCTTCAAGTTTAAGAAAAGTAATTAACAAAAACATTGTCTGTTAACTTTTTGTACTGGGGAATCAAAGACAGTTTAACCCATCACAAGTTTGTGATTTTTTGGTGGTTATCTTTCTTTTAATCATGTTTCTACCACTCTCTATCAAACCTTGATTGTTTGTTTCTCTTCCATACCCATGTTTTCCTATATGTAATCCTAGTATGGGCTATCTTGAGTGACCTTTGTATTTTGCTTTATTTTTTTATGTGATATTTTTTTGACTCTTTTCTAATGTAGAACATTAAATGAAATTTCCAGTCCAAATTTTAAAATTGCAAGGATTCAATTCAGAAAAGGGGGGAAGGATATAACATCCTAGGTAAATAAAGAAAATAATTTTTTTATATTTATTAAAACTTTTGAATTAAATATTAATTATAATTTAAAGGCGATTCTATGTTTGATGGCATACCTGACACTCAATAACAGGTTTCATTGAAAACTTACGTTGCACACAATGTTGAGTTATACTGAAAAATATTAATATAATATAATTATTTTAAATGGTAGTTAACACATAGCCATTGTATTGGTGGGACTGAACAAAACCAACCATATTATGATTAAATATGTTTATTAAATGTTTTTACATTAATCAAATAAATTTTAGAGGCTTAATATAAGAAAGAATCTATTTTTAAGCACAAATACTATAATATTCATTAAAAGTCCGATTTACTGCGTTTTGATGATGAACCCTGTTTAAATCCAGTTTTGCTCACTTTTATATGTACTATTTCACAAAATAAAATTCTTTTTTATAATTTGGACATAAAAATTTACTTTGGGTAAATTTTTGATATTTTTTTGATAAAATTCAATTTTTTAATGAATAGTGAAAAATACTTTATTTTAATGCAACAATTCTTTTTAATATAATATATTTATAAGGTTAGATTATATTTTTAATTGGTTTTAAAGTGAAATTATATTATTTCTTTACTATTTAATCCAATTATTGTCATTGGAAGTAATTTCACGTTGAAATTGGACATAAATAAGTTTCAATCTTTTGATAGTTTTTATTTCTTAAGAACACACTTTTTGTTTTGATAGCGGGAATTAATTTTAAATTAATTTCGGCCACTTATGTGTTTTGAATTTGTAAAAACGGATTCCATATTAATAATAAGGAGGTCCAAATTATGTAAATATGAAACTTTTATTTTTAGACAATATGAATATTCTCTTCAGTAAAAATTTTATTTACCATGGGTAAAGGGTAAATCTGGTAAATAAGGGTAACAAAATAATATTATAATAATATAAAATTACCCTAACATTTGTATTAATCCTAATTTTTTAATACATTTCCGACCATGGTAATCCTTGGGTCGATTTTGGGACCCCATGGAGCCACTTGGGAGTGACAATGACACTTTATATTAATTAATTTAAAGTAAAGACAAAAATGACATAAACATATATCTTTTAGTAAATCAATTTTTACATGGTATTATATAATCTATCTATCTGAATATAAATATTAATTTTAAATATAAAACTATTTAATATATCGTGATATTTTTTTAAAATTTTTAGAAATCAAATAAATAAAAATATTTATGACACAATAATGATGTAGTGTTTACCTCATTAATGAATGATTTAAATAAATAAGATAATAAAGATTAAAAAAAATATCCAAAACCTATCCAATTATTATTGAATTTTTTATTTCGAACTTGAGTCATCTTATCTTCGACTTTAATGAGTTTTGGACCTTTAGAAACAGAAAATCATTATATAATAAAATGTTATTTTCAATCTTTCCTAAAGAGCCCCTCCCGCCCCTTATAAAAATCCATCACTTCTAACCCATTTCACACACTTACCAGGCCCCTTGGACCATCAAAATTCTATCCAATTAATCTCCCACATCCATCTACTCTTTCTAGAATCCTTTCCCTAGGCATAAGGCAATTCAAGTAAAGATTTTGGTTCAAACCAAAGGGACATACCCGATTTAAAGGTAACGTCTTCTCTTAAGTTATTTTGTTTTATTTTACTTCTCCAACCCCATTAACTATTTTTATTCCTTTATTTTATACCAAAACCAGTATACTAAATATAATATGTTGTTTTTATGAGTATTATTTTAACTACACTTACACACACCTCCATCTAATGGGTAAAGAACATATTGTTTCTGTAGACGGCGCACTACTGCCTCACGAAACGATTATAGTTCAATATTCTCCTACCACCACTCATGGTGACCATTATGAAGGAAATTTTTTTATATATGATATATATTAGGTTTATTTTTTCTATATTCTTCTATAATTTTTATTTACAAACATACATTTATGCTTTCCAATATGTTGTAACACAATAATTTCATTTGAGTAATTGTGGGCTACCGCCCCTCAAAGTGATATGACTTGTTCATGCCATACATGGGATGTATAAAGGATAGATTTAATGAAATTATATATGATATAATACTGTAATTATAATTTAAATATGTATAATTTAGTTTTAATACCATTAAAATATGAAATATAAATGAAAGTAGCGTTCATGCATACGTATGACTTACCGTCTCCATGAACCGTGCATTTTATTTATTTTCTCCAAATGTTATGTACTACTATAAATACATATATAAAATGGATATCTATGATATATATGGTATCAAAATCATGAATATAATTCTGGAGATAATGTAATTTTGACAACATCGACAATTTATAATTATAATAAGTTCTTTTTTATCTCAAGTTTCTAACATCGACAAAATGTCTGATATAAACTCAAATAATTAACTAATTGTTATAGTAATGTAATAATTGATATAAAAGGTATAATAAAATTTAAAAAGGATTTTAATAAAGTATAAATTAAATTTTTATTATTATTCAAGAGATTACAGAATGATCGAGTCAAGTCAGACATGAGGTAAGGGGTTTCTTATCTCACTTTTAATTCTGCGAGATTTCCATTGTTCGCCACTTATTTATTGCATGTGGTGTATTGTGTACTACCATTTGATATATATTATAATTATTATATTTATATTCATGGTATTCTATGATTCATTTGATGGTTATTAACTTTTAGTCTTACGACTCGATTGATTAGAACGTGGTAAGGGGTTTCTTATCTCATTTTTAATTCAGTGAGATTTCCATTATTCGCCACTTATTTGTTGCATGTGATGTATTATGTACTAATATTTAATATATATTATCATGATTCTATTTATATTCATGGTATTCTATGATTCATTTGGTCATTATGAACTTTTGTTCAAATGAATCAATTTATTACAACGTGGTAAGGGGTTTTCATGTCACTTCTTATTCCCATGAGATTCATTATATATTTGTCACTATTTCCTTTGTGTGGTGTATATAATGCCCAAGATTGTACTATTCATGTAATATAATTTCATTTATGGGTATTTTAATCTCTATTTTATGATCTTTCATTCATGTGGTGTATGTTTCATGTGTCAAAAAATTGGTAAGGGAACTTATTAAATCAATTTTCATTTATTGAGTTAAACATCCAAGTTATTGGTGTTGTTTTTACAAATAATATGTGTGAATGTTCTCTGATTGATTTACACTAAATATACAATCATATTGAGTGTATTTATATTTTTCACACATTATTATGTAATTTATATATCCTTAGTCTAAGGATACAATTTTTATAAGGGATTTCGTCTCAATTTACATTCCATTGAGACTTCATTATTATTATGCACCAATTCACTCTTATATGGTGTATATACTGTACTTTTTAATATTATATAATGAACCCCTTTACTCTCATGATATTATAATGTTATCATTAAATATTATTCCTTAATTATTTGTATTCAAGTGTGTCTCATTTTGTAAAAAACTCTTTAACAAAAATATCAGTTAAGATGTTTTATAGATTTATTCTTATAAATATTTCTCATTAATGTGCATGTTTTCAAAATGTTTTTTAGGATTTATTTATATGGACATTAATATTTTCAACTGATGATTAATTTAAAAGTTTGAAAGTGGTATGGGACACTTTGATTCATTAATCTTTTTATTTAATGTTTTAAATGGTTTTTGAAAATGGCATGATAATGAATTGATTATGTCAATAATATATTGTGATAAAAATGTGGAAATGTTATCTTTCCTTTATGCTTGTTTTATGTGTTATGACTACGTTATGGTTATTCGACACTGTTAACAAATACGGGTGGTTCCGTGGTAAACCTAAGGTGGGTGAGACTGAGATATCTCTCCAATGCATTGGCTAACATGACAGAGGTAAATTTTAATGTTTCTCTTAAGAGATTTCGGGAATATACTGTGATGGGTATTCCAACGTAACTCCCTACATAGTTTTGATAGCTACAATTTAAGTATGATATAGATGCGACAAGTTACCTTTATGATTTTGGATTTTTGTGTGTTATTAAAAAATCATATGATTTCGTAAGGTATGTTATGATTGAAAAATGTGGTTTCATTGAATTATATTTATTGATGGTACACTATTTTCTGTCCTTATTCTATAACCCTTACTGAGATTTTTATGCACATCCCAAGTTTTTGAATTGTTTTCCATATGACATAAAGATGAATATGGTCAAGGATGAGATCAAGGAAAATTCATGCGGTAAAAAACATAGAACTAGACATGTTTCTTTTTAAGAGTTTTTATTTTATGAAAAAACGGATACTGGGTAGTAGTGTCTACATGTAATTTTCAAGTTGATATGTAATGGTTATGGCCTAATTCTCTCAAACTCTAAACCTGAAAAGATACTCAATGTGAATTATTCATTTAATTCAAGATTATGTAATTTTTTATGGTTGGTTCCTTATACTTGTAGAACCGTTGTAGATGTACCATCCTTCTACAAGCTTATCACTTAACTAGTGGCTAGGGACACTGTCTATGAATGTTTCCTAGCCTAACACACTAATGGAAGGTCACTCGGGTAATATATTGTGTGACTGATCCTCCCCTTGTCTAACCATATTACTATCTCCCTGGTTGACATTTTCAAAGAGACGCTTACTACCTCCAGAAGACGTACCTACAAACTGTCTAGTAGAAAACACCTTTCCTCCACTAGGATAATCCTTCAAATTCCACTAAGATTTGAGATCTTGATTCACCACTTTTGAAAACTTCTTCTGCCCAAATATAATAACCTGGGACTTAATCTCACATTTAAGCCCACCCGGATTATGTTTCAACACAGTAGCATCTTCTGCTAAAAACATTGGAACAATGAACTGGAAATCTATAAAGAATCCTACATAGTCCATCACAAAAATATTCCCCCTGATCAACCTCATAAACATCACTTCCCTCTCTTACATGAGCATCTCAGGGTAAAAGTTCTCCATGAACTTCTCCTGAAAATCCTTCCATACCATATTCTACATCTTTCCATCCCAAGTTTCTATGTACCACAAATTCATTTCTTAACCATGTAACATGTAATCATCTAGTTCAACTCTATTCTCAGTAAGAGTCTCTAAGTGGTCAGGCATCATCTTGATAGACTCAATCAATAACTTATCTATCTCTGGTCCACCGTCATCTATAAAATTCAAAGGGTACTTAAATTAGAACTCCCATGTTATATCAGACATACTCTTACCAACCAGCTCTTCATCTCTTTCAATAAGCTTCATAAAATGAGTAAATATGTTAGGGAACTTCTCTCCCAACACTTCACTCGACACCATCAGAGCCTCATGTTATATTAATAGATTCACATTTCCAATAATTTCCTCCTAACTTTTGATCAACATGTATCATTATAGAGGCATATCTCTATAATTCCAAACACATGTCTTAGTACACATTACAAAATGTTAACACATTTACATAATAGGTACTCACACAAATACATAACGATTCATCTCCCATTCCCCGTTATAAGGTAAAAACTTAGGTGCTATCACTACCCTCAACCATCCCTCATTTAGGTCATGGTTAACATTGGGTAAACACTTCTATAACTCAAGTTTCTTACTTCAAACCCATTTACCCATTTCAAATCATCAGTTTTTTCATCATTTATAATTAATAAATTTCCAATCAGGTACCTTTTTCATTTAATTATACCTGATAAATAAAATCTATTTCTTTTAAACAATCACCCCAAAATCTTCTTTTCTGTGCATGCCTAAAATGATGCATGTCACAATAAACCTTGGGTGGCTAAAATGAAGCATGTATGCATAACTCTCATTTCATACCTGGACACAAGTATAATCATTGTAAATCTCATAAAACCATGTTATCACATAACTAGTGTGTCACCCAAGGTGAAATAATATGCAACTGTAACAAGAAACAACAATGATAACAATCCCACCCTAGGTACATGGTTTTTCCACCTACATGGGTTATCTAGTACTATACACAAGATTTTAACTAAGGCTTTACTCATCCTAATATCCTATCTACCTTTTTTAAATATTAATAAAAAATAAAAATAAATGAAAAAACCTTTGATACAAATTTGTAACATCCTACCCGAGGTTCCCCAAGCCAATTTCCCATGCCGGTTCACTAGGTGAACTCAAGTGTGCCTCCCCATATGCCAGAGGCTTCCGACTAATAACTGAGGTCTAATATAAAACATGGGGAGATGATATGCTCTTTATCAAAGAAGTACAATAACATATATAAATAAAAAATAACTAAATGATAACAAAAATAACCAGAATAATACTAATATCACATGATGACCAAAATAGGTAAGTAATATCCAAAGTGAAGAATTAGACAAGTAATTCCAAATATGTGTTAATTGTCTAATGAAGAACCAAAAATAAAGACACTAAAAACTCCCAAGTGGGTCCTGACATTATGTATGGTTACCTCATCCTTGATCTATCCGAAATCATCCTTATAATTAGGGTTATTTTCTTTATTCTGTCCTATAAACATAATGTCTATTCAGGTACTAACCGGGTTTTCTATGTAGGGTGTGAGTACTACTTATTAGGTCACCACCGACGACATCCAAAACAATATCTAGTCTATAACAGTAAATTTAGTTATATGAAGTATAGATTAAAATATATTAAAAAGTTATCACATTTCATTATTTTATAATTAACCACCTAAATCACCTGGGTTCATCATGAAACCGGAACCATCAATACTCGCTTCGGCCCATGATGAAGTCCCAACTACATCACCTAGGGATTGAAAATTCGTTATAACATGGGATTCTATTATCCATTTAATTTCAATTCATATCACGAGTACATAGAAACATAGTCCAATTCCAATAGTTTGGACCTAGAATTCCATGTCTCATACCTCATGTGGTAATTGAAAATACACAATACATAAATGAATTTATAATTAAATACTATGACAATTTACATTTAGACTACCTACCTCGAGATAATTGATGGATGCTCTACCAATAAGAAAATCTCAAAATTGAAATGGAATAATTAAATTCACAAAAATATGGAAGATCAAGAACCAAATCCAAGAAAAAAAGATCAAATAGTTCATCATCCCTCAAAACCAAGATCTAAACCAACTGAAATAGGAATAAAACATTCCTCTTCATTTGGAAGAAGAGATGGGAGAGAAAGAAATAAAAACAGGAAAGGATTACATTGTAGAAGAGTTGTATACCCTTCAATCAGTTCCTCAACTTATCAATAATAGAGGTCATGGAATCCTCTCTGAAACCTAAAAAAATGAATGAGATACTCTTAGGTTGAACAGGGGAGAATTAGAGTGAAATCTAGGGGTTTGAGGATTTTAAAATCATTTTTAGAGGATTAAGAACCATTCACATGGTTTCTTAGGATAGGGGAACATGATTTTCGATACAGTGTTCCCTAACTATGCACTACTCCTAGGGATTGCATAGTTACTACTAAGAGGGTGTGCAATTTGAAAAATTATGAACCAAACTACAATTCCACTATGTTTTGGATTGTGTGATTTTCTTTGGTAGGGTGCATGGTTTGGGAAATATGTACGCTAACTGTGTGATGCCCAAAACTCCAAAAAAACTTTTAAAAGTATCTGATTTCACTCGAGACAACCCAAAAAACACCACCAAGATATACTCAAAATAAAAGTAAAAGAGTACCTGAAAGCGAGCTCTAGTCATCTCCAGATAGTTCGGTAGTGTCATGAACTTATTTTTAAACTTCTTTCTTGACTCCCAATGTTGATTGATCATCTCAACCTTCATGGTAGCATCTAGGATATTGTTACCCTCACTAAGGACATAATCCACCACTTAAGGGTCTCCCTATTATAGGTTAATAACTTCCATCACATCACTTACCATCTCTTATTCCTTAGTATCCCTACATTTGGTTACCTACTCATTAGTAGTGAGAACATACCCAGTCTCATTTAGACTCATATTCATGAAATATCTAGTATCTATCAGTTTTGGTAGGTAAGAATAACAATTACCCACATTTGATTTCTTCCCCTAATACAGAATATAGATAACCATATTAAATTCTCTATCACACTTTATTATTTGAATATATATGTAATATAAATATAAACAGTTGGTTCTAGAAAACGAGATTTAAAAAACTCCCACTTGAACATGAGCCAACTTTATATGAATTTCAGTCCACTAGACCTCACATGATTACCATGTTTCTTTTGAGTAAAGGATTTAGTAAATGGGTTCAACATTTTCCCCCCTATGAGTATTATTCTCATTGAAACTTGACATATCTGAGAAACATCCCTCAAGAAATGATGCATACAAAGTATATGATACTTCTGATGATGTGACTATAATTCCTTTTTGATAGACACCACTATAGTATTATCACAATAGAATTTGTTATGGTATTTAGTACTAGGTATCATGTGAGCTCTTAGACAAAGTTTAATTTCCTAACTTATTGTTTATATTCTTCAAAAGACACAATATACTCAAACTCAACTATATAATGTGCAAAAAATACTTTCTTTGAGCTCTTTAAACTCACAACACCTATATTTAGAGTGAATTTATATATCATCTACAATTTTAGATCATATTAATCTATTTAAAAACTTACATCTACATATGATATGATGACTAGTTCTTTATATCACCCATATACAAGGAACATATGCTTATTATGCCTCAATTACTTAAGGATAGTGTTGAATTACATCAAATAGAGGTCACTTGGGTTAGTTTGATATCTTCCTACCACAATTAAGGTGTATATGACATTTATCCTAGTACATAACATATTATACATGATTGACCCATTAAATGAAAATTATGGAACCCTTGCCATCAGTGTGATTTCCTCATGTGTCCGATGATACATTTTCCTAGAAAGTTGAATTCTCGGTTAAATTGGAAATAATCCCCTTTTGGACTATTCCATTCTAAATCTATTCAGTATCTTTTTAATATATGTAACTTGACATAGGATGAGATACGTCTTGGATCTATTATGATGGATCTTGATCCAAAGAATATATACTACTTATCCAATGTCCTTCAAGGAGAATTATTTATTCAACCAGTCTTTAACAAATGGTAAGATAATTATTTTATTTCTAATAAGTAGTATATCATCGACACATACTATTAAGAAAATTATTGTAGTCCCAATAAACTACTTATATACACAAGGATCACATTTATTATTTATGAAACTAAATTTTATTATAGTTTGATTAAAATAAATATTCCCCAGCTTAGATACATTCATTTCTCCATAAATGGAACTTCTTTATTTTTATCCCTTGTTGGTAACTTTTGATGTCACAAACCCTTCAGGTTGTGCCATACATGCATATTGAGAATATAAATGTCAAAATAACGTTCTTTAATGATATTATAATTAAAAGTAGACTTTTTATTGATTTTATCATTGAAACTAATGAATATTTTTCGTTGTAGTTTATTCATGGATTCTATTTTATCCCCCTTTCAACCATTCATTCCATATAAGTGTTCGATTATCCATCCATATCTAGTTTCTTCTTGAATACCTATTTACAACCAACATTCTATATATCCACATGAAGATCTACCAAAATCCAAACATTGTTTTGGTATATAGAATCCATTTTATATTTCATACATTCTTTCCACTTGGAAACATTTTTTCAACTTAGACATTTTTTTAGGTTATATGATCATTAATATCTAATAATAATGAGTCACTATACAGGGTTATTAGAAAACCATATCATTTTGGATCTCTAGCATCTTATATACTACTTCATAGTACTTGTGTCTATGAATATTATTCTTTTTTGGGGATTCTTTTGAATCATTTCTTATTCTAATTCTTGTGTTTCTTGATCCTAGAATATATGTAATTCTATTTAACTCCCTGTATCTCTTTTAGAGATATGATTATTTTAAAGAAATTTAGGATGTCTCTCAAGATAAATTAATTTAAGAAGGATTATATAGGAAATATCTCCTTATTTCCTTTGTATATCCTCTAATGAAACACTTTGTAAATTGGGGTGCATGTTTATTACCTAATGAGGCCTTAACAAATGGTTAACATCCACACACATTTAAGTATGAAAAAATAGGTTCTTTATTCTCCACAATTGTTGTAGAATACCATATCCCACTTTATTTGGAACTCAATTTAGCATGTATACTACTTATTTATAATGTGTATCCCAAAAATGATGATTGAATACTCACATGACACATCATTAATCTTATCATGTCTATCAAGGTGAAATCACTGCATTTAGTAAAATCATCCTACAAAGGTGTATATGGAATAATGAGTTGAGATAGAATCCAAAAATCCTATAAATATTCAATGAAGGATTGATTAAGATATTTTATACAATGGTTTGAGTGATTTTTTTTTAATATTCTTTCTAAGTATTTTCTCAAATTAATTCTCATATTCCTTGAATTTGTGAAAGGAATTTGACTTATACCTAATTATCTAGACATATCCATATCTAATTAAACCATCAGTGAAAGTTATGAAGTATTAATACCCACCCTTGATTCAACATAAAATGGTCCACACATCAGTATAAAATAATTCAAGAATCTCTTTATCCCTTTAAAATTTTCTACTAAATGGGGATTTAGTAAAATTTCCTTGTAAATATGTGTGACATACACTAAGAGGGTTTAGTTCAAAGGAATATAAATATCCATCTTAGGAATTTTTTTTCATTTTTTTTGTTTACATGACTTAGTTGGTGATTCAATAGTTGGTTTGGTATTATTCATGTTAATTAATTTCTTTATTAATTTTCATCAATTCGTTTTTGTAATAGAACACATAAAGACTAATATTTAAACACGTGTTACCATAATAAATGATATAATTATAAAATAAGCAACATTTATTCCAATATTTTAAAACAAATCCATTCGTATTAATTCGAGATACAAAAATAATGTTTTTGGAAATGAATTAAACATATTAAAAAAATTTCAAAACAACTTTCCTTTATATTAGAATCATGAGGTGGTAGTCCTATATAGCCACAATATCAAATCTATCTCCATGTTATACTAACATATAAACCTTACCTTGGTCAATATTTTTAAATATAGTCGGTTTCTATATTTAAATACATATGTGAGGACCACTATCAATATATAAAACCCAATTTTTAACAATAGATAAATTAAACTGGATAACAAAATCACATCAAGCTTCCCCATTATTCCTTTCTTGGGTTTAGTTTTTATCTAGTGGCCCTTCTTATCACATGAAAAACTAACAACATCCTACTCCCTTTCTTTCCCCTTGATATTTATCTTCTTGGAAGGGTGCTGTAAAGAAGCTTGGGACTTAGAGATATTCAATTGACCATTCCTTTTATTCACAGTAAGGATGAAAATATTTTTATTTATTATAACCTTATTAAATTGAAAAATAAGAGTGAGTAGATATGAGGGATAATTTTTTTTTTCATTTTGAAATTAAAAACATAGTTAGTGTATTTATGAGGGTGTGACGTAAGAATGAGATCAATACATAACTCTTCCGGATGTTTAAACAAAAGAACCTCTAGACGCTTAATATAACCAATGAGTTTGACTACATGAGGTCTATCTAGAACACCCTCTCCATGATTACTCTATAATTTTACCTTGTATCTCTCAAAGCTTTCATATATATCTCTCTCATTATATTGAAAGTGTAGATACTTTAACAAGATATAATAATCCACGTCTTCATGAGACTTCATGATTTTGATTGACATGGATGACAGCACTAAAAATGAAATTTTGACCACATTTTTCATGTGTTTATCATTGACGAAAATCTTTTTATCACTTTCATCCTTTATAGGAAAATCATGTAATGAGGATTATAGCACATAAAATTTTCTTTCATGGTGAAACATATCCTGAAAGCATATAAACCATCCTTGAAAGTTACTTCTAGTGAGAGGATGGACTTTGGAAAATATTGAACATAGGGATATTGTGAATGATGAACTTTCCATTTTTCTACAATTAAAAATTAGATTATTATTAGTACTTCACTTGATTATAAATTATATGATACATAATGATTTTATTTTATTATGTATCCCACAATTTTATCAAGTCTAATGGGCCTCAACATTTAAATCTGAATGTCCCATCATGGTATCAATTCTTGTAGAAAATATTAATACTTCCTCTATTATAATCCTTATGTATGTCTTGGAAATTATAAAAAAAGTATTTAGGTAAGTTGTCTCGCCAACAGTGGGCTTATAGTTCCTTGATCTTTTGAGTGGACTCCCAAAAATTAAAATCCTAAATGGGGATACCTCAACACTAACGTCTAAGTTTTTATTGAATCACCATTGTGCATTAAACATCACACAAATACAGCTAAGTTGACACACTTTGTCAGTTAAGACTTATCAATAATTATAAGTTCCCTCAATGTATTCCTAAATGACACCTTACCTATCTGTTTATTTTAATTTCGATGATGGAATGACTAATTACTTATTGAAGAACTATTTTATGCATGCATTTGTGGATATAAAATAGACCATTTGTATAAATTAATTAATGAAACTCACTGACATATATTTTTTTTTTGTTTTTGGTAGAATATAACGTATGATAAAAATTAAATAAAAATGAGATGAATTTAGTTATATAAAACCACTTTGTGCCACACCACTTTTTGGAACTATTTAAAATAATAATATTTATGGTAGATTTAAGTTTCATAAAAGTTAAGGACCAAATCCAAATCTCAGAAATGAAGAACCAGACTAAAAATGGGAAAATTGGCTAGAAATTGACATTACACGTCGTATAAATCATTTACAAGATGCGAACCTTGAATAATTAACCAACATGAAATCCTACCATGAGATGTTTGACCCAAAAAATTACATGTCATTTAATTAATTTATATTAATTGAAACTTGAATAATAAATAATATGATGAATACTTGTCGCCTTAAATGTTACATGTCATGAAACTTTTAGATGCCATGTAACTCTCATACAATGACAAAAAATGGTGACTTATAATGAGACTTTGGTGAAAAAAATCATTAAAGGCTACGACATCAACCATTATGATGTGAGACCCAATTAATGATCTCTTTAATAAATATATAAAATAATAGAGGCCTATAAATATAAGGCTTGGCTAAAGGAGAAGGTATCACTCAAAAGTGGATGCTCTAGATGATGGCCTGTAATACAATTACTTTCCCATTTTCTTCTCTTTTCCCTTTCCTTATTTTATTATTGAAATGTATCCCCTATACTGAATCATCTCTACTTCCCCATCAATGTAGGGGTAGTTCAATTGAGTTGTCAATAATGGGGGAGGATGGAACTTTGAGATTTTTTCTGAGTTTTGTACCTTAAATAAGTTAAATCTTTTCTTTTCATTCCTTTCTATTATGAATTATCAATTTATTTTTTAGTACCTAATGCAATTTATTTAGGGTTATATTATTTATTTTCCCTTTCCTTGGTCAATGATCCAAAATCTCTCTCCACCAAATTCTTATCTTTTTTATAGAACATATTTGGGTAGGGTGGTGAGTTTTCGGTGATCGCCAACATGTGTGAGGAATTGTGACAGTTACAACTCTTAATTAGGTAACAACAATTAAAAATTGTGTATTGAATTAATTTATCATAAGGACTCATAATAGTGACACATACATATAAATGAGTGAAGTTTAATTGAGACTTTATTAGGATACCCTCACCACCTCAATCTGCAAAGGTATAGATATGAATCAAAAGAAGACTCTCCAAATTAGCTGTTCTGTAGAGGGAAAATAGTAAATGAATTTTAAAGAATGATAACATTAATTTAGTTCCATAGAAACCTTCTCTGATCATTAATTTAATCATCAGATCTAGAATCAATCAATTAAACTACTTTATATATTCAACTTCTCAAACCAATCAAAAAATATTTTTTTGAAGATCAATCAAAAGTGAAAAACTTTCTTTTGATGAACTCCTATTTAGAATAAAAACAAGTATAACTACTATAATATACTTGGTAATAATTAAATTTATTTTTCCACACACTATGATAAGCACGCATCAACTTAATATTACCTCGATAGAATATGTTTTATTTTATGTCAATTTTTTTTCTTTTATCTTTTACAAATCTTTTTAATATTTAGTATATTTTACTTATGTGATAAACCATGTTTTGATAAAATATTTACACATAATCCATTTATTTATATTCAATATTTTCACATTAGTTCATTTATTAATGTGATAATGGCCCTGTATCCATAAAATAAATAATGCATAAGACATAAATAAATGAATAAACTAATCAATCATGAGATTATATAAAAATTAATTTATTAAGGAAACAATAAATTAACCTATGACCAATGGGGAAAAATTCTTGTGATGGTCTTAGTGCAAGTCATAGAATTTTACCTATCCAGTATCACCTAGATTGGTACCATCTTGTTTCTGACTTTATCTACCTCTATGCACCTTGGGATACCCATTTTTTTGCATGTATTAATAACTCACATTTTGGTGAGGGGAACAAAATGAGTGGTTTAGGGGAATTATATAAATAACCTTGTATACACAGGTCCTAAAAACTATTGAAGGGAGGGACGAATCGCAAGCCATCATACTTAATTTAATAATTAATGATTACAAATATATGAATTTAAATTAAATTAAATTAAATTAAACCAATGTATACACATGTCTTGGTCAATGTCATGAATAGTCATATATGAATTGAATTTGAAAAGTACACTGGTTAACATTCATTTGAATTCATTCTTTATTTTAAATATGAGAATATTACATTAATTAATTAATTAGTTCCCTTTTATATCAAGGACCATCTAAATTTTATTGGAGATACCTATCATAAATGCATTCTAGGAAAATAAACAGCATAACCAATAATTACAGAAAATTACAACAAATTAGTTGAGAATTTTTCATTCATTAAAACCTTTATTAAATTATCAAACACATCATGTTCCAATAAAATTAATAAGGTTTTAATGTGGTAATTAATAATTTAATTTAATGTAATTTCATATTTTATTGGGATACCGCATGGCATGTACTTATGATCTATGCACCATGTACCTCGATTACTGTGTACCTAGAATAAATGCATGTGGATTCTACATGTACCTTGACTAGAATACAGAGCATGTACTATCTTGATACACATCTTATATCACAATTTTTTATGTGTCAAAACAACCTAACAAAGGAATGAGTGTGTTTTTTGTCATGGTACCACACGACATGTACTACCGCTACGCATAGTGTGTTCTACTGGTCACGTGTCTTCTTGGATCAACAAACGGCTCAGTGTTTACTTCATACATGGGAATTAATTAACTACATGTCATTTACACTAGATATTGTTCTTGTATTTCATCAAGGTTCTAGGTTTTAATTCTCATGTGGGGTAAAACCATTTATTTGACCACAAGGTTTGTGTGAATTCCATCGCTAAACAATGTTGACTACACGACGTGTATGCCAACTACACGACATGTACTCTTCCAAGACTTGTTCTAGGTTAGATCAATCAACACATGGTGTGAAATAAATGTACCATGTGTAATTATTACTTGGATGTCATATTTCCCATGACTCTTCTAGGTATAGTGTACTTGGGTACATGCTATGTAATCTAGATACGCACCATGTAAACTAGTCTTACCATCCACCATTCTTGGCACTTACCGATGGAAACTCTAGCCATTCTTTGTGTATTCTTATAAGTTTAAGAAAATATTTTTCTTTAATGATGAAATTAAACTATCTAAATCTTGTTAATTAAACATAATATTAAATAATAAATATTCTGAAATAAAACAACTTACCACTATTTCACATAATAGATCAGAGATCAAATAAATTATTATAAATTTAAAACGTGATAGATTTGAAAACACTTGATGGTTTTAGGAACAACGAAAATGACTTGGAGTGAGAAATAACTATAACGGTTTAGTCGATTCGACCATTCATTCACAAATTCTGAAAGATGTAAATGTTATGAAAAATGAAATTATCAATCGAATATTGACATAGAGAGACACAATACTTGTAGGTGATATTTTCAGGTTAAATTTATAATTAATTTATATTAGATCTTAAGAATGAATACCTAATACAAGAATCTTTCTTAAAATTTTTTTTTGATCATATAAAAAAAAATTAGATTACTTTTATTGAATTGGCAGGATCCAAGTATATAATCCCTCTAGTGGTGATAAAAAAATTCTATAATGTTGTCTAAACAATATCTCAAGGAACACCAAGTTCTTGCAAGGCAGATCAGTCATCTTGTCTTGTTTTTATTGATTACTACAAGATCTTTTAGGATTCCAGTATTATGTCATTATATTTTCATTCATGAGATGTAGAGAAACATAGAAATTCAAGAGAGAAGTTTTTTGTTTCAAATGATTCTAAATTATAATTTTTTTTGATTAACTTTACAAAATAAACATAAACATATTTTTATATTGCCAGATTTTAGGTTAATATATTATTTGATTTCATACCAGCTCTTAAATAATATAATAGTCCTTATAAAATCCCATTCTAAATAATGATAATAATATTATTATTATTTTTGGGCATGCGATTTCTAAAAAAATGATAAATTTTTTTATACTATCTTACAATGTAATATTTACCATCAGAAACGATATTGGTCCACTCAGATTTGTTGTCATTAATTTAATACTTGAATAAATATTGAATTAATTTTGTATCCATTAATAAATATTCTCAATCGATGCAACATGATTAAAATTATTCCTCAATATTGATAATACTATTTATTTCATTAAATAAATTTAAATTTAAGTTAATTTAGATAAAAAACACATAGCGTGTAACCCTCTAGGATTATTTCTCATTGAAATTAGGTCGAATTTCCAAATATCCAAGATTACTATCGAGAAACAGGTCAGGTACCCAAGGAAAATTGCTAAATATCACAACATTAACAACCACATATGAAGAATAATTTTACAATATAGTATTTTTTTTTAAAAATATTCCATCAATATGGTTTCATTTATGGTTTATAAAACTATATAATTGATACATCTTTGTTTGACTATATAAAATAAACTCATTATTACAGCATGAACATAGAATTTAATGTAATAGATCAATTTCAATAAAAGGTTAAAGATATCAAATTCCAAAAATTTGGAATGGTAAAATACTTTCAAAACTTACCCATTAATAAAAAATCATTCCTGTCACTCCCAACGTACGCAACTTTCCCATGAACAATTATCATCATGGTTTATGAAAATATATCTAAGTGCGCGAGTCATGACATGTATTAGTAATAATGTTTACATCTATGAACCATTACACAATGTCACAAATAGGAACATACGATGTCACCAAAACAAGTGGACTTATTACTATTATTTCTATTCTCATAATCTTTCATCTTTAAGAATACCTAGTGTGAACATCGTGAGAAGATGTCTCATTCGACCATATTAATATATTAAATAATATATTTATGGAAATTCTATTTTCATATCATATAAGGGAGATGCTATGACCTTATCAATGTGAAAGATACAATAAGACATTATTACATCAAATTCATGAAGAAGAATGAACAATATGAAACAAAATGTTTTATAAAATTTTGAATCTTATAGTATTCATGTAATTATAGTAAAAATAGTTTGTTCTAGAAGAAAAAATCTAATAGAAATTATATTTAATTTCCTACTATTCTCTAGACAATTACTTTTTAATTTAAGATATATATATATATTATTTTATGGATTTAATTCTTCATAAAATTTGATGATGCTAAGAATAATCCCCATCCACTCGAAATCATCTATTTCTATTCCATATCGATGTTTTCTATTCCTATCAACATTATCATTTCTTATTTTGAAATAAAAATATTCATTATTTCTAGGGATCTTTAAAATCATCTTTAACAGGTTTAAAAAGTAAGATTTATCACTCTTTTTAATATGGAGGTTCCAATAAATGTATTTTTTAAATGTTGAAAGGGATTTTTTCTTCTTCAGATCACACATTTTATGTACCAATGCACATTTAATCTGGATAAAAAAAATTTATTTCCAAGGATTCACTATTAATTTTTTTTCTAAATAATATTTGAAAAGGACTTTATTTCAATTACTATAAATTTTTATTTTTTAAAGTTACTGAAAACATATTTATTTGATAATGTACTGGATTGTTTTATAAATAATCTTTTATGTTTCTCTTCCATTTTAGTCTTTAAAATTAAATGTTTTATCTCATATGGAGTTATGTTTTTATGATTTTCTGTTAAAATTCATTTATTAAATACTCCTTTGGATAAGATTAATCATAATGAGTATTTTATCTCACTCCGTTTTTATGTTGCCATTCCCTAGGTTACGAAGACATGTATAAATTAAGAGAGGTCTATAAGGGGGTATAGTATGGACCGATTAAGGAGAAATTTCAAAATTATTTTAAAATGATTTTCCTTTTTTCTTATATTAAAAGATAATAAACATTTTGGTTATTGGGATTGTGTGATTATTAGTTAAATATATTGGTTAACTTAAGGAAACAATATAAAAAATTAAATATTTTTCTTGGGTAACCTTATACATACTCAATTTGTGGTATTTATAGGATGGTATGTAATAGGAGGTAGTCTAGGAGCATGTATGGACAATAGGGCTTTGGTTTACACCCAAGGTACTAGGGGATGTCTAGTGTTCTGGATTAGGCAAGCTAGTTTAAATGTGGTGTTAGACTAGGAATATCAATAAAATATGGGTGTGACTCAGAATATGTCTTAGGGATTATATAAGACCCAGTTTAATTGTTTATGAATCATAATAGTTTCATGATTAGGGAATTCTGCACATTCTTCGGGGTGGTGTTGTTTGATATACTATATTTTTTAGAACAATTATCAAATGAATCAAATTATAATCAAATCAATTTTTTTATGAATATATTATAAGGGGTTATTATATTAATATATATTATATTGGATTTATTATGATGTGAATTATAATATTTGTTTTATCACTATAGAATAATAGTTTTGTGTCATTTGGATTCTGAGAAAAAATTAGTTTGGATGAAAAAAATCAAAGATGGTAGAAGGTATTCATAAGGTGGTTACAATATGACCTATGAGACTGGTTGATTCTAAATGTTTGGATTTCTATGAAGTTTAAGGAATATGATATTGAAATCAGTCTTTAAATATGGTTTTGGTAGGTGGATGATGTTTTGAGGGATGAGTAAAAAGATCAATAATTTTACGAATTCAAGGTTTTGATAGAGCTGTTGGGTTCAAATTGATAATTTAAGAAAACTCAAGTGAGTTTATAAGGTGTAAAATTATATGTTTTGGTTTCTGTGTAAATAATCAGTAGTTTATGAATGATTTATCTTAGTTTGTTTTCATTGGATTATAAATGGAAAAAGTGTTTTAAATTTTGTATTTTTTCTTTTATTCTTTTTCTGATAAGAGAGATCCATGTGGTCTGGATTGATGGGTAAATGTTCGGTGTAATGATGGGGTGTTAGAATCTTTAAATAATTAATCTCATGGATCTGAATAATTTAGATGTGTTTTCAGTAGGATATTCTAGTATTTTGGAGAACTATTAGTCCAAATTGTCCATTGGTACTCATTTGTTTTTGTGGGGAGTGCCATAATATATTATATGATAGGATAATGGTTTTTTTGGATATAAAAGTATGTTCATGCACCGTCTTAATATATCGGCGATGCGTATGAATTGGGTGATTGAGTGAGTGGATTTGCATCCAAAGAGTGTCAATTTAAAACTGAGATAAAAATGATTCCAATGAGGTGATGTTGATTGTAAAAAGTATAGTAAGATCTTTGGTGATTGGGTAATGAGGTTCTATTTTAATATTGTGATTGGGTGTTAGATTTGAACGTTAGATTCATGATTAGGATTTAGAGGTAGAACATGAAGTGTTAGTGATGAATTGATAAGTGGTGTAGGTTGAGATATATTGTTGGGAGATCATTAAGGCTTTTAAAAGATGAGAAGTGTCTTGTTGGAATGTTTTTAATGACCCGGACCTTCAAGTGTCAATGAATTAGAAAGAGGATAAGCTTTTTGTTATTTTCATGGATGGGTGAATTTTAATTTTTAAATTAAAATCATAAAAGGGTATTTCAGAAAATTTTTAAATGTATAATTAGATGTTATATAGGGGTAGTGTTGGGTAGAAATTACATGGAAGAATATTTTGATGCTTGAAAAACCAAAATAAAATCAAACTTGGCTATAGAATCCACCATGTACCCTATCTAGTATCACTAAGTACATGGAGGACCAAATAGAGGGACTTCCCCTAGTTTTAAGAATCAGGTGAACAATGATCAATACCTTGTACTTTTAATGTCATTAAGTATGAAGTGGAGGGATATTGAGTAGTTAATAGACCACCTTTTCTTTTATAAAAAAGGGGATAAGGGAAAATTTCTGACTTCCCCCCATGAAAACCCTATAAGGGGTTCTTTGTTGGAAGGCTGTGTTGGAGAGGTAGAGCCACCACTTTTTTCTCCCTTTCCCCTCCCTTCTACCCTTAAAACCATGGATACCCCAATATATTTTATTTATCGATAAATGGTAGGTCCTTCTTCTTCCACCCCTTATTATTCCTATTCTGTTTCCTTTATTTTTAGTGTGTCAAACTAGGTTTTTATTTTGTTATTCTACTAGAGCATAGTGCAGTAGATTCAATACGATGGGAATTTCATACACCCTTTATAAAGGAAGCTCAAGAATGAATTCTTATCACAATTATATGTTTTTTATCTTGTTTTAAATCACTCATATTATTTTATTAGTGATTTTAGAGATTTAAGATTTAATTTACCATAAATTAGTGTTTTATAATAATATATTTTACATGGATTAGGTATATGGGTGAATTGGGAGTAGATTGTTCCCATTTTCTCAAGGTTTTAGTGTCCTTACACCACCATATGAATTTGGAATCGATTCTTCTATTGGTAGATTTATTTTAATGTGAGTGGTAAATTAAATTATGGAAATTATTGATTATTTAGGTTATTATTGTAGTATATGGCGCTTGGTGTGAGCATTGAATTATATAATGGATAAAAATTGAGGGGGAACCATACATTTTTGTAGTAGATTAAGACTCCTCATTTTTTATCCAATGAATCTATTGTATCCATCTAATTTATACCATAGTCAACAGGCCACAACTCATCTTGAAGGTTAACTAATATCATGATTCAACCCATCACACCATAATGTGATTACTGTAAGTTATTATTATGTGTCACGAGGGAAGGGGAATCATGGTGGAACGTAGTGTGTTTCAGCATAGTTTTCAATTAAAAAATTCTAAAACTACAATGTCACATGACATGGAATGACATGCCTTTCCATGATATAATGTGGCTCTAAGTAGTGAAATCTAATGTACTTCTTCATTACAACTTCATGCTTCTCTCCCCACGTCTTGCCTCCAATGCCATGTTCCATCACCCCCACCGAACATTGATTGGGTTGGAAACCTTAATTAAATAAAAAAACAAAGAAAATGGGTTATTTGACAGGAATATTTGATATGTGGTTCATTAAAAAACATTAACATATATAATAAGGTTCTATTTTCATATTAGAGGGATTTTTTTGAAAAAGAATATATGACTTATCTGTGGTTGAATGATAAGAAAATTAAAAAAATAATAGTAAAAAAGACTCAAGGTGGGAATAAAAAATGATATCTTGAAATATAATAGCATGATTTAAGAAATTATTTATACCTCATAATCCACTCATTAATATTGTCAAAATACACACCCTAAATGAACCAAGAGATCACCACCTAACTGCCAATGATTGAAGAACTATCCATATTTTCCAAGAATCCAAAATTTCACCTCAAAGATACATGGGGTTAACATAAATAGAGTAAAATAGTAAAAGATATTTTTTGTCAAATATTTATAAAGAATATAAAGGCCATTCTAGTCAAAAAATAGTTCGCAACACAATAAAGAATGTAATGTCATAAGGTCCCACAGTCAACCGAGATCAAAAAACCATCATGAGATCTTCTAAAATTCAAGAGAGTCAAATATGATTAAAATTCAATGGAATTATGAGTATCATAGTGCAATAAGGGTCATCATGCTAAAACTCTAAAATTTGTAGTAATATTTGTGCCACCCCTGGGGATCCTTGATCAAACATAAACAAAGGGAATAGTGAAACAACTATCATCATAATGCAACACCTACAGTGTAATACTAACCTAAAAATACCATAAGATCCTTATACCACAACATATGAGACCATGAAAAAATAGATCCACTAAAAAAACTAGAAATATATTTAATTTATAGGGCCTAATAATCACTCCTAAATGAAATACTTCAAGATGAAACTTTTTACAACTAAAATATTATAAAGGATTTGAATACAAAAATCCCTGGTCACTATATCCTTAATGCATGGTATAACATATAGAGAAAAAATTTAAAATATTTATCAAAAATTTATTCACATATAAATACTTCATGTAATTTAAATAATCGATAAAAGGGAATAAATATTTAAATGAGTAATTCATAATTTTAAACATGACAATTTATGGAAATTTTAAATTTTTTATCCTGATAGAAAAATTTTTTTTATATAGTTATAAATGAATTATAATTGAAATATATATATATATATATAACTTCAATAATATAAAAATACAAGAATTTCACATTTAGATCACAAATAAAAAAAATTAATATTTAATAATCACATAAAACATATATTCTCATTAATATTAATTTATATATTTAATTCATGTAAAATAATATCTCCATATTTATAAAATATATATTATATGATAAATTCATATATTTTAATATAAATAATTTCTTTTATTTAAAACTATATATTTTAAAAAAAATTCTCATATAAAAAATAGTTTTAAAAATTCAACTATATAATATGCAATGAAATTCATCTTGCTATATGTGATATATGCATATACTATATCCTCCTAGGTGGGGATTGAATCATAGGTTTATTTTTTAAAAATTATTTGTTTTGAATTAATCCTCTTGGACATTCTATGGTTCTTGATCCACTCAGTGATATCTCACAGTATTACATCATATAAAACAATAATAAGAGAGAGTAGGACACACGATATTTACAAGGTTCATTTCAATGACCTACTCCATTAAATATTGTTTATTCTCCCCCAAAAAAATCTACACTATAATATTATAATCAATTAAAATGTTCAATATAGAGTGGCATTGTATCTATCCTAAATCCACACAGGATGTTATTTATACTAACTTCAATAGTGTTACCATAATCCATAATGGCCTTCTCTAGAATTCACCATGAATATTTTTCTCCAAAATCACACAAGAGACTTATTGCTACAAACTCCAATTTATTTGATTTCTCTTTTATTCAAGGCATTATTAAATACAAGATGATATGTTGATCTTAATCCATGAGCTTGCTAAATCATAATTTCTCATGTTTAATTAAAGTACCTTTTAAGTATGTTGGTCTCACTCAATAATATCTAACTACTCGTATATGATTAGTTTCCTCTGTGCAACAATGCTCGGGTAATTATTCCTTCTATATGAGGAAGTCCTTACCTCGATGAATATGTGTGAAAGTGATTCACACAACCTTATTCAATATTTTTTTTTCAATATTTTACTTATGTATTGATGCGTGTAAGTATTCATGGGTTTCATGAAACTTCCACCTTTTCTTTTCTCCTTCCTTTTTCCCATGACCAAACTTTGGTCACATGATTGTCTTGATCCTAGTTTTCCTGACTAGACGAGGTTCACGTGATCTTCCACCTTCAAGAACATTACCTCTGCCTATGTGATTTACAAGATCACAAGACACTATCAATGTATTCCTTCACATAATGAGAGGTTTATCCATAAGTTCCTTCATATGAAAAGTGTTGGTCCACAGGATGTCTAGTCTATAATGATGGTTGAGTCCACGAGTTCCTATATCAAACTCTTTGTGGGACCTGAATGGCTCATAGATTATATCCTTATAAGAAAACTATTGTTTATGGTATCCTTCATGTAACCAAGGAGGTTTTCAGGTTCTACATCATATGATTAGATCATATGAACTCTTCTCCTTCATGTGAATTAATCACATGGGCCCATCTAATTTATGATACGAGAGATATTTCTCTCATTTTATTAAAGATGTAGAAACTCCAACTTATCTGGAAAGCCTTTATTTATATATTAAGTGTTATAAAACCTATCTTATGGATTTTATTCTCTGAAAATGGCTCATAAAACTCCTGAGGTTCTTGTCATATCTCTCAAGTATGAAACTCTCAGTTTCTCCATACATCATTGGAATGATTACATGATTTATTTTCATGATCACTTCATTTATCATGAGGTGACTCAATAAAATTATTATGATTTAGTGATGATTGTCAAAATTCATTCATGCAATGGTACTTGATATCTGAGTGTACATACTTCCAAATAACTAGTTTGATACTATATGTAAATATTCTATATTCTTAAGAATAATGTTATGTTCCTTTTTTTGTGCCACCATATGGTGACTGTAATATTAATTTGTGTAATATAGAGAATTAACATGGTGTAACATATGATTTTAATTCATTTATGTGATGAATTCATCCAGATTCAATGGTTACTATGACAACTTTATATTACATCACTTCCCTTCAAATATTTCATATACTTGCAAACAAAGTTTCATACCTGTCTTCTGTTCAATCAACCTTGTCTCGATCCTTTGATAGGATATGTGGAGATGTATAGTTATCATAAAATCTTTTGGATAGAAGCCTCATTGATAGGTTGAATATGTTAGGTCTAATTAAATATATGTGACATGAGAGATTGGAAAATATGGATTAATCCCAACCAGCAGTTCTTGTTATATCCACCTTTTTTATGAGGGAGGAACATTACACAGTCCACATTTTCCCCACATCAACTATGAACTCAAATGATCATATCATTATCAATTAATTATTTACCCCTATTTGGTCAATCAAACTATGGGGTTTGGCACCCATTACATTTGAACATCCCACCACATGGGCTGTGCCCGACCTGTGCTGGCCCACCGAAACCTATGAGACTAATGTGTCCTATCTATTTACGCCTTATATGTGGGAATTCCTAGAGAATTATATGCAGACCATATGAGCTATACACCCACCTCGATCTCCATATTACCACTTTGGGAAGGCTGTCCCACATGGTTGACCTTGATTCCCCCAAACGTGGTTGAGGGCTAGCCCTTGGGGGTTTGTTTGGATGTCCCTATATTTTTAATATAAGGCCAAATAATACATAGCATATATTCTAATCTTATAATATAATTCCAAGACTTAATTATTTTTCTAAACCACCTAAAACTTATTCTTATAAAATATGATTCTTTATAAAAAATAGATAGGCACTTTTATCGTTTTCATGTCCATTGAAAAACATCACGAAAATTGATGTTTTAATGGTTGTATGATCTTCTTTAAATTATAATTATTCACCGAAATTGTAATAAACCATATTTAATTCTTGAAAACATGTCTTTGAAATGTAATATCACTTCCATAATTTTTAGAGTTAACATGGAAAATTGGTCAAGCATAACATCTAATGCCATAAAGTTAATCCATAACACTTTCCAAGGATCACCGCTTAATTCCCTAATACATATTGACTTATTGAAATAAATGCAATATAGGATAAAAAATAGAATATATTAACATTTAATTCCTATTTTAAATAATAAATTTTAAATTATATTAAATGTTAAATTTCATTTTTCATTTAAAAAACTACTTATATAAATTTTTTTCACCACGGTAAAGGCTAAATATAGTAGAAGTCTTAAATTAAGGAGTAAAACTACTAAATATAAAAAACACATATCATTAAATCAGTGTATGAGAGTAATAAATATTATATTATCTTCACTCATAGTAAAATTTGAATCCATTTGAATTTAAAATGATATTTATTTTTTTATTAAGTAATTATATTTAAAACAATTCTCCTCCCATAACATATAAAAAATTACTTCAACCATCCCTTGAGATCCACTCTAAAAAACTGTAATCATATCCTATATTAAAAAACATTTCCTTATCAAATAATAATCTCTAAATTTCTTGATCATTTGATCCTTTTATATTTCCCAAATTTTTTCTAAATCAAATAGGTTTCCATGAGAAGATTAAATTATTCTATGTAAGTATTTGATACTCTATTATTATTCTTATATTTATTATTTTACTTCCACCTTTTGTTAAATATTATTTACCACTATATTATAATATTTTCTAGAAATTAATATTTTGGAATGTTAATATTACCATTATTAAATAGATTTATCTTATTGGTCCAGTCATTATAACATGCTACTCTTTTGGTCCATTTTACCACCTACGTGAATAGAGTAATAATTATTATTTCATGGATGACTAAGAAATATTGAATATTGGTTATATTATACAATAAAATTGAATTTATTATTATATAATAATATGGGAATGATGATACTATAATAAAATCATTCAATAATCATATTAATCCAATTAATTTCTTGGATGTTCTCGTTTTCATCAGTTTGACTGCCTATATGAATGATACAATGAATTTTTATCATGTATGGTTGTGTAAACATAATTTATTGTACTATATGATGTTAATTTACAAGAAATAATTTTTAAATTTTAATTTTAATATTTAATCTCAATTTTAATAAAAAATATTTTTTAAGATAAAGGTTACTGAAAAAAATATGTTTTAGATTTCATATTAATAAATCCTTCTTCAATGTTCTTAGGTATGAACTTGAAACTACATAAACTATTATAGAAATTCTATTTCTAGAACCATTACCATTATAATGATGATGAACTTATAAATGCGGGTTGTGAACTTAAATTATTATACAAAAAAACATGGAATGTTTAAAACTAGTAATTAAAAATAAATAATATTAACTAAAAAAGTAAAAATTATGTAATTAATGATTAAAAAATATGACTAAAAAATGTAATTAATATAAATGATGTTTTGGAATATATTTCTAATTTTTCTATGGTTATCATATAGAATGTTATAACATGTCCAATTGGGAATGAATCCATGGTATTGAATTTCTTCAACTCATCTTAATATCTTGAGTCATAATTATTCCTAATTGAGTGTAGTTATTTAAGATTATTTTCTTCTATCATATAATGATATTAAATGTCTCAGGTACAACGAAGGTTACTTGGGGGATAAATGACCACAAATGATTTTTTTACTAGATAGATCATTTTCTAAATGTCCAAGATGTAAGCATCACGAATAATGAAATTTGTTCCATTGAATATTGATATAGAGGAACCTGGAACCCAGAGAGGATATTTGAAAATTAAATTTATAATTAATTTATATTATATTTGAATAAATAATAAATGAAATGAGGTTTTTTCATTTATGATTTATTATATAATATGAAACACTTTTTAGATTACCTTCATTACATAGAGAGAATCCAAATATAGAATCCATGTTGCAGTAATCCACATGAACTCCCATGATATACAAAAAATTACTGATGGAATACTAGGTTCTAGTGTGATAGGACTATTGTCTTATGTTTTTTATCTTGATTGATAAAATATATATCAGGATTGAAGGATTATCTTTTGATCTTTTCATTGTTGAGTTGCAGAGAGAAGGAGGATTTCAAGAGAGAAGTCTATTGTGAACATCGATTATCAATTCTTTATTTTTTCGATTAAACACAAAAAAATAGACATTTTCATATTTTTATAGAGGCAGGGTTTAGGTTAATATATTATTTAATTATACCCTATTCCTTAAATAATATAGCAATCATTATCAAGCCCAATTCCATATAATAATTGTAACAATATTACTATTTTATGGTGTGTGATAACTGGTGTAATGATAAACATTATTTTACCAGCTTAGAAATTAATATTTATCACCGGACACAATCTCGACCTGCTCATATTCCATGTAAAATTTTAATATCTGAATAAATATTTAATTAAAAATTTATCTTTAAATAAATATTTTTAATCAATAGAACATGAATAAAATTTTTACACGTTCTTGAGAATAATATTTATTCAATTAATTAAATTCAAATAGAATATAATCGATATCAACTAAAACACTTAATATGTGACCCTCTAGGGTTCTTTCACATTAGTATTAGACATAATTTCTTAAATTCCATGATTAATATCTAGCAATGAGGAAAGGGACCCATGGGAATGAAATTAATGTCTTAATTTGGATAACTGCATATGAATTTTGGTTGTGTAATATTACATATTTTTTAAAATATTTCATCAATCATGTTTCACATATATGTCATCAAACTATATGATTGATACTTATTTCTTTGACTATCTGAAATAAATCACAAGTACACAGTGACCATAGATTTTAATGCTACATTTTTATTTTAATAAAAATGGATGACTTATGATATTTCATTATGATAGAGTGGAAAAATATTCCCCCGAATAATCTAATAATAACACATCATTCATGAAGCACACAACATACCCAACATCGATATGAACAATTATCATCATGGATTATAATGACACATCACATGCTCACATATTAGAATATAAAATGACACCAAAATATTCAGAATTCCTACTAGTTGTCCTATTCTAATAATCTCTCATATTAGATATTACCAAGTCTGAACCTCAAAAAAATATGTCTCACCTTCTTGAATGTACTCTCACTAGACAGTCTATATACTATGTTTCCTATCATAGTACATTATCCATCCATAGAACTGTATTTAAAAATATTAGCATGGATCTTCAAGGTTCTTCTAAAAGTAGGGAACTTCTATGACCTTATCAACATGACATATAGCTTAGGACATTATTAAATCAAATTCATACCTGATAATAAATAATATATAACAAAGACTTTTATTAATATTGTAACTGAAAATTATTTTATTATTATTTTTAAACACTTTTAAAGAAAAGTGAGAAACCTCACAAATGAGACTACATGTAATCATACACCATAAGAGATGACCGAACCATTAAAATATAGGTTAAGAAAATTGGATGCATTATCCATATATAATTTTCATCGAAGACCGCATACCTTTATATCCAGGTGGTCTTTGAGATGATCTTCAAACCCGTAATCTATCTTTCCCCATTTTTGAATGAAATCCTCCACATTTATCTTCCTTTCATTGAATTGTCCTATCAAAATAAGGTATTAGTTATTGATCCACTCTCACCGCTCTTTATTGGTGTCCACTATAGTAAATCGATCATCCATCTTGTCTGCATCATTTGTGGAGGCATTAATCCAAAAAGGCCTTATCCAACATCTCTTCCTCAGAGTGGATAATATGTTGTAACATCCAACCCCGGGTGCCATATGTCGGTTCACCAAATTGGTTCACTACATGTCCTTAGGCATGCCTCCCCATGTGCCAGAGGCTGTAGACTAGAAATGAGGGTCTAATATATAACATGGGAGACTATTCCATATTTAGTAAAGAAGCACATCCGTTGAAATAGATAAACAATAACCAAATGATAACAACCACAACTAGAATAATACCAATATCACACAATGAAAAAATAAGAATACAATATCCAGGTGAAGTCAGTAAATAGGTCATTCCAAATATGAGTCAAGTGTCAAATGAAAACCCCTAAAATAATGACACTGACAACTCCCCAATGGGTCCCAACATCATTTTTTCTTCCATCATCCACCCTCCATCCTAACTCATCCAAATAAGATAGGACTCTTTCCACTTTTCAATTATGAAAACATGAATTCTATTCAGGTACTAATCAAGTAGCCCAAGTAGTGTGTGAGTAAAGCTCACTGAGCCACCAAAAACAATATCTATAATAATATGAAGTCTATAAAAGATTATAAAATTTCATAAATAATAAAGTACAATAAATTAAATAGTTGTCACATTTCATTTTTCTTTAGTTAACCACATAAATTTTCCGAGTTTGCAATTATAGCCAAACCATCAATACATGCTTTGGCCTATGTAGGGACTGAGCAACATCACATTGATATTTTCAATTCATTATACCATGGGATTCCATTATGCATTTAATTTTAATTCATATCACGGATACTTGGAATGATAGTCCATTGCTAGAATTTTGGGCCTATAACACTATGTATTATACCCCATGGGTATTATAAGGACATGTCCCTTCCCCACAACTCATTTTTATTACATATATTCTTTTGAAGCAATGGTCCATTTCCCACACATATCATCACATATATCACAATATCACATATATCACAATCATATAAACGTCACGTTTAAGAATCATAAAAATCATTATCAAACATTGTCACTAATGTGTACCTTTTCAATTTATTAATAAAACGTGGTTAATCACTTTAATTCACATTGAATAATATGAAAAATTCACAATAAAATCATTTATCCACATTTAATCATATAAAGCATTTACCCCTTAAGGTTAATCCAACCATCCTTTAATTCCAATTAATTAATTCAATCATATAAAATTAATCATGAATTTAATAACCATAATAACCATTTTCAATTTTCTAAGTTCAACCCATTTCATTATCACATGGAAATTCAACTAATCAATTCTGTGGTTTCATTAGTAAATTAACAAGCTAATTAATCTAATTCAAGATTCAATTGTCAGACATGTAAATTAAGATTTCAAAATACATGCACGCATTGATAGTTGATAACTATAGAAATTTAAATTTAGACCACCTACCTCAAGATCCTTAACCTATGTTCTCCCACATAAAAATACCCAAATTGAATTGGAATGATTGAATTCCCAATGATGTGGAGGATCTAGAACCAAATCCTAGAAACAAGATCAAATGGATCAACATCGAACAAAACTTAGATATAAACCAACACCAATGGGGAATAAAGCATTCCTATTCATCTAGATGGATGGATAGAAAAGATATAAATACCAATGGGTAGATATTACATATTGTATGAGGTAAATATACTTTAACTACTTCCTAGATTCATTAAGAAGAGAGATCATAGAGCCTTAGAATCCTCGGCAGAACCTCTAAAAATGAAGGAGAAACATTTAGGTTGAGTGGGAATAAATGATGGTGAGATCCATGGGGTTATGGGATTTTAAAATAAAATTTCAAAGGATTAAAAATGGCATGCATGGTTTCATAGGCTAGGGTTCACTATTTTCAAAGTCGTGTTCCCTCATCATTCACCTTTCAAAGGGGCTGCAGAATTAATACTAATAGGGTGAACGGTTTGAAAATGGTTTTATAACAATACAATTACCCTATATTTGGGATTGAAAATTTTTCTGAGGTAGGGAACATAGTTTGGGAAAACCCTATGCCAATCATTAATGGCCCAAAACCCCTAAAAACTTTCAAAATCATATTGTTTCACCTGAAACAACCCAAAAAAATCCCAAATAATATATATTAAAAATAAAGTTAAAATAGTACCTGAAAATGGGATCAATAATTCTTTAGAAATGTTAAGATAGTATAATATCTCACTTTATAATAACTCATGTTTGAGATATTCTCCCAAGAATATCTTAGAATCAAAGGTAAAGAGATCTGGCCACTGATCTCACATATCCACTTCTCTCTCCCATGTTTCCTCCTGCACACATCCATGATACCACAACACTCAATATATCGGCATTGTCTTTCCCCTCCACACATTCTCACTAAAATCCACAACACCTATCAAATGCTTCTGAAAGGACGCATCTATATTAGGCTCAACATCATCCAGATCGATCACATGTGAAAGGTAGGGGTGATTCCATTGATGTTGTGACACATGAAAAACATCATTCATAGCACTACAACTTTGTGGAAGGGCTGATCAATACACCACCAGCTTGATTCTATCAAAAACATTAAAAGGTTGGACAAACCTGGGAACCAACATTCCCTGCCTCTAAATCATATGGTGACCCAATCTTGATGACACCCGAAGGAATACATGATCACCCACAATAAAATAAAGGGGTCTTCAATGTCTACCTACATACGACTTATGTATACTTGAAGCCATAAACATATGTTTTCTAATGAATTGAAACTTCTACGATGTCTCATACATGTGCCTCAGTCCCAAATAATATGAATCTCTTTCCCCCATCAAGCATAGAGGTGATCAGTGTGGCCTACTATAAAGAGAATAATATGGTTCCATCTGAATAAATTCCTATTAATTATTGTTTTAGGTGAACTCTAGAAGTTCTAGGTGCTTCTAGAAATACCCAACAAAGTTAAAAACACACACACATAGAATATCATCAAGTACCTAAATTGTTTTTTCTAACTAACCATCTATCTATGGGTGGAAATCCGTACTCATATATTCCAGAATACCATGTGATTTGTGCAAGCCTTTACATAAATGATAAGTGAAAATGAGTCATGGTATGAAACGATTATCTAATGAACCCTATGTAGACATACTGTATCACGGATATACAAGTATCCCAAATGATCCATCGAAAAAGTATCATTTATAGGCAAGAAATGACCTAATTTCATCAATCATCATACAACTACACAAACATATCCATTATTCCGAGGTGTCCTTAAAAGAACCACCATGAAATCCATGTTAACAGTGTCCCACTTCCACTCTATAATTGGAGACAACTGTAATGATACACCTGTTCATTGATTCTTGGACTTCACTTCTTGATAGATACATTATCATGTAACAAACCCTATAATCTTTTTTTAATTCCCGAACACTAATACTATCGACGTAAGTCATGTTACATTTTCGTCAAACCTGAATACACCACCCACTTTAAGGCATGAATTTCACACATAAAATCCTTGTACACACTCATAATAATAAAAAAATGATTTCAAACATAAATGACCTCATCCTCATCAATGGTCTAATCAAAAGGTTACTCCCCTACTTCAAGGTTTTCCCTCAAGGCCAAATAATCCAGATCCTCATACTGATTCTCATTGATCTAGAACAAAATCTTGGATTCCACTGATACTTATATAAGGGTCTATAATTTCTAGGATTTTCCATGTATTATTTTGGGATATTATACATATTATTTTCAAGACAAACATTGAGAAAAAATGTGATTCCAAGGCCTAGTGTCCCCAGAACAAATGTTTAAAATATATTAAATATATTAAATTGAACTTGAAAAATGTTTTCATGAAGAGGTCTATTAAATCCTAAATGGGGTCTTGAATATGAAATATGAGGGCACTATTCAATTCCTAAAATGGGGTTTACCATAAGTGCGACTTAAAATTAGTCAGCACATGTATTTTGTGTAAAAGTCTTTTCTTGAGAAGAAATGAATAAAATAATTTAAATAATTTTTTTTATTTTCGTTCGTGTTGACACAAAGATTGGAAAAAATTTAAATTAAAGGTTATACTAGAAATCTAGGGTTAGACACATAACCCTAGAGACCATAGATAGACAATGGAAGAATTATCTCTTGAGAACAACGATGGGATCATGGAATAGTGATTAACGCACCTCAGATTCGAAGGATATCACTAATGAATGCAACAAATCTTCATTATTTATCAGTGATCAATTCAAACTGAGGTAAGTCATATGTTTGGATTTTATTCTTCACTATTTTATATTTCTATAATGAACACGAATCAATCAACAAATATATTGTTCCTTGGTTCATTTTTCAGGTATGATGACTTATTTTGTGGGATTTTTGACAGGATAATATCTTTATGATTTTATTATTTTGGTTTTCCTTATAACGACTATGGATTAAAATAGACATGAACATAAATCAAGATTCATTCCTCCAATATGTTCTTATGCCTTTCTCCCCCATTCATCATTCATCGCAGTCATTATTCATTTGTCCCATTGCTTGACAATTCTTGATCAATTGATCATTGCACACACATTTGTTAGACCAACATTCCAAAATCATAGATATAGGATTGGAACGATATGATGGAGGTCTGACAATGGGGATGGAGTAATTTAGAAAATGGAGGATACCTAATTTCACATTCTTTAGTGAACAACTAATAACAGTGATTTGATCTATTTTTTCGAGCAGAATTAATGGCCGAAATGCATTGTTTATCAATAGTGATAGCCAGTCGATGCATTCCCTTGAGTTTTATGAAAAGGATTGGCTAGATCCGAGGCTAGAGTAGTGGAAAATGCATGTGGAGGAAGAACAAGATATTTTGGAAAATCATGAACTAGACGACATCTAATCTGAGATTACACGATGTGTGGGTCCCCTTAGTGGAAGCTGGGGTTTCCGAAGGAAGTTAAGCATCACAAAAAACGTGAAACCTATCACAAAGTGTGTGGTCTCTCCAGGGTAAACTTGGAATATACTTTGGGAGGTACAAAGACACAGGGTGGACTACACTGGTAGCCTACATGTCGTGTACTCCCCCACACAGATGTCGCCTGGTCCAAGTATAGGGACTAATCTGTGTACTGGTACATGGAAAAACATATAGAGGTTGGAGCCATATAATTGAACTTGGGTAGAAAACAAATGGAGCTTACACATCATGTAGTAGAACATAGACCTTGCTTGATGACATGGCCCGTTTATAGGGGAAGGACTTGATGTCAAGTGACACATTGTGTGACCAGTACTACACATCGTTTACTCTTTTATACATGAATTTCATCTCTTTTCCTCTATATTTGGGACAAGTTTCATTAGGGTTATTTCCCCTTATCCACTCCCTAAATTTTGTTATGGAATTATTTCTTACTCCTAGGACTATAGTACCTTCAGTAGGAGATCTTTTATAGAGTTGTTGGAATCCTTCCGAGAGGCCCAGAGTGAGATCATCTATTAATATTCATTCCCTAGGTGGAGGTATTTGTATATTCATGACCAACACTATGCGGGTGTTGATCCTCTACTTAGCGGGCCAATATAGATTGAGTTGTTGGTATCACCCCATGGCCCTGGCAGTGATCTCATATGTGTATCGTACTCTATTTGGACTATCATCATGTTATTTCTCATGGTGATACCTAATGAGAAGTAGCTCTCAAACTCACGTCATCAGTGCTATCAAACTTAGGAGTGTGTTCTCCCAGATGATTTCATCATCGAATCTTCAAGCAGAAATCCTAAGCTGATATAATATGGTTGTGACTTAACTCTAGTCTGTGTGTCTTCGTTGAGTGTATCTAGATATTCTTGTCATATTTGTTGTATACATACACCCATAAAGAGATTACTATATTCCTTTTTTTATGCATTGTGTTTTCAGGGTGTCCTACTGAGTATTTTTATATTCACACCTGCATGATACTTGTAACACGCTGATGTTTTTTATGAAATACTTTCTTTAAATAATTTTAATTCCTCAATAGCCTGCATTGCACTCAATCAGGAGCTTAAACAAATTGATAGATGCAATTTGTATAAAATGACCTTTATAACCTATCCATTAAGTTAGTAGGAATAAATATAAATAACTTCTGAAAATGTATGGTGAATTCATTGGCTACAAATTATTTATGAAATATATAATCCAATTAAATGTAAATGAAATATTTATATTTTTGTATTGATAAATTAATTTTATTACAATTATTAAATGCAATTAATGAAATATATTTTTTATATATACGATAAAATAATTTTTATACTCATACAATAGATATTTTTGTCTTAGGATATGAATAAAACGTATTTAATGTATAAAAACATATATTTTTCAAAAGGTAAATTTTACCGCTTTTTATTGGTGATCTAATTTTAAATTAAACTTTTGAAACATTAATAATTTTTATATGACAAAATAAACTTCTTATTTTTATGTAGGATATAGTGGTTTACTTTGGATATATTTTTAATATTCTCTTGATAACTTTATTTTTTTATGAATAATAAAAATATAATAAATTTTATTTGAAAGAAAACTTTTTTCATTAAAATAAATTATATGGTTAAATTATAATATTTAATAGTTTTAAAGTGTAAATTGATTATATTTTTAAAATTTAATGTAATTTAGTTCATTGGGATTAATTTTACATTGAATTCAAATGTAAAAATAATTCAATATTTTGTAATGTTTTAACTCTGAAAACCCATTTTCTCATTCCAACAATGAGATTAATTTTAAATTGATTACAGAAACTTCAATGTTTTTATTTTTTAAAAATATATTCCATATTTTTATCTTGTTGGTCCAAATTATGTTAATATTTTTTTATATTTAGGCATTATGAATAATAACTTCCGTAATTTTGATTAATACAGTAAAAGTGTATATCAAGTAATGAAGGATAAAAAATATATTATAAAACTACACTAAAACTAGTAAAAATATAATTTTATGAGTTATTTTCGACCTAAATCATACTTGGGTCGAAATGGTATCCTTTGGAAGCCACTTGGATGAGATTAGGCCATTTAATTTATTTTTTCAATGAAAAGATAAACATGTATTACTAAAATTTTAATAACTATATCCTTTTTAATATAATGTTATATAGAAGATAAATTTGATTAAAAATAATCATTTTAAAATAAACTGATTTTATTTATCATGGTAATTAATATGTAATTTTTAATAAATAAATAAATACCCTAAAGGCTTATACATCGATGATGCAAAAATTATTTAATTGATGAAAAAACAATAAAATAATTTTTATTAAAATTATAATAATCATTATAAGACAAAACAAACATGGAAAAATCTTATTTTTTGAGTATATATAGATAATAATTTTCCAAGGGTCAATTTATTGACTATTTTGATGCATATGGAAAAGATAATGACACTTATAAAATTTTATTTAGAGTGATGTTAAAGTTGTCACATTCATATTTTAATAAATATTATATTTTTAATATAGTATTTTCCAAAAGATATATCTTAATATAAGTATTTTTATGAAATCTAGAGAATTTATCATCTTCATATTATTTTATTTTTAATTTCTATTCAAAAAATAATTATTTTAAATAATTACACAAAACTAATGTAGTAATTATTTTATTAATGGAAATTTCGAATAAATGTTATTAAAAAGATTTAAAATTAATATAATTTGGGATAATTAATATATACAAAGAAATTTATAGATGTAATTGACCTATTAGGAATATAATAAAATATTTATTACAAAGTTAACTTGATATATTTATATTTTTAATAATCAATGAATTGAATAGTGTCAAAACTGACATTATAGATCATTTATCAAAATAATGAATTATTAAATTATTTAAAAATCATAAAACTTTTTTTTAAAAATATAATAATTGTTATATGGTATAAAAGTAGCTAAATTATTCATTTATGGTTAAATTGATATCAAAAAGTAATTTTTTCACCCTTTTAACATTTAAATATTTATTACTATAGTTAAAATTAAATTGAATAACTAAGTGTTAATTAAAATGATAAGGATTAAATTAATATAAAAACACACCTAAAATTTATTTCCTGATGAGATTTCAACATTATATTATCTCATATTATAAACAAGGAAATTATGGAGGTTTTTGGATGTGATTTTATTTATTTATAAATTAATATTTTTGGAGATTCCAGAAGTGCCCCTCACCTCAATTATAAAAGGGCACATCCTCCCTCATTTATTCACTTCACTTTGAGCATTCAATCTCTAACATGACTAGACCATTTACATTATAAACTTCACTAATCACATTTTATAGGTTTTTTATTCTCCAAATACCAACTCTAGTGCTTTAAAAGGTGATCTAGTGGGAGCACATCGAAATAGAGGTAATCTTCTTTACCAATTCCTTTGAAATTATTTCTTATTCTAATTATTGTTCATTATTTATCTCCATTATAAAGTAATAAATACATTATCAATTAAATAATTATATGTTGTCATTATTATGGAACAAACATATTCCACCTTATATCGATCCTATAAAAAATGAAATCCATTTGCGTGCATACGTATGACTCACTATCTCCACACCAAGGTGTAATCTGTTTTTCACCACCACATTACATAGATGGGTATAATGATGGAAATATTAAATTTATATTATTATTATAAAATGATATGTATTCATAAAAAAAATATACCATCCAATTACATACCATTTTACAATTATGGGAATGATATCGTTGTTAATGCTTAAGTACAACCTATCGGCTCCACAATGCAATGTGATTCATTGTATATGATATTCATTAAAGAATGATTATATAAATGTATAGAATTAATAAATATGCTATATATTTACTTAATATAATTTTTTTAAATTATATAACTATGAACTAATATGTATAACCAGAACTTATTCAACAAAATATGCATAAGAAATTGAAGAGTTAATAACCAAAAAATGAGTAATATTGAAATTTTATTTACAAACAGATGATAATAAGATCATATATTATGTCATAAAAATGACTATGATTCTGTAATATGTGAATTAAATTATGTAAATCATTATAAAGTTGGTTCAGAAAAATAAAAAGGATATGAGACCTATGTTAAGGGATTATTTCTCAATCTCGTTATTATCCTAGATTGTTTATATGTAAGTATTTACTGGGGTATATCAATCATCCATGTCCTTGTTTCCTAAATATGTATTCAAAAATATTTTTTATGTTATTATATGAATTTTAATGTCAATTTTACCAATTGGTGAATTTTATTAAATGGTATGAAAGGAATATTTTTTCATTCTTGATACGATTAACTTTTGGCATGTTTGAAAAACATACGAGAATAATTTTTTCTTTTAACTTATACGACAAGATTTTTTTTAAATTTTAATAATGACTTATTTCTGTGATGATTAAATTATAATATTTCAAGTTTAATTTCAAAGAAATTATTTTATTTCAAAATTTCATGTCAATTTGAGAAAATAAAATGTTTTTAAAGAAGAAAATATATTTTCCTCAATAATTAATTTCAAGTGTTCTATAAAAAATATTTTCTATCTAAGATGGAATTATTTAATAGGATTATGTGTCAAGTATAGTATCCTTATTATTCATATGGTTTGAATTTTTTTATTCTATAATTATATTTGTGAAATCCATTTATTTTACATGGATTACGTTATGATGGAATGATGTTTAAGAAACCCATTTTATTCCATAGGTTATGCTATGATGATTGATTTATGTTTTTGTAGAACATGTAAAAATGATTTCATTATGAGATAAGGGGACCTATATATACCTCCAATGAATTGGGTAAAGATTTATATATCATGAGATATACTGGTCTAGAATGGGAAATCATCTTGGTTCAGTAATACAGGGCAGGAACAGGAGGGTAATCGAGTTCAGTAATACAGATTTGGAACGAGGAGTGAACTCAATTAAGTTTTGGAATTTTTTTTCTATTATTCTCTTGGAAATGATCCTTTATTAATATGAAATTATTTTCTATTCTTATGTGTATTCCATAAATGTTATGTCTTATGTTTTGAATTTTAGGAATATGTTCACTAATTTTTTATGAAATTTTAAGATTAATTCCATGACATGATATCATGAAATTTTATATATAGTATAAGATTTTAAAATGTTATATTATTATATATTATCATTGCGATATGATTGATATCTCTATTTTTACCCTTATTGAGAATATGTGCTCACCCTTTCCTATGTTTCATTTCCACAGGTTATGAAGAAGTGTATTAAGTAAGATTTTTCAAAAAGGGGTCTAGTTATGATGGGATAAGAGGGAGAAAATATAGATGTCTTATGAACTAGTTGGTTAGGTTTTCCATTTTATAATGATACTAAACCTATATGGTCCTGGGATGGTTTTGTTATGTTTTGTAATGAACATTCTATAATTTGGAAGTTATATCTATGTATGTAAAGTATGTTCCTTTATAGTTGGTATGCAAGAAAAGGAATAATAAAACATTAGAAGCTAGGATGAGAAAACCATAGTAAGAAACCTAAGGATATGTCTAAGTATAGGTTACAAAACCAGTGTTTTATAAATGATCACGGATAACCTAGGATAAAACATAATGTCTTATAAATTGAAATTTTATTCTTAATTATGTGATTTTCTCATTATTATTACTATTTCTCAAACTATGATTACTGGTTTTTTTCAATGGAATGAACCCGAAGGAACCATGATAATGCTGAATGCGATGGGTAATGCAATGATTGTCCTCTTGAGAATCCAAATGTTATGAGAGATAGAATTAAAAATCTTTTCTCTATGCTCAGAATAATTTATAAAGTTATGAATCATAAAGGACTTGCAAACAAGAAAAGAAGGGAACAAAATTCCGTGTAGTCCTTCATGAGGCAGAATACACCTTATTTTAGTGAGTCTTATGATCTACTAATGGATGAACAATGGATTAATAAAACAAGAAATATATTTTAAATTCTCATCATGATGAATTCATATTGAAGGTATATCCATTGTAAGGTGAAGATGATTATTAGTGGATTGTTATCAAGAATACGAGGCAAAGAGATGAAATTAACTCTAAGGAATGTAATGAGTTCAATAAATTATTTTTCTATAAGAACTCTTCTTGTATTATTTATACAAATATGGGGAAGTAATTCCTTGAGATTAAGCAAGATGATGATGAATCCGTTGGTACCTACAAAAAAAATTTTACAATACTGTAAAGGAATACTTATGGAATTAGGATCCAACCTGAGAGTAAAATTGATCTATTATTTAGTGGCTTAAAACCAAGTCTCTAAAGAAAATTAGACATAAGGGAGTTCAATAACTATTAAGAAATAGTTTGATGTTCTATAAAGGATGAAATGAATATTTTAGTAACCCATTAGTCATATGAGTTTGATTATAGAGGAAACATGGAATTCATGGGAAAATATAATGTCTACACCAAAAATCTGAGAAGTTTTACCTTATTCTCAATGTTTGCAATGAAACCTAGAGTAAATTATATTAAAGGGTATATAAACTTTTTTAAGTTTGGAAGATAAGGTCATTGGATAGTTGAATTATGAAGTACTAGGAAAAAGGTGTCTAATGATGCGAATAAAAAAAAGGCTACACAGAATGAACCTACCACACTTCAATGCTACAAGTGTACAGAAATGAGGAATTATGAAAACCATTTCCCTAATCAAAGGGTTAGTGATGGTGATTGATGTCATTAAACTCTTAAGTCTAAAGATAAGGTCAAGTCACATTCTATCACTATCGGTGATGTGGAGTATGATAATGAAGTGGTGAAAGGTACACTTACCATCCACTCTAAAGTAGAAAATGTTTTATTTGATTTTGGATCCACCAACTCATTTATTTCTGTAGAATTCTCTAATGGTATCACCAAATTTTCTTAACAATTCGATGTTGATTTAGCTGTGACAAGTCCTAACTGCAAAAATGTCGCATCAAAAGTTTATAATTCTTATCCAATTGAAGTTTGTGGGAAAGTGCTTCTTGAAAATTTTATTACCCATCAATTAGTGGAATGTGATGTAATTATGGGAATGTATTGGCATTATTTATATGTATCTCATAACAATTGACAAGAAAGGGGAGTTACATTTAATATTTTGGATCAATATATGATCATTTATGAATGCAATGATTAATATGACCATCCAGTGGGAATTTATTCCATCTTATAGGTCTTGGTTTTTATAAATAAAAGTTATCTACCTCAAATGTTTGGGGAGAAACTCACCATTAATAATACAACTATTTTATGAGAGTTTTTTATTTCTTTCTGAAAGAATTGAATGTTTTCCACTGAATCATGAAGTTGAGTTTTATATAGAACTCATACTAGGTGTTATGCCTATTTCAAAAACACCATATAGAATGGATCCAACTGAGTTACACTAATTTAAGAAGTAACTCCAAGAGAATCTTGAAAAGGGATTCATATGAACTAATGTGTCACCTTGGGGTGCACCTGTTCTGTTTTTTAAGAAGAAATATGGATCAACGAGACACTATATTGACTATCAAGAACATAACAAGATCTGTATCAATAAAAAATATCATTTTCCTCACATTGATGAATTATTTGAACAACTATTCAGAGATCAACACTTTTCCAAGATTGATCTCAGTTTAGGATATAATCAATTAAGGGTTAATAAGAAGGATATACCAAAGAAGACATTCCATACTAGGTATGGAAATTTTGAATTTACAGTGATGACCTTTGGACTTACTAATTCCACCACTGTCTTCATGGATCTAATGAATAGTGACTTTAGAGACTATCTTGATTAGTTTGTGGTGGTATTTATATACGATGTTATTGTATATTTTTAGAGAAAGGAGGAACATGAAAATCACTTGAGAATTATATTGAAGACCAGGAGAAAAGAGAAGATTTATAAAAAATTTACCAATAGTGAATTTTGGTTTTATAGAGTTTTATTTTTGGGTCACATAATCTCAAGATAGAGGTTATCTGTGGATCCATAAAAAACAAAAGTTATTGAACATTGACCTAGACCAAGAATGTTAACTAATACCTAAATTTTTCATAGTTTGGATGGATATTATCAATGTTTTGTGAAATATTTTTCCTGACTACATAATCCAGTCACCATTTTGACATAGAAAAGAGTTATGTTTGCATGGATGGAGGAATGTGAATATAATTTCAAAGATATAAAAAAAGGTTAGTAAGTGCACCTATGATCACACTTCTTTATAGTGGAGAAGGATTTGCGGTCTACAGTGATGAATCCAAGATGGGGATGAGATTTGTTTTCATGAAAAATGATATGGTGACATCTTATACCTCATGATAATTGAAAATCCATAAGCAAAATTACCCAAATCATGATTTGGAGATAGCTGTGGTAATCTTTGCATTAAAGAAATGGAGGCATTATCTTTATGGAGAAGGGTGTTATATTTATACTGATCATAAAATTTTAAAGTATATTTTTAAACAAAATGAGATGAGTATGTTTCAAATAATATGATTGGAGTTTATTAACGATTATTATTGGTCGATACATTACCACCCTGGTAATGCTAAGAAGGTGGTATATGCTTTGGGTCTAAAGTAACAAGCTAGCCTATCAATGTTGAGGACCACAAAAGATATAATATTTATGGATTTATAAAGGATGGATCTTGAAAACTGAAACTAAGGGTAGAAATATTATCCTTCTTAAATTAATGCTCAACCATTTATACAATTGAAGATTAAAGAGCTTAGAAGGAAGGTGTAGAGATAAAGAAAGAAGGTGTGAAATTTTATTTAATTCAACCTTGATTGGGATGGAATAATAAGGTTCAAGAATAATGTTTGTATTCCTCCCATACCATAATTAAATAAGGATATGTTGGATGAGGCACATAGTTCTTCATTATCTATTCATCCTAGATGAAAAAAGATGTAGAGGGACCTGGAAAATTATTTATGGTGGGATGGAATGAAAAGAGATTATTATAAATATGTTTCTCAATGATTGGTTTGTTAGAAAGTTAAGGTTGAGAGACATAAGTATAAGGAGATGTTATAACCATTACCCATACCATAATGGAAATGGAAAAACATCATAATAGACATTTTCTCAGACTTCCAAAAACATATAAAGGCCAAAAATACTATATGTGTTATAGTTATCTCATTAATAAGATGGAAAACTTCCCTACTATTAGAGAGGATTTACCTATTGATGATATTTCTAGGATATATGTAATATAGTTGATAAGATTACATAGAGTACAACTTTCTATTATATATGATCTGGATCTAAGGTTTACCTCAAATTTTTGGAGAACTATTCATATGGATCTGGATACAGAGTTATGTTTCCGAACATCTTATCATCCCCAGATAGATGGTCAGTCTGAGAGGAAAATTCAATCTCTAAAAGATATTTTGAGTGATTTCCCTTTGGATTTCAATAGTGGTTGGGATAATTACGAAACTTTAGTAGAATATTCTTTCCAAAATATATTTCACTTCAGTATTCAGATGGTTCCTTATAAATCTCTCTATGGAAATAAGTGAGGAAACCCATCTTTCTGGGATGGAGTTGGGGAAAGAAATATATTAGGACCTGATCTTGTTGATGAAATGGTAGAGAAGGTCATATCTAATCAACAACACATAAGAGTTTCTTAGAGTTTACAAAAAATGTTATGCTGACAACCGAAGAAAAGATCTAGAGTTTGAAGTGGGTGACAAGGTGTTTCTATGAATATATCCCTATAAGAGAGAAATGATACTTGGAAAGAGGGAAAAGCTAAGCCCTACGTATATCAGTTCTTTCTAAATTCTTGATTGTGTTGGGATGGTAGATTATGGAATGGTTCTTCCACCTAATATATCTTAAGTTCATGATGTGTTCCACATATCTCCCATGAGAAATTTCATACCTAATCCTTGACATGTACTAATCTTAGAAGTCATACCACTAGAGAAAAATAATTCTTATAAATAACAACTGATAAAGACTCTCGATAATAGTGAAAAGTTCTATGAAAAAAGACCACTCGCTTTATTATAGTTTTATGGTGGAACCACTAATTTTAGGAAGTTATATGGGAAATAGATTATTTGATGAGGTAGATGTATCCTTATTTGTTTAGATCCAAGTGACAAATGTTGTGGGAAAAATTATGTTTAAGGGTGGTAGAATGAAAGACCTAGATGTTTTTATGAAATAATTTCTTTAAATTACTTTAATTCTTCAATATCTTTTATTTCAATCAATCGTGAATTTATACGAACAATGATACGCGATTAGTATAAAATTACCATTATAATATTGTTGTTAAGTTTGTAGAGATAAATATAACTAACTTTTGAAAATGTATGGTGAATTCATTAGCTGCCAATTATTTATGAATATATAAACCAATTAGATCTAAAGGAAATATTTTTATTTTGGTATTAATAAATTAATTTTATTATAATTAGTAAATGAAATTAATGAAATATATATGTTATATATATGATAAAATATTTTTTATATTCATCTAATAGATATTTTAGTCATATGATATGAATAAACTGTATTTTAGGTATACAAAACCTATATTTTATAAAAGGGTAATTTTACCACCTTTTAACGAAGAACCAATTTTTAATTAAAATTTTCACACATTAATAATATATATCTGAAAAAAATATTTATTTGGAATAGGAATATAAAGATTTACTTTGGATGAATTTTTGATATTTTTCTGATAGCATTCATGTTTTGATGAATTGTAAAAATATACTAAATATTAATTGAAAACAACTTTTTTCCTCAAAATGATATTTATGGTTATATTATATTATTTAATTGTTTTAGAGTAAAATATTTTATATTTTTATCAGTTAATTTAGTGTAGGTCATTGAGATTAATTATACATTAAATTCATATGTGAAAACATTTTAATTATTTGCATTCTTTTAAATTTTAAAACCTGTTTTCTTATTCCAACAATGAGATTTATTTTAAATTAATTACTAAAAATTTTTTGTTTTGAATTTTGAAAAATGGAATCCATATTTTGAATCAGTAAGTCCAAATTATATAAATATCTTTATTTTATTTTTTGGTATTATGAAAAGTTACTTTGGTAATTTTTGTTAATATGGGAAAAGGGTAAATTAGGTAATTAAAGGGTAACAATAATTTTATATAATTACCCTAACCATTTAACTAATATAATTGGATGAGTGTGTTTCAATGTAAGTCATTATTGAGTCTAAATGGTATTGTTTAAAGTCCACATGGATGAGATTAGAACATTTAATTTTTTTTAAATAAAAGTTAAATATGTATTTCTCAAATTTCAATAAATATATAAATTTTAATATAATCTTATACAGAAGATAAATTAGAGTATAAATTCTAATAGGAAATCTAAAATGTTTTTATCTATCATGGCAATTTATTTTTAATTTTTAGGAAATAAATAATTACCTTAAAGACTTCTACACTAATGATGCAAAAATTATTTCTTTGATGAGAAACAAATAAAAAAATATTTATTAAAATTATAATAACCATTAAAATACAAAAAAAAAACTTTACCAAATATTATTTTTAAATTATATATTGATCATAATCATCCATGGTTTTATTTATTGACCATCTGAAACTATATAGGAAACGTTTTGACACTTATAATATTGTATTTAAAGTGATGTTAAAGTTTTCACATTCATATTTTAATAAATAGAAAAATTTTAATGTTGGATTTTATAAAAGATATATTAAACTATAAGTGTTATTATGATATATATGGAATTTATCTTCATTTTATTATATTATTTTTAATTTTTATTCAAAAATATGTATATTAAATAATTACACAAAACTGATGTATTAATAATTTTATTAATGGAAATATCAAATAAATGTAACTAAAAATATTCAAAATAAATATTACATTTGCTAATTAATATATAAAATTAATTTTCTATATGATATTAACCTCTTATGAATATAATAAAATATTTTTTTTGAATCTAACTTGTTATATTTATACTTTTAGTAGTCAATGATTTGAATAGTGTCAAAATTAACACTATTGATTGTTGATTAAAATAATGAATTATTAAATTGTTTAAAAAACATAAAACTTTTTTTTAAAAAAAATAATTTTTATATTGTCTATAATATTCTAAATTATTCATTTATGGTCTAATTTACATAAAATAAGTAAATATTCTACCTTCTTAATATTGAAATATTTGTTACCATAATTAAAATTTAATAGAATAACAATGTTTTTATTTAAATGATAAGGTTTATGCTGATAAAAAAACTAGTGTAAAATTTATTGGTTGATTATATTACAAATTTATTTAATATCTTATTATAAACTAGGACATTTTGGAGGTTTTGGAATGTGGTTTTATTTTTTTATAAATTAATATTTTTAGAGATTTCAAAAGTTCTTCTCACCTCAATTATAAAAGGGAACATCCTCCCTCACTTCCTCACATCACTGTGAGATTTAAATCTAGTCCATCCCCTTAAAATTTATATTCTCAACTTCCCTATTCAAATTATATAGGTTCTATTATTCTCCAATGACCAACTCTAGTGGTTTAAGTTTAAATATAGAGGGAGCATGTTGAAGAAGAGGCAATATTCTCTACCGAATCTTTGCAACTTATTTCTTATTCAACTACATCATAATGATTCATTTCCAATATAATCAAATAAATCACGTATCAATTGTTTACTTATATTTTATTACTATTATGGAATAACCATATTCCACATTTTATCTATCTTACAAAAATTTAAATCACCACGTGTTTGTACGTAGGTATTACCATATCCACATCGTGGTGTAGTCTATTTTCCACCACTAACTTACTTGGATAAGTATAATAGTGGAAATAATAACTAAATATGATTATTATAACATAATATGGATTCTAAAACCAAATATACACCATCCAATTCCATGCCATTTCACAATTATGGAAATGATATCATCACTTGTGTGTACATACAACATATCGTCTTCAAGATGCACTGAAATTCTTTCTACATGATATTGATTAAAATATGATTATATAAATGTATATAATGAATAATTATGTTATATATTATATTAATATATTTTAGAAATTATATAACTATAACCTAATAAGTAGAATACGAACAAATTTGACAAAACATGCATAAGAAAATGAAGCATTGAATACCCGAAAAATGAGTAATAATGAAATGTTATTAACAAATGGATGATAATATGATCATATATGATATAATAAAATTTAAGATGATTCAGGAATAAGTCAATTAAATTATTTAAATCATTACAAATGAGTTTTAGATACATACAAAGGGTATCAGAACTATGGTAAAGGATAATTTCTCAATCTCATAATAAAGCAAGATTGTTCATACGTAGGAATTTACTGGGGTATATTTATCATCCACGTCTAGGTTTCCTAAATATGTATTCAAAAATGTTGTTTTTATTCATATATAATTTTTTAAAGTAAATTTTACCCATTGGTGAATTATATTAAATCTGTTGAAAGTATTCGTTTTTCATTATCGATATGTGTTAATTTTGACTTATCTAAAGAAAGTACGAGAATAATGTTTTGTTTTAAATTATAAAACATGAATTGATTTTTATGTTTTCATAAGGAATTAATTACATTAATATTCCTTTACAATTTTTCAAGGTTATTTTTTAAATAAATTAATCTATTTTAAATTTTAAAGTCATTTTGAGAAAAGAAAACATTTTTTAAGAAGAAATGATATTTTCATTAAGAATTAATTTCAAGTGTTCTGTAAAAAGTATTTTATATCTAAGATAGAATTATTTAATTGGGTTATGTTTTAAGTAACCTATCCCTATTATTACTACTGTTTTATTATGTTTAGGATATAATGCTATTTATGAAATCCATTTTTTTCCAGGATTTTGTTCTGATTTATTGATGTTTAAGAAACCCATTTTATTCCTTAGGTTATGCTACGTTGAATGATTTATGTTTTTTTAGAACATGTAATAATTACTTAATTATGAGATGGGTGAGACTTATATCTCCCTCCATTTAATTGGGTAAATATTTATATCTCATGAGATAGATAGAGATGGAATAGGAAATGTTCTCAGTTAAATAATATAGGGATGAAATGAGAAGTAAACTCGGTTTAGTAATACAATTTTCTAACGAGGAGTGAACTCGATTCAGTAATGTACTTTGTTTTATATGACGATCTTGGCAATTAGCCTTGAATAATATAAAATGACTTTCTATTCTTATGTTTATTCCACAAATTCCATGTCTTATGTTATGGATTTTGGGGATTTATTAATTGATTTATTATTAACATTCATGATTTATCACGTGAAATGATATGATGATCTTTAATATATTGGATAATATTTTCAAATGTAATGTTCTTATGTCTTATTATTATGATATGATTGATATCACCCTTGTTTACCCTTACTGAGAATATGAGATCACCCTTTTTTATGTTTCTTTTCCCTATATTATGAAGAAGAGTATTAAGTAAGATATGTTAAAAGGGGGTCTAGTTATGAAGGAATAAGCGAGATACAATATATATGTCTTATAAACTATTTTTTTATGTTTTCCAATTTCTGAGGATACTAAAACTATACATTCCTTGCATGATTTTGTATTGTGTTTTTAGTAAATATTCATCAATTTTGAAGTAATATCTATGTATGTAAAGTATGTGCCGTTATAGGATTTGGTCGCACAATTAATGTCTTTTGAATAAGATCAACCTTTTGAGAGTCCTAATAATAATAAGACGAGATGGTGATTAGAGAGACAGGACATATCGAGGTGTGGTCCTATAGATTTCAAAAGAAAAATTCAGAGTATATACCTTCATGTTCGACTTGTGTTTTCAGAATCTTTGTGGTGGACTTGTATTTGACCTTGTTTATTTTATTTTACTTTATTTCATACTATGGTTATGAGATTAGATGTATTCATTCATGGTTGTTCATTTTTTTTACATTTAAACATTGTATAGTCTTGGAGATGTGTGCGTGTGTACATGTAATTAGGATATGGCCTCCCATGTCAGTGATATGTCTTTGTAGCACTAGTATCCAACCCCAGGCATATTGGAGGAAGGTTTGGCGAGTTAGGGCACATACCCCACTATGACAGGTCATGATTGAGTGGTATCAGAGGTGGGTCAGTTCTATTTTTGGACCGGGAGTATATGAGATTGGTTTGGGTAAACAGCTTTAAGAGTTTTAAGTTTGGGTTTCCGGCCAAGGACCCCAGTGTTGGTGCGACAACTGACATATCCATATGCCAGTACTATAATCACCTTATTTTCAACTCAGTATGTGAGAAAAATGGTTTTAGGAAAAAAAATGGTAAATGCATCATATAAGAATGGGTTGTGGTTTCCATGTCCTTCTTGAGACATCTCTATATATATTATCATTGAAAATGGTATATCTTGTTTGTTTTAGGATGCCTCAATGACATATACAATCTTTAATTCAACATAATGATGATGAAGATGATACCCTTAGTGATGAGGCATCAATATAGGGACCGATTCATTAAATATTACCTCCAGGTGGTGCACTTTCCATACCACATGTAGAGCAGAATGTAGTACCTGAAGTAATAGTGGATGATATTCACAATCTAATTACTCTGCACAAGTTTCAATGATAGAGTACTCTTAGGTTCTGAGGTGAGATCAACCCATAGGAGGCTGATGGATATCTTAAGGCGATGTCCTGGGGTTTATGTCTAGTCAAGATACCAATAGATCTGATGATGGTCCTAGTGGTGAGCCCTCTTCACATATCACCAGGGTGATAGTGAGGGTCATTTACCTTGTCTAATGTTGCAGAAACTCTTTCATGTATAGAGTTATAGAGAATTTTTAGAGAGGAGTTCCCACCAACTACACTGAGGGATGTACATATCTAGGAGCATCTATAACTTCAGCAGGGAAACTTGACAGTTGATGAGTATTCATCGAGTTTTACTAAAATCTCCAAGAACATAATAGATATGGTTCGAGATTAGATTTTTAGGGATCATACCTTCGAGATTGGTCTATATAGTGACATACAATTTAGTGTTATCCCTATGTACATTCCTACCTATGCTAGAGTGATAGAGTGAGATTTTATGGTTGAGAGTTTCTTGGTTGGGAACATACAATCAATGGTTGTCAGTAGTGGGAAGGAGGATAAGAGACCTTGGTAGAAGAGACCTGACATTAGTCTTAGGGGATCGAACATGACATATATTTAAAGAGGAGGTCACATGACAGAGGATTTTTAGTTCAAGGCTCATGATGTGGGTCCAGTTATCCCAGAGATAGGTGGTGGTACTCATATGAAGGTAGGGTGAAACATGCTCTAGATTGTACGGCCCATCATGTAATAAATATTGATATTGTGGATGAGCCACATAGGTATAGACAAGAATAGGAGTTGGTAGATTTATAGGTTGGAAGACATGGAAAAGGAGTTGAGAGAGTAGCAAGAGGTGGTCGGTATTTTGACTTGTAACCACCATCACATCCATGTGGTCTATTCCCAGCTCAAGGAGCTGGAGGATAGGGGCGGGGACAACTGCAGGCAGTCAAAGTTCATGACCCAGAGGCTCAAGGAATGATTCAAGGTGCAATCTATGTCTTTTATACCTTATCTATAATACTGACAAACATAGGCTCTAGTCACTAATTTCTTTCCACATACCTTGTATGATATTTTGAGATTTTGGTTGAATTTTTCTTAACCCTTATGCTTGGAGAGTTCTATTGGAGATGACTCAGTAATCTCACACATGTTCTGAAGGTGTGACGTAACTATTGGAAGTGAGATTTTCTTTTTGGAATATCCTTTTTGTAGCATCTTTTTCTTATTACATCATTATTTTGTAGTTTTTTGGAACATGTGTAAGGATAACTGCTTCGAGGAAGTTTCCATTGTATTTATTCTTGGAACCAAAAACATCCAAAAGTTCTTTATCCAAAATGGACCTTATTTCAAACATCAGGAATTCATTATGTTTGAACTTTATGATACTTAAGAACAATCATTGGTCGAGAGGATGGGAGTTCGAACTCATCACACATTTTTTGGGGAAATTATTGTCTAATCACATACTCTCTTTATAAATTTAATATATTTTCATGAATACTTACTTATTCACCATGTATAACATAGGTATCCCTTGGAATTTTCAATCACTTATTTTAATATTAGGGTCGTACCGATAAAATGGGCTACCTACATATCCTTGTGAATAGAATTATAACCCTTGTAGTTTGGTGCCACTTAATGGAGAACGTCATAACTTTTAAGGCCATGTGATATGGAAATAACAATATAGTTTAATGTTATGTGGTAATGACATCTAAGGGAACGGTAAATAGTCAAGGTTTGGTGTTGGAATTATGCCTAAGCAGCCCAAGGAACATGGAATAAATATGGGTTTCTAAGTAAGATTAGACCTTTTTGGGAATATGGACAATGGAGAATAGGGTGGATTTGAATCGTTGGGATTGAACCGAAATGAGGCTTCCTATGTATTCGTTTATATGGGAATTAATTCCCACTTATTTCGATAAGTATTATAGGAGAGTGTAGTCCTTTGAGAGAAATGAGTTTGAGATTTCTTCTTGAAAATGATCCCTTGATAATTTGGAATAATAATTCAGGGCTTGCCCTTAAAGAGTTATCCAAGATTAAGGGAATTAGGGTTGGAACACTAAAGAGGATATCCAGTGAGCTTGGGCCCTGATGAAGGCTTTCTACATATCCCAATTATGGTGGGAATCAGAGTTCTTGTATTTCATTCACTGAGGGTGTTTGTGAAAATGTTGTCATCATCACGAATCTCTAAGATTACATGAGTCATGCTTGGTGTGAGAAAAAAGAGGATGTGAAAGATTCACCAAACACACCCACATTGTTCCTCCTCCACTGGTGGAAGAGGGCACGACTACGGTGATGAAACTGGACAAGGGAAATGTGATCAGGGAAGAGGGTGAGGTGACGAGACTTCCCTCTATTCTCTTTACATTGGACAAGGGTCCAATTTAAGGAAGGAGTGAAGTTGGATGAACTTGAGGGGAGAAAGATTGAAACCTCCTACTTGAATGTTTTAGGGTTTACACCAAAATGGATTCCCTTGTGTATCTTGGTAGGGGAGGGAGACTTCTCATATTATTTCATGGAAAAGAAAGTGTGAACTATACCTTCCCTACCAGATACCTAAGGTTCTGGGTCTTAGAGATGAAAATGGGAGGATAAAATCCAAACCCTAATCCTCTAAATCAAGAACTTCCTTACATATTTCATGGGAGAAAGGTCCATGTGACTGAGGGCATAAACACCCAAATACACTCTTTGAATCCTAATCCCATTATGAAAAAATGTAGGAAACCTCTGACTATAGATATACAAACCAAAATAGGAGAGACGGTTAGGTTAATTTACCCAAGGTTTGATTAGTCAGGAGGTTTTGGTGGAGGTCTCAATATAATCCATTTCATACAAGGGTTCCAATGAATAAAAATCCTTGACATGAATGGATTTGAAGAGGGATTAATGTCTCGTTGATTTAAGAGATTAAGTGAATGAAAGAAGGGTGCCCAAGAATGTACTAACGCGCAATTATGAGAGTACAAGATGGATATGGCGACCTGATGTTCACTTATGTGATGAAAAACCAGGATATTAATACTTGGGCGAGACCTGACTCAATCATTCAAGAGTATTCATAGGTATTCCTAGAAGTGGGGAGCTCAAGTTCTTGTGAGAGGAATAGGTGGAACACAAATGTTTCTTATTTAGGGAGGTTGGGTGCTTTATGAACCTAAGTGTTATGGATCTAAAACTCTAAAAGGACTTACGTTCTTTAATCATCCTTAAAATCCTCCACTCTAGATGTTAAATAACTATCTTATAAGTTTTAAAAGATGTGGGTGAAGCACTAGGGAGACTAGAGAAACAATTTGGATTCAGGGAAATTTTTCTGTCCAAATAAAGGCCCCAAGGTTCTATTTATAAGAAAAAATAAACCCTGGGCAAAAAAAGGTTGGGCGTGCAAGTGGGTTGCATGCCAACTTTGTGGCGTGCAAGTGGATATGCGCTGGATGGGTGGAACCTAAGTAGGATTGTGTTCCACTGGTGACATTGCCTAAATAGGGCACCTATTTGAGGACTTAGCCAAAATAATTACTTCATTCAGATCCAACATGGTGGCACATAGGTGTTTTATTGCAAGTAACTTGGGCGACGCTTTTGTTATTTAGGAAAATTTAATTCTCCATACCACGGGGGCTATTCCCCTGAACCTCTTCATGGGGTCAGTTCCGGGCTGCAGTCTTGGACCTTCAAGTTAGTGCATTCACTACTTCCAATGATCCCAATGAAAGATGTAGATTTTCCCCACAAAACGTTCACGCCTTATTGAGGATTTTTTTTGGAAAATTGCATAAAAGTCATTTCATGGCGTCTAGAGTCATTCTTGGAATGGATTGGTTATCTACAGTTCATACCCAAATTGATGGTTTTAGGAGAAGGGTGTGGTGTTTCCATAGTGATGGTATTGGGTTCTCCTTTTTTGGTGAAAAGGAAACCCATGAAGTGTATGATGGAGTCTTTCATAAGAGGGTGTAGCTGATTTTTCAAGAGTTGGCTAGTCTGACCCATGGTGCAATGGATGTTATGAGTTCCCAGTTTCTTGTAGTAGTGTCAAAGTATGAGGACGACTTCCTTAAAGATGTCCCAAGATTACCTCCCAAATGATAGTTAGAATTATACATTGATCTACACCCCGTGATGGCAAAAATATCTCTACCAGCATATTAGATAACTCACATAATGATTTTGGAGCTGAGGGTTCAGTTAGAGGACTTGTAGAGGAAGGGATTTATTAGACTCAGTGTTTCACCCTAGGCAACCAAAGTTTTGTTTTCCAAGAAGGAATACAGGATCTTGAGGTTGTGTGTGGACTTCCAGTGCTTGAACTAGGTGTTCGAGAATAATAAGTATCCACTAAAGAGGATATATGAACTCTTTGATTATATTAGAGGGCTGTGATGATTCTCGAAGGTTGACCTTATGTCAGCTATCACCAGTTGCGAGCAGAAGATGAATATATACTGGCGACAACATTCAGATGTGTCTACAATCATTATGAGTACTCGGTGATGTCCTTTGGTGTGATGAAATATCCAATTCTGCTCATGGTAATTAGGAACTAAATCCTTAATCCTTACATAGACTAGTTTATTGTAGTTTTCATTGATGATATCCTTGTGTATTCAATGTACAAGGAGGATAGCGTGAGACACATGAGGATATTTCTAGATGTACTCTGAGAGAACCATATTTATATATATGTATCGATAGTCTAGTTTTGTATACAGGTAGTTCAATTTTCAGAAAACGTTATCTCTGTAGATGGAGTGTTAGTTGACCCAACCAAGGGAGAGGAGGTGTTAGCATGGGAGCCGCCTAAGAGTGTGACAGAGGTGTAGAGATTCCTTGGATGTGAATGCTATTATCAGAGATTCATATTAGATTTATCCAAGATATAATCACCCATGGAATATTTGTCATGAAAGAGGCGGCCTTTTATGTGGATAGAGAGGTACCAACATGCATTTTAGTAGTTGAGGAATATTTAATGTGCACTCCCATCTTGAGATTTCTTGGGAAGGGTGTCAAGTGTGCAATATTTTATGATGCATCAGGAACTGGGCTTAGTTTTCATCATATGTAGAGGTAGGTAGTGATTTCCTATTATTCATCCCAGTTGAGACTACATTTACACACTATGTGACGCTTGATCTTGATCATGTAGCGGTAGTAGTTTCATTGAAGATGTCGTGACACTGCCTGATGGGTGAGCTGATTATTGTATACTCCCATAACAAGAGTCTCAAGTATATATACTCTCAAACAGATCTTATCTTGAGATATAGGTGATGGATAGAGTTCCTCCAACACCACACCTTTGATATTTTCTATACTAGTGGGAAGGGGAATGTGGTAGAATATTCTCTCTACAAGAGATCTTTTTCACAATTGATGAACAAGGTTTTAGAGAAGTTGGCCTCATTTTAGTTATCCTTTGTCAATAGAGATGGATAATCTTACGTCTAGTTGATGGTTGTTTACACTCCTCTCTTGTATCAAGTTATGGAGGAATAACTGGGGGACACTTCCTGTGTGCACCTACATGCTGATATATCCACAGGTCATGCTTCTGATGGATATTCTAATGGTGGGGTGCATGTAGTTCTTTCTAGAGCACGCATGATGGTTCCAGTGATGTTGTATGAAGAGGTTCTAAGAGATTATCATACACACTATTTATTGGTATTCCTAGATGTGAAAAATATGTACCAGGTCCTCCAATGACAGTTTTTGTGGTCAGGGATGAAGAAGGGAGTTATAGAGTTTGTCTCTTGATGCCTCACTTATCAGCAAGTGAAGGTTAGACACCAAGTTCTAGTGGGTTAAGCTCAACCCCTTGAGGTGATATAGTGTATGTGGTTTGGGATATCTATGGAATCCATGTTAGTATTACCGCATACATCCATAGGTAACAATTCCATCTAGGTGATTAAATAATGACTCACCAAGATAGCCCACTTACTAGCTATAGGAGGGAAAAGTTTAGTAGATATCTTGGGACACCTCTTTCTTCAGGAGATAGTCTGAATCAATGGTCTCCAATCGAAAATAATTTATGACCATGATGTTCACTTTACATTATGGTTATGGAAGTGATTATTGGAGGAGTTAAGGACCCAGTTACGCTTGAGCACGACATTTCACCCCCAAAAAAATGACCAGAAGGAGCAGACCATTCTGGTTTCGGGGGACATGCTCTAAGATTTAATATTGGACTTTTATTATAGATGGGAGGATAATATACCACATGGTGGAGTTTACATAAAACAACAACTTCAATTACACCATTATTATGGTACCATTTGATTATTTATATGGGCAACCCCATAGGTCACAAATTTGCTAGATTGAATTAGGATAGTTTTCACTCATGTGCCCAAATTTGGTGAGAGATACAACTAAGAAGGTGCAGATCTTCCAAGTGCCGAAAAAGATTTCATATATCTATCATAATTCTTTTTTTGAAATGTGATGGTGGTATTTGGTGTTCAAGGAGGGAGAAAATGTGTTCATTAAAGTTTCACCTCAACATGGATTACAATGATTCGGTCAGTGCGACAAGTTATCTATGAGATTCATTAGCCCTTTCTGATTACTTTATAGAGTTTTAAAGGTGGCGTACTGCTCAAAACTACCTCCATAGCTAGTGAAGAAACCTATGCTTTATAAACATTGAAATTACATAACATTAGTGTAATACTTAAAAATTATACAAACATACACCAAATGACCATATTTGGTATAGTTCCTTTGGAAACATGGAAACATAAACACTGGTATATATGTGAGCTACATCATATCCCACTTGGTTCTTCTTAACTAGAACCCTTCTTAGACATATCAGAAACAATACATATCATCATAACCTAGGAAAAAAGGAAACATAAAATGGGTGAACACAAATGCTCAATAAGGGTAAATAAGGGAGACATGTATGAATTATGATCATAAGGGTATGAGAACGTGATCATGAAAATGTAAGATCATACCTTTCATATCAAATATCACAACATAGATCATGGTATATTTATTGGTAGTTCATAAGACATGAATCATAATTAAATAGAGAGGATAAGACCTGAAATCATAATATATGAATCAATCATGGAATTGTGGAAAACACATAAGCATATAATGATTTCCATAGTAGGTAAGGCGTCACTGCCAACGCCATATTAGTGAAAAACTCCTTTACTAAACCGGGTAACCCCCATTCCATCCCTATATTAATGAACAAAGTGACCCACATTCCAGCCTTGTATTACAGAAATGAGTAGCTCTCTTTCCATCCCTATACTATTGAACAATGTAAACTTCATTCCATCCATGTATTACTATGCTGAGTGACCCTGGTTCTGGACCTGTATTATTGAACTGAGTAACACTCATTCCATTACTATATTACTGAACTGAGTGACCCTCATTCTAGCCCTTTATTACTGAACTGAGTAACCCTATTTCCAGCCCTGAATTACTAAACTGAGTAACCATTATTCCAGCCCCATTTTATATCACGAGATATAAATCTTTTCCAAATGCATTGGAGGGAGATATAGGTCCCACCCATCCCATAATGAAATGATACATACATGTGCCACATGATAACAAATAAACAAATAATAACCCATGATACGAAATGGGTATCATAAACATGTAAATATATCATAACATGTGGAAAGAGATAGGTCTCATAACCATTTCATCATAAAAATTACCCATGAAAAGAAGCGGGTTTCAAAAGCGTATAACAAGTAAAAGGGAAATAGGTTTCATAAACATATTACCCAAGGATGATAAATTCGTTTCACAAAGACAATGACATTAATAATTACTCATTCATGGAAAGGATATGAATGAAACCACTAGATCATTTCCTTGAAAGTCATGAGTAACATCAATAGATTTCATCTTAGATAGAAAATAATTTTGAAATATCCTCAAAAAATATTTCTTGAGGAAAGTATAATTTATTTTTTAAAAAGTATTTTTAATATATAAAACCATTTGAAGACCATTTTCTAAGAAAATACCTTGATAACTTATGAAATAATTTTGAAAACCTTTTTCCTAGAAAAATTATAAAATAAGCTTAAAAACATTTTAAAAACCATTTTATTAAAAAAAACATTGAAAAAATATAAATAATTCTTAATAATGTTTTGAAAAAATTTCTTTGAAAATACTTTTGAAAAATTATAAATAGAGCTTGAAAATGTCTAGAAAATAATTTTCCTTGAAAACTTATTAAAGAAGCATGAGATCATTTTGAAAACCATTTATTTGAAAATATCTTGAAAACTTATAAATATAGATTAAAAATAATTTGAAAACAATTTTTATTCAAAATTACGTTTAAATTCTTTTTCTTAAAGATGACTCCTTAAAAAAAAGGAATCATTAAAGGAATTATGGTGGGTAAATCAGTACATGTCATATGAGGTCAAAAGTACATTTTTCATGGTAAAAAATGGTTAGAAATGTTCCTTTTTTGAAAAGAGATAAAAATATTACCTTAAATATATTAGTAAAATAAAAAAGGGTAAAAATATATTTTAAATATTATTGGATATTGGTATAATATTCTTGGAAACCCTTTTTAGAAAACATATATTTCTGACTGAATAAAGGTTAAAGTAATGATTTCCTAAGAACAATTTTTAACTATATTACGTACCAAAGAGTAGAATATGACCCCAATATATGAGTATATCATGAAATAACATAGTATAAAGAAAATAATTAATATTATTGAGATATTTATCCTAATATTTCCTCATGGGAATCATAAACATAAATAATCTCGGAAAGTGATGAGATTGTCTCCAAAAACTCTAATAAGTCGGTAACTTGGGATCATACTCACCATGTAAGAAAAGGAAATTTTATGAATCTTAATATTTCATTAAAATAATTATATTCAATATATAACATTTAAAATGTAATTATATACATCTCTAAGAAGATTTTAGTTTAAAAAAAAACATGAATCTTAAAAAAGGTAAATTGAGACAAAAATGTATTACCGATTTGGTAATTTTTGAAAACTTAACCCCATGAAAGAAGGATAATAAAATGGTCATGTGAATACCCAAATATTTATATAAAAGATAAATATAATATAATCATGGTTAGTACATAAACCATGAAAAAGGAAATAGTGGCGAACAAAGCTGATATCTCACATAAATTTGATTTGAGATGAAATCCCCTTACCTTGTGTCTGGACTCTCTCCATAATCATACAATATTCTTGTATAATATATATAAGTTTAGTATACATATTTTACAGAATAATATTCGTATATATATTACTACCGATTTTCTTATTATAGCCTTATATTAACCTCTTGTTAATGATCCTATGTTAATGTTTCACTTTGGGTAAAATTCACTTTGTTCTTCACATATATGTTAATTTCTTACATCTTTAGTTCTTATACTTATATCATGATTCTATATTTTAAACCATGATATGAATATAAGGTATTTAAATTATATTTTAATTATAATAATCTATAACATATGGTATTATGTAATGGAATACACCATTCATGGAGACGGTAAGTCATACAAACGCATGGATGTTGTTTCCTTCTTTATTATCGTATTGAAAGAAAGTATGAAAATGAAAAATATATATATATGAATATATATATATATCATTATTATAGTAGAATTAATATATTTTATATATCATATAATTTCATTAAAACTATCTTTAGTATATTCCATGTGGTGTTTGAATGAATCCCCTCACTTTTAGGGGACGGAAGTCCACACATCCTCTAATGAGATTATCTTATTAAAAAAATGGATAGTAAAGAAATGTGTGTTGTAAAATGAATAAAAAAGATTAAATAAATAATAAATATAATATATAAAATATATAGATACATTTTACATAAAAATGTACCCCATGATTGGTGGAAAAAGAGAAATGAACAAACATCATTTCGTGAGGCAGTAGTTCGTGGTACACATAAATAACATGTTCAACATCAATTAGATGGATGTGTGTGTAATATTAGGTCAAAAATTTGCATAAAAAAAATCCTATTATATGTATCTTAATGTTTTTTTAATAAAATAATGCAATGAAGATATTTTATGGGGTGGATAATGAAAATAAATGAAAGGATCATGAGAGAAGATGTTACCTCTAAATTGGGTAACTCCTTTTGGTTTGTGCCAAAAGGATTCCTTGAGAATATTTCTGCCAAAAGGGAGGATTAAAAGTAAAAGGTAGTATTTTTGAGAGGCTAATTGGTAAGATATTGGGATAAATTAAATTTAATGAGTGGTTTGAGGAATGGGTAGAGGTGTTATACTTTTATAGGGAAAGAAAAGAACTCACATGGAATTTTTAGAAACAATTTGGTGTGCACATTTTATTACCTAAACAAGTCATAAAAAACCAAACAAACTAAATAAAGTAAGGTTTATGGAAGAAATAAGGACATTAAATGGGATTTAGACAAGTTTATGGGTGATTTGGGCCCTTAATTTTATAGTTGATTCCTAAATTAAGTTCATTTTGGCCTCAACCGCTGTGATTAATTTTAATCATTTTTACTAATCTTTTTGGTCAAAAATTAACATGGTATTATTAGTATCTAAATATTATATAGAATAAAATGGTTTATATCATATTTTTTAAATCCTCTTCATTGAAGAGAAAAAATTAAGATTAGTGCTAATACCGCAAATGAGACGAAATAACAGGGGTTTAAAGTAGGAAAAAGTTCAAAAGTTTGTTAAGATTTTATATTTAGTTTAAAATTAAAATTTATTATAATGAATTAAATTGTATGAAAATATCTAAAATTTATCTAATTGGCCTTTAAATATTTATAATAACATTTATCATTAATAATTCATTAGAAGAAGGTAGTTTTAAACAAAAAAGCAGTATTTTTCACTACTCATGAAGAACTGAAGTTTATTAGAAAAATAAAAAAAATTTACCCTAGGATAATTTTTAAGTTATTAATTAGAAAATGAAGTTTATTTTATCAAATTAAATTTCTATATTTGAATAAAATTAATTTTATTCTTAAAATTATTCCATTCAAGAGAACAGTATTTTTAACACAAAAAGGACTTTACCAAAAATATTATTTTTCATTATCAATATGTTTTATTTATATAAAACAATTATAATAAATATTTCAAAATTAGTTATTACTATTATTATAAATATTTTTAATAGATATGTTATAATTCTCTTATTTAAATAATTAAAACAAAAAAATAGATATTTTGTAGAAACTCAATGTTGCGTGTATGGTACGCTAACTCAGTGTTGCATGTATCGTAGACAAAATGAGTGTTATGTGTAACAAATGAAAAGTTTTCATATTGTGAAGGGAATATTTGAATTATTAAAAAATATTTTTAGTGTTGTATTATGTGGAAAAAATATCAAAATATTAAATTAATTCCAAAAAAGAACCAGAATATCGTGGTGTTACATTCTACCGCCTTGAAATGAATTTCGCCCTCAAAATTCGTATGGGTTATAAAATGTTTAATAATTGAAAGTTTAATTCATAGAAACCCACATCATGAAAATAGATACTAAAACTTCCCTTAAAAATGAAATTTTGAACCATAATGTTTACCCTAAGTAATATATAACTGGGATTCCACATAGGACAACATAGGTTGGGAGTGAAGATTGGACATAGAGGAAAATCATAAATATTAATAGGGAGTGATTGAGGTCATCATTAACAAAAAAGTGAATGATAAAAGGAATGTTTATGTCCTTAGAGTTATAAATATGTGATGATTTAAAAGTCCATCAACTCAATAAAAATCAAGGTATTAGGGAATTTTTTTTTGATAACTTTCAGAATGCTGAGTGATTATTTATAAATATCTATAAAAAAATTGCATTCATCAGTTGTGCTTTGAAAATTTTTTAATACACCAATAACCTCATGGAATGAATTTCTAGAAATTAATTTTGATGAATAAATCACTAAAATACACTTTTAACGTATTTTAAGGCCCATAAAAGAATAAAATGTATAAATATTCTTCTCTTCAAAAATAAAATGAATTAATATATAAAAATAAAAAGTAAAACTTATTGTTAATAATAAATATTTACTCATTACAAATAAATATACATTTACCAGGACATCGTTTAGGCTAGTGGTATGTGTGAAACACTTATTGTCCTTCGGTCATTGGTTCAAGTCGCATGGTCTTACCAGACTTGATTGGTTGGCACATGAAATACATGATGTCTTTTTTAAAACCACACTAATATAATATATAAGATGAAAATACTTTAAATAATGATAGTCATTTATTATCCTTTTAAACAGGGTTTTCAACACAAACTCAGTGCACACAAACTTCTTATAATGTTCAACATAAAATTTTCAGGAATGGGTAACCTTGTAATCCTTCAAAAAGATGAAAATACAAAACCTTAGGAGGAGAGTCATGAAATCATAATAACATTGATTCCCCTATATATCACAAAATATCACTTGGTTGTAACATTCCAAACATGTGAATACCCTTGTTGTTTATTTCCTTAAAACATGGTAACAACCTATATTACCAAAAATCCTTATGGAAAAAATGCATGCTTCATCATTCCAAAGAATATTGGATTTAATCCATAAATCCAAATTTTTTGTAAAGTTCATTAGTGGTAGCATGAAGCACCTATGAATAATTCCTTACTTATTACCAAGGTTATAAATTCGGTCTAATTTACTTATTCATAAGCCACATATCTTTATCCACACAACATTATCTTATCATAAATAACATATTAAGGGTTACCTTCCCTTATTCAAAATATAATCTTGTCATTAAATAACTTCACTAGTCTATAGGGAACTTTGAACATAAACTGGTAAATTCAGAGAAAAAACAAAGTAAAATAACACTTGTATATTTAATCATTTATAACTTTTGAATCCAAATACATAAATACTCAGATTACTTCATCCTTAATAATAAATATTTTATTTCACATTTCTACCATAGTCTCTTCATCATCCACAATGTATCCATTACTCGCACCACCTTACAGATTATGTTCATTAAATTTCCACTAATGACTTTGGGTTACATAATTACCCTTTTATCCATGCTTAAAACATTTATCCTTTTATGATGACTTATAGAGGCTAGAATTACAATCCATTTTGTAAACCAAACTCTTCATTTCCCCTTTTATTCACTTGCATTTTTATCTATCTTTTCCATAGTCAAAACACCTTATTGTTCCTCTAATTCATTCACTTAGGTGATTCTTTCCACATTCTAGACATAAAGGAAACCAAAACTTCTTTCCTCCATTGTCTCCATTACCCGAACTATCAGCGAAATCTTTATTTTTCTTCTGTGGTGAGTACGCGAGTTGGTTATGGTAAACATTATTAATCGCGTTCTGTGAAAGATGATTAGACATAATCACATCATCTTTCACTCCAATGATCATCCCAATTGACTGCTCATTATAAAATCTTCTATCACATTCTACATTAATCTCGTTCCTTATAATTACCACCATTAACTAAAAAAAGAAGAATAGTATGAGCATTACTTATTATAGGAGAAAACCACATAGTCATGAAAAGAATTACTTATAGGATTTCTAAATCATGGAACCTTCTATAATATATGACACCTTGGTTCTATCCTAGGTTGTTCATAACTTAATTATATATTATTTATTCATGATTTTTTGCGAAGAGTTTGTAAATTCCCAAAGTATATCCCTGAGAGTGTCAAAACATGTGTGCAACAAGGCCTGTTTTTGTGTACCAGATTATCCCGAGTCAAGCCCTAAACATCTTTCCAGAGTTGTTAACCCTAGGTACAACTATGAGAGTACCACATCCACTTGTTGTATCCAGATAGGAATGTGTATCTTGGAAACCACTCAATCTATCCCTTACCAAAATTCTAGGGAATTTTCCTAAATGTTAACTCATCCTTATACTTATCGTTAAAGACATACCTAAACATATACTTAGAAATATACCTAGGTATCTCACTAAGGTTTTATCATCATAGTTTCCAAAGGATAACTATGCATTTGAATTGATGCCAACTGAAGTGACTCACACTTTATAAACATCGACATTACATAACGTTTGCAGAATGCTTAAACGTTATATAAACAGAAGCCTAATGATTGTAGTCTGTATAGTGCCATTGGAAACATGGAAACATAAACACTGGTACATGTGTGAGATACATCATCTCCCACTAGGTTCTTCTTGTCTGAAACTCTTCTTAGACATATCCTACATAGTACATATCATTATAACCTGGGGGAAAGGAAACATAAAAGGGGTGAGCTCAAATTCTTAGTAAGGATAAACAAGGGAGGCATGTAAACAGAAACATGATCATAATGGTTTGAGAATGTGATCATGAAAATAGAAGATCATACCCTAGATATCAAAGATTATAATAGAGATCATGGCACAATGATTGACAGTTCATAATACATGAATCATAATGAAATAGAGAGCATAATCCATGAAGGAATAACATATGAATAAACTATGAAATTCTAGAAAACACATAAGCATATAATGATTTCCATAGTATCCAAGGAATCACTTACAAGACCATATTAGTGGAAAAAGTCCTTTAATGAACCTTGTAACTTTCATTATAGACCTGTAATATTGAACCGAGTGACCCTCATTCCAACTGTCCCGACCCGTCCCCCGGGGCCCGTGCTGTGACTACCCCAAGTCCGCCTTCCATAGTCCAGGGGATGGCGACTAGCACTGAAATGCGTAATCCCTAAAATAGAAAGGAAAATCCTTTATAACCTGTAAACACACTAAACCAAGCACACAAAAAGATACGAACACAGGTAAAATGAATAGTAAACAGAGTGAGTATAGTAAGTAAAAGGGGCCAGAAGACAAGCCCAATTGGAAAGTACATGAAACTGAAAGTACAAGTAAACTAGAACAAAAAGAAAGAAAAATGCTAGGTCATCCTCTGAGATTACTACATGAAGTGTAGGTAAAAATCTACACCTTAGCACTCCATGTCCACCTGTCTCCTCCGTGTACCGACTCATCATAAGGTCCTCCTCCGGGCACCATCTAGTCCTGGTACCATCAGTCTCTATCAACGCTGTCTGATGTCTGCACCAAACACAACAAGGTGCGGGCATATCCCGTGCAGGGGTGAGTATAACAATACTCAGTAGGGACCCTGAGACCCTCAAGGTATCATAAAATCCACAAAGGATAAACTTCAAATCATGAAGTCAACATTCAAAACTACTTAGGAATATTCCCAAACATATACCTAAGTTATCATGCATACCCATCTCAAGAATGAGGAAACACAAGGTCCAACCCAAAAACCCAAAGCTCAACTATTCAACAATGGAAGGAAAACCACAAAGGAAAGTACCACACAGGTACACCACATAGAAAAATACCACCAAGGTATTACAACATAAGAAAGTACTACACTGGTATGAAGTAAGCTCACGCCTAGTTTAAATTAAGTACAGTAGTAGAGATGATTAGATGTAACTACTGAATCCTCTTACTCTGTAAAGAAGCTGACCCACATAGGATCGCTAGTAGTTGACCAACACCGGATCACTTTGTGCTGACCCACATAGAATCGCTAGGAGTTGACCCACACAGGATCGCTTGGAGCTGACGCACACAGGATTGCCAGATGCTGACACACATAGGATCTTTAGGAGCTGACCCATACAGGATCGCTAGCAGCTGACCCACACAGGATTTCTAGGAGATGACTCACACAGGATCGCTACAAGATGACCCACATAGGATCACCAGGTTCTGAACCACACATGATTTCTTGGTACATCATCAGACCCTCGCAGGATCCTAGTACATCTCCAATACTTCGTCAGACCCACACACGATCCTAGTACATCATCACATCACATCCAGCTATAGGGTTCCCGCACTATGCTCGCTTGTATCCAGAAGGGTCTTCCCCACAAGACACTAGTTGATACTCCAACTGCCACGAAGTTCCATGAAAAAGTATCTTAAAGTTCCACCACCTCATAGGGGTCTCAATGCAATAGACGGCGCGTCAATCGGACACCCGGTCTGTGAGTTATTAGCCTTTTAGTCCCTGGGGCTCGGTTGGATTCGTGCTCGATCCAACCCGACCATACCACATCTTAATCCAAAACACAAGTTGGGTATACTCAAAATAACCATCTCGCTCCAAGGTTCCCAGCGCTGCTAATGGTTCGTCAAACGGATGTCTGATGCCAAAGTTATTGCCCAAGTAAAGCATTGGTTCATATCTAGTCCATATTTGGTCCATCCCGACCTAGCCTGGGTCGACCCGGTTCGGATGGACCCGACCCGTGGTGTGACCCAGCCCGCTGGGCGGTTCGGCAGGCCATGAGAGCCGCGAGAGGCCACGGAGGCCACGGGTACCGTGCGGAAGTAGAGGCCACGGGTCAGCTTGGCTGGGGTGGCTCAACCGGGAGGGTGTGCCGAGGGCGCGGGGTGGCTTGGACCAGCCCAGGTCGGCCTGGCCGGGAGGGCGGAGGGTGTGGGGTGGCTTGGCCGGGGGGTTCCGCAAGGGCACGGGGCGGCTTGGCCAGGAGGGAGGAGGCCACAGGATGGATCAAACGGGGAGGTTATCTGGAAGGGAAGAGGCCATGGGAGGGCTCATCCTAGGGGTTCTGTGAGGGTGTGGGCAGTGCTGCGGGGCCGTAGATGGCGGATCCGCGGTGCGGCATGGTGGGTCCACGGACGAAAGCAGCGGTTCAGGTGGCAAGGCCATGGGAGGTGGCTCAGGCAGCGAGGCCGCGGGCGGTGATGAGGCAGGGACATGCGGAGGTTGCGAACGGCGGATCCGCGGGGCAGCGGGGCGTCGTGCGTTCACCGGAGGCTGGTTTAGCTGGCCTCTCCCTTCGTTCATCATCGTGGTGTAAGCCACCTTCTTACATCGCGTAATTCACAATAAGGAAGAACGATGGAGGGGTCGGGCCATGTTTGCTTGGCCCTCCCCCTCTGCGTTTGAGTGGTAGAAAGTGGTTCAACATTTTTGAATCAAGAACAACATGGAAGATATTTAAGAACATCAATTCCCACAACCCTCTTCAATCACTATTCCCAACCCCGCAAAAGAAAAATTAGAAGGGAAAAACATAGGAACTAAACCCCTTCCCTGGATTGTTCGTTGATGCTGGTGCAAGAAGGAAGTCAAAGAAGGCGAAGAGAGTGCCAATGATCTTCGCTTACGAAGCCACGCTTCGATGTCGGGCTCACTCTTCATCCTCCTCCTTTATTTCTGAAGAACGTTCTTCGATGACATTCTTCATTGAAGAAGTGTAATCCTCCAAATATTTCTCTTCTATCCAAAAGCCACCAAATTAAAAAGTATCCAACTTATGATATGTTTTTCCAACTTTAATTGTTTGTAAAATTTCAAATTGGAATAATTAATTACATATTGGTTGGCATAATTATTTAAGGGGGGTGGTATAATTAAAGAAGTGTAAGTTCAAGAGACTTCCCCTCATTTAAGTGGGAGGTTCAAAGGGGTTTAATCTCATATGGACCCCACCACCATACCCTCTCATGGGATGTTTTAGGTTTGGTGGTCCCCACCTCCATAACCCCAAGGGGAGGTTTAAGTTCAGGTGGTCCCCACCCCTCAACATCCACATGGGAGATCCTAAAGAAAATAAAATAAAATATTACACAACTTTTATTTTATTTTATTCTGTCATGAAAAACCCAAAAATTATCTTTCACTCTCGGCCAACTGCTATCGAGGTGAAAGTCTCCTTGAGAAAATACCAACGCTTCGAAATCACATGCCATTAATTTTCACGGACTCGTAAAAATCAATTTTAATTAAAAAAATATTACATGGAATTTCCAGGTCGTTACATTATCCCCACTTCAGGGATTTGCATCCCCGTAAGCCACAACATAAACAAAGAAAATAAGTGGGGGTATTTAGCATGAATCTGAGCCTCCCGCTCCCATGTCATCGGGTAGAGGTTCCCGTGCTGCCCGTGAACGCGCACCAGAGGTATTGACTGACCACAAAGGACCCACTTATATCGATCCTCAATCTCCACTGGAACCTCCATAAAATTCTCCCCATCATCGATGTACATCTCGCCGTGGTCAATGACGTGGGAGGGGCCGTGCACGTATCCCCTCTGTTGGGATACGTGGAAGACGTCGTGCTACCGATGAAATTGAGGTGTAAGAGATAAGCGGTATTCCACCTTGACAACACTGCTAAGGACCTGAAAAGATCCAATGAATCTCGAAGATAACTTTCCGCCTAGACCAAATCTCCACAGAACTCGTCTGGGTGAGACTCGTAGAAAAACGTGGCCACCATCCTCCAACTCCAGAGGTCTCTATCTCTTGTTGGCATAAGACTTATACCTGCTCTATGTAGTCTTTATCTGCTCCTGGATGATCTGCACCTTCTCTGTGGTTGCTCGTACCATCTCTGGTCCCACGAGTGCTGGATCCCCTGGGTTAGTCTAGCATAAAGGTGATCTGCAAGGTCACCCATACAAGGCCTCGAAAGGTTCCATCCCAATGGTGGAGTGATAAATGTTGTTATATGAAAACTCCACCAAAGGTAAGTGATCATCCCAGCTACAACCAAAATCGAGGACACAAGCACGTAGCATGTCCTCGAGGGTCTGAATGGTCCACTCAGTCTGACCATCGATCATAGGATGGAAGGCGGTGCTCAAATGAAGTTGCATCCAGAAAGCCTCCTGAAACCCCTTCCATAGCTGAGAAGTAAAACATGCATCACGATCAGAGAAAATTGTCAAGGGTACTCCATGTAACCGAACAATCTCCTCCACATAGAGGAATCCCAAGCTCTCTATTGACCCATGCTCTCTGATCAGTAGGAAGTGGGTTGACTTGGTGAGTCGATCGACGATCACCCAGATAGAATCATGTCCCCTGGATGTACATGGAAGTCTTGTCATGAAGTCCATGGATATCCCATCCCACTTCCACTCGGGGACCTCTAAAGGCTGAACCAAGCCTGTTGGTACTTGATGCTCTGCCTTGACTAGCTAACAAGTGAAGCATAGAGAGACAAAATCTGCTACTAATTTCTTAATTCCTTATCACTAGTGATATCTTCGGAGATCTTGGTACATCTTCGCCACTCCTAGACGTCCCGTTAGAGGGGATGTCTAAAACTCCCTCATCACTTCCACCCGAAGCGACACTGGTACCATGGTACGTCCTCTAAAGAAGATGATGTGATCCCCACCTTTAGAAAATACATCAGGTGCCTGTCCTATGGATATATGATCACCTCATGCCTCGCAGTCAGCATCCCCATGCTACACCTCCTTGACTCACTGAAGAAGTGGGGGGTGACTATAAGAGACTGAAGAAAAGCTGCTCCATCTTTATCCACAAAGGATATCTACAAAGCATCCAGTTCCTCCGTTGCCTCGTATAACAGCTATATACCAGACCTCCTGCTGAGTGCGTCTGATACAACATTCCACTTCCTAGTATTATAGACTATGTTGAATTCATAGTCCCAGAGGAACTCAAGCTTACATCGCTGTCTCAGGTTCAGGTGCTTTTGAGAGAAGATATACCCGATACTCTTGTGATCCGAGTAGACTGTAAAATTTTTTCCCATCAGATAGTGCCACCACATCTTCAAGGTGAATACCACTTTTTCTAACTCCAGGTCAAAGGTAGTGTAGTTCTACTCATGTTGTCTCAGCTGTCGAGAACCATATGCGATCACTAATTTCTCTTGCATCAGGACACATCTGAGACTGGTCCCAGATGCTTTGTAGTAGACTACGTACCCTACACCCTCATCTGGTAGCCTTGATATGTGTGAAAGATTCATCCTCTGCCTCAGCTCTTGAAAACTCTGTTGGAATCTCTCCAACCACACAAAGGGTTTCCCCTACTTCGTCAATTCTTATAAAGGTGCTGCAACTATGGAGAAATCTGGCACAAATATCCGGTAGTATCCAGCCAAACCCAGAGAACTCCGTACCTCTGTTACACTCCTAGGTGGATCCCAAGAAAGTACTACCTCAATCATCACTAGATCTAATGAAACTCTAGCCTCCAATATGACATTTCCCAAAAATTGAACTTCTCGGATCCAAAACTAGCACTTCAAGAGATTACTATAAATCTAGTTCTCTCGAAGTATGTCTAGTACTATCTACAAATGATAGGCATGGTCCTCCTCGGTAGCTGAGTAGATAAGAATGTCATCGATGAATACTACTAGAAATAATTCAAGGTATGGCTAAAAGATCCTATTCATGAGTCCCATGAACACTACTGGACCATTGGTTATGCCGAATTGCATAACCAAGAACTCATAGTGGTCGTACCGACATCTGCAAGTCGTCTTGTGCATATCCTCATCTCGTACTCTGAGTAGGTGATAGCCTGATCTGAGGTCTATCTTTAAGAACCACCATGCTCCCTTCAGCTGATCAAAGAGTTCGTCAATACTTGGATGTGGGTTCTTGTTTTCACGGTCATCTGGTTCAGGTGCCGATAGTCAACACAAAGCCTCAAGCTCCTATCTACCTTCTTAGTGAACAAAATTGGGGCTTTCTAAGGAGATACACTAGGCCGAATGAATCCCATCACCTACAAGTCCTCTAGCTATACCCGTAGCTCACGAAGCTCCACAAGAGCCATTCTATACGCCCGTGTAGATATTGGTTCCATCAAGGGGTATAATTCAATGTAAAATTCCACCTCTCTGTGAGGAGGTAGACCCAGAACATAATTAGGAAAAACATACGCGTAATGGTCCACCAATATAGGATAACTCAGACTATCCACACCAACCAATCTGAGGGTAAGGCTAGCCAAATGATGTGTAATCGGCTACACCCTCCTCTGAGTAATTCCATCCTGCGCTACAAAGGCTCCCTTATCACCGGTGAAAGTAAACTTGGTCCCATCAGTGAAGACACACTGCAATTTGCGCCTAATACAGTCAATCTGAGCATGGAATGTAGATAACTAGTCCATACCCAAGATGACGTCGTTAGGCCTCAACAATGTTACTACGAGATCCCAACCGAAGATCTTGCCTTCTAGTGTAATCTCACACTACCGACACTAGTGCATAATCGTCGAATCCACTCTCGTAAGAGTCTCTGGCCTTAAGGATCGAGACAACAACTCCATCAGAATCTCTGAACTCTGAATGAGGGAAGTGGAAATAAAATAATGACTCGAACCTATGTCTATAAGTACCGCTACTAAGGTGGAGTAGACAAAAATCATACATCATATCATCTATGGAGTGCTGAGATCGTAGGCCTCAGCTCCCTGAAGCTAAGCTCGCCCCTGTCCACCTACTCCCTATAGTCTTGGTGGACCTCCTGGTGGTAGTGGTAGTTTCATATCGAATCTTCGCCCGCCGCCAGCTGCCTGGAAAACTCCTCTACAACATCCACATAATCCATGCGGACCTCCTTGGTCGAACCTCTATCTCTACCTGGGCGGTCCTTCTTCCATATTCTGACCATCTGTATGGCGGGTCGGACATTCACTAGCCATGTGACCCTTCCCGCAGCATGCATAACATTGTCCGCTGCTAGCATGACTGGCTCTGTCTCATGTGCCCCACACAACCGACCCAGAATCATGCGGTCGTATAATAGTAGGTCTGGTCCTCTTGGACCTCTGTGACATCTGTCTACTTCCAGCTGCTGAAGACTCTGCTACGTAACTACTAGTGGTGGGTCTCACTGCTAGAGACTGCTCAGCAAGAAAAATTGACACTAAGAGGTCTCTCTCTAACACCCCCGCCCGTGTCAAGATGTGAGTGAGATCATCGAAGCATTGATCTCCCACATGAGTCCCTGATCGAAGGTTTGGGCCCTAAAGAATGGGTCCCGCACCATATCTATGGAGTAGCGTGAGAGGTCAATGAAACTCACTGTGCACTGAGTCACAATCATGCTTCCTTGCTGTAGATGAAGTAGCTCCTGTATGTGCACTGTGTGAAGTGTCGCTGGAATAAACTCTGCCCGAAAAAATGTATCAAAATCTTCCCAGAGAAGCGTCACCTTGTCATGAACCTCGAGCTTCAAGCTCCGCCATCTACCTATTGCTTCCTATAGAATACCGTCAGCAAGGATCACCATGAGATTGGCTGGTGTCCCTACCAGTCGGAAGACTCACTACAACCTCCAACCAATCCTCAACTGCTTGCAAGTCCGTCTATCCCATGAACCTGGGTGGTCACTGGCGTTGGAACTCATGCAACGTGCTCAAGTGGCGTTCACCCTCTGCTTCTGGGGATGGTGGTATTAGTGACCCAACGAGTAATGGTACCACTAGTTCCTATATTGGAAGAGGACCCTACACTAAGGCCTTATCACTCGGTAGGATATCAATGCGTGCTACTCTCAAGACCCTAGCTGGCTATCTGCGTGGAGGCATCCAAAAAAGAAACAGGTGTGCCACAGTCAATAAGTTATACCTGGTGAGCTGACTGAAAGAGTTCACAAAGAAGACTCCAGAAAACACACATGCAATCAGTGTTTTCATGCACTGAGGAGAAAATCAGATGTTAGGGTCCTAGTGTATGGATACGTTAACCGCCACACCAACACTGGATTCCCTAAACTGATAACCACACTCACTACACTCAACACTATTTTGGTTAAAAATATTATAGTCCGATGTTCTATGGTAGAACCGACTCCTATGATACCAATTTGTCACAACACGTCCCCCGGGGCCCGTTCCGTGACTACACCAAGCCCGCCTTCCATAGGCCAGGGGTTGGCGACTAGCACCAAAAGGCGTAATCCCTAAAACTGGGAAGGCATTTCCTTTATAACCTGTAAACACATGCAACCAAGCACACAACAAGATACAAACACAAGTCAACTGAATAGTAAATAGAGTGAGTACAGTAAGTAAAAGGGGCCAGAATACAAGCCCAACTAGAAAGTACAAGAAACTGAAAGTACAAGTAAACTGGTGAAAAAAGGAACACAACTATTGGGTCGTCCTCTGAGGTTCCTACATGAAGGGTAGGTACATATCGCCTCCTCAGTACTCCACACCCGCCTGTCTCCTCAGTTGAGACCCCACGTCGCTCAAGGCATGACAAAATAGACAAAGGATAAAACTCAAAGAATGAAGTCAACTTTCAACCCTACTTAGGTATATTCTCATACATATACTAAAGTTATCAAGTATACCTATCTCAATCATGAGGATACACGGGGTCCAACTCAAAATCCCAAAGCTCAACTATTCTACAAAGGAAGAAAAACCACAAAGGCAAGTACCACACATGTATTCCACATAGAAGAATACGACTAAGGTATTACCACAAAGGAAAGTACCACATAGGTTCAAACTATTCTCATACCAAGTATAACATAAGTACATTAGTAGAGATTATTAGATGTAACTACTAAATCATCATACTCTATAAAGAAGTTGACCCATACAGGATCTCTAGGAGAGGACCCACACAGGATCGCTAGGTTCTGACCCACATAGGATTGCTAGGAGCTGACCCACACATGATTTCTATGAGATAACCCACACATGAACACTAGGTACTGACCCACACATGATCACTAGGAGCTGACCCACACAAGATTGCTAGGATCTGACCCACACAGGATCTCTAGGTTCTGACCCACATAGGATCACTAGGAGTTGACCCACAGAGGATCGCTAGGAGCTGACCCACACAGGATCCCTAGGAGTTGACCCACACAGGATCACAAAGAGCTGACCCACACATGATCGCTTGGAGCTGACCCACACATGATTGCTAGGTGCTGACCCATAGAGGATCACACAGTACATCGTCAGACCCACACAATATCTTTGTACATCTCTAGTACGTCGTCAGACCCACATAGGATCATAGTAAATCTTCACGTCACAGCCAGATACATGGTTCCTGTACTATTCTCACTTATCTCCGAGAGGGTCCACTCCACAATCCACTGGTCGATACTCCAACTGCCATGAAGTCCAATTGCGAAGTATCTCAAAGGCCTACCATATCATTGGGGTCTGAATGCAACAGACAACACGTCAATCAGACGCTCGGTCTGTGAGTTATTATCCTTTTAGTCTTGGGGGCCCGGTTGAATTTGTGCTCGATCAAACCCGACTGTACCCCATCATAATCCAAAACATCAGTGGGGTATACTCAAAGGAACCCTCTGTCTCCAAGGTTCCCAACACCACTGACGGTTCATCAAACGAATGACCGGTGCCAAAGTTATGACCGAAGTAAAGTATAGGTTCGTATCTGGTCTGGGTCCGATCCGACCCGGTCGGACTGACCTGAACTGGCCTAGGCCGACCCGGTTCAGGTCGACCTGACCCATGGTGCAGCCCGAACTTCTATGCGGTTCGGCAGGACGTGAGGGCTGCGAGGGGCTGCGGAGGTCGCGTGTGCCGCGGGGCGGCGGAGGCCAGGTGTCAGCTTCGTCGGGGCGGCTCGGCCGGGAGGGTGTCACGAGGGCACGGGGCAGTTCGGCCCGTCCCAGGGCGGATCAACTGGGAGGGAAGAGGCCATGGAGAGGCACAGCTGGGGGTGCTGCGAGGGCGTGGGGTGGCTCGGCCCGGCCCAGGGCAGCTGGGCTAGGTGGGAAGAGGTCGTGGGACGGCTCGGCCGGGGCGGCTCGGTCGGGGGAGCGGAGGCCGTGAGACGACTCAGTTGGGGGGTGCTGCAAGGGAATGGGTGGTGCGGCGGGGCCATGGATGGCATAGACGTGGGGAGGCACAGTGGGGCCATGGACGGTGAAGCTGCGGGGTGGTGTGGTGGGGCCGTGGATGGCTGCAACGACTCGGGCGGCGAGGCTTGGGGCGGCGGCCCGGCCGCGGAAGGCGGTGGTGGCGAAGCCATGGGCGGTGGGACGTCGTGCCTTCACTGGCGGCTGGTTTATCCGGGCTCTTTCTTTGTTCGTCGTGGTGGTGTAAGACACCTTCTTCTATCGCAATGAACACAATAGGGAAGAACGACGGAGGGGTTAGGCCATGTTTGTTTGGCCCACCCCCTCCACGTTAGAGTGGTAGCAAGTGGTTCACCATTTTTGAATCAAGAACATGTATGGAAGATATTTAAGAACATCAATCCCCACAACCTTCGTTAATCACTATTTTCAACCCTGCAAAAGAAAAATTAGAAGGGAAGAACATGGGAACTAAACCCCTACCTTGTATTGTTCGTTGACGTTGGTGCGAGAAGGAAGTCAAAGAAGGCGAAGAGAGTACCAATGATCGTTGCTTCCGAAACCACGCTTTGATGTCGAGCTCACTCATCATCCTCTTCCTTGATTTTCAAAGAACATTCTTCGATGGAGTTCTTCATTGGAGTAGTGTAATCCTCCTAATATTTCTCTTCTCCCCAAAATCCACCAAATTGAAAAGAAGCCAACTTATGATATGTTTCCCTAATTTTAATTTTTATAAAAATTTCAAATTGGATTAATTAATTACACTGTGGTTGGAATAATTAATTAAGGGGGGGTGGCATAATTAAACAAGGGGAAGTTCAAGAGACTTTCCCACATTTAAGTGGGAGGTTCAAAGGGGTTTAATATCGAGTGTTCCCCACCAACACAACCTCTCATGGGAGGTTTTAGGTTCGATGGTCCCCACCTCCATAACCTCAAGGGGATGTTTAATTTTAGGTGGTCCCCACCTCTCAACATCCACATGGGAGATCCTAAATAAAATAAAATAAAATGTTACACAACTTTTATTTTATTTTATTCCTTCAAGAAAAACCCAAAAATTATCCTTCACTGTCGACCAACTGCCGTCGAGGTTGATGTCTCCTTAAGTGAATACTGGTGCAGTGAGTTCAACAGTTCTCTCATATTTCAATTACGAGCACCAGTTAAAAAGTTATAAAAACCCGCTCGTACGTTTACTGAACGTACCCGAAGAAAAGTTCCCATTTAATAAAAAACAATTCCCATTTAATTAAAGAAAATTACATGGAATTTCCAGGTCTTTAAACGAACCTTGTATTACTAAACAGAGTAACCCTCATTACAGCCCTATATTACTAAACAGAGTAACCCTCATTCCTGCCCTGTATTACTAAATTGTGTGACACTCATTCCAACCCTATATTACTGAACTGAGTAACCCCCATTCCAACCCTATATAACTTAACTGGGTGAACCTAATTCCATCCCTGTATTACTGAACTAGGTAACCCTCATTCTAGCTCTGTATTACTAAACCGAGTAACCCTCATTATATCCCTATTTTATCTCATGAGATATAAATATTTATCCAATGCATTGGAGGGATATATAGGTCCCACCTGTCACATAATGAAATCATACATATATGTTCCACAAGATCAGAAATTAACATTTCATAACCCATGAAATGAAATGGGTATCATAAACACATAAACATATCATAACATTTGGAAAGAGACAAGTTTCAAAATCATTTCATCATAAAAATATCCAATGAAAACAAGGTGTTTTCAAAAGAATAAACCTATGAATGAGAAAAGAGTTTCACTATTATATTACCCATGAAGGATAAATTGGTTTCATAAAGACCATGACATTAAGAATAACTGATTCATATAAAGGATATGAATAGAACCATTAGATAATTTCCTAAAAATGCATGATTAACATCAATATATGTTATCATAGATGAAAAATAATTTTGAAATATCCTCTAAAATATTTCATTGGGGGAAAATATCCTTTTTGTATAAAAAAAGGCTTTTTAATACATATAACCATTTGAAAATAATTTTCTTATAAAATACCTAGAAAAAATTTGAAATAATTTTGAAAACCATTTTCCTTTAAAAATAAAAAAATATTCAAAACATTTTAAAATATGTTTTCTTTGAAAACACTTTCAAGAAAATATAAATAATTCTTGAAAATGTTTTGAAAACCATTTATATCAAAATAATTTGAAATCTTATAAATATTTCATAAAAACTTTTTGAAAACATTTTTTCTTGGAAACTTATAAAAGAAGTCTGAAAATGTTTTATAAACCATTTCTTTGAAAATACTTTGAAAAATTATAAATAGAGCTTGAAAATGTTTTGAAATTTTTAAATTGAAAAATAATTTTATAAAACATTTAATTAAAGTTCACTCTTTTAAAAATTAAATGGTAGCTTCAATGTAATTATGGTGGGTAAATCCATATATGTCTAATGAGGTTAAAAGAACATTACCTTTGAATGGTAAAAAAAGGGTTATAAAAGTTTCTTATTCAGAAAGAGACTATAAGATTACCATGAATAGATTGTTAAAATAAAAAAGGGTAAAAATATCTTTTAAATCTTATAGTTTAATTGTATAATATTTTGGTAAACCCTTTTTATAAAAACATGATTTCCGATAGAAGAAAGGGTAAATTCGGGCTTTCCTAAAAACACTTTGTTAACTATATTATGTACCAAAGAGTAGAATATGGTACCAATATATGAGTATATCATTAAATAACATAGGATAGGGAAAATCATGAACATTCTTGAGAGATGTATTATAAGATTTCATCAGTGGAAGAATAAAGATAAAAAATATTGGAAAGCGATAAGATTGTCTCAATAAACTATTATAACTCTGTAACTTGAGATGAAAATATCTATATAAGGAAAGAAAATTTCATAAATCTTAATATATCATTAAAATAATGAGATTCATGATATATAATGTATAATGGAAGTATATACACCTCAAAGAAGAGATTAGGGGCATAAAAAAAATTTGAATCTCAAAGAAGGCAAATTGATACAAAACTATTTTACCGTTATGGTATCTTTTGAAATCTAAACCCCATGAATGAAGGATAAACAAACAAGAATGTGAATACAATAAAATTTAACTAAAATATACATATAATACAATAATGGGCTGTACATACACTACACAAAAGGAAAGAGTGGTGAACATAGATTTTATCTCAAAAAAATTAGAAGTGAGATGAGATCCCCATACCTTGTGTATTGGCTCTCTTCATACTCGTACAATCTTACTGTATAATAATTATAAGTTTTTTATACATATTTTACAGAATAATATTATTATATATATTACCATATAATGTTTTATTATATCACTTATATTACCTTCTTGTTAATGATATTATTTTAAGGTTTTACTTCGGGTAAAATTCACTTTGTTCATCGCACGTGTCTTAATTTGTCTCATCTTTGGTACTTATACTTATATCTAGAGTCCCGAATTTAAAACATGATATAAATATCTGTTATATAAATCATATGTGTATTATAATAATATATAAATTATAGTAGTATGAAATGAAATACACTGTTCATGGAGAGGGTAAGCCGTACGTATGCATGAATGTTGTTTCCGTCAATATTGTCGTATTGAAAGAATGTATGTAAATGAAATATATATATGTATGTATATATAAATATAATTAATCTTGTAGAATTTATATATCTTATAATTTCATTAAAATCATCTTTAGTACATTCGTTGTGGCGTGTGAACGAATCACCTTGCTTTGATAGGGCAATAGTCTTCACCTCCTCAAATGAGATTATCGTATTAAAATAAAATGGAAAATAAAGATTTGTATATTTTAAAAGGAATAAAAAATATTACTCACATAATAAATATAATATATGAAATATATAAATATATTTTACATCATAATGTCTAGAATTATTTGTGGTAAAGGATAAGTGAACAATCATTGTTTCGTGATGTAGTAGTTCATTGTACACAGAAACAGTATGTTCAACAACCATTAGATAGAGGTGTGTGCAAGTGTAGGTACAACCCTTTGAGTGAAAAAATACTAGAATATAAATGAAATATGTGTTTTAACACCAGAATTTAATAAATAATTGGATGGGGTTGAGAAAAAAAATAAATTAAAGGAGCTTGAGAGAAGATGTAACCTCTAAATCGGGTAACTCGTTTTGGTTTGTTCCAAAATAATTCCTTGAAAATATTTCAACCCAATGGGAGGCTTCAAGTTCAAAGGTTGGATTGTTGGAAGGCTAATTTTGAATATCATGGATGAACATAAATTTTTTGAGAGGTGTAAGAAATTGGTATAGGTGGTGGCCTTTTATACTAAATGAAAAGGCCTCACTTGGAATTTTTAGAAATAAGTTATGTGTTCACGTGTTATTACCTAATAAAAGTCATAAAAAACATTATAATGGAAGATCTTGGTCTTACTATGTACATAAAATGGGTTTTGGAAAAGTGTACTGATCATTTAGGTCCTTAATTTTAAGGTTTAGTCTTTAATTATACTTAATTTGGCCTTAATCAATGTGATTAATTTTAATCGCTTTTACTAATCATTTTAGTCAAAAATTAACCTGGTCTAATTAGACTCTAAATATTGGACTGAATAAAATGCGGTATGTCAGCTTTTTTAAATTCACTTCACAGAAGTGTAAAAATATATATTAGTGCTAATCTCGCAGATGGGATGAAATAACGTGGGTTTAATGTAGGAAGAAGTTCATAAGTTTGTTAATATTTTATATTCAATTTCAAAATTAAATTGATTGTAAGGATTTAAATTGTATTAATAGATGTAATATTTATCTAATTCTTCCTTAAAACATATTCATATTATCATTATCATTAATATTTAATTAGATAAAAAGATACTTTTAAACTAAAAATAATTATTTTTAATTATTTATAAAAAAATGTGGTTTCTCAGAAAAATCCAAACAATTCTCCCTAAGATATTTTTGAAGTTTTGAATTCAAAAAATGAATTTTATTTTATAAAATTATATTTATCAATGTGTCTAAAATTAATTTTATTATTAAAAGTGGTCCATTAAAAAATGACATTTTTCACACAAAAAGGAATTTACAAAAAATATTATTTGTCATTATAAAAATGTTTTATTTATATAAAAAAATTATAAAAAACATTTGAAAATTAGTTATTACTATTCACATACAATGTTTAATGTCTAGGTTATAATTATCTTATTTAAATAATTAAAACAACAAAAAAGTTGTTTCTTTAAAACTCAGTATTGCGTGTATTGTTTTCCAAATCAGTGTTGCATGTATCGTATGAAAACTCAGTGTTATGTGTAATGTATGGAAAGTTGAATCAGTTTGAAAGGAATATTTAATTTAGTGGAAAAATATTTTTAGTGTTGCATGAAGTGAAAAAAATATAAAAATATTAATCTAATTCAAAAAAAATCCCCATAATCTCGTGGTGTTATAGTTAGATTGGGTACATGACATCTTCCACACATTGCATCTAAGGTGGTACCGACATGAACCATCACATGTTATCGACTGGGGTGAGATAGATATCGAGAATAGAGTGAACTTTTCAGATTATCCATTATAGATCAAGGATCAACAAGAGATGATCCTCATGGGTGATCAATTACTTTAGTATTCATGAGGAGGGAATACGACAATCTCTAAGAGGGAACATGGGAGCGGGAGACCCATATTCATGTTCTGTACCCACATATTTTTGAGTATCCCTTTTTTGTATTTTCGGGGGCATAAATCTTCAATGTGGAGAGAATGTAATGTCCCATACTTTCCATGTATTATTTTTATATATTATATGGATTATTTTTAAGGTCATGTGCTAAGACAACATGCAATTATGAGGCCTAGTGTTCCCAAAACAAATGTTTGAAATATATTAAATATATTAAATATCACATGCACACTGTTTTCATGTTAATGTGGAATAACTTCTAAATAGGTTACCAAATAATAATTTTGAGGACACCATTGAATTCAGAATGTGTGGTTTACCCTAGGCATGACTTAACATTAGTCGTTTTGGGTTATTTGTAGAAAATTCATCATTGGAACAAAAATTAATAAATTATTTTAAATAAATTTTTATATATCTATTTGTGTTTAAAAAACTTTTACTCCATATTTAAATATATGGTTATGTTATAATTATAGGGTTTTCTAATTAACCCTAGAGAACATGGAGAGACTGTCCGAAAATTCTCTCAGGTGAACAATGATGAGATTGTTGATCAATGATAAACACACCTCAGTTTCAAAGGATCTCACTAATGAACACGAAATGAATTTTTTATTGATCAGTGATTGATCCAAACTAAAGAAGGGTGTGTGTTCTTATTTTATTCTTCCTCATTATTTATTTCTATGATGAATGGGAATCAATCAACAACTAGATTGATATGTGCATTTATCATCATACATGATGTGTTTTTTAGAGGGGTTTGATGGTAGAATATCATTATGGCTTGATTATTTAAATAATAATTATAATGAAGATGGATTGAGATTGACATGAACATCTAAAAGGTTCATTACTTCAATCTAGTATTGTTATTTTCTCCTGTCATTCATCATTCATCGTGAACGTTCTTCATTTGGCCCACAACTCAAAAAATCACGGTCAATAGATCATTGTGCACGTGCTTCTTAGTGTAACAATCCAAAATTATAGATCTGGGATCAGAACAACATGAAGGAGGTCATAAGATGAAAACCAAGCGATTCAGATGATAGATGATACTTGATTTTTTGTTATTTATCATAGATTGAATAAGAGTGATTTGATCCATTTTCTGAGTAGATTTTATGCTTGAACGTGTTGTTTATTAATGGTGAGACTCAGAGGAATAATTCCCTTGAGTTTTCTTATAAGGATTTTTTAGATTAGAGGAAAAAAAATCAGATAAAGTGTGTGGAGGAAGAACCATCAGTTTTGGAAAATAGGGAACCGTACGACGTGTAATATGGGATAACACAGTGTGTTGGCCCCATGACAGGTAGCTAGGGTTTTTAGAGAAAGTAAAGAATCACACGACATGTGACCCCTATCACATATCATTTGGTCCCTCCCATGTGAACTGAAAATGTACATTGGGAGTTACATGGATATGGGGTGGACTACATAGTTATCCTACACACTATGTACTCCTCACATGGGTACGACCTGGACCAGGTACATGGGATAAGCTGTGTGCAGTTACATGGGAAAATGTTGACGTGCGGGAGTCGTGTATTGGAAAATGGGTAGACAACACAGGAATACTACACATCATGTAGTACTACACATGCATGACTTTATGACACATACCGTTTACATGGGAAGGACATGTGGTTAGTGGACATAGCGTGGGACCCCTACTACACACAGTGTAGTCTTTTATACATGGCATGGACTATTTTCCACTATATATTGGACAAGTTTAATTTGGTTTATTTTCCCTAATCCTTTCTCTAAAGGTTCTTATAAAAACGTTTCCTACACTAAGGAATATGATCCCTTCAGAAATACTTCTTGGATAGAGTCATTGGAATCCTTCTAAGAGGCCCAAAGTGAGATCCTCTATTATTCTTCATGACCTTTGTGGATTTCTTGGTATCATTGCGGCGAAAACTAAGTGGGATTCAGTACTATAATTCAAGGATTAATCCATATTGAGTTGTTTTAATCCCTCCATGACCCTGGTACTGATCCTCATATGTGTATTGTACTCTCTTTATACTATTAGAATGTTCGTTCTCCCGGAAAGACTCGATGACCAGTACCCCTTCGACAGATGTCATCAGTACAATCAGACTCAAGAGTGTTTTCTCTTAGATGAGTGCTTCATGGATATTTGAGATGGAATCCCAAGATAGTATAATATGGTTTTTTCATACCACTAGACCGTGTATCTTTTTTGACAATATCTATATATTATAATTATGAGTTATAGAGATATAACTTTGTAGAGAAGATTGTATTTATTTTGTGGTATGCTTTGTAGTTTTTGGGTATCCTATTGAGTATTTTTTACTCACAACTACATGGGATTTTCTCACATGTGTCATTCTTGTGAAGAGGATCAATGCTTTGATAGAGTTATACGCGGACCAAGACCATATGATGCTTAGTGAGACCAAACCAGCCAAGGTGTGTTCCTATGGTTTTCTGACAACAGTCAGAGTACATACCATTAGGATGGACTTCTGTTTTCAGACTCTTTGAATTGGGATTTTATTTATCCCAGTTTACTTTATTTTACTTCCTATCATACTATGGTTATAGGATTAGATGTATGAATTTATGGTTGTTCAGTTTTTTTTTAACATTTCAGCATTGTATGGTCTTGGAGATGTGTGCATGTGTACATGTACTTTGAATAAGGCCTCCCATGTTAGTGATATGATTTCTTAGTTATAGTCTCCAACCCCTATCCAATTAATGGTGGTATTGGGGTGTGACGACATGGGGACCACTAGGACGATTCATGATAGGGTCATCCCATATTGGCCCTCCTAAACTATAACATGCAGCTCAGCGAACAAGGTCATCATATTCAATTAATAACTAGACTCCTGAACTACTCGAGTTTGAGTTTTCCTTATCAAAGTATTAACAAATTTTTTTCCTTCTCGGGTATATATTCTAGCTCAAAATAAAATTACTGCATAAACTCAAACCATATCCAGTCCTGGATATGAAAATATTACTATGAAAAGATAAACGTTAAACACTTGTTATCAGTATACACAATAAACTTTTCTCCCTACATATAATTCCACCAGTACTTCAAGTCCTAAACCACAATAGATAAGTCAAGGCCATGTGTTGAATTATTCTATTCATTTGGCGTCAACTATCATGAAATATGTGACATAACTTGACCCCCAACATCAACACTACTCCGATTCCTATCCTAGATGCATCAAAAAACATTGTATACTCCTCACCTGGCCTGAGTAGGATTAAAATTAGAGCAGTAGTTAAATGATTCCTCAACTTCGAGAAAGCATTCTCACATAATCTAGACCATTGAAAATGTATTCCCTTTTTCGTCATCCATAAAATTAGTTCTTCCATGATAAAAAAGTCATGGATGAACCTCTGATAAAATCCTAATGATCCCAAAAATCCTCAGATAAAAACAATTCTTCGGATTCTCACAAAAAACCACTACCTATACTTTCTTTAGATCCACTAAAACACATTTCTATGAGATGATGTGACATAAGAAATTTACCTAATCAATATATAGTTGAATCATAGATAAATGGTAATACAACCGATGATATCTCATTATACTTAGGATTATGTCAAGATGTTGGGCATGATCATCACATATATTGGAGTACACCAAGATTTCATCCAAAACCCAACTACAAACTGATCCATGTACAAATGGAAGATTCGATTCTTCCAGGATATAAACATAGTAGGATAATTCTTCAAACTGAACATCATCATGAAGATCTCATATAGGCCATACCTACTTCTGAAAGTAGTCCTTGTTATATCAAAAAGATTAAATATAAAATGATAATACCATGATAACAAATCATTCTTTGATAAGACACAAGGTCCCCTCAAATAGTCAAAGAGATAGTCGATACATGGAAGATGACAACAATTATTCACTGTCACTTAGTTAAACATATGTTATTCAACACATAATCACAAAGTCCCATAAGTAATATTTATAAAAAACATGAGAACCCCAAAAAGACATACTTGAATGGATAAACCCATTATCCATTAACTCTTGTAGTTGAGACTTAAGCTCTTAAATATCTGTTTCTTCCATTTTATATAGTGGAATAGAAATTGGATCAACTCTAGGCATAAGTTTAATAATAAAATCCACATCTCTATCATGTGGAAGCCTTGATAAGTCCTCAAGAAACAAATTCTCAAACCAATCCACAATGAGTGGAATGTTTTTCTACCTAACATTCACACCATCTAACAATAGACTTGAATCCTGGGTGGTGAGATCCCCCTATTGCTAGTAATCTATCACATCACAACCTTCTAGGATATCCCAGTCTCCATGATGTATATAACTGTTACCCTTAGGAGATATAAAGTTCACCCTCCTATAGTAACAATCTATCTGGGATCAGTATGATACCTACCATTCCATATCTAAAATTAATTCAAAACCTAACATATCAAGAATATAATGATCCCATAGGAATCATTACTCCCCAACCTTAGGAATCTTTTCCTTTAAAGAAAAAATGTATCTCAACCATACTCCCAAAGGCGTAACTATAAGAATAACCCCACTTACAAACTCCACTACTTGAATAAACCCATTCACATGTTTTGTAAATTTAAATGATTGAGAAGAAGAAATATAAAATAAGTTACTATAAAGAATAAGAGCTACATGAATAGTACCTCTGACCGTCGATGGTCTAACCTTATTATCCACATGTGTTGGATGAACTGCATGAAAATGTCATTCCCCTCTTCCATGTGATTCAGAATGAGTCCCCAGAGCAACACCACTCTGTTGATACGTGCAATATTTCCTTGAAGTACAACGTCTACTCCCTTGACCTCCATAGCCCATAGAACTACAAATGAAAGACTAATACGAGGAAGAAGAACCCCTTATAGCACTCAGATTCTTTCTAACTATTCCACCTTCATTACCATCTATCGTGGGTTCTTCTATAACCACTGTAGATGTACCTTCATTCTTGTAGAGACCCGAAGCTTAACGTACATGGAAATTACATTACTTTTGTGGAATACTTAATACATAACAAAAAAATACACAGAAGGACCGTAATAGTTTAGTGCCTTTGGAAACTTGGAACGTAATCTTCTAATCATGGTGAAAGATCTTCAACATCTCCCATAAAGATCTTATTTTTTTTCTACCTAAAACCTTTCTTTATATCCTGGGGAAAAGAAAACATAAAAGGGTGAGCTCAAATTCTCAGTAAGGGTAAACAAAAGAAATATCAATCACATCATATTCATAAGAACATAACATTTTGGAAATCTTAACTTGCAAAAGAGATCATAATATCATAACATGGGATAAATCATAGTAGTGAAATGTAATCCCAATAATCATAACTTAAAACATGAAACTTTGTGGCATACACACATAATCATAGAGAATCATTTTTTATTAGTCAAGACTCATTGTCAAGACTATCTTAGTGGACAAAGTCCATTTCTGAACCGAGTTCACTCGTTTCAGTTCTGTTTCACTGAACCGGTTTAACCTGCCATTCCAGCCATGTCTATCTCATGAGATATAAAATATTTACCCAATGCATTGGAGGGAGATATAGGTCCCACCCATCTCATAATGATACCATTCTTAGGTGTGCCACAAAATCATAAATCATACATCATTTCATAACTCATGTAATAAAAATGGGATTCTTAAACAACATGAAATCATAAAACAATTCATATAAGATAAAAGAATTCATAAAAAAATAATTCCATCACAAAATAATCAAATCAATGTAATAATAGGGATAGAAACTGAACCCATTATTATCTTAGATGGAAAATAATTTTGATAAAACACTTGAACTCCATTCTTGAGGAAAATATCCTTTGTACTTCAAAAACACTTTTCCTTTCTTAACATGTCATACAATTCTAAACTAAAAGAAGTTGATTAAAAATAAACTTGAAAACTTGTAAAGGAAGCTTCTTGGAAATAAGGTTTAAAAAATCAATTCATGCCGTATAAGTTAGAAAAAACATTCTTCTGGTACTTTTTTCGGAAAAGTCAAAAAGTACCTCGTACGAAAAACGAAAAAAAGATTCCTTTCATATCTTTTACTAAAAACTCACCGAAGGGTAAAATTTGATTTAAACAATTTTAGGTGGATGGAAACAATATTACACATTTAGGAAACATGGATGTGGATGATAAAATACACCCCAGTAAATACCAAAGTATAAACAATCTCAGATAAAATGAGATTGTGATAATTTCCCTTACCTTAGGTCCGATTTGCTTCGTAAGTGTCCGAACCTCCTGTATAATGATTTAAATAATTTCATTGAATTATTCCAGAATCATACTCATTGTTATGATATTATATATGGTTCACTTATGACTTTATATTACCCGTTCTTCTGTAAATTCCATGTTAAAGAGCGTTTTGGGTAAAATCGTTTCATTTGTCGTCCGTGTTTTGACTTGTAATTATTCATATGATTACTTAGATCATGATTAATTAATTCCAGAATATAAAACATGATTTATATATAATTTATATTCAGAATATACATATATATAATGTATCATTAAATGGAAAGAAATACACCGTTCATGGAGACGGTAGGCCGTGCGTACGCATGAACGCTGTTTTTGTTTCCTTATTGAGTTGAGTGGAATGAAGTAGATGAAATACATATATATACACATAGATATAGTATCATTATTATTTCATATATTTCATTATTACTTATTATATATACTTTATAATTATTCATGAATGGTTAACGTGGAGAATGAATCTCATCGCGTCGTGGAGACGGTAGTCCGTACATACGCACGAGTGATGATACCATTATCATGATCGTGGAATTGTATTGGAGTGTATGTATACTATTTCAGAATCAATATCACTTTACAATAATCATATATAGTTATTATGTACACCATTATACCCATCCAAGTAAGGTGGTGGTGGAATATAGATTACACCACGGTGTGGAGACAGTATTCCGTACGTACGCACGCGTGGTAATTTCGTTTTCCATAGGATGGATAGATGGTGAAATAGGGTTGTTTAATACTTATAATAACATATCAGTATATTAGTGATACTTATCTTATTACTTCATAATGAAACAACCTAAGAAGAAGATGTGGAAGAATAAATAAAGTTGAAAGAATCGGTAACGGACATTACCTCTTATTTGAAGCACCTCTTTGAGACCTCCTTTTAAGGCACTAAAATTGGTCTTTGAAAAAGATCAGGACCTCTAGGATGTTTCTAGGGAAGTGGAGAAGATAATTTGGCAGGGGTTGTCAGTGCTTTAAGGCTCAATGTGGTGTGAGGAAGAGAGGGAGGAAGTGCCCTTTTATAATGGAGGAGAGGGGCACCTTTGGAATAACTAAAAATATTATTTTATTATAAAGTCAAATTCGGTTTTTAATAGCTCCAAATTGATATATTTAGAAGATAATGTAGGTATGGGTCTAAATATCTCATCCAATAGAATTTATAAATGTTTAGGTATCAATTTTAACCTTATCATTTAGATTTAACTTTGAGTTAGATAATTTAACTTTTACCGCGTCTTCTTGTTTTCTTACACTATAAGGTTAATAAACATACTATATCAAGACAAAAGAACCCCAAGTTGTATATTATTAATATATATAACCTTATATAAGTAATTTGGCCAAACCTTATATTTTTAGGAATAAAATAACAATTAATAATATAGTATTTGTTTTAAAAACTATTTTATGTCAATTTTGACACTATTTGGTAATTGATTTTTGTGAAAATAATAACAGAATGATTAGTTCGAAAACATTTAATTAAATCAATACTAACATGTAATATTAACATATAAAATTATTTCAATTCATAAAAAGTCTCAAATTACATTTATTTCGGTGTTTATAACGTCAATTATGTCAATATTTCATTAATAAGATAGTTACTACATCATCATTGTATCATAAATAAATTAACTTATTTTAAGTCTAAAAATTAAAAATAAAATACCATTCTGTAGGAAATCCTTTTAGCTTTCTAATTAATATTTATAGTAGAATATATCTTATGTATAACCCTATATTAAAAATACATTAGTTATTAAACATTGATTTTAACTATTTTAGCCCTTCTTTAAATAAATTGATAATAAATGTCCTAATCTAATCCAAGTGGGGCTAAATGGTCATATTTTATTCCTAAGGTTGTTTTTGGTCGAATTACACTTATCCAATAGAATTATGACATGTGTTAGGGTAATAATAATATCATTTTTACCCTTAATTACCCTATTTACTTTTAACCGTGGTAAAAAAAAGTAAAAAGTTACTATTCACCAAAAATTATTTTCATCTCATTGAATCACATTTTAGTCCTTGGTATTAACCGTGTCTCTGGGATTTTCGAAATTCCACTCACAGAAGCGGTAAAATTATGTTTTATGAAAAATTCAGTTTTTTTAACTACCACTTAGTGGTTTCACTATTCATCAAAAAATGAAAGTTTCCAGAAAAATACCAAAAATTAGGCCTAAGCTATATTTGATATTATGAATTCAAAAATGATGTCTATTTTATCAAATTCAAAACATATAAGTTACATTAACTAATTTAAAAATTAATTTCCGTCGTAAAAATAAATAGCGTGTTTTTAAGAGAGAATAACTATCAAAAGATTGACACTTGCTTATAACTGGTTTAAATGTGAAATTACATCCAATGAACAACATTGTATTAAATTGTAAAAATATAATCTAAATATACTTTAAAACCACTCATATTAATAATTTATCACTATTAATTATTTCGATTAAAAAAGTTGTTTTTACTTAAAATTTAGTAATTTTCACTATTCATCAGAATATGAAAGTTATCCGAAAAGTACCAAAATTTCACCCTAAGATAATTTTGATATTCCGAATCAAAAAATGAAGTCCGTTTTGAAAGATAAAATTTATAAAATTTTAAAAAGTGGGTATTACTATTCATAATGTCTAGTTCATAATAATATTATAATAATATCTCATTTAGTGAAACTCGGTATTGCGTACTACACACGCTATCGTGGAAGGTCGCAATTGCGTGTAATGCAAGCCAAGTCAGGGATGTGTGTAGTGCAAGCTCCTTTTGGTGTAGTGTACAACACAAGACATTAATTAAAAAGAATACTTTTCATAAAATCTCGGGGTGTTACATTCTACCCCCCTTAAAATGAATTTCATCCTCGAAATTCGTCGGGGTTATAAATGGTTTACTACTAGAAAGTTTGTTTAATAGAAAACCACATCGTAAAAAGGAATACTAATACTTGGATTTAAAAACTAATGTCTGAAATGTAACGGTTACCCAAATTAACTCATCACTGGGTTTCCACGTAGGATAACATAGGTGAAAATATGGATATGGAATAAAAATCTAACCATCAATTTCTGATGGAGAGTGGCAGAGAACATGGCTATGAAACACCCTGTTGGTCGTTCTTTGGACAGTTTCCACTTCATATCTTAAAGAAATGAAGTTGTATTTGTCATTCGTGAAGTGTTAGTAGATCATGTGATAGAATGATGGGTCATTCCATCTGTTTCAATTAAAGAAATGAAGTTGTATTTGTCATTCGTGAAGTGTTAGTAGATCATGTGATAGAATGATGGGTCATTCCATCTGTTTCAAACAAAAGGTTAGAAAAGTTATCAAAAAATACATAAGTCCATCTATAGTGAGATTAATCATATATGGTTCCTAAAATGGACTTATACTTCATATATAATACTTCTTAATATAATGAAACTAGTTTCTACTAAACAGGGACTTCCTGTAGGCCAGTGGTAGGCGATAAAGGCGAGTCGCACATCGGTTGTGGGTTCGATTCCCACAGCCTTGTCCGACGCGATGGGCTGTCGCCCGTCCTACAGGTTGTCCTTTTTCTAAAGCTATATTACTATAACATCCCATCAATAATATCGAAAAAAAGTTCTATCTTTAAACAATACTAACTTATGTCCAACATAATCCATTGCAATCTTTAGGATTATCTAAAATACTTCGGTCTAAGCTCATAGTATAAAGAAAACGATAACTTGAAATGTCATCAACCAAGCATGTGAATACCATCATTTATCCCCCATATATCTTGTTGGCCACATTCCAATCCTGTGAATACCTTAATCATGTATTCTCTTGAAAAATGAATACCCATTAAACCTTAGTGAAAACATGAATGCTGTCAAAAGTTAAGTCTTTTCACATACCAAAACCTCAAACCATGATATAACTATTTACTTATATCAGTCATGAGCTCATGAATACTGTCAAACATTTCATTTTCTCCTTATCCCTTCATTATGTGCATATCATCTTTTTTCCCAAAATATCTCAGTCACTTTCCATGGTTATCGGTACCATAAAATTATTGAAAACCACAATAGACCAATACATAAATATTCTAATATTCCACGATACTATATACAACATTATTTTGGAATCCCATTACATAAACACTTAATCATTCCACCACATCATTTTCATATTCAACATCGCCAATAGTGATCGCATGTGACTTCCCTTTGTCCTTTGCCTTAAGTGGTTGCTCATGTCGATCATCACTAACCCTTGTATTAGGGCATTTATTAGCATAATGCCCCATTTCCTTGCACTTAAAGCATTGAAGTGTTGGTGGAGCGTTCTCTGTAGTCTTTTCTTTATTCACATCATTAGATACCATTTTTCCATTACTTAGACACTCAGCTGCTCGATGGCCTTATTTTCCACACTTAAAGAATTTTCTAGTCCCTTTAAGACAATCTCCACCATGCTTCTTTCCACACTTTGAGCATAAGGAAACATTCATCTTCTTTTCACCATTATTCTGAGATTTCTCCTTGAACTCCATATTTCGTTTCCAGTCAAAACTATGAGATGGATAAGTAACACCAACTTCCATTTCTACATTGATAGCACAACGCACAATTTCTTCATAGCTACTAAAGTCTCTTATAGCTAATTCCGTTCAAAGATTTGGTTTTAAGCCACTGAATAATCGATCAACTTTACTTTCAGGTTGGATGATAAATCCAGATGCATACCTTGCAAGCCTTGTAAAATTCGCTTCGTATATACCAACAGATTCATCAGCCTTTTTCTTTAGTTCAAGAAACTCCTTCTCCATCTTTGTTCAAAGAATACGAGGGAAGTACTTATTTAAAAATATGTTCTTGAACTCGTCCCATTCCATGGACTCAATTTCAACTCTTGGCCTCGTATTCTTGATAAGATTCCACCATTGATCAGCTTCACCTTCCAAACGATATACTGCTAAGATGACTTTATCATGTTCAGAACATTGAAGAACTGAAAATATCTTTTCAGTGGTACTGATCCATTGTTCAGCAACAAGTGTATCAGAAGACCCACTAAAAAAGGTGGACGTTTCCTCATGAAGGACTCAATAGAATATTGTTCCCTTCTCTGCTCATTTGGAAGTCCAGTATGATTCATATCTTGTGTAAGTATAGCAAGAAGCTTTTTCACTCTATCTCCCATAACATTTGTTTGTTCAGGAGGACAATCATTTCATTGTCCATTGCATTGATCAGCACGGTTCCTTTAGGTTCCAGCCATCGTCTAAAACCCGAAAAGAATAGTGTGAGAGGGAAAAATCATGCTAGGGAAAACAACATAATAAAGGGGGAGTACCTTCAATATCTAACATCTAAGGCTTAATTCTAAGATCGTTAGCGCAATTACAGAACTATAACCTATACTTATAATTAACCTTAGGGACATCCCTAGACATACCTTAGAAATATCTCTAGGGATCTCACTAAAGTTCTCGCATCCTAGTTTCCAAAGGTTGACTAAACATTTCCTCTGATACCAACTATAGAGACCCGAAACTTAACGTACATGGAAATTACATTACTTTTGCGGAATACTTAATACATAACAAAAATAGACACAGAAGGATCGTAATAGTTTATTGTCTTTGGAAACTCGGAACGTAATCTTCTAATCGTGGTGAAAGATCTTCAACATCTCCCATAAAGATCTTCTATTTTTTCTACCTAAAACCTTTCTTTATATCCTGGGGAAAAGAAAACATAAAAGGGTGAGCTCAAATGCTCAGTAAGGGTAAACAAAAGAAATATCAATCACATCATATTCATAAGAACATAACATTTTGGAAATCTTAACCTGCAAAAGAGATCATAATATCATAACATGGGATAAATCATAGTAGTGAAATGTAATCCCAATAATCATAACATAAAACATGAAACTTTGTGGCATACACACATAATCATAGATAATCATTTCTTATTAGTCAAGACTCATTTTCAAGATTATCTTAGTGGACAATGTCCATTTCTGAACCGAGTTCACTCCTCGTTTCAGTCCTGTTTCACTGAACCGGTTTAACCTGCCGTTCCAGCCATGTCTATCTCATGAGATATAAAATCTTTACCCAATGCATTGGAGGTCAATATAGGTCCCACCTATCTCATAATGATACCATTCTTATCTGTGCCACAAAATCATAAATCATACATAATTGCATAAATCATGTAATAAAAATGGGATTCTTAAACAACATGACATCATCAAACAATTCATATAAGATAAAAGAATTCATAAAAAATAATTCCATCACAACATAATCAAATCAATTTAATAATAGGGATGGAAACCGAACCCTTTATTATATTAGATGGAAAATGATTTTGATAAAACACTTGAACTCCATTCTTGAGGAAAATATCCTTTGTACTTCAAAAACACTTTTACTTTCTTAACATGTCATACAATTCACAACTAAAAGAAGTTGATTAAAAATAAACTTGAAAACTTGTAAAGTAAGCTTCTTGGAAATAATGTTTTAAAAATCCATTCATGCCGTATAAGTTAAAAAACATTCTTCTCGTACTTTTGTCAGAAAAGTCAAAAAGTACCTCGTACGAAAAACAAAAAAAAAGATTCCTTTCATATCTTTTACTAAAAACTCACCGAAGGGTAAAATTGGATTTAAAATATTGTTGGTGGATGGAAACAATATTACACATTGAGGAAACATGGATGTGGATGATAAAATACACCCCAATAAATACCAAAGTATAAACAATCTCGGATAAAATGAGATTGTGATAATTTCCCTTACCTTAAGTCCGATTTGCTTGGTAAGTGTTCGAACTTCCTGTATAATGATTTAAATAATGTCATTGACTTATTCCAGAATCATTCTCATTGTTATGATATTATATATGGTTCACTTATGACTTTATATTATCCGTTCTTTTGTAAATTCCATGTTAAAGAGCGTTTTGGGTACAATCGTTTCATTTGTCGTCCGTGTTTTGACTTGTTATTATTCATATGATTACTTAGATCATGATTATATAATTCCAGAATATAAAACATGAATTATATATAATATATAATGAGAATATACATATATATAATAGATCAGTAAATGTAAATAAATACACCGTTCATGGAGATGGTAGGCCGTACGTACGCATGAATGCTGTTTTTGTTTCCTTATTGAGTTCAATGGAATTAAGTAGATGACATACATATTTATACACATAGATCTAGTATCATTATTATGTCATATATTTCATGATTAATTATTATATATACTTTATAATTATTCATGAATGGTTAACGTGGAGAATGAATCTCATCGCGTCGTGGAGACGGTAGTCCGTACGTACGCACGAGCGATGATATCGTTCTAATGATCGTGGAATTGTATTAGAGTGTATGTATACTATTTGAGAATCAATATCACTTTACAATAATCATATATAGTTATTATTTACACCATTATACCCATCCAAGTAAGGTGGTGGTGGAAAATAGATTACACCGCGGTGTGGAGACGGTATTCTGTACCTACGCACGCATGGTGATTTCGTTTTCCATAGGATGGATAAATAGTTAAATAGGGTTGTTTCATACTTATAATAACATATAAGTATATGAGTGATACTGATGTTATTACTTCATAATGAAACAACCTAAGAGGAAGAAGTGGAAGAAGAAATAAAGTTGAAAGAATCGGTAACGGACATTACCTCTTCTTCGAAGCACCTCTTTGAGTCCTCCTTTTAGGGCACTAAAATTGGTCTTTGAAAAATACCAGGACCTCTAGGTTGTTTCTAGGGAAGTGGAGAAGAGAATTTGTCAGGGGATGGCTGAGATTGAAGGCTCAAAGTGGTGTGAGGAAGAGAGGGAGGAAGTGCCCTTTTATAAGGGAGGAGAGGAGCACCTTTGGAATAACTAAAAATATTATTTTATTATAAAGTCAAATTCGGTTTTTAATAGCTCCAAATAGATATATTTCTAAGATAAGGTGGGGATGGGTAGAAATCCTCTCATCCAATAGAATTTATACAAGTTTAGGTATCAATTTTAACCTTATCATTTAGATTTATCTTTAAGTTAGATAATTTAACTTTTACCGTGTCTTCTTTTTTTCTTACACTATAAGGTTAATAAACTTACTATATCAAGCCAAAAGAACCCCAAGTTGTTTATTATTAATATATATAACCTTATCTAAGTCATTTGTCCAATCATTAGATTTTTAGGAATAAAATAACAATTAATAATATAGTATTTGTTTTAAAAACTATTTTATGTCAATTTTGACACTATTTGGTAATTGATTTTTGTGAAAATCATAAGAGAATGATTAGTTCGAAATTTTTTAACTAAATCAATACTAACATGTCATATTAACATATAAAATTATTTTAATTCATAAAAAGTCTCAAATGAAATTTATTTGGGTATTTATAACATCAATTATGTCAATATTTCATTAATAAGATAATTACTGCATCATCATTGTATCATAAATAAATTTAATTATTTTAAGTCTGAAAATTACAAATAAAATACCATTATGTAGGAAATATTTTTATCTTTCTAATTAATATTTATAGTCGAATTTATCTTATTTATAACCCTATATTAAAAAATCATTAGTTATTAAACATTGATATTAACTATTTTAACCCTTCTTTAAATAAATTGATAATAAATGTTCTAATCTAATCCAAGTGGGCCTAAATGGTCATATTTTATTCCTAAGGTTGTTTTTGGTCGAATTACACTTATCCAATAGAATTAGGACATGTGTTAGGGTAATAATAATATCAATTTTACCCTTAATTACCCTGTTTACTTTTAACCGTGGTAAAAATAAAGTAAAACGTTACTATTCACCAAAAATTATTTTCATCTCATTGAACCACATTTTAGTCCTTGATATTAACGGTGTCTCTCGGATTTTTGAAATTCCACTCACAGAAGTGGTAAAATTAATTTTTATGAAAAATTCAGTTTTTTTAACTACCACTTAGTGGTTTCACTATTCATCAAAAAAATGAAAGTTTCCAAAAAAATACCAAAAATTAGGCCTAAGCTATATTTTATATTATGAATTCAAAAATGATGTCTATTTTATCAAATTCAAAACATATCAGTTACATTAAATAATTTAAAAATTAATTTCCGTCGTCAAAACAAATAGTGTGTTTTTAAGAGATAATAACTATCAAAAGATTGACACTTGTTTATAACTGGTTTAAGTGTGACATTTCATACAATGACCAACATTGTATTAAATTGTAAAAATATATTCTAAATATACTTTAAAACCACTCAAATTAATAATTTATCACTATTAATTATTTCGATTAAAAAAGTTGTTTTTAATTAAAATTTAGTAATTTTCACTATTCATCAGAATATGAAAGTTATCCGAAAAGTACCAAAATTTCACCTTAAGCTAATTTCGATATTCCGAATCCAAAAATGAAGTCCGTTTTGAAAGGTAAAATTTATAAAATTTCAAAAAGTGGGTATTACTATTCATAACGGCTAGTTCATAATAATATTATAATAATATCTCATTTAGTGAAACTCGGTATTGCATACTACACACACTATCGTGGAAGGTCGAAATTGTGTGTAATGCAAGCCAAGTCAGGGATGTGTGTAGTGAAAGATCCTTTTGGTGTAGCGTAAAATACAAGACATTAATTAAAAAGAATACTTTTCATAAAATCTCAGGGTGTTACACTTCTACAATCTCAGTACTCTACTAGTGGCTAGGGAAACTGTCTACAAATGTTTTTACGTCTTACCACACTTGTGGAAGGTCTGTCAGGTAATATCTTGTGTGAATAATCCTCCCCTTATCCAACCTTCTTACTATCTCCATGGTTGAAATTTTTAAAGAGACGCTTACTACCTTCAGAAGATGTACCCCTTAGATATCTAATAGAAACCACCTTTCTTCCATAGGATGAATCCTTCAAGTTCCCCTCATATTTGAAATCATAATTCCCTATATCTGAAAACTTCTTTAGCCTTAAGATATTGACATCATACTTAATCTCTCATTTAATCCCATCCCGAAAATGTTTCACCATAGTAGCCTCATCCACTGACAATGCATGAAAAAAGAACTAAAAATCAGTAAATCATCCTTCATAGTCCATGATAGAAATATTCCCTTGGGTAATCCTCATAAACTACACTGCCCTCTCCGGCCTATGTATCTTTGGGTAAATGTTCTCCAAGAAATTATGATGAAATTCCTTCCATACCATAATCTCTAGCTATCCATACCATGGTTCGATGTCCCACAAACGATTTTATTGACCACGTAACATGTAATCATCCAGTTAGACTCTCTTTTTAGTAGGAGTCAATAATTTTTCAAGCATAATTTGTATATACTCAATCCATAAGTTAACAGTCTCTCGTGTACCCTCTTCGAAAGAAATTGGAGGGTTCTACAATTGAAATTCACATGTCAGATCAGATGTACTCTTCACAACCTTCTATATATATCTTTCAATAACCTTCATAAAATGAGGAATGTTTTCAGGAAATATCTCTCCCAACACTTCACTCAACACTATATGAGCTTCAGTTTCTTTTACTGGAGGCACATTTCCAACAATGTCATCCTATCTTCCTATCAACAAGAATCGTCATAGAGGTATATCTTTATTATTCCAACCACACATTTTAGGACACATTAAAAATTGTTCATACATTTATGTAAGAGGGAATAACATAAATACATTACAAATCACCCACATTCCTCACCACAAGGTAAGAACTAAGGCGCTATCATTGTCCTCATCCATCCCTCATTTAGGTCTTCGTTAACATAGGGTAAACACTCTCATGACTAAAGTTTATTTCTAGACAACCATTTACCCATTTCAAATCATCACTTTTTTCATCATTTATAATTTATAATTTTTATATTAGTCACCTTTTTCATTTAATTATACATAATAAAGAAAATAAATTTCATTTAAATAGTCACCCAGAATCCTAATTTATTTTGCATGCCTAAAATGATACATGTTACAATAAAACATAAGTGCCTAAAATAATGCATATACGCATAACTATAATTTCATAATGGGAAACAAGAATAGTCATAGTAAATCCCATAAAACTATATTACCAGACAACAAGTGTTTCACCCAAGAAGAAATAATATCCAACTGTAATAACAAACAATAATGAAAAAAATCCCACCCTAGTATTTGGTTTTACCCCCTACATGGGTTAGTTACTCCCATGAACAAGCTTTTGACCAAGGACACAATCATCTACTCTTTTGTATACCTTTCCCAAATAGTAAGAAAAAATAAAAATAAATTAAAACACCTTTGATACTACTTTTTAATGTCCTAGACTGGGTTCCCTAATCCAATTCCCCATGCCAGTTCACTAAGTGAACGCAATTGTGCCTCCCTGTATGCTAGAGGCTACTGAATAGCAGTGAGGGTCTAATATATAACATTTGGAGACTATACCCTCTTTATAAAAGAATTAAAATAATATAGATAAATAAAAAATAACCAAATGATAAAAACAATAACCAAAATAATAGTACTATCACATGATGACCAAAACCAATATACAATATCCAAACTAAATAATTATATATTTCATGCCAAATATGTGTTAAGTTTAAAATGAAAAATCAAAAATAAAGACACTAAAAACTCCCAAGTGGGTCTCGAAATCATGTATGTTTCCCTCATCCATGATGTATCCCAACTCATCCATATACATAGTTTTATTTTCATTATCCCCCCTGCAAACATGAAGTCTATTCAGGTACTGATCTAGCTGTCTGAGTAAGGTGTGAGTAAAAATCAATAAGTCACCACCAATGAAATCCAAAAAAATATCCAGTAAATAACCCCATATTTATTTATATAATGTATAACTTACAATATAGTAAAAATTTACCACATTTAATTATTTTTTAATTAACCACATAAATTACCTGGGTTCACGATGAAACCTGATCCATCAATACTTTCTTCGACTTATGCTAAAGTCCAAACCACATCACAAAGGGATTGAAAATTCATCATAACATGGACTTCTATTATCCATTTAATTTCAATTCCTATAACAACTACTTGAAAACATAGTCCAATGCGAAAATTTTGGGCCTAAAATTCCATATCAAGCACCTCATGTGTATTTGAAACATCAGTCCATATCGCAAAACTCATTGTTATCACATATATGTTTATAAATAATTATTCCATGTCCCACCCTCATATATCAGTCGATCACATTTTAGATTTTTAAGCATCTATCCATGTTAGACACACGTTATCACATATATCACAATATCACATATATAAAAATTATATATACATAAAGGTTAAGAGACATTAACCTTTATATAAAACATTCTCATTAAAGTGTTCCTTTTCAATTTATTAAACAAATAATGTTAATCACTTTAATTCATGTGGAATAATATAAAAAATTCACCATTAAACCATTTATCTATACCTAATCATATAAACCATTAAACCTTTATGCTTTATATAAAATTTCCTTAATTCCCATTAATCAATTCAATCATATCACCATAATCATCAATTTCATAACCAAAATTTCAAATCTCAATTTCCCAAGATCAACCCATTTTATTATAATGTGGAAATTCAATTAATCAATTCCATGGTTTCATTAATTAATTAAAAAATTAATTAATCCAATTAAAGATTCAATTTCCGAATATTTTAATTTAAAAAACACAATACATATATGAATTTGTAATTAAAGCCTTTGAAAACTGACATTTAGACTACCTACCTCAATATCATTGATGGATGTTCTCCTAATTGAAAAATCTCTAAATTGAAATGGAACTATTGAATTCAGAACGACATAGAGGATATAAAACCAAATCCGAGAAAAAGGACAAAATAGATCAACATCCAACAAAAACTAGATCTAAACCTAATCCAATTGGGAATAAAACAATCATCTTTATGAAGAAGAAGACATGGGAGAGATAAAAATCAAAACATGAAAAGATTACATACTAGAATATGTGTAGACCCTCAATCGGTTCTTCGAGTCATCAAGCATATATGTCATGGAATCCTCTTCGAAACCTAAAAAAATGAATGAGATCCAATTAGGTTGAGAAAGGTAAAATTAGAGTGAAATATGTGGGTTCATGAATTTTAAAATAGTTTTTCAGAGGATTAAGAACCATTTATATTGTTACCTAGTCTGAGGAACACGATTTTCCATATAGTGTTCCCTAAATATGAGCCTTTTCTTGGGATTATGAGTTACTACTAAGAGGGTGAACACTTTGGAAAACCATGCACCAACCTATAATTCCCCTATGTATTGGATTGAATTATTTACTAGGGTAGGGTGAATGGTTTGGGAAATATATACGCCAACTGTGTGCTACCCAAAACCCCTATAAAAACTTTAGAAAATATCTGATTTCACCCGAAACAACAAAAAAAACCCCAACCAAGATATTCTCAAAATAACGGGCAAAGTGTTATTGAAAGTGAGCTATATTCATATCTAGAAATGTGGGTAGTGTCTCGACCTTATTTGTAGGCATCTTAATTGCCTCTTGATGTTGATTGATCATCTCAACTTTCATGGTAGCATTTAGGATATTGGTACCCTCACTAAGGACATAATCCTCCATCAAAGGGTCTCCCTATACCGAGTTAAGAACTACCATTCCATCACTTAACTTCTCTTATTACTTACTATTATAAACTTTGGTTACCTAATCATTGGTAGTGAAAACATAGCTAGTCTCATTTGGACCCATCTTCATGATAGATCTAGTCTCCTTAGGTTTTGGTAGGTAATAATAATAATTACCCCTTGTATTTCTTCCCATAGCTAGTATACAGCTCCGCATATCTTGATTTCCCTCTCACACTTTCTTTATTGAATTTATATGTAATATAAGTATAAATAATTGGTTCCAGAAAACTGGCTTTGAAAACCTTCCACTTGGACATGAGGCAACTACTTATGACTTTCATTCAACTAAACATCACATGATGACAATGTTTCTTTTGAGTTAAGGATTTAGTAATGGTGTTCAACATATTTCCCTATGTGAATATTATTCTCATTGAAACTTCAAATATGTGAGAAACATCACTCAAGATATGATGCATGCAAGGTATATGATACTTCCGCTGATGTGACAATGGATCCATTTTGAGAGCCACCACTATAGTATTATCGCAATAGAATGTGATAGAGTCTTAACTACTAGGTATCAAGGTAGCTCTTGGAAAAATTATAATTTCCAAATTATTATTTAGCTACTTCAAAAGGCACAATATACTGAAATTATACAATATAATATGCTACCAAAACTTTCTTTGAGATCTTCTAACTCACAAAACCTTTATTCAGAGTGAAGATATATACCATCTGCAATTTTATATCATCTTAATCTATTAAAAAACTAGCACTTATATATGATATTATTACTAGTTCTTTATATCACCCATATACGAGTAACATATCATTATTATTCCTCAAGTTATTATGGATAGTGTTTAATTCCATCTATTGGATGTCACCTTGGTCAGTTTGATATATTTATACCTCATGCATGGAGTATACGACATCTAGCCTAGTATATAACATAAGATATATGACTAACCCATTCAATGATAGGTATGGAACCCTTTATATCCCTTTCCTTTCTTCAATTGTCTGAGGATACATTTGACTAGAAATATTAATTCTATGTTACACTGGAAACAATAAATTTTAGGACTATTCCATTTTGAAACTCTTTAGTATCTTTTTAATATCTGTACCTAGACATAGGCTAAGAAACCTCTTGGATCTATCTTGATGGTTCTTGATCAGAAGAATATATTCTGATTATCCCAATTCCTTCATGGAGAATCATTTATTAAACCATTCATTAAAAAATGGTAAGATAATAATTTCATTTATAATAAGTAGTATATCATTGATAAATGCTATTATGAATTTTTTTTTACTCCTAATAAACATATTATAGACACAAGGATCACATTTATTATTTATGAAACTAAATTTTGTTATGGATTCATTAAACTAAAATTTCCATGACTTGGATAAATTATTTAGTCCATAAATGGAACCATTTGATTTTTATACCTTGTTGGAAAATTTTTATGTCACAAACCCTTCAGGTTGTTCCATATAGACATGTTTGGAAAATAGATGTCAAAATAACCTTCCTTAATGAGAGTACAATGTCAGGTAGAATTTTGAAGTACTTTATCATTGAAACTATTGAGAAGGTTTCATTTTAGATTATGCCTGGATGTTGTTTGAACCCCTTTTCAACCATTCATTCCTTATAAGGGCTGAATTGTCCATCCATGTCTAGTTTATTCTTGAATACACATTTACAAATAACATCCTTTAAATACACTGTAGTGTCAACCAAAATCCAATCACGGTTTTGGTATATAGAATCCATTTTAGATTTCATGCCTTCTTTCCACTTCGAAACATTTTTGAGACTTATTTCTTCCTTTTAGGTTACAAGATCATTAATATCAACTAATAATGAGTCACCATTCTAGGTGATTAGAAAACCATATCATTTTGGTTCTCTAACATCTCTTATACTACTTTATGGTACTTGTGTCTCTAAAATTTATTCTTTCATGGGGTTTTGATGAATAATTTATTATTCCAATTATTGTTTTTCTTGATACTATAATTCAATGATATTTATCTCACTCCCACTATCTCTTTTACAAACATGATCCTTTTCATGGAATATTGGACGTCTCTCAAGATAAAAAATTTTATCTGAAGGATTGTATAAGAAATATATCATTGTTTCCTTTTGAAACCATATAAAGATATATTCTGTTCCTTGGGGTGCATGTTTGTTTCCAAAATATGCCTTAACAAATGGTTTATATCCCAACACATTTGATTACAACAACATGGGTTTCTTTCTTCTTCACAATTTTTGTAGAATACTATCACCCACTCTGTTTGTAACTCGATTTAGTATGTATAATATTTTTTATAATGATTATCCCCAAATTTATAGTAGGAGACTCACATGACACATCATTAATCTTAGAATGTCTAACATGGTGCAGTTCTACCTTTTGCTTACATAATCCCACAAAGGTGTGTATGGAGGAATGAGTTGAGATAGAATCCAAAACTCCTATAAATATTCAATGAAGTCTTGATTAATATATTATCTATATTGGTTTGAGTTAATTTTCTTAATCTTATTTTCATATATTTTCTCCAATTCATTGTAATATTCCTTGAACTTATCAAAGGAATTTGACTTATACCACATTATGTAGACATATACATATCTAATTAAACCATGAATAAAATTTATGAAGTATGATTACCTACCCTTGATTCAACTGGAAATTTTCCACACATTAGTATGAAATAATTCAAGAACCTCTTTATCTCTTTCACCACTTATACTAAATGGGGATTTAGAAAATTTTCCTTGTAAACATGTGTGGAATACACCAAGAGGATTTGGTTCAGAGAATCTATATATCTATCTTAGTGAAATTCAGTCAAAAAATATTTTTTACATGATCTAGTTGGTGATGCCATAGTTGGGTGTGGTATGATTCATGTTAATTAGTTTCTTTATTGATTTCTTTACTTGGTTGTTTTTATCCAACAGATAAAGGATATTATTTAAACGTGTATTAAATTAATAAATGATAAACTTATAAAACATTAAAAAATTCTTCCTAGATTTTAAACCAAATCCATCCACATTAAGTCTGGATATAAAAATAATGTTTTTGGAAATAGATGACACAACATAACAAAATTTTAAAACCACTTTCCTTCCCATTTGAAATGTGAGGCAGTAGTCCCCTATAACAACACTAAAAGGTTTTTCTCTATTAGGTACACATATATATACCTATCCTTGGTCAATTTTTTAAATCTACATGAATTTTATATTTAAATACATATGTGAGCACCAATATCTATATTTAACACCCATTTTCTAGAAATAGATAAATTGAACTCGATAAAAAAAAACCTAAAGCTTCCCCTTGTTTCCATGTTTGGGTTTAGTTTTTATCTGGTATCCCTTCTTTTCATATGAAAAATTAAAAATATCTTACTCCATTTCTGGTCCTTGATATTTATCTTCTTGTAAGGGTGTTGTGATAAATCTTTTTTACTTAAAGATTTTTTCTTGACCATCCATTTTATTAAAGATAAGGATGAAAGTAGTTTCATACCTTGTCCCCTTATGAAATTGGAAATGAAAAGTGAGTAGATATGGGAGATAATTGTCATATTTGTTCATATTAAAATTAATAAGAATTCTAGTGAATCTCCAACGGAGTGATGCAAGAATGATATTAATTCATAACTATTATGGGAGTTTAAATCCTTGAACCTTTAGATGCCTCATATAGCCACTGATTTTGACTATGTGAGGTATATCTGGAACACCCTCTCCAAGATTACTCTAAAATTTCTCCTTGGATATCTCAAATAATTCTTATCACTCTCTATATAGATATAGGATGTGAAGATACTTTAATAAGCTATAATAATACATGTCTTCATGAGACTTTATGATTTCAATTGACATAGATGATAGCATTATAAATTGAATTTTGACCACATTGCTCAAATTTTTATCATAGAAAACTTACTATTTATCAATCGTATCCTTAGTAATAAGATTAGGTAATACTGATTTTACCATATAAATGTTTATTTCATAGTGAAACATAACCCAGATGCGTATAAAATATTCATGGAAGTTAATTCTAGTGAGGAGATAGATATTGAAAAATATTGATCCTAGGTATACTGCGGATGTTGAACTTACCATTTTTTTTTACAATTATAGAATATCTTATTATTATTACTTCATTTGATTACAATTTCTATGACACATAATGAATTTATTTTATTTTGTATCCCATTATTTTATCATGTCTAAAAGGCCTCACCATTTAACTTTGAATTTCCCATTATGTTACAAATTATAATGGAAAATATTCCTATATTATAATCTAGATGTAGGCTGTGGAAATTACAAAAAAGTACTTAGGTAGGTGGTGCCGTCAAATTTGGGCTTACGGTTCCTTGATTTTTTGAGTGGTATCCCAAAAATTGAAATCCTAAATGGGGATTCCTCAACACTTTACTCTAATTATTTTATTGAGTCAACATTTTCCATTAAATATGATACATATATGGATATGTTTAACCACTATCTTAGTCATGACTTCTGGATAGCTATCAGTTCCCTCGATGGAGTCCAAAACAAAACCTTACCTATGTGGTTACCTTAATTTAGATAACGAAAAGCTTAATGAATTATGGAAGAAGCATTTTATGCATGAATTTATGGATACAAAATATACCATTTGTATAAATTTATTAATAAAACTCACTAACATTTAATTGTATTTATGATTTTGGTAGGATATGGAGTATGTTGAAAAATGAATAAAAATGAGATGTATTTAGTGAGATGAAACCACTTTGTGGGAGACCGCTTTGTGGCGTCGTTCAAAAAAAATACTTCTGATGACAAATTGATGTTTCATCAAAGACAAGGACCAAACCCAAATCTCAAAAATGAAGAACCAGACTGAAACTGGACAAAATTGGTTGGAAATTGACATTACACATCATATAAATCATTTACACAATGTGAACCTTGAAGAAGTAACCAACATGAAGGAATGACCTGAAAAGTTTAACCCCAAAAATTACACGTCATTTAATTAATTTACAATAGGTAAAATTTAAAGAATAAAAAATATGATGATGACTCACAAATTTTAATGTTACACATTTCACATCATTTACACGACATTTAATTCTCATACAATGACAAGAAATGGTGACTTGTGATGATACTTTTGTAGAAAAATCATTAAATAATCTGAGATGACCCATTATGATGCGAGAACCATTTAATGATACATTTATGAAATCCCTAGACTGAAAGTGGCCATAAATATAGTCCTAAGATAGAGGATAAGGGATCAATCCGATGTGGAAGCTCTAGACGATGACCTGCTGTATATTTACTTTCCTATTTTATTATCTTTTTTCTTTTCTTATTTTATTAGTGAAATGTATCCCCTCACCCGAGTCACTCCACTTTCCCATAAATGGATGAGTATTTATTTTGTGTGATCTATAAAGGGGGAGGATGGAACTCTAAGATTTTTTTTTCAGTTTTATACCTTAAATGAGTTAAATCTTTTTTTTCATTCCTTTCTTATATGTATTCTTAATTTAGTAATTAATACCTAATGCAATTGTGTTTGGGTTAGATTATTTATTTTTAATTTTCCTTGATAAATGATACAAAATATACCTCTACCCAATTATTATATTTTATATATAACATATTAGGGTAGGGTGGTGAGTGTAGGGTGATCGCCAACATGTGTGAGGAATTGTGACAGGTACTATTGTTAATTAGGGACTAACAATTGTAAATTTCATTAATTTATCATTAGGAATCATTATACTACCACACACACATGAATAAAGGAAGACTAATTGAGACTTTATTGGGATTCCCTCACCACCACCATCTGCCAAGGGAGAAAAATGAATCAAAAGAAGACTCTTACTCTTACCTGTTTTGTAGAGGGAAAACAAGGAATGAATTTGAAACCCGTATTACATTTCACTAGTTCCATCCAAAACCTATCTATTCACTAATTTCATAATCAGATCTATATTCAATCAATTTAAACTACTTTATGTCATCAATTTCACAAACCAATCAAAAAACAATTTTTTGAAGGTCAATCAAAAGTAAAAAACCTATTTTTTTGTGCACTCCTCTTCGAAAGAAAAACTAGGATAACTACTATAATATACTTGGTAATAATTAACTTCTATTTTTCAAAACCCCTTGACAATCATGAATCTACATAATATTAACCCGATAGACTATGATTTATTATATGTAACATTTTCTTGTTTTATTATTTACAAATATTCTTAATATCAAGTGTATTTTACTTATTTGATAAACCATGTTTGGATAAAATATTTATACACAATACATTTATTTATATTCAATGTTCTCACATTAGTTCATTTATTTATGTGATCATGGACTTGTATCCATAAAATAAATAATTCATAAAACATAAATAAAAAAATAAAAAAATAAATCGATCATGATATTATCTAATGATTAATTTATTGAGTTGATAATAAATAAAACTATTCCCAAAAGGGAAAACTCATTTTGCTATTCTTAGTATAAGTTACATAATTCTACCAATCTACCTATATATCAACTGTATTGGTATCATCATGGTTTCATCTTGATTCCCCTCTATCTACTTTTGGATACCCATTTTATTTCTTGTATTAGTACACCACATGTTTGTGAGGGGAACCAAATAATTAATTTAGGGGAGTTACATAAATAACCTTGGATACACGAGTCCTAAAAAATATAAGAGTAAGGGAGGAATCCCATGCCATCATATTTAATTTAATAAATAATTATTATAAAACTATGAATTAAATTAAATTAAATTAAATTAAATTAAATTAACTTAAACCAATGCATACACAACTCTTGGTCAATCTCATTAATGGTCATATACACATCTAATATGAAAAGTACACTGGTTAATATTAATTTGTATTTGTTCTATATTTTTAAGACTAACATTACAATATTAATTAATAAATTAGTTCCACTTTATCTTAATTACCATCTAAATTCTATTTGAGATACCAATCATAAATGAATTCATAGAAAATAAATAGCATAACCAATAATTATATACAATTAAAATCAATTAGTTGAGATTTTTTGATTCATTAAAACCTTTATTAAATTATCAACCAAATCATCTTTCAATCAATGAAATTAGGTTTTAATGTGGTAATTAAAAATTTAATGTAATTTAATTTCATCCTTTATTGGGAGACTACATGGAATGTACTTACAAGCTATACACAATGTTCCTCGATTACCATGTACCTAGGATAAACAAAAGGAGCTTCGATATGTACCTCGACTAGATTACATGATATGTACTAGCTAGATACACATCATGTATCACACATTTGTGTATTTATACACAACTACAAAAAAGATTCAATGTGTTTTTAGAACATGGGAGCACACAACGTATAGTACTATTACACACAATGTGTTCTACTGGTCATGTGTCTTCTTGATTCAGCAAATGGCTCGGTGTGTACTTCATACATTGGAATTAATAAACTACTTGTCATTCACACCAGCCATTGATCTTATTTTTCATTAAATTTATGGGGTTTCAATCTTATGTGGGGTAAAACCATGTATTTGACCTCAAGTTTTGTGTGAATTCCATCACTAAACCATGTTGACTACACGACATGTTCACCAACTTCACGCCATGTACACTTCCAAGACATGTTCTAGGTTGCCCGATCTACACATGGTGTGAAATAAATGCACCATGTTTATTTATTACTAGGAATTTCATGTATCCCATGGAATTTCTAGGTATAGTGTATGTGACCCCCCAAGATTTCATAGTATGTTATTTTCTTTAAATTAAATAGCTTGTGCTACACTGAACACCGAGTTAGAGCGCACCATGACTTACCAAACTAGCCGTTCAAAAGTGGTTATGAACAGTATTAAATAAATTTGGAAATTTATATATTCCATATAATTTTAGAATCCATGTTATGTGTTTCTTAGACATAATATAAGAACAAATTCAATTTTTTAGATAAAAGATGTATTTTTCCAAAAATGCAATTTTACCACCTTTTAATAGAAAACCATTTTTAAAACCATTATTAGAAACTTTTATATATTCAATTTAATGAAATTAAATTAGTCTTTAGAATCGAGACATAAAAATTTATTTTGGATTAATTTTTGGTACTTTTATGATAAATTTCATATTTTGATGAATATTGAAAAATACTAAATTTTAATTGAAAACATCCCTTTTAATCGAAATAATTTATATTATTAAATTATGTATTTGAATGGTTTGGAAGTATAATTATATTATACCTTTATCATTTAATACAATGTAGGTCATTATAAGTAATTTAAAATTTAAATTTGACATAAACACATGTCAATCTTTTGATAGTTTTTAATTTTAAAAAAACCCGTTTTTCAGTTTTGACAATGGGAATTAATTTAAAATTAATTAATGAAAATTCTATGTTTTGAATTTGGTATAATATAATTCATTTTTTAATTCATAATATCAAAATTATCTTAGGTTAAAGTTTTGGTATTTTTTTGAAAACTTTCTATTTTTGATGAATAGTGAAAAATACTACGTTATTGGTTAGAATCGAATTTCTATTTAAATAATTAGTTATTTTATTTTAATTTATTTTATGTCAAAGTAGATAAATAATATCTATATATTTTCAATGTAATTAATTAGATTAATTTTATAATAAGTTTAGATATATAAAATTTTATCAAACTTTTTACCGTCTTTTACCCACTTCCTAGGAGAATTTGCAAATTTGTATAAAAGTTAATTTTACAACTTCTGTGAGTTTAATTTCAAAAATCCGAGAGACACATTTGATATCAGTATGTAAAATTTGGTTCAATAAGATGAAAATAATTTTGGGTGAATAGAAACTTTTTACTTTTATTTACCACAGTTAAAAGTAAGTAGGGTAATTAATGGTAAAAATGATATAATTATTACCCTAACACATGTCATAATTATATTGGATAAGTTTAATTCTACAAAAAAAAAACCATAGGAATAAAATATGATCCATTAGGTCCACTTGGATTAGATTAGGAAATTTATTATTCTTTAATTCAAAGAAGAGTTAAAAGTGTTAAATTCAAAGTTTAATAAGTAAGCCATTTTTAATATAGGGTTACACATAAGATAAATTCGACTATAAATATTAATTATAAATAAAAAAATATATACTACATAATGGTATTTTATTTATTATTTTTAGACATTAAATAATTAAATTTATTTATCACACAATGATGATGCAGTAATTACTATATTAATGAAAGATTAAAATAATTGATATTATAAATATCTAAATAAATATAATTTGAGACTTCTATTGAATTGAAATAATTTTATAGGTTAATATGTCATGTTAGGGTAGATTAAATATATTTATTTCGAAGTAATAAATTTTATAGGATTTAAAAAAATCAATTATTAAGTAATGTCAAAATTGACAAAAATGGATTTTTAAAACAAATACATTATTATTGGTTGATATAATAATCTTAAAAATATAATTTTCGTTAAAAAAACTTATATAATGATGGTTGTATAATTAATTAACCACTTGGGGTTATTTTGGAAGTTTATAGTAATTTTATTAACCATATAATATAAAAATACAAAGAGACAAGGTAAATGTCAAACTATTTAACTAAGAGTTAAATTTAAAAGATAAAGTTAATATAGGGACCCAAACATATATAAGACCTATTAGTTGATAGTTTATAGAACTATAACCACCTTATAATTTAAATAATTAATTTTTGATCCATTAGAAACTGAAAATGATTTTATTATAAAATAATATTTTAATCTTTTCCTAAGGTGCCCCTCACCCCTCTTATAAAAGAGGAACTTCCCCTTCTCTCCAATTAACACATTAAAATCCATTTGGCTTGGAAAAAAACTGAAAAAATATCATCCAAAATATCCTCCCTTCATCCTAGAGGCCTTAATTTAGTCATAAAGCCAACATAAGTAGCCTTTTTGATCAAATCAAAAGGAAGAACCCGAAGAAGAGGTAAATATTTCATCACATCTTTCAAGTTCTTTTCTTCTTCCACTTCCACTTTCTTTGTTGTTATAATTATAAAATAATAACTCCAGTATCTTATATATACTGTGATGTTATTAAAAAAATGGTACAACCCTATTAATTATTCTATCCATCCTATAAATGAAAAAGTCACCATAGGTGTGTACGTACAGATTACCGTCTCCACGTCGTGGTGTAGTTTGTTATTCAAACACTTCATCATTTGGATGGGTATAATAATGATTATAAATTATCTAAATAATAAATATAACATGATAATTATTCTTTATATGATATACCATCCAATTATATATGATTTAATATAAAAAAATGATATTGACGCTCGTGCGTACATTCAAATTACCGTCTCCATGAACACGATGAGATTCATTCCCCATCATATCCATTCAAGACTAATTTTTATTTTATGATTAAAAATAATGTTTTTAAAGACTTAATATCATTATTAATATGAATAATATACATCCTATTCATAACAAACATTACTTATATAACAAAGCATATAAAGGAAAATGAATCAGTTTACACCCGAAACGGTGATACTACTGAAATATCATTAACAAAGAAATATTAGAAGATCATATATGATATAATATTAATGTATATGGTTATATTATAATTTAATAATAATTATTTCACCAATATACATAAGGTTAACCTAACCTCTACCAAGGAAAATTACAAGGTAAGGGGTTTTCATCTAACTTTTATTCTGGTGAGATTCACACTATATTTTCCACTATTACCTTTTGTGTGGTGTATGTACTACCCATGATTGTATGGTTTGCATAATATACTTTAATTTATGGGTATTTACATCATCATTGGGTTATATTTGATTCATGGGGTGTATGTTTCGTATGTTACCAAATCGGTATGGGAATTTCAAATTTCAGTTTCCACTCATTCGGTTTTACGCAAACTTCATTGATTACTTTACTCCAAGATTATGTGTGAAATCACAATTTATTTAATTATGTAGTAATTTACACTCCCCTTTGTGTGCATATACTTTTTATGCACATAATCAATCCATTTATAATTTCTCAAGTCAATGGTATAAACTTGATAAAATAAATTTTAACTCAATTTCTATTCATTGAGTTAAACATCCAAGTCATTGGTGTTGTTTTTCAAGAATATGTGTGAATGTCCTCTGATTTATTTACACTTAATATCCAATAATATAAAGTTTTTTTTAATATTTGTCACACATAATAATGTTTTTTGCTTATCCTTAACCTAAGGATACAATCTTTATAAGGGTTTTCATCTAAATTTACATTCTATTGAGATTTCTTTGTTGTTATACACCAATTCCTTTTATATGGTGTATATAATGTATTTTTACAAAGTATATCATGAATCCATTTATTCTCATGATATTATAAAGTTTTTATTACCTCAATTATTTTTATTCAAGCATCTCTCATTTGGTTAGGACCTCTAACTAAAATATCATTTTAAATGTTTTAATGATTAATTCTTCAAAAACTTTCGCATTAATGTCCATGTTTTAAAAATTATTTTAAGGATTTATTTATATGGACATGAATGTTTTAAAATTAAAAATCATTTTAAAAGTTTCAATGTGGTATATGACACTTTTATTTAAAAATATATTTTAAACGACTTATTAATAAATAGTGAGACTTTTAAATGTTTTCAAGAAAAGGGGGATATTTCTCTCATATAGTTTTGATGATTAATTTATTTTATATCAATATCCTTTGTTATTCTTTATTGAGGTTAGTATATTATAATTAAATATTCCATATTGTATTGAATGCGTTTTGTTTGAGTGTGGATGTGCTATTTTTATTCCATTCATGGATTGTGGTGAAAGTATTGACATTTCGTATGCTAGTTTTATTATGGTTGTTTATATTATGTTTCACCCATCTCACATGAGGAATGCATTGGACTTAGTAAGTGACGGGTGGAGCCCTCTATAGCTCCCCTATGCATCGGTAGGTCTCATGAGACAAACTAGTGTATTGTCATAAGGCCTTGACAGAATCTTATTTGTAGTCTTGGCACAAGGCCTTGACTTTGTGGTTATGAAGTCTGGCATTATACATTACATCATTATGAAATTAGCTGTTGATATTTCATGTGATTATTTTAAGAGTATAATATCAATGGGAATAAGTAAATGGAATTATTTTCTTTAATATTTTCCATACTATGTGGAAGATTAAGTTTAAAAGGATTTTGTTTTAGTCTTATACATTTCCTTAAATGCTTATGCATATTTATGAAAGTTTCCGCTATATTTTTATCCTTAGTGAGAATCTGAGCTCACTCCATTCTATGTATTATTTTTCCCAAGATGTGAATAAGTATTTTATGGTTGACCTACAGGGATAGAATAAGGATATAAGTGTGTTTAAAAAGTGAACAAAATGTTGTTTATGTTTTAATATCATGATGTAATGTAAAACTTATGAGTGTATCTAGTACTTCCTAGGCTTCTAAATTGATCTGTCTTTTGGGACATGATTCCTTGTATCATTCCAATGTTATGTAATAACACACCGACTCTAGTAAACTTGGTTCGGGGGGTTACAGTTTGTATCCGAGGAATTTTAGTACAAACCTTGGAAGATAGATTTAGAAAAACATTGATTAGAAAACACTACCATAAGATAGACCTTGAGGAACATTATAGAAGAACATCCAAATATTTTTGTAATGTAGATATTATGTGGGTTTTCCATGTGATACATCACAGTATGGATACAAGCAGGTAAATCCAGCTCTACCGAAAATGTACTTAGGAGTGATAACTCTGACAAATTGTTTCGGGTATGAACCGGGGTATCATGGTACACGACAATGGGCCTTGTTGCACTCTTTGTTACGAAACTCTCGGGGGATACGATTAAAATAATTCAGATTTTCTTTACAAACCGATTTTATGGATTTTAATATAAGATGAGTATAAATAACCTTGTTTAATCCTAAGGTGTTTTAGATATAAAATAAGATGTTATGATATTCTCTAAATGATTTTATGACTTACACTATAATTTCTTGTGTTAGTCAATGGATGGATTCCAAGGAGGTCACAGTAACATTGAACATGATGTAAAAGGTGGGAATGACAGTGGAAATGAGAAAAGAATTGGAATGTTGATAGGTGTAAAAGGTATCATGTTCAAGCCGAATCCGTTTTCCAAAAAAATGATCAACAACGTATATATTAACTAACTCCCAGACTCAACAATGTTGAGAAAGGAAGTGAATGATAAGAGGTCTAGTAGTAGAGGCAATGGAGAAAAGAATTATCAATTTTCATCAGGTAGGAAATGTGGAAAGAAACACATAGGTAAGTGTCTCAATGGAACAAAGAAATGCTTTTTGTGTGGGAAAGAAGGGCATAAAGTAAATAATTTCAAAGGAAAAATTAAGAGTACTATAGAAGAAAATAAAAATGATCCCAAGAATCCATTTACAGTCATTTTCCATAAATGTAGGGGACCTGGGCATTAACCGAGTAATTACCTATTCTATAGGGTAACCTATTTGTCAAGGATGAACCTATTTGGAAATAAATGAATGGTGAAATTTTTAAAAATATTAGTGCTCTTTTTTAATGGTATTACATTGGAAGACTTTTCTCTTGTATGTGTAACCCTGCAGTTTGTTATGTTAAAATGATATTTTAGGAAGAATTGTCTTTTATATTATTGATATAGTTATAAATAACCATTTGGGTTTATATGATCATTGAATTTGAGGCAATTACAAGTTATGAAATTTTGGGATGGAAATGCGAGGTATGAGATAACATTTGTGGTGAAATTATTTAATAGTTATTTTGAGGAATTTATCTCATTTTGGGAATGTTATAAAATATAATTTTAGAAAAAGGACAACATGCAGACTGTGTGATAACCCGTTGCGTTGGAAAAAGCTATGATAATCGAACCCACAACCCGAGTGCAATGGGGATTTATCACCTACCACCAGACTACGTGAAATCCCTGGTTAGTGTGTCTAATTAGATCTAGTTAAATGATTTTATTGATCAATAATAAGTGTATTTTGGATCTTAGGTCTTATCAAATGGATATCCTTAGTATAGGAAAATGATTTGCTGATTAAGTGATAAATGTTATTTTGGAAGACGTTCTCTCTATTGGGAATACTATATGTCTAAAGAAAATAGAATAATATGGGACTTCATTTGAAGAGTAATGGTGGATTATTATCTATGTTTTTATTGTGGATTTATAGTGATTTGTGTTATTTATGGAAATGATTAACCTATCATAGAGAATATGTGATTAGGTTAATTACTTTTAAGTACGTGAATTTAATATTAGTCGATGTTATTTGGATATACAATTTAATGTGGAATTCTGCGAAATAAAATTTTTCTAAGTTTTGGGTTTAAATATTTATTTGCATTATATTAAAGGATTTTAAGGACAATTGTTTATTGAATGGTATTTATTGAACTTTGGGTATTAGTGGTTTAATTTTAGAAATTAATATTAATATTTATTTCTCTAAAGGATTATCCTTTTTGGGGATCATCTGATCTTGTACTAACCATTTTGGTTTTGGTTAATCTCTAAAGACAAGGTAAATATATATAGTTTATACTTTTTAGATTATGTGATTCTCTAGAAGTTGATTCTAGTGCTTCAGGTGTGACCAAGTATTCTTGAATACTCATTATTTAAAAAAAAGATGAGTTAGTGGTAGAAATTTATTAAAGGTTGAAACTCTACTTAAAAAGTAAGTATATCTCTTTATGTTCTTAGTCAATCTCTTAAATAAATTCCTCAACTTTATGAAATTGAACATTAAACAAAAAACATTGTCCATTTACTTTTCCTACTAGGAAATGAATGACCGTTTATCCCATCACAAGTTTGTGGTTTTCTTGTTGTTAACTTTCTACTAATATTGTTTTCTATCACTCTACAGTAGAACTTGACACTTAATTTATCTTCCATATCCATGTTGTCCTCCATCGAATCCTAGTATGGGTTATCTTGGGTGAACTTTGTACTTCCCTTTATTTCTTTTAAAGAGATAGTTTTATTGACTCTTTTTCCGATGTGGGACTTTTAATGAAGTTCCCAAGCCCAATTTTTAAATTGGAAGGACACAATTTCCAAAAGGGGGGAAGAATGTAACACCCCAGTATTTCATAGTAAATTATTATCTTTAAATTCAATATCTTGTGCTACACTCAACACCGAGTTCGAGTGCACCATGACTTACCAAACTGGCCGTTAAAAAGCGGTTATGAATAGTATTAACTGAATTTGGAATTTTATATACTCCATATAATTTTAGAATCCATATTATGTGTTTCTTAGACATAATATGAGAAGATATTCATTTTTTCAGATAAAAGAAGAATTTTTCAAAAAATGAAATTTTAGAACCTTTTAATAGAAAACCCTTTTTAAAACTAATATTTGAAACTTTTATATATTCAATTTAATGAAATTAAATTCTTTTTTAGAATCTGGAAATAAAAATTTATTTTGGATTAATTTTTGGTACTTTTCTGATAACTTTCATATTTTGATGAATACGGAAAAATACTAAATTTTAATTGAAATTTTTTTAATCCAAATAATTTATACTATTAGATTATGTATTTGAATGGTTTGGAAATATAATTTGATTATATTTTTATCGTTTAATACAATATAGGTCATTATGTGTAGTTTCACATTTAAATTTGACATAAACACATGTCAATTTTTCACTACTAGAATAACAGCTTTTAGCGACCGCCAAAAGCGGTCACTAAAGGCCTTTAGCGGCTGCTCAACGACCACTTTTTTTGGGTTCAGTTGCTTAGTTGGTGAAGCTCAATAGCGACTGCCAATGGAGGCCGCTAAAACTCCTCCATGAAAATAGATGGTTTGTGTGTGGCTTGCTGTCACTTTTATAAGGAGACAAGGGGGGTGACTGGGAGGGACCCCAAAAGCTTCAGTCGTCATCCCTGGCGGATGCACGGTGGTTGGAAGGAAGAATATACATAGGCGGATGTTGTGGTGAGGTTCCACAGTGATGGAAGGTCCTATTAGGTACAACAATTTACTTAGAGGGTTGTTTGGAGGTCACCTGTGGTGACGTGGGTAACGGCGGAGGCGATTGGTGGCGGCGACGGCGTGCTGTAATAAGAAACCAGTGAAGAAGCCAATTGAAAGCGGGAAAAATCCCGCTAGATTTTTGATGGAATTAGTGACCGCCATTGGCGGTCCCTAATACCCCCTTTTTCAACCGCCAAAAGCGGTCGCTAATGCTTGCAGGCGCAGAAGCCAGGATTTCTAGTACTGTTTTGATAGTTTTTACTTTTTAAAAAACCGGCTTTTCAGTTTTGAAAATTGGAATTAATTTTAATGTAATTAATGAAAATTCTATGTTTTGAATTTGGTAAAATAGAATTTACTTTTTAATTCAGAATATCAAAATTATATTCTGGTAATTTTTTGGTATTTTTTTGAAAACTTTATATTTTTGATGAATAGTTAAAAAAAACTGTGTTATTGGTTAAAATTGATTTTTTATTAATATAATTACTTATTTTATTTTAATTTATTTTAGGTCAAAGTAAATAAATAATACCTTTATATTTACTACTTTTAGGTAAGGCTGATTAATAATAAGAGTGTATTGAGTCCAGATATGTCAAAAGAGGTTAATATAAAAGAAAAATAAACTGTGAAAAAAATAACCACTGGTTCATCTCCCCTTTCTCTATGGTGGAACCCCTCCCTGGGCACTTCAATTAGAAATAGAGGGCATGTTCTCTTTTTCAGCATCCACTACGTGCTGGGGATAAATAATCTAAATTCCTCTAATAACCATAGTTCCCCTATATTTTATGAAAAAAAAACTATCACAATTAGAGGAAGAAGATGTTTACTAATCTCATATCTCTTCAAAATGAACTTAAATATGATGCAATAATTGGATTCCTACATATAGTTGAGGATACTCCCCTAAATGTTTCTGATAAGAAAAATCGTTAGGTTAATGGATAATCATAGAATACTATTTTGATATATCTTTTAAAAAAATTTGTACAAACATTATGAGACTCAAAAATGAAAAGGAAACTTGGGATAAATTGGAAAGTAGTTATGAAGTAAATTTAAAAGTCAAGGATGCCAAATTGTAAATTTGGGGGACAAAATTTGAATACATTTAGATGTACAAATAAGAAAAAAATTGATGACTATTTTAAAATATTCAATGAAATTATTATTAATATTCATATTTTTTGAGAAAGGATGAATTGTTCAACTACTTTGTAAAATAATATGAGAAAATTTTAAGACAGGTTTGATAAAAAAAATTAAGCTTTATAAAGTACAAAAGATATTACTATCAATGAATTACATAACATTTTTATTTCTTAGGAAATGAAAAGAATTCTATATTTCATGAAGAAGATCAAATATGAGATGAATTTGGAGGCCATTAGAAAAAAAAATCTAAAGATGATGAAATTATAAAATTAAGTGATTTTAATAATGGATATGATGTTGAATATTATAAAATAATTATTTCCCTTTTATCAATGAGACATAATAAGGGAAATACTAAGGATAAAAGAAAACATCCAACAACATGCTACAATTGCCATAAAATTAGAGTCTTCTCCAAAAAGATTCATAAGAAAAAGTCTATTAAATCTAAGATAGAAGATGAGAAACCTCAATAAAATAAATGGGAGGAAATATCAAAAGATTCAAGTATTTTTTTCAAAAGTAATAAGATATTTAAAAGTAAAAAATAATAATGATCAGAAAATAAGAAGAAGTTTACAATACATTATAAAGTGACCTAGAAGATATAACTAATTTCATGGATCATTTGGAAAACGGGTTTTATAGCACTTATAGAGATAATGATAAGAGTGAAAGAACATATATTGGGAAAATTTTAAAGAACAAATTATAATATTGTCTTGACTAAAACAAAAATATAAATGGATAATAATATACTATTGAAAGAAATAGAAAATATATTTTAGGGAAAGAGAGAATGTGAAAAGAAATAGGTTTTTACATAGATGAGATCTATAAATATAAATTGAAAGTGGATGAAATGAAGATGATTGTAAAAAAATATAAAGAAAAAATTTCTCTCAAATAAGAGGAATAATCGAAGACACATTCACAATTTCTTGAATATTAAAATAATTTAAATAATGTTAGAGAAGATTTCAAAAAGTCTATTCAGGTAAAGGAAGAATCATCAAAAGTAGGTGAAAATAGGGGTCCAAAGATGTCGTGTAATTCATCTCCCTATGAATTTCAAAATAAACCCATTATCTCTAATTATAGAAAATCTAAAATCAGTTATAGAATAATTTGTACCATGAAAAATAGTGAAAAATATTCTAAAAAATAAATTAATGAAATATTATATCCATGAAGATCATTTCGTCTGGAATTAGATAAAATATAGTATATGGAAAAATAATATCAACTAGATTTAGGAAAAATCTATTATCAATATTTAGAATCAAGTGTAAGAGGATCAATTGATAATTTTTTTTATTTTTTTTATTCGACTGGTGGAAGAAAAATCTTTCACGAATACAAACATTTAAGGATGTCTAATGTGATAGAGCCCAAGGGAATCCCTGAGAACAAAAACATTACATTCATTAGGTAAATACCCCAAATTATAAATAACCAATAGGTGTTCCTCAGGGATACTTGCCCATGAAAGTGCATATGTCTCAAATTTACCCTCTTTATGAATATTTCAACCTGTACATCCATTAGCAATCTCCAAGGTGAATTTACGTATAAGATAAGTCACAAGACCTGACGACTCAACTTTTCCATGAAAATAATTAATAAACACATCTAATTCTGATTCCACTTCCAATATCACCACTTACCACCTTTAGAAAATCATGATACCCGTGTGCAGTGCTCTTCTTTCTGCACCCAATGAACTCCCTGACCCATGAAAGCAACTGAAAGCCAACAAAACCAAAACATTTCTATCCCAGACTACACCGCCCCACGAATATGACCACCCATCAACGAACTATCAAAATTATGTTTGAAGCCATTCTTTGGAGGATTACATCTAGCCCAAAAACCCTAAAATGTGAGACATAAACCAAGGGGGTGCAATTATGATAAAAGAAGAGTAGATTTTAAATGTTATCAAGTTGTGACTAGAAATTATTCTTATCTGTCAACATATAACAAATATGAATATTTATAGGATATATATAGTTTAGGTGATCAATAGGTCTATATTACATAAAATGGTTTGAATATTATATATATAAAATACAAAATGTTGAGAAAGTAATGGGAATTAATGGTGAAAGGAAGACAAATATTGTTTTACTGAAGTCTCTTTGAAGGCTAGTAGGGGAACCGCATCATAGATACTTGATAGTGGATTTTCCTCACCCATGAATAGTGACACAAAAATTATGAGAAACATTGAGAACCATGAAGGAGGAGAAGTGGGGTTTGGTAGTGATTTTCCCCAAAAAATTAAAGGATTCTTCTTAGCAGAGAATTAAGCTCAAAATCTAAAGTCTAATGAACTGTTGTTTTTTCAAGGGATAGAGTATAACATACTTAGTGTCAGTCAACATTGTGATGATAAACATGATTTGTTATTCAATAAAGATACATGTATAATAAAAATTACAAACAATAGAAGGTTCATCATTCAAGGGGGAAGAACTAATTAAAATCTATTCCAAATTTGTGAATCTATAATTTACTATTACTTGAGTTCCAAAGGAAAAAAAACTTATGGAATAAAATGTTTTTTCATCTTGTGCATAGAAGTATTAGTAAAATTTTAAAGAAAGATATTTTAAGAGTTATACCCAAGGTAAAGAGAGATATGGATGAGATCTATGAAACATATAAAAAGGGAAAATGGCTTAAGGTTCACATAAAAGAGAGGATATTTTTTTCTACCAAAATAATTGAGATTATTTACACAGAATTTTTTGGTATAATGAGAGAAATTTATAACAATGTGATTTGTATTTTACTACACTCACTAATGGTTATAATCAGTTGACTAATTTTATGTTTATCAAAGAAAAATGGGAGGCATTTCAAATGTTTAAAATATCTAGAAGGAAAGATGAGAAGGTGTTGGGTCTCCATATCATTGAACTGAGACCAGACAATTGAATGAAGTTTACATATGATTATTTTTGAAATAAATATTAAAGAAAATGGAATCAATCATAAATATATAAAATCATACACTCCATAGGAAAATAGTGTATCTAAAAGGAAGAACGAAATAATAGTTTTGATGGGAATGACTTTATTAGATGAAAACAACATCTCAAATTATTTTTTTGAGAGAGACTATATATACTACCATACACATAACGAATAACATTATGATGAGGCGAAATTAACAAAAGAAAATATATGAAACCTTTTACAAGATAAATATATCTTTTATATATTTCAATTTTTTTGGAAGTCATTTCATTATAAAAATATATAACATCGATCTTGGAAAATTGGAAGAGAGATATGTGGATGATATTTTCGTGGGAAACCTCTCTAATGGAAGTGAATATAGTTTTTGAAACAAATGAATAGATAAGCTATTTGACTATGGTGATATCAAAATTATTCAAAATAAGAATAAATATGAAATAATAGTTAAAGAATATTTAGAATATCTTCAATAACATGGGATATAGTTGTTAGAACAAAATAATGACGAAGTTAAGGAGAAGGATCCAATAACTCTTTATATTGATTCTAAAAAACTAGTTCTAAAGATAATGATATCCAACATATTAATGAAAATTATTTAATACGAAAATAAATTTAAAAATTGATAGTATCCAATAAAAACTAGAAGAATATTGAGATTTGAAGATGAATCTTCAATTATTTCCAAAAGTGTACCACATATAGTGGCATATCTAGTTTCTAATAACAAGGAGTTACAATCTATAAATGTAGAGCATGATCATATTGAAAATAACTTATCTTGGGATCTTTTTGAAAGGCCTAAAAGTAATTATATAATTGGAACCATGTGGGTTTTTATAAATAATAGGAATTAAATGGATGAGGTATCAAGGAAAAAAGATATTCTAGTGAATAAAGGATATTCTCAAATGGAAGGTATTAACACTGAAGATACTTTTGCAGTAGTAGTAAGTATCTGTATAATAAGAATATTCTTATTAGTTCCAACACACAAACATTAAAAATGTTATAATTTTTTTTCTAAAAGGTTTCTTTTTAAATGGTGATATTGAGTAATAAGTCTATATTGAACAAATTGAGGGTTTCATATTATGAAATGATGGTAGCATGGTATAAAATATTGAAGTTTTTTTTGTTTTAGATAGGCTCCTAGATCCTGGTATTCTAAATTGGATGGTTTTAATGGGATATGATGTTAAAAAATTTACATTTCATAGTATCCTTTATGTGGAAGTGATGTGTAAAGTTACTCTAATTTTTATTCTCCATGTGGGTGAAATCATATTCTATGGGTGTAAATAAGTGTCTCTATAAAGATTTTTTTGATAAAATGAAAAATATTTTTGATATTTCTATACTAGTTGAGATGAAATACCTTCTAGGTTTTATTATTAAGAATAATCCAAATAACATATTTCTACGTCAAGAATAGTATGCTAGATATTTATTAAAAAAATTTGTAATGGAAAATTAAAAAACTGTTTCAATTACAATTTCATTTGGAAATACATTTTACAATGATGAGGCTATGAGAATTGTTAAGAAAATAGAATTTAGAAGAGTCATTGGTAACCTAATTTATTTAAAAGCATTTAGGCTAGATAAAACTTATATAGTGAATCTGTGTGCAATGTTTTAGAGTGATATTTAAAATTATCACATGTTAACTATGAAGATAATTATGAGATATGTGAACATACCTCTGAATAATGGTATACTATATAAATAAAATGTAATTTTGAACTTATTTTAAATTATAGATGTGGATTTTGAAGGTGATTGTACTAAAAAAAGATCATCATGTAGTGGAAATTTTTTTCTAGGAGGGGTTTGTGTTAATAGATACAAAACAAAAGAATCCAATGACACTAAGTACACATTAGAAAGAATACATAGTGCATACACATTCTTGTACATAGATGATATGGATGAAATTTCATTTAATAGATTTAAATGTTGATAATGAGAGACCACTGTAAATTTCAATTGATAATAAAACTGTTATTAAGTTTTATAAGAACCTAGTGCAACATTCACGATCTAAGAATTATTATATCATATATAATTTCATCAAATAAATAGTCTCAAATAAATATATCAAGTTGGAATATGTTTCTTTCTAAAATTAGGTTGCAGATATTTTCACAGAATCTATTCTAAGAGGGGTTTTTTGTGGAATTGAGGCATAAAATTCATTTTTAGACTTCTCATCTCACATAATGATTCAAGGATGAGACCCCCACTAGAATTTGGATTATGTTATCAAAGGGGGATAAAAAGTGTATTATTCTTTATTTAAGGTGACTACCTATTTTCCTATTTATGAATATAATGTTTTGTTTATTATAAAAAATGGGAAGTAACTTGATTATGATTTGAGTTCGAACATATAATTCACCATGAAAATAATGGCTTGTCAGTAAGAGATAAAATTGTTTTGAAAACATTACCTTATTCAACAGTGTGGTGTTAGGAAATTTATTTTTTAGGAAGGTTTTGCTTTGGTAAATCATGATGATATTTTTGAAAGTGAATTAATTTTTGATAGAAAATACAATGGGGGGTATTCATGAACCATTGGATGTGACATGATATGTAAATACCCATAATTTTCCATGTAATTGTTTCTAATATGGAAATATTATGGGTTTTTGAAAATTGAAGGCGCATCATTCTGAGGCCCGGTGTGCCCAGAATGAATATGTGAACTTTTTTAGCTACGTTCAGTAAATGCACGAGCGGCATTTGGTAAATTTTGAACCTGTGCTCGGAATTGAAATTTGAGGACACTATTGAACTCGCAATGCCGATATTTGCTTAAGGAGATAGTCACCTCGACCACATTAGGTCAAGGGTGGAATTTAGTTTTTCGGATTTTCGTGGGAGTGTTAAAAGAATAGAAATAAAATAAAACAACAACTTTTATTTTATTTCTCTTGAAACCTTTATTTTAAATACTTAGTGGTGGGGACCACCCGAACTCTTTTTAAATGTGAGTTAACCCTTAGAATTTATCCAATTAATGTTCCAATTTTTTTTTAATTAATGTTCCAACTTTAATTGAATTAATAATCTTAACTAAATTAAATTTGGCTCCTCACACTTTTGGTTGGGATTGTTGGAAAAGGGGAGATCTTGGGAGAACTCGGAAGGACATCCTCCAATGAAGAACGAACCTCTAACGTGGACGATGCTCGAGCCCGGATCGGAAGCGTATTGAGGGAGAAATGAACGTCGACGTCACAATCATCATATTCTTCCTCACGACACCTCCAACAGATGATCGAGGTAGGGGGTGTTTATGATTATTCTTTGTTAATTTTTTTTACGTTGAATCCTTCCCCATCCGCCACGTGCTATTGGTCTTACGCGGAGTTTACGGGGCAAAAGAACACGACCTGATCCCTCCGCATCTTCGTTGTTGATGCATTATTCATGGTGGAGGAGGAAGATGACCTATGTTGACATGGGACAAAGTGGCAGCAGCCCAACTGCATCGCCCGAGGAGGCCTCGGCCCGTAAGCTGTGGTGGAGGAGAATAGAGGCCGACACGCTGGCGGATTGCGTGGATGTTGGGCGGCGCGCGTCCGCGCCGCCGGTTTGGTAGGAGGTCGCAACCCATTGGCAGAGGCAGACATGGTGATGACCATCATCTGGCTGGCACCATGGAGAAGCGGCGATGCAAATTCGTGCCGTCAGAGCTGGAGACTGCAGCCGGTTGGCCGCTGTGGAGGTCAGAGGGCAGCAAGCATCCTGCCGTCTGTGGTGGATCAGCGGTGCATGTCTGTGCCACTGGGAGGAGAACTGGTCGGTCGCATAACGCCAAGAGAGACCACTATGGTGGTCCATCATTCCAACAAGGCGACCGGATGGCCCTTGGCCCATTCAGAATACCGGGGGGCGCCTCCCCCAGGGTTGCGGCTTGGACAGGCCACACCACGGCATACCACACTCAGCCGAGCAGGCTGCATCGCAGCAGGTAGGATCTACGGAAAGCACCTAGCTAGCCGGGTCTGTCGTTGCCCAGCCTGTCTGGGCAGAAACAGAACTGGGTTCAGTCGTACAAGGCCGAGGTGGGCCAGGGGGTCCGACCGGGTCGGACCGGACCCGGGCCCATTTAGACCAAGATACACCTTTATGTTCATATCTTGAGAACCAGACATCCTTTTGGCGAACAGTTTATGGAATCAAAATCCTTGGGTCGATACAGTCATTTTGGTATACTCTACTTGAGTTTTGGATAATGTTGGAGTACAACTGGGTTGGATCGAACCCGAATCCAACAGGGCCCTTGGAACGAAAATGCTAATAACTTACAGACCGAGTGTCTGATTGATGCACCGTCTATCACGTTGGGTTCCTTTTTACATTACAGACCTTTGGGATACTTCTTAGTTGGAATTCATAGTAGTTTAAGTATCGACCGATGGAATGAGTAGGGGAACTTCTTGGGATCAAGCATGCTTAGTGCAGGCACCTAGTGGCTGGCTGTACTCGAGGAGTCTTCAGATCCTATGTGGGGTATATTCAGATCCGGTGTGGGTCAGCGCTCAGTGATCCTATGTGGGTCAGTGCATACCGATTATGTGTGGGTCATCTCAAGATCATGTGTGGGTCATCTTCAGATCTTGTGTGGTTCATCTTTGATCTTGTGTGGGTCAACCGCAGAGCTTCTTGACGAAGTAATATGATCTAGCAATAAAAATAATCATCTATACTTCTGTACGTAATTCATCTTTGATCCTGTGTGGGTCAACAGCAGAGCTTCTTGACGAAGTAATCTGATCTAGCAATACAAATAATCACTTATACTTCTGTACATAAGTGATACCTAGTGTGAGATGAGTCCTTAGCTTCGTGGTGATACCTTAGTGGTATTCTTCTATGTGGCATACCTTTTTGGTACTTACCTTCATGGTAATACCTTAGTGGTATTCTTCTGTGTGGAATAACTTTGTGGTACTTACCTTCGTGGTGGTACCGTAGTGGTATTCTTCTATATGGAGAACCATTGTGGTAGTTTCCTTCATGGTGATACATTTGTGGTATTCTTCTATGTGGCGTTACCTTTGTGGCACATTCCTTTGTGGTGTAACCTTCGTGGTATTCTTTCCTTCGTAGAATGATTGTGGTTTTGGATAAATAGTTGGGCCTTGTGTTTCCTCTTAAATGAGATGAGTGTACTTGATAACTTAGGTATGTGTATCTGAATATACCTTGTAGGTTTGACTGTTGATTCGTGCATTGTGATTACAGTATTGCTTTGTAGTTTATTCTTTGTGGATTCTATGAGATCTTTAGGGGTCTCATTGTCCCTACTGAGTATCATTATACCCACACCTACAGGGGATACACCCGCACCTTGCTGTGCTTGTGAACATGAGGGACAAAGTTGATCGGGGATGAGGGTACCAAGGATAAAGGTTTCATGGGAGTGGAACTTAGATGAGTCATACTACAGAGATGACTATTCAAGAGTTATACCAATCCATTAAGTAGGATCCTTGGCGGGTGTTCACAGGAGCTCTTTTCTGTTTTACTTTTACTTTCTTGTTGGACTTGTATTTCGGCCCCTTTACTTACTGTACTGACCATTTTTACTATAAATTTTACATTGTGATTATATATTTCTATATTCTTGGATCGTGTAAGTTTTCAGGTTAAAATGAAATACATTCCCGGTTTTAGGGATATGCCTTCCCGGTGCTATTCGTCAGCCCCTGGCCTATAGAAGGCGGTCTTGGGGTAGTCACGACACGAGCCTTGGGGGACGAGTCATGAAAAATTTTTATTAGAGGAGTTCAGTTATATTAAAGAACTATGAATATGATCTTTTCTGTGTGGTAATAGAGTTAAGTGTTATGAGTGTTTTTATCAGTTTGGGGAATCTAGTGTTGGTGTAGCAGCTAACGTATCCATACAACAGTACCCTGACTTCTGATTTCTGACTCAGCGCACAAAAACATTGATTATGTGTGTGTTTTGGAAATGTTTTATTTGTGATCACTTTGAGTGATCTCACCAGGTATAACTTAATGACAATGTAGCTCCCGTTTCTTCTCAGGATGCCTCCACCCAGCCACCCAGCTAGGGTTCCATGTACAGTACACGATGAAAGCCCAGTGAGGGACAAGGTTTTAGTGTAGGGACCCCTTTCAGCAGTTGTACCATCGGGTGGTGTACCAGCAGCACCACTACCCATTGGGCAGCTGATGCCACCAGCCCCAGCAGCAGAGTGTGCACACTGCTTGAGCGTGCTGCTTGAATTTCTGCGATAGAGGCCACCAAGGTTCTAGGGAGAGACCGATCCATAGGCGGCTGAGGAGTGGATGGAGGCTGTGGTTATAATTTTTTGACTGGTATGGACACCAGCTGATCTCATGGTGGTCCTTGCCGCCAGTCTTCTTCTGGCAGCAGCAGGTAGATGGTGGAGCTTGATACTCCATGTTCACAAAGAGGTCACTCTCATCTGGGCAGACTATGTGAGCCCTTTCAGGGAAGAGATCATCATAGAGACCATACTCTCAGGGAATATACCTGAGATTCTCCACCTGCAACAGGGTAGCAGGATCGTGGATTAGTATTCAGCGTGGTTCACCAACCTCTCACAATACTCCAATAGCATGGTGTAAGACCTTTTCTTCAAGGCCCGGACCTTCGAGCAGGGAATCAAACGAGAGATTAGAGCCTCGATGATTTCCCTCAGCATCCCAACATAGACGAGGGTGTTGAAGCGAGCACACTTAGTGGAGAGTTTCATTGTTGAGTAGTCACGGGCAGCGAGACCCACCACCAGATGTCACGTAGCGGAGTCATCTACAGTTGGTGGTAGACAGATGATGCAGAGGTCCAAGAGGACCAGACCTACAGGTGGACAACCATAGGATATGAGGTTGGTTGTGCGAGGCTCTTGAGATAGAGCATGATAGGCGAGTAGCAGGTAACATTACTCGTGCGGCGGGTAGGGTCACATGGATCGCGAATGCCCGTCCCGCCGTGAAGACAACAAGAAAACAATCGAAGGAACACCTGGGTAGAGGTGAAGATTCGGTAAAGGAGGTCTATAGGAAGGAGGCAGATGTGGCAGATGATCTAGTTGTGTAGTAGGCGGTGGGCGGAGATACAATATTCTATTGCTACCACCTCCAGGTGGTCCACCCCGACAACAGGGAGTAGGTGGATAGGGACGAGCTCAGCTCCAGTTAGTTGAGGTATAAGACCACGGTGCTCCGGATATGATACGAGGTACGATATGTGTCTACTCCACCTTAGCTATAGTACTTATAGACTCAGGTTACAACCACTCTTTTATTTCCATGGCCCTCGTTTGGAGCTCGGAGATTCCAGTGGAGCTGCTGGCTCGATTCTTATGGCTAAGGACTCTTACTAGAGCAGATTTGATGATTAGACACTGGTGCAGGCAGTGTGAGCATACTCTAGGAGGTGAGGGAATCAGGTGGGATATTCTAATAGCGGTGTCTAGGCCTTATGATGTCATCTTGGGTATGGACTGGTTATCTACAATTCAGGCTCATGTAGACTATATTAGGAGCAAAGTGCGGTGTGTCCGCACAGATGGGACAATGTTTTCTTTCACCGAAAGGAATGAATCCTTTGTAGCATGGGATATACTTACCTGGAAGAGTGTGTAAACAATCACTCATCAATTGGCTAGCATTACCTTCAGAGAAGTTGATGTTGAGAGACCAAACTATCCTATAGTGGTGGACCAATACACTTATTTTTTCCATGATGATGTTCCAGGTCTACCTCCTCACAGAAAGGTGAACTTTTATATTGACTTTTACCCCTGGACGACACTGATATCTACACCATCATATCGGATGGCTCCCACGGAGCTTCAAGAGATACGAGTACTGCGGGAGGACTTGCAGAGGAAGGGGTACATTAGTCCCAGTGTTACTCCTTGGGAAACAAGAATTTTGTTCGCCAAGAAGGCGGAGGGGAGTTTGAGACTCTGTGTGGACTATCGGCACCTGAACCAGGTGACTGTGAAGAACAATTACCCACTCCAAAGGATTGACGATCTCTTTGATTAGCTGAAGGGAGCACAATGGTTTTCAAAGATAGACCTCAGATCAGGGTATCACCAGCTTAGTGTACGAGATGAGGATGTGCAGAATATGGACTTCAGATGTTGGTATAGATATTATGAGTTCTTGGTTATGCCATTCGGTGTATCCAACGCCCCAACAGTGTTCATGGGACTCATGAACATGATCTTACAACCATACCTCGATTGATTTGTGGTATTCTTCATCGATGACATTCTGATATACTCATCTACAGAGTAGGATCACGCCTATCATCTATAGATAGTGCTGGTCACACTCCAAGAGCACCAAATTTATGGTAAACTCTCAAAGAGCCAGTTTTGGATACGAGAAATTGAATTCCTAGGACACATTATCTTGGTGGTTGGAGTTTTAGTGTATCGAGCGAAGATTGAGGCTATGATTGCTTGGGAGCCATCCATGAGTGTGACAGAAGTTCCAAGTTTCCTGGATTTGGCCGGTTACTAATGGAGGTTTTTTCTTGAATTTTCCAAAGTTGCGACACCCTTATCAACATTGACGAAGAAGGGACAACCCTTTGTGTGGTCGGATAGATGAAATAAGAGTTTCCTGGAGCTGAGACAAAGACTAGTGATTTCCCCACCTTGTGGTTATCAGAGGAGAGAATTTGGTATGTATTCTACCGCGAAACATCAGGGACCGGACTCAGATGTTTCTTGATACAGGAGTGAGCAGTGATCAAGTTTGGTTCTCGACAGCTGAGGTATCATGATCATAACCACACTACCCTTGACCTGGAGTTATCCGCAGTGGTATTCTACTTGAAGATGTGGCGACATTACCTGATGGGAAAACGCTTTACAATCTACTCTAATCAGAAGTGTCTCTAGTATATCTTCTCTCAGAATGACCTGAACCTAAGACAGTGGCGCTGGCTTGAGTTTTTCTAGGACTATTACTCCGAGATAGTCTATACTATTGTGAAGGGGAATGTTGTAGCAAATGCACTCAGTAAGAGATCTAATATACAGTTGCTGAGTGAGGTGACAATGTAGATAGCCACTTTGCGGATATCCTACATGGATCGAGATAGATCAGCTTATCTTTAGTCTCTAATAGTCATTCCCCCACTTCTTCAGTGAGTCATGGAGGCACAACATGGGGACACTGACTGCAAGGCTCGATGTGCTCAGGTATCCATTGGACAAGCACCTGATGGATTTTTTGAATGTGGGGAGCATGTTATCCTCTTTAGAGGACTTATTATGATATTGATGGTTCTTTTATAGGAAGTGTTGAGGGATTTTCATACGTTCCCTCTAGAGGTACATCCAAGAGTAAAGAGATGTACCATGACCTCTGGTGTCAGCACTGGTGGCCGAGAATGAAGAGTGCTATAACAATGTTTGTCACTCGGTGCCTCACTTTTCAGCAAGTGAAGGTAGAGCATTAGGTTCCAGTGTGATTTGTTCAGCCACTAGAGGTTCCAGAGTGGAAGTGGGATGGAATATCCATAAACATTGTGACAAGAAATACACACACGTCCAAGGGTCATGATTCCTTTTGGGTGATCGTTGACCGACTCACCATGTCATCCCAATTCTTACCTATCAGAGAGCATGGACCAGTAGAGGTCTTGGGATAGATTTAAGTGCAGGAGATTGTGTGGATTCATGGGGTGGCATCTAGGATTTTCACTAATCATGATGCATGTTTTACTTCCTGACTGTGGAAGGGATTGTAGGAGGCATTCAGGAAACAACTTCGGTTGGGCACCGGCTTCCATCCTAAAACGAATGGTCAGATAGAGCGGACCCTTCAGAATCTAGAGGATATGCTGCATTCTTGTGTCCTTGATTTCATCCAAAGCTGGGAGGATCACTTTCCCTTGGTGGAGTTTTCATAAAACAACAAATATCACTCTACCATCGGTATGGCACCATTTGAGGAATTATACGGGCGACCTTGCTGATCACCTATGTGCTGGAATGACCCAGGGGAGTCAACACTCATGGGACCAGAGATGGTATGGGCCACCACAGAGAAGGTAGAGATCATCCAGGAGTAGATGAAGACTATACAGAGTAGGCAGAAGTCGCATGCTGACCAAAGATGGAGACCTCTCAAGTTTGAGGATTGTGACCATGCCTTTCTACGGGTTTCACCCTGATGAGGTTTGAAGAGATTTGGATGATGCGGAAAGTTATCTCCAAGGTTCATCAGACCCATTGAGGACTTCATCAGAGATAGAGAGGTGACATATCGCTTATCTCTTTCCCCTAAGTTGCATCTGGTGCATGCCATTTTCCACGTATCCCTGCTGAGGAGATACATACATGATCCTTTTCACATCATTGAATTAATAATCTTAAATCAATTAAATTTGTCTCCTCACCATTTTGGATGGGATCATTTGAAAATGGGAGAGGTTGGGAGAACTCGGAAGGACATCCTCCAATGAAGAACGAACCTCCAAAGTGGACGACGCTCGATCTCGGATCAGAAGTGTCTTATGGGAGCAACCAACGCCGATGTCACCATCATCATCTTCTTCCTCACGAGACCTATAATGGATGATCGAGGTAGGAGTGTGTTAATGATTATTGTTCATTAATTTTATTTACATTGAATCTTTCTCCCTGAGCCATGTGCTACTGGTCTAACGCAGATGGTACATGCCAAAGGAACATGGCCTGATCCCTCTGCATCCTCATTGTTGACGCGTTCTTCATGGTGGTGGAGGACAACCACTGATGCTAGTAGGTCACAATGTGGAATCTCACACTCCAGTCGGCCACGATTGCGGGGGCGGTGAAACTGCGCCGCCAGAGGAGGCCATGGCCTGTCGGCCGCAGCGGAGGAGAACGGCAGGTGACATGCTAGCCGGCCACATGTAGGTAGGGTGGCGCGCGTCCGCGCTTCCAGTTGGGCAAGAGGCCACAGCCCGTCAGTAGCGATACAGCAGGGTGGTGGCCAGTTTCCTTCTAGTCGCGTGGCGAAGAGGTGGCGCACGTCCGCACCATCAGAGCTGGAGACCGCGGCCGCTTGGCCGCGTCGGAGGTTGGAGGGCGGCCGACATCTGGCCGGCCACAGTGGAGCTGGGGCGCACGTCTGCGCCGCTAGGAGGAGAACCTTCCGAGAAACTAGCCGGTCACGTCATGCCGAGCGGGACCACTCTAATTGTCCCACATGTCAGCAGGGTGACCGAATGACCCTTGGGCCATTCAGAATATCAGGGGGCGCCTCCCCCCAGGGTGTAGCTAGAGGGAGAACTGCCACGACAGACCACACCCAGTCGAGCGGGCCACACCTTAGCGGGCCGTGCCCCGGGGGATGCACCCTGCGGGCCACACCCAGTGGACAGGGCTCTCTTCGGTCCAAGTCGGGTTGGGCCGGGTTAGACCAATCGTGTTGGACCGGACCTGGGCCCCTCTGGACCCAAATATGCCTTTGTGGTCATATTTTGAGAATCAGGAATCCGTTTGACAAACCGTCTACGGTGTTGTAATACTTGGTTAAAGAAGGTCCTTTTGGTATAATCCACTTGAGTTTTGTCTAAATTTGGAGTATGGCAGGGTTGGATTGAACTCGAATCCAACTGGGCCCTCGGAAGAAAAACCAAAATAACTTACAGACCAGGCGTCCGATTGACGCACCGTCTGTCGCATTGGGTTCCTTTTTATGTGACATACCTTTGGGATACTTATTCATGGGACTTAGTGGTAGTTGAAGTATAGACCGATGGATTAAGGAGAAGAACATCCCAGAATCAAGCAAGCTTAGTGTGGGAACCCTGTGGATGGCTATAAATGAGGAGTCTTCAGATCCTGTCTGGGTCATATTCAGATCCTAAGTGGGCCAGCTGTCAACGATCCTATGTGGGTCAATGCATAGAAATATTGTGTGGGTCATCTCTGAATCTTGTGTGGGTTATCTTCAGATCCTATGTGGGTCATCATTGATCCTTTGTGGGTCAACAGTAGAGATTCTCGATGAAGTATGATGATCTACTAATACAGTTAGTCATATATACATTCGTACGAAAGTTATACCGAGTGTGAGATGAGTCCTTAACTTCATGGTGATACCTTAGTGGAATTCGTCTGTGTGGTGTAACTTTGTGGTACTTACCTTCGTGGTGATTCCTTTGTGGTATTCTTCTGCATGGCATACCTTTGTGGTACTTACCTTCGTGGTGATACCTTAGTGGTATTCTTCTGTGTGGTGTACCTTTGTAGTACTTACTTTCCTGGTGCTACCTTTGTGGTATTCTTCTGTGTGGCTTTACCTTTGTGGTACATACCTTTGTGGTGTTACCTCCGTGGTATTCTTTCCTTCATGGAACAGTTGTGATTTTGGCTATAGAGTTGGGATTTGTGTTTTATCTTGAATGAGATGGGTATACTTGATAACTTAGGTATATGTAAGGATATATACCTAAGTAGGGTTGACTGTTTATTCGTGCTTTGTGATTAAGGTATAGTTTTGTGGTTTATCCTTTGTGGATTCTAGGAGACTTATGGGGGTCTAGAGGTCCCAACTGAGTGTCGTTATACTCACCCCTGCACGGGATATGCCTTCACCTTGCTGTGTCTTGTGTAGATGAGGGAAAACATTGACTGATTATGAGGGTACCAGGGCTGGAGGTTGCTCGAGAGTGGACCTTAGACGAGGCATACTGCAGAGATGACTATTCGAGAGCTGTACCCACCCTTCAGATAGGATCCTTGGTGGGTGTTCACAGGAGCTATTTTCGATTTTACTTGTACTTTCCAGTTGGGCTTGTATTCTGACCCCTTTACTTACTATACTCACCCTTTTTTACTATACATTTTACTTTGTGCTTGTATCTTGCTGTGTGGTTGGATTGTGTATGTTTGTAGGATAAAAGGAAATGACTTCTCGTTTTAGGGATATAACTTTCCAGTGATAGTTAATATCCCCTAGCCCATGGAAGGAAGGTTTTGGGTAGTCACAACATGAGCCCTAGGTGATGGTTCGTGACATGATATTTTATTTATTTTCAAATAATTTTATATTAATGTTTTTTTGATATAGAGTTCTGAAAAAATTTATTACATTTTTTATACAATTTTTAATACTTAAAGATAAGATTTTATAGTGTTTATGAACTAAAAAATTGTTTAGAACATGTTTGATAAGTTAAAATACACATTGTTTATTGAATTTTTTTTAATATCATGCAAAAACATCATGTTTTTTTAAGAGAGTTGAATAATTAATTGAATAATTTAGAAGAAAAATATTTAAAATAAGATTTTAAAAGGTTAATTTTATATTTTTTAAGGAATTTTTATTAAATGGAAATAAATAATATAATTATTATGTTATTTACAATGTATGTGAGTTAAGTAAATAATATTATAAACTACAGACACTATAATAGAGACACGTCAACCACTTATGGGAAAAAGATCAACTATATGGGAGCCAGCCCAAGAACGGGTGACCATGGTGGAAGAAGACTAGTGGGTAGGTAAGAAGTAGTGCATGGGCCCCACATCATATGCAGAAAATGACGAGGAGGTGTCAGTATGGTTTAGTTCTAGTGGAAATCCTGAGTGGTCCCAAATACCCATAATTGAGCTATTGAAAGAGTGAGACCAGTTTTAAAGTATAGGGTATCCATTGTAATGTATGATGTGTGATAAGTTCAGTGATGGAAAAAGTTCCTATTATAATTATTTTATACAAATATCATCTTTCATTCTATCAATAAGGTCTCAAATATTAAATATCCAAGCCTATGGCGTCTTCTACCATACGTCCAAGGGTTTTCATGACACGCAATTTCATAAGATCTACCATGCATGACCTTGACAAAACTCTTGTCCTAAGGATATCAAAACCATTAAACCATACCTTCAATAATTCATGTGAGAATTAATTAAACTCCATGAAAACTAATTCATGAGGAGTTCTTGATTTATAGAGAATTTGTGGAAAATAATAGAAGGTAAAATTGGAGTACACAAAAGTGGTTATATGATTATGTAGAGAAGTATGTGTGGAGTATCTAGTTGTGAAAGTATTTAAAATGCTATGATAGATCATCCAGAGCTTGGAAAAATATTAAAAATCTATTAAGTATAGAATATCTCATAACATGAGAAGTAGTTTGTGAATATTCAAAGATATTATACAATACTGGTTATCAAAGATAGTTTTTGAAAAAAAAATCATTATGAATAAACAACGATAAGTTGCAGGTTTCAGTTTTAGAAAAGAAAAAGAAAAATACAATATAAAAAATAGTACACAAAATGTTCTTTGAAAATGGGAATGCTATGAGATTCATAAAAATGATATGAGAACACAATATGTGAAGGGAAATCCCTTTATGAAGTGTGGAGGAATTATTTTCATCATTACATACAGATGATTAGTTAACTTTATTTGTTGATATTATCATGTTTTTATCATGTGTTATGTTTCATATATATATATATATATATATTTCACCCCTAGATATTTTTTATGAATTTTGGAGAAGTGATTATCAAGAGAGGAGGTTCACATTTTATCCAAGTTGAGTTCCATAAAGAAAGCTCAGTACTTCATGAAGCATTTAGTTTGAGAAAATCTATTCCCTTACAAAGAATTTGTTTTATGAAAATTTCATATTATTTTTCAATGATATAAATGAAATATTCTAAGTATTGTTTCATTAAGAATAAGTAAATTATTTTAAATTATTTCTTAAGAAAAAATATGGGAATAATAAAGTAATTTAATAAAAATTTTATGATGAGACACATATGTCATGTGTGGATAATATTATGTTTATAGTGATAAAATTATAAACTATTTGAGAACCATATATTTGAGAATCCCAGAATTTAAAGACTATGAGTATGTCTAACAATATCTCATTTCATGAATATTAATAATGTTAGTAGAAAAAACCATTTATTGCACGATTATTTGGATATAAAATTCATTTTTCTAAAAATTAACTAATTAATCTTGCCTCAATTATATTTTTTTCATGATTTATCATGAGTTATTTTGTTTGACTAAAAACAAAAAAAGAAGTCATGTTTTGAAAGTTACGGTGTGGCGTGGAATTTTTATTTTGAAGCTAGAAGTCAGAACACAAACTTAATCAGAAAGGAGTAAAAAAAATCCTCACAAAGGAAATATAAATCATAAAAATCATTGTATTTATAAAAATATTTCTTGTCATAAATATGTGGAGGCAATGATATACCATGTTTCAAATAACCTCTTCACCTGATTCATTTATGTCATAAAACTCATTTATGATGTAATATTTACAGTATATGAGAAGTTTATAATGTAAAACCATATCTTAAAAAGTAAATTTCTTGGGTAAAGTAGATTTTAAAAGTGGAACAACTCCTTTTAACGATGACAAACTATATTTTATGTTATTAATTTAATCATCAATAAGAAATAATGAATAACTCAATAATGCGGTATTTGAGGGGATCCAGATTTATTTGATTTTAGAATTTAATACACAGATTAGGGGAACATCAAAGATGATTTATGAATAATGGATGAACTAGGGATCAAGAAACACTTATAAATTTAGGGACATGTAACCATATAAGTATTCATTGATAACTTGGGAAGATAATGTTAGAATGAAGACCAAATACTATTATATTTTCCAAGTTTTCCTTGTTTTATTTCTTCAATCCCGTGATACCTTCTTCCTCCAATATAAACTTCATCACCACATCTATAGAGGAATAATTCTTATGTATGATAAATAAATGAAAGGAAATAATAATTTCTAATTTATGTGTGTATGTTTTTAACTCTATTAATTATTTTCTAAATTTTTATATTTGGTTTCAATTATTAATCTTTTGAATATTGAAAATTGTTATTTTAGGTTTTTATTTTGTAAATTTTAATCTCCATTATTTATTATCCAAAATATATATCCACAAAATCCTGGTATATATACATTGGAATTGGATAAGGTTAGTTGGTGAGTGATCGATGATCACCGACATGTGTTCCCAATTGTGGTGGGAACTGATGGTAATTAGGGAACAATAAATGGTTAGGGATTTCCCTAAATATTCAATAGGATTGATCATAATACCCACACACACATAAGATGGAGTGTATACCAACATGAGTTCTAAATTTGGGAAACTCTCACCATCCCTATAGAGCCAATGGGGGAAATGAATCCATCGAGGAATTTCTTTCTTACCAGTTTAGTAGAAAAACATTTTATAAAAATTGGAAAACCATGATAGTATTGTAATATGGTCCAACCAAGATGACTTGAAAACTATTTCAATCAACTGGTTTAAAATTAATTATTTAATATTCTTTCAAAATCCTCAATTTCTAAAACCAAATTAAAAATAGTTTTTTACATAACTAAAATGTCAAAATAAGTATTGTGTGTTCTATTATCTCATATACTAACTAGAGTTAAGCACTTTAATTTAAATAGGTAATTAATTCAATTTAAATTCCCTAAAAAATGGTTCACATCATGGACACATTCTATTTATTTAATCTTTGGGGATAAAATTAAAATATCTTTTTAAGATGTATAGGAGAAACCAATATTTAGAAGCGACGTCTCTAATTTTACCTAAAATCATATTGTATCATGAAGTGTGAAGATATTGTTTCAATGGGATATTGGAAATATTAGTATGACTCTGTTATATAAATTATTTTATAGTTTAACTATTTTTTATTTTGGTCAAAAATCTATGATTATAGTGTGAAATTAGTCACATCAAGTAGTAGGTTTACACTAAGACCAAGCCTTGTAAAAATATCATGCCTTTGTGCTATTTATCTTTAATTCATTAGGATAAGGTTGAGTTCTAAAAATTGATATGATTTTAATAATATATAAATTTCATTCCTTTAAATATTCATGAATTATATTATATATATATATTCACTATAAGAATATTATGTAATTTTTTAATCAAAATTGAAATTGTTTTATATATATATAATTATTATACAAGTATTATATGTCTTTGTTTAAAATATTAATTTCTAAATTTTATAATTTTAATTTTAGAATATAATCATCATTCTTGAAACCATAAATCCAAAATTATATTAAAGTTAATTTCATGAAATTTTCTAAATAAAATGATTTAATGGTGAATAGAAGAAAATACTAATTGTTAAGAAATATATATTTTTAATTTCATGTATTTAAAAAGTGACATTATAATTTTTAATGGTTTAGATATTTAATTAATTATTTTTTATTATTTAATAATCCAATTAATGTTATTTTAATATTCAATTAACTTCATTATTTTATAAAAAAAATTATACATAAAATACATTTTTCTGGAATATATTTTTTTCGTGTTTTGCAGGTCTGTTTTTAAATTAATTTATCCACTAATAGAAATTGAATTTAATAAAATATTCTAATTTTTTTTAATAATCATGTATAAATTTAGTAATGAGGTCACTCTCTGTTTTGGTCATTATGAATACCTACTTTGGAAAAAAAATCCAGTTACCTCAGAAAGAGTTACAATGTGTTTAAAGGGTTACAAATGAAATGATAAAGGTTAAAATGGACTGAAAAATTGTGTAAATCCAATTTTATAGTCTTATTTCAGAAATAACTTATATATTATTTAAAAATGAGTCTTTTTGGATCCACTTTTATTAGATAATACATTAATATATTTTAATATAATAAAATATTTCATGTGTGTTCTCTCCCTTAGAAAAAGAAAACCCCTATCCCGTCTCCTCAACACTTCAATAGCCTCTTATGTTATCCAATTGTAAAGAACCAAAAATTCCCATACATAAATATTAAATCTTAATAGATTAATATTCATTTCCAAACATAATGATTCACAAAAAAAATCCTTTAGGTATAGTGCCTTTGGGAAGGTGGAAACATAAAAAACAGGTTCATACGTGAGCTACATCATCTCCCACCTGGTTCTTCATAACTAACACCATTCTTAGACATATCATACATAATACCTCTCATAATTTCCTGGGTAAAGTAAATATAAGAAATGATGATATCATATTCTTAGTAATGGAAAAAGAGACATATCAATACATAAAGAGCATAATGGTATGATAACAAGAGAATAACGTTTTAAAATCGTACCTTGTATATTATAGATCATAAAATTTAGTCATGGAATAAATGATGGTAGTTCATAAGAATATGAAAAATTAGGAATTATATGACCTATGAAATGAGATTATAACATTTTCATAAGACATATATCCATAGAAAACATATAATCATAGAACCAATTATGTCAAGTCTACCCACAAAGACATTCATAACAAGTTAGTCTTGGTCTAAAAACCCGTGTACGAACATTGGCCTTGGGATGAACTCCCATGAACACGTTGTTCTAGCATGTGATAACCTCTCTTTGACCTTTTTTCTCTTATATAACATTAATCATTACCTAATTAATGGGAGTGAGATATTGGTCCCACCCATCACATAATGAAAATCACACATATGCATTCCAAAATATAATAATAGATTCATCATAAAAGAATCCAATAAAATAAATGGGTTTAATAATCATTTCATCATATCAACAAAATGTAACTAGTGGAATAATTAATGGGTTTCATAAATTTATTTTCATCATAATCATAAGTATTCAGAGAAATACTTAGAACTGAATCATTGGATAATATCTCTGGAAAAGAATAAGTTACAATAAAGGATGTCATCTTAGATGGAAAATGATTTTTAAAGAAAAATAACTTGGATCATTTCTTGAGGAAAATAAAATTTCCCTGAAAATCACCCATTTAAAACTATAATTCCATATAATATTATGAAAATCATTTTATTTTAAAATATCCTTACAAACTTATAAAGGATGATTTAAAAACAATTTCAAACATCTATTGAGGAAAATATCATTTCCAATTTGATTTTTTTAAAAAATATATATTTTTTAAAATATTTTTCTTTAAAAATAACCTTTGAAACTTATAAAGGAAGATTTAAAACATTGAGTGATCATTATAATAGTAAATTTCATACATGTTAAAATAAATATTTATTTCACATTTTTAGTAAAATCCAAATGAGCATTGTTTTCAAAATGGCATGAGGATTCATTTTTATTTTTTTTATAAAAATAAAAAAAAGTATAAAAATGATCTAAAACAATCCTAGAGGAAAATTATAACATTTTTTAATACATTTTTTTTAAATTTTTAGAAAACATGGATATGGAAATAAAAAGCGTTTTCCAAAGAAGAGAGAAATGATTTTATTTATATTTTAAAAAATATTTTTTGAATCATGATTATATAAAGAGAGTTAAACTAGTGGAAGAAATTTATTCTCTTGAAATAAACATAGGATAATAAAATTCATGAGTTTATTGGGAGAAGGATCAAAATATTTTATCACCAAAAATAATTATCATAAAAAATCTCTAAAAGAAATAAAATTATAACATCAAACCATTACAACTTTGTAAAGTTTTGAAGTGAAAGAACCATTAAATAAATATCATTTATATAAGGAGATTAATTATATTAAATTTCAATGGGTCTTTATATTTACCTCATAATAGAATATAGGAGAATAAGATAATGTGTTTCCCAATAAAGAAAAATTGAGATAGAAATATCATTCCTTAAGTCTGGACATCCTACGTACAGGTATGAACCACGTATATTATAAATATATGTTTATTATACATATATTAAATAAATTTAATTATATATATCATACCGTATATGATTTTATTATTAATTTGTATTACCCATTTATTATGAATTACATGTTACATTGTGAGAAATAACTCCTTTGTTTTTTGTATTTGTTTGGATTTGTTAGTTTTGTTTCTCTAAATTTTACCATGGTTTAATCATATAACTTTTTTAACCATGATATCAATATCATATATATTCATTATATATGAATTTTAATTAAACCTTAAATTTTAGGGATAGAAAATTAAATACACAATTCATGGAGAGAGTAGGCAGTACATATGCGCAAAACCGGTTTACATTTTCTCAAGATATGAAATGAAAGAAATTTAAGTAATATATTTCCTTCATAGAATAATTAACTTTTTAAATATATCATATATATTCAATATATTTACCCTATATACCTTCAATGAAAAGAATCTGTGAAAAATGAATCACATTCTTTTGCGAGGCAGTAGTCTGCCACACACACGAACGATGTTATCATATCCCACTCAGAATAGAAAGTAAGAATTTATATGTGATATAAAATTATATAATAATATTTTTTTCAAAAATATAATTAACAATTAATTAATATATACTTATTACCATCCAAGTATAAAAGACATGAAAAAAAATCACATCGGTCTACATGACGGTAATCCATTGTACATGCGAGTGAAGATATTATTTTAAAATATGTTATATAATAATGATATAGGAGTGATATTATGATTCTATATGTATAAAAATATCATAAATATATTATATAACAATTAAATCCATCTTTATGCCTAACCATGAGAGGTGTTCATTTGAAAACAAATAACATTAGTTCGCAAGGAGGTAGTCTTTTGTGCACGCGAGTGAAAAATTTGTTTCCCATTTGAAGGTAGTATAGATAAATATAGGTTATAAAATTTACATAATAAAATATTATTATTTGGTATATAATTTTTTTATTATATTATTATATTTTTGGAATATTGTATGGTGGAATAAAAAATAAAGCATAAATAGAGTTTTATGTTTTTTACCAATTTTTTAGAGAACCTATTTAGGTTTATATGAAAGGCCTTATTATAAGGATTTATTAATTAAAATTAGGTATATAGTAAGTGAATGTTTAAATAGGTAATATATTTGGGTAGGTATTGTTTAAACCAAATGGTTTTGGATGTGTTAAGATGGGAGGAGAGGAGGTGTCCTTTTACAAGTGGGGGATATGACACACTTGGATGTTTTGAAAGGAACAAAGTGTACCAAACTTTTTCACTTTAAAAGAATCCAAAAAATGGTATATAATCTAATATTATAGGTGATAAATTATAAAGTATTTCTATTAAATCAGTCTTGGACTAGTTTCTAGGTCATGTACCTCTTATCTTTTTAGAAACCCCTCGGTAAACCCGTTTTAACCATAACCAAATAAATTAATTTTTACTATTTTCATTATTAACTTTGACCAAAAATTAAGTTTACGTTACTATAGAATATATATTCTAATGATTAAAAATATTGAATCCATTTTTACAAATTAAATTCTAATAAGTGAAAAAATTTAATTTATAATTGAACCTGCGAACGCGAGGAAAAAGCTATTTTCTAAAGAGAAAATGTTCAAATGTTTAAAAATATTTTATTCTGAAATTCCATATGAAAATTATTATAATGAAATAAAATTTATTAGTAAACATATAATTGAACTAATTATAATTTTAGAATAATTTTAAAATAGAATAAATCTTATATAACCCTTAAATGAAAGTGCGTTTTTCAATAAAAACTTAATTTTTTTACTATTTATTGAAAAATTAATCTTTTCATAAAAATAAGAATCATTCACCCAAAGATAATGTTGATATATTTATTTCAAAATATGATGTTTATTTTTTGAAATAAATTTTTGGAATGTTGAAAAAATTTACTTTTATTTTTTTTCACAAAAAGATATAATTTTTTTATAAAATGTTTCTTTAAAAACATATAATGAGATTACCAAAAATTGAGTAATTTTTTTATCAATATTTTTTATATAAAACCATAATAATTAATATTTAAATTTTTAGTTATTCTTATTCATATCTCCATGTTTAAATATTGATATTAACATTTGGGTTTAAATAAAAATATTAATAGTTATTCATGGTTCGGTAAAACTCAGTGATGAATGTAACGAAGGATATTGATGAAATTAAACCTATCAATTTTTTTTATATGATATAGGGGTGTTATATTCGATGCCCCTTAAAATAAATTTATCCACTATATTAATAACTTTACTATATAAAATAGTGTATAACTTTTTCTTGTGACAACCATAGGTTCCTACATAGATTCCTCCAGCAAGTAGTTTCACCACAAAACAATGAAAAGCTGAGTGGTATTATTTTGTAGAATATTATCAGTTGATCTCAATCCCAAATGGTTATACCTCATAAGAAATATCATTCCCTAGATGTATTAATTATGAGTTTAATACATGTGATGAATTAACAACATAATTTCCATGTAGAGATACATGGAACACATCATGAACCTTAGAGAGGTTAGGTGGAAGCACCAAGAAAAAAGTTGTGGCCTAGTTTTGGTGACGAATTTCAAAGGGGCCAATATTCTAGTGGCTTAATTTTAATGACCCAAAATTAATAATTATATAATCATTTGTTTTAGTCAATAATAATACTTTCTTTAACATTGAGTATTTTTTTTGGTTTAGAGTTTTAGATAATAAGGCCATAACTATAACATAATATGTCAAATATTTCGAAGTTGACACTTCTACTCACTCTATATTTTTTTCAAAAAATAATTTTTTTAAAAGAAAATATGAATTCTTTTTCTTGATAAAAATATTAGTAAAATTTATCTTGACTTTATCCTTTCTTTTACCCATTATTATACCATGTGAAAAACATTTTTAAAATTGGTAAAACAATAAAAATCTCATTAAGGGACATAAAATAAGAAAATAAACCATTTTTCCAGGAATACTTTAAACCCATGAAAACATTTTTCGAAATATATACTTTTCACCAATAAAACATAAGCTCTTAACCTTACCTCATGAAATAATAAGTTTCTTGTAAAAATCAATATCAAAAATTGAACATAAAGGTATCCTATGACATTAATTACATTTCACTCTTATAGTAACATTCATGGATATATAAGTAGTAACCATCATGTACAAATTTGGAATACCCACCACAGTATATTCAATTAATATCTTAGGAGAAACCCTGCTAAATAACGCCGTCTCATTACCGAATGAATTATAGAGATATAACTGGATCACCCACCCTAATTTTATCATATAACTACATGTATACGCAAACAATTCCCAAGAAACTAAACATAAGAAAACACATAAATCAATCATTAAATAATAATAACATTACCACATTGAAATCAATTTTAATTTTTACAAATCCATACACTCAAAAATGAAAACAAATTATTTGAAAATAAAATTCAAAACTTTTAATGGAAAAATAAAAGTATTAATGTGACATAAAATTGGAAAAATCCATTTAATCTGCATTGGTTAAAAAAAATTATTTTTTTCTTTTGTAAAAATAATTGAAAGAGTAACTTCAAAAGTGGTTTTAAAAATAAAGTCTCTTACCTTGAGTCTGAATCATCATGAACATTATTTATCTTCCAAGATAATAAACATAAGTTAATTATTTAATTTATTAATTAACTTTTCAATGGTTATTACTACTTTCAGATCACTTATTATCATTTTATAAAAATTAATTATTTTTTTAGGTTCACATCGGACAAGTTGATGATATTCGGTACATGAGTCCAAAATAACTTTGGTAAGATGTAAATAGTCAAAGTTTTCATTAGTAAATCATCTCAAAAATATTATTCATGACATAAAAATCTCTTTTATGCATAAATTATACATTTCAATCAAACCATATTTTTATCATTATAAAAAAATTATAAATGTTATAATCATGGAGATGGTCGGTCGTACGTATGAATTTGTATCATTCCCATTCTTCATTGATCAGTATAGAAAGAAAGTAATTATTGTATTATATTCCATAATGATCATAATATCATAAATATCTTATTAATAATTTAAATGTACTTATATAAATTATCCATGTGATGTGGTGATGAAATATGAATGACATCCCTTTGTGGAGGTGATAGTTACAGGTACGCAGGAACGACATTATCATCTTTACCTACATGCCAAGGTAATAAAATAATTTATATATTATTATTAAATAATTATACATATGTCATGAATATAATTTATAAAAATTTATTCCATTATTATAACTAGTCTTGGGAGATGGTGATGGAAAATGAACTATATAACTTCGTGGAGGTGATAGTTCTGAAGTACACACGAATGATTAATTATTTTACAATTTGATTGCATTGAAGATAGATTTATGTAATGATATATATAGAATCACAGCTCATTATATTTTTTATAATGGAGTTATGATTTTATCATGGTGTAAGAAGATTTTAGGTAAGTGTAAAAGGAAATAAAACAAACACTTAAACAAAAACGATACCTCTTCTTTGGGTGATCTCCTTTGATGAACACCTAAACACCACTAAAGAAAGTGTTATGAATAAAATAATGGATCTATAATATGGTGAGTAACTATAAGAGGACATTTTTTCAGGTCTTGGCTGAAAAACTTTGTTTTGAATATTTAGGAAAACAGAAGAATGGGTTCCTTTTTATAGAAGAGGTGAGGGGAACTCTTGAAATTCTTCAAAATAGTAAATTAATATAAATTATTTTTCATCAAAAATGGTCCCAAACTAATTTATTTAGAATATATGATTATTATTATTCAAAATAAATTCATCCAATAAAAATTATACATGTTTTCATTTTTTAAACCCTTATCTTTTTTTTAAACCCTTATTTTACCTTTTCAATTTTAATAAAAATATCATGTAAAGTACACCTTGTTGGTAATATTACTAAAATAAAATTACAAAAGGAAAATGAATGAGAAATTTATGAAATTATATGAATTATACCAATTATTTGGTCTAGTGTTTTATTTTATGAATATTGTATCATTTAATAAGATATTATTTATTTTAAAATCTAAAAAGTGTAAATTTGGACACTATTCATTAGCTGACTTTTTAAAATATCATAACAGAAGGATAACTTAAAAAATCTTCATTAAATCATTACTAAAATTCTAAATTAATCCATAAAATTATATTATAACATTAATTCACTCAAATTATATGTATTTTAATATTTTTAATATCATTTATTTGATTCTTCCTTTAATTAAACAATAAAAACATCATCATTGTGTCATCAATTAATTAAAATTTTTATTTCCTAAATCTGTAAGAAAATTATCATGATATAAGTAAATATTTTTTATTTTTACACACTATTTAAATTAAAAAAATATAATTTATATAACAACAAATTAAAAAGTTAAAATTTTGAGAAATATGAGTATGAATTATTTGTCTTTACTTATATAATATAATAAATATCATACTCACACCCATGTGGCTTTCATAGGTCAAAATTTCAGAAAATGGATTCTTTTAGTAAACAATAACTCAACCAATTAATTTAATATAAGTGGTAATTTAAATTTATTATATTTATAATGTTATTTTTACCTTTAATTACCCGATTTATCCTTAATCGGGGTGATAAAAATAATTACTAAAGTGACTATTCATACAGAATGAAAATAAAAGGGAATTAATTACTAAATTTGGACCCTCTAATTAAAATTATACAATAAAAATTTCATAATTCAAAACACATAATTCTAACAAGTCAATTTAAAATTAATCTCGTTAATGGATCGAGAAAAAAAGTTTTTAATGTAAAAACGTTGAAAAGTTAACTAAGTTTTTTTATCAATGTTCAATGTTAAATTGAGTTAAATTAACTATATATAATTAAATGATAAAAACCTGATTTCATTGTAATTTAAAATCATTCAAAATCATAATCCAACACTGTAAATCAATTTGATGAAAAATCAGTATTCAATTAAAAATTAAATATATTTTTACTATTCATCAAAAAATCAATCTTATTAGAAAAATATGAAACCTTCTTCCAAAGTAAATTTTAATACTCAAATTATTAATAATAAATTTATTTTATCAAATATAATTTATAAAAGAGATTAAATATATATTTAAATTGGTATCAACATCAAAATGTCGTAAAAGTGTTTTTTTTGAAAAATACTCTTTCTATAAATATAATTGAATTTGTTTTTATAATATATATATATAACACATAAGATGAATTTAAAACATTAAATTAAATAGATTTCATTTAAATTTAATTAATGAAGAACAAAAATATTGATTTATTAAAATATTAGTATAAAAGAATTTTTTCACATTTAAATAGTTTTTTCAGGAAAACATTTATTTTTATTTTAAAAATGTGTTTACATTCATTTAAAATTAATTTTTCACAAAATAATTAATTATATATACATGTGTAAACAATTTTTTTATAATTTAGTTAATACTGTTCATTCCCTCGATGTGATGTATCATGTACGCTATTAAACATTGTGTTTCCTTTGGAAAACTAGGTTTGTTGAATTATCCCCATTTTAATAAATTTTATTCTATCAATTTTATCTCGAGATTGAAAACTATAGGATTGAATTTTCAAAATATCTTTATGAAAATCCCACATCAGAAAAAGGATAAATTAAATTTCCTCTTTAATATAAAGAAAGGGAACTAAAAAAGTCCCCTTAGATAACACATATGAAGGATACATATAGGAAAAAATGTATCTAGAAGAAATAAATAACTATTATGTTCCTATATAGATTGATAGATAAAATGGTTATTAGAAATTTAACAATCACAAAACCATAAATCTATGATGTGTTAAAAGGTCACCAATTTCATTGTAAGAAAATTAAATGGATAATGTTTTTTTTTCAATATCCTTTTCATAGATTTGAAGAATTTTTATATTAATTGGACTATGAACATAAGGAAATATACTTATTGGACATGGGAGTTTCACATGTTAATCAATTTACACAAAAAAATCATAATTTTCTCTAAATAATGAGTATTCAAGATGAATTTTCAGGAATAAAGCAATAAAATAATCTTATAGGGATTCACATAATCTAAAAATATTAGCTATCTATTTATCCAATATTTTTACATTAACAAAAACCAAAATGGTTAGTACAAGATAAGGTAATTATCCAAAAATAATAATCCTATATGAAGAAAAACAACTTCAATCTACAAAACACAATAGTAAGAACCAAAGTTCATCATAGAACATTAAAAAAACATCCTTAAAATCAATCCAAAAGAAACTAAATATTTTTAAAACCCAAAATCCAGAAGGATTTTATCAGCTAGTCTTCCAAGAATTTTTTTTATCATTTATCTTGAAATACCAACAATAACTCCTATTGTGTCATACTAAAAATATAACTTCCTAATTCACATAATCTACAAGATATGATAACTATCTCCTAAATCACCATAATCCCAAAATAAAATAATATATTGTTCCAAAATATAATTAAACCTTTATTCCTGAAATAAAATCCCATAATATTCTATTAACCTCAATCATATAAAGTTCCCAAAAATATAAAACGTATTCCAAAATAAGATTAATCACTTAATCCCCCAAATCATTTTTCCAATATGATGAAAATAGTATTCCCAAAATAAACCTATTCTTATTACATGAAATTGTTTAACTAAAATGATAAATTCATACTAAGCTGGGGATTCTCATTGGCCAGTGGTAGATGATGCACCCTTATCGCCATTCGGTTGTGGGTTTGATTCCTGCAGCCATTCCAGAGGAAATGGTTTGTCACCCATCTGAAATTTTGTTCTTTTAATAAAATTATATTATTCTTATAACATTCCCAGAATATGAAAAAAAAAACTCAAAAATAACTAAAACATGTTTAAATTTCAAAGGTTTTCTCACAGAAATAAATGTCTCCAAAAATAATATTAGTCACCATAAAATTTCATAACATAAATCCTCAAAAGGGGTTTTTATAACATTGAACTTACGATCATCCTTAAAATTATACGTTAATGATGATATCTATATGTTTTAATAAACTATACTAATATCCAAAGTTGTCTAAACAATACTTTAATACCAATTGTAAGGACCATACCTTAATCATTACATAATATTGGGTTTTAGTCAAGAATATTACTTTATTTCACATTGAGGATCCTTTAAGTTTTAGTGTTTTATAGAATTACGACATAACCATTACATAACAACTAAAATATTAAAAAAAGACACTTTTAATCAATTTCTATTTGTTTTAAAAAATAAAAGTTTTTTGAAATAAAACCTAAATTGTATTTCTTGATAAAAATATTCATAACATTCATATTGACTTAATAATTTATCTTACCCATCCATATACCTAGTGATTTTTTTTAAAACTTGGGATGAACACAAAAATCTTAGTAAGGGACATAAAATATGGAAATAAACCATTAGTTCATGAATAAAATAAACCATTGAAAACATTTTCACAAATATGTACTTTTCACCGATAAAACATAATCTTTTTACCTCAACTTATGAAATAATAAGATTCTATTTTAAACTAAGTCGAAAACATAAATCATATAGGTAACATGTGGAATTAATTTCATTTGACTCTTATATAATCTTTCATGGATATATAGTGGGTAACCTTTTGGGTCACATTTGGAATACCCAACAAATTTTATTCCTTTAATCTCTTAAAAAAAACCGTACCTATTATCTCCATATCATTAACTAATTAATTAGTGAGATATAATGGGATCAAACACCTTTATTTTATCACACAAACACTCGTGTACATAAAAACTTTCCAAGAACCAAATCATAAGCACAACACATAAATCATGCATAAAAGAATGAAAATTTTTCCACTTTAAAATCACTTATCATTTTTACAAAGCATAAAACTCAAAAATGAATACACAATATTTGAAAATAAAATTGTAAACTTGTAAAAGAAGAATAAAAATATTAATGGGAAATAAAATAGAAAACATTGCTTCATACCATGTATGATAAAAAATATTCTTCTAGTCTTTTCTAAAAATAGTTTAAATAGTTACTTTAAAAGTGGGTTTTAAAAGAAAGTCTATTACCTTGAGTCTGAATCCCCACACACGTTCTTTATATTTTAGATTAATAAATATTGTTAAATTATTTACTTTCATGAGAACTATTTTAATGTTTATTATTTATTTTATATCACTTATTAACATTATATAAGAATTACATAATTGTTTATGTTCACATTATGTGTTTGATGATATTCGGTACATGATTCCAAATAAATTTGGTAGGATGTGAATAGTAAAAGTGGTAATTATTCCATCATATACTGGATAATATTAATGAAATAATAATAACTTTTATACATCAATTATAATTTTAAATAAAACTATTAATTTGTGGTTATGAAATTGAACAACGTTATATTCATGTAGACGGTAGTCCATTCGTACACAAGAGTAACATTCCCATTATGCGTTGATAAATATGGAAAGAAGGTAATTATTATATTATCTTACATAATTATCATAATATCATCAATATAATATTAATAAATTAAATATACATATATTTATTAATCTATATTTTGTGGGGATAGAAAATGAATCACATTGCTTCGTGGAGGTGATACTTCACAAGTATGAACAAATGACATTATCATTTTTATGTGCATGGAATGTTAATAAAATAATAGATATATTATTAATTAATAATGATATCAATATAATTAATATCATATAAAATTTTTATTTCATCATTATAGCAAGTCTTGAGAGATGCTTATAAAAAAACGAATTATATCAGTTCATTGAGGTGATTGTTCACACGTGCACACAAATAATTAATAATATTCGCACTTGATGTAAGTGGGGATGGATTTGTGTAATGATATTAACATAATAACATATAATAACTTGAGGATAATTTATTTTCTATTTAATCATGGTGGAATAATATTTTCAAGAAGTGAAAATTAAATAAAAAAACACTTAATAAAGAAATACCACTTCTTCAAATGATCTGCTTTTATTAACACCTTAACACCTCTAAGAAGGATGTTCTACCTAAAATAAATGCTCTAGAATGAGGTTATGGATTTCTGGAATTTTTTTTGGAATATACTGGATGTACAAATTAGGTTTGAAAGTGTGAAGAAAATATAAGAATGGGTTCTTTTTTATAAGATTTGGGAGGGACCCTCTCGGAATTTTCAAATATATTAAATTAATATAATTTAATTTTATATTCCAATAAAAAATGACCGACTAAAGAGTATTTTATAAAATTTTAATAATTATTGAAATAATTTAGAAGAAAATTTTATTTTTATGAATTTTAGATAATTTAATAAAATATTTTTTGTTTTAAAATATAAATAGTACCAATTTCGTCTGTATTTATTAGTTTACATTTAAAAAATATCATAACAGAAAGATGATTTCAAAAAAACGCATTTAAATAATAAATAATATATCATGGTAATCCAAAAAAATCATTTATGACATTAACTCACTAAAATTATGTTTATTTTAAGGTTTTTAATGTCATTTATTTGATTCTTCAATTAATTAAACAATAACTGCATAATCATTATATCAAAATTCAATTTAATTATTTAATTTCTAAAAACTATAAAAAATGTATCATGATATATTTTAAAATTTTATTTTTCTAAATAATATTTATAGTTTAACATATCACTTATATAACCCCATATTAAATTTGTTACAGTATTGAGAAACATGAGTATGACAACTTTGTCTTTAGTTTAAATAAAATATTTTTAATGTCATACTCACACCCAAGTGGCCTCCAAAGGTCAAACTTATAGCCCAAAGAATGTTTTTCTTGGAAAAATACTAATACAATTAATATAGGACAAGTGTTAGGGTAATTTTATAATATTTATAATATTATTGCTTCCTTTATTTACCTAATTTACCCGTAAGCGTTCTAGTAAAAATAATTACTAGTCACTATTCATAGTGTCAAAAAATAAAATCGGCCTATTTAATAAATTTTTAACTTATGATTCCAAATATGGAATCCATTTTTCAAAATTCAAAACACATTATTCTAAGAAATTAATTTAAAATTAATCCAGATGACGGATCGAGAAAATGTGTTTTTAAAATAGAAAACTTCAAAAGTTCACCATGCTTTTATATCAAATTTCAATATAAAATTGATCTCAATAAACTAAATTGAATTAAATGATACTAAAATATTTATTTATAATAAAAAAATATTAAAAATTATAATTAACAATTAAATAAAATTTATTAAATAGTACTTTTCACTTATAAATGCAATATTTTTTTTCAATTCATCAAAAAATAAATCTTATAGATTATAAAAAAATTTCAAAAAAAGTAAATTATTTGTGTGCCAAATCTATATAATAATTTTATATTTTCAAATATTATTTATAATAGTCAAAATACAATATATAAAATGGGTTTTCTAAGAAATGGTGATAAAAATACCATGTTTGAAAAATACACTTTTTATGAAGAAAATTCAATTTGTTTTTATATCGTGTACAAAAAAAATATTAGCTAAATTTAAAAACTAAATGAAATATATTATATATAAATTTTATTAAAAAAATATAATTAGGTAAATTTAGAAACTTATTGGAATAAAACACAGCTTTTCACATTGAAATAGTTTTTCAGAAAAAAATTTCCTTTTATTTTAAAAAGGGGTTTTCATTCTTTTAAAATTAATTATTCCCCAAAGAATTAATTATATATATATGTGTACCCTATATTTTCATAATTTAGTTAATAATTTTCATTACCGCTACTCTAACGACAATGTTTTAATGGGAACATTTAAATATTATTTATTTGTTCACAAAACTCAATGTGGCGTATTTTGTACACTATCAAATAATGTTTTATTTTAAAAACTCATGATGTAACATTAGTTTTCCCTTATTTATGAACCTAATTACCTTCTTCCATCTAGAAATTCATATTAAAACCTTCTCACCAACTTCAAATTCTAGATCACATTAACGATTACGAGCATGAAATTTCTGTCAACACTGTGTTGGATTTATGTGATGCTGAATAGACTTAACCTTCTCGGGCATATCTTCATTCAGTTGTTGTCCCAGTAGATTTCTTTCTCCAACTTCATCCTAATAAATTTGAGTTCTACACTTATTTCTTTAAATGGGTTCATAATAAGTGATCATAATTCCTAATTAAATGTAATAATTATAAGAAAAACTAATTAGAGGAAGGTGTTGATCCCAACCACCTATAAAATCCATAGAAAAAGATCTTAGAATATCCTCTAAGGTTTGAATTATTCTCTCAAACTGACCATCTATCAGTGGATGATACATAGTGCTATACCATATTTCTATATCCCGGTCCTGATGAAAACTTCTCTAAAACATCGAGGTAAATCACATATCCCCTATAGATACAATATAAAGTTATAGTCTATGAAACATTAATTTTTTTAATATATATTTTGGAAATATGATCAGGATAGAATCATTTTATGATAGTGATGAAGTGTGATGAATTTATAATGTGATTGAATATTACACTTATATAATTACTCCCTTTATAATTTTTGAAGAGATATGTGACAAAATCCATGGTGATATTTTCCCATTTAATTCATGTATAGATAATGGTTGAGGCATCCCATTAAATGTTTTTATCTTAGCCTTAACTAACTAAAATACCAAGTTCTGAGATAAATACATAATAATAAATCACTTTATATTTTTCCACCAGAAATACTCTTTCACATAGGCCAGGGGTAGGCATTATACCCATGTTGTTCTTTAGTTATGGGATCATGCCCTGTAGCCTTTCAATATGTAATAGGTTTTCTCTCCACCATAATGTAATCCTTTTTTCCAAAAATATATTTATATGAATCATTAAACATTCTTAAATTGTGATAAACCATAATTATGTTAACATCAAAGATAGTTTAAAATCTAGAGGTTACATTTACCTTTAATCATATTCCAAAAAATATAAAGTAATTCCACCTCAATTGATGTTTTTTCACAAAAACATATAAAAAACAAAAGGGCTTTATTTCCATTAATTTCTCCAAAAATATCCTTAATCTTAATTAACCCCCATCAAAAAATACCTCAAAATATGAGATTAATAAGTTGAAATTATGATCAACCTTAATCTCATATTCTCATTATAGTATCCACGACTATGAAGTTAATATTATATGGAGACATATATAATTCCAAAATATAATTCACCCTTTATTCATTAAATAAGATATTATCCATGAAATAAAAAATATTATTGGGATCTTGGGTTCTTTCTTGTGCTGATAGAATATTAAAAATGATTTCATTATTATAGAATCCATGTAAATGGAGATAATTGATGCTCAAAATCACAAGAAATTTCACTAAAGGATAAATAATAAGATTTTATAAGGCACATTCACATGAAATATAACGTGAAAATTCCATCTAAGGAGTGTATGATAAGTTTTCCCAAATTATAATGATTCAATTAAAATATTGTTTTTGAATTAGATTTACATTTTTCCTTTATATTCAAGGGATTTTATGGATTATCATCCTAATTAGTCCTTATATTGGGGAATTGTTTCGTATAATTCCCAAAAACCTTACATTTGAAACATTGAAGTTTGAGAGGTGTATTCTTTGGGGATATATTTTTTATACATATAATCAGCTTACTTCTTCTTATCTCTTTATAATTCAATCACATGATGACCTTTATTTCCACATTTAAAACATTTAGCAGCCCCCTTATCATAATTATTCCATGTTTCCTTCCACAATTTGAGAAAAAAGAAAATATCACCTTTTTTCACATGATTTTTAGATTTTCCCTTGAATTCCACCTTTATTTTCATATCAAAACCATGTGAATAATGGTTCACTCCAATTTATATTTCTAACTTGATTGCACAATGACCTATTTCTATATTGCTACAGAAGTCCCTTATGGATAACTCACATTCAAGAGTTGATTTTAAGCCACTGAAAAATCAATCAAACTTAATTTTATGTTGGATGATAATACCAGAAGTTCATCTTGTAATTCTTATAAAATATTACTCATAGATACCAATTGATTCATCGTCCTTCTATTTTAGCTAAAGTAAGTCCTTCTTCATTTTCATACAACGAAGACAAGGAAAGAACTTATTGAAAAATAATATTTTAAACTAATACCACTCCATGAAGTCAATTTAACCTTTTTGCCTCATATTCTTAATAATATCCGACCATTGATCAACTTAACCTTCCAAATGATTGAGAGAAAAATTGAGTTTTCCATTATCCAAATATTGAAGACTTAAAAATAGATTTTCAATTATACCAATCCAATTCTCAGAAAATAGTGGTTAAAAAACACAAAAAAAGAAGGTTGAAGTTTCCTCATGAAGGAATCAAAAATAATATTGTTCCCTCTATTTCTCATTTGGAGGTTCAACATGATTCATAACTTAAGAATGTTCTATTATTATATAAATTATATTTTTCATCCGAGCTCCCATAACATTTTGTTTATTAAGAGGAAAACCACAATAATGGGCACTGAATTCAGCATTAACACGATTCCTTCAAGTTCAATCCATTTACTAAAACAAAAAATCATGGTGTTATCAACACTAATAATAATAGGTAAACTACATAATCATGAAAAATCATTTATAGGATGTTCAAATCATGAAACCTCATTTTCAATATATTAAACATTATGTTTATACTAGGTAATTCACGGTCATCGTGTATTTAAATACTTTATGTTGGTTGATAAAGAGATAGTGAAATTCCATACCATTTACCTTAATAGTTTCAAACTAGATGAATTACAATGCCTGATTTCATGTCCCTAGTGATGATCGAGTTTAACAGAATGTTCCCTTTTCTCGAGCTATTAACCCATTGGGAACTCTATTTCAGAGCCACATCCACATTTAGTATATAGACATGGATGTATTTTCTTGGAAACTACACTCTCTATAATTTATTAATATTAAAGGATATTTTCCCACACTTTGACTTATCTTTATAGTTCACACTAATGTTTTCTCCGCCTAGTTTCTAAAGTTCACTGGTACAAAAATTATTTATCACGTTATCCCTTTCATGTTGGTTATTTATAACCAAAGTTTAATGCCATTTTTATTGATTTATCACATCAGTTATCCTATAAACAACATGATAAATGAAGTATCCCACTTCATCACCTTATTTATTTTATAACAGACATTATAAAGTGTGTTTTTTACAGTAGTTATCTTATAACAATTGTGATAAGGAAAATATCACTCTTTTATAACATCTGTTATAAAATAATTGATGTGGTAAATCAATTTATCACATTAGTTATTATATAATCTATTTGATAAATCTAATAATTTTTTTTCATATCAGTTATATAATAACTGACATGTTAAGTCATTTAAAAATTTATCAATTCCCTTTTTGATTAATTTTATTGATTTTTGATCGGGTGAAGGCAGACTCGGTTTTCTCTCACACAGAAACCCTAAACTCATTTCTTTGATCTAATGGAATCCAACCTCATTTCCCAACTTTATACATCCACATTATCATCGGCACATGAGATCTGATAAACTGTCAAATATCAAGTAATCCTCTCACACCTCACTTTCATTTGATCAAAGTCGCAGATTGCTTAACTCTCCATGTTTCGATTTTTTTACTAAAATATCGCATTACCATCTTGTTTAATCTCTTAATGTATTCTTATATATTCAATTTTCATGTATACATGCTTCTGATGATAATATTTCATTATATTTCAACATGGTGGATTATTTCTCATGGGGGTACATCTTTGGATAGACTCCCTTAACTTCAAAAGAAGTATAATACATACCAATGGCATGGGTTCAATATTATGGGTCCATAATGAATAAATTTGTGGATTAATATTATCTTGGATGGGTTTTTAATTAATATATTTTCTTTTGAGATGCATTTTGTGTGGATTGCAGATTACAATTCTTGGTGAGAGAATTCTAGTCAATGTTAGAAGATGAGCACAATATATTAGGTCTATATGAGGTCATTTATGTCATTAAGGATATATCTCATTGGAATAATCACAATATTCCACACCTGATCATTAGGTGGGTATTTATCATTAATTCATTTTTTCTATTGATTTAATATTTAGGAGTAAGACTCTATGATATGGATATTATTATAAGAGACTAGTTTTTCCCCTATATTTATAAAATTTCATTTCCTAATATTATATAAGAGGTAATACAAAGGGAAATACTCCAATCTCTAAAGTAATAATACTTTATGAAAGTAATGAATTGGATGAAGAAATGAACCTATGAGTTGAAATCCTATTTTATAAATGAAATGTGTAAGTCATATTGTTTAATTGGAAAGAGTAGTACAGGAGAATTCCCTTACTCTAACAAAATATCAAGACTCATGGGATTATGGGTGGGTATTGGCTAATAACATATGACGGTCACTATAGTGATTGGGATTGGTATATCACCCTTCAATCATCTAACTAATCAACCTAGAAACCTTTTTATCAATGTATATAATCATGTATCTCATAATAGTAGGAGAATCATGTATTATAGTATTAGATGGGAAATTTATTATGGAATCATAGATGTAAATTACCTGATGGATCAGTATTCCACTTGTTGGTATTAATTTTTTATTATATTTCATGAAAATGAATATTGTGATGCACTTGTAATTGGTTTATATCCATTGGAAGTTACTATTGGGCTAGATCCAAAATCATTTGGAGTGGGAGTATGTATTGATCAAAACAAACCAATCATGGGTTATTATTTTAGATCCTACCTATAAATAATTACTTAAGTTAGGGACATATCATTAAATTTATTATAATTAATATATATTTCCAATTCCCACACCAATTTTATTTTCATTCTATATGGTTCCCAAACTGAAACCATCATTGAAAAAAAAAACAAAATACAACCTTGACTAATGTTCAAATATAATATCCCAATGTGTGTGTAAATTAGATGAAAAAAATTATAGTCTAAATATATATTAGTTTTTAAATTACTTCCATTCAAATATTTTTTGGATTTTTCATTTATATTTAAAATTATATTCTTTTATTGTATAGAATTTATAATAATATTTTTCAAATATGTTTCTATTTGTTTAATATTTGAAAATTGTGTTACTTTCAAACTATGGAATATTTTATATAAATTAAAAACATGATTATCTTGACAAGATATATTTGTGTGTGTGTTTGTTATAGGTAATATTTAGTTAATGTTGGATTATGAAAATTCGAATTAGTGATGAATATGAGGAAGGTGTTGAAACATCTTTGGGATTTTCAAAACGAATTATTCTATACAAAAACATGTTTTTATGTCACTGCAAGAAATGTTTAAATATACAGAAGTTGAAAAGTATACAGATCAAAGATCATTTATTTTTTCATGGTTTTAATCTGTGTTATAGACCGTGGATTTGGCATGGTGAAAATGGTTAGAATTTTAGATATATTAATGCTGGTGATTTGTAAGATGATTACTTTGATGAAATTAAAGATATGATTCATGATATTGAAGCATAGGAAAATGAGAAATTACCAAAAATTGAGATTCTATATGGTGATGTTAAAAAACCATTATATCCTGGTTATATGGAATTTATGATTTTATCATCAGTGTTATGATTGTTTAACTTGAAGGAAAAACATGGTTGGAGTGAAAAAAGTTTTATGGATGTGATACAATTATTAAAGGATGTTCGTTATAAATAAAACAATCTTACTGATTCACATTAAAAAGTGAATAAAATACTATGTCCGATCGGATTAGGGTACAGAAAAATAAATGACTTCCCGAATAACTATGTGCTGTGTAAAAAAGAATATGAATTTCTGTCAAAGTGTCTCAAGTATGGGATGTCATGGTATAAGTTGAAAGAAAAAATACATTCTGATTTAGTAGTTATAGAGACCCATACAAAGGCATTTTGTTATATTCCTATAATTCCTCATTTTGAACGTTTATTTGAAAATTCACATGATGTAAAAAGATTAATATGGCATGTATATGAGCATATATACGAGGGAAAATTACCACATCCAATTGATTGTCCTCAGTGGAAGAAAATTTATCAGTAATTCCCTATATTTGTAAATGAAGCTAGAAATCTAAGACTTGGACTATGCATAGATGGAATGAATCCATTTCAAATATTGATTAGAATACATAGTTTATGGCCTATTCTATTAGTAATTTACATCTTATATCCAGAATTTTTTATGAGTTGAAAATATTCCATGTTGAGTATAATGATATTTGGACCAAAACTACCCAGAAATTATATTGATGTTTTCTTGTCACCATTAATTGTCGATTTGAAAATATTATGGGAGGGTTGTATTAGTGTGTATGATTATTTTAAAATGTAATATTTTAAATTTCATGTAATGATTATGTTCACAATAAATGACTTCCCAGCATATGGAATTTTTTTTCGATATAATGTCAAGGGGGATAAAGTGTGCCCAAATTTTGAATAAAAAACATTATATTGTCAACTGAATCATGAGATAAAAATAGTATACATGGGTTATCGAAAGTTTTAGTCTATGGATCACTATTATAGAATATTTTAAAAGGAATTAAGTGGGTAATAATAATTTGATATTTCTCTAAATCCATTATCCACTGATCAATATTTTGAGAGGGTGAAAAACATTAACCTGACATTTTAAAGAAACATAAATCTAGTAATTATAGAAATATATTGAAGGAGAAATCAATATTTTTTTCGCAACCATATTGGGGATATCATTAAGGGAAACATAAAATTGATGTCAAGCATGTTGAGAAGATTATATGTGACATATTGATTGCAACATTGTTAGATATTAAAGGAAAAATGAAATATGGTTTAATTTCATGATTGGACATACTCTTAATAGGGATATATTTAGAGTTAGCTACCACTCTTGATGGAAGGATACCATTTATTCTCCCAGCTTATTTTATATTACATAAGAGGGAGAAAATTAGAGTTTTTCAGTTTCTTCAGGATATCAAATTGCCTCTTTTTTATTATTCACTGGTAAAAAAATTTGCGTCTTTAAATAATTTTAAGTTTATAGGTGTGAAATCTCTTGATTATCACGTCATGATGCAATAACATCTACCTATTGCATTGCGTGGAATATTTCCCATATGTGTTATAAAGTCTATCATGAAGGTGTTTTGTGTTTTCAATTTAATTTGTAATAAGATGATTGATATTAATGCTTTGAACATTTTTGAAAACAAATAAATTTCTCTACTTTTTCAATTGGAAATATATTTTCTTCCATTTTTTGATATAATGGGAATTTAATAGTTCCCTTGGTTTGAGAAATAATGATTTTTGGATATATGTATATACATCAAATGTATCCTTTTGAAAGGTATATGGAGATATTGAAGGGGTATGTAAATAATACAAATTTACATGAAGCCTCTAATATTGAAAAGTATATTTATTAGGAGGCTGTATAGTCTTGCACAAGAAACTTGTTTGCAGTGGAGCACATTAGTTTTCCTTCATCTCACCATGAATGAGTTAATTATGGGGAAAAGGGGATGAATGGAATTAACTTAAAATATTTGTTAGGTGAAAATATAAAGAAGGTATATTTATACATCTTGAATAATATAGATTATTCTTAACCATGTATAAAATTGCATATTAATGTATTGAAACAATTTTATCAATAGAAGAAAGATATGTGGATTTTGTATCAGCATAACAAAACTTTTTTTTGATGGTTTAAAGAGACCTTGATTAGTTGATAATATGAATCAAAAAAATTAAAGTGGTTTTTGGGTGGTCTAATTTTATATTTGGTAACATGGTACAAGATGACATTAGTGGCTATATATTCTCTGTCAAAGATTAGGACAACATAAGTGTAGTTCATAATAGTGGTGTATTGGTGTTTTTTGAAGCAATTAATTTTTCGAGCACTAAATGAAAAAACCTAATTTACATATAGAGTGCATGTTATGGAGTCCATAAAGAAATTAATGTGGTTGATTACATTAAATTTAGATTTCAAGTGTTTAAATGATAATGGTTTATACGGTAACCATAGTGTTAGCCATGATGAATTTGGAATGTCACTTGTTAATATGAATAGATTAGAATACACAGCTGATCCTTTTACAATGGAAACACATGATTTTTTTTCTATGTTCTTGATCAGTCTGATATGAAGTGGTCTATTTTTTTACAAGGTAAAAATAAAACTTTTGGTGATGATAAACTTGATGAAGATGTTGATTTATGTGATATCCCTACTTCCATAGAATGATTAATAGATAATAATGACGAGCACGTCATAGACATGGTTTGTTCCATAAAAAATTATCTTGATGAAGGAATTTGGGAAGACAATACTTTCATACATTCCTAATAATACACGTAATATATGCTTATTTCTTATTTTGTTTTATAAATTTCATAAAATTTTAGATATACTAATTTTATTTTCATTATTAAAACCCGTATTAAAACTAATAAGTTAAAAAGTTTGTTTATATTAGTTTAGTTTTTTTAGTTTACCATTTTTACCCTTATATAAATTATATATTTATTTATTTTATTGAAATATAATTATTCTAAATCTAATATGTAAAATAAAATCAAAAAAATTTTAAAATATATTATTGGAATTTTTTTGTGTGTAAAAAATAATTTGTTAGGTTAATCCATTTTAAATATTCATACACCATTTTTGGATTTGTTTTCATTCATTTACATGGAATTTCATATATGATTACTATTGTTATCATTTTAGTTAACTGTAACAAATATAATGAATAATGTGTTCAATTTAATTTAGTGTAATTTATTGTTACATAATTTTTCATTTTTTATTTACATTAATATTTTTGTAGTTAAATTTGTATATTTGTGTAGTAATTGATTATTACTTCGATTTTTAGGACAACTATATTTGAATCTACTAATCAAACGCATACTTCCGAAGAATATCGCACTCATACCTCGGGGGAGGAATGTGCGATGCTTCTCTTGTGAATCCTCATCCTTCTTTTCAAGAGTCATATACTCCCACATATCTAAAGAAGTGTTAAAGGGTTGGTAAACATTGAAGGATATGTCTACCAAAATTATGAGCTTCTCGTAGATAGGACCTTAGGATACTATTGGACATTGATGAAAATGATATTCCTAGAGGTCCTAATTCTATACAATTCAAGAGTTTTATATCAGTTCGTGATATAATAAAAGCCAATATTTTGATTGTTGATTGGAGAAGTGTTGATAGAGTGTCACTATCTCAGTTATAGGAGACCATTTTAGTATTCCATTTTGTCATTGTTTTAATAATATTGAAATTTTTATGATAATATATGTTTTTACTCTTCTTATCAGATGACATATGATATAATTAACACTAGAGGAGTTAGGAAGAAATTTTTATCATTGGAAGCTAGGAATTGGAGGGATTTTAAACAAGACCTCACATCTGATTTCATTTATGGGTATAATAAAAATCATAATCCTTGTGATACATATCATTTTATAGATTTAGTCACATGGATGATATTTTTTAAAAGTAGAATACAAGAAGATTTTTTGGTAAGTGTAATGTAAAACTTTAGAAGATTATTATATTAATGATCTTATTAATGATTTCTTATTCTTAATTTATAGAAATCAAGGAGATTTTACTAGGAGATCCAATATAGAGACGTTTAACCTTGTACATTATCTCGGGAGGGTATATATTTTTTATCCTTAGGTGTAAAATTAAAACAAAACAATGAAATTAAACACAAACAGACTGATAGGACATGTTATAGCCCCCAAGGGATAACCCATCCAATCTCGGGGTGGTTATACGTTATTAGAAGAATAGATGATGGTGGAAAATGTTCGAAAACTAAGAGATGAGTCTTCATGCTCTGGGGATGTTTCCCCTCCACCCCCATCTAGAAATGAAAAATGAAAGAAGGATTGGATGAGAAAAAAATGAAAATATCTTATGAAAGAGTCGAGGGTTGTAGTTGATAAAATTGTATGATGGTTAATTAATTAATATATTTAAGTTAGTACAATAAATTATATATTTTCAATCACTAGATAATTTTTCAAATATTTTATATAAAATTCTCTTGAGGAGGATAGAACACAGGGGGACTTTGTAGCTGAGGGTAGGCCTGATATTTTATTTGCAGCATTGGGAAACCCTGAACACCTGGGCCCTATAAGAGGATACCAGACATGTGTATCAGTGAGAAAAGTGTTTCCACATTCTTCATCATCTAAAATGGGGGGTTTTTATAAAAAAATATAAAGTCTTTGGAGTCTCAAGTTTAGAATATTAATGTGATGATAAAGGATATGGTCAAATGTAACTCCCCAAGCATCCACGGTATGTTTCCCTTTGAATAATGTAATAGCTTGCATTGTACGCAACTTCGAGATTATAACACACCACAACCAATGAAACTAGCTGTTATGAATAGTAATACCCAATTTTTGAAATTTTTTAAATGGAATTCATTTTTGGATTCATAATATCGAAATTAGCTTTGGGTGATTTTTTGGTATTTTCTTGAGAACATTCATTTTTTGATGAATAGTGAAAAACACTTAGTTATAGTTTAAAATCGAATATTTATTTAAGTAATTAATTATTTTATTTAAATTTATTTTAGGTCAAAATAGATACATAATACCTATATATTTTCAATTTAATTCATGGGATTCATTTTTTAATAATATTAGATATATAAAATTTTATTGAACTTTTCATCGTCTTTTACCCACCTCCTATGAGCATTTTCCAATTAACCAAAAACTTAATTTTACCAGTTAAGTGAGTGGAATTTCAAAAATCTGAGATACATGGTTAATATCAAAGAGTAAAATGTTGTTAAATAAGATGAAAATAATTTTTTGTGAATAATAACTTTTTAATTTTATTTACCAAGGTTAAAAGTAAATAGGGTATTTAAGGGTAAAAATGATATTATTATTACCCCAAAACATGTCATAATTCAATAGAATAAGTATAGTTCAACCAAAAAACCTTAGGAATAAAATATGAACCTATTTGGTCCACTTGGATTGTATTTGGACACTTATTATTATTTTATTTAAAGTAGAGTTAAAAGAGTTAAAATCAATGTTTAATAACTAAAACATTTTTAATATAAAGTTATACATGAGATAAATTATATTATAAATATTATTTATAAATTTAAATATTTTTCCTACACAATGGTATTTTTCTTATATTTTTTAGACATTAAATAATTTAATTTATTGTTGACATAATGATGATGCAGTAATTAACTAATTAATGAAATACTAAAAGAATTGATGTTATAAATATCCAAATAAATGTAATTTGAGACATTTTATGAATTACAATAATTTTATATTTTAATATGACATATTATATCAGGTTAGATGAATTGTTTTTGAAGTAATAATGTTGTTATGAATTTAGCAAAAACAAAATACCAAATTGTGTGAAAATTGACATAAAAGAGTTTAAAAAAATATATTATATTATTAATTGATATTCTATTCCTAAAAATATAAGGTTCGGCCAAAGGACATATATAATAATAGGTGTATCATTAATGAACCACTTGGGGTTCGATTGGATGTATATAGTAAGTTTATTAACCATATAACATAAAAATACAAAGAGACATGGTAAATGTCAAACTATTTAACTAAGAGTTAAATCTAAAGGATAATGATAATATAGTGACCCAACACTGTCTAAAACATATTGGTTTAGTGGTTTTAGACCCATACCCACATTTTCATTTAAAGATTAAATTTTTGAGCCATTATAACAAAAAATGATTTTATTATAAAATAATATTTCTAGCTTTTCCTAAGGTTCCCCTCACCCCTCTTATAAAAGGGAAATCCCCCTTCCCTAAAATTCACACCTTCAAAGCCATTAGGCTCGACCAAAACCCACCCAAATATTCTCCCAACTATCCTCCCTTCATCCTAGTGGCCTTAAATTGGTCAGGAATCCAACTTAAAAATCCCTTTGGATCAAATCAAAAGGAAGAACCCAAAGAAGAGGTAAATATTTCATCATCTCATTCAAGTTTATTTCTTCTTCCACTTCCTCTTTCTTTGTTGTTTCCATTATAAAATAATAAATGCAGTATCTTATATATTCTGTGATGTTATTATAAATATGGTACAACCATATTCATTATTAAATCTATCCTTTGAATGACATGTCACCATACACGCGTACGCACGGCATACCGTCTCCACGTCGTGGTGTAGTTGTTATTCAATACATTATTATTTTCATGGGTATAATAATGATGTATAATTAGGGTAAATAATAAATATAACAAGATAATTATTTTGTTTATATGATATATTAACCAATTATATATGATTTTAATATCAAAAGAATGATATTGTCACCCATGCGTACGTACGGATTACCGTGTCCACGAACGCGATGAGATTCATTCTCCATCGTATCCATTCAAGACTAATTTTTATTAGATGAATAAAAATTATTTTTAAAGACTTAATATCATTCTGAATATTAATTAGAAAAATCCTATCCATAAAAAACATTACTTACGTAAAAAAGCATATAAAGGAAAACGAATCAGTTTACACCCGAAATGACGATAATACTAAGATATTATTAACAGAGAAATGTTAAAAGATCATACATGATATAATATGAATGTATATAATTAATTTATAATTTAATAAAAATTATTTCACCATTATATAGGAGTTTAACCTACCCTCGACCAAGGAAAAGTACAAATTAAGGGGTTTCTTATCTCACTTTCAATTCTGTGAGATTTCCATTGTTCGCAACTTATTTGTTGCATGTGGTGTATTGTGTACAAACATTTGATATATATTATCATGATTATCCTTATAATCATGGAATTATATGATTCATTTTGTGGTTATTAACTTTTGGTCACATGACTATATTGATTACAACATGGTAAGGTGTTTTCATCTCACTTACTTTTCCCGTAAGATTCTTGCTATATTGCCAATATTTTCTTTTGTGTACATCCCAATGATTGTATTGTTTGTGTAATATACTATAATCTATGGGGATTTACATCTTAATTTAATTATTCTTATTTCATGGGATGTATTTTTCATAATTTACTAAATTGGTAAGGGAATTTCAAATTTCAATTTCCACTCATTTGGTTTTACGCATACTTCATTGATAATTGTTCTCCAAGATTATGTGTAGAATAAATATTTATTATTTATGTAGTTATTTCTACACACCTTTATTTGTATATACATTTGATACACTTAATCACTCCATTGATAAATTCTTAAGTCATCAATATGAACCTAATAAGAGTAATTTTAACTCAATCTCTATTCATTGAGTTGAACATCCATGTCGTTGGTGGTGTTTTTACAAGAACATGTGTGAATTCCCTCTTATGGATTTAATATGAAAATATAATCATATTTAGTGTATTTATATTTTTCACACATAATTTCATCATTGATATATCCTTTACTTAAGGAAACGGTCTTTATAAAGGATTTCTTCTCAATTTACATTCCTTTGAGACTTCTTTGTTGTTATGCGCCAATTTACTTTTATTTGGTGTATATACTGTTATTTGACCAAATATATCATGAATCCCCTTTTCTCATGATATTATTAAGTTTTTTATTACCTAAATTATTTTTGTTCAAGCATCTCTCATTTGGTTAGGAACTCTAACTAAAAAATAATTTTATATGTTTTGAAATTTTATTCTTCTAAATCTTTCTCATTAATGTTCATGTTTTAAAAATGGTTTGAAGGATATATTTATATGGACATTAACGTTTTAAAATTAAAATTCATTTTAAAAGTTTCAAAGTGGTATGGGAAACATTGATTCAAAAATATATTTTTAAATGGATTCTTGACAAATAGTGTGACTTTTGAATGTTTTCAAGAAAAAGCAGAATATTTCTCTCAAATAGTGTTGATTATTATTTTCATCTAGGTCAATATCCTTCATTACTATCGATTGAGGTTAATATGTTACAATACAATCTTCCATATTGTATTGAATGAGTTATGTTTGACTGTGGATGTGCTATTTTTATACAATTCATGAATTGTGGATAAAGTATTGACATTTTGTATGCTATTTTTAATACGAATGTTCAGATTATGTCTCAAACATTTCATATGAGGAATGCATTGGACATAGTAAGTGACAAGTGGAGCCCACTATAGCTCCTCGATACATCGGTAGGTCTCATGAGACAAACTAGTGTCTCGGTACAAGTCCTTGACAATATCTTATTTGTAGTCTTGGTACAAGGCCTTGACTATGTTGTTATGAAAGTTTTTCATTATGCATTCCATCATTATGAAAGTGGATATTGATATTCCATGTGATTATTAGACTAGTATAATATCCATGAAAGTAAGTAAATGGAATTATTTTGATTTATATTTTCCATATTATGATAAAGTTTATGCTAGAAAGGATTTTTTAAGTTCTGTACATTGCGTTAAATGTTTATGCTTATTTATGAATGTTTCCGCTATAGTTTTATCCTTACGGAGAATCTAAGCTCACCGCTTTCTATGTATTAATTTTCATAGGATGTGAAGATGTATACTATGAATGACCTGTAGGGATAGACTATGGGATCTCAATGTTGTCTATGGAAACAATGTTGTTTTAGTTTTCCATTTTATGATGTAATGTAAACCGTATGAATGTATCTAGTACTTCCAAGGCTTCTAAACTAACAGGTCTTCCGAGACTTGATATTTTGTGATGATGCTAATGATACGTAATAATGCACCGACTCTGGGCTTCTGGGGTCGGGGCGTTACGGTTGGTATTATATGAGTTTTAGTATAAACCATGGAAACTAGATTTAGATAAACTCTGATTAGAGCACATATCCCTAAGATAGAATTTGAGGATTGGTATAGAATAACTTCCTAAAATTTTGGAATTGTAGATATTTTTTTGAGTTTTGAAAAACAATACATCCCTGTCTGGATACGAACAGGTAGAGGCGAATCTAGAACAGATGTACCTAGGGGTAAAACCTAAAAACACCTCTTTGAGCTAGACTCGAAAGTGAACTGATTTGAAGGATTTTAATAAAATACAATAACAAATCACCTTGGTTTATCTTAAGGTGTTTCAAATTGAAAATATAGTGTCATGATATTCTCTAAATTATTTTATGAATACTGTTACTCACACAATGCTTTCTGGTTTTAGTCAGTGGCTGTATTCCAAGGAAGTCATAGTAACTTTGAGCACGATGTACAAGGTGGGAACTGTGGTGGAAATGAGAAACAAAATGGAATGTTGATAAGAGTAAAAGATATCGTGTTCATACCAAATCAGTTTTCCAAAAATATGATCTACAACATATATATTAACCAACTCTCAGACTCAACAAAGAAGAGAAAGGTGATGAATGAAAAGAGCTCCAGCATTGGAGAGCATAGAGAAAGGAATCCTCAATTTCCATCATGTGGGAAATATGGAAGGAGACACCTAGGAAAGTGTCTCAATGGAACAAAGAAATGCTTTACGTGTGGGAAAAAAGGATATAAAATAAATAATTGCTGAGGAAAAATGAAGAGTACTGTGGTCCAATGAATCCATTTACAGTCATTTTCCATAAATTTAGGTGACCTAGCCATTACCCGAGTGAACGCCCTATTATAAAGGATATTTTATTGGTCAAAGAAGAATCTACATAGAAATAAATAGTTGGAGAAATGTTTAAAAGTATTAGTGCTCCCTGTTGATGGGATTAATTTGGATTAATTTTATCTTGTATTTGTAACCCTGCAGTTTGTCATGTAAAAATTATATTTGAGGAAGAATTATATTTTCTCTTGTGGATAGAGTTATAAATAACCATTTGGTTTTATATGATCGTTGGGTTTGAGGAAATTCCAAGTTATTATAGTTTGGGATGCAAATGTAAGGTATGAGATACCATTTGTGGTTAAATTATGTTATGGTTATTTTGAGGAATTTATCTCATTTTGGTAATTTTATAAAATATAGTTTTTGAAAAGGGACAACATGCAGACCATGTGATAACCCGTCACGTTGGAAAAAGTTGTGGTATTAGAACCCACAACCAGAGTGCGATTGGGATTTATCACCTACCACTGGACTACGTGAAGTCCCTAGTTAGTGTGATTAATTATTTTTAGTTAAATGATTTTATTAATCAATAATAAGTTGATTTGGGGTCTTATGTATTATCAAATGAATACCCTTAGTATAGGAAAATGATTTGGTGATTTAGTGATAAATGTTATTTTGGAATACTTTTTCTCTTTTGGAAACAATATATGCCTAAGGAAAATAAAATACTATGGGATTTCATTTGATGAGTAATGGTTGATTTTTATCTATGTTTTTATTGTGGATTTATAGTGATTTGGGTTATTTATGGAAATTATTAACCTATAATAGAGAATATGTGATTAGGTTAATTACTTTATTGTATGTGACTTTAAAATAATTCTATGACATTTGGAGATACATTTTAACGTGGAAGACTACGTAAAAAAATTCTTCTAAGTTTTGGGTTTCAATGTTAGTTTGGATTATATTGAAGGATTTTAAGGACAATTGTTTATTGAATGATATTTATTTAACTTTTGGGTATTGTTGGATTAATTTTAGAAATTAAGATTAATGTTTCTTTCTCTAAAAGAATATCCCTTTGGGTGATCATCTAATCTTGTACTAACCATTTTGGTTTTGATTAATCTCTAAAGACAAGGTAAATATATAGTTTATCCTTTGTGGATCATGTGATTCTCTAGAAGTTGATTCTAGCTTTTCTTGTGTGACCAAGTCATCTTGAATACTCATCGTTTGAAAAAAAAGTGTTTGTGGTAGAAATTTACTAAAGAATGAAACTCTACTTAAGAAGTATGTATATCTCTTTATGTTTTTAGTCAATCTCATAAATAAATTCCTCATCTTTATGAAATGTAACTTAAAAAAAATAAACATTGTCATTATACTTTTCCTACTGGGAAACTAATGACCATTTGTCCCATCACAAGTTTGTGTTTTTCTTGTTATTTAATTTCTCCTGATCATGTTTTATATCCCTCTTCATCAGAACTTAACACTTAGTTTATCTTCCATATCCATGTCTTCCTACATGGAATCCTAGAATGGGTTATCTCGGGTGACCTTTGTACTTCTCTTTATTTAATTTAAAGTGATAGTTTTATTGAATCTTTTTCTGATATGGGACATTCAATTATGTTCCCAAGCCCAATTTTAAAAATTTCACGAACGCAATTTCCAAAAGGGGGGAAGAATGTAACACCCCAAGCTTCCACAGTATGATTCCCATTGAATAAAGTAATAACTTACAATGTACGTAACTTCGAGATTCTAACACACCATAACCAATCAAACTGGCCATTATGAATATTAATACCCACTTTTTGAAATTTTATAAATGGGCTTCATTTTTGGATTCATAATATCGAAATTAGCTTTGGGTTATTTTTTTGGAATTTTTTTTTTCTGAAAACGTCCAATTTTTGATGAATAGTTAAAAACACTGAGTTATAATTTAAAACCGAATTTTTATTTAAAAATTTTTTTATTTTATTTAAATTTATTTTAGTTAAAAATAGATACATAATATCTATATATGTTCAATGTAATTCATTGTAGTCATTTGGAATAATATTAGATATATAAAATTTTATTGAACTTTTCACCGTCTTTACCCACCTCCTAGGAGCGTTTTCCAATTTACATAAAAATTAATTTTACCGCTTATGTGAGTTGAATTTCTAAAATATGAGAGACAAAATAAATATCAAGGTGTAAAATTTGGTTCAATAAGGTGAAAATAATTTTTGGTGAATAGTAACTTTTTACTTTTATTTAAAAAGGTTAAAATTAAATAGGGTATGTAAGGGTAAAAATGATATTATTATTACCCTAACACATGTCCTAATTCTATTGTATATGTATAGTTCGACCAAAAAAACCTTATGAATAAAATATGAACCTATTTGGTCCACTTGGATTAGATTAGGACACTTATTAGTATTTTATTTAAAGAAGAGTTAAAAGAGTTAAAATCAATGATTAATAACTAAAACATTTTTAATATGGGGTTATATATAAGATATATTCTATGATAAATATTCATTATAAATATAAATAGATTTCCTATATAATGGTATCTTATTTATATTTTTTAGACATTAAATAATTTAATTTATTTACCACACAATGATGTTGCAGTAATTACCTAATAAATGAAATATTAAAATAATTGATATTATAAATATCCAAATAAATGTTATTTTAAAATTTTTCTGAATTAAAATAATTTTCTAGGTTAATATGACATATCATAGTTGGTTAGATGAATTTTTTTCGAAGTAATAATGCTGTTATGAATTTAGAAAAAACAAAATACCAAATAGAGTCAAAATTGACATAAAAGAGTTTTTAAAACAAATATTATTTTATTAATTTATATTCTATTCCTAAAAATATAAGGTTCAGAAAATGGACTTATATAATAATATTTGTATCATTAAATAACCACTTGGGGTTCTCTTGGAAGTATATAGTAATTTTATTGACCTTATAATTTAAAAATACAAAGAGACATGGTAAATGTAAAACTATTTAACTATGAGTTAAATATAAAAGATAATGTTAATATAGTGACCCAACCCTCTCTAAAACTTATTGGTTGAGCGGTTTCTAACCCATAACCACCTTATAATTTACATAATAAATTTTTGAGCCATTATAAACCGAAAATGATTTTATTATAAAATAATATTTCTATCTTTTCCTAAGGTTCCTCTCACCCCTCTTATAAAAGGGCACCCCCTATTCCCTCAAATTCACACCATAAAAGAAATTAGGCTCCACCAAACCCTTCCCAAATATCCTCCCAACTATCCTATTTTCATAATATAGGCCTTAATGTTGTGAGAAATCCTTCTTAAGGACCCCTTTTGATCAAATCAAAAGGAAGAACCCAAAGAAGAGGTAAATATTTCATCACCTCTTTCAAGTTCAATTCTTCTTCCACTTCCTATTTATTTGTTGTTTCCATTCTAAAATAATATCTCCAGTATATTCTATATAATGTGATGTTATTATAAATATGGTACAACCATATTCATTATTATATCCTTCCTTTGAATGACATGTCACCATACATGCGTACGTACGACTTACCGTCTCCACGTCGTGGTGTATTTTTTATTCAATACAGTATTATTTGTATGGGTATAATAATGATGTATAATTGGTATAAATAATAAATATAAAAAATAATGATTCTTTATATATGATATAACATCCAATTATATATGATTTTAATATCAAAATAATGATATTGTCACTCATGCGTACATACGGATTATCGTCTCCACGAACGCGATGAGATTAATTCTCCATCGTATCCATGAAAGAATAATATTCATTAGATTATTAAAAATTATGTTCAAAGACTTAATATCATCCTGAATATGAATAAAATAAATCCTTTCTATAACAAACATTACTTACGTAACAAGGATATAAAGTAAAATGAATCAGTTAACACACAAAATGAAGATAATACTAAGATATTATTAACAAATCAATGTTAAAAGATCATATATGATATCATATTAATGTATATAATTATTTTATAATTTAATAACAATTATTTCACCATTATAAAAGAGTTTTACCTACCATCGACCAAGGAAGAGTACAAAGTAATGGGATTCTTATCTCACTTTTAATTCCATGAGATTTCCATTGTTCGCCACTTATTTATTACATGTTGTGTATTGTGTACTGCCATTTGATATCTTTTATCATGATTATCCTTATATTCATGGTATTATGTGATTAATTTGGTGGTTATTAACTTTTGGTCACATGACTAGATTGATTACAACATGGTAAGGAATTTTCATCTCACTTACTATTCCCGTGAGATTCATGCTATATTGCCACTATTTTGTTTTGTGTACAGCCCAATGATTGTATTGTTTGTGTAACATACTATAATTTATGGGGATTTACATCTTTATTTTATTATCCTTCTTTCATGGGATGTATTTTTCTTAAGTTACCAAATTGGTATGGGAATTTCAAATTTCAATTTCCACTCATTCAATTTTACGCATACTTCATTGATTATTTTAACCCAAGATTATGTGTGGAATAAATATTTATTATTTATATAGTAATTTACACTCAAATTTATTTGGATATAATTTTGATACACATAATCAATTAATTTATAAATTCTCAAGTTATCAATATGAACCTGATAATGGTAATTTTAATTCAATCTCTATTCATTGAGTTAAACATCCAAGTCATTGGTGATGTTTTTACAATAACATGTGTGAATGTACTATAATTAATTTACAATAAATATCCAATCATATTGAGAGTATTTATATTTTTCACACATAATTATGTCATTGATTTATCCTTTACCTAAGGATACTATCTTTATAAGGGATTTTGTCTCAATTTATATTCATTTGAGACTTCTTTGTTGTTACGCGCCAATTCACTTTTATTTGGTGTATATACTGTTATTTGAAATAATATATCATGAATCCCTTTTTCTCGTGATATTATTATGTTTTTTATTACCTCAATTATTTTTGTTGATGCATCTCTCATATGGTGAGGAAATTTAACTAAAATATCATTTTAAATGTTTTAAAAATTTATTCTTCTAAATCTTTCTCATTAATATCCATGTTTTAAAAATGGTTTGAATGATTTATTTATATGGACATTATATTTTTAAAATTAAAATTCATTTTAAAAGAGTCAAAGTGGTATGGGAAAATTTTATTCAAAAATCTATTTTTAAATGCCTTCTTGACAAACAGTGTGACTTTTGAATGTTCTCAAGAAAAGTGGGATATTTCTCTCAAATAGTTTTGATGATTATTTTCATCTATTTCAATATCATTCATTATTATTGATTGAAGTTAATCTGTTGCAATACAATATTCCATATTGTATTGAATGAGTTATTTTTGACTGTGGATGTGCTATTTTTATACCATTCATGGTTTGTGGATAAATTACTAACATTTCGTAGCTAGTTTTAATACGAATGGTCATATTATGTTGCAATATTTTCATATGAGGAATGAATTGGACTTAGTATGTGACGGGTGGAGCCTGATATAGCTCCTCGATGCATCGGTAGGTCTCATGAGACAACTAGTGTCTTGGTATAAGTCCATGATAAAATATTATTTGTAGTATTGGCACAAGGCCTTGACTCTGTGGTCATGAAAGTCTGGAATTATTCATTCCAACATTATAAAAGTGTCTATTGATATTGCATGTGATTATTCAACTAGTAGAATATCCATTCATGTAAGTAAATTGGATTATTTTGATTTATATTTTCCATATTACGATGAAGTATATGTTGAAAAGTCTTTTGTTTTAGTTCTATATATTTCCTTAAATGTTTATGCTTATTTATGAATGTTTCCGCTATATTGTTATCTTTACTGAGCATATGATCTCACCCATTTCTAGGTTTTATTTTTCCCAGGATGCGAAGAAGTATATTATGAATGACCTGCAGGGATAGACTATGGGATATCAGGGTTGTCTATGGAAACAATGTTGTTGTAGTTTTTCATTTTAGGTTGTAATGTAAACCTTATGAATGTATCTAGTATTTCCAAGGATACTAAACTAATCGGTCTTTCGAGACTTTATATTTTGTGATCATGCCAATGATACGTAATAGTGCACTGACTCTGGGCTTCTGGGGTCGGGGCGTTACATCAAATCATCGGTAAAGTCCATGTTTGTAGAAATTCAATACAGAGACCCGATTTTTTCCTTTAAAGACTTAGAAATATTCTTACATAAGTATCCAGAAATAGGCACTGATACAACGTGCAATTCTGTGTCATGGTCTGCCTAGAATAAATTATACAAATGTATTAAGTGTTTTTGTACTATGAACGGGTCAGAAATAGGATATATCTAAAATGGTAGATCAGGTCATAATTCCGAGGGCAAAGTGAAGTCCGAAACATTCTATTTACCCTAGGTGGGTAATAAATTATGTTGGCTCAAGAATTCTGTAAGAAAAGTCAGCTAGGGAAAAATCAACTTTTCACTTAGTGATTTCTATCCACATAATTGTTCTCCAATAACTTTTTAAAGAATACTTGGAATCAAAATCCTAGATTCATTTTTATTTTTAAATGGGATTTTTTTAGGCGCGACATAAAATGAGTGGGCATAGAGGTTTTAGAAGTTACGACCGTTGGAGGGGGTTTTCAGTGTTTTCTATAAATAAACACAAGTGTTTTGAAATAGATAAAATTCCCAATTCACTCACTCCCTCTATGAAAAATATCTCTCTATCTATAATCATTCTTCACCAGATTGAGGAGTGATCTCCATCAGAACCACGAAATATTGATGCGGGAGCATCTTGGACGCGTCACCAAAGATGAACGCATGGATCTAGGTTGGATATTTTTAGTTTCGAGTTCATATTAATTTTATGATTTGAATATCAGTTTCTATTATTTGTTCTTTATTTTTTAATTGAAAAATCATTAACGGCAGCACAAACACGTCCATCGATTTCGGTTTTGAACCCTATTCGTCTCCTATTCTTTGGGATCTCCAATTCTAATATTTAAATGTGTCAAATCATCAATAGATCATCGAGAAGAGGCTAGCGTTTTGAAGATCCTATCTTGAGGATTCCCAAACTAGTTTCTAAATGTTCTTTGGGCTTATGGTGAATTTTCAGATGTCCATAGAAGGGACCACCAAAGCAAGATGGCCGATGACAATAGTGTACGGAGGTCGGAGAGGGAAGCATGAAAGAGCAGCCCGAAGCCAGGGCGGCAAGCAGTAGTCGTCCGAGGTGGCATGAGGCGGCCGTACGAGGTTAGGCCGGTGCGAATGAAGCTAGACAGCAGACTAGAAACCAAGGTAGCTTGTGCATGTGGATAGAAGATAGAGCAAGGGCAGTGCACGCCGATCATCCAGAAGGAGTGAAGTCATTAAGCAGGAAGCAGCTCGAGGCGGAGGACCGACTAATGAACGAGACCCTACTTGTGTGGGTTCTCCACATTAATGTGGTGGGGGAAGAGACCCACCACCCTAGATGGTTGGTTTAGGAGTGTGGGCCATGGGGTGATCCGAGCTACACGGCTGGGCTGTGGATCGGCCCAGGTGGGGTGAGCCTATCGAATGAGGCGGTCCATCCTGTTTTGGTCGACATTCTTTAACGCCCGTAGGTTCATCTACATGCATAAAATTCATGTTCTATCTATGGTAGTGTGATTCTTGAGTTGATCTGGACATTTTAATGTGGATTTGGGAATTTTTAATAATGAATTCATTGCCTAGTGGCACGAAATGCCCAAGTATAAAAATAATAAATTATTTATTATTATTTTTGGAAATTTTTATTAGACCTAACTCCTAAACCAGACGACTAATTGATGCGCCAATAGTAGCATCACGACCCTGACGTTTGTGTGTATTTTCAATACAATTTATGAGTTTTTAAGATAAAGGCAAGGTGCATCCCCAACTATCCTCAGTTCTCACGTTTTGCGGTGAAATTCCATTATTTCACCTGACATTGGATTTGGGTATTTGAATACTTGATACCATGTGTTTTTAGGGGATATCAATGGTGAAATCCTCCCACTTAAATTCGTATATGAGGAAATGGCCCCATGGGATGCCTTTCGAGTGTAATGCAGCGTTTTACAACTTCTTCATCAAAAGTTTGTTTGGGTAAAGTGAATAGTATACCTTGCCTGTTTTTTAACAAGTATTAAAATGGTGAAATATGCTTGGAAGTGAAGAGCCTTTTATTTATTGGTAGTGATCGAGCAATGATTGAGTGTTTTTGGTGAAACACCCTTTTCATCTATTGTCTATTTTGGAAGAATGAAAAGTTGACCCTGTGTGTTTTTTCCACAGGGATCACCATGGCGAAATCTGTGTGGTATGTTTCAGGATCGTGCTGCAGGCCCTATGAAGAACCGTTCATGTACAATGATGAAGGATAAAAGTTCTTCATCGGGAGCCCAGTTTGGGCAAATGAATATTCAATTCTATGTGTTTTTCCGCAAGGGTCACAATGGTGAGATTCGTTTGGATATATAAAACCTTCTTCGTGATACCCCTAAATGTGGAAACAGGGATAGAAAACCATAGGGAGACCTCTCTACCATTTTTTAAGAAAACTGGCGGCTTAGTTCATCTTCATCTCTTATGAGAGTGGTGAAGATGTACGAAGTGATGTAGTCAATATTTTGAGGTCATTTGAGGAGGCACGTTAGCAAAGCAACATTGTTGACCCTCTAGTCTAACGATGATTATTGTTCGATTTTCGTTCTTTCTATGTGATGTGTCTCATACTGTGGGAGTACCTTGACATGCCTAAGGGTACTTGTCAACTTTTTGGTACAGAAAGATGGTTGGGTAGACATCCAGATGATGGGGAGGGGTCACATATCTTGTGGGCTCCACATGTGCCATATACCACTGTGTTTTCTTCTATCGCTCTTAACTATTTTTTCTAAAATAGATCATGTAATGTGTGTAGCCTATCCTAAGTTTTTTCCATGTGGAACATGTTTGTTACATCCGTTATGACTTGAGAGACTACTCACACCATGGGCACGAGTCCTTTACCATTGGATAGTTTCTTTCGAGGTTGTTACTCCCCTGATGATTTAGTATGTAGGTTTTCCCATGAATTTCACGGAGATGGACTATTTCCCTACTGTGACAGGTCACAATCATTCCAATCTTGTGGTTATGTAGGGTCAGTACCCCCTTCCATTCTAGGGGGTGGGTCCTCTATCCTTGTAGTGGTTCTCTCCTATTGAGGGTGTGGGTTAACATTACTTCCAGTGGTGGTCCACTATCGAGGGTACTATCTCACATTACATCCAGTGGTTCTCCCCTATCAAGGTTGGGGGATCACATTACGTCAAGTGGTGATTCCCTTTTGAGGCCGCAAATCATGTTACATCAAGTGGTGTTCCCCTATCCAGGGTTCGGGCTCACGTTACTTGCAATGGGGATCCCCTATTGAGAGAACGATCTCACATTAACTCCAAGTGAACCCCCCTAACACACAATATCATGGGTCCTATATGATGAATATCTGATCAAAAATCCCCTAATGCACTAGGGAATGTGCCCACTATCATGATTATTTTATTCCTCGGCAGTGCAACATAGTGATGAGGTCTGGTTTGGAATACCTTTGGGATCATGAGAAAGAGGGGTGATTTCCCTACTAAGATGTGTCTTAGTGACATGATCTAAAAACGTGTAGGTGTTTCAGTGCTTCCCAGAGTGGATAGTATCATGGGATGGGGATTTTATCCCCTTTTACTCATAGTAAAATAGAGACATGGGGGATTGTAGGAATTATTGGTTAGTTTTGGAACTGTTGGCCGCTCTTTTACTAGGCCGATCTTGTGAGATGTAGATCCCCTTACTATCTCATTTAGACTTCTTTGACTGAAAATATGTATATCTTGTTTCCATTACCTTGCCCATGAGTTTTATATACTCTCCTTCCAAGAGAGGCGAAGATGCATGAGGTATTCCATGTGACTTCTGTGTCTAGCTTCTCGTGGTTGGATGATTCTACTCTACTACTATCTATAGTGGAGACTCGATGATAAGTTCATCTTATCACTATTTCTAGCTCCTTAGGTTGGACGATCATAATTCAATCCTTTTTTGGGTTGACCTGCACCTATTTTACGGTACCTTATCCACTCTACTATTTTCATCTTCTTCTGTTACCTCTTTATAATTATCCCCTATTCAGTACTCCTTTTGATACTCCATTGATCCTTCAGAGAATCCTACTACGTATTTTTATATTCTCCTCTGAATGGGATTTTACCACACATGGTGTGACCTTCTAGATGATGTACAAGTTGATTGTGACTTCAGATGATCTAGGGATATGAGGTTCTTTGTCCGTGTGTGGTGGCTGTAGCATGGGATTCTGGAGTGGGACTCTCCCACCTGTATTACATTTTCACATGTTTCTGCATTGTGGCACTTTTCTGACTGGGTGTGTATTTTTATCCTTCCCCTTTAAGATTTACTTTTATGTACATTCACTGATTATAGGTATATGCATATATGTTTGGTTTCTATCTTATATTATCATTTTATCTTTATTTCGTTTTCCTATACACTATTTCATCGACATGAATGTGTGTGTGCTTGTATAGGTTCTCAGGAAATGGTCTCCACAACTTTGTTGTGCCTTTGACACTATTCTCTTGCCCCTGGACTATGTAGGTGGGATTGGGGTTGTTTTAGCTTGAGCCCCAACATGGGTCGGGTCATGAAAAAATGGTATTAGAGGCGGTTGGACCCTTGAGATATTGTTCAGGAGTTTCCTTAAAAAGGTCTTGGTTGGGTTTAAGGAAATAGTGTCCAAGTGTCTCGAGAGTGGATCTCAGGCCAGTGAGTCCTGTGATGGTATAGGTGGCCAACATATCCATTCATTAGGATCTTGATTACCTGCTTGTCAACTCAGCACCCCGAGACACCTGTTGCAAGGAACAATGGTACTTCCATCATATAAGATTGAGTCTTTTATTTTCATTCTTGATTCATATTCTCATCATTGTCAATATATATATATATATATATATATATATATATATATATATATATATCTCTGTGTGTTTTTCTGTGTGCTCATCTACCCGTGGTACTCCTTGATATCATTTAGGATGTCTTCGTGATGAAAACCAACTAGGATACTAGCTCCAACATGAAAAAATGACCTTGTGAGTGACGAGCCCTCAATTTTTGAACCATCATGCGAGCCCCATTCTCTAGGTGGGAATGTAGCAGCACCTCTACCTGCTGAACATCAGACATACCCAACACAGTAGGATAAGGATGTGCACAGGGTGAGTGCGGTTTTCAAGTTCTAGCACTAGAGGCCAATGAGGTTCCATGGTGAACTAGACCCTCAGACTATAGAGGATTGGATATATTTGGTGGTCAACCTCTTCAGGCTTGTACAGATACCGACAGATTATGTGGTGGATTTGGAAACCAACTTTTTCCATGGAGCATCTGGGTGTTGGTGGAGCTTAGTTACTCCGATAAATTATGATTCGATACAATCATGGGATTACTTCCCATAGTTTTTTCATGATGAGATCTACCCATCATACTTGCGCTCCATTCGACTTCAGGAGGTCCTTCAGTTATAACATGGAGGGATGACAATAACTTAATATGCAACTAGGTTCACAAACCTTTCACACAATTCTCTGATCATGATCTATATTAGTTACTTGTGAGCACAGAAGTTCGAGAAGAGACTCCAAAGTGGGATCTGTGCTATCATAGTACCTTTGATCATCTCCACCTATTCTATGGTTCTCGAGAAAGTGTTGTTGATAGAGAAATTTATTTATGAGTGATTCCATGTAGGTGGGTGTGGTAGTGAGTACAACAGAGATGAGTCATTTCGAGCAGCTAGTATGAATAAAATGAAAAGATCTTTATTGGGGATCTTCTCAAGATCCGACTTGGGCACTAGGTCAGCTTAGTGAGGTATGATGTTATGCTTGAAATTGGAAAGGTCACCGAGCATGAGACCGCCTAACCAGACATTGTGAGAGCACTAGGCAGGAAACACTTGGTCCACCATTATAGAGATGATACCATAATCTGGGTGGTCTCTAGGGAGGTGGTTCTGGCAGAGGAGCTAGAGGAGCTGGAGGTGGGGGGTGACATTGTGATGTCTTTATAGTAGCACTAGGCGTCCCATGTCAGGCTCAGGAATCTGGCAGCTAGGTCTATGGATATCCTCAACCTCTAGATTTCTATGATCCTGGAAATCATGAAATGATATGAGGCATTACTTGTGTCTTTTCTTCTTTTTATAGTGGAACTTTTCCGACACGATATAGAGTACTAATTTCTCAATTCTCATTGCTTGGGATTTTACTAAAGTGATGAAGGGAATTAGTGTAGCCCTATGTTGGTGTTGTTCGACCTAGATTTGAATGCATGAGGAAGAGGGATCCTTCCCCCACCGAGATGTGTTCTTGTGAAAAATAGTGTGGGCGAGTCAGTGCCGCCCAAAGCAGATATTATCAAAGTCTGGTGGATGAGTCCCTCTGACTTGTGTGTTGATGGAAGAGTTTTGCAGTGAAGTGTTAGAGTAGGTCCTAGATTTTCCAGTGGAGTTTAAGTGTTTGACCTCCCTTTTCTTGAGATTCCACTAGTTGGATCCTCATAGTACATGTTTTGGGGATTACTCTCATTCAAAGAGGGGTAAATACTTTAGGGGTATTCCATGTATAGCCTCTTGCGATTGGATGAGTTTACTCACCTTCCCTATTCATTGGTACCTTGCTTTCTCAATGTCAACATTGATACAATATTTATTATTAATAGGTCAAGGTGATGGATACCCCATTAGAATAACAATGTGAATCAATATGTGGTGCTGGAAGTGGTAGTCTTGACCCATATAATGTGGTGATGCTATATTTTGGGAGATCTCTAAGGTGTGTCCCCACCTGGAGAGACTTGAACCTGAGGCAGCGATGCTGGTTGAAATTCCTATACGTCTATAACTTCGAGACTTTATATACCATGGAAAATGGAAATGTTGTAGAAGATTCCCTTATCAATAAGTGTGGGAAGTCCCAGGCTCACCTAGTGTGGGATGTTTTAGAGCAGTTAACATCCCTACAGCTAACCCTAGTCGAGAAAGAGGGTACAAATTTTCTTCAATTGATGATGTTGACTCATCCACTTCTCGAGCCTGTAAGAGAGGCTCATTTTCATTGCATCGACTAAGAAATATTGTGTAACTAGACATCATTAGGTGTTTATCTAGAGGGATATTATAGAGGGAATCCCGACACCTAGGGGTAAGCAGTGATTCTAGTTATGACGTGATATGGAGAGCTTTGGCCGAGGAAGTAAACTATCCTTTGAGTTTCTTTAGGCCATTTGGGATAGTGCCAAGAGATGACGAGGATACATAACACCTTACCCTACCCCATATAGATAGAGGGGGTACATGAAATCTTTCACATTTTGTAGTTGGGGATGTGTGTGCATGTTTTGACACACGTCATCGACAGGATAAGACCTTATAAGGACGAACCATCCCTTTGGTTCGCATGCTGTACTAGCATGAAAATCTGTAGGTTTTACTGGGAGTGAGAGGGCCATGATCGGGCTCAGTCCCTCAAGTTTCTTCCCCAGTTTTATTTTTATGGATGAATAGATTGATGTAGGTAATTATGTAGAGGCCTGGTTGTTTCCTTATAAGAATTTGGAATATTTCAACATATATTTCTAGAGTTAGGATATGAGACAATGTGCAATTACGAGGCCCAATTTTCCCAAAATAAATTATACAAACAAATTAAGTGTTTTTTGTACTATGAACATGTCAGAAGCAGGATATATCTTAAACTGTATCTTGGATCATAAATCTGAGGTCATGGTTGAGTCCGGAACATGCCGTTTATCTTTGGTGGGGTATAACTTTTGTCGGTGCAAGACTTCTTTGAGAAAGGTCACCCAGGGAAAAAATAATCATTTCAATTAGTGATTTTTATTCTTGGGATTCTACTGAAATAACTTTGAAACAAAGACTCATAATGAATATATGATACTTTATTTGTGTTTTAAATGTGGATTTTTGCATAAGCGCAACATAAAATGAGCAAGCACAAAGGTTTCTGATGTCACGACCGTTGGAGGGGTTTTTTAGTGCTTTATATAAATAAACACAAGTGTTTAGAATTAGGGAAAGCCACAATCCACACACACTCTCTCACCCACCAAGTTCCCTCACTCTCTATCTGTTCATCATCAGATCGAGGTGCGATCTACCTCAGAACCTTGGTGAATCGAAGCGGGAGCATCGTGGACGTGTCACCAATGATGAACGCATAGATCAAGGTAAAGTCTTTTTAGTTTTGAGATATGATTCAATTTTTGCATCGAATATCAGTTGTTATGCTTTGTTCATCATTGTTTAATTGAAAAATCATTAATGTCCACACGAACATAGCCATAGATATATATTTTGAACCTATTTCTTCACCCATTCATTAGGTTCTTCGATGCTTATATTTAAACATGTAAAATCTGCAATAGATCGTTGAGAAGAGGATGGAATTGTTAAGATACCATCAAGAGGACTCAAAAAGCGGTCTCAGAATAATTTTTAGGATTACGGTGAAGTGGTGGTGGTCTACTAAAGGGACCGCCAGAGCAATCTGGCTGGCGGCAGCTGCGCGCAACAACCGCGGAGGGCGGGACATGGAGAAACCCGGAGCCGGGGTGACCCACGGTGGTTTTCCGAGGTGGTGCACAACCATCATCCGAGGTGAGCCCGCCAATGTATGAGTTGGATGGTGGACCAGTTTCCAGGGCGACACATGCGTGTGGTGGGATGTCAGAGGTGGGGTGGTGCACAACAGTCATCCGAGTGGTGTAGGGTCGTCAGGCAGGGAGCAGCTCAAGGGGGAAGACCGGGGGACCGACGACCGACCAAGACCCACATCACAAGGGTCCTCCGCTTGGACGCGACAGCAGAAGAGACCAACCACACCGGCTAGTTAGTTTAGGCGGCTGGGCCGTGGGATGAGCCTGGCCGGTGGGCCCGTCGAGGTGGGGCGGACTAGCCGAACCGGCCCAGTCCATCCTATTTTGGGCCAAACATCATTAAATGCCCATAACATCTTCTACAGGTATAAAATTCAAGTTCCATCTATAGAAGCTCGATCCTTAAGTCGAGATAGTGCTTTTCAGCTGTGTTTAGGAATTTTAAATTTTGAATTCATTACCAGGTGGCATGAAACACCCAATTTTTAAAATAATAAATTATTTATTATTTTTTCAGGGATTTTGTGTCGGTCCTAACTACTAAATCAGATGCCTAATTGATGTGTCATCTGTGGAAGAACGACCCTGACCTTTTTGAAAACTTTTAAAAAGGATTTCCGAGTGTTTATGCTAAAGACAAGGTGCGGGTCCCACAAGGCTCAATTTGAATGTTTTGTAGTGAAATGCTATTTTTTCACCTGACATTTGTTTTTGGAATTTGAATACTCAATTACATGTGCTATTCAAAGGGGATTTCATTGGAACAATCCTCCTGTTTAAATTTAGAGTCGAGGCGTGGATCCCATGGGATGCCTTTTGAGAGTTATGCATTTTTGAAATTCTACATTGGAAGTCCGTTTGGGGAAAGTGAATAGTATAACTTGTGTGTTTTTCTGAAAGAATCAAAATGGAGTGATCTGTTTGGATGTACAGATCCTTTTCGGGATTGGTAGTGATCCATCACTAATCGAAAATTTGTGGTGAAAACAACCCTTTTCACTAGTGGACTATTTTTGAAAAATGAATATTCGATCCCGTGTGTTTTTCCATAGGTTTCTAAATGGTGTCATCTGTGTGGTATGTTTCATGATCGTGGTGTCGGCCTCACAATGCACCGTTCATGTAAGATGATGAGGGGTGAAACTTATTCATCGGGAGGCCAGTTCGAGCAAATGAATAGTGGATACGGCATTTTTCTCCACAAGGATCCCAATGGCATGATCCATTTAGATGATCCTTCTTCATGATCTCTTTAAATGTGGACACATGGATATGATACTAACTAAATACCACTCTTCCATGTTTGAAGGGAACCCAGAGATTAGAAAAATTCTTTTCTTGTGAGAGTGGAGAAGACATTTGAAGTGATGTGGTAAATGTTATGAGGCCGTTTGATGAGGTGCATCAATGATGCTATTTTGTTGGCCCTCTGATCTAACGATGAGCCTCATGTGCTCGTCAGCCTTTCAACATGATGTGTCATGTCTCTGGGAGTACCTTGACACACCTATGACTACTTGTTCACTTTTCTATACTCGAATATGGTTGGGTATAAGGACAGAAGATGAGGTGGGGTCACATGTCTTGTGGACCCCACATGCACTATTTAGCACTATGTTTTCTTCCATTAATCATAACTCTTTATGTTGAACATGGATCTGGGCATGTGTTTAGCCTATCATGATTTTTTTTGAATAGAGCATGGTGGTGAAATCCATTACAACTTGCGAGACTCCCCACACCATGGGCGCAGTTCCTTTACCTTTGGTTAGTTTCTTACGAGGTTGTTACTCCCCTGATGGTTTAGGGTGTGGGATTTACTATGAATTCCTATATTTAGATTTTTACCCTATGGTGGTATGGGAAAATCATTCGGAAATTGTTGTATGGTAGGGGAAATACCCCATTTCGTTACAGGGAGTGGGTCCTCAATCTTTCAAGTCGTGCTCCCTTATTTAGGGTGCAGGCTCGAATTAATTTCAGTGGTTCTCACCAATATAGGGAGTGGGCTCATATTACTTCCAATAGTGCTAATATATCAAGGGTGAACACTCAAATTACTTCCTGTGGTGCTTCCCTATCGATGGAATGGGCTCACGTTACTTACAATGCTGCTCCGCTATAGAGGGTGAATGCTCACATTACTTCCTGTGGTGCTCTTATATCGAGGGAGCATGCTCGTATTACCTATGAGTGAACCCCCATGACTCACTAGGGAGTGGGTCCCCTACGATGACTATCAAAGAAAACCCCCCCAGATGCACTAGGGTGTAGGTCCTCTATAACATTTTTTGTAATTACCCAGCTATGCAGCACAGCCACGAGGTGCGGTTTGATGTTCCTTTTGGCTCATGAAAAATATGTGTGATTCCTCCCCCCCCCGAGACGCATCCTAGTGATGAGATCTAAAACCATGTAGGAGAGTTAGTTCCACACAGAGTGGATAGTATCAAGGGGAGGTGATTTGAGCCCCATTGACCTATAGTTCAAGGAAGATGTGTAGGATGCTAGGCATCGTTGCTTACTTTTGGAACTCTTGGGGACTCTTTTCCTGGGCTGAGCTTGTGATATGGAGACCCCCTTAATCTCTAATTTGTGATTCTTTGACTGAGCATTTATATATATATATATATCATGTTTCTAGTACCCACACCTTGGGTTTTGGGTACTCTCCTTCTAGGAGAGGCGAAGACCCATGTGGTATTCCCCGTGATTTCCGTGTCTAGATTACTGTAGTTAGATGAGTATACTCTCCTACTACAGGTTACGAAGACTCGATGATAATTTCATCTTCTCATTTTTTCTCTCTCCTTCTATTTTGACAAGCTTACTTAACTCTTTTATTGGGTTGATCTACACTTATTTTACTATACCTTTTCCTCTCTACTACTGTTGTCTTATTTGGTTATATGTCTCTACTACTCTCCGATTTCGAACTGTTATTTATTCTCCCTTGAGCCTTCGGGGATTCCTACTAAGTATTTTTATACTCACCCTACTTGGGATTTTCCTGCACTTGGTGTTCCCTTACAAATGACAGACAGGTTGATCGTGACTTCAGACGTGCTTGGGATATGGGGTGCTTAAACCATGTGTGTTGGTTCTATATTGGGATTCAGGAGAGGGAATCCACCAACTATTTTACTTTTTCACATTTTGAAGGGTTGTGTCACTTTTCTGGTTGTTTTTTTATTTTCCCCTTCCCCTTTTAGCTTTACTTTTCTATACTTTCTCATATTAGAGGTTGATATATATGTGTTTGGATTCCTTTTTATAGTAGTGTTGTATCTTTCTTTCATTTCCCTCTGCAATTTTTCATCGAGTTATTTTCATGTGTGTTTGTGTACAGGTTCTTAGTCAAAGGCATCCCCTAGTTTGGTGTGCCTTTGTTACTAGTTTCCAGACCATGGCCTATGAAGGGAGGTTTATGGTAGTTGATTCTTGATCCCAGGCATGGGTCAGGTCGTGACATGTAAGGATAGTTTCAGAATGCAACTCCCACTCCTCTACCTCCACTAAGATCTCCCTTTCCTCCACCTCTTCCTATATACTTCACTCTTTATCCTACTCCTACACACACTCCTTTACAACTTCCCTTTTACTATGAGTTATAAGTTTATGATCCTCAATGTCATATTATTTCATATGGGATGATATTTTATATTAGAGATACTATTCATCGTTAGAAGATAGAGATAGAGCATCACAGGGTTATTGTTCTTGATATTATAGATAGGTTAGTTGGAGTACTGGTAGCTACAGATGAGGTGACTACAATTGAAAAATTATCAGCCACTTTTTAGTTTGTCTATCTATACTTCTTTGACATATTACCATAGATAATTCTGTATATTTTATCTTTTATTTTATTTTTTTAATAATTTTTTTTCAACATTTTAAATACTATATATTTATCTATTTGTTCCACAGTATAATTTTAAGGTAATGGAATATTTTATAGTAAAAAAACATTCTATGAAATCAGATATATATTCTAGTACTCTTGATAGGTTTTCAAGATATTAAAATTTGTTATCTTGTGTTTATGAGATTCCAAAGGAAGAAAATGTTTTTGGGTGTGAAATGACTTTGGGGATTTTGAAACATTTTATCACAGAGATTGTAATTTTAGATATGTTGGGAATTACCTTAATGTATTTTTTCCTAGTAAGTATTAACAATAATCTTCCCCATAATATTATTTATTCAAAATCTATACTTATGTTTGTTTTGTATTAGGTATCTTTACAATTTTTTTTAAGGATAATGATTTGACACATATTTATGGATTTAGGGACCCACCGTTCATTTCACTTATATTCAGGATAATGATAGAAGCATAGAGAACAATTTATATTGCTGAAATATTTCAAAAGAATATAATTATTTAGTGCTAGATGTTTCCATATATTCAAGGGTAAGAAAAATTTATCTAAAAAAGTGTAATATATTTTTCAATATAATAACCACTAAAATTAAATTTTATCTTATATCAGTGGCCATTAGATGTTGTATGTCTTTTGTACAAGGTATCAGAATCTTTACAAGTTATGATCTATGCATGGAGAAGTGTGAAAAGAATTTAAGGTTGTATTGAAAATATAATTTTTAATTTCATAATACTTTTTATATTATAATTATTTTTTAATTTATATTATGTTTAATATTTTATAATAGGTGTTGGAATATATTTGGAGATACCACAGTGAAAAACATCACCATGATTGAATTTGTAAAAGTAAAGGTGAGTTTTCATTTATAATTAGTACATTTTGGATAAATTATATAAAAATGTATTTTTGAATTGAAAAACTCATTTGAAAAACATTTTCATTAAAAATATGGTGTCAAAGAATGCATATATTATGTGTTAAAATTTATGTATGAAATAATTTCTAGTAGGATAGTTATAAATCTCAATCAGGGTAGATTTATTTATAGACTATTCCTTAATATTACATTTGTTTTATTCATAGTACATGTTAAATTGTTCCCTTTTAATTTGTATGTTTTTTAGGATTCTCTCCATTATAGTTCAAAATTGGTCACAAACTTACAAGTGGAATGAGAAAATCATTTTCTATGTCTGGTTGAATTAAAATTTGTTTTCACTTAATATTGTAATTTTTTTAGTTAGTAATTGTAAATGTGTATCTAGTTGTTATGTTGCTGCTTCTTTTTGTTTTTTCTTTGGTCGGCTGTATAGAGGATGGTTGAAAAGAAATATTTTAGAAAATCTTAATTTTTCACTTCATTTACAAAATAACAGATATAAAAAACATTTATGTACGGTTTTCCAAATCAGTTATTAGAGAAATGACATGGAAAATTATATTTCACATCAGTTACTAAATAACTGACATGAAAAACTCTTCTAAATGGGTTCTTTATATCGATAAAAAAATAACTGAGATAAAATAAAATTTAATGATTCAGTTACATCATCTATTTTTTAATCAATGTTAAATATATATTTCTAAAATCTCCTTCAACAAATACACTGTATAAATGTCATAATTAAGCAAAAACAAATGACATTAAAAATAATTTATACACTTGTGGGTTTAACTATGACATAACATGATACTGACCATATACACTTGAACTTATCATATATAAATAATACATCTTAATAGATTAATATTTATTTTATGATATATCGATGCATTCCAAAATCATTTTGGTCTAATGCGTTTAGAAATATAGAAACAAAAACAGTTGGTTCATAGGTGAGCTACGACATATCCCTAAAATATCTTCATTACTAACACTCTTCTTAGGCATATCATACTTAATACCTTTCATCATAACCTCGAGAGAGGAAATATCTGTAAGGGTGAGATCACATTCTCAGTAAGGCATAACAAGGTAGATATCAATATATCATGTTCATGAGGTTATGAGAACTTGAGATTAATTTTTGAAAACCATACCCTTCATATCATAGATCATAAACATGAGTTATTGTATAAATCATGGAAGTTCACAAGGCATGAATAATAATGTAATCAATGAACACAAGAAATGAGTGCATAACATTTCTATAAGGCAAAGAGTTGGGGAAAACATGTATGCATAGAAAATAAATACATCCATGTTTCCCACCAAGACATTCAAAATATGTTATGATTTTGGTAACCACATGTGTACCTACTTAGGGCTTAGTATAAACTCCAATTTCCCCTCTATTTGGTCTTGGGATAACCTCCCATGTACCCTGTAAGCTTATACAACATAAATCCTTACCCAATGCATTGTTGGGAGATATATTTCCCACCCATCACATAATTAAAATCATACATATGTGTGCCGAAATATCATAAAAAATTCATCATATCATAACCTATGAAAAGAAATGGGTTTCATAAATGTCTCATCATATCATCAAAACATAACACATGGAAAAAGGAATGTGTTACATAATCATATTTTCATCAAAAACATAACCATTCAGATAAATAATTAGAATTGCATCCTTGGATGATATCCCAAGTAAAGCATAAGTTATACCAAAGAATATAATCAAAGATAATAAATGATTTTTAATGAAAAATCACTTGGAGAAATTGCTGTGGAAAATAATATTTCTTTAAATATCAGCTTTATAAAAGTAAAAATTCATTAAATATTTAATAAATATTTTTATTTGAAAATCAAATTGAAAATTTTATAAAGGAATCTTTAAAAATCATTTGAAACATTCAATGAGGAAAATATTCCTTTCACCTTGAAATAAATTTTTTGAAATCATAAAACATTTAAAAAATAATTTTATTTAAAAATCACCTTTGAAACATAAAAATCAATCATTAAAACAATGACTTTTCATGATGGCGAGAAATGCTTCACATTTTAAAATAAAGCTTCCTTCCACAATTTTAGTAAAATCCAAAGGGGGCTTATTTTGAAAATGACATGAAGAGTCATTTTATTTTAAAAAAAATTAAAACAAGTTTTAATATTAATTTAAAATTCCAAAAGGAACATTACAATTTTTTTTAAATTTTTTTAGAAAATATGGATATAAAAGACAATAAGGCAATTTGACAGAATAGTAAAAAAATATGGTTTGTTTAAAAACATTATTTTTAAATCATGAGTTAATAAAAAGAGAAAAATTAAAGGAAAACATGAATTCTAATGAAATAAAAATATGAGAAGAAAGTTCATGAGCTTCTAGATTGATGGATAATAATAATTAATCATCGAAAAACATAATCATTGATTATCCATGTGAAGAATGATACCATAACCTCAAACCCTTACAACTTTAGTAACTTAGAAATTTTAAGACCCATTAAATAATAACATCAAAAAAACTTTAAATATCAATAATATAAGGTTATTCATTATATAAAAATTCAAAGGTGATTTATAAACACCTTATAAAAAATATAGTGGCATAACATAACATTTATCCCAAAAGAGACAAATTGAGAGAAAAATACCTTACCATAAGTATAAAATTCCTTCATATACATTCAAAAATTCTATATATTAATTATTTTTTATATATATCTATTAAAAACTGTAAATACATATATCATACCCTATATTAATTTATTATTATCTTTTATTACCAATCTATTAAAAATCTCATGTTAAAATCATGTTTTGGTCAATAACATATTTGTTTTTTGCGTATGTTTTGAATTTTTTATATTCCATCCTATTACTATGATAATAATTTCATCATCTCAATATTTTTATACAATATATAAATATCATATATTTCTATTATATATTTATTTAATGAAATCTTTAAAATGAAGAGTTAGAAAATTAAATACACCGTTCTGGGAGACGGTATGCCGTACATACAAATGGACGTTGTTTTAATTTAATAGATTGATGAAAGGAAAGAAAATTAAATAATATATTACATTTAAATAAAAAAATTTGGTCATACATATCCTATAAATTAATTAACTTTACCCTAATTACCTTTCATGAAAATCTTTTGTGAAAAAAGTATCACATTGCTTCCTAAGTTGGTAGTTCACCGAACACATGAATGAAGTAATCCTATAACCAATGGAATGAAAAAAGGTGATACATGAGATATAATAATTAAATATGTTTAATTATGTTTAAAATATAATATATATTAATTCAATATATCCTTATTACTATCCAGTTAAAATAGAAATGAAAAACACATCAGATTGGTTCACGAGGCGGTAGTCCACCGTACACACGTGCAACATTATTGTTTTACAACGAGTTGTACGATAATAAGGTAGTTGTTATATTATAATTCATGATTTATTATTATATCATTAATATATTTTATAAACATTAAATATATCATTATATATATTCATGAGAGGTGGTGATGGAAAATAGATAACATCGGTTCACGAGGTAATAGTCCACCGTAAACACAAGCGATGATTTAATTTTCAATTTGATGGAAGTGGTGATGGATATAGGTTATTAAATTAACATAATAAAAAATATGTATATTTTATATTATATTTTTTTCTATAATAATATTTTAATAAGATTTTATGCTGGTGGAATAATAAACAATACAAAAATACAAGTTTACGAATTTTACCTCTTCATTAGAGAACTTATTTAGGCTTATACCTAAAGACTTATTAGGAGGGTTATATAATAAACAGAATTCCTATAAGATATGGATTGGTAATTAGGTAAAATATTTTAGAAGATATTGGTCGAACCCTTGGGTTTTGGATGTGTTTAAAGGGGAGGAGAGAGGGTTTCCTTTTATAATTACGGGTGGAGACAAACATGGAAATTTTGAAAAGAATAGTTCATCCATGGTTTTAAAATGAAACAAATCACTTAAATGGTCTATTATAGAATCTTAGATTTTATAATATCTATATTTTGACATTAAATGATTTTTATAAAAGTTTATAGGAAATTTTACCCTTTATCTTTTTAGTTTAACAATGAGTAAACATATTTTAACCTTAACCACAATAATTAATTTTTACTATTTTTAATATACATTGGGCCAATAAATATTTGAACATATTATATAAAATAAATTACTCTGAGTCCAAATATTTAATCCATTTTTCAAATTTTATTTAAATAAGTGTAAAATTTTAATTTAAATTAAAACCCGATAATGCGATGGGAAACCAATTTTCCAAAGATAAAATGTTCAAATGCTTAGAAGGTTAATATATATAAATTCAGAATTAAACTGGTTAAAAAAATATAAATTAGATAGATAAATATTTAATTAAACTAATATTACATTTAAATCCATTTTAAAATGAAATTAAAATGATACATTGTTTAAATGAAAAGGTATTTATCAATAAAAACAGGTATTTTCCACTATTAATCAAAAAATTAATCCTTTCATAAAAATTCCAAAAATTTACCATATGATAAATTTGACATATAGATTTTGTAAAATGAATTTTATTTTATGAAATAAATTTTTTAAAATTTGGATGAAAATACTTTTATTACTTATCCACAAAATCCAATAAAAAGAATTTCCTAGAAAAATTGTATTTTCAAAATATATAATGACTTCATGAGAAATTGATAACATTTATATCAAAATGTGTTCATTATATATAAACATTATATTAAATATTTTAATTTTTTATTCTTATTTATTCCATCAACTTCAAAGGCTACCTAATGACATCTGTTTTTGAATAATAATATCAATAGTTTGTCTCGGTTCGTTAAAACTCAATGTGGGATGTAACATATGCTAATGAAAAATAAAATATATTCAAAAAAATTATATTTCATAAAATCTTAAGGTATTACACAAATTCCGACTCAAATAATTTCCTAAAATCCCTTCGCATGTTTTATATTTTTTGGTTTGATCATAATTAAATCTTAATAAGACATTAGGTATAAACCTAATGAAGTTGTGTAAATAAGAGTTATAGTTATGAACATAGTGATTTCTTTTATCTTTATTCATTTACCTCCTTAAAAAATCTATGAAACGTTATGATATATTGAAATCAGTATCTTATATATAATGAAAATGTTATTATGTTTATGGTATAACCCCTTTACATCTACTTATATATAAAATGTAATATGAAACTTTCTTTAATGCATACATACGAACTACCGCCACAAGAAGGTGGTGTATATCATTTTTCATCATCGAATATTATATATGGTCATAATTATGGATAAAGATTATAAATTTTGACATAAACAACACATATTTTATTTTATTATGGTAAATTAACATTCTACTTCTTTCTTTACTATCCAATGAAAAATAAAAACATCTTTCATGTGTATGTGTGATATACTACCTCATGAAAATTGTATTTCATTTTACATCACTGTCTCACGTTTTTGTTATATATAGTTTTTTTAATGAAATAATATTTTATTTATGATAAAATATTTATATTTTAAATTTAAAAGAATTCTTACGATCATTGAAAAATGAAAATGATACTCATACGTACATACAGACAAACATCTCCAGGATTGCAACATGATCTATTTGACTATTTTCAACATACCATATCCATTTTGGTCTTCATTGAAGAATGTTCTCTAAACACCCGACATGAACTTAATCACTTATGTAATTTAGTATAATATGGACATAAGTCGAATTAAAGGAATAATAAAATTGAAAATGGTTATTAAAAAAGTAAATAATTAAAATAAGTTTTATATTTTGGAATATAAATAATATACATGACATGTCATACTAGGGGTATGAGATTTATAATCAAAATTACCTTTCTGAGACTTAATCTATTTTGACAACATATTTTCATTTGTGAGGTGTGTAAATTAAATTATGGATAAATTTTATCATTTTTACCTCAAAAGAAGTTTTCAAAAATTCATCCAAATTTATTTCATTCAATTATATAGTGGTTTAGAAGTCATTAATTCATAAAGTATATTATATCATAAAACATAGTTGTAAATGTTTTTAATATTTCGATTTCAGAATTTCCCTACATATCTGTAAAGACCAGTAAATTCCAAGGAAATTTTTTTCTTAATTTTCTTTGGAATTTTACAAGAACGCAGTTTCTGACGGCGCCTGATTCCGAGGCCCGGTGTGCCCGGAATCAATTTCCGAAGTTTGGCTTGGGTACGTTCAGTGAACGGACGAGCGGGTTTTTTCTAACTTTTGAACCGTTGCTCGGAATTGAATTTTGAGGGCACTGATGGAATCGCAGCGCTGGTAATTTCTTAGAAATGCCTCTTCCAGAGTTGTGTTTTCTCGGGTGTGGTTTTTAATTTTCAGGCTTAAAGTTAAGAAATAAAATAATTTTGCGACAACTTTATTTTTTTTTCACTTAAGCCACTTGGAAGCCACTTGAAGCCACTTAAAAGCGGTATAAACTGAGTTGAACCGGATAGGGTACTATCCAGAAATATCCCACCCTCTTGGTAGGATATTTTTGAGGTGGGGCCTGCACGAGCCCCGCCGTTTCTTTCCGCTAAGTAACGCATCCGCGAAAACCCGTCATTATGAAAGTCAACTGACGCGTTTTCTTAAATTCTTAACAGACCAATTAATTGGGCGGTTTATTTCGTAAATTAAATGAGCTGTTTCTTTCGTTGAATTAATTCTACGAATTAATGGTTCGTTTCTTATCTTTTGAAATTCAAATGTTTAGTTGTGTAAATAAAATAAGGCTTAAGCTTATTTTATTTTGGGTTGAAACTTGTGGCGTGGAGAGGATTTGGAGGAAAGCGTTCTTCTTCGGCGAAGAACGCGAAGAACGCGAAGAACGCGAAGAACGCCGAACCTGCGGAGATCGACGACGCGAAGCCTTGTACCGTGACGCCAACAGATCTCTCTTCGCGACGCTTCTTCCGCGACGATCCAACCCAGCGACAGCCTTCGATCGACAACAACAAGGTAGGGGGATGCGCTTCTTTTTATTTTCTTTTTGGATTTCAACAACAACATGGATTTAATTATTATTAATTAAATCCGTATGTTCTTGGTCCTCGGAGATCGTCGATGCGACGCCCTTCCGCGGTGTGACGATCACCTCCTTCCGCGACGGTCAATTCCGCGACGACCTCGCATCCGACAGCGACGGCGAGGTAGGGATTTATTTTGGGAATTACCCCCCTTTTCTTTTTATATTCCCGTAATTGTTTCTTTGAAAAGTTAAAGAACTGGTTTTGTGAACAATTTTAAAATTATTAAAATTGTTGTTTCCGTTCAAATAAGGAACCCGTTTTTATGAAAAAATTTTATTTCATTAAAAATTGTTTCGGATATGCATTCATGTGTTGAACTTTAATTTCTCCCGTTGTTTATATCTAACGCGGAGGGTGCGGGCCAAACGAACACGGCCCGACAACCCTCCGCCGTTCTTCGTTCTTGTGAGGATTTGACGGGCGACGACGGAACGTGCCGCAACGAATGTTTGATGATCCCGCAGTGAAGAACGAGTCCCAAGAGGAGCAACGGCGCAGACGGGAAGAAAAACGGGCCACCGGAGCGACTCCGGCGGCCCGCAGAAGCCGGCGGCGGCGCCCGGCGCGCCGCCGGACGAGACCGCCGCGGCACCGGCTGCGGCGGCGGCGCTCGCGCGACGCGGCTGGAGCCGCGTCCGACGCCAGGAGACACCCCGCGGGTGTCCCTCCGGTGTCACGCGGGGGCGGCGGCACCCCCCCGCGTCACCCGGGACGCGGCTTCAGCCGCGTCCGGTTGGCTGGCCGACACACCGCGGGTGTCGCGGGGGTGTCACGTGGGGCGGCGGCTCCCCCCGCGTCGGGCCGCTCGGCCGCTCGGTCATGACAGACCGGGTTCGGCCGACCCAGGGGGGGTCGGGCCGGCTCGGTCCGGGCCCGGACCCCCCGTCTTCGGACAGTTTTTGTTCAAATGCCTGTATCTTGGGCTACGGGCCTCCAAACGATTCACCGTCAGTGGCAACGCGATCCTTGGATCGAGACGGTCGTTTCGGTATACTATACTGAAGGTGCACCTTCCTTTTTGGGAGCCTACGTGGTTAAAACTTCATAGTTAAGCGTGCTTGGCCTAGAGTAGTGATCAGGATGGGTGACCTCCTGGGAAGTTTCCCAGGGTGGGTGTGAGACGGAAATGCCAATAAATAACATACCGGTCGTCCGATTGACACGCCGTCTGTTTCGTTGAATTCCTCTAAGTGAGACGGATCTTTTGGCTTACTCCGCTCGAGGTTTGGATGCCGACGGAGTGCAGTCGGGTTGGATCGCACCGAAATCCAACCGGGCCCCTGGAACGAAAAAGCCAATAACTCTCAGACCGGGCGTCCTATTGACGCGCCGTCTGTTGCGTTGAGTTCTTGTTGATGATACAGAACTTTTGGCATCCTTCGCCGAGATTTGGATGCAGTTGGATAGTGGCCGGGTTGGATCACAACGAAATCCAACCGGGCCCCTGGAACGGAAAAGTTGATACCTTTCTGACAGAACATTCGTTGAAGAACCGTCAGCGGCGTTGGTGATCTCGTTGAGAAACGGTCCCTATGAGTATATCCTATGAGTGTTCGGGGTATAGTTGAGTTACAGCCGGATTGATTCGCACACGAAACCAACCGGGCCCCTGGGACGAAAAGGCTAATAACTCACAGACCGGACGTCCGATTGACGCACCGTCTGTTGTGTTGAGACCCCTATGACGAGGTGGTCCTTTGAGATACTTCTTTGCAGGACTTTGTGATACTTGGTGTATCGACCAGTAGCTTGTGGAGCGGACCCTCCCGGAGACGAGTGTGCGGAGTACGGAGACCGTGTAGTCGGCTGAGACCTGATGACTGCTTGCCGACTCGACTTGGAGTGAGTCGACTAGCCCAGTGGACGGAGCACCCGGTATTTGGCGGCAGACCCATGGCGGACGGAGCGCCTGGTAGTTGGCAGCAGACCCGCGGTACTCGATCGGAGGAGTACCTCTATAGGCTATTTGGGTGAGCACCCGGTATTTGGCGACAGACCCTCAGCGGACGGAGCGCCCGGTAGTTGGCCGCAGACCCACTGTACTCGACAGGAGGAGTACCTCAGCAGTCTTAGGTTAGTGTGCAGTACCTCGAAGTCGTGACAAGACCATTGTACACTCTAGAGACGGAGCTCTTCAGCAGTTACGGTTTCGATAATGAAAATCCTGGTTTGAGCTGAGACTTTTGACCTTTGTGTTTGCCTCATGATTAAGATGGGTCACATGATAACTTAGGTATATGTATGGGCATATACCTGGGTAGTGGTTATCCGTTGATTTCACAATCCTTGTGTTTCCTCATGATTGAGATGGGTTACTTGATAACTTAGGTATATGTATGGGCATATATCTAAGTAGAGGTTATCTGTTGAGATCTTCTTGTGGTTATCCTTGTTGGTTTAGTGAGACCTTGAGGGTCTTAGGGTCCCTACTGAGTATCGTTATACTCACCACTGCACGGGCTATGCCCGCACCTCGTTGTGTTGGTTCAGACGAAGTGCAGTGCTGACGGAGGCCGAGTGTTCGAGGACTGGACGGTACCCGGAGGTGGACTAGACGACGAGTCCGTACCCGGAGGTGGACTACACAACGAGTCGGTACCCGGAGGTGGACTACACGACAAGTCCGTACCCGGAGGTGGACTACGCGACGAGACGACTCACAGAGGAGGTTGACGGACGAGAGCATGGAGGAGGATATCTGTACCTACCCTTCAGGTAGGATCCGAGGTGGACGACCAGGAGCTGCACTATCTGTATCTATCCTTCAGGTAGGACCCGAGGAGGACGACCCAAGAGCTGCTTCCCTCTTCCAGCTGTTTGTCTTTCTGCTGTTGTACCTTGTTCAGTTGTAGTTGTACTTTCTTTTGGGTTTGTATTTCTAGCCCATTTACTTTTCAGCTTTTCTTTTGTACTTAGTGTTTTGTTTCCGCTTGTACTCTATAGTGCTTGTTTTCTTTTATAAAGGCAATGCCTTCCCAGTTATCGGGATTTTACGCCTTTGGTGCTAGTCGCCAGCCCCTGGCCTATGGAAGGCGGGCTTGGGGTAGTCACGGCACGGGCCCCGAGGACGGGTCGTGACAATATCCATATTGTTTAATAGATGTGTAAAATATTAAATAATTAAATTTCAATTTTAATGTTTTCTCTACTTTGACGTTATTATAAATTTATTTGAATGATATTTTTTTTCATATTTTATACATAATGATTGATTTTTTTGAAAGTAGAAAATGAAAGTTTTAAATGTATATGAGGTCAATAGTTTTTCCATCAACTATAAAAGTTTTTTGATATATGGATTCCAATAAAATATTCCATGTTTTTTCAATGAATAAACCTTATTCTATTTATTATTTTTATTTTAGTTTGGAAAATTGAGTTTTAAAGAAAAGTTATTTACCAGTATCCAAAAATGTTTCTCTTATGGGTTCAAAGCTATGTTTTTATATTTTTCAAGATGGAAATGAAATATTATTTTGGATTTAGGCATGTTATGGTAATTGTAATTTTTTATGGTCATAGGAGATCTAGATAGAGATTTTAATGTGTTGGCTAATGATTATGTTCTCTAGATAATTATATTATAATTAATTGATTTGGTTATTCAATTTGTAAGGGCTTATGTAAGGGTTCTATGAAGACATTTCCCCTAGGAATCTACATAACATTTCTACACATGAAAATGTGTATTCATTGAAATATTTTTATTTCATAAGGAATGTTATGATATTTTGTTTAAAAGAATTATTATCCCCTTTAAGGATAAAAATGTATATTTTAATAAAATAATTATCATGGATTCTCATGTTTTATGAGAAATCATCCTGATTATGATTTTGTTATTATATTTTATTATAGTGTGTTTTATGAAATAATATGGGTATTAAATCTAATTTCATGTTAAATTAAACTGTATTATACATCATATTTTATTATGTTGAAGGAAAACTCTCGAATATGATCTCATGATTTTGAGATCGAGTATTAAAGATTTTTCTTCCTTTGTATATGAACCTTACTAAGTATTTTTTTCTCATCCCATGTTTTGAAATATTTTATTATGGGGTTAATTATGTGTAGGAACAATGGTGAAGTCGATTTTAAAATCATGAAGATTTATAATGATAATAAAACATGTTCATTTTCAAAAATTTTGCATTGTGGAAAAAATGTATAATGAGTGGAAGTGTCAAATATGCAATATATTAGATTATTATTTAATATTTATGACCTAATTCCCTAAAACTAAGAACCTAAAATGTAATTCATGAATTAAATAAAATGAATTGTTAAATTAATATAGAATATTATTGAATTTTTTAAAATCATGCCTTCGTAGTTGATATTAGAGGGAAGGCTTAGACAACTTTAGAGGATTGGATAATATAACATTGAGAGATTATAATTTATAGTAATGTTGAAACTTTTGAACATTTAAATATTAATATATTTTAATCTAATATATGTATGTTATGAAGATTTTTCCATAAAGAAAATATGGAATTTGATGTTGGAAGGCACTAAGATGACAATATCCATCCAAATCAGTAACATGGAATAGTTAGAATTGGAATAATGCAGTTTTTTCTACGATTTATTAGTGATGTTGGATATGAATGCTGGTTCTATCAATTAGATGTAGTAACCACATTCACCATAATGGAACATTTATATTTTAGATAATTTCATAAATCACCCTCATTATTCAAGGGATCATCTGACCCTTTGATATCCAAAGGATGGTTTAAATCCGTAAAGAAGATATTCAAAGTAATGGGTTGTTCAGAACATAAAAAATAACTCTTTATACTTACATTTTTAATGTTTGTTCCAGTTATTTGTGGTTAATGGTTAGGAATATTAGAGAAATAAAATATATTTATTCCTTTGAATAAGATGAATTTATGAATAATTTACTTGAGAATTACTTTACTAGAACTATTCAACATAGAATGGAAAATAAATTCATGAAATTGATTCGGAATAAGGAAGATTCTATTGTCACATATAAAGTAAAGTTCAATTTATTGGAAATGTATACACAAAATTGTACTTGATATCTTGATAATAAAATTAGTCGGTTTTACTCAGGATTAAATTCAATTTACCAAAGGGAATTATAATCTCATAAATTCAAAATTTTTGGTAATATTGTTTGATATGCTGAGAATGTAGTAATGGATTTTTATGATGATCATTTAATCCATGAAAACAATCAAAAAATATATTCTATATGGAAGGTAGTGGGTAGTCAAAAATTAAATAAATCATATAGTAAGAAAAGTAAGTTTCAATTATATGGTAAGTGTGGTCAAATTTATCATTGGTAGTATCTTTTGATGACCTAGAAGTGTTTCAAAAATGGAAAGTTTGGATATGTGGCTCATGACTAAAAAATGATTAGACAAATAATGAAAGTCCAATAGTAAGAATTTTTAATTGTTTGATTTGGATCATTACATGAGAAATTTTCTAAATATAGAAATAATTTATGGAACGCATCAAAATCACAAGTAAAAAGGTGTGGCTAAATAATTTGTGACTAATTCTGTAAATGTTAGACTATCTAATGATGTGGTGTTTTTTACATTAATAGTTTACACAGATCTGGCCAATGTCTTTTTTGATTTGGGGTTTACACATTCTTTAATTTTTGAAATATTTTGTGATATGTTATAAATTTCACCTTAAGAAATAAAGAGTGATGTTTTTGAAAAAACACATAGGGGTTGAAATAATGAAACAATACATTATATGAATATTCCTATTATCACCTATGGAATAGATTTACCTACAAAAATTATTGTCTGGACCCTTATAGAATTCTATGTTATTTAAGCTATATATTGGATATCTATTTATATTGTTATGATAGATTGTGTTGAAAAATATTTTTTTTTGGAATGAGCTTCAGTTTTTGTATAATAATTAATCCATACCTTTGATAAATTATCTTGATTACGAGAAATTGATTAAGGTTTTAAATGAACTTTTCATAGTATAGATTGGTAATAATAAAGGGAATTTTCAAATTAGTGATATTACTTTAGTAAATTAATATCTAGATATATTTCATAATAAATATATTTATATTATACCTAACCATCGGATTGAATTTTCTGTTGAATTCATGAAGTTACTAATACAATTTCAAATCCCCCTTATAAAATAACTCAAGTAGAACTTTTGATATTGAGAAGGAGTTAATAGAGTTACTTGTTAAAGATTTTATTCTTATTAATACATCACCTTAGGGCTCCTCTATTATGTTTTATAAAAAATAGGATCTTTTTATGAGGATCTATATTGATTATGGAGAGTTTAATAATATAACTATTTATAATAAAAATAAGTTACATCATATCAATGAATTGTTTGACCAGGTTTAGGGATTTTAATATTTTATGGAGTTTGGTTTCATGTTTTGATACCATCATATGATGTTTAATGATGATAACATCATTAAGATGTAATTTTGTACTTGGTATGGGTATTATGATTTTGTGGTTATTCCATTAAGGTTAAAAAATACTCTAAATGTATTTATAACTGTTATGAATAGAGTTTCTATGAGTTTTTGGATAAATTTATGGTTGTGTTTATTGATGATATTTTTGTATATTCAAAGAGTTATTATCATCATGAAAAACACCTAAGTATTTTTCATCAAATATTCAATGAAAATAACCTATATTAAAAATTTAGTAAATGAGAATTTATTTTGTGAAATATTTCTTTCCTTGAACATATCGCACATAATGATAGAATAACTATAGATCTAGTAAAAAAAAGTGTCTAATGAGTGAAAAATACTGACAAATGCCACAAATCACTACTGGAAAGTTGACCTTTCCCAATGCTTCTATACCAAGGGTTTGTAAAAACCGTGGGTATAGGTACCCTTTCCCAACGGTTTGGCTTTCCCAACGGTTTGGCCAAACCATTGGGAAAGGGTATACCTATCCCAAAGGTTTCCCAAAATCGTTAGGAAAGGTTCCCATATATCAACCTTCCACCCAGAATTGCACCCAAAATCAAGGATCTATACCAAAAGTTTTCGAAAACATTCGTATAGCCCTTTACCAACGGTTTTGACAAACTGTTGGTATAGATCATTTTATTTTTTGTCAGATCTTCTTACAGAGAACATTATATAAATAAAATTTTAAAATAATTATGAGAATATATATATATATATTTATGTAATTATGTTCAAAAATGTCATGTTAAGTTAGTGGTTAAGTCGTTCAATGATAAATTAGGGGTCCTGGGATCAAATCCCAGCGAATGTTTTTTTGAAATACATATACCAACAGTTCCATAACCATTGGTATATATTTTAATATTACTTATACCTACGGTTTCCAAAACCGTTGGTATTGGTCTATACCAACGGTTTTCCCAAAACTGTTGGTATAGACCTATCCCAACGACTTACTTGGCAACAGTTCTCCAAACCGTTGGTATAAGATATACCAACGGTTTGGAGGCCTTTACCATGGTTCCAAACTGTTGGTATAGGTTAGTTTTCCAATATTGAATATTTATATTTTTATTATATTAGTTGGTTACTACTGATGGTTTGTTGAAAAATTTGATCAGTTATCTAGCCCACTTACTAAGTTAACTAAAAAATGAGTTACATTTATTTGGATAAAAGAGTGTGATGAATGTTTCTAGGAACTAAAAATAATTTTGGTGAAAGATCTAGATTTCGACCTACCATGTAGAAATAATGATTTTTTCATCTACATCGATGCCAATTTGAAGGGACTTGGTCTTTTTTTGATACTTAATGTATAGGTAAATTATTATGATTCATGTAAATTAAAGCTTCTTGTGAAAAATCCTCTAACACATGACCTAGAACTATATTATGTTGTTTTTGGCTTTAAAATTCTGAAAATATAATTTATATAATGTAAGGTGTGAAATATATACTGACAAAAAAGTTTAATGTATATATTCACTCCAAAATAATTGAACATGAGGTAGGGAAGATGAATAAAACTTATTAATAATTATGACTACATGATTCATTATTAACTCATAAAATAAAATATGGAAAATGATCCTTTATGTTTAAATGATCAAGTGTCATTAATAATGATATGTTTGGAACATGACTCGTTGGTAAATGATTTGATAAAAAAATGTCTATAAATTATGAATATATGAGCATACTCTATTTTGTTTTAGGCCTTAGTATAATCATCCATATATGAAATAATTAATAAATCTCTAAATGAGGATAGAGTTTTATATGAAAAGGTATAATTTTTCAGGTAAGGTAAGTTTCCTTAATTTATAAATGACAAAGAATGTGTTTTGAGAAATATAAATTAGATCATGTATGCCTTGTGATTCAAAATAGAAGAAACAATTGTTGAGTAACGATCATAGTTCTCTATTTTCTATTTATCTTGGTAGTACTAACATATATAGAGTCCTCAATGAGAATTACTGGGGGGATGGAATGAATAAAGGCATTAATTATTTAACTTTGAAATGATTAACTTACCAATAGTTAAAATATGAATGACAACTACTATGTGGAATGATTCATCCTTTTATAATGTCATAATGAAGATGGGAAATATTTACTTGGATTTTGGGGTGAAATTAATGAAGACATCTCTAGGTAATAATATAATTTGGGTAATGTTTTGTTGACTGAATAAATATAAAAAATTTATCCCTATTCAAGAAAATATTTATTTTTTTCATCGTCATAGTCTATATGTTCAAGATATCTTTAGATCATATGGGGTCCCTATCTCTATCTTAGGATACAAGAACCTTGGTTTAATTCTAATTTATTTAAAGGTATTCAGAAGTAGTTAGGTATATAATTAAATTTGAGTACATTTTTTATCCTAAATCCTTAGGATAGTCAGAGAGAGTTATTAAAAAATTGGAATACATGATTCGATCTTATTATGTTGATTACTCGGAATGTTGGGATAACTATATATCATTTTTTAAATTTTCATATAATACCAGTTTTTATTCTAGTATATTGATGAAACAATATATGGAATTATAATGAAAGAGGTGTAAAAATCCATCTTGTTTGGATGAAGTTAGGGAAATAAATTTATTAGGATGGTTTAGTAACATATAATTATGGCTCAGAGCAGATATAAAATGTTTATAAAAAAACTAGAGGAAATATTTTTTGTTTGTGGTGGGTGATCTTATTTCTCTTAAAGTATCTCTATGGAAAAGTATTATGCATTTCGAATAAATGAAATGTCAAGTCCATAGTTCATTTGAAAATATAAATTCAAATAGAATATTTGATAAATTTATGACATTTTTGATTTCAGTCATGTAATATTAGTAATTATTTTCCCTCATAAAATCTAGTACAATGGTTACCATGGGATTGTCTCATGAGGAGGTTACAAACTAAGATGTCAAAATGTGACTTTGTTAAATTGTTTTTATTAAATTAAAGATTTAGAAATAAGGGTTTAAAATGATTTAATCTAAGAAAAATGAAAAAAATCAATTTAATAAATAAAATATACATTATAGATTTCAAATCTTAAGATAGCTAAACAGAAAGAAACAAACCAAAGAAGATGGCGGTGGACAAACATCAATCATCGAACGCTCCCTTTTTCACTTTGGACAATTAATTTCTAATGTAATTATACAATTTATACCTAAATAACTCAAGTTATAAATATAAATTGGCAAAAAACCATACTAAGACAACAAATATGGGTGTTAATATTCTTATGAATGTGATTTGTTTACCCAAAGACCTCTGAGAAACCAAAACTAATTGGCCTCGTTGTGCTCAATGGGTCAACCTCACACAAAGAAGTTTAAACAAAAATACAAATATTTTACAATAATAAGTTAATAAAAATTCTAGAAAAAATATAATAAAATGAAAAATAGAGAAATATACCTCCTTTAATGTGAAAAAAAAATTCAAAGATAATTCATGAAAAAAGAGATTACAATGAAAAACACAAACTCAAAAGGGTAAGTGTCCTTAGATATTCACTAAACTCCACCACTAGGAGTTTAGACCTTAATGTATTTATTAAATCATGTAATACTCATATTATAAACTATTTATCCAACATAACATCCCACTCCTTCAATATAACCATCCTTTAAATGAGTGTGAAGTTGAGAATACAATGGAGATGTGTGTGGAAATTATCTTCCCTTAATCTGTATCCCAAAAGTACATTCTAATTGGGACCCCATATCGACCGAATAATGATAAGGTGTATTCATAAATTTTTTAATAGAGTTAATTTTATTTCTTATGACAAAATATAAAATTATATTAACAATTGGTGAAAAGGATTAACCAATTTACTTAGAAAATATTTTCTAGATAAAGTAAATCTTCAACTTCTTCCAATTGCATACACCCAATGACCATATTAATAACCAAATATAAGACTAGTATATGTCTAGGATACGAGAATTATATTCCTATATCATTTCCAGGTGTAGTCACTACAATTGGAATCCTATGGGCTATGTTATTCCTAGTTTATTAAAGGGGAATCAATTATATCTAAAAATTAATTTCCAAATTGAACAATTTTTTAAGGCCTCCAGATGGTTGATTCAACACTTGGTCATGTTGGAACAAATTAATACCATGAGAATATAGTTCCTAAAATTAAATTTCAAAAATATGTATTATTATATAAATTTTTATCCTCAAAAAAATGATGAAAAAATGTTAAAATTCTAATGTTATGGAATTTTCACGATTTTGCTCAAAACACATAAAAATTACAAAAATGATACAATTTCACATATAATGAGAAATATTTTGTGATTAAATCATTTAAATTAAGATAAAAATTATTTAAAATATTATTTATATCATTTCCCCCATAGTTTTCTCTTTGACTCCCAAAAAAGTGAGCACTCAAAATGAATATCCAATAAAAATTTAAAACACCTGTCAATGAAATTAAAAAAGATCCAAATCAAGGTTCCCAAATTATAATTCCTCTTAAATCTTTATAATTATCCACCTAATTTATTAAATGAATTTTATCCATAATTAAGGCTTATAAAGGGTTGTTTTTTGGGTTTAAGGTTTTGGGTTTTGAAATTTAAATTTTTTGTGGCACAAAGAGATGGATTGGCTTTTTGTTGAAGAAAACAGTACTTTATTCATTTTTTCACTTAAACAAGGTCTTATAATGTTTATTAAAGGAATAAAATCAGAAATAAAACAAAATTAAAATATATTTCATAGATATCACACAAATTCTCTAAATAAAAAACAAAATCACAACAATTTCTTCTCAAATTTTCACATTTTATTATGATCCAGATATGAACATATTTAGTTCCTTGGGAGATTTTGAAAGAAACCATTCCATTTTCATCAAAATCTAGAAATGGGAAAAACATTAAGAAAATCCTTTTTTCAATATAAAAAACATCTATTTGGAATATCAATTTTCCCCCAATACACACCAAATAAGGTAGCACACCATATATCTTCGTTCCTATACACTTAAATTCAAATAGATCATTATTTTATACATCCAGAGTAGGTTATAAAGTAAAAATTGCTTGAAATGTGGATAACCTAATAGATTTTAAATGGATACTAAGGTCTAACAAATGTAAAATTTATAAGAAATTACCGAATTAAATTGATTTTCATTAGAAAGAAGGATTTCAATCAAAAATGAATTGCCTTAATCATTTTTGACAAATATTATTTAAATCACAAATTTTTTTAAGGAAAAAAGAATGCTTTGGTAAAAACATCACTAAATAGGTTTACTCATAAAGAGGGGTGACTGTTAAGAAAACTCAAAATGGTTCATAATCCTTACATGTAAGTGATTTTTTATATTGGATAGCATTAATGAATATAAATTCTGAATTCAATGGTCTTTTTATGAATTTAGAAAATTTTAATATATAAAAAAGCACATTTTATAAAAAATTTAAGTTCAGTTACATGAATCAAGTTGGTTATTTCTATTAACAATAGTTTTAAATACAGAAAGGGTATTACTTCGAATATCAGAAGTTTTTTAACATAAAATTTTAAATAAAACATAAAAATTGAAAAGAAAACACACAAAATCATCATATATACCCAACATATTCATTCTCAAAATTATTTTCATGATTTAAACATTTTACATAGTAGTTCAAATTCTTATGTGAAAATAAAGAGGTTAATACATGAAAAAAACAAGTGGAAAATAAAGAAGAAACACTATTTTTTTGTACAATAGTATCCTTTAGCTAACCTCCTAGATATTGTAACTAGTAATCATGCATGAAAAACAAAACAAAGCATCGAAATTTTATTAAAAGTATGGAAATAAAAATAAAAAGGCATATAAGGGAATTGATCCATGATATTAACCCCCACATATGTGCTATTATTTCACTTCCACTAATTACGAAGTCACAGATAAGCATCCCCAATTCGAATGAGGGTATAGTTTCTTCTTCATGAACCCCCAAAAGAAATCTATATATTATTATTTAGCTCTCAAAACTTGTATAAGCTCCAAAAAATATATTTTTCAGGTTCCCCTATAATCATTTGATGTTTAAATGACGTTTTAGAGGAGGGAAAAAATATAAGCTCAAATTCACAAGAATTTAACCTCACAAAAAACCTCAACTAGATGCAGAATTTTAATCTCACGATGTGGTTCATCATCAAGTTCATCTTCAAAAATGATTTCTTCTTTTCAATTCACCTTGACACAACCATCCTCAGGTGTACTAGTATACTAAAATGGGTACACTATTATTTATTGAATTTTACCCTTGAAATCCTATTCAACTAAAAAATCGGTACACTCAAAAGAAATGAGAACTAAATCTAAATAGAGAGAAGACTTTAAAAAGTTATTATCAAAATTACAGGTAATAATGGATTAAAATTTAAGATATATTCTTATAAGTTCTCATGTTCTCGATATATTTTGGAGTCAAAAACAGTTGTATTGAAAGTGTAAAGAAACTCATTTTCCTCCATATTCTATTGAAAAATTTATAGCTATGTTTATCTTCATCAATACCCAATGATTCATACTATGTCTCTGAATTCTCAATTTCAAATATAGAGGCTTCACATGAAATTTCATTTCTAAAAAATCCATCCCCATTATTTTCCAAAGGGGTTTCAATTCCAAAATACACATCATTTAGTGAATCAAAGAGAATTTATTCCTTTAAATTTGAGAATATTGATTTCAAATCATTTTCATCTCACCCATAAAAGGTTCTAAAATATCAGAAGTGGTTGGTACATGATTTTATATTTATTAATTATCATTTTTAGCTTTTATTTCTTTCAATTATTTCAAATTATTATAAATAATATCTTTTTACTTCTTAAAAAATGATAACTTTATGTTTAAGGGCACTAACATTTTTTCGGATTTGAATTTTAAAAGTTCATCATGACAATGTTGTTCATATTATTGATAATCAGTCCAAGAATAGAATTAGTCATTGTTAAAAATCATTTTTTAGTTTTCTTCAGACTCCAAATTAGTGGTTAAAATCATATAAATAAAAAAATAAAAAAATAAGGAAAACTCCCCAAAAATGGTTCCAAATTGATACTGCAATTTTAAATCACATAACTCAAGTCAATATTTTTCTCCTTAAAATGTAGCACTATGGTGACCACAGTCCTGTCTCATGAGGAGGTTACAGACTAGACATTCAAACTGTCAAAATTTCACATTATTAATTTGTTTTTATTAAATGTCAGAATTATAAATGGTGGTTTGAAATTATTTAAACTAAGTTAAATGAATAAAATAATATTAATATAGAATATATAATTTAGATAATATAAATCATAAGAAATCTCAACTAAAAGAAACAAACTAAAGAAGGCAATGGTGGAAAAACCTCGATCCTCAAACACTCCCTTTATCATTGTCAAAAATTGATTTCTAATTGAGTTATCCAATATATAGCTAAATACCTCAAGTTATATATATAAATTGACCCAAAACCACATTGAATCCTTAAATATGGGTTTTTATCTGGTTATGTAAATGATTTGATTACCCGAAGACCTCCGTGTAACTGAAACTTATTGACCTTGTTGTGCTCAATGGGGAGACTTTACCAAAATAAGTTAAAAAAAGAAAAATATTTCAAATTCACAATTTGATATGTTTTTTGGAAAAAAATATAATAAAATGAAAAACCTTGAGAAAATACCACCTTCAATAATTCAAAAAAAATCTAAGATAATTAAAAAGAAAAGAGTTTATAACGAAAATCATGAACTCAAAATGGGAAATGTCCGTGAATTTTCACTTCTAACCACCACTTGGAGTTTATTACTTTCTAGAGTGATTAAACCATGTAATAATTCTCTTCCCCATCATATATTCTCTAACATATACCACTCACTTAATATAACCATCCTTGAAATGAAAGTGATGTTGATATTATAAAGGAAAAGGTTATGAAAATATTCTTCCCAAAATCTATATACCAAAGGTGTAATCCATTTTTCAAATTATCCAAGAAAAATCATGATTAGGTGTTTTAATAAATATTGTTAAAAAACAAGTTCTATTTATCCATGAAAATTTTTATCTACTTTGAAAATGCGGATAAATGGTTATATCTGATTTACTAAGAAAATATATTCTGGATGAAGTGGCTCCTCATCTTCCTCCAAATTCACATTCACAAAGACCGTATTAGTGTCCCAATTTATGCTTTGTATTTATCTAGGAGATGATAAATTGACTATTATCACTTTTATAGGAATAATAACCACATTTTTACACCTTTGGGTTCTGTTATGAATAATTTATTTAAGGGGTATCAATTCTGTCCAACAATCTTTTCCAAATATATTGATTTTCTGGACCTTTATATGGTTGATTAATCACTTGATCCTGTAGGAACATATGAAACCAATGATAAAATAGTTAAAAAAATTATTTCATTAATTATATTAGTGTATAAATTTTTATACTGAAAATAACAAATTAATAAAAAATTGTTTAAATTCTCGAATTTGGGTATTTCTAAAATTTTCCTCAAAACACTTCAATATTAAAAATATGATTAAATTTCATATATAATGGAAATAGTCTGGGGATTAATTCAATTAAATTAAGAAAAATATTATTTAAAATATTATATCTATCAATTATTACACACATGGCACTTGGAATCCTGAACATGTGAGTACTCCAAATAAATTTCCAATGAAAATTTAAAACACATGTCAATGATATTCAAGAAGTTCAAAATCTAGGCTGAAAAATTATCATGCTTGTTTAATAGATTAAGTTCCAAATTATTTGTTATTTTCATTAATACAATTTCAATTTAATTTATTCCTCCATTCACAATTATGAATACCTCACTTTTTTTCAACACTTGATTTTGATTTGGAGAAAATATTTTCTCATCCAAATAAATTCAAGGGTCACCATAGAAATGAAAAAATTATAAATCATCACCCAATTTATTCAGGGAATTTTATCCTTAAGGAGGACATATAAAGGGTTATTATGAGTTTTCAAATTTGGTTGGTTTTCAAATATGAAATATTCTAAAGAATAAAAGAAGGGCTTGGTTCTTTGTTGATGGAAAATAATATGACATCAATTTCTACTTAAGAAAAGTCTTCTCCTCCTAATTCATGGAATAATATCAGGTAAAAAAATAAAAATATATTTCATGTAAATAACATAACTTCTCTAAATAATAACCAATAACACAACAATTTCATATCAAAATAATAATTTTTAAGCCTTTATATAGGCCCAACTTTTGTTCATTGTGAGCTCCTGAAATCCGTAACTACTTTTTCCTTGAAATATCCAAATGGGGATATCTTTCTATAACTTTTTCCAAAAGAAAAACTTCTTTTTTGAATATTAATATCCACCCATAGAAGAACTAAATAAGTTAGTACACTATAATTAATCTTCCACCCAAACTTAAGTTCAAATATATCATTCATTTATACTTCCATAGTAGGTTGGAAAGGGAAAATGGCTTGTAATGTGGAAAACATAAGAGGATGTACATGGATAAAAAGGGATCACAAAGGTAAAATTTAAATGTCAAGAATTAAAATGATTTTAATTAAAAGGGGGTTTTGAATCAAAAATGAATTTCCTCAATCATTTTCAACACAAATTCTTTAAATCTCAATGATTTTGATAGAAAGACGGATTGTTGTGATTAAAAATCGAATTATTTTGGTTCACAGAAGAGGGAGTGAATGTGAAGATGAAAAAATGGTGTATATTTTTCACATGGAAGTGATTTTAAATTTTGGACAAAATCCACATCATGAAATTCATAATTAAATGGTATTTTATTGAATTTACACAATTTTTAATATAGAAGAAAGCACATTTCTACAGTCATTTAAGTTAATTTCTATGAAAAATGTTGGTTATTTCCGTTAAAAATATTTTTATATGCATAAAGATTTTACTTTGAATAAAATATTTTTAAAAAAACAAATATTGAAATAGAACGCACAAAAATTGAAAGGAAAAGACCAAAATTTATAATCTACCCATGTTGTTACTTCCCCACAATTATTTTTTAGAATGTCTACATTGTGTATAATAGTTCAAATTGTGAAATGAAAATCAAGAATATTATTTATGAACAAAATAAGTTGATATAAAAGACACAACCTTGTTTTTATTAAGCATTAAAACCCTTGAGCTACGATCTTATATTTTGAAACATGAAAACTTATATAAATAACAAAAAAAGAATCAAAATCTTATTGAATGAATGTAAATAAAAATAAAATTTAAGAGAAGGGAATATGGGCTTGGTACGAATCCCCCAAGTGTGTGTTAAGATTTCAATACCCTTATTTATACAGTCTAACTAATCATCCCCAAACCGAAGGTGGCAGTAGTTTCTTCCTCACAGAACACAAAAAATAAATATCTTCAGTCTTCTATTCATAAAAAAAGTTTATAAGCTCTAAAAAATATTTATTTTGGTTCTACTTGATTTATTTTATGTTTAAATGATATTGTACAAGAGGAACCAAAATATAAGAGTGAATTCACAAGAATTGATCCTCACAATAAACATATATTGGCCACTAAATTATAATCTAAAGATGTGGTCCATTATCATGATCATCTACAAAAATTATTTCTTCTTCAAAAAATAGCTCTCCACCACCATCTTCATGTGTGCTAGTGTACTCAAGTAAGAACATCATTCTTTATTCAATTTCATCCTTAACATCCTCTTCATTTGAAAAACTAGTTGGATCAAATGAAATGGGATCAAAATCTAAATAGAGAGAAGTAGTTAACAAGTTATTATCCAAATATATTGTAATAATGCATCCAAATTTAATACATCTCCCTACGGGTTCTCATGTTCCAGATTTTTTTTGGAGTAAAAAATAGTTTTATTGAACATATGAAACAACTCAAGTTCCTCAATATTCTATTCAAAAATCAATGGATCATGTTTATATTTCTCTTTATCTAAATATTCATTCAAATAATTTGAATTTTTATTTTCAAAAACATCAACTTCATAGGAAATTTTGTTTTCAACAAATTTCTCAAAATTATTTTCCAAAGTGATTTGATTTATTAAAGACATAGTAGTTGGTGAATCTGTATAATTTCTTACTTTATATTTTAAAAAAGTGATTTCAAATGTTTTTTCAGTTCATTGAAAAATGGTTCCTCAATATCAAATGTGGTTGGGACAATACTTTCCATTTCTTGAGTATATTTATTTAACTTGTAGTAATTTCAATTATTTTGAAGTATTGGATAAAATATCCATTTGATTGGTTACTTGTTGAAGCATTTAACCTTTCTGTTGAAGCACTATATCATTTTTTTGAGTTTAAATCTAAAAAATTCATAATGAATTTTATAATTCTACTTTTTATAATCGGGGCCAAGCATAAACGTTTTCACAATGAAAATCATTTTTTTGGTTTTTTAAGACTATAAATTAGTGGTAAAAATACTATAAATTTAAAAAAAATAAAAAAATAGAGGAATAATCCCCATAAATGGATCTAAATTCGTTCTGGTCTTTTAAATAATATAACTCCTATAAATTTTCCCCATATTATGTAGCACTATGGAGAGAATGGTGTTGTATCATGTGGGCATTAGAGACTAATATATCAATCTATAACTTAGTTTTTTTTGTTAAATGTAAGAATTAAAAATATGGGTTTTAAATGATTTAAACTATGTTATGTGAAACCAAATCAGGTTAATATAGAAAATATACATTAGATATTAAAAATAAGAATCAATATAGACTGAAAGAAACAATCTAAGGAAGCCAGCGAGGGACAAAATTCAATTCTCGAATTCTCCCTTTATCATTTTTGAAATTTTATTTCCAATTTAATTATCCAATTTATATATAATGTCTTCAAGGTATACATCTAAATTGAAAAAAACCATATCAAGTCATCAAATGTAGGTTTCTATCCACTTATAAAAGTGATTCTATTACCCAAAGGCCTCCGATAAAACATAACTCAAAGACCTCGTTGTGCTCAATGTAGAGACCTTTCCCAAAGAAGTATAAATAAAATAAATATATTTTAAAATAATAAGTTGATTAAAATTAAAGAAAAAAATATAATCAAAGGAACACAATATAGAAATGGACCTCTTTAACTCATAAAAAAAATCCAATATAATTTAAAAGAAAATAGCTTCTAATGAAAATCACTTACTCAAAAGGTTAAATTTTCTATGATATTCACTACCCACCATCACATGGAATTTATCTCTTAATGAGTTGTTACATATTTTAATAATCATATTCTTTGGAATATATTATCCAGGGAATACACTACCTAAATCTAACCATCTTTGAAATAAATGTGTTGTTGGGAATATAAAGGGAAAGGGTGACGAAATCTACATTTGAAAATATATATCCGAAAAGTCCACTGAAATTTAGACCCCTTCCAGGATAATCATAATTATGTGTCATCATAAATTCTTCTAAAATGAATTTTTTATTTCAACCAAATTTTTTTATCTTATTTGGACACACTGTGAAAAATTTATATCCGATTTAATTACTAAATATTTTCCGGATGTACCGACTCTTCGACTTCCTCCAATTTCACTCATATGGAGACCATCTTAATGACTAAATTTAAGCCAAGTATTTATCTATGAGATGATAATTTGAGTACTCTCTAATTTAATGGTGGAATAATCTCATTTGGAAACATTTGGGAAACATTATTACTACTTATTTATGGGGTATCAATTCGACCTGAAAAATGATTTTCCAAATGGATTGATTTATTTTGGGCCTCCAGATGGTTGATTCTGTACTTTTTTATTTTGGAAAACATTAATCTCATGAGAAAATTATTCATAAAAAATTAATTTTAGCTATTTTATTATTAAGTAAAAATTATGCTAAAAAAACTAATGAAAAACTTTTAAAATTCAAGAATTAGGTTATTTTTAGAATTTAGCTCAAAACACTTCAAAATTAAAAAAATGATGCATTATTAAAAATAATAGAAACTTTTTGGGGACTAAATCACTAAAATTATGATTACCAGTATTGAAAATATTAGATCTATTAATTTCCCACAATTATCACTTGGACTCTCGGATAAGTGAGCACTGAAAATAAATTTCCAATGAAAATTAAAAAAATATATCAATGAAATTAAAAATGTTAAAATTCAAGGATCAAAAATTATCATGACTATTTTAAAATTTAATTAAATATTATTCATTATGTTCATTCATTACATTCTCATTTTATTCATTCCTCCATGCACAGTTATATCTACCAAACATTTTTTTTCAACACAAGATTTTGATTTTGAGAAAATATTTTCTCATAAAAATAAATAGAAGTGTCACCATAGACTTGAAAAACATATAATTATCTAAATAATTGATTCAAATAATTGTATCTATAACAATGAATTCAAAATAGTTTTTCTAATGCTTTAAGGGTTGTGAGTTTTTAAATTTGAAAATTTTGGATGCAGAAAGAGATAGATTGGATCTTTTTTAAAGAAAAATTTTATGATTACAGTTTTAACTTAAAAATAGTATTGTCTAATTTATTAATGTAATTACATAATCTAAAAATAAATATGAAAATATATTTTATTTAAATCACACAACTTCACCAAATCATATGAAATGTCACAATAATTTCTTCTCAAAATTTTATGTTTGGCTTATTGCTTCGGATAGACACAAATTTAGTTCCTAGGGTGATCTAGAATGGAAAAAATCCATTTTCCTGGAAATATCCAAATGAGAATCTATTTAAGTAATTTTTTACTCCTAATATATAAAAATATATTCATAATATTAATTTCCACCACAAGATACACCTAATGAGGTATCACACCATAATTTATCTTTCCACTACACTTAAGTTCAATTAGATCATGCATTTATACATCCGGAGAAGGTTGGAAATGGAAAATAACTTGTAATGTCACCAACCTAGTAGGATTTATAGTGATACTAAGGGATAAAAAAGTTCAAATATACAATTAATTCTATAATTACGAGGAATTTATTTTAAAAAAATTCAATAAAAAAAGAATTGCCTCAATCTTTTGGAACACATCTTCTTTAAATCTCAAAGGTTTTGATAAAAAAAGGAATGTTGTGGTTAAAACATGCATTATTTTGGTTCACTGAAGAAGAGGGTGAATGATAATAAGATGTAAAAATGGTCCAAAATCCTCACATGCAAGTGATTTTTAATATTAGACAGCATTCATGGAATTAAATTTATAATTAAATGGTGTTTTCATGAATTTTAAAAATTTGAATCCAGAAAAAGAAAATTTTAGAAATGATTTGCATTAAGTTCCATGAATATTATTGATTAATTCCATTAACAATACTTTTAAATGCTGAAAGGATATTAATTTTAAACTCAAAATTTTATTAACACACATTTTGAAATAAAAAAAACATAAATTGAAAAGAAAACATAAAAAATCTTAATCTACCAAGCATATCACCCACAATTTTTTTTCAAAATTTAAACATTATTCATAGTAGTTTTTATTGGTAATTTAATATAAAGGAGTTAAGACATGAAAAAAAAGTGGAGAGGAAAGAAATGGTCTGGTTTTTTCTTGAGATGTAGGAACCTCGAGCAAACATTCTAAATGATGCTTCTTTGAATCCGACAAAAAAACAATTCAATGTATCAAAATTTTATTAAAATAAAATAATTAAAAATTCATATAAATATAAGTGAACACAGACTTGTTATGAACCCCAAAGAGTGTGATATGATTTTCCCCCTAATCATACAGTTCATGCTGATCATCCCCAATCTGAAGGGGGTGTAGTTTCTTTCTCATGAACCAAACAAATCTATTCAATATTATTCATCTCATTTTTTTAATATCATAAAAATATATTTCTTCCAGTTCCCCTATAATAATTTGATGTTTTAATTATTTATTAGAGAAGGAAACAAATTATAAGCATGACTTCCCAAAAATGTTTCCTCACAAACTGTAAAGTCCTTGACCTCAGAAGCATGGATTCAGTTCCCCACTTTATTACAATATCATAGATTCAAGATTTGAAACCAAAAAGACCGATTAGTTTTTCTGTTTTGGAAACTAGATTACGTACATGAACCATATATTATACATTAAAAATTAACAAACAAAATAGAAAATATTTTTAGAAAACAATTATTCTACAAGATCAGCCCTATATATAAGTTATAATACACAAATTGGAATCATGAAAAAAACATAAGAAAGGGGTCACCTCAGATGATCAGTATGGGTAAGAGTAAAATATAATCTATCATGCATCTATAAGCATAAAAATAAGTAAACCAGAATAATTATAACACATTCCATTTAGAATTATCTTGAGTATAAAAAATACATAATTAATAATACAATATAAATCATAATATTTTATAGAAAACATAGGAATGAACATTATAATAGTTAAATAATCACATGGAATGTGAATAAATGATCTCATAATGAGAGAATTCACAATTCCGAACATCATAAACATATCGTAAAGGATAAAACCATGACATCATACATAAATAGGTATAACCTCAGCCAACACCCAAACTAGTTTGTTTCATGAGACCTACCAATTATTTTATGGTCTATATCTGGCCCCAACTCTCACTTACTAAGTCCAATGCATCCTTAATATTATTAAATAAATGGCATAAACATTCTTAATGAATAAATATCAATTTAAATGCGGATACTTTAACCATAAACCACGAATGGAATCAAAATAGCACATACACAATCAAACTGATGATAAACTCTTTAATAAAATAAGGGAAATGGTATCATAAGAGATAAATCTCATTCAATCATAAGATCCTACTAAGGATGTTTAAATAGATGAAAATACTCTAATAATATCATTAACATTATCTTGAGAGAAATATTTCATCTTTTTTTACATTGAAATCGATTATTTAAATGGACACACAATTTTATAAAACAATTTGACTGAAAATAAATTTTTAAACATGCAAAATTAATCTTTAATAGAATAATTTTTATTAATGGTAGAAACATCCTATCTTGTCCTATATGTTAAAAAGCGTCCTGTCTATATTTTGGTTTAAAAATTCCTTAAGTACCTTGTTTGGAAAATAAAAAAAACTTCCTTTAGACCTATTTTATAAAAATATAAACATGGGTAAAAATACTTTAAACATTTATAGTAAAATATTTAAAATAGTTTAGAATTTTTTTAAGAAACATTGACCGGGATGATAATTATTACTTAGTAGATACTCACCTTTAAACAATCATGGATAATAATGAGATTGTGAAGTTAACCTTTAACTTGTACTTTTTTTAGTTGAATGAGATTTTATCCTCCTGTGTAATGGTTTACATCATGTTTTTACTTTTTACTAGAACCATATCCATATCTATGATATCATATATTATATTCTTATATCATTTTGTTAATAATATTGTCTTATTACCCTTTTTTCAGGAGTTAAATACTCTATTTTTCTAAAATTATTTTGTTTTTTATGTCATATTTCTTATGAATAAAATATTAATATTTCATCAAAAAAATGATATTAAGTTCATAGATATTATATTTAATCATTATATACATTTTTATAGTCATTGTTAACTGGTTCATGGGGAAAATGAATCTCATTGTATCGTGGAGACGACAAGCCGTACGTATGCACGAGTGAAGACATCATTCCCTTAATCATGATATTTTCTAACCAACTACTTTATTTCACCACTAATATGTAAATGTAATTAATTAAATTCCCAAATGAAATTAATTTGGTAAAATTATATTTAATTTTATATTTCTAATATCATATTTTTTTTATTCTTCCATTAACTAAATAATTACTTCATTATAAATGTGTCAACATTTTGGGTAATTATATTAGCACTAAAAATATAAATAAACTTCCATGATGTATATAAAAGTTTTATATTTCCAAATACTATTTATATTCAAACTTATCCATTATATAACCCCACATTGGAAAATATTTCTCTTCTTAAAAACAAAAGTATTAAAAAATTGAGTTTCCCTTGAAATTAATATTAATATAGTTAAATTATAATCCAAAAGAAAATAAATGGTCTAACAAACAATATATTATTTATTATGGATGAAAAATACTCATCCAATAAATTAATGAAAAATGTGAGGGTAAGTTTCTAATATATCTAATATTATTTTTACCCTTAATTATTCGAATTACCCTTAATTGTGGTAATAAAAATATTACTAAATTAACTACTAATTTTACAAAAAATAAAATAAAACTATTAACATAATTTATAACCCAAAATTACTAATATAGAGTCAATTTTCATAATTCAAAATACAGAAATTAAAAAGAAACATAATTTAACATTAACCTCATTTACGGGGTGAGAAAATGCGTTTAATGTTTTAAACATGAAAATGATTAAAACATTTTTATATCAATCTACATTGTAAAAATGATTCCATTGTACTAATTTTTTTTAAATGATAAATAATAAACTAGTCATACTTTCAAATCATTTAATAATATAATATAACACTATAAATTATTTATATGAAAATAGTTATTTTTAATTAACATATAATATTTTGCACTATTAACCAAAACATGAAACTTTTTATAAAAGTACCATAAATTGATAGAATTTAATTTTTTTACATAATAATTTAAAATAATATTTTTTCATCAAGTAATGTATATAAAAATGCAATTTTTTTAAAATAGGTTCACCATTAAAAGGTGATTAAACTTCTTTTATAAAAGTAGTTGTTTTATTTGTAATATTATGTTTGTTCTTATCTTATGCATATAAAATATATTCGATTAATAAAAAACATATTTTATTGAATTTATAACTTATATATTTTATTTATATTATTCACTAATTGTAATAAAGATAATTTATTAGAATAAAATTACTTTGTGATCCTTAAAGATAGTTCCTTATAAAAACATTTCATATATATTTAGTTGGTTCCTATAATCATATATAAATAATTTGAAACCAATTAATTAAACCATATATTTTCACAAGTAATTTAATACTATTTATAACCACCAACTAAATGGTTATGTTATATCTTATTATATTAAATAATAATATTTTAATATTTTATGATTGTTTAGTAAAACTCGTCCTAGCGTGTGAGGAAAGACAACTAATTATTATGTATAGTGTAAGATTAACATGGTGTTCCATATAAAGAAAAATAGGGAAAAAATTAATTTAACAAAAACTATGAATATTCTAACGTTTTTAGGGGTTATATTCTCCCTCCATAATTAAATAGTATTGTCATAATTTAATATTGATTTCAATAGTCTAGAGTTTGATATTTAAAAATAATATATTATTAAAAACCCCGCATCATAAATAATGTTATTAAAATATATTCTTAATAAGAGGGAAAATTAAATATGAAGGTCACCACAAATCTAATAATTAAAATAGGATACCATTAATGAAAATTTGGGCATGGAAGAAAAATCTAACTATAATGTTCTGATGGAGACTGATAGAGAATGCGTTCTTCCAAAAGTTTTTGAACACTAAGCAATAAACCAGTGGTGTGGAAAAGGTCATTGATATCATAAAAATGATGAAATGGGAATAAATTTTTGTTCCAAGACCATTTTTCATAGAGTTGAGAAATTCATTAACTCCTTAAGAATATAAATAAATATACATTTCTATTTCATAAACACTATCTTATCCTTTGGTTGTGCTTTGAACTATTTTTACTTTACTTTTTATACAGTGAAGTAAAAAAACAATCTCTAAAACCTCATCCAGAGATAAAATTAAACAATTTCATCAATGGATAACCATTAAAGTATATTATGAACCAAAAATTTATAATTAAGGTTACTTAATTTCTAAAAATTAACATATCAAACAACATGACGTGGCTCTTAATATTTACACACTAATAAGTGAATAAATTCTTCTTGTAATCTCTTAAATCTTGGGAACTTGAATTACCATAAAACCTTATTGAAAATGTTAATCCTTACTTATTAGCTATGTAAAACATAGTATTATAGATATATTACTTAAATCCAAAATGTTTTAGACTCCACCGATGATATCATAAACCATATTGTCGACGAATAATTAATCAGTTACATGGTAGTCAACACTTATCCAATAAATGTGATCCAAATAAATGATTTATTTATCCAAAAATAATCGTCTCAATAATAGGAACATATTATGTTTTATCTTTCCCTCAACTATGTGTTTTAAAATAAGGATAAATTTCTACTAAATAATTTTTTTGGTACCATTCAACATATGATCTCAAATCTTTAATGAAAAAGTTCTGCAATACAATCCTTATATAATGAATAATTTATATAAATATTACACCATTTTTAAAATACTAAAATGAAATAATTATTGAATCCAAATATAACCACATTAATCATTCCTCTATATATATGGTTGTAGCATAATATTAACAATGATATATTATTCTCTTTTAGGATATATTCCTTTTCTCACGAGAAATTAATTTTCATAGTGTCCTATATCCTTATAGAGGAAGCACAACACATTGAAATTTTATTTCTTTCCCTTGAAATCATGAACGTTGTAGATTTTTTCTTCATAGTTATTAAAAACTCCAATACCCTTTAATAATGTACCAGGGTGTTTCTTTCCATAATTATCACATGTGGGAAAATACTTCCTTCCACTCTTCCCAATATTTAACTTTTGATCTACCATCCTATTATTTTCTTTATTTTCATCGAATCTATAAGAATTGTAGAATTATTTACCCATATTATTATCACATCATAATATGTCCTCATATGGTGAGGATTCTTGGGAGATTATTTCCCACAAAAATGTTGGATTAAGACCATAAAATATATGATTCGTATTACACTTTGGATCATGTACATTGGAGAGGTTTATGTTACTTTTTCTAGGAACCATTTCTAAATGAAGACATACACTAAATTAGTCCATATAATTATAAAACATAATTGTTAATCCCAATAATAGTAAAATGTAAAAAAAATTGAAAAAATTATATGTTGGTAATTTAATAATCATAAACAGGTTTTCTTTGGATAATTTTTTACTTTTAAATCCTTTTTAATGGGTCTTAAAGAAAATGTGATTTGCCTAATAATATACCCTATGGAGCGTCAAACTAGGTGCACAATAAAACCTTTTGTCATTTACTAGGTTACATAGAGTATGTCTTGATAGACTTTGTCAGAGTTGTTATACCATGGTACATCTATTCCAGAACCATGTCCACATATAATATCTAGAAAGGGATGTTTTTTCTTGGAAGACCCAAATAATATCTACCTTACCAAAATTCTTGGATGTTCTTCTATACTCATAATCAATGTATATCATAGGGTTATATTCCCCAATATATGTTTTTTAAATATAATTTCCAAGGATTCTACAAAACGTTCTTTAATACCAACTATTAATACTCCAACTCGAGTAGCCCAGATTCAGTGCCATACTTTATTACATTAGAATAGATAAAATATTCAAATCCGAAAGGACTGATTAGTTTACCAGTTCTTCAAACCAGATTATATACATGAACCTTACATTACATTTTAAAACATAAAGTATAACATATAAAATATTTTTTAGAATGGAATTATTATCCTTGATTAACCTTGACTATCAATTCTAATAGAAATCATGGCATCTTGGAAAAAATAAAACCTATGAAATGTGTGAGATCAGAAGCTCAGAAAAGGTATGTATAAAATAGAAGCTATCATGAATGTATACACAAAAGAAATAAGTCAAGGAAAATATCTGAAACACATTCCATTTACATATTTACTGAGAATAATATGGCCACAATAAATAATACCATATAAATAATCACATGATATAGAAAAAAATAACCTGGACATTATACTAGATGAATAATCACATGGAATATCAATAATTGATTTCATAATGATGGAATTGATAATTCTGGGCATTTTAAACATACCTTCATGGCTTCTTCCAAGACACCATGCATAAATGGGTAAGGCCTCATCCAATACCCAAACTATTTTTTCTCACGATACCTACTGATGCATTGAGGGGATATAATAGGGCCCACCCATAACATAAAAGTCCAATACATTCTTGACATGATAATAAAAACAACAAAAACATTTTTATCAACAAATTAGCATATTAAATGTAAATACTTTAAACATAAACCATGAATGGTATCCAAATATCACATACACAGTCAAACTAAACATAAGCTGTTCAAAAAAACAAGATAGATGGCATCAAAAAAGATCAACCTCAATCTAGTATAAGAACTAAAATAGGATGTCGACATAGATGAAATTTCTCTAAAAAAATTATTAAAAATTTATAGAGAGAAATACACATTTTTTACTTTGAAACCATTTATCTAAAAGTACGTGTAATTTAAAAGGAAAAAAATTTCATTGAAAATAATATTCTAAATATTTAAAGGAATATTAAAGACACTATGTATTCTTGATGATAAAAAATCTAGTAATGTGGTATAAACTAAAAAATATTTCTTCTGTATTTTTTTTGAAAAAGTCAAAATGTATCTCTTTTGGAAAATGACAAAAAGATTCCTTGAAACCCTTTTTATAAATATTTTAACATGGGTAACAATGCTTTAAATTTTTTTAGGATAATTTGAAAAATATTATAAAAATAATTTTTAAGAAACATGGACATTGATGATAAATACTCCCCAAGAGATACTTACATATAAACAATCCCGGATAATAATGAGATTGTGAAATTAACTATTACCATGTACCTTAATTTATTTTAATGTAATTTATCATGCTGTATAATATTTTCAAACATGTTATTAATTTATAATAGGACTACATCCATAGTTATGATATTAAATGTTAACTTTTTATATTGTTTTTTCAATAATATTTCGTTATTACCGTTAGTTTGTTTGTTTACTGCATCAATTTCCTGTACATGTTTTGTCATGTACGTCATATTTATTATGAATAGGTTATATATTTAATCTAAATAATTATATTAAGTTAATATATATTATATTTACCCTTTATATATATTTATAATCATTCTTAAATGGATAATGTGGAAAATTAATCTCATCGTGTAATAGAGATGGTAGGTCGTACGTACACACGAGGGACGATATCAATCACTTAATGGTGAAATGATAAGAAATTGGATAGTATGTTAATTATATATAATTAACTTCATGTAATAATTATTATTTATATCTATTATTTCCATTATTATTCCCATCCATATAAAGTAGTGATGAAAAAAATTACAGCACTACGTGGAGACAGTAAGTCATACGTACGCACGCAAGGTGCTTTTGTTTTTCATTGGAAGCATAATTCATGGAATATGGTGGTACCATAATCATAATAAAATCTCAAAATATTGATTATTCTGTATTTATTACCTTATAATTTAAACAAAATATAAATATGATGCATAAGAAAATAATAAATTGGATGAGTTAGAAGAAATGGGATGAGTTAGAAGAAATGATTACCTATTCTTTGCTGAACATCCTTTAGATCTCTTCTTAAGGGATCTAGGGTTGGTATTTTGGGGAAAAAGATAGCTCTATAAATTGGATATTTATATTTGGAGGAGTAATGGGTAAGAATTAGTTGATATATAAGGCTCGATGTGTTATGATGATGTGAGGTAGGTGGTGCCCTTTTTTAATTGAGGTAAGGGGTACATTTGGAAACTATCAAAATATTAAATTAATATAAATTAATTTTTATATCCAAATGGATCGATAATTAATTATTTAAAATATAGTATAATTATTTGTGTAAATAAAGTCATAAAAAAATTACACATGTTTTGATTATTTTTCTAATTATTAAATTTTTGTTTTAACAGTTTTTAATCTTTTTAACTCTTACTCTGATATCATGTAAGTTACTCTTTAAGGGTTAATATAATTCAATAAAATGACAAACTAATAATTAATGATTAATTCATGACATATTTATCTTAATCCTAATAATTTTACCAAATTATATATTTTTTTTAAATTTATATCATTTAATAATATATAATTCATTTTATGATATCATTAGTGTCAATTTTGACACTATTCATTACTCTAATTTTAAAAAAAATCATAAATACATTATATTGTAATTAAAATACTTTAACTCATATATAATATGTCAATGTAATATAAAATTTTTTAGGGTGAAATTAATTATGTCATTTTATATTCATTTTAATATTTATAATATGAATTGTTAGATTCATTCATTAATTAAACAATTACTACATCATTATTGTGTAACCTTTTATAGTAATTATTTGATCAATAATAAAATATAAAAAAATTACCATGATATAGAAATTTGTTTATTTTAAATACTATTTATAATCAAACATACCCCTTAGATAACCCCATATTAAAAAATATTTCTCTTGTTAAAAATAAAATTGTGGAAAAATTGAATTTGCCTTTAATATAATATTTGTATAGTCATATTATAATCCAAAATGAAATAGATGGTCTCATAAAAGATCCTTTAATATTTTTTAATGAAAAATACTCCTCCAATAAATTTATTACAGGTGTTTGGGAAAATTTATAATACTTATAATACTATTTTTAACCATTATTACCTAATTTACCCTCTTTGGAAATAATGTTATTACTAAATTTACTATTCACATACCCAAAAATAAAATAAACCCATTTAAATAATTTATAAATACTTATTCAAAATATGGAATCCATTTTTCAAAATAAAAAATGTAAAAATTACATAAATTAATTAGAAATTAATCATTTTTATGGGGTGAGAAAACAAATTTAATGTTTAAAAGATATAAAACATTGAAATAATTTTTAAATAAATACAATGTAAAATAGAATCCAATGAACTAAATTAGGTTAAATGATAAAAAATAATCTAGTTATACTTTAAACCCATTCAAGAATATAATTTAATATTTTAAATCATTTCAATGAAAAAAGATTATTTCAATTAAAATTTAGTATTTTCACAATTCATCAAAACATGATTTTTTTAGGAAAATACCATAAATTTAACCAAATTATTTTTTATATTTTATTATTTAAAATAAGAAGTTTATTTTTTTCAGATACTATATATAAAAAGTTTCAAAATTGGATTTAAAATATGTTCTCAATTAAAATGTGGTAAAATTTATTTTATAAAAATATTAGTTTTTATGTGTAATATTGGGTCTATTCTTACCTTATACCTATAAAATATATTGTATGAATATCTATTTTTTTAAATATATAACTATACATTTCATTTATATCATTCAATAATATTAACTAATCTAATTTATTGGAATAAAATTACTTTGTGGGCACAAAAGAATGTTCCTTAAAAGAACATTTCATATACATTCAGTTGGTTCATATATTAATTTATAATTAATTCAAAATAAATGAATTGAAACATATATTTTTATAAGATAGTTAATATTATTCTTAACCACCAAATTATAAATGGTAGGTTATATCTTATTATAAAAAAAACAATATTATTTTTTTAATATATTGTTGTTCTCTAAAACTCAACCTTGCATGTAACGCAACCCAACTCATTATACTATATAGTAAAATATTAACATAGTGTTGTGTATAAAGAAAACTAGAAACAAAATTTAATTTACTCAATATGAAAATATTATAAAGACTTTGTGGGTTACATAAGAATCTTCCAGTGTCTTCTGAGTTTTTAAACTCAAGATGTGTTTTATTATCACGAGCATCTTCAAAAATGATTTCTTCTTTGAAAATCATCTATGTACCACGGTCCTCATGTGTACCAGTGTACTCCAATGGGTACACCATTTTTTATTTAATTTCATCCTTGAAATTTTCTTATTCTGAAAAAATTGTACACTCTAATGAAATGGAAACTAAATCTACACTGAGGGAGGAATTAAATAAGTTATTATATAAATAATTAAAAAACAATGGATCCAAATTTATGTCATTTACCATTGGTTTCTCAATTTCCAAATCTATTTGGGAGAAAAAAATAGTTGTACTGAATGTTTTAAGTGACTCATATTCCTCCATATTCTTTTAGAAAATTAATGGCTCAAGTTTCTCTTCCTTTTTATCCAAACATTAATACAAAGGCTTGGAACTATCAATTTCAAAAACTGTGTGTTCACATGAAATTTCATTTTCAAGAAGTTCATCCAAATTATTTCCATAGAGTTTTGATTTCGGAAAGACACATCAATTGATGAATCAGTGATAATTTATTCCATTAAATTTAAAAAGGGTGATTTCAAATAATTTCTCAAATAAACCACAAAAGGTTCCTTAATATAAAAATTAGTTGGGAGAATATTTTCTATTTATTGAGCATCTTTTTCTGATTTCCGTTCCTAAAATTATTTTGAAGCATTAGAAATAATCTCTATTTTTTATCTTACTTCTTTAATCATAGAATATTTATGTTGATGACCATATCATTTTTTAGAGTTTAAAATTAATAATTATTATGCTCTATATATTGTTGATTATTAGGAGAATAGTAATATCAGTCATTGTGAAAATCCATTTTTTTGGTTTTTTAATACTATAAATTAGTGGGTAAAATCCTAAAAATTAAAAAAATTAAAATCAACTTAGTAATACGCCATGGAAGTGGTTCCAAATTTACACTGAGGATTTATATTGCCTTAATCTAGTCACCATTTTTCCTCTTAAAATATAGCACCATGGTGACCATGGGGTCGTCTCATGAGGAGGTTGCATACAATGCTTTCAAATTGTCACTTTACTCTTTTTTTTGAATGTATGAATTACAGATGAAGTTTTAAAATGATTTAAACTAATTCATATGAAAAAAATCATATTAATAAATAAAATATAAATTATATATGATAAATTAGAATCAAGATAGTTTGAAAGAAACAAATTGAAGATGGCGGTGGCGGAAAAACATCGATCCTAAGACACTCTATTTATCATTTTTGACAATTTATTTCCAAATAAATTGACCAATATATACCTCAAAACCTCAATTTATAAATCTAAATTTTACTAGAAACAATATTGATACCTCAAATATGTGTGTTTATCTGATTATGAAAGTTAATTGACTACCCAAAGGCCTTCGAGAAACCAAAACTAATTTACCTTATTGTGCTCAGTGGGGAGACCTCAAAAAAAGAAGTTAAAAAAACTATTTAAAAATAATAATTTGATAAAAATTCTAGAAAAATAGAATAAAATGAAAACAATATCAAATGATAACTCCTTTAATCATACAAACAAATTACCATCTTATTCAAAAGAAAATTTTTTAAGATTTAAAGAACAGACTCAAACTGTGAAATTTCCACAAATATCCACTTCCCACCACCACTTTATGTTTTGAACTTCATGGATTAATTAATTTGTGGAATAATACTATTCTAAAAAATATCTTCTCTAGAATATACCACTCACTCAATCTAACTATCCTTGAAAAAAATATAAAGTCATGAATATAAAGGAAAATGGTGTGTAGATTTTCTTCCCAAAATAAATATCCTGAAGGTATGCTCTAATTTGGAGATCCTACCTTCCAAATAATGATATGTTATCTTCATAAATATTTTTCAAACGTGATTTATAATTCTATATACAAAATCAGAGATTCTTTTGGACACAAGGTAAAAAATTTAGTGGTGATTTATATTAAAAATAAATTTTGTATGAAGTGGCTCTTCAACATCCTCCAATTTATAGTGCCCAAATGACATATTAATGAAAAAATATAAGCATGGTTTTTATCAAGGATTTGCATATTTGAGTACTCAATCTATTTAATTTTGAGTGACCACATTTATACTCTTTTGGGATGTGTTATGCCTAATTTATTGATGGGGTATAAATTCTGTATGAAAAATGATTTTACATTTTGACTTATTTTTTAGGCATCTAAATGGTTTATTAAACAATTGTTCTAATTTGAAAATATGAGTCCATTGAGAAAAGTGTTTATAAAAAAATAATTTCTAGAATTTGATTAGTAGATAAATAGAAATTCTTGTATCAAAAATCTGATGAAAATATTTTAAAATTTCAGATTATGGACTTTTCAAAATTTTTCTCAAAACATATTCATATTTGAAAAATCATGTCATTTCACATATAATGACACATTTTAAGTGGTTATATAATTGTAATAAAGATAACAATTATTGAAAATGTTAGGTTTATCAGTTTCCAACTATGTAGGCTAGCTATTAAAGTTTTCCCATGTGCCCGATGTTTTTCATGTTTTGTTTTTAGGGAAATAAGTTTTATTTGTTTCTCATGTTTCGAGCCTTTAGGTAGTAAAATTAAATGAAATTATTTCATATCGGGAACAATGGATTCAGGTAATTGATCATAGATATATGTTGTTTTAGAATAATTGGATTCCCTAGGTTATGTTTTTTTGGGAAAACCACACAAATGAATATGAAACATGAGAATATGAAAATGTTATGAAGGAAAATTATTCCCTTGTTTTCATAATGAATAAAAGTTTGAGGATGAAATTTTTAAAAGGTATAAGAGTGTGACATCCTAAATATTTTTTACAATAGGAAAATTTTATTCTTTTTTAATTATTCTAATTTATATTTTATTGAGTTATATTCACTATAAGACTATTAAGTATATTTTTACTCAAAAGAGAAAATTTTTATTCTTACCAAATCCATTTATAAGTTTTATATTATTTTATATTAAAAGTTTAATTTTTAAATATTATAATTTCAATTTAAAAATATAAACATCAATTTGAAATCATAATATTAAAATTATATTAGAATGCCTTTTGTGAATTTTATGAAGAAGTTGATTATTGGGTGAATAGTAAAAAATTTCTATTTTTAAGTGAACTATCTTTTCAATACATGTATTTAAAAATTAACAATATATTTTTGATTTTTATTTAAATTTTATTAGTTTCTTTTTAATAAATATAATCCAATAAATTTCACTAGGATCAACATTTCTATGACATCTTGGTCCTGATTCACTCATAAGTAATAGAACCCATGGTTCACATGGCCTTAGGCGTGCCTCCCCATAAGCTAGTGTATTCTGAAAATATTTCAAGAATCAATAGATATTCCCTTTATCCTTAGCTGTATCTAGGTAATATTCATGGGTACCAAATGGTGGCCCAAGCATGGTGTGAGGGAAACTTGAAAGGCCCCCACTCATTGTGTCTATTGAAAATACATTATTTGTATATAAAATGTAATAGAGTATGGGTATAATAGATATAAAGCTGTAAATTAAGTATAAATATTTTCAAGATTAGGATCCCCATATGATACATGGACGACCCTACATGCTTCAACCTATGTCAGATGTAACTAATCATATAAACTTTACATGGTCAAAGAACCAAGGAAAAAATCCAAGGAATCCAATTATAATAATAAAACAAGAAACATGGGATACCCAAGGAATCTATGTCCTGAAAGAGTCAATCCCACTCGTAGTGATCATCTATGATGTTAGGTTATAGGGTATGAGGGTAATATAAGGGACAAACCTTGGAATTTCACTCAAAAAATTATATCCAGTTCTAAGAAAAATGTTGAAGGTAATCAATGAATAACTTGGTTGGATCACAAAGAGATCATCCAAGGCAGTCAGGGTCTAAGTAAACTAAGATGAATATTAGGAGTTGATCCAAGGCATTATAATTTTTAGTAATGTTGGTGAATCATTGATATTATGCCATGTAATTCAAAAGTATAATATAATGGCTATTCCCAGGTATGGTGTCTCACTTAGTGATCACATCAATTAATAGGGTGTCATCCTATGAGTTCTCTGAACGAATTCCATGTTAGTAATCTAAGTATTACCTAGGGTAGGTCCCTTATTTAAAATTTTCATCAAGGTCTATAACAATTGATGACAATATAATATTAGTGATCAAGGGTAAGGTGATATATCCATCCTATTAAATGATTCAATTAATTCCATTAGTATTTTCATTGATAAGTAATAAAAATGTCAAAGTTAAATATATATACCATTTTACAATTCAATCAAATCATTTTAGTTGTCCCTTTATAAGTGTTAAAAAAACACACCTGATTGGTGTTTTTACTAAAATTAGTAATGGTTTTCAAATAAATTCAAATTAACAAACCCTCTGGGTTAGATCAAATTAATTTTTTTACCACTAATTATTTTAGGTTTATCATGCAACTCTAGAACTATATTGAGAAAAAAATTTAAAGGAATATTAATTTTAGGAGAAATGTGTATAAATTCCAGCATGCATATAATGGAAAAAATTATAATCCTTAATAATTTTAGGGAAAATTTTTATACCATCGAACTTATAATTGTAGAAGAATCCAAATTTAGTATCAACCATGTATTTGGGTTTGAATGACAGAAAAAAGAAAACTAAAAAGATTCCGTAAAAATTTGGGTATATTTCCTCGCATGAAGATCACACCAAAGGATATTAGAGAAACCGAGAAATAAAGAAAGTAGAGTTATAGAAATAATGAGGGGGATCTATCATGATTCATAATTATTTAAATAGAGTCTATATGGAAATGATACACTAAATACAAAAAGATAAGGAGAGAAAGAGCTTATATGGTGGTCTCCTTTTAAAACAATGTGGAGGAAGAAATAATTTATGGTTAAAAGAGAAGAGGGGATAATAATAATTTTTAGGTTTTTTAATAGCTTTCATTTTTTTGACAAAAAGTTTGAAAAACTATGTAATAACCATATCTACATTATATCCATGTCCATACCCATCAGATGGTTCATGTGTGTGGTTAGACTAACTGTGTTCAAACCATGCATTCAAATTTTCCAGGAAGATCAAACCCGACATGGTATAGGTGCACTGCTAGAAAAACTTTGAACAATTTTTTTGGGTGTTAATATAATAAAATATTGTGTTTTCATGGTTTTTCAGCCCATGATTCATAGTTAAAAATATATGATAAGACTTTTTGGGCCGCACAGTTGAGGTGAATGTTTTGTGAAAACTGTGGTCTAACCGTACATGTCACCCTGTTTCTCCAAAAGATGGAACTCCGAACCGTAAATGAAGGATGTATGGTATGGAGATCTCCATCAACCCTTTAGGTACTACCATTAAAAATAAAATAGTTTTGGATATTAATTTAAAGGATCTTTACTTCTATGAACAACTTGGATCTTACAAGATCCGCTCCTTGAAACAAATTGTCCTCCAGTTTCCATTATAAGGGTGGTTGAACTACATCTGAGTATAATTCTATCTATAGATCACATATATTAAAATCTATTTCCTAGGCCATATACTATACATGTATGTGTTTCCATAACACCAAAAACAGAGGAACTATCCTACCCCTAATATATTTCTTGCTATGATCGATGATACAAACTAGATACTTCTCAAAAGAAGCACCAACAACTAACTCATCTTCCTTAGGATAAAAAACAAGAGATGTGTCTGAGTGATAATAGTGAAGCTGAGAAATATAGAATAAATCATGCACAAACATATACAATTGAGAAGAAAAATCTGATATGATACTGGTGTAACTTTCTCTAATATCTCAAATGGGCTAATGAATCTAAGAGATTTCTTACCTTGCCTATAAATCTATCGATGGCCTAATCTAGGAGAAACTTACAAAAATACTAGATATCCTACATAAAAATTAAGATTTTGGTGTCAATGATATGAATATGAATTATTCCATGACTATTTTGGTGTCTCCTAAAAAAGGTGAAGTACTAGTAGTGTTTCTTTCCCTTCCTCTAACTAGTATAGAGACGAATGGAAAGAACTACTATAGATAACCTTGTACAAAGAATTATAGATAGTCACATAGAAACTATTAATATAATAATTCTCAGCAAGAGACATGTGTTTTTTTTGAAGAGCCACCAAAATCAATGACACACACATAAAATGTTTCTTTCATTACTTGTATAGTGCGCTCCGACTGCCCTACGGTCTGAGGGTGACATGCTATACTCCAAAGTACATATGATTTAAGACCCCACTATAATCATTTTAATAATATTTAAGTGAACCAAGCATCACTATTTGATATGATGGTATCTATAACTCCATGAAGGAATATAATTTTAAGGGAATATAGTGTTGTATGTTTTTTCAATAAGAAGATCTCATTAATATATAGGAAATGTGATACCTTTCCTAGAATTTCCATAAACACCCATACAACATCACAACCTCAAGGTGACTTCTATAAACCTATCAAAAAATACATAGAGACATCATCCAACATCTTTTATGGGATGGATAATAGATTTAAAAGATATTTAGGTCATTAGTGTTCTAATTTCACTTTTAGATAGGTGGAAAACCTAGTAACAAGGTATGTAGTGTTCTTCTTCATCCTCGACCACCAATACTGGTGGCATAAGTCAAGGTATGCATTAGTGAGTCCATGATGTACTTCCCACCTAGAAGCATGAGATTCTCACATTAACTCCTCTTACAATTATGAAGGTACCTAGACCCACTGATGAATATGGAGGATCTCATCCTCATCAACAACCCAACTATGTTGAGGTTCCTCACTGGAAACACTTTTCCATGAGACTAATCCCTCAGGGTTAGAAAGTTTTCACTTATTTACTTTAAGAAATGGTAACAAGTCACCACCATGGATGTGGTAAAAGTTTTTTTGCGAAACTTAATAAATTCTAGATGCATTTTAGAAGGAATACATATCAACTTACATTTACTAATAGATTCTTAAACAAATTAAGGTTGAGTATTTCAACTCATAGAATCTTTAACAGAATTACCCTAACCTAGAATGTAAGCAATATAAATTTTGTGATAATGAAATTATTCGACCCATATTAACTGTAAGAGGTTCATTCTTCACTGATAGGATATGTATTTGGGACTTTTATGGTTTTTGTATTCTATGGAACATTCCCCCAACAAGTAATGTCTCTAACAATAAAAATCAAGAAAAAAGGATGCTATCAAAAGGTCAATAATTGGGTAATTATGCTCATGAGGAATCAACTAGAAAGATCCATATTCTAGGAATCACTCACCGTGCATCAACAAAACTCCCGCTTCAATTCCTGACACACCATAATAAACCATGCATCCTCCTCTAAGCCCAAGAAAAATCAGGATTGGTGCTGAGGTCCTACTTACTTTAAACTTCTTAAAAGTCTTCTCATAATCTTTAGAACATGTAAACACTATAAATTTCATTCTCAAGAATATAAGTGGTGTTGTAGGGTATAAAATATTTTGGATGAAAGGATGAAGGTGACTAGTTATCCTTATGAAACTCCATAAATCAAGTAAGTTCTTAGGATTATCCCTGGAATCAATGGCTCTCACCTTCTATGGTTCCATATATACCCCTTCATATGATATCATATGACCTATGAAGTGAAATTTTTCAATCCAAATGTGGAATATTATGAGATTGATATTGAAACTATGATCTATTAGTATACTCTATATGATTTCAATGTGTATGGAATGATTGTTTCTAGTATGAGAATTCACTAAAATATCATTAGTGAAAACAAACACAAAAAATAATCTATGTATGGGTGGAAAAATTGATTCATCAAGTCCATGATAACAGATGGTGCATTGGTTAGAACAAATGAAATTACTAAATACTTTTACAAGACACACCTACTTTTGGATTCCATATATGGTATATCTGAGGTCCTAACTCACACTTGATGCTATCCTGATACAAAATTAATATCTGAAAACACTCTAGATCATCAAATCCAATCAATGTGATCTTATATTCTAGGAAGTGGATACCAATTCTTTATTGTAATCTAATTAAACCATCTACAATCCACACATATTTATAGGGTAACATCCCCCTTCTTGGTAATAATAAAAGGTGACCCAAAAGAAGAATTTCTGGATCATATAAACCATATAGATTCTAGGTTTTCTAACAACCTATTGAGTTTCTGAAGCTCAACAAGATCCATCTTGAATGGAGGTATATAAACTGATTAAATTCATAGAACTAGTTAGATGATGAACTACAACTCTCTCTCAGTAGGTAGCCCAAAAGAAGTCATCAGGTAAAACATCATTGAATTAGTCCACAATTTAATGAAAAATATCCTTTCATAATCTTCGATCATCAAAAAAAGATTGGAAATATGGGATTACACTCCACTCAACCCATGAGGCTTAAGTAAGGAACAAATTTCCTAGACATCATTATAACGACCCATAATTTACATACACTGTTAATACTTCAAAATTGAAGCATAATTATTACAACATATAACAAAACCATGAAATGACCGTATAGGTATAGTGTCTTTTGAAACTGGGAAACAAAAACAACTGGTTCATAAAGCGTCTACATTGTCTCCCATTTATTTCATAATATCTATAGTACCTTTTGGCATATCTTACTTAATAACCTTCTTCCTGACCTGGGGAAATAAAGCATACAAAAGGGTGATCTCAAATGCTCAGTATGGGTAAACAAAAGAAATATCAATCACATCATATTCATAAGAACATAACTTTTGGAAATCTTAACCTGCAAAAGAGAGCATAATTTCATAACATGGGATAAATCATAGTAGTGAAATGAAATCCCAATAATCATAACATAAATCATGAATCTTTGTGGCATACACACATAATCATAGAGAATCATTTATTATTAGTCAAGACTCATTGCCAAGACTATCTTAGTGGACAAAGTCCCTTTCTGAACCGAGTTCGTTCCTCGTTTCAGTCCTATTTCACTGAACCGGTATAACGTACCGTTCCAGCCATGTTTATCTCATGAGATATAAAATCTTTACCCAATGCATTGGAGGGAGATATAGTTCCCAACCATCTCATAATGATACCATTCTTATGTGTGCCACAAAATCAGAAACCATACATCAAAGCATAACCCATGTAATAAAAATGGGAATCTTAAACAAGGTGACATCATAAAACAATTCATATAAGATAAAGTAATTCATAAAAATAATTCCATCACAACATAATCAAATCAATGTAATAATAGGGATAGAAACAGAACCCTTTATTATCTTAGATGGAAAATAATTTTGATAAAACACTTGAGCTCCATTCTTGAGGAAAATATCCTTTCTACTTCAAAAACATTTTTCCTTTCTTAACATGTCATACAATTTTAAACTAAAAGAATTTGATTAAAAATAAACATGAAAACTTGTAAAGTAAGCTTCTTGGAAATAATGTTTTTAAAAATCCATTCATGCCGTATAAGTTAAAAAACATTCTTCCCGTACTTTTGTCGGAAAAGTCAAAAAGTACCTCGTACGAAAAACGACAAAAGATTACTTTTGTATCTTTTACTAAAAAATCACCGAAGGGTAAAATTGGATTTAAACATTTTTAGGTGGATAATATTACATATTGAGGAAACATGGATGTGGATGATAAAATACACCCCAGTAAATACTAAAGTATAAACAATCTCGGATAAAAATGAGATTGTGATATTTCCCTTACCTTAGGTCCGATATGCTTTGTACGTGTCCGAACCTCCTGTATAATGATTTAAATAATGTTATTTACTTATTACAGAATCATACTTATTTTTATGATATCATATATGTTCATATTCTTACCTTCTTAGTAGTAATATTTCATTGCTACTTGTTATTCAGGTGTTTATAACGTTTTGTTCTTATGCGTGTTTTGTCGAATAAATTATTATTCATCTCTTTAGTTTATAGATACCTAATTTCCAGAATGGTATTTGTGTAATATATATCTTATTAATTCATTCAATTCATTTATATAATCATTATGAAATTAAGATCATGTAGAACGAGTCACATCACATCGTGGAGACGGTATTCCGTACGTACGCACGAGTGATGATATCATTCCTATGATCATGGAATTGTATTGGACTGTATGTATACTATTTCAGAATAATTATAAATTTATAATAGTCATATATAGTCATTATTTACACCATTATACCCATCCATGTAAGGTGGTGATTGAAAATAGATTACACCACGACGTGGAGACGATATTCCGTACGTACGCACCCGCGGTGATTTCTTTTTCCGTAGGATGGATAGATGGTGAAATAGGGTTGTTTAATACTTATAATAACATATCAGTATGTGAGTGATACTGATGTTATTACTTCGTAATGAAACAACTAAAGAAGAAGAAGTGGAAGAATAAATAAAGATGAAAGAATCGGTAACGGACATTACCTCTTCTTTGAAGTGCTTCTTTGAGACCTCCTTTTAGGGCACTAAAATAGGTCTTTGAAGAAAACCAGAACCTATAGGATGTTTCTAGGGAAGTGGAGAGAAGAAATTTTTAGGGGTTGGCCGAGATTGAAGGCTCAAAGTGGTGTGAGGAAGATGGGGAGGAGGTGCCCTTTTATAAGGGAGGAGAGGGGCACCTTTGGAATAACTAAAAATATTATTTTATTATAAAGTCAAATTCGGTTTTTAAAAGCTCCAAATTGATATATTTCGAAGATAAGGTGGGTAGGGGTCAAAATAATCTCATCCAAAAGAATTTAGACAAGTTTAGGTATCAATTTTAACCTTATCATTTAGATTTAACTTTAAGTTAGATAATTTAACTTTTACCGTGTCTTCTTTTTTTCTTATACTATAAGTTAAATAAACTTACTATATCAAGCCAAAATAACCCCAAGTTGTTTATTATTAATATATATAACCTTATGTAAGTCATTTGGCCGAACCATAGATTTTTCGGAATAAAATAACAATTAATAATATAATATTTGTTTTAAAAACTATTTTATGTCAATTTTGACACTATTTAGTAATTGATTTTTGTGAAAATCATAACAGAATGATTAGTTCCAACCAAGTTAATTAAATCAATACTAACATGTCATATTAACCTAGAAAATTAGTGTAATTCATAAAAGTCTCAAATTAAATTTATTTGGGTATTTATAACATCAATTATGTCAATATTTCATTAATAAGATAATTACTGCATCATCGTTGTGTCATAAATAAATTAAATTATTTAATGTGTAAAAATTACAAATAAAATACCATTATGTAGGAAATATTTTTATCTTTCTAATGAATATTTATAGTAGAATATATCTTATGTATAACCCCATATTAAAAATGGTTTACTTACTAAACTTTGATTTTAACTATTTAACCCTTCTTTAAATAAATTAATAATAAATGTCATAATCTAATCCAAGTGGGTCTAAATGGTCATAATTTATTCCTAAGGTTGTTTTTGGTCGAATTACAATTGTCAAATAGAATTAGGACATGTGTTATGGTAATAATAATATCATTTTTACCCTTAATTACCCTATTTACTTTTAACCGTGGTAAATAAAAGTAAAAAGTTACTATGCAAAAAAAGTTATTTTCATCTCATTGAACCACATTTTAGTCCTTGATATTAACCGTGTCTCTCGGATTTTCGAAATTCCACCCACAGAAGCGGTAAAATTATGTTTAATGAAAAAAATCAGTTTTTTTAACTACCACTCAGTAGTTTCACTATTCATCAAAAATTGAAAGTTTTCAGAAAAATACTAAAATTTCACCCTAGGATAATTTCGACATTCCGAATCCAAAAATGAAGTCCATTTTGAAAAATAAAAATTATAAAATTTCAAAAAGTGGTTATTACTATTCATAACGGCTAGTTTTAATAATATTTTAATAGTATGTCATTGTTTAGTGAAACTCGGTATTGCGTACGACGCAAACTATCGAGGAAGGTTGCGGTTGCATGTAAAGCAAGCCAAGATAGTGTTGTGTGTAGTAAAAGATTCCTTTGATGATTTATAAAAACAAAATATTTCTCATAAAAGTCTCGGGCATTACATTCTACCCCCCTTAAAATGAATTTCGCCCTCGAAATTTGTCACTTTGTCACAAACAGATGAGGATACCTCTCCCTCATCATATCCTCAAGCTTCCATGTAGCTTCTTCTAATTGGTGGTTCCTCCATAAAACATTCACCAAGCGAGTGGTCTTGTTTCGTAGGAATTTTTCGCTACGATCCAGAATCTCTATCGACTGTTCTTCATAAGAAAGATCTTGCTCCAGCGGTACAACTTCTGAGATGAGTACATGTGAAGGATTAGGTATGTACTTTCTTAGGAGAGATACATGGAACACATCGTGAACTTGAAAGAGATTCAGTGGAAGCGCCAATCGGTAAGCTACCTTCCCAACACGATCCAGTATTTCGAAAGGACAGATATATATAGGGCTCAACTTCCCCTTCTTTCCAAATCTCATGTCCCTCTTCCAGGGAGATATTCGTAAGAACACTTTATCACCCACTTCAAACTCTAGGTCTTTTTTTTGGTTGTCAGCATAAATTTTCTGTCGAATCTGAGCTACTCTTATGTGTTGTTGAATAGATCTGACCTTTTCTTCCATTTCAACAACGAGATCAGGTCCTAATAGCTTTCTTTCCCCAACTTCATCCCAGCAAGTTGGAGTCATGCATTTCTTTCCATAGAGAGCTTCATAAGGAGCCATCTGAATACTAGAGTGAAAGCTATTATTATAAGAAAATTCCACCAAAGGTAGGTGTTGATCCCAACCACCTTTGAAATCCATAGAGAAAGCTCTCAACATATCTTCTAGAGTCTGAATTGTTCTCTCAGACTGACCGTCTGTCTGAGGATGATAAGCAGTGCTAAAACTCAACTCTGTATCCAGAGTATGCTGAAGACTTCGCCAGAACTTCAACGTAAATCTTGTATCCCGATTAGATATAATAGAAAGTGGTACTCCATGTAATCTTACCACTTCCTTTACATATATCATGGCAAGCTGATCCAGAGAGAAATCCTCTCTAATAGCAATGAAGTGTGCAGACTTTGTAAGACGATCAACTATGACCCAGATAGCATTATTGCCTTTGTATGTTTTAGTAAGTCCTGTGACAAAGTCCATAGTGATGTTTTCCCATTTCCATTCGGGTATGGGTAATGGTTGTAACATCCCCTTAGACTTCTGTCTCTCAGCTTTAACTTACTGACAAACCAAGCATCAAGAGACATATTCAGCAACATCTCTTTTCATGCCATCCCACCAGAAGTACTTTTTCAGGTCCCTATACATCTTCGTGCTTCCAAGATGAATAGAGAATGAATAACTATGAGCCTCATCCATCAGCTCCTTCTTTAATTCGGGGATGGGAGGAACACAAACCTGATTCCTGAACTTTATTATCCCATCACAATCAAGGTTGAATTCAGGAACATTTCTCACCTTCTTTTGTAACTCGACATCTTCTTTCTGTGCCTCTTTAATTTTCACATGTATAGATGGTTGAACATTCATTTGAGAAAGATATGATTTTTACCATTTAATTATAATTCCAAGATCCATCCTTTGTAAATCCATAAATATTGGATCTTTTGTGATCCTCATCATGGATAAAATTGCATGGTCTTGTCAACTTAATGCATCTGCCACCTTTTTTGCTTTCCCAGGATGGTAATGGATTGAGCAGTCATAATCCTTAATCAGCTCCAACCATCTTCTTTGACGCATATTCAGCTCCTTTTGTGTGAAAATATACTTTAAACTTTTATGATCAGTATAAATGTCACACCTTTCTCCATAATGATAATGCCTCCAAATCATTAATGCAAATATTATCGCAGCTAACTCCAAATCATGTGGTGGGTAATTTTGCTCATGGATTTTCAACTGTCGTGAGGCATAAGCTATCACCGTATCATTTTGCATAAGAACATACCCCAATCCCTTCTTGGATGCATCACTGTAGATCACAAACCTTTCTCCACTACAAGGCAGTGTGAGCACAGGTGCACTAGATAACCTTCTTTTCAACTCCTTGAAATTCTCTTCACATTCTTTTGTCCAGACAAACTTAACTCCTTTCCGAGTCAACTTGGTGAGTGGATTAGATAATCGTGAAAAATCTTTCACAAAACGTCGATAATATCCAGCCAAACCAAGAAAACTTCGGATCTCAGTTACTGTTGTTGGTCTCGAACATCTTTAGATAACCTCTGTTTTTTCTAGATCCACAGATATCCCCTATTTTGAGATTACGTGACCCAAAAATGAATCTTTTTGAATCCAAAATTCACACTTGGTAAATTTGGCATAAAGCTTCTCCTTTCTCAGGGTCTTCAGTATAATTCTCAAGTGATCTTCATTTTCTTCCTTGCTCTTTGAATAGACAAGAATATCGTCTATAAAGACTACCACAAATTGATCAAGATAGTCTCTAAAGACTCTATTCATCAGATCCATGAAGATAGTAGGGGCATTAGTTAGACCAAATGGAATCACTATAAATTTATAATGTCCATACATTGTATGGAAAGCCGTCTTTGGTATATCCTCCCTTTTGACCCTTAATTGATGATACCCTGAACGAAGATCAATCTTGGAAAAGTATTGAGCTCCGCGTAGTTGGTCAAATAATTCATCAATGCGTGGGAGAGGATATTTGTTCTTGATAGTGATCTTGTTATGTTCTCGATAATCAATGCAGAGCCTCATTGATCCATCTTTCTTCTTAACAAATAGTACAGGTGCTCCCCAGGGTGACACACTAGGGCGTATGAATCCCTTATCAAGATTCTCTTGGAGTTGCTTCTTCAATTCCTGCAACTCAATTGGGGCCATTCTATAAGGTGTCTTTGAAATAGGCAAAGCACCCGGTACGAGTTATATTGAGAACTCAACTTCACGATTTGGTGGAAGACCCGGTAATTCCTCTGGAAAGACATCATCAAACTTCCGTACAATGGGCATATTCTTAATCAAGAGTTTCTCACAAACCATTTGAGATAAATAACCTTCATTTAGTGGAATCAACACCCATAAGATGGAAGGAATTTCCACTGGAAGGTTATGTTCATCCTTGCATCGATAGACGATCATAGATTGATCTGGAATATGAAATGTGACTTCCCTTCTTTGGAAATTGATATGAGCTCCATGTAGAGAAATCCAATCTATGCCAAGAATCACATCAAATTCCACTATAGGACGGATCACAAGATTTGCAGGAAGCACTTTCTCACAAACTTCAATCGGAGAAGAATTATAAACTTTTGATGCAATTGTTGTTCCATTAGGTGTTGTCACAGCTAACTCAATATCTAATTGTTTAGGTAATACGGTGATACCCTTAGAAAATTCTTCAGAAATAAAAGAGTGGGTGGATCCAGAATCAAATAAAACATTTGCTAATTTAGAGTGGATGGTAAGTGTACCTTTCACCACATCGTTATCATACTCCACATCGCTGATAGAAATTTCATGTGACTTTCCATTGTCTTTAGCCTTAAGAGTTTGTTGACGTCGACCATCATCATCGACCCTTGGATTAGGGCATTTATTGGCATAATGTCCCATCTCCTTGCACTTGAAACATTGAAGTGTAGTAGGTTCATTCTGTGTATCCCATCCTTTGTTTGCATCACTAGACATCTTCTTCCCATCATCGCGGCATTCAAATGCCCGATGACCTTCCTTTCCACATTTGAAACATTTACTTGTCCCTTTAAGACAACTCCCTCCATGTTTCTTTCCACACTTTGAGCATAAGGGAAAGCTCATATTTTTTTTAGTGTGCTCTTTAGATTTTCCTTTGAATTCCATTTTCCTCTTCTTATCAAACCCATATGACTGATGGGTTACTCCAATCTCCATATCAACTTTGAGAGCACATCGAACGATTTCCTCGTAGCTATTGAAGTCCCTTATGGATAAGGCCCTTTGAAGACTTGGTTTTAAGCCACTAAAGAATCGATCGATCTTACTCTCAGGTTGGATAATAATACCAGAAGCATACCTTGCAAGTCTTGTAAAATTTTCTTCATAGGTACCAACAGATTCATCATCCTTTTGCATCAGTTCAAGAAACTCTTTCTCCATCTTTGTTCAGAGAATACGAGGGAAGTACTTATTGAAAAATAAGTTCTTGAACACGTCCCATTCCATGGACTCAATTTCATCCCTTTGCCTCGTATTCATAATAAGATTCCACCATTGATCAGCATCACCTTCCAAACGATACACTGCTAAGATGACTTTATCATGCTCAGAACATTAAATAACTGAAAATATCTTTTCAGTAGTACTAATCCATTGTTCAGCAACTAATGGATCAGTAGACCCGCTGAATGAAGGTGGACGTTGTCTCCTGAAGGATTCAACAGAATGTTGCTCCTTCCTTTGCTCATTTGGAAGTCCTGCCTGATTTATAGCTTGAGAAAGTTGTGTGAGCATGGCTACAAGATTTTGCATTCCATCTCCCATAACGTTTGGTTTCTCAGGGGGACAATCATTGCATTGCCCGTCGCATTCTGCATTAACACGGTTCCTTCGGGTTCCAGACATTGACTAAAACCAAGAAGAATAGTGTGAGCAACACTAATTATAATAGGAAAACCACATAATCAAGAATAAAATTTCACACTTAAGGTCTTATCCTAGGTTATTCATTGCCATTTCTAAAACACAAAGATTGTGTTCTATGCTTAGACTTATCCTTAGGGTTCTTACTAAGGCTTTCGCATCCTAGTTTCCAAAGGTTGACTATACCTTTCCTATGATACCAACTATAATGACACATACTTTACATAAATTGTTAATACTTCAAAATTGAAGCATACTTATTACAACATATAACAAAACCACGAAAGGACCGTATAGGTATAGTGTCTTTAGAAACTGGGAAACATAAACAACTGGTTCATAAAGCGTCTACATTTTCTCCCATTTATTTCATCATATCTATAGTCCCTTTTGGCATATCTTACTTAATAACCTTCTTCCTGGCCTGGGGAAAGAAAACATACAAAAGGGTGAGCTCAAATGCTCAGTAAGGGTAGACAAAAAAAATCAATCACATCATATTCATAAGAACATACCTTTTGGATATCTTAACCTGCAAAAGAGAGCATAATTTCATAACATGGGATAAATCATAGTAGTGAAATGAAATCCCAATAATCATAACTTAAATCATGAAACTTTGTGGAATACACACATAATCATAGAGAATCATTTCTTTTTAGTCAAGACTCATTTCCAAGACTATCTTAGTGGACAAAGTCCCTTTATTAACCGAGTTTATTCCTCGTTTCAGTCCTGTTTCACTAAACCGGTATAACCTACCATTCCATCCATGTCTATCTCATGAGATATAAAATCTTTACCCAATGCATTGGAGGGAGATATAGGTCCCACCCATCTCATAATGATACCATTCTAATGTGTGCCACAAAATCAGAAACCATACATCGAAGCATAACCCATGTAATAAAAATGGGAATCTTAAACATCGTGACATCATAAAAAAATTCATATAAGATAAAGGAATTCATAAAAATAATTCCATCACAACATAATCAAATCAATGTAATAATAGGGATAGAAACAGAACCCTTTATTATCTTAGATGGAAAATAATTTTGATAAAACACTTGAACTCCATTCTTGAGGAAAATATCCTTTCTACTTCAAAAACATTTTTCCTTTCTTAACATGTCATACAATTTTAAACTAAAAGAAGTTGATTAAAAATAAACATGAAAACTTGTAAAGTAAGATTTTTGGAAATAATGTTTTTAAAAATCCATTCATGCCGTATAAGTTAAAAAAACATTCTTCCCGTACTTTTGTCGGAAAAGTCAAAAAGTACCTCGTATGAAAAATGACAAACGATTCTTTTTGTATCTTTTACATAAAACTCACCGAAGGGTAAAATTGGATTTAAACATTTGTAGGTGGATAATATTACATATTGAGGAAACATGGATGTGGATGATAAAATACACCCCAATAAATACTAAAGTATAAACAATCTCGGATAAAAATGAGATTTTGATGTTTCCCTTACCTTAGGTCCGATATGCTTTGTACGTGTCCAAAACTCCTGTATAATGATTTAAATAATGTTATTGACTTATTACAGAATCATACTTATTTTTATGATATCATATATGGTCATATTCTTAGCTTCTTAGTAGTAATATTTCATTGGTACTTGTTATTCGAGTGTTTATAACTTTTTGTTCTTATGCGTGTTTTGTCGAATAAATTCTTATTATTCTCTTTAGGTTATAGATACCTCATTTACAGAATGTTATTAGTGTAATATATATCATATTCATTCATTCAATTCATTTATATAATCATTATGAAATGAAGATCATGTAGAATGAGTCACATCACATCGTGGAGACGGTATTCCGTACGTACGCACGAGTGATGATATCGTTCCTATGATCATGGAATTGTATTGGAGTGTATGTATACTATTTCAGAATAATTATAACTTTATAATATTCATATATAGTCATTATTTACACCATTATACCCATCCAAGTAAGGTGGTGGTGGAAGATAGATTACACCACGGCGTGGAGACGGTATTCCGTACGTACGCACACGCGGTGATTTCTTTTTCCGTAGGATGGATAGATGGTGAAATAGGGTTGTTTCATACTTATAATAACATATCAGTATGTGAGTGATACTGATGTTATTACTTCATAATGAAACAACTAAAGAATAATAAGTGGAAGAAGAAATAAAGATGAAAGAATCGGTACCGGACATTACCTCTTCTTTGAAGTGCTTCTTTGAGACCACCTTTTAGGGCACTAAAATAGGTATTTGAAGAAGACCAGAACCTCTAGAATATTTCTAGGGAAGTGGAGAGAATAAATGTTAAGGTGTTGGCCGAGCTTGAAGGCTCAAAGTGGTGTGAGGAAGAGGGGGAGGAGGTGCCCTTTTATAAGGGAGGATAGGGGCACCTTTGGAATAACTAAAAATATTATTTTATTATAAAGTCAAATTCGGTTTTTAATAGCTCCAAATTGATATATTTGGATAATAAGGTGGGTAGGGGTCGAAACCCTCTCATAAAATAGAATTTAGACAAGTTTAGGTATCAATTTTAACGTTATCATTTAGATTTAACTTTAAGTTAGATAATTTATCTTTTACCGTGTCTTCTTGTTTTCTTATACTATAAGGTTAATAAACATACTATATCATGACAAACGAACCCCAAGTTGTTTATTATTAATATATATAACCTTATCTAAGTCATTTGGAGGAACCTTAGATTTTTAGGAATAAAATAATAATTAATAATATAATATTTGATTTAAAAACTATTTTATGTCAATTTTGACACTTTTTAGTAATTGATTTTTGTGAAAATCATAACAGAATGATTAGTTCAAAAAAAAATAATTAAATCAATACTAACATGTCATATTATCCTATAAAATTAGTGTAATTCATAAAAAGTCTCAAATTACATTTATTTGGTTATTTATGACATCAATTATGTCAATATTTCATTAATAAGATAATTACTACATCATCGTTGTGTCATAAATAAATTAAATTATTTAATGTCTAAAAATTTAAAATAAAATACAATTATGTAGGAAATATTTTTATCTTTCTAATGAATATTTATAGTCGAATTTATCTTATGTATAACACCATATTAAAAATTATTTACTTATTAAACTTTGATTTTAACTATTTAATCCTTCTTTAAATAAATTAATAATAAATGTCCTAATCTAATCCAAGTGGGCCTAAATAGTCATATTTTATTCCTAAGGTTGTTTTTGGTCGAATTACACTTGTCCAATAGAATTAGGACATGATTTAGGGTAATAATAATATCATTTTTACCCTTAATTACCCTATTTACTTTTAACCGTGGTAAATAAAAGTAAAATGTTACTATTCAAAAAAAATTATTTTCATCTCATTGAACCAAATTTTAGTCCTTGATATTAACCGTGTCTCTCAGATTTTCGAAATTCCACCCACAGAAGCGGTAAAATTAATTTTTATGAAAAAATCATTTTTTTAACTACCACTTAGTGGTTTCACTATTGATCAAAAATTTAAAGTTTTTAGAAAAATACCAAAATTTCACCCTAGGCTAATTTCAACAATCCGAATCCAAAAATGAAGTCCATTTTGAAAAATAAAAATTATAAAATTTCAAAAAGTGGTTATTACTATTCATAATGGCTAGTTTTAATAATATTTTAATAGTATATCATTGTTTAGTGAAACTCGGTATTGCGTACGACGCAAGCTATCGAGGAAGGTCGTGGTTGTGTGTAAAGCAAGCCAAGCTAGTGTTGTGTGTAGTAAAAGATTCCTTTGATGATTTATAAAAACAAAATATTTTTCATAAAAGTCTCGGGCATTACAATCATATTCCCTTTTATATATGTAGCTACTATCCTCAGCTGATTTAAAATTCACCCTTCAGAGATTATAATAAATATGGTCTCGGAAAGGAACAAACTAGTATATCGATAGAATTATGTCAAAACTTATCATATTTAGGATGAAAATTTATATAATAAATGGAAACTACAAATATTGATTGGAAACTCCTTTCATAGGAAAACATGTTCTGACCATACGCCCAATGAATTATCAAGATAGAAAACCCCACAATAGTACTCAATCTCAGTCGCAAGACATTTCATTAAATCCATATATATGAATGAGTGATAAAAACTATTGTTGAAATAGAAAATACTATATTAGAAGATTATAATATCATTCCTCACACTATATATGGACCAACAATCCTCTCTTAATTTGTAGGTTTCTCCACATATGATTTTCAAAATCCAAAACCTTGAGCTACAACCTATACTCTTTGAGTAGATATTCTATTCTATCACTGTACATCATAAGTCTATATTACTCAACCTCATCCATCTCCATAACCTTTCATCCAATGGTACTCTACCTCTCATCCTAGCATGGTACCACCAATCCCACTACAAAATTAGAAGATGGTGTAGATCCTTTCCCACTCAGCACCTATGGAATGGTCCTATAAAATCTCTAAAGGTGGGATATTCTTCCACTTGTCACCTATGTATATCCTTTAATAATTTTACTATTAGTGAACTCCAAAGAAGTTTCAAAGAGAAACTTCTTTCCATTAGACGAACCACTTACCTATGTTGTAACTAAACCACCATGACATATACCTTCACATTCCCTCATATTTCACTCGTAGATAATGGTCTGGTTCACCATTTTAGAGATGGTAGATAGTCGTAATATGTTCAACCAAGATCATATTATATACATGATCCCATTCTCAAAGAATATTTTATTGGAAATCTCATCACCATCAAGAGTAGATGAAAATAATTGGATATCAGTGAAGTGAGCCAAATAGTTCGTGATGGACATCGTACCAAACTCAAGGTGCATGAATTCCCAATATTGATTGTCTCTTAGGGTTTTGGGAAAAATTATTCCAAGATGGTAGTCTATAAATCCCTCCAAACCACGCCATGAGACCAATCCACTTGTGTAATAATATATCACAATCACTTTGAAGGTCCAGGGAGCATATATGCTATAGGATTCAAATTCATTTCTATAGGTGTCTCCGGATGCTCAATGATCAAAAGCGTAACTTGTACCTCAGAATCAATAGCCTATAGAAAACCTTCCCATGATAATGTTGGTGGGTTCTACTTTTGGAACTCCATTTTCAATTCTAGCATAGTCTTTAAAGGTCATGAATCTCCATCCATAGACTGCACTAGTTGTAGGAAAATCTATCTGATTGGAGTATCAATTCCCATTCCAAGTATAAGAGGTGGTACTACTAGTGGTGTTATTTTTTGAACTAATTGTGGATCGATTTCCACCATCTTAAAAGCATGGCCTTCACTACCTTCATAGTGCTCGTATCATGACACTATATGTAACCAATTTTTTTTATCATTATTCTTTCATGAATCATTATAAAATTACATGTATGGAAATAGAGGTATATAGAATAATAAATAAGAAATATATGTAATGAAATATGCATGGGATGTCATATAAATGACACACATAGAAAAAGGTTCCTATAGCGATGCATTAGGGAATTATCCCTTACTATACTGGGCCATGGGTAAAAATTTATAATCATAAAAACATTCTTAAATCATGTGAATCTCATAAGGTTTAAATTAGTGAAACTATAATCAGTGGAATCTTTAACAACATGACCCATCCATGCTAACTTGTATCCCCCCCCCCGAATGAGGCCAGATACTCCCAAGAATGACTTATTACCATGTTTTAAAACATCATAGTCTCTTGTTTACCGACCTAAAAGAGTATGAAAATGTAAAAAGAGTAACATATTATGATACCACATTGTGACTTATTAAGTCCAATTCACTCATAAGTAATTAAATATATGGGTGAAATGGGCTCAGGAATGCCTCCATACACACTATAGGCTGCTGACTAGCGATAAGGGTATATGATGGTACAATGGGGAAACTATAACATCTTTATTAGAGTACATCACTTTGGACAATAATAATAAAGCAGTTACAGAAATAGTAATGTGTTGTCATATAATAACATGGTAGCATAAATTAACTATCTAAATAACAATAATCCTTTTTAAAAAATAATATGATCATATATAGATTATTTCATGACAGTAAAAAAGAAAAAACTAGCCGACATAGTAACATGAATACAATATAGAAACAATATATAAAAAAGATACAAAAAGACAGAAAAACTATCCTCATGACTATCCCAAGAACTGGATTTTCCATATACTCCCAAGCTCCATTGAAAAAAATAAATCAAATGTACATATTTGGGAACTTCCCATTATCCTTAATGGCATCGAAGTAAAATTCTCTGGAACTAAGTGGTGGCCTGAAAAACATATGAGTTAAACCCTTAACCCACCCCCAATGATGTATAATTCCCATACTGTCTAGGAATAAAAAGTGTAATAGTGTGTTGGTATAATATATATAAAGTAGTAAAAAAATTACAAATCAAGTTGAGCTCAAGATCCTCTTGGGATACTTAGGAGACCCTACCTAATTTGGCATATTCCATATATCTTTGATCATATGACCCTTACTTGGTCAAGGAACCATAGAACATAGCCAAGGAATCCATGTATAATAATAAAAAAGGACCCATTGGAGTCCCATGGAATTTATGACATTAAAATGTTGAGCCAAATCACAATGATCAACTATGATGTTAGTGTAATGACCTGAATTGTTATATATAAAATTCCACCTTTTGTTTTAATTAAATGTATTATTATATAATTTGGTTATTGAAAACATATGCACTTATTTAATTTTATTTTATCAAATTATATATTTTTACCTTTAAATATCTTTATCATTGATAATATATCCCTTAAATAGTGATCACAAGATTAATATAAATATAGGGTTTTAGTAAATCCAATTAACACACAAAAAGGAAGTGATGACCTCAACCAGTAAAATCATACCCTATCAAGCCCATTTATTAGAGATTTGGATGGAGATAGAATTTCTAGGATTTTCACTTGACCAATCCCATTATGAGATCCAAAAAACATAAGAATGAGTGAAACCATTTATGTAAGAAGTTCAACTTCATCAAGATCATGACCCAAACCATGTTCACCAAATGACCATATGAATGTACCACCATCGTACACCGTACCCTTAGGGTATTTCCTAGTGTTTAAAAGTTATTTGTATCAAGAATCTATAAATAAGAGTGTGAAAATTATTTTTGATAGAATAATGAATATATTTTCATCTCATTATAGTTACTTTATAAATTACTTTATTTGGATTTAATAAAACAAAAATAGTATTTTTGGTTAATATTCATTTTAAATTAAGGAATCTATTTTGAAAAATTAATGATTTTTTAAAATAAATAATTATTTAATAAAATATTATTACTAAATAAATTTTCATAAATATAAATTACCAAATTATATTTTTGAAATCAAATGTAATTTTATAAGGGTTCCAAAAGTGTTATTGTAAAAAAGTCAACATTTTTAATAAGTGGACCTTATTATTTTAGAAGTGAAAAATAAAATATTTAGAAAATTATTTAGAAAAAATGGATATTATTTATGGAATCAAAATTTCATAATTTTATACTTTTTTTGTTTTTTTATAATTTTCTGAGTTAGTGGGATTTTCGGGTAAAAATTAGATATCATATAAATATACATTGTGTTTTATGACATCATAATGACCCAAAAGTGATGTAATAATTTCTAAATATTAGACAAAAAAGACAATAAATCTTTTCCCCTTAAACAATTTTTAATTTATTTTACTTTTATTTATTTTTGTAAATTCATTATGAATCCTCCAAAACCTATAATATATTTCACGGTTTTAAAATGATATCTTTAAGAGTTTAAATCATATCCACATAATCGAGGGAATTATTTTAATAAGTTCTAGCCATGGAATTATAAAATAATAGAAACCATTCTCATTTGGATGAAACCATAGCAAAAAACCATGGAATGGTTTTTTGTTTTAGATATTTTTTTATATAGAGTCCAAAACCTAAATAATAACGAAATATCCCACATTTCATATATAATTCCACCCAATAAAGGGATCCTCACCATCCACTCCTCCTTTCAAATCATGAACATTCTTTGAAACTAGTCTTCATTACTTCAATTTTTTATATTTTTATTAATTTATAATAATTAATTTAATGAAAAACTAATTTTATATGAATGATATATCATTTATCCTCCCTCATTTCCCTTACCTATGTATTCACTATTCCAAAATTTCCTAAGGGATTTCTCTTTTTTCATTTCCATTGAATAACTAATTTTATGTCATGTCCGTTAATTTTCATTTTATTATGTTGGAATATGTTATTAAATATTACCCTTACTATACATTTAATTTATAAATGATGATATCACATTTACCTATCATTAAACCTTCCATGATTCTTTATGTACACCTCTTACCATACTGAAATATCGTTAAGATTCTTTTCTCTATTGAAGTTTCTTCATTACCTTGTGCCTTCTATTTTAAAATTTCTAATATCAAGATATAATTTTACACGAACCTATTAATACAGATTTTATGTCTATGTGATGAGATAACCATTTATCTCTCATTAATAAATTTTTAAAAATCTTTAAGTGACGTCATCAGGCCATCGAAATTTCGTCACGATCTTCCATTCCAAGACAATTATGTAGTGAATACCATACCCATTTACAATGATGGGTGTTCTCATTTATGAAAATATAATTTTTGATTGGGTAATTATGCATATTTATAAAACACTACTTAAATATTGAATAAATGTTGATGATGAATGAATCCATGTTTTATGATCTATGTGGAACACTTAATAGTGAGAATGAAATGAATATGATGGGAGAACCAGGATAGCGCCCTATTGCAATGGGTAATGTTTAGTATCATGATACGTCAAATTGGGATATAGAATGTACCTGATTAAATTATGGTAATTTTTCCACCATGATGTCTTGGTGTGTTTATCGTTGACCTATGTTTATGATTTAGTGTTTTATGTTGTTTCCACAAAATTCATTTCGCCTTTATGATTATCATGATATATCTTGTCTCATTGTTCATATTTATTATTACTACTCCTGTTATTCCCCATTGATATTACCATTGGGTAACATGTACTATTCTTTTCATGTTATACCATTTTTATTCCCTAACCATGATTTATGAATCACTCATTTATTATGTTTGTCCCTAGGTTATCCCGTGCAGATTTAAAACCCATGGAATTTTAGAAGCATGTTAAGAAAGTTTATAACATTTTTTTTATCCAATGTTCATGATATTATTCCAGATAACTAATTCTAAAATTCACTATACTTATCGGTCTTTCGGGTCTTATTAAGCGTAATTTTATGTAATAAATCATGTATTAATTTTAAATAAAGACAATGGTTGTTATAGTCTCAATCAGAGGAAATGTTATGTTATTTTTGGGATTATGATTAGAAAAGTATTGTGAAATCCTTTCGGATAAGGATAATTATAAGAAAACATTCCTATATTTTGGTAAGTATAGAGTAAGTTTTTATCAAGTAAATACTACAATATACATATACTACAAATGGACAAGGTTCTAACACAAATCTACCTAGGGGAAACAACTCTAACACGGTGCTCCGAGCCTATATCAGGGTAGCTTGGAATATGAAAACATGCCTTAAAATGAACCTAGTTTGACACTCTCATGGGTTATGCTTTATAAAATTCTTAATCCCATTAAGAAGCACTATTAAGGAAAAAACATTCAATAAAAATATATATTACGATGTAGATCATGGATAACATATATTGATGCCTATAAATTCATATTCTATAGAAATAAATGTAATATATAAATTATCCGTTAAATAAAATTGGATTACCATTTATCTTTTTAATATTCTAAAAATATCCATCCCTAATTTTCTTTTTATTCTAGCCAATGGATAAAAGTAAGAGTAATTGAGAAAACAATAAATACGAAGGAAAATGTGACGAATTCCCCCAAGAGTTTCCTAAACCGATGTAAGTGTGAATAATGAACTTTAAGGTGATACTCTCTTAGTTGGATCATGTTCCAAATAGAAACCTAGACTAGGATGAACATTCACCCCCCCCCATGTGGAAATAGCTGTGATTGGGAGCTTTATGTGACAAAATAGCTCCTAATTTTATTGGATCATTAGATCCCTTAATCATGGGAAAATAGATCAACTCAATTGAGAAGATATTCTTATTCCTTCAATGAACTGAAAAATATAAGGTTATAATGGATGTTTATCATATAAAGGAGAAGATGATCTGTGGTGGACATTTCTGGAGAATATGAAGCCCGAGAAAGAGATTAATGTGATGGAGTGGAAGAAAGATATTAATTGTTTTTTTCTAAAATTTTCCTTTTCTATCTCCATATTAAAATCAATGAGATTTCCTTACCCAAAAGTTAAAATATGATGAATATATTGTGTCATATGATATAAACTTTAAAAGAATTTAAAGATATGGGTTTTTATTTATCATTATCCCACAATGCATGGTTGAATGCTTCTTTGGTGGGATAAAACCTAGTCTTCAAAAATACCTCGTGATCCATGACATTGATATAAAGTGGTAAATTTTATGATGTACCATAAAACTAAAAATAGAGATTGCAAAATTATAACGGTACCATGGGAATAAGAAAAAAAAATTGGGGTTAAATATTAGTGTTCCAATAAAGTAATACAATCGTGGAAATAAATTTCCACATCCCTCTTGTCAAAGGTATTGATGGAAGTTCCCCATAAATTTTGTAATAGGGATAAAAAAATTGTTTATGTGAGCAAGGGAAGGGAGCCTAGCTAACAATTACTGGTTAGAGAAACACGTAAATGAGAAGGAGTAAAGGAATTATCTAGTAATCCCTCAACACATTTTTCATTGCTTCAACTACAAGGAACTAGAGAAATTTTCAAACCAATTCCCAAAATCATGGGTTTTCAAAGACAACCAACAACCTCCATGGATGCAAGTGAGATATTTTTCTATCACAACTATTGAAGTAGATCCCAACAATGAAGTGGTAAAAGGTAATCTAATTATTCATTCAATAAGAGAAAAAATATTTTTTTATTTTGGTTCTACTAATTCCTTCACATCATGAATGTTTAGTAGGACTATCCAAACCCCACCACAAAATCATGGAAATAGAGCTTTTAGTCAAAATGGAAAATGGGGAAACTATTAAATCCCAATTACATAACTCTTCCCCTATTAATTATTGTAGGATTATATTTCCAAAGAACATTGTCGTACTCCCTTGGTGGGAATTGTATACAATTCTGGGCATGAATTGGCTTTCCCTGTATAGATACGCATAAATTTATGCATGCAGTACATCACTATCCATATTTCGAATCGACCCCTGATTATTTACTTGTTAAAGGAGGAAGATGAATATTATTTAGCTCCAAAATACCATGTCTGCATATTACTACCTTCTAAGAAAGTATATCTACCTCAAATTATTTAGTATAAGGAAGGAATCATCCAAGAAAACATTCCAACAAATATGGAATACACATATGTGATTCTTGAGGAACTACCTAGTCATCCTACTAGCTAAGATGCTGAATTTTCAGTCGACCCTAAACATGGGGTGTTACCAATATTCAATAATATATTTTGAATGACTATTTTGTAACTTGAAGAGCTGATGAAAAAACTAAAAGAGAATCTAGATAAAGGGTTCATATAACCAATTACCTCAACATAGGGTGAAAAATCCACTTCATCAAGAAGAAGGATGAATTGTTGCACATTTTCACAAATTATTGTGAGGTCAATAAGATCATGATAAAAATAAAAATAATCCTCTAACTCATATTGGTGACTTTTTCATTCAACTATATAGAGAATAATAATTCTCCATGGTCAATCTTAAGTCAAGATATTATCATGTAAGGGTGAATAATGAAGATATCCCTAAGACCTTTTTTACAAGGAATGAACCCTATGTGTTCATAGGGATGCCATTAATACTTAATAATGCTCCAAAAATATTTATAGATTTGATGAATAGATTCTTTAGATATTACCTTGAAATTTTTTTTGGCAGCCTTTAAAAATGATATTCTAATATACTCCAAGAGAAAGAAGCATCATGTGGAAAATACGAGCACCGTGGTAACGTGTAACACACTGAAATTATAAAGTAAGAAACTTGTATTTGATAGCATGTATGACACGCAAGACCAATCACATAAGGAAATATAATATCCAGAAACTTTATAATATATTTACTATTTAAAATAGATTATATATATTAAAAATTGATATAAATTGATTTACACACAAGGGAGACCTTCCTCAATTGCTTTGGTTACATGAAAAATCGACCTTCCTTGATATCTTGTGTTACATGAGAGACCAAGTTTCACCAAATAAAAATGTATTATTAAAATATTATTATTTTTATAATATCATAAAACTAAGATATTATGTTAGACAATATGAATATTAGTAACTAATGAAAATTTATGTTTCATAAAAATATAAAACGAATTTTGTCATAATAAATATAATAAATCATAATTAGTTATTTATTTTAATAAAATATATATGTTATATATTCAATTATATATTTTTTATATTCATCTAATATATTTTACAAGCATAATATAAGAACAAACCACAATTCACACATAAAAACCTATATTTTTATTAAGGCATTTTAACTCCTTTTTAAGGAACAACTATTTTAAATCAGAAGTATGACACATTTATGAATTTAATTTGATAAAATAAAAATAATTTTTGAGTTCATAATGTAATTTTTTTTAATGTCAATTTTTGTATTTTTAGGAGAAATATCATTTTTGATGCATAGTGAAAAATATTGCATTTTAGTTGAACACTACATTTTCATCTGAATAATTATATATTTAAAATTATATTTAAAATGAGTTTTAATGTCAAATTACTTAAATTATAAATATTGTAATAGAATTTAGTTTATTATAATAAATTTATCTTTGAAATTTAATATGAAAACTTTACAATATTTTGAACTTTTTTTAATAAAACATGTTAATTCATCCATCCACGAGATTAGAATTAATCATAATTTTCCATGTTTTATGAATTTATTTTCTGTAATATGGCATAAACCATTTTAATAAGTATTATATTTTTATTATAATAAGTCCATGTTAATTTTTGAATAAAATATTAGTAAGCGTGACTAAAATTAATCACAGTGGTTAAGGTCAAATTTAGATTAATTATTGAGTAAACATTAATCTTAGGGGCCCAAATGATCAATAAAATTGTCCAAGACTCATTTTATGGACATAAGTATTCCATAAACCATAAATTAATTAGTTTTTATTTTTTTCATGACATTTTATTGGGTAAGAACATGTGTATACCTAACATGTTTCCAAAAATTCCAAGTGAGTCCTTTTCCTTCTCTATAAAAGGTATGCACCTCTCCCACTTCTTCAAACATCTATAACCTATTAGGTTTTCTCAAGACCTTCCCAAATAGTTTTCCAAAATTTCTCCCCTATACATAGAAGAATCCATTATGGCATAAATATTTCCAAGGAATCCTTTTGGTATAAACCAAAAGAAGTTACCCGATTAAGGGGTAACATCTTCTCAATAGTTTCTTAGTTTAATTTCCATTTTCCACCCCATAAAATCTTATGATTATATGATTAAAAAAAACTAAATATAATATGAATTTTAATGTTAATATCTCTACCTAAACTTACACACAATTCCATATAATGGGTATTAAACATACTGTTTCGGTGTACAGTGAACTACTGCCTCACGAAATGATGATTGTTCAATTTTCCATTACCACCTATCATAGTAGACCTTATGATGGAAAATATGTTTATATATTATATATAATATATTTATGCTATTTTAATTTTCATTTAGAACATACCTTTATAATTTCTATCTTGTGTAAATATGATTATTTTGTTTAAGGAAGTGAGGACTACCACCACCGCAAAGCGATGTGACTTATTCATTGCAAATATGGAATGTCTAAAGGATGTTATAAATAAAAATATGTATCATACATAACATAGATATTATAATTGATTAATAATATACCTATGTATCATTTAATTTTCATTCATTTAATATGATAAATAAATGAACGTGATGTTCATGCATAAGCACTACCTTCCGTCTCCATGAACGATGCACTTCATTTATTGTCTATAAACTTTGTTGACAATTATAAATATGTATGTTCTGGATATAAATTATAATTAAGTCATGGGTTATATTCTTTATATTATTAAACCAGGATCAAATTAATTATAACAACAAATAACAAGTCAAAACATACGTGACAAAACTTAGAAATTAACACCCGAAATAATCAAAATAACGATAGATTGTTAACAAACTAGTAATAATATATTATAAGAGATTGAAATATGACATTGTAAACATTATTATGGTTATTATATTATTTAATTCCATATTTTAAACCACTATAAATGAAGATAAAGTCCACAAAAAAATAGATGTACAAGGTAAGGGAATTTCATCTCAATTTTGATTTCATTGAGACTTAAATGTTTATTGAACAAATTCACTTTTTTGGTGTATATACTACCATTTTCATGTTATATCATGAATCCCCTGATTCTCATGATATTATAAGTTTAATTTATTATCATAACTTTTGAGTTATTATGATTTAAATGTTTCAATATGGTATGAGACACTTTTGAATGTTTAAAGACTACCCACCTCAAGAATGTTGTTAATGTTTTTCTTTACAATCTCACTTTATTTTGTGATTTTTGACTTCATTTTGAAAAAATAAAATTATTATACTAAATTTTCAATGGAAATTTAATTGAATATTCATATTCTCATACAATGTATAGTTACATTTCGTAAATGATATACCATTTTTCATACGATGTCTATGTTGAAAGTTCTTCGATTAATTGGAGAATTATTGATAAAATCAATATTTCTCATTCAAAACGGTTATTATAAAGGAATATAAGTTATTTTGATTATTAAATATGAGGAATGTTATTGAATTCTAATGAAGGGGGTATCCTAGAAATTATATATCTCCTTGATGCATCAACAGGTTCTCATGAGACAATTTAGTTGGCCAATTTAAATGGGGTTATATCATTAGTTTTAAACTGTCTTCTGAAAGGTCATGATCGTAATATGTTTTCATGTTCCTCAGACATTAAATCCATAAGGAAATAATTTCCTTCATTTATATTCATTTATTATTTAAACCTAAATGTTTGTGTGGATATATCTATGGGTACATTTCAATATTAGTTTATTTGTTTAGATGGAATGTGTTTCAACTTATTACCTTGATATATAAATACTTCATTATCTTGAAATTTTAATGGAATGTGTTGTCAGTTATTTACCTTCACAGGTCATTTTATTCCTATATATTCATTTTTTATTCCTCTTTACATAACCTTACATAGAATTTGAGCTCACCCTTATTATGTTTCCTTTACCTAGGTTAAGAAGAAGAAATATTTGAATAAGTTTTCATGGTTGCAGTTTGTTTCATTTTACTATGTATTATGTTTGTATTTCTTATTTCCCAATGTATTATGGATATAATTTATGTAATATAACTTTCCAAGACTTCCTAACTAATCATGACTTCAGGACTTGATTCCTTATAGTCATACCAATGTAATGTAACAATGCACAATCTCTATGCTTTAGGGTACAAGTCATTGTTGTGGGTATCAAATAAGGTTAGTAGTAACCTTAGAAAATATATTTAGAAAATTTTGATTATAGAGTACAAACCTAGGATATATTTTGATGATGAGTATATAATATCATAATAAAATTTTGGTTAATGTTGATATTATGTGGGTATTCCCTGTAATACATCCCTTCTTATACAGTACAAGTGGATGTGGTTCTAGTACAGATGTACCTTAGAGTAATAACTACGACAAGGTGTTTTAGGCTTGGTTTAGAGTGACCTGTTACAAGACAACTAGAAATACTATGGACCTAGTCTCACACACCCATGTGATATTATGAGGATAATTTCCATTTTATATAGCTACCATTATGACGGATTTAAAATAAATATTTCACCGATGTACACAAAGTTTATTTTTTAGGGATTTACGATGCATAAATTTATGTGATGTGTTATAACATGTTTGGAGTTACAAGAAATTATAATTTTATATGCTAATAGAATATATGTTGTTGTGTAGAAATGGCTCATAGAAGGAAGAAGTGTTTCCACACTCATGAACAATTTTGAGATTTCACTAACGAGGATGTCAATGAATCTAGAATTACAACTGAGTATGTTATGTATATTTAGGGAATTTTAGTCATGTTATGAAGAATAACCTTTACTTAATAGAGCAACCGATTCTGAAAAAATAATAACGTTTGCTGGATTGATTTATGATGTAGAGGCCCCATCGTTTAGTGGGAATAATAATACATTTTTAGGTTATAAAAGGATTAAGTCTCAAGAGAAGATATTTATAACCATGAAATGTCGCATAATGGAAGAGGTTACACTTGTGGTCTATTATCTCCAAGGTGATGCTGATCAATGGTGGTCCTTAATCTGGAATACTAGAGAGGAAGAGGAAATAGACCTCATTGAATGGAAATCATTTAATGATACATTATTTGACAAATAACTCCATCTTGATCAATAAATTTAGATGAAAATAATTTTTCTCAAATAAAAGGAAAATAAAGAAGATAGTATTATGAATTATGAAGCCACCTTTAAAAGGTTATCCAGGTATGCTATGGATTATATACACAAAAATAGTGAATGATCAACATCTTATTTTATTTTATTTATAAAAATACTCTAAGGGAACTAGATTCTTAGAAATTTTAATCCTAGGAAGAGATAGTTTTATGTTCCATTGAAATAGAAAGGGAATTCTCTAGATCCTATATATTTAATGGAAACAAAGATAAAAATTGGTCTTTTAAACAACATGAAAAACTGAAGGAGTAAAATAAGTTGACGGTGATGAAGGATTTTACAACTTATTATAACTATTGAAATAATCACATAGGTTATTACATTAATGGATTGTTAGTTCTTTTTAAGTTTGGAGAAAAGTATCACCAGTAAAAAGAATGTATGGGGAAGAAGCCTATCAATGATGTTCAGTAATACAACTGCAAGAAGATGGGGCAATATGTAAACGAATTCCCCATGAATCAAGGGAATATAACTCCAAATAAGATATGGTATCAAGGCTAATCATATGTTATTGGAACAAACAATGTGGAATTATTAATTTACTTCAATATTAGGATCATTGAAATATTTTGTAAAAGTATTTTATTTATAGTTTTTCATCTTTTGATGTATGAAAAATGTAATGACTGTAATGTAGTGCATTTTTTGTTAAGAATTTGAGCCCATATATTGAATTCTACCAAGAAACGATGTTGAGTAGAAAGGTAATTTTTTTGGAAAACACATTATTGAAGGAAAGAAAACCCTTAATATATTCCCGATATTGAGATAATGATGAAGAAGTGATTGATTTGGATAAGTTAGGACTACCTTGGAACTTATTAATAACTTATAGACCATTGGTATGTTTTATCATTTATGGAGTTTACAAGAATTTTGGATTTAAGGAATATTTACAATAGGATGTGTCTTACATAATTGATAAGAAAGAATTCACATTTCTAAAAATGTATTACACGGATTTTTGTTATTACCATATTTTAAGAAGATACTTGATAACGTTATTCACATAGTTGAAATGTGCAAATTTAGTGTTACTACATGTTGATTAAAGGCTAATGTTATGTTCATTTTAAAAATTAAGTGACCTTCCTTGAAAAGTTATGGATCAAAATATTTTGAAAAATTAAACCATTTTTTAAATCGTTTATGTTGAACTTTGGATCTGGTTTTAGAGATTAATATATTAACTCACTATGAGATGAATCTTGTTCTATGAGATGAAGTAAAAATAATTCAAGGAACGACCAAAAGATACAATTTTAATTATATAAATTTACCAATAATTTTATTTACATATATTATTATAGAGTGAAATAATTATTCAATTCCAAGCAAAATGATCTTGAAACTAAAAAATTACCGTAATATCATCCTTTTTAATGATATTAATGGTCATTATTCACACCTTAGTATTATCATTTTGTGGTATATAACATTTAGATGAAACTATTCTCTAGAAAACTTCCTCAACACATTATTGTTATATTTTTCTTCCATGTCCATGTTCCCATTTCCCACCTATGTTCTCCAACTGGGGAACCAAATTTCTTTACCATTGTACTTTTCTTTCTATCCTATTACGAATATGTGTTATTAAACCTATTTAAGATGTGGGTTTTCCATTAATAGTTTATTTTCAATCTGTAGATTAATGAGATCATGTTTAAATTTTAAGGACACAATTTAAATAAGGTGTGGAGAATGTAACACCCTGAAATTCTAATGTAAGAACCTTTTATCTGATAGTGTGTATAACACGCAACACCAAAAGTGTAAGGGGATATAATATTCAGATACTTTATAATATATTTACTATTTAAAATTGATTATATATATGAAACAATGAGATAAATTTAATTACCCACAAGATTAACCTTCCTCTATATCTTGCATTACATACAAGAGTGACCTTCCTCGATATATTTCATTACATTCAAGACCGAGTTTCACCAAATTACAATGTATTATTGAAGTATTATTTTTTAATATAATAAGATATTACCTGCAGTTTTTTTTACAATTTTTGAATATTATTAACCAATTAATTAAAATTTATGGTTTATATAAATATATAATGAATTCATGAGTTATCAATTAATGAGAAACGAAAATATGATCCAATTGGGTATAAAAAGAAATAATTTTTTTATTCTTCCAAATGATTTTTTCATAATAAATATTATTATTTACAATTAATTAATTTTTTTAAAATAAATATATATGTTAATTACTCAATAATATATTTTTTATATTCATCCAACTTATTTGATAAGAATAACATTATAATAAACTCTAGTTCACATATAAAGAACAATATTTTTATTAAGCCATTTTTACCGCCTTATAAAGGGGCATAAATTCTAAATTATAATTTTAAATAATTTTTTAATTTAATTTGATAAAATAAAATTAATTTTTAATTCATAATATCAAAATATTCTTAGGGTGAATTTTTTCTATTTTTATGAGAATCTTCATTTTTTGATGAATAGTGAAAAATAATTCATTTTAGTTAAAATATGCATTTTTATTTACGTAATTATTAATGTTACATTTTATTTTATATTTATTTTAATGTAAAATTAGATAAATTATACATATATTAATGTAATTTATATAATTATAAAATTTTCACTTTGAAATTGAATATGAAAACTAAACAATCTTTTGATCATTTTTCTATTAAAACTAGTTAATTGATTTATATGAGGGATTGGTATTAATATTAATTTTTCAAATTTTGTGAATAAAATTTATAAAATATTACACACACCATTAAAATCATTATTATATTGAAATTCTAATAAGACCATTCAAATTTTTTTAACAAAAATATTAGTAAAAGTGATTAAACTTAATAGCATCTATTAAGGTAAAATTAATCTTAATTAGGGAGTAAAACTTAATATTAGGGTCCAAAATTACTTATACACCTTTAAAAAACCAATTTTATTGAAATATTTAGACCATAAGGCTTCCATAATTGAGTTTTTGTGGTTGTAAAGACTTTTTTTTAGATAAGAACATTTGTATGCCTAACTAGTTTACAAATATTCCAAGTGAGTCCTTTTCCTTCCCAATAAAAGGTCACCAACTCTCCCACTTCTTCACACCTATAAAAACAATTAGGTTCATCCTAGAACTGCCTAAATAGTCTCCCAAAATCTCTACCCTCAACCTAAAATCTTACATTTCTGAATAAATATTTGCATGGATTCTTTTTGGTATAAACGAAAAGAAGTTACCAAATTAAGAGGTAAAGTCTTCTCTCCAGTTTCTTAGTATCATTTGCATTAGAAGAACTGTAAAATATCGTAATTATATAACTAAATAATAAAACTAGTGTCATAAATATACTAAGATGTTTTTCTGTTAATATATCTATCTATATTTACACACACGCCCATATAATGGGTAACAAACATACTGTTTCTTTGTACAGTGAAGTACTACCTCACGAAATGATGATTGTCTAATTTTCCTTCACCACCTCTCATGGTGGACATTAAGATGGAAAATATGTTCGTATATGATATATTATATATTTATTCTTCTATAATTTTAATTTATAGAATACCTTTATGCTTTCTATCTTTTGTGAATACGATAATTTCGTTTGAAGAAGTGTGGACTACCACCCCTTTAAGGCAATGTTACTCAATCATGCCATATATTAAATGTGTAAAGGTTGTTTTCAATAAAAATATGTAACATATATAAATTATATATTATATGGTAATTATAATATAAATATGTGTCACTAACTTTTCATTCATTTATTATGAAAAATAAATGAAGGTAGTGTTCATGCGTACGTACGACCTACCGTCTCCATGAACACTGCACTTCATTTTTTATCTCCAAACTATATAGACAATTATAAATACATATGTAATTTATAAAAATTATAGTTATATCGTGGTTTACATTATTTATATTGTTAAACCATGATTTAAATAACAATAACAAAAAAAAAACAAGTCAAAACATACTTGACAAAACTAGGAAGTTAACACCTAAAATAATAAAAATAATGAAATATTGTTAACAAATGAGTGATACAATATTATAATATATTAAAATATTATATTATTAACATGATTAATATAATGATATTAGTTAATGAAATATTTTAAACCACTGAACATGAGGCTAAATACTCCAAAACAAAATGAAAGGATAAGGTAATGGAATATCGTCTCAATTTACATTTCACTATGACTTTATTGCTATTATTTGCCAATCCAAAATTATTTTTGTTTATATATGTACTTTTCCATTTTATATCATGAAAAACCATATTATCCTGATATTATAAGGTTAATTTAGTGACATTAATGTTTTTGTATTATGATGAAAATGCTTTAAAACTATATGGGGCACTAATTATTGTTTAAAGATTACTCTCCTCAAGAAAGTTATTATTTATTATCCTTATAATTTCACCTGATTTTGGGATTTTAAACATTCTTTTGAAAAAATATCTTCATTTTAATTATTATTCATTGTAAATTTACTTGAATATTCATATTCTCATACAATATATATTAGTATATCCTAAATCATATATCATTTTTCTTATGGTGTTTACATTGATAGTGATTTGATTAATTGGTGAATTATTGATCAAATCCATTTTTCTCATTGAACATGGTTATTTGATGAGGAATATAAGTTAATTTGATTATTCATTATGAGGATTGTTTTGTACTAGAAATTATGGGGGGATCCCGAACGTTTTATAGCTTCTTGATGCACTAAAAGGTTCTCATGAGAAAATTAGTTGGCCAAATTAAATGGGTTTTTATATTTAGTTTTAAACCATATTGTTAAATGTGACTATGGTAATAGGTTTTCATGTGGCTTAGACATGACTTCAAGTAAGGAAAATATTTCCCTCATTTAGATTCAGTTGGTATTCTTCCATGAGATTTTTCATTTAAATATCTATGGATACATTTCAATCTCTATTTATTAATTTAGATGGAATGAGTTTTAGTTTCTTACACTTCCATATGGATATTGGCATATCTAGTAATTTTAATGGAATGAGTTTTCAGTTATTTAACTTTCTAGGTTAATTTATTCATATTGATTCATTATCTATTCTATCTTACTTAACTATACTGATCATTTGAGCTCACCCATATTATGTTTTCTTTCACCAGGTTAAAAAGAAGAAATATTTGAATAAGAGTTCATGGATTAATTTTTTTCCATTTAATTATGTATAATGTTTGTATTTATTATTTACCAATGTATTATGGGTTTAATTTAAAAAATATATATTTTCAAGACTACTAAACTGATCGGTCCTTCGGGATTTTTTTCCTTGCAATCATGCTAATGTAATGTAATAATGCACTGGCTCTGGGATTCTAGGGTCAGGGCATTACAGTTGGTTTCAAAGGAAGTTTAGCCGTAATATTGGAAACTAGATTTAGAAAACTTAGATTCCAGAGGAGAACCCTAAGAAATATTTTAGTGATGAGTATAGAATAACATTCAAAAATTGTTTGACGGTAGATATTATATGGGTATTCCAAGTAATACAACCCCAATGGTGTTTACTAGTGTATTAAAGGGATATGTATCAATACACTAACTATATGAGTATTGAAATTATTTTTTATAGAATAATGAATATTTTCTCATTATATTATTGTTACTTTATAAATGATTTTTATATTTATTCAATAAAACAAAAATAGTATTATTTTTTTAATACTATAATTAAATTAAGGAATCTATTTTGATAAATTTATGTATTTTTGAAATAAATAATATTTTGATAAAATATTATTATTAAATAGTTTTTATTAACTATAAATGATCATATAATATTTTTGAATTTAGTTGTAATTTTTATAAGGGTTTGAAATTTATTATTTTCAGAAAAACTATTCATTTTTAATAAATGTATATTATTATTTTACTTGTGAAAATTCATATATTTATAAAATTTTTAGATAAAAATGTATATTATTTTTGGTATCTGAATTTCAAAATTTTCTAATGATGAATTTTTCATAATTTTCTCAGATTATCGAATTTTACAGGTAATAATTGAATATCATATAAATATACTTTGTGTTTTATGACATAATAATGACCCATAAGTGATAAAATAATTACTATAAATGGTAAGAATAACAAAATAAATGTTTTAACTTTAAAACAATTTTATTTTATGTTTTTTTTATTTTGTAAATCCATTATGAATCATCCCAAACCTATAATATATTTTAAGGTTTTAAAATCATTTCTTTAATACTGTGACTCATCTCCACATAATAAGGGAAATTATTTTAATAATTTCGGCCCTTGGACTTATAAAACAATAAAAAAATCCCATTTAGAAGAAAACATTGTAAAAAATCATGGGGTGGATTTTGGGTGTGGATATTTTATTATATAGAGTCTAATACCTAAATAATAAAAAGATACCCCTCATTTCCTATAAAATTAATTATATATGAATGATATATCATTTATCCTATATCATTTTTACTCTTACCCAAGAAATTAGTTTTCCACAATTTCATAAGGTATTTCTCTCTTCTCATTTCCATTAAATATATTATTTGATGTCATATCTCTTAAATTACATTTCGCTGTGTTGGAATATATTATTCTATATTCACATTACTGTAAAATTAATTTATAAATTATAATTTTTAATTTCCCTCTCATTAAGCCTCCAAGGATCCTTTATGTACACTGATTACCATACCGAAATATAGTTAGGATTCTTTTTTCTCTATTCATGTTTCTTCATTATGTTATGCCATAAATTTCAAAAAAATTTAATACTGGGATATAATATTACATGTCCCTCTAACTTCCTATTTTATTTTTATATTATGAGAGACCCATTTATCTCTCATTAACCGATTTTTATAAATCTTTAAGGGACATCATTATGGTGTAGAAATTTAACCCCAATTTTCTTTTGCAAAAAAAATCTGTAGTGAATTACTTGCCCATTTCCTATCATGGGTGTTCAAATTTATTAACATATAATTTTTTATTGGGGGCATACATATGTTTATATCTCACTTTTTAATTATGGAATAAATTATTATGATGAATGAATCCATGTTTTTTGATCTATGTGGCACACTTAAACACGAAAATGAAATTAATATGATGGGTGAACCCAAATAGTCATCCAATGAATTGAGTAATGGTTAGAATCATGATATATCACGTTGGTATAGAGAGTGTACCCAATTTATTTATGGATTTTTTCTACCCTAATGTCTTAGAGGGTCTATCCTTGACCAATGTTTATTGTTCATTGTTTTAAGTTGTTGAAAAATTTTATCTGTTTTATTTATGATAATCATGTTGTATCATGTCTTATTATTAATTTTATGATTAATACTCTTATTATCCACCATTTATATGACTATCGAGTTACATGTATTATCCTATTCATGTTTTTCCATGTTTCTTGCCTTATTGGTCTTTATACCTGAATCCTTTCTTAAGTTTGTCCCTAGGTTATCTCATGTAGTTTTAAAAGACATGGAATTTTAGAGGCATGTTAAGGATGCTTTTAAAAATGTTTGTGTATCAAATAATCAAGATGTTATTCCATGTACCTAATTGTAACATCTCGTTACCATTATGACAGGTACATCTTAATTCATGTTGTGGTTTTTATATTTTAAGTAGCGGAAAAGTTTGTACTGGGAGGATAACTATACTAAAAATTCTATACAGTTGTTGGATTCTTGAACTTTAAAAATGGTGTTTTTGTAAACATATTGTGAATTACAAGTCATGACCAAAGGTTACACGACCTGTAAGTTTTCATAAGGTATAATATGTAAAATAGGAATTCACAATGTGATGGGTTTTCCAATCATGAACCATGTTTACACATTGTGAATAAATTACAGATCACTCCTTTGACTCCCACATTGTCCTTTAATGAATGATGAAACATTTTCTTACCAAAACTACATTAAATAAGGATTTCATGATGTTTAATATATTACACGTCGCGTAATTCCACGAATAGTTCCTATAAAAGCACTAATGCACTTGGATTTTCTCTAATCCTTTCCACTGGATTCCTCTCCCTCAACCCAAATCCATCCTTAGTTATACTTGGATCCTTCCAACCCTTCCAAATTAATTCTTTTGGTGTTCGGTTTTCATTTTATTAGCATGTGATATATGGGTAAGCGTTATTCATCATTCTTTTTATATCTCTATTTCTCCCCTTTTGGTATATCTGCGGATCATCCTACAGTTGAATGATATATGCCCTTTTGTGTTGGGAATTTCTTCTTGGTTGGGTTTCTAGGTCTTCTCCACCTTCAATATATTTTATGGGGTCCATTTCAAGTCTTGAGTTTTGGAAATAGTTGTGTGTTTCTATTCTGAATTTCCAAATTGATTATTCATAATTTTCTTGACTTATTTCAATTGTTGATTAAATTTAATTGCTCAAAATTTCTTTTGACTATTTTGATAAAATATTTATTCCATTGAATTAGAATATTTTAAATGGTTTTGGAATGAAATTTTGGAAAACCCCTAACTCCATTGAATTGGAGTGTGTTTTTAGAAATTTGGTGATTTAAATTTTTGAATTTAAATTAGGGATTTAATGGAAAATATTTCAATAAAATTGATTAATTTAATTCTGAAAAATTAATTTTGGAAAGGATGGAATTAGTATTCAATGGATTTCAAACATGTGAAAATAGATTAAAATGATTTGATAGAAACCCATTGGTTTTATCTTATGAAAAGGGCATGTTTTGCTTAAAAACCTGTTTTTGTTTTAAATGGAAAAATTATCATATTAAAATGGAACAATGGGTTTTGTAAGTACCTAGTTCTTCTCGTTAGGCATGACTTTCATTTTTGGTTGTTTTTGAGAAAAAAGGAGTTTCTGGAAATTTCAGGAGTACACGTCGTGTACTTATAAGAACAAGCTGTGTACTCGGTTGCTCTAGGAAGCCATGTGCTGGGCATGCGATGACCGAACACATGACCATATGGGGTGTACTAGAGACTGACTAAAGTGGAGGATGATTAATATAAGTACACACAATGTACCATGGTTAAACACATTGTGTACTTTTTTTATTTCATTAAACATTCTGAGGACGCGTCAAATCGACAGAATTCCCTTCTTCTCCATTTTTATCACCTAGGAGCGTCCATGGCTGGCGATTGTTCTTCGAGACCCCAAAATTCCATCCATTTTGCAAAACAACCGTTGTTGATTGAGTTGGAATCACCACAGTGAGCTTTTCATTCTTTTAGAGCCTCGTTTCCTGATTCTTCTTATTTCGTGAGATATCCTCAGTTGAAATTTTTTAGAAATTTTGAATATATACAATGTTCTAGTTATATTCATGGCCTGAGGCTTACGTATATCGATTGTACAATGCCGAGGTAGGTGTTTTGTGCCTTTATGTAGTTAGTCTTTGAGTTATATGTGCAAAAGTTCCCAATACCCTTGTTCGGGGTATTGCGTGTTTATGGTTATTAGCCATGTTATTTCCTGTTATGCCTTGAGTTCTTGAATAGAGGATATGTGATTTTAAATAGTGTTATTTACCTTGCAAAGGATATGTTGCCCATGTTTTCTTGATATTGAACATTTGGTCTAGGTTTTCCTATTAGGATGCTTTGTTTTCCATGCCTAGTATTCTATGGATGGAGTGAATTTATCTAAAAGGCTATGAGATACTGTTGACTATTTAGCCATGAAGTTCACAATTTTTACTTTGCCTACCACATACCATTTTTGCTTGATTGTTTTACACAGGGCTGTGGGAACCTGGTGTAGTAGACCAGAGAGAGAATGGATGCTAAGGGCTTCTCGAGAGTTTCTATTTACTTTTAAATTGAAATACCATAATGAATATGGACTTTGTTCTCCCTCAAAGTGTCTATAGTTCTTCCTTATGAGACCACATGGGGAATTGGATGGTGAGTGCTTCCCTAGAGTGTCTATAGATACAGATACGAGACCACAAGGGGGAATTGATGGTAATTTCTTCCTCATAGAGTCTATGATAAAGTTGAACCATATGGGTTAGGCTGTGAGTACTTCCCAGAGGGGTACGTATGATTGTTGGTTACTTAGCTAATAAATGAAATTGATGTAATTGAAATTTTATAACTGTTTACTTCTGAGTACTTCATTGTTCACTACTTTATTTTTCTTATTTTTTGCCATATATATGTTGAGTCAATAAGGTTTTCCTTGTGACTTTTCTATTCCTTCATACATGGGGGAGATTGTTAAGTCATTAAGGATTTCCTTATGACTTCACGATAACTTCTAATTTTGAAAATCACAAACACCTTATCTCAAGGAAAAACTCTTTTTACCCATTGTTTTATTTCTCTAAGGAAAATTTCCTTCCCCAAGAAAATTTACCATTACCATGTTTTACATAGTTATTTATCTTGTATTGTATAAAATTAGATGTCATATCTAAATCCTCGAAATCATATAATACTTAGATATGAAGAATTATATTTAAGACACCTAATTCTGGTTACAAACTCTCATGAAGTTCAACTCCAATTTCTGGATATGAACATTTATGAAGTTCAACTCCAAATTCTGGTTACGAACTCTCATGAAGTTCAACTCCGAATTCTGGATACGAACATTATGAAGTTCAAGTCCGAATTCTGGATACGAACATTCATGAAGATCGAATCTGAATTTTGATTACGAACTTATGTAATGTTAGACTATGAATTCTGGTTATTAATTCTGACTACGAATTCTAGTCATGAACTTTCTGAGTTCTAACTCCGAATTTTGAATCAGAATTTTGGTTATGATCTTTCTGATTTCTGACTCCAAATTCAAAATACAAATTCTGGTTACAAACTTCTCCATGTTCTGACTCCGAGTTCACTGTATTTATACTATGAACTCCTATGAGTTCTGACACTGAATTCTCATGAACTCTGACTCTGAACTTTGTAAGTTCAGGTTCGGGATACTTTTGAATCTAAATTCTGAATTTCTATGAAATTCAGAATCCAGAATTCTATAGTATTTAGGTTCCAAATTCTTTGAAAATAGAATCTGAATATCCTTTTATTATAGTCTCAGAATTCAATTTTGGTTAAACTCTGAACTTTCATTTACTTACATTTCAAATATTGGACTTTAGTTATGTAACCATAATTTGCTTACACTTGTTTTGTTATAAAATGATTCCGTGCTTTCAGTTACTAACTAACCATTGTTTGGGTAACACATGTACATGTCCCTATGAGATTCAAGGAAAAATGTGAATATTGGATGAGGGATCCGACCATTGAAGTCGTGCCTATAAATAGGAGCTCATTTGAAACGAGCTCACAACTGTTCTACGACACTAGAGACCACATGTTGCTTAAGTGATTTCTAGAGAGTGACTTTTATTTCCATGTTCGTACTGAACTACTCGTTCCTTTTGGCTTCGTGCGACTCTGAATGTTGCTGAGTACATTTGAGGGCTTTTGGGGATAGGAAGACAGAGGTGCCGACTACCTTGAAGTTGAGGGCTTCCTTGATGAGGAAGATAGAGGTTCCAACTACCATGAAGTTGTGGACTTGCGGGGATATCAAGACAGAATCTAATCTTCATATCGAGGGCTTAACCTGGTGTGGTTAAGACATACTTTCTTGAAAATATAAATCATGGGACCTTTATCCAAGGTTGTTGGATACCCATTTCTTTGGGTTAAACGACTTACTAGTTTTTACTTGATTTGTTACGAGTTTTCCGCTACATTTGTATTGTTAAAGAAAGTATAACTATATTATACTTCCTTATACTTGTACTGTGATTTAGTTAGATTATATACGATTTAAGTTATAATCTTAGTTGTTGTAAACTTTTGATATGTTTCATTTCCAGAATAAATCAATTTATTATAACTTAGAGGTGTTGTGAATTTTGGTTATTCAAAATTTCCATAAGGATTTTTTAAAGTATACAATTCACCCCCTCTTTTATTTGAGTATCTTATCCTTACATATTCGATCCTATATTTGGTATTAGAGTATATCATACTCAAGCATACCATATAAAAATTGGTATCAGAGGTGGTTACCCCTTAATTAGTCTCACGAATAGATTCAGAAGAGATTTTTTTTTCAGAATCATATTTTCCAAAATTAGATTTTTGGATTCATATAGTTCAGATTCATTTTTGATTATATATTCTCTTGTTCTATATTTTCCTTGCTGAGGAATATTTTCTTTATTTATAAACTTTTTCTATTAACAAATTTTGTGTGGAAATAATTTTCTTAAAGATTGCAGGAATCAGTGTTGGTTCCATAGACAATCTCAATCCAACTAGACCACCTATCTTTGATGGAAATGATTATTAATATTGGAGAGATCATATGAATAATTTCATTATCAATACTGGTGTTGATAATTTTTTATGCTTACTGGAGGATATAAAATCCCTGACAAGGAAGTTAGTAGCTTTACTAATCAAGAAAAGCATGAATATCAACTAAATTATAAGGTATGCAATACTTTACTTTGTTCCATGAATAAAAACATATATATCCAAATTTCATCTTATGAATTAGCACATTCTATATGGAAGAAACTTGAAGTTACTCACATTAGAACTTACAATGTTATTGAAACAAGAAGAGCCATGGTCACAGCTGAATACCATGGTTTTAATTTTCCTTATGGAGAACCCATATGTAACGTGCAACAAAGGTTCATGACTGTTGTAAATAGTTTACAATAAATGGGTGAGAAACTATTATACGATGAAGCTCTTGTTGATAAGATCATAGAAATCATGCCCAATGAGTGGGAATCTAAGAGGAAAACTATAGATGAGAACAGAAAGGTTACTCATATTTCCTTAGATGAGCTGTTTGGAAATCTTCTTCAGCATGAAACTAGAATGAAGAGTGATTCTGATGACGTAAAGAATAAGAATGTGAATGGCAGTGTTGCTTTTACTACAACTTCTAATCATATGAAAGTCAAGACTCCTGAGAGATTTACTAGTTCTAAATCTATGAAAGTTTTTATCCAATCCGAATCTTGTGGAAGTGAATCATCAGAAAATGAATTAGCAAATCTTGCTTGAAGGATGTAAAATATATCTTGAAAGAGGAACTTTCAATCCAGATATAAGAAAAAGAAAGGGAAAGACAAGAATGATTCAGAAGTCATGAGTTATGAATGAAAGAGAGCTGGACATATAAGGCCTGATTGTCCCATGCTTAAGAGAAAAGAAATAAAGGAAAGGCATTATGAGAGAAATAGAAAGAAGTATTAAAAGGCTAATGCTAAGAAAGTCTTGAAAGATAATGACACCTACAATGCCAGTGTTGGTGACTCTTCAGATGAATCGTCAGATTATAAATCTTGTGGACAGAAGAATCTTGGTCTAATAGTCAGATTACCCATTGACAATCACTGTTTAATGGATAAGGTACACAATAATGAATCTATAACCAATATATCTTTGAATTCTAATGATAGTAAATATTATAATTCTTAGGATGAACAATCTTCTTCTGATGAAGATAATACTTTACCTACCAATGAATAAGTTTCTAGGTTTTCCAAACATCTTGAGATTAAGAAATCAAAACTCATGAAAAAACATGATATGGAAAATTCTAGGAATACTATTCTTACTATGTAAATATCAGATGTTTCTAAATATCTTGATAAGAAAAATTCTGATTTTTAATGTATTTCAAAACATATTGAAGAAGTAAATTTTGAGAAGAATAAACTTTCTAAAGATCTAGAAAATATAATTTCTAAGAAAAATGTTTTTGAGCCTTGATCTAGATAAAAATCAAATGTTTTAGAAGACAAGAACTTGGTTATCAAACTCAAATCCGAAATATTTTCCTTGAGGAAGTGTTTTTCAAACTTTACCCTAGGTAAGGAAAATTTTGATAAAATGTATTCTCAAATCTGACCTCTAAAGAATAGTTATGGTTTTTGTTATACCAGTTCTAAAAAAATTTAGTAACAATTATTTTTTCCTCAAAGTACTCCATTATGCACTATGTGTCAGTGTGGTGGAAACTAGGCAAAGAATCTTTCTCTAAACAAAACCCAGTCTTTAGGATTTCATAAAGCCTATTTTTCTATGAAGATGTGGGTGTCGAAAATTTTTCATTCTAAGAATTCTGGATCCAAGATATTTTGGATTCCGTAAACCTAAATTTCTCTTATTTTTATTAAAATAGAGAATGTACCAACAACAATACATGGTACATGGATAGTGGATGTTCCTGACATATGACTGGTAACAAAAACTATTTTGAAAAGATTATCAGGATGAAAGGAGGAAAAGTAACTTTCAGGGATAATTCTCCAAGAGAAATTATTGTTATAGGTAATATTGTTCTTCTTGGAAAAACTTTGATTTAAAATGTTTTATTTGTTAAAGGACTTAAGTACAATCTCCTTAGCACAAGACAATTATGTGATGAAGGATACCTAGTGAATTTTAGGAATGATAAGTTCTTAGTACAAAATTCCAAGGAAGAGTTTACTATTTCTTCCCATAGGCAAGATAATGTTTACACACTAAACATAAAAGACCTTAGAAGCCAAGATATACCTTGACTTAGTGCAATGTAAGATAATTCTTGGTTGTGGCATAGAAGGTTAGGACACTGTAACCTTAGGAACTTATGCAAACATTCAAAGGAAAGATTAGTTAAGGATCTACTGAATCTTAGATTTGATTCTTCTAAAGTTTGTGACCCTTGTCAATATGAAAAAAAACATAAATCAAGTTTTAAATCAGTTGGTGAAGTCACAACTACTGATGCATTATAGCTAGTGCATATGGATCTTTTTGGTTCTACACAAACTATAATCATTGGGGGAAAGTATTATGTATTTGTCTTGGTTGATGACTGCACTAGATTTACGTGGGTCTATTTTCTAGCTAAGAAGTCTGAAGCTTTTTCTTATTTAAAAAGTTTTAGAGCCAAAGTTAAAAATTAGAAAAACCTTCCATTGATAACTATTCATAGGGATCATGGTGGAGAATTTCAAAATTCTGATGTTGAAACTTTTTGTAGTAGAAAAAAATTACTCATAACTTCTCAGCACCCAGAACATATCAAAAAAAATGGTGTTGTTGAAAGAAGAAATAGAATTCTTCAAGGGATAACAAGAACCATGTTGAGTGAGTATTCTGTATCCAAACATTTTTGGGCTGAAGTTGTAATTACTGCTTGCTATACTATAAATCGAGTTTTGATTATGCCTTTTCTTAATAAAACTCTTTATGAGTTATGGAATGGTAGAAAACCTAAACTTTCCTAATTTAAGGTTTCTGGTTTTAAGGTATTCATTATGAATACTAAAGATAATCTATATAAATTCGCACCAAAATCTGATGAAGGAATTTTCTTAGGATACTATACAACTTCAAAGGCTTATAGAGTTTTCAATAAGAACACTTGTACTATTGAAGAGACAGTGCATGTGAAATTTGGTGAACCAGATCCTTTTGTTTTTAAACAACCCCAACCTATATCTTCGATGTGTTTTAAAAAACGGATTATCAAACTATTCTAGAAGATCCTTTTGACTAGGAAAATGTTCAAGAAGATACTTCTGAAACATTTACCCTAGAAGATTTCCTACCCTATGTTCATGAACAGGTTTTACAAAACCCAAATCAGTCATTTCTAAGGAATCATCCTAGGGATAACATCATTGGGGATGTAAATCAACCTGTAAGGACTAGATGTTTCATAAGAAAGGAAGTAGAACATCTAGCATTCCTTTCATAATTAGAACAAAAAATAACTGATGAAGCTTTAGTTGATGATGATTGTATTAAATCCATGCAAGATGAACAAAATGAATTCGAAAGGAATAAAGTCTGGACCATGGTAGAAAGTCCTAAGGAAACATCTGTTATTGGTGTAAAATGGGTCTTCAGAAATAAGGGTGAGGAAAATGGTATCATAGTTAGAAATAATGCTAAATTAGTTACTAAAGGATATAATCAACAAGAAGGAAGATAATATGAAGAAACCTATGATCCAGTAGCTAGACTTGAATCTATTTGTATTTTACTTCCTTTATAGAATTCTTCAATTTCTAGCCTTTTCAAATAGATGTAAAATGTGATTTTCTTAACGGTTATGTTCAAGAGGAAGTTTATATTGAACAACCTCTTGGATTTGAAGATAAAAAACATCTTGATCATGTTTTTAGACTTACCAAATCTTTATATGGCCTTATACAAGCCCCTAGAGCTTGGTATGATAGAATTACATGACTTTTGCTTCAAAATAACTATTTTCAGGGAAATGCAAATCTAACCCTTTTTATAAATAAAGATAAGAAAAATGTTTTGATTGTTCAAATTTATGTTGATGAAATTATATTTTGTTCAACTCAGTAATCTTTAACCGATTCCTTTGTGGATCTAATGAAATATGAGTTTGAAATTAGTATGATGGGTGAGTTAACATTTTTCCTTGGTTTTCAAATCTCTCAAAAACCAGAATGAATTTATATATCCTAACATATGTATATTAAATATCTTCTTAAAAAGTATGGATATGAAAACCATAATATTATAAGTACTCAAATTGGTACCTCAAATACACTAGATCTTGATGATGTTGGGAAACCAGTAGATCAAACATCTTTTAGATGTATGATATGAAGTTTACTTGATAGCTAGTAGTCCAGATGTAATGTTTTAAGTATGATTATGTGCAAGATATCAATGAAATCCTAAGGAATCTCATTTAATGGAAGTGAAAAGAATTTTTTTCTACTTAAAGGGAAGAATGGATTTATGACTCTTTTATACTTCTAGAAATGATTTTGTTTTAAACAGTTTTCTTGATGCTGACATTGGTGGATGTAGAATGGATAAAAAGTGTAAATCTGGAACTTTTCATTTCTTAGGAGATTCATTATTTTCTTGGTCTTGCAAGAAACAACACTCAGTAGCACTCTCCACTGCTGAAGCTGAATATGTAGCAGCTAGAAGTTGTTGTGCTCAAGTGTTGTTGATGAAACACACACTCACAGACTATGGTATGAGTTTTACCAAAACACAAATTTTGTGTTATAATACATGTGCCATTTCCCTTAGTAAAAAACCTTCACATCACTCTCGTGTAAAACACATAGATATTAGGCATCACTTTCATAGGGATCACACTCAAAAAGGAGATATCATTTTCCAATTTATCAGAACGCAAGATCAAATTGATGATATTTTCAAAAAATTATTTACCTTCCAATAGATTTGAAAACATTAAACAGAAGTTATTGATGATAACCATAAGGTAATCCTCTTCAATTAACTTCTTGTTGAACAAATCTCCTTAAAGTAATAAACTCCCTTCATAGGGGGAGTACATTTGCTGTAAAGCTTTTCATATTTTTTGTAATGAAATTTTTTATATTTTTCGTAATGAAGTTATTCATATATTTTCATGAAGAAGTATTTTCATGTTTTTTGTATTATAGTTTTTAAAGTATTTTTTTCATAATGAAAATCTTTGGACCTGCAGTTTTCGTAATTAAAATATTTGGACCTGAAGTTTTTGTAATGAAAATATTTGGACCTGATGTTTTTGTAATAAAAATCTTCAGACCGAAAGTTTTCGTAATGATAATCTTCGAAACTGAAATTTTCGTAATGAAAAACTTCAGACCTGATATTTTCGGATTCGAAAATTTTCGTAGTGATTATTTTTCGTATTCAAGTTTTTTTGGAATCCAATTTTCTTTAAGAAGAATATTCCTGAGTACGAATAATCTTCCTAGAAATCTGAAAGGTATGATTATTTCTTGAGTTTGTCATAAATACCTTTTACTTGTTGTTAGTTTCTTTTTCTTTTAAACTTTCTAGGATTTCAGTTTCCTTAAATCCGAATGTTTTCCTTTTAAAACCTCAAAATATAGGATTTAACCAATTTTTTCCTTACAACTATCATTTCAACCGTCAGATCAGATCTGAATCATTCTTAGCCGTTGGATTCAAATTATAAGTTCATTTGTCTCTTAAACACCTATATAAAGGGGACCCTCGATGGTTGTCCCACATTGGTTCTAAAGCTTTTGCGTGTCGAAGCTCTGCCCCTCTACAAAATCCCGTTCCAAAAATTTCTAAAGATCTAAATTCTGAATGTCTGCAGATGCTCCTTCTCAATAAATGTCTTCTCTCAAGTCGATTTCGGAGTGTCAAATTTACAGGGAGAGGTTCGTACACCCAAAATTTTTCAACAAGTATGACTCTATTATCTCAATGAATATGAGGCTTAATGGATGGGAGAGTGTAGTTATATCAAATACAAGAGCTCAGGATGTTGTTTATCCGGATTTTCTCATAGAATTATCTGAAATAGTTTGTTTTTTAAGGAGGAAGGTAGAGAAAAATTCTCCTTCATGAGTTATAGAAAGACATATGAACTCTCTTACATTAAGGATGTGAGCTTGGTGGGACTGTCATATGAAGGAGTAGCCGAATTTTTCTCTCACAAGTTGCCAGAAGTTCAAGGAAGTTCATCAAGGTGAAGGCTATGGAATTCGTAGGTCTTACTTATGCAAAGACAGTAAAGATTTCCCATCTATCTACAAACAATCATATTCTACAGTTATGAGTTCGAGGTCTCATCGTACCGAGAAAGGGAGAAAATTACACCCTGAAAAAAAGTGATATGTATATCTTGGACTTTTTGGTAATTCTAAGGAAGGTCATCCTCATGAAGCATATTCTCATTACAATTGAAAAAAATCAAGAATGGGAATTTGAGAGATCATATTGTTATGTATCCTACCTTACTTTCCAAGCTGATAGTTTGGTGTATTGAATCCTTGAAGATCTCTTGCAGTTCAGTGCTAAGGAATTGCAAAGTAATGGTGATCAGAGATGCCACCCTTAAGAGAATGAAGGTTGATTTCTCCAAGGAGTCATGAGAATTCTATGATCTGCATGAGGATGAAGCAGAAGTTATTCCAAAAAATATAGAAGAAGGTGAACCTTCAAAGATGGAAGGAAGGAAAAGAATGTTTAAGGATGTATAAGTAGAAGACAAAACCCCTATGTATAAAAAAGTCCAATCCGGACCTCCTAAACCCAAGTAGCAAAAAGCCTACCCAGATTATGTTGTAGGAAAATGGAGGGAGGATAAAGAAGAATAGAAAAATAGGGGATTCACAGTTCGATTTGGATCCTGCTGAGGCTAATGCCTTGAAAGAATCAGCTACTGAAGAGCTTGAGAGGCAATCCCAAGAGAAGAAACTTAATTTCTGAGGCCAAGATTTTTCAATCTCTTATGAAGGTCACTAAGGTTGCATCTGAAGAAATCCTCATACCAAAATCTTTCTTTTTAGAATAATTGCCTGAGACTCTGGGAAAGAAGTTCATGTCCCCAAAAGAAGTTAAAGAGAAGGAAGTTGAGAAGGAAGTTGTGGAGGAAGTTTGAGAAGATCAACGCTCTGAAGAGACAGCTAATATTTTAAAGAAAGTAGAAGACATTCATGAAAAGGAAAGTTCTTCTGAAAAGTTATCAATCCAGACTTCTCAAGCCGGATCTTCAAAACATTCTACTCTTAGAGCTGATGAGAATGGTGAATATGAGTAAGTAAACAAGTTGTCTGAAGAAGAGAGTTTTAATTATCAATTTATTCATCCTGAAGACATTGAGGCTGGAGCTGAGAAAAAAAAGTTGATGAAGATAAAATTGTACAGTTGTCTAGGAGTGAGCATGAATCCCCTCATGAGGAAGCCGTACAGATAATTGATAAGGGTAAACAACTATTTGTTGATACTCATCGTAAATCTAAAGTGAAGAAGAAGTAAGTTGCTAGAACTTCAAAGGGGAAGCTTGGTGAGTTAGAAAAAAACCCTCACCAAGAGGAGTCTCATATCCTGAATCATCCTCGCTTGGTAATGATTTTGTTGAAAAATCTTCGAAGAATCTTGTTTGTTCCATTCTGACTTTTTAAAGAATAGATTCTAGATGCCAGATGCTTCAACCTTCTCTTAATTAGAAATCAGATTTGGTGTCCATGGTGATGGACAAGTGTGTCAAGGTAGAATCAGATTTCAAAACATTCCTCATAGGCTAAGAAGCTCAAAGAAATTCATGTAAGAAGACAGCCAGCTGGTCAAAGAAGACAGTACAAGAAATGAGTGATCTTGATCAATTTCAATAAGTTTTCAAGGAAGATATTGATACTGAGGACACTGAAATCAAGGATCATAATGTTAACTTTGAGAAAAATATAACTCTTGAACAAAATTTTTGGATTCAGGAAGTAAAAGATCTGAATGGGAAGCTGGGTTATATTGTCCAAAGCGGGAAAACAGAAAAGGATCTCTGGATTGAGATTCAAGAAAAGCTGGTGAAGAAAGATGAATTTTTGAAGGCTTAGGAAGAGGCCATGAAAGCTCAGGAAGACGAGATAGAAGCAGTAAAAAATCATGCCGAGGAGGATCACAAAGAGATGAAAAAGATGAAGACCATTGTGAAGAAGCTAATGCCCAGGGGAAAAGAAGCAAAATAAATCCCACTCTGATCTTTTCTTGTATCTATTTTTCCTTGTAAAAATTCTTCCAACCTTAATGAAATTGTGGATTCATGTTTTGTCTGGATGTGTGTACTAATATTTCAGGTACTATATTGTTTTTCCATTCCCTCAAACTCTTTTTGAAAATCACCAAGGGGGAGAAGGAAAAATAATTATAAAGGGGAGAAGAAAAAGATTTCTAAGTAAAAAAGAATTATCCCTAAGTAAGGGTGAGTTTATCTAAGGGGGAATTTATCTAATGAGGAGTTCTCATTACAAATATTTCCACATTCAAATGAAAATTCTCATTCTATAAATCTAGAATATGATCCTTAGTGTTCCAAAGCCTGAAGAGAAGTTATTCGTATTCACCGTTGTCCACGAAAAAAGGGAGATAAGTTTTTTTTCAAAGTCTTGATTTTTTTTCATAAGACCTTATATTATTTTTCATAAGGATGTCTATGCTTTCCAAAAAGGGGGAGATTGTTGAGTCAATAAGGTTCTCCTTATGAATTTTCCATTCCTTCATACATGGGGGAGTTTTTTTAAGTCATTAAGGATTTCCTTATGACTTCAAGATTCTTTCTTTTTTTGAAAATCACAAACACCTTATCTCAAGGCAAAACTCTTTTTACCCCTTGTTTTATTTCTCTAAGGAAAAATTCCTTCCCTAACGAAATTTATCCTTACCATGTTATACTTAGTTCTTTATCTTGTCTAAGTATAAAATTCAGGGTCATATATAAATCCTCGAAATCATATAATACTTAGATATGAAGCATTCTGTTTAAGACTCCGAATTCTGGTTACGAACTCTCATGATGTTCAACTCCGAATTCTCGATACAACCATTTATGAAGTTCAACTCCGAATTCTGGTAATGAACTCTCATGAAGTTCAACTCCAAATTCTGGTACGAACGTTATGATGTTCAAGTCTGAATTCTAGATCTGAACATTCATGAAGTTTGACTCTGAATTCTGATTACGAACTTATGTAAAGTTCGACTATGAATTCTGGTTATGAATCTTGACTATGAATTCTGGTTACGAAATTTCGGAGTTCCTACTCTGAAATCTGAATCAGAATTATGGTTACGAACATTATGAGTTTTGACTCCGAATTCCAAATACAAATTCTGGTTACGAACATCTCTTAGTTCTGACTCCGAGTTATCTATATTCAAACTCCGAACTCTTATGAGTTCTGACTCTAAATTCTCCTGAACTCTGACTCCGAACATTGTAAGTTTAGGTTCTGAATACATGTGAATCCAGATTCCAAATTTCCGTGAAATTCAGACTCCAGAATTGTATATTATTTAGGTTCTGAATTCCTTGAAAACAGAATCCAAATATCCTTGTATTATAGACTCCAAATTCAATTTTGGTTAGAATCTGAACTTTCATTTACTTACATTCTAAATATTGGTCTTTTCTTATGTAACCATGTTTTTCCTTACACTTTTTTTGTTATAAAATGATGTCATGCTTTCAGTTACTAACTAACCATTGTTTGATTGACATGTGTACAAGTCCCTCCAAGATTCAAGAAAAAATGTGACCGTTGGAGGAGGGAGCCGACCGTTGAAGCTGTGCCTATAAATAGAAGCTCATTTTAGAAGAGCACACAACTGTTCTATGACTCTAGAGACCACATTCTAGTGAAGTGATTTCTAGAGAGAGAATTTCATTTCCTTTTGCAAACTGAACTACTTGTTCAGTTTTGCTTCGTGCGACTCTGAATTTTTCTGAGTACATTCGAGGGCTTTTGGGGATAGGGAGGAAGAGGTGCTGAATACCTTGAAGTTGAGGGCTTCATTGCTGAGGAAGACAGAGGTTCCAACTACCTTGAAGTTGAGGGATTGCGGGGATAGGAAGACAGACTCTGATCTTCATATCGAGGGCTTACCCATGTGTGGGTAAGACAGAATTTCTTGAAAGTATAAATAAAGGTACCTTTATCCAAGGTTGTTGGATACCCTTCTCTTGGGGTTAAAAGACTTACTACTGGTTACTTTCTTTGTTACAAGTTTTCCTCTGCATTTGTGTTTATGTGGAAAGTATAACAATATTATAATTCCTTATACATATACTCTGATTTTGTTAGATTCTATACACTTTAAGCTAGAATCTTAGTTGTTGTAAACTTTTTTTAAGTTTCATTTCCGGAATCACTTTTCCGGAATCAAGAACGGTATTAGACCATAAAGGTGTTTGGAATTTTGGTTGGTCAAAATTTCCTTAAAGATTTTTTAAAGTATACAATTCACCCCCTCTTGTACTTGAGCATCTCATCCTTACATATTCGATCCTACATTTGGTATTAGAGTATATCATATGCAGACATACCATCTGACAATAAATTCATTGACTGTAAGGAACAAATAATTGGGTGGTTTCCTACTAGTTTTAGTCTCACACCCTATTTGGGTCATGATTTTTGGTCCAAATAGATTATATTGTTGCAGGGTTAGATAAGGGTAAGTTCCCTTCAACTTCAGGTACATGATTTCTATAAATATGGAGAGCATGGGACCAAGCTGAGGCTTGTGATGTTGTTGGATTTTATTTGTTTCCTTGTAGTTTTGTACTATATTCCATCATTGTGACTTGTTTGGATGCTTTCCTAGACATGTGTATCATGCATCATTAATATATGTGCTTGAGTTGTTTATTTCTTCAGTCTTCTTCTATTTACTATTTTATGGTATTATTACTTCTTCTACTGTTGTTATCTGTTTATTTATACTACGTTACTCTGCCAATGAGGGCATAGTTTATCCACTATCACACACAAAGCCTTCACTCCTTGTTGGCAGCCTCTAGTTTTTGGGGAAATGTTCATGAGACCGTGTGACCAACCTGTTACATGGCACCTTTGCGTGGCTCTCAGAACTGGGACATTACAAAGTGGTATCAGAGGAATGATTTTCTTCTTGACTTAATTTTTAGAGCCTATAGCTATGGAAAAGACAAAATATGTACATGGTAATAAGATTTGACCGGGAGTAGATAACACATTTACATGGAAAATCTAATTTACCTCGTATGCTATGATTTTTCTCGTTTTTTCAATTATTACAGTTGATTTGATTTCAACGTTGGGTGATTCACATATTTTGTGCGGTTATTGTTGATATTATTGTGATTATATTTCTATTGCAACCCGATGAGATGAGGTTATTCTATCTCATGCATCATATAGGAACTTTTTAGAGATCACATGTCATTCATTCTTTCCATTCAATTTAGGTTGCATTACTAATTTTATGTTATTGTGATAGTTGTTACGGTAGATATTCATGGTGTTGTGATATGTTCATTGATAGAATAACTGTTGTTTGTTTGGGTATTTCTATTTTTTAAATTTCACTTAAATGAATGCCAAACTTTGGTTCTTGAGGTGTTATGGGCCCTCATGGACCAGAATTTGGTGGATCATTGCTCTGTTATGTTCATATTTTACATGTATGATATGGAAATTTTTTATTTTCAGGGATTATGGGCCCTCATGGATCGTAATTTCGCACATTAATGTTCATGTCAATGTTTTTTTCTAGGTTTCAGAGTAGTTTCTGAGGCTTAAAATCCAGAAAAACCCAAAATACACAGCAAGTAATGAAAAATACATACCATGTTTCCTTCTTTACGTGAAGGAATAGTTTTTATTAAGTACATGATGTGTAATATATGTACATGCCATATAGTCCCTAACCATGTTACTTCCTGTGTGGGATGAGACATGAGATTGAGAAATATTTTGTGAAACACACCATGTACCTGAAGCACATGTCGTGTGTATAGACCATGTGTCCAACCATGTGACCAAAGACATGGGTGGATAATAGGTTGACAGTACACTCCGTGTCTAGCACAAAAACGCCATGTAGGGTTAGCCATGTAACTGATCGTGATACTAACAACACGGGTAAGTGAAGTTCGTCTAGTACATACTGGGTCTGGCATAAACACGCTATGTAGATTCAACCCTATAACCAGCCGTGTAACCAACAATAGGGGTTGGTGAAGTTCATCTAGTACACACTGTGTCTAGCACAACCATGCAATGTAGTCTTGTTCTAGGGAAATGTTGTGGGATTATCATGTAGAAGAACTAGGGAAGGGGAACATGATTCAAGTACATATCGTGTTTTGGAGGAACACGCCATGTGTATGGGGTGTTACACAACTAGAGTTGGCAGGAGTACACACCCATGAGTAGGATTAATGGAACACACCATGTAGGAGTTATACATGCCATGTATCCACTTTTTTTTGAAATCTTGAATGATTCCTTTCTCCTGTTCACTTATTAAACTTTTATGTTTCAATCCATGATAATCTTGAACTAAGGTGTGCACTTGACCTTGTAGAGTCATGCTACCTAGACGTCCTATGGTTGTACACTAGTTACAAGGTAGTGATCAGACAGTGAAAAAGGCTAATCAGGGGCTAATAATAGATCCTCCTATAGTTCTAGTCTTGGATCTAGCAGTTACCCAATATACTGGTGCCGATGTATAGTTCCGAGAGGGCTTCATGAGGTTCATGCAGACCTTCTAAGGAGTACCACATCTTTCCCCATCTATGAAAGAGCTAATACATGTTTTCCAGCAGTAGCATCCTCCCACCTTCACAGTGTACAGAGGACCATAGGTTGTAGAGTCTTGGTTGGAAGCCATGCTATCTATATTCAAGCATCTGGAGATGCCTCTAGATAAGAGGGTGATGCTTGCCACGTATATGCTTCAGGATTCCTCCTAGAGATAGTGGGATGTGATCTCAGAGGAAGGACACCGGTAGGTCATGACTTGGGATCAGTTTCATTGTGCCTTCTATAATTACTTCTACCCAGAGACCTTTAGGGACAATCAATCCATAGAGTTTATGAGTCTGGAGTTGGGTACTCTCTCAATCATGGAGTACTCTTCTCGCTTCATAGAACTGCAGCGATTTACGCCTATTCCAGGAGGGGATGAGTTTTTTTGGAAATGAAGTTTGAGGATGGTCTCAGGAACGAGATCTGATCTCAGGTGAACATATTAAGGTTGACTTCAATCACCTTTATAGTCAACAAGGATCTAATCACAGAGAAAAATCCGAGGGATTTTGGAGCTGTGATCTAGTGAGGCTCGGCATTCGGAGTTGGAACCCCTCTTGCTAATAGAAGGAAGTACCAGAGGAAGACTACGCGCAAGGATCTTAGGATGTGGGATACATCATCTAGTGGCCAGGTGGTGTGATACTAGTGTGGAAAGAGAAGTCATACAAGGCCACATTGCTCGAGAGACCCAGTGGAGTGCTGATCTTGTGGAAAGATGGGCCATCTTCAGTGGTTCTATCAGTTTTTTAACCATTGGTTGGTGATAGAGGTTCTTCCATGACTCCCTGTTCACGAGAAGCCCCACCAGTTTCTCACCAGTCTTGGAACTAGAGTTCTTCTGGCCATTTTGGACGATGTGGATGTCACATCCATGGTAGCCAGTCTGCAGGCTTTCAGCAACAACAAGGTGGATACGTTCAGGGTTCATAGGGTCGTGGTGTATGTTAGGATTTTTTAGTAGAGCAGACCCAATAGGAGTAGTATCTTGGACCCTCTACAGTTCGAGTTACGATCATAGTTGCCTCAGTTTTAGCTTCTTCACTTTTCGATTTAGTGGCTCCCCATAGGTTTATATCTACTGCTGTTATGGAGAGCCTTGGGCTCTCTATCTTTACTTCTTCTGATGTCTTGATGTAGGAAACTCCATTGGAGAAAAGAATGGCTACTATACGAAGGTGAAAGGAGTTCCCTTTAGTGGTTAGTGGGTGTCACTTCTTATGGGACCTCTATATCTTATAGATGACGGGCTATGATTTCATTATCAGAATGGAATGGTTAGTTCCCTTCCAAGAAGTTGTTGACAGCTATCGCCATAGGGTGAGTTTCACATCACCAGAGGGAGGATCGTTTCTTCATAAGGGTGAATTAGATTTCTAGGAGAGTAGAGAGGGACCTGAGCAACATGGGATGGGATGAGTTACAACCCAGATTTCTAGTCTATATCTGAATGACTAGGGGACTTCACATTAGGTCTTTCCTCCAGTGGTGGATCATTTTAGAGAGGTCTTTCCAGAGATTTTTTTTATTTTTCTCTTGAGAGAGATGTAGACATTTCTTTTGACCTAGTTCCAGGAGCAGAACTTGTGTCTACTCCTTATAGGATGGATACATCAGAGTTACAGGAGCTCAAAAAGCAGTTATATGAGTTGCATGAAAAGGTTTTCATCCAACAGAGTAATTTTTCTTGGGGTTCGACTATCTTTTTTTTTTGAAGAAGGCATACGATACCCTCAGACATTGTGTGGATTATCATAAGTTGAACAAGTTGACGGTTAAGAATCAATATCCCTTTCTAAGGACTGATGACCTATTTGATCATCTTTGGGGAGCCCTAGTGTTCTCAAATATTGGCTTGAGATCCAGTTATCATCATTTGCGCGTTAGACCATCATATATACCTCTTATAGCATTTTGAAGAAGGTATATTCTATACGAGTATGTGGTTATGCCATTTGGTCTCACGAACATGCCTCTAGTTTTCATGGCACTAATAAACCAAGTGTTCCATCCGTACTTGGATTGTTTTGTGGTAGTCTTCATGGATGATATCTTGGTGAACTCTCACACTCAACATGACCAGGCCACAAATCTTGATATAGTTTTGAGTACACTGAGAGAGAAAACGTTATATTCTAATATCTCAAAATGCAACTTTTGGATGGACCAAATTCACTTCTTGGGTCATGTTATCTTAGAGAGAGAAGTGTCAGTAGGCATAGTGAAATTTGGAGCAGTAAATTCCTTGGAGCATCCAAAGAGAATATTTGAAGTATAATGTTTTCTATGGCTGGATGGATATTACAGACATTTCATACAAGGCTTTTTACACTTACTAGTGCCACTGAAGTGCCTGAATAAGAAGGGTGTGATGTTTTTGTGGACAGATTCTTGTGAGTCATCCTTTCAAAAGATGTATGGGAGGTTGACTTTAGCACCGATAATAGTTTTTTTAGAGCTGGTCAATATCTATATTGTTTACTGTGGTGCATCAGGAATTGGGAGGGGAGTAGTGCTTATGCAGGGGGAAGGAGTCGTTGCGTATGGGCCTCGACAGTTGAGACCACATGAGAGGAATTACCCAATGCACGATCTTTAGTTGGTTGCAGTCTTTCATGCCTTATGCTGTTGGATACATTATCTGATGGGAGAGAATTTTGTGGTTTTCACTGACCACAAAAGTCCCAAGTATATCTTCTCTCAGTGAAATCTGAATTTGAGATAGTGAAGGTTGGATGATTAACTTTAGTCCTTTGACATTGATCTTTCATACATTCCTAGGAAAGGAAACACAGTGGCTAATGAATTCAGAAAGAGGACTCAGATATAGGCAGTTTAGGACGACAAAAGAGAGTGGAAACTTATGGCTCTTTTATTTGTGATGCATTTGGAGGTGTATGATAGAAAGTTGTAGAAATTCCTTTCTTCTATATCTCTAACCTCTACTCTACATGATAGAGTGCCAATTAGGCAACTGTCAAACTCCGAAGGCCTAGTCCTATGGGATATTGTGTTAAGGGAGGACCCTTTTCTTGGATGGGTAGTGGGAGAGGATGAGATCTTGCATTTTTATGGATGCATATGGGTGTCAGTAGACATACACAAGGAGTTTATGCAGAACTTTCATTCCTCACTTTGGGCAGTTCCTCCTAGTGTCACCAAGATATATCATGTTCTATACCATCAATATTCATGGACAAGTAGGAAGAGAGATGTTGCTGGTATTATTATGAGGTGTTTCACCTGTCATTAGGTGAAGGCATAGCTTCAACGACCAGCAGGTCTTTTGCAGTTGTTACCCATTCCCGAGTGGAAGTGGAACAATGTCACGATGGACTTTGTGACAGGTTTACCGAGGTCGCCTCTATGGAATGATGTTGTTTGGGTTGTCGTTGACAGACTCACAAAGGTTTCACAATTTTTTCTAATCAAAGAGACCTTTAGTGTAGATGAGCAGGGATGTTTGTACATCTGGGATATTTTACATCTATAAGGGGTTCTACACTTCATTGTTTCAGAAAAAGATTCATGTTTTGCTTCTCGGGTCTGGCAGGGATTACAATGTGATTTGGGTACACAAGTACTTCTGAGTACTACTTACTATCCCCAAATAGATGTCCGGTCCGAGCATACGATTCAGGTGATGGAGGACATTCTGAGAGCATGCATCCTCAATTTTGGAGGTTTTTGTGAGATGGACAAACCTCTTGTGGAGTTTCCCAACAATAATAGTTTTCAAGCAACTATTTAGATGTCACCTTATGAGACTTTGTATAGTAGGCCATGATGATCACCCTTATGTTGGTTGTCGGACGGAGAGGCTGCCATGCTGGGACATCATCTTATCCTGGAGACTATAGAGCCGGTGGAGTTGATTTGGAAGAGGATAGATACTACACAGTCTAGGTATAAGTTTTATACTAATCGACAGAGATGAAATCTGGAGTTCAAGGTTGGAGATCATGTTTTTCCTCATGTCACACTGAGGTTGGGAAACAAGAGTATTATTAGACATGGTAATATTTCCTTGAGATATGTTGGGTCGTTTGAGGGTTTGGAGGGAGTTGGGATGGTTGCCTATCATTTTCAGTTACCTTAGAAGTATCGGGCTATGAATGACATCTTACATGTTTCTCACCTATGACATTACTTCTCAGAAATGTCTCATGTTTTTCAAACCAAAGAGGCTAAGCTATATGTGGACGCATCATTCTAAGAGCATCTTATCTAAATTTTTGATCGTAGTGCAAATGTTTTCCATGTCCAGTCTATTCCTCTGGTATGAGTGTTATGGCAGCACATGAATGTATAGGATGAGACTTGGGAAAGGGAGACTGATATTCTATCAGAGTAGCCAGAGATGTTCAAGGATTCTTCTTCTACACCGCCTTACTTGGGAAATTCAGTGATTAATTTCATTAAGTGGTGAAGTTTGTAAGAACCTAGATCTTCTCATCAGGTATGCCTTTTTCATTTCTGGTTGTTTTTGAGAAAAAGAAGAGTTTTTGGAAATTTCATAAGTACACGCCGTGTACTTATAAGTACATGTTGTGTACTAAGTTTCCGTCGGTTGCCATCAACTGGCCGTGTAACATTCAAACACATGGCCATGTGGTGTGACCTAGAGAAAACCTAAAGAGGAGTCCAGTTAATATAAGTACATTCCATGTACTCTAGAAGAACATGTTGTGCACTTTCTTTTTATTTCATTAAATAGACTGGGGTTGCGTCTAATTGAAAAAGGACCCTTCTTCTCTGTTCACCTGGTCCATGATCGTTCGTGGCTTGAGATTCTTCTCTATGACCTAGACTCACCATCCTTTCTTCAAATCGACCATCATTGATTAAATTGGAATCATCATGGAAATCTCTTCCTTCTTCTAGATCCTTGTTCCCAGATTCCTCTTCTTTCGTGAGATATCGTCGATTCAACGTTTTTAGCGGTTTTGTAGATCTATGACATTCTAGGGAGATTGGATTATTGAGGTCCACATATTCCTATCATACAATGCCGAGGTAGGTGGTTTGTTCCTTTTCGTAGTTATTATTTGAGTTATATGTGCAAAATATCCCACTACCCTTGTTCGGGGTATTGCGTGTTTTGGGTTATTAGCTATGTTATTTCCTTCTATGAATTGTGTTCTTGAATAGAGGATTTATGATTGTAAATAGGGTTATTTACCTTTTTATGGATGTGTTTACTAGGTTTTATTGATATTGACCATTTAGTCTAGCTTTACCTATTAGGATTCTTTGTTTTTCCATGCCTAGTATTCTTAGGATGGAGTGAATTTATCTGACAGGCTGTGAGATATTGTACACTGTTGAGCCAAGTAGTTCTTGAGGTTTGATTTGGCTTCCAAATAACGTTAATGCAAGAATATTTCACACAGGGCTGTGGGAACCTGGTGTAGTAAACCATATGGAGAATGGATGTTGAGGGATTCTCTAGAGTGTTTTTTTACTTTAACGTTGTGAGACCATAGGGGTAATGGACTTTTTGCTACCTTAGAGAGTTTTTAGTTCCTTGTTACGAGACAACATCGGGAGTTGGATGTTGAGTGCTTCCCCAAAGTGTCTATAGTTTCCTATATGGGATCACATGGGGAATTAACAGTGAGTGATTCCTTAGAGAGTATGTGATAAAGTTGAACTAGAGGGGTTAGGTTGTGAGTACTTCCCAGAGGGTTACATAAGATTGTTGGTTTCTTGGAAAATAAATGAAATGGTTTTAATTGAAATTGTATGATTGTTTACTTCTGAGTACATCCTTATTTACTAAATTATTTTACTTATTTATTGCCATATATATTCACTGACTGTTAGGCATAGATCTTTGGTTGGTTTCCTACTGGGATTCATCTCACACCCTATCTGGGTCATGCTTTTGGGCCCCAACAGATTATATTGTTTCCGGTATAGATAAGGGAAATTTCCCTTCTACTTGACGAACTTGATTGTTGTGGAACTGGAGATCATATGACCAATCTATGTCTTACGATGTTGTTGGAGTTTATTTGTTTCTTTGTACATTGGCTTAGTACTTTATTCCACAATTGTGACTTGTTTGGCTACATTCCTAGACATATGTATCATGCATCATTTATATATGTTCTCCAGTTGTTTATTTCTTAATTCTTCTACATGTTTACTATTTTATGGCATTATTACTACTTCCACTATTGTTATATATTTATTTTTATTGTGTTACTCCGCCAGTGAGGGAATAGTTTTCCCACTATCACAACTAAGGCCCTCGCTACCAGTTGGAAGCCTCTGGTGTTTCGGGATATGTGCTTGAGGGCATGTGACCAGCTGGGTATGGTGCACCTCTGGGAGGCTCCTAAAACCAGGATGTTATAGGATTGAATTGTGTTTTAAGCAGTGTTAAATGATACTTCCATTATTTTAAGAGAACATGAAAGCCATAGGTAGTTGGTGAGTCTTTTGGATACACTCTACGTAGTAATAAAGTTCTACAGCATACCTGTGGTGGGTCACATCCTCGATGAGAGGGTGACGAGTCACATATGGCTAGTGTCAGGGGGACGTGAGTATAATCATATTGATTAGATAACATAGAGAGTGTGGAATCTAATATATATTAAATACTACCATACCTTTTGGAAGATAACCATGTTAATTTTCTTTTTTATTTATAATTGAGATATAAATTTATTCCATTGTCGTAAAACTTCATTAAAGGCATTTTCAAGGTTAACATACTGTTTTTCATGTAATTGTTTTATTTAAGACATTTTTTTTAATAATATTATATCTCTTATAAAGTAAATCTGGTGATTTAAAATTATTTTAGATCATTTGGAAAAGTTATATCATGTTTTTTTTAAATATGATTTTGAATTTACAAACATACTTATTTTTGAAAATTGAAATATTTTATTTGGATAATCTATATTGAAGATATGTTATGTAATATTTTGTGGAAAGCTACTGGGATTAGTCACACACACTAATTTTCCCTTCGGGTGTTTGTATACTTTCTTCTTTCAGGTGCGATCAATGGGAAATGATTTCTTAGAGGAGGATCAAGATGTAGAGATTTGGAAATGGTGAGTTGTGCCCTTAGGGAACTCAGGGATATTTTTTCTATTTTGGTACTTGGTTTGTAGTAATTTGTGATTTTTATTCCTTTTTGTATTCAGGTACTTTTTTCCCATTGGAGTTTCTTTTATATGCATATTGACTTGCTTGACTTACTTACTCTATGTCTTGTAGAAAAATCATCCCCACATGAAAATTGTTTGATGTATGGTGATTTTCGCTAACCTGGGGGGATTTGGAATATCCTTTAGGCTATTTTATGTTCAAATATATTATCAGGTTACCATGGTATCTATAATCGTTCATGAAAATGTTTTATCAAATGAAATTTGTTAATATTTTAGTTAGTATGCATTTTGATATATTTTCATGATATATGAGGTAGTTTCAATGGAGTGCCGCACCATCTCTCACTTTAATGAACCTTATGTTTCCAAGTATGGTTATGGAACATTGTCTTGTGGATTAGTTCTTGTCAATTATATATTCATATTTGGATTGAGTGGAAACCATATAATATTTTTCCATCTGTTGGGAATAAATTTTATTTTTACTCTATTTGAGTGTAAATAAAACGTCTTCAATAATTTCAATAGATGTTGTGTCACATAATGCCTCTGAGAAGACTTGTAAATTGGATCTACGAGTAAAATTCTATTGAAATTTTTCAACAGAATCCTCCGGTGAACCCAAATCTAGTTGGGGTGATTGTACACACTATCCAAGATCTGGGACATGCACCACCTACAGTTCCCATTTAGGCTCTAGTTGTGGATCCTAAAGGGGATTTTCATTGAAATCATTCTCAAGAGTTCCTTCACTAGAAGCCACCAGTTTTCAAAGGCTTCACGGATCCTCAACATTCTATGGAACGGTTGGGAAAGATATAATGTTTTCTTGAGTTCTTGGAGACACCACACGTAATCAGGGTGAAGTGTGCCACCTTTGTGCTGTAAGGATCAAGTAGGATATGGTGGGACATGATGGTTCTGGGTGGGAATGATGAGGGCTTAGTGTGGAAATACTTCATGGTTTTGTTCACCAACAATTTCTATCCATAGTTAATGGTGTTGGATAAGGCTTTGGAGTTTTTCAAGATTGAGCAAGCTGACTGATCTATGAAAGAGTTTTCAAATCATTTTGATGAGTTTCTATAGTTCTCACCTAATATTGTATCTAATTATATTATTAACGCTTGATTCATAAAGTTATAAATTTGATCAAATATACATTCTCATGTTTTTTTACTGGAGCTTCCGATATATGCTAATGTTCTAGATAGAGCGAAGATAGTTGAAATAGACATAGCTGGAAAGTTAGGGTTATTGGGAGTTTCTTTTTCTCCCACTAGCAGCATTGGTTCCTTAAAAGTAAAACAAAATTATAATGATTCTCATGAAAATTATTTAAGTAAGAGTCATTCTAGACAACCTACAATTTCTGGAGAAAGTTCATTGACTTTCTATCAGTGTGGAACGCCAGGAAATTCTATAAGGGTTTGCACTGAGGCACCCAAAAACTATAGCTCATGTGGATGTTTAGGGCACTAAAAGAGATTCTTCCAACATTTCTCTACTCCACGTAGTGGAACATGATCATCAACTACTCCTAAAAAAACATGGAAACTTAATTATTCATGTAAAAAGGGGTTCTATCCACATTCCTCTGGAACGAAGGTTCTTCCTGGAGTGGGAGACTCTCAAGAGGAAGCAAACACATGTCTAGAGACCGTGAGAAGTATAATTACTATAACATCTTCATTAGTAACTGCTCTATTTTACAATGGTGCATCTCATTCATTTATTTCAACCCACATTGTTAATATGATTAATATTCCTATACTGATTTTATCGTGTGCAATGGATACTACTATACACTTTGGTTTGAAAAGATAGAAAGGTCTCCGTAGTCCCACTTGTCTCTTCTCTCTTTCAGATTTTGATATTTATTAAAGTTTTATGGTTCTCAACATGAAATTTCTTGACATTATATTTTGGATGGATTAGATCATTACCACTAAATTTAGGATTGATTGTTATCTTCGAAGGTTATGATTTACTACACCTAGTGGTGCATATATTTTCTTTTAAGGATATTGGGACCCAAGGTCAATAATATTAGGATATTCTTATCCAAAGTTTGGGAAAGTGATATCTCTATATTCTTTGATTTGTAGCGGGGATATTTGAGAATGATATCCCTCCAATCTTCATCAAGTTTCCCAATGTGTTTCCTATGTTTTTCTCTCGTCTATGACTGGTAAAGGAAGTTGATTTCTGCATTGAAAAAATTATTGGTACTCATCCAGTTTCAATTCCATCCTACTTCATATAAAAAAGATGAACTAAAATAGAATAATTCCATGTTGAAAAAACTTCTTGAGAAAGGATTTATACACCAGAGTGTGTCACCTTTGGTGGTGCTAGTTCTCTTCGATAAGACTGATGATGGATCTATTATCCTATGTGTTTATTGTTATAAAATCAATCATGTCAAGATAAATAACATGTATACTTTTCCATGTATGGATGATATGTTTGATTAGATGAATTTTGTTAGGTGGTTTTCTCATATCGACATTCGGTATCGTTACCATCTATTAATGATAAAATAATATTACATTCAGAAAACCACCTTTCTGAGAAAGTATGACTATTATGAGTACCTTATTATGTCATTTGGTAATAATAATTCTCCGGTAGTTTTTATGGATTTTATGAAAACTATCTTCCATGATTACTTGGATACTTTTTTAGTGGTATTTGTGGAAGAAATACTTGTTGAATATAAATCCCAGAAAGAACATGTGCATCATTTTAGAATAGTTTTGTGTCTGCTGAGATGTCACCGAACATATTCCATGCTTTCAAAGTGTGATTTCTAGACTTGTGAAGTGAAATTATTCAGACACGTGGTGTCTAAATAGTTTATATCAGTTGATCCTAAAAAGGTGAAGGCTGTTAAGACTTGGGAGCAACCACAAAATTTCTTTAAAATCTAGAGATTCTTGAGATTAGCATTATATTACCATAGGTTCATGAAGGACTTCTAAAAGTTGTATTCTCCTATGACAACTCATACACTAAAGGGGGTGAATTTTTCTTATATTGATAAATGTTAAAGATTTTTATTGATATGAATCATCTGTTAACTACTGTGCTAGTGTTTAATCTTTTAGAGGCAGGGCCGAGCTATGTGGTCCTCTGTGATGCATCATGTTTAGGATTGTGTTGTGTTAAAATGTAGGTTGACCATTTAGTTTCTTATAGATCTCATCATCTTAGGCCACATGAGTAGAATTATCGTACCCATGATCTAGAAATTTCAGCAGTGATGCATGCACATAAAATTTGGAAACCATACCATTATGGAGAAATGATTACCTCATTTCTAGAACACAAAATCCAGAGTTAAATCTTCTCTAAAAAATATTTGAACATTCTACAGAGATGTTTTTTGGACTAACTGTACTCATTCGACTTTAACATCGCATATAACCCTGGGAAAGGGAATGTCATTGCAGATGTGTTGGGTAGGAAACTTCTAACCCGGGATGTGAAAGAATATTTGGAAGAGTTTAATTTGATGGTTCTCATTTCACATGTTCATATTGGAGTTCAGGAGAAAAGGGAAGACATTTCTTTAGGAAGTGTTCAGTTGACATATTATCTTATCCAGATGATTCTTCAAAATCAATTGTTTGATGATGAATTCCATATCATTAGGGACTATATTTATGGTTGGGAGATATTTCCCTTGTGGCCATTGTAAATGAGGGTGTTCTATTCTATCGAAATTGATTCATCATGACTTTATTGGAATGGAAGGCTGTAAAGGGGTACTTACATGGGTTGGGCACCTAGGAACCACAAAAATGTTCTATGATATTTGGTGGAAGCGTTGGTGTCCAGGGATGGGGCAAGACCTTGATGAGTTTTTCTCTCATTGCTATACATGCTAATAGGTGAAAGATGAACATAAAAAACCATTAGGTTTACTTCAGACACTCCTTTCCCTATCTGAATTTGGGATGAAATATCTATAGACTTTTTGGTTATGTTTCCTCATACCTAGAAAAATAATAATGTGATTTGGGTTGGGATTGACAATGTGTCCAATTTGGCTCACTTTACTCCCATTCGAGATACAACCAATGTTGAGGAGTTTTGGATTCTCTATTTTAAAGAGAATTTCCATTTACACGGAGTTCCATCAACTATAGTTTCTGATAGGGATCCTTGGATTACTTATAGCTATTGGTTAGGCCATTTGGAGGCATTGAGATATAAGGTTCATTTGAGCATGGCCTACCCTACATAGTCATATTATCAGACAAAAATAGAAATATAATTACTTGAGGATATGCTTCACGCCTGTTTTCAAAATTTTAACAGGGCTTGGGTTGACCACATGGGGCTGTTTGTGTTTTCATATAACAATAGTTACCAATATGAGATTAGAATGGAACCTTTTGAGGGATTTTATGTTTTACCTTGTAAATATCCATTGTCTTGGTCAGAGGATGGTGAACGTTCCTTGGTTGCACTAAGCATGGTGCAAGAGATGACAATAAAGATTTAGTTGATTTGTTAGAGGATGTTGATTACAACGAGATGATATAAGTCTTATGCTGATCAACACCATAAAAATTTGATGTTTTTTTGTTGGGGACTAGGTTTTCTTGAAGGATTCACCCTTGTTGGTTCATCAACATCGTGGGATGAAATAGAAGCTTGCTCCTCATCATTCATGTTTTTTGATCAGGTGGGGAAATTTTATTACCGTTTAGAACAACCACAATAGCTGAAATCGATACATAACACATTCCTTATATTTCAAATGAGAAATTATTTATCTAATCCATATAACAATTTATGATGGAGTGATATTTATATTGAACCTGATTTATCTTTGACTGAGCGGCCAGTTAGGATAGATGATTATGTGGCCAAGGTACTTCCTAGGAGGATGATACCTTTGGTTCTTGTGTTTTGGTATCATAGTTCTGATTGTCATGAGACACAGTAATGTGATGTACTAATAAGTGAGCAATGGACTCATATTTTTTCCATGGAAGTTTCTTCATAGGCTTCCTTGCGAACGAAAGTTCTTATAGTGGTGAGGTTGTAACATCCTATTACCATTATGACAGGAGCATCTTAAACCTTGTTGTAGTTTTAATTTTTTTGGGTAAGGGTTGAGTTTGGATTGGGAAGAGACGTATAATTGAAAGAATGACAGTTATTTGATTTGAAAAATTAAACATGGTGTTTTTGTAAAATTTCAAGGAATTACATGTCGTGATCAGATATTACACAACTTGTAAGTTGTCACAGGGTTTAATCTGTGAAAGTGAAATTTAGTATGTGAATTTTTTTCACATCATAAACCATATTTACATTTCGTGAAAATGTGATAGGTCACTCATTTGACTCATGTGGAATCCTTTAATTCATGGCGACATTTTTTCTTCCTACAACAACATTACTTAACGATTTAACGATGTTTAATATATTACACATCTTGTGATACCCAAAAAGGAGCCTAAAAAATAAGTAGTGCGCTTGAATATTATTACATCCTCTTCTCTATTTTTCTCTCCCTCAACCCAAAGCCTTACCTAGTAATTCATGGATCCTTCTTAACCTTTCAGATCCATTCCTTTAGCATTCAATATTTATTTCTTTGGTAGGTGATATTCAAATAAGATTTCTTCATCCTTATTAATCTATCTATCTTTACCTTCTTTTGTTATTTCCATGGATCATCAAAAAATTTATAGATATATTCCCTATGGTGTTGTATCTTTCTTCTAAGTTGGTTTTTGAGGTCTCCTCAACCATCATTCTCATTGATAGGTGCCGTCATGAGTGTTGAGTTTCAGGAAGAGGTTTGTGGTTCCATCCCAAATATCCAAAGTTATTGTTCCTAAATTGATTAGATTATTTCAATTATTGATCTAAATTCAATTTCTTAAACTATCATTGAATTAAATTGATAAAAACTAGATTCTATTGAATTATTATATTTGAAATGGTTTTGGTACAAAAATTTGGAAAACCCCCTATTCCTTTAAATTTGGGTGTGTTAATGGAAATTGGATTATTTAAATTGTTGAGTATAAATTGTGGATTTGATGGAAATGGTTTCTATTAAAATTTTGGATTTTATTGTGTCAAATGAATTTTTTAAAGGATGTAATTTGTTTTTAATGGATTTGAAACTTATAAAAATAGATTAAAATGATTTGATAGAAACTTAGTGGGTTTATCTTGTGAAAATGGAATGTTTTTATTATAACACATTTTGGTTTTAAATTTAAAAATTCGAATTTTGAAATGGAATAATGGGTTTTAATTGTGTTTTATGTAGTCTTAAAATAAATCTCTCATCATATAAGAGAACATGTAAGCCTTATGTAGTTGGTGAGTTGTTTGGATACACTCTTCATTATTCCAATGTTATAAAACACACCTATGGTAGGTCACATCCTCAATGGGAGGGTGATGAGTCTCCTCTGGATGGTGTAAGATGGATTTGAGTATAATCATTTTTCGGAGGACACTTAGATAATGCAGAATCCTATAGATGGTTAATACAATCGTACATTTTTAAATATGTCCATGTTGCTCACTCGTTTATTTATATTTGATATATAAATGTATGAAAATATTGTAAAACTGCTTTACATGCCTTTTTATATTGAGATAAACTATTTTATGTAACTATTTTATTCAATCATTTTTTTAGAAATATTCCATATCTTATAAAGTAAAGCGTGTGATTTAAAATTATTTCCCGTCATTTTAAGAATGTACAACATGTTTTGTTTAAATATGATTTTAAATTTACAATCTTATTTATTTTGAAAATTGAAATATTTTCTCTGGATAATCTATATTTGGAATCCGTTATTGAATATTTTGTGGCATCCTACTAAGATTAGGATTACACCATTCTTTTTTCCTTCACGTGTTTGTAGACTTTCTTCTACTAGGTTTGAGCAAGGGGAAAGGATCCCTTGGAGCATGATCCAGCTATTGAGATTTAGTCATGGTGAGTTATATCCTTAGGGGCCATGGAGCTGGTTTCCCCATTTTTTGGTACTTGGGTAGTAGTACTTTTGTCCTTTTATGATTTTTTGTATTCTGGTGCTTTACTCCTAGTGGATTTTCTTTTATATTAAATTTTTACTTTCTTGTCTGAATTATTCTATGTATTGTGGAAAAATCATTCCCACTATCACATTGTATGATGCCAGGTGCTAGTTGTCATCCCATGGGGATCGACAAGACACTTAAGGTTATGTCAGGGCTCTCATGGTTATCGGGTTACTAGGTTTTCTGGTCTTGTTCATGACACTAATTTACAAATATACTGATTTCTTGATCATTTTGGGTGTATTAAGTGTAATTTTCTGTAATAAATCAGGCATTAATGGGAAGTAAAGAGTATTATTTTTGTAGTTTGGCTATATGGTATGAGTGTAGTTGAAGGGATGAGCCATTAAAATTTCACTGGAAAAGTTTATAACTAATCCTAAAGGAAATAACAAGGTAATATCAAGATAGTATTTATTAGATCCCAAAGAGATAATCCAAGGTGGTCTGTATCTGAGTACATCATGCCGAGTCAAAGGGGATGATCTAAGGCATTATAATTGTCTAAAATGTAGGTGAATAATCTATATAATGTAGAATAAATCATCTGTATACGTCAATGACCGAGCCCAAGTGTGGTGTCTCACTTTTATATCACATCAATGAATCAACTATCATACTATGAATTCACCTATGGAATTCCTGGTCGAGAATCCCAATCTTTCTAAAGGTAGGCTAATCTTTTAAAAGTGTCATAGTGGTCTATAACAATATTAAATAGTTTGATATAAATTACCAAGGGACAAGTGATATATATGTTTATTTTAATGATTAAATCTATTCCATTATTAATTTCGTTGATAAGTAATAATTTTATCTAATTTAAGTTTACAAACCTTTTTCCAATTTAGTCAAATCGTATTGGTTATTCCTTTTATAGGTGTCAAACCAAACATAAATGTTGGATGTTTGGACTAAATGTAATAATTTTTATCTAGGTAATTTAATAAAACACAACACAATGGGTGGTTAACATTGATTTCATCAACCTAAAATTATGTGAATGGTCACATAGAACTTATAGAACCTAGTTTCAGGATCAATTCAATGGAATATTAATTTTAGGTGGAACGTGCTGAAAGTCCATAGTGAAACACATTGACCAAAAACTATAAACCTCAAGAAATTTAAGGAAAAGTATTAGAAAACCTAATTACGGATCAAAAAATAATCCTTATCTAATAAAATCCTTATATTTGGGATAAATAAAGGGAAAATAAAAAACCAAAAAAATGTCCTAAAAATAGTGCATATTATCTTCCATGAAGAATGGACAAATGACATGATGAAAAGAAAGAAAAGAAAAAACTGGAGTGATTGACTTACCTAAGGTGATTTGAATGATAGATAGTAATTTAAGTTGGGTCTATAAGAAATATATACATGAAATACCATGATATATGGATTTATTGAGATCTCATAGCAGTCCACTATGAAAACGCGGTGGAATAAGTAAATTAGGATAAAAATTAAATAGGGCGAAGAGGTTAATTTATAGGAATTTTTAGTAGGGAGTATGGTTTGAACACGTGTTTGGATGAACATGTGGTAAACATGTTAACATACTATCCTTGTTTACACCCCTAACATGGTTCTTTTACATAATTATAAAACAATTCCAAAACCATTCATTCAACACTACCGATAAGCCCTCACCATGTGCGGTCTTGGTGCATGTTTAGAAAAACCATGTGTGGTGCATATAAAATAAATTAAAAGATTATCACGGTGTTTTAACCTATATTCAACAATTAAAATAATTATTCTCACCATTTTTGGGATACATGGTCTAGTTGTATGGTTAGTGAATAACATTCAGTAATTGCGCGTCTCACACTATTCCAATAAAAAACTCTAAGCCCTCAACCATGTATAAATATTCTCAAAATATCCATGAAAGAATTTTATACTTACATTAAGGTAAAAAGGTGGTATATTATACAATTTAAAGTATTTATGACTCATCGTAGAACTGGTATGCTATAATTACAATTGATTTTTTGATAAAAAAATTTTTATACTTAAGAGTCATTTTTCTGGAATTTTTTTTAATAGCATTTAGGGGTTTATTTTAAAATTAATTTCCAACAAAATTTTAAATTGAATTTGATAAAATGATCTCCATATTTGGAACTATCATGTCTAAATCTGGTTATGAGGCCACTTTTATTTTTTTTCCAACATGAATAGTAACTTTGGTAAAAAAGTGAGTTACCTCTATAAGAGTAAAAATAGGCTACGAGCATCGAAAATAAATAGTAAGTGTTAAAATGAAATAAAAAACTATTTAAAATATTATTTTATAAGACTATTTGGACTCTATATTATCTATTATCAAAAACATTAGTTGTTTTGAAGCTTTTTAGATTGAGTAAGACAATAATTTATTTTAATCTTTTGAAAATTTCCATGTGTGTCCTCACCCTTAGAAAAGGACAACCCCTATACTCTCTTCTTCACAAACCAAGATCCTATTGGCTAAAAAAATACCTAACCAAATTCTTTTATATCATCCCTCCACATGTCTTAGATGTCCTAGTTTCATTATAATACCATCATAATAATTCATTAGGTATAAACCTAAGGAAATTTTCCATTGAAGATGTATAGTTCTAAAATGAGTGTTTTCTTTTTTATTTATTACTTCATACATCTCAAAACTATACTAATAATTTTGAAATAACAACATCATTATATATTATATATTTAAATTTTATTATTTTTTATGGTATATCATTTTGAAACAACTTATCCATCTAATGGAAAATTAAAACATCTTTCACGTATATGTGAGGACTATCACCTCCCGAAGATCTAGAATTTTAGTAATAATCATTTAATAATATGGAAAGATACAATGATCGATAAAAATGATATAATAGGATATAAATGATATAAAATTAATTATATAATGTTAATTAAATATTTTACTTCTTTTTTACCATCCAATAAAGAATAAAAACACCACTCCTGTGTAAGTACAGACTACCACCACATGTACTAATTTATTTAATTTTTCATCACTAAGTCATATATCTAATATATATATATATATATTAATGTGTGTGTGTGTATTTAGATAAATATTGTGATATTTATTATTTAATTTTTATTCTTTATATTTAAGATATTAGTTGACTACTTTCCCTCACATTCTTCGAAAAAACGAAATATTACAGATACGTATGTACAAACCACCATATCCATGATTGTAACACAATTCATTTTTCAGAACATCATTACAAGGTTGGTTTGAAATGTATAAATAATTTATATAAATTATAATTATTACATGGTTAATTTTTTTAAATTATATAATTATGATCCATTTGACCATATATATTCAATCTAACAAATACATTTTTATCTTATATGCTAAATGTTCTCAAAAGGTATGATGTGAACTTAATAAATTATGTAATAAATTATAAAGTGGATATAAGTGATGTAAATTGAATAGTATACATTAATAATATTATTAACAAAGTAAATAATTAACACTGCTTTATTATTCAGTAAGATAAAGAATGAATGTGACAAGTTTGACTTTAGGTAAGAGATTTTTAGTCTCAATTCCATTTGAGACTAAAGCTATTTTCACCACATCTTTTCTTTTGTGTGTTGTATAAACTTCCTTCTGGTTGTTTTTTCATTTTTCTCTAAAAATTAAATTGTTTGAAAATCCATTAAAATTAATTTTCTTCAGTGATTCATTTTTTCAAAAGTTATCAAGTCGCAAGAGATATTATATCTTAAAACCAAGTGCTAAAAAGTTTTAAAGGTTTATTTATAGTATTTTTCTTCAATATCCATATTTTTGATGAATGTGTAAATGATTATATAAATGAATTTAAAAGTTAATTTTAACTCTGATTTTAATTTGTTATAATGATATTTGAAAGTAATATTTTCTTTTCATATTTCATGCTGAATGATTGAATTTCATTACAACGTAAAAAGGAAATTTTTTTAATGTATGTGACAACAATGGATTTTCCAACCATTAAAACTAATATTTGATATTTAGATTCCTTTATAAAAATAATAATTTTATTTAAACAAAAAACCATATTCCCTTTGTTCTGGGTATTTTAGTTTTTTAAAATCGGGTTTTAAAGGAAATTGATATATTAGTTTCCAAAAATGTTTTAATTATGGGATAAGAGGTATATTTTTTCAGTTTGATGACATTAATGCATGATTTTATGTCTTTTATGAATTTTTTGGTCTTTATACATTGTTTTCAATGATGGGTTATTTCAATATAGTTCTCTAATAAACTGGGTAATGGTTAAATTCTCTATATAATTTTGTTGGTATTAACCAAGTAGGGTATTCCATTTATAAGGGTTGTTGTAACTGATCTATGAAGATGATGCCCCGAGGAACCAAAATGAAAATTAAAACTCCCTTTCCCAGTGGTACAAAACCAACATTATCTTTTAATGTTGCATGAAAATTTTCTCCATAAGAGTCCTCTCTGATGTTTTAGGCCAATAAAATAGTGTCTCACATGGGTAGCTACATAATTCCTCAAATAGTACCATACAGATCAACGAATGGGAATTTTTATTTGAAAAATTTCATTAACAGATGATGATCCTACCAATATCTCTCAAAATAAATCTTAGTCTATCAAAGAATATATCCAAAAAATAGGATAACTCATTCCATATTTCCCACTTTTTGGGGTTGATATGTTATACTCATCTTTATCTGTTTCTACATATCATTTGAAATCCATTAAAGAAAATAGATGTAAACTATGGATCTCTATTTGATATTATAGAATACAAAAATACATGAAGTATAATAAATTAATATAAATATACCATGTACATCAAGTAAAAATTTCTATCATATAGAAAATAAAACATTTATTTCATGATATGATCCGCCATTACCAAAACATCATCAAACTTTAATGGTGATATGAATAATGAAGTAATTTAATACCTATAAATACACACTCATTTAAATGTTAGAATGGGAAAAGGATAAAAAAAATTATATAAAATATTAGTTCTCTTCCATCTCCATATGGAACACCAAAAAACATGAAACAAATTCAGAAACCTACTTTCTCTCTCTAGTTCACTGAAAATGGTGTATAATTTCATGATATATATTTGTATCTTTATAATGCACCACCCAAAAAAAATGGTGGATGGATTTGGAAACATCACTCCATTTATATAAATTCAAATCATTTATAATGTATAATAATGTATTTAATATCAAAAAAAAGTCCATCTATTAGGGGTCTCCCAACCATTTTAGGGGTCCTTAATCCTCCAAAATTCACCAATAGACAACCATATCTCCCGCAAATGTTCTATCAATATAGATGAAAAATTTATTATATAGATAAATAATATATCCATTGTATCCTCTACATATATTTTAATTTTTTCCAATAATACTATGAACTACCACTACCTTATTACTTTAGTCATGATTTTTCAACTCAAAGTATCTTCCTTCACATTTAGATTCTATAGTTTATATATAACCTAAAAAATAATTGTTTACTATTTTTTTACCCACCAATAATAATTTTTTTGGATCATAAAATGTAAAAAAGATACTTCAAACTCTACCAATTTATATATATTAAAAAATTATTTGCAAAGAGATAATTCCTTTAAATCTTCAAAGCGTGAACTAATGTAGTTAATTATATATTATGAGTATGGTAGTTCTTCTCATGGGGTGTTAGATTCAAATACCCACATATAATAAAATTACTTCTTTTAAAAAAAACATCATAAACCTAATCCATATGTATTGAAATACACTTTTCAACCAACACTTGATTCAGAGAGAATTAAAACCTGGAGTTGATGTATGGTTTTAACAAATTCCACAAATAAGTTTTGGAATTTATAATTCCTCTAGTGTTCACAAAATTATGATTCAGGGATTTCGTAGAAGAACTAAACATAATGAAATTATAAATGAATAAAATTTAATATCTTTGAAAAGCCAAAATACATAATAATTCAAATAAGTTATTAAGACCTTCCAAAGGCATCACGAGATTAACCTTTTTTATATAAATTAAGATTTCAATACTTGAAAAAATATTGAAAATAGAAATCATATACTAAACTCGGAAATAATATTTAGATAATTTGGTATACATCTTTTCCTCATGTTAAATATCTAAAATGATTTCAAGATTTCCCCCATGATCTTCACTTGATCCTCAGTATATTGGGATTTCATTATCAAATACCACAAAAAATGATTTTAAATTATATTGGGAAATCTAGTTCATAAATTCATTGAATAATTTTAGTGTATTAGTAAACCCAAAAGGATTGACTAAAACACATCATGGATATTTCAAAATTTGAAATCTATTCGCAAGATGTACTATTCTTTTACTTTTAATTGATGATAGCTAAACAAAAGGGTGATCTCAAATAACAATGGATTGAACTCCCAAGGGTCAAAAAATCATAAATTTAGGTTAATAGATATTTCTTTTCCATTTTACATTGGTTTATCATCTAATAATCAATGAAAAAACTTAATCTATAATTTTTTTTGAAAATAAATTTTTTATCATATATGGTGAAAAAGATTATTGAATGGACCCTTTAAACTCGTGGTCATGTAACTACACCATCAAATACCATAAAAATGTTGGTTATATGTGATAATATGGTAAATAAATTGGGCTAATCTTAGACACTTGGGAAATGTAGAATTTTATGCCCCTCCTTGTTGGTAATATAGAGATATCCTCTAGAAAAGTTTCTTGATTTTTCTAAACCACCCAGGTAATGGATGATTATTTAATTGTATTAATATGAGTACTTGACCCACCAAATATTAAGATATAGATCCAAAATATTATCCCTTTGTATTTCTATGATTTTAACAATATACCTATTTACCTTGAATGTGAGGATAGTTCTATCTAGTGATATATGGTTAACTGTTTGAGTATACTAGACTATATGATCCTTCAATATACTTATCCAATCCATCCCAATGACGTAGTCATATATTTTCATCTTTTTAACAAAATTTTAAAATGATATATCCTTGTTTCCAATAATAAAATGTATGATTTAAAACAAATCACTTTGTCATTAATTTCACCCAGTAGTTTCTATTTTCATTTAATATAACACGAACTCTATGTGTATACCAAATTTATTAACCAATAATGTATAACATTATTCAAAAAATCTATTAAAAATTTCAAGGTAGATAAATAATTTTTAAAATATCATTCTCAATTGTATCTCTGATCATAGCCACATATCGCATCTTTATGAGATGATGTTCACAGTATTTACTTACATTTACAAATAATATAAAATTTCAACGGATTTTATTGAATTCTCCATTGTAAAAAATATTTCCCAGTTTGAAATTAAAAAATACATTTCATGTAGAAAAATTTCTATTTTTTGAGAAAAATTAAACACTGAAGACATTATAGAAACCCTTTTTACTAAATATCCTAATTAATTCCTTCATCTTCAATAGACTCCCTACTATTATTAGTGTGACCATACAATTGATAATATCCAAACATAACATTGATATTACCTGATGTATATAAAAACTATGTGATATAACCGATCTTATGTATCCATCATTCCACATACATTAATATAATATATTCATTAAAATATGGTGTATTATGTTTCCAAAATTCATGTTCCAAATAAATATCAATTTCTTCATCATACTTAAATTTTCTTCAAATTTATAGGATAGATTCTAAAATCTTTATAACCATATGATGATCTATTGGATAAATACCAGCTAATTATCACCTTCATCCATTGAAAAAAATCATATTAGAGTTATAAATATATAATAATGGAACCTATACCAAAAAAAAAATCATTCAATTATAACTAATTAAAAAAATAACACTATACAAAATGTTTTGGGGATTAATATTACCTTTTCCATTATCAAATATGATTTCTAAACTCTTTGTCGCAATTATTAAAATATTTTTACAACATCTACTTTAAAAATAACTTTTGAAAATAATATTATTGATTCATTTTAAATCATCTATCATGTAATAGAATATTTTTCTTTATAACCATTATAATGTTGCAAAATCCATTCCATTCCTATCATGGAATTGAATTTATTTATATTCTATCCTTTCATGGGGTAAATTGAATAAATAAAAATCCCTTGACGTTTTTACCAATCCCTATTTTTATACAGAAATCCTAGTAACATAAATTTATCCAAAAAAGGATATCTATGTCGTTTTATTGGTACATTTTCAGTTTTTACAATTACATTATCCATGAATACTATTAATAAATACTTTCAACATAAAAACCATGCTCTAATAGAAATGTTTTACACCCATTATTGGTACCCAAATCTTGATACCCGAACCAGGAAGCTACAAGGCCTAAAGTATGATTCTTGGTCAGTGGAGGTTTTTGAAAAGTGAGAAGAGATAAAAATGTTCCATAGATTAATTATTTCCCCCAAAAAACATAAACTAAATGGAGCTGTATGAATGTACTGAACCTTTAATTAAAATTAATTTTTAAATTAATGTTTACAGTGAAAATATATTGTTTTTACCAATCTAGTTTTTAAGGTAAATAAATAAGACACTAGATAATAAAAAAGGAATAAAATTTATCCCCATGCCACCAAATACAATATTATACCTAAAACATGAATCAAATACTCATGAGTGATGAAATAAAATGTATTTCCTATTTATATATCATTTCCAATCATGGATGCATGTTCGCCGAAGGGCACATATAAGGGGTAAGTATAGTCTCGAAAGGATTTCCCCAATGACTCCAGTAGTCCTCAATTATTGATAAATATAAATAATTCAATAACAATAGATAAGGATAATTCAAATACGATTATAATAAAAACATTGAATCATCCAAATCCTTAAAAAGACATGTTATCAAGACAAAAAATAACAATTAATTTTAAAATTTAACAATTTTCAATAAATCCATTAACCAAAACCATATTTTTAATACAATCCATAAACCAAATTTATCCTATAAAAATTCATTTTCAAAATAATTCATTTTAAAAAAACATGTGAAAATTATCTTTTTTTAAAAAAACCATGGAAACACCCCATTCCCCAAAATCCAGAAAAATTCCACATTTTTTCTCAATTTACCCAAAATGAAAGAAAATTCCTTATTTACCCCAAAATAGAAAGACATGAGACTTACTCAAAAAAACTTCTGTAAAGGTATATCGATGAATAATGAAAAAAAATATTCTAAATTGATAAATAGAATAATTTTTCTCCCTACATATTTGAATTGAACCATAATTTACTATGTACATGTATGCGATCAATTCTATCACCAATTCCAACAATACCAAACCATCTACATTACCATGAGAAAGAGAGGAGTGTTTCTTTACAACCCCAGTAATCTTAATCATTGCCTATTTTTAACCACAAGCCTTAATAAAATATAATAGGGGGAATCATGGTGATATGTTGTTCTCACTTTTTAATGGAAATTATTCCTGAATTATAAGGAACACATTTTAACTTTTCAATCAAAAGAACGTACAAAATTTAAATATAGACAAAAATGTGGTGGTATATATATTTTACATGGCTCATGGATAGGGAAAAACCATTGAGAATACATCAATTTTTTTAATGAACTAGGGGACATCACTTGTCATTATATAGCATAATGAATTTTAGGATAGTTGAACTATATAATTTATAGTTACTTCCTATTTCCCTTTATCCAGTCACTACTTCCAAGAAGAGTTATAAAGGTTTTTTGACTCGATAATAACTTAAAATTATTTCATGATAATGAACACCCACTAAGAATTTTTGTTTTCATTATGCTTCTATTTTTATCGTCAATGTTAGATATTCAATGAAACTCCTCTTAGTAAAAGAATCTATCTAAAATCCCAATATAAGACATTTTTGTCTTTCAAAAATATTCTTGTGTTTCAATATTGTTTTCTATACATTCAAGTATTCGATATAAATTTTTTTTTAAATTTTATATATTTCATACATTAGATGGATCTATAAAAGTCAGATTAAAATTTCATTATGTTTTCAAAATTAAATCCAAAATCCAAAAAATATTAGATGAGTTCATATTTTTAAATATTTTCAGAATTACATATGTCATGTTTTGAATAGTTTCATTGAGGTATTACACTCATCATAAATAATATATTTCATAAAAATGATATATACCATAATGTGATCATATTTAAATATCTAAATTAATGAAATAAATAAATAATTTCTTATTGAAATCCTTACGTTATCTCATAGTGATGTTCAAAATTTTCCCCAAGAATTGAACCAATAGTGGTGTGATCTTACTTTTATAATTTGATTTCATATTTGTCAAATATTATTATGTTTAGGACATTATGGTAAAATTTATCCCTCATGTTACAGAAACCTTTAAAATGTTATTATTCAATCAGGCTAGTTTTTGAAGCACTGTATTAATTACTCATGGGTTCTCACTTTGATTTAGGCTCAATCATAGTTTTACAATAAAAATAATTATGTAATTCTTATAACCCTTTTCATAAGACCATCTATCAAATTTTAAGGAATCTAATACTATGTATAACTGAGTTATTTTATCATATGATTAATTCTAGCCTAATATCCCTCTCCATGACATAATAATCATAAAATTATAGTTTTTTATTCATTTTATCTACCATAACAACATAATGTATATTCAGATTTAATGATCCACTATTTTATGTCCTTTATTTAATATGAAGAAACCATTAAAAACATGAGTTACTCTCACATACCGTAAGGTTAATCACAATTATCTTCAATTCAGGGCATGAGTACCTACAATGCATTCTGGTCATGTCTCTTTGGATATAGACAACTCTAAATAGCCTCTATGCTCTTCCATGTCTTTATAGAGAATCTTAAAATGTTATATTATTCCAAATAACTTATAAATACTTGATCCTATCCGTGAACAATGATAAACACAAAAATTCCATGTTTGGTTCTCTAATTTATTCATTTGGGTAAAATACACAACCAATGAACACCATGGTTCAAAAAATACCCCCTTTAGATTTGGTGGAAAAATAAGTTGTTTTCAATATAAATTCTAACAAAAACTAGAGAAGAAACAGAATAACCCATCTATCACATTAAGTCTATGTGATATAATATTGGTCAATAAAACAAGAAATCAAGAGGGAATTTTATAATTATTTACATATTATATATCAACATTCTTATTGATAAACATATAAATTTAATATAACATACCTCTTAATTTATACTTACGATGAAAGATCATATGACCATGGATAGTATATCCCCCAGTCTTCATGAAAAATACCTATCCTCAAAGGGAATGTCCACCTTGAGATAATACTTCTACAATCACCTTTGGATTAGTAATATTTTCATTTCTCTCTCTTTGATAATAAACCCAAACATCAATGTCATGTAATAAAAAGATAGCCAATTTAGACATTAGATGTAAATGGGGAGATGATTTTTTCCATATCTCCTCATTCTAAGGTATATGGTTGAACACAAGGTTCCATTAATGATTCTTAAATAATGGTTTGGCTAATGGTTTTGTGAATATTTCCACCACTAGTAAATCTGTACCGACACGCTTCATCTTGTATTATTTTAAATTTGAGAGTTGTTACATCTTGGAAAAAAACTGAAAATGGAAAAAATTTGTTTTATAACATAATTATTAATTTTCCTCTATGTGTTTCAAAAAACATCAAATAATATTTTAGAAACCAATGGGATCAATTAATTTTTCAACATTATGATTCCCCATATTAGTTCCAACTATAAATAATGTGGAAAATGATTTTCCATTATGAAATTCAAGATTTGTCAAATGCTTTCTTACATATTTTCCCTGATAAAAAATTATTCCTTATTTAGATTTATATCTTACCTATAGAAATAAACAATTTTACCAATAAATAGATCTTCGTCAGTTCATTATCACTAAATAAATTTTTGTTAATATATAAAAGAACCATGAATAGATCTTCTTTGGTTGACTTTAGATATAGATTTTTATCTACACCACATCTTGTAAATTTTATATTCTTTATGAAATCATACAATCATGTGGACCAAGCTCCAAGTGATTGTTTTATGCCATAAAATTTATTTATCAACCATCACACCTTTTTTCATCATGTCCATTAATAAAAACCACTGGGTTTTATATATATATATCCTCCACAAGCACTCAAATAAGATATATTATCTTCAAATAAATATGTTAAATTTTATAATTTCATTGTATATCCACCACTAGGAAGAGTGTTATTAATTCATTTCCTTCTACTAGTGTGAAATTTTTTTAACATCAACACCTTAAACTTGTGCATTGAATTTTCACACAAATATAATTTTCATTAATCCACTTTAATGATAATGATACTTATATTTGATCAAACACTTTGTTCGAATGATTTTGTCATCTGTTATCCCCTTCATAAACACTCAAGTCTGATTCTTATCTATTTGATTGATCTCCTCAATAATGACCTTAATATATAATTTATCACTTTACACATAATTAAAATATTATAACTCCACTTAAGATAATGTTACAATTTTATGTACATTGTTCATTCCAGGTGTAGTGAACCAAAATTTTCGTACAAAAATATTACATCTTTTTAGTTGAATATTCAATAAATAACAATAATATCCATGATAAAAATATAAATTTTTACTGTTTTTAAAAACTATGTACATAAAAATTTAATTTTGGTACATTATTCATCATATCATATAATTATATTCAAACATTGTACACTTATTTACCTAACAATATTAAACCATTTATTCACAACACAGGGAATGAAAACATAATAAAGGATAATTTCATTTTCTATAAAATGTTAAACATTGGAGATATCAATTGATGATCATCTAAAAGAAAAAGATAAACATAAGGGTATGAGATCATGATAAAAATTACAATGTTAATACTCCATCCATTATAGATTAAAAAAATGGTTCATTCAAGAAAAAATGAACATTTCAAAATAAATCTATCATAAGAGTGAGGAATTATCATAAATAAATCATGAACCATAATTTATGGGCATTATTATAAGAACACGTCATAAAAAGTTTGGTACCATCATAGGCATCGAAAGCATTTCATTGGTCAAGGTTAAATATCATGAATATAAAATCATTATAGACTAGACATCATAACTTGTTTCCCATATCATAATTGATCAGGAATCACCATCTATTAACCATAGTGGATTAGGCATCCCTACCTATTTCCCATAGTGGGTTATGTATCCTCACCTATTTCCCATAGTGGATTTCTCACATAAACTCGTTCACCAGAATTATCACATGAGATATAGATATTTACCCAATGCAATAAAGTGTTGTTTAATTTTGGGCCCTCCCGTCATATATTGAATATTGTATATATGTGTGACATAGGATCATAAAACATTCATCATATAATATTCTCATATCCTATGTAAATAAAATAGGTTTCATAGAAATTTCATCATTACAATCATAAACCATCCCAAGAATGAATAAGGATGATATCGTTGGATTATATCCTAGTAAATCATAAGTAACATAAAATGATGATATCATTGATGAAATATTTATTTTTAAAATGTCAGTGGAATTATTATTTAAGAAAACAACCATTTCATTTTGGAATGACATATTTTAAATAAAAAAATTTCCAGAATATTATGAAATTTTGTTTCTTTGAATCTTTACTTTCTTACTTTAAAAGGAAGCATCAAATAATTGAATGTTTATGATGGTAGAATATTAAATTTATATTATAATATCTAAAAAAAATATTTTATTCACCCCTTAAGTAAAAAGTACCTCATTCAAAAAATTATATTAAGATTATTTTTAAATATTTTTATAAAAATTCAATGGTGGGAAAATTTAATTTAAAAAATAATTGTATAATATCATGAAAAATTCCTAAATAATTATAGAAAACATTTATATGGTAGAAATTGTTTTTTTATTGTAAGAGGATAAATAAGGCTGACTTTTCTAAAAAATAATTTTTTTAGCCATTTGGTTAACCAAATGGAGGGAAATGGGAACAAAAACTAAAATTTAACAAAATAACCCGTAGAAAATAAAATGAAACTGATTTATTATATAAGGATCATGCAATTTCTTCAATATAAATTCTTGATTAATCTACCTCGACTAAAATGGGATTAAAACATAAATCCCTTACCTCAATTCTTGTTTTTATTATTATGCATTGGAACATGATATATAATAAAAATATAATTATTATAAATACATTACCAAACTATAATATATAAATATCATACTAGATATTATTTACTTATAAATTATTTATTAAAAATTTGTTATTAAAAATCACCATTCTAGATGATAACAACATTGTTTCTCATACATGTTTTAGTTTGGTAGTCCGGATCATTGAATTTTGATCATGGTTACATAATATCTAGAATTGTATTCATATATATTCATTATATATATATATTTAAAATCATACAAATTGGGTGTATAAAAAAATGAATTATACCGTTCATGGATATGGTTGGTTGTACATACGCATGAAAGTTGTTTTAACTTTTCAATGGAAGGAATGAAATAATGGTAAATAACAATAAACATTAATAGAATAACCAATATATAATATATTTCATATATATTCATTACATATATATATATCCTTTTTACCATCTACATAAAGAGTAGTTGAAAAACAAATCACATTACTTCATGGTGGTGGTAGTCCACATAGATGGACAAGCGATGTTATGATTTTCCAATGCATTGAAAGGTAAGATGGTAGATATGATATTATATTTCAAACAGAATGATTATATAATAAATATTATATATAAAAATTAAACTCTATTATAATAACATCCCTAAAATATGGTAATGGATAATGAATTATATCGCTACGTAGAGGCGGTAGTCCATACGTATGAACGTGCAACACTTCCTCTTCCCATTTGATGGAATAGAGAGTGAATAATGGTGATTACATAATAATAATAATATTTATGTATTTTGGGGGTATTAGAGTAATAATTATATGATCAATTATAAATATTTAGAGGATGCATAGGAAGAAATGAATTGAAAGAGTTCAAGATAATATGATAATCACTTTATATTTTGGACTCCACTTGATCCCTTCTTGAGGACACATAGAATGGTACTTTAAGAAGAAAAAAATTTATAATTCATGTATAGGGGAGTTTATATTAGAAATTTTTAGGTATTTCTCAGCTATATACATATGTTGGTTTAAGTAAAAGACAGAAGAGGTTTCCTTTATAACGGTGGGGGGGATGGAACACTTGTAATTACTTAAATTTTTTAAATATAATTAGTTTATTTCCCAAGTAAAATTTTTATAAATTGTCATGAATTGAAATTAAAATATCATTTAGTAAATATATCACTATAAATTTATATTTAGGAAGGTGTTTTTTCATTTTGAACCTTATATTTTGGATTAACCCCTCCATTAACCAATTTTAACCTCAAATGTACTAATGACTCTTCCAATCTTAAATGGTTATAATTTTACTCATAATGCAGAAGTTGGATCATAATTGGAAAATGGATTAAATTTATGGACATTTATCATCATTCTTTTTTTCTAAAATTATTTTAATTATTTTAAAATAATTTAATAAAATATTAGTTTTCATAAAATATCATTAATTTCATTTTTGATTTTATTCACTTAATTTTTCATTGAAGACATAAAAACTATAATTTAGTTAGAATATACACATTTAAAAAAACCAAAATATGTTTTATTCATTAATGTTTTTTGGGGAATAATAAATATCCTAAAAATCATTCTTTTAGTGTTTTTAAAATAATTTACATGAATTTTATACATCTTGCATAAACATTGTGTCAGCATTATGTTTCCATATAAGGAAATTATTTCATCCATAAAAATTAAAAATAAGTTACAATAACAAAAATTTAATTAATATTTCAAATAAATATTTAGAACGGAACTTATAAAATTTTTATCCTTATGTAACAATTTTAGAGATATTAATTCCAAGAATGTGAAATTTTTGAAATTTCTTTATGTAAAATATTATTAATGCCAATATTAAGTAAAAATGAAAGAAAAATTACTTATATTGAAATTTAGGGTGGTAATGGTCTGATTAATTCCATGAAATTAAATAAAGAAAAGTGTTGAGTTGATTCTGAAACCTCATATCATGGTTTTAACCTTATTTTACAAATTCTACACACATAGAGGTGATTAATATTTACGAAAATTACTAATCATAATGAAAAAGGGATATATTTAGTTACTATTAACCACTTGATTTAAAATATTGTGTCCATTTTTCAGTACCAAATCTCTAAGAGTTGAATAATTTTTTTAATTTAAATGTGTATGATGTAATGAAAAATATTTTTAGAAGAAATAAGTGTTTTTAGAATAAAGATTAACTTATATAAAAATCATTAATATTTCTGATTAAAATGGAATTTACTAGATTATTATAAAATTAATTTAACATATATAACTTTAATACCAAATCCAAAATAGAATATGACTCTTAAATTAATTAATTTAATGAAAATTAGAGAGAGTATTTGAAAAATTATTTTTTTCACTATTCATTAAAAAAATTAATCATTTCAAAAAAATAAAATATTTTCAAACTATGATAATTTTTAAATGATTATTTAAAACTATTTTATCTTTATAAATTATACTTTCTATAATTTATAGAAGTCAATTATAATATGCATGCACAAAACACAATAAAAATCACTTTTTATGGGAATGTAATTTTGAAGCATAAAATGAATTCACTAAAAAATTATTTTCTTAATATGTAAAAATAAATAAATAAATTTTTACTGAGTATGAACATTTTCAATATATTTTATAGAGTGATTAGTCATATTCATATCCTAAATTTTAATGGATAGGTAATATCAGAGTCATTTAAATAATAATATTTTTATAATACATCTCAATTCGTTTAATGATTTGTGTAACATGTTAAGAAAGATATCAAGATTATTATTATTTAAACTAAATTTCCATGGTTTTCCCTTCTCCCTCCATTAAATTAATTTCACCATGTAAATATTATCTTAGCTACTAATGGTTCAATATTTTATGATATCTTTATTGAATACCCACGTCATATAGGGGCAATAAATATTCTTTTGAAAAGGAATGGTAAAAAAATAATGGTTAACTAAAATAATGAATTAATAGGTTCCCAAATAAGGATTACATTAGTGGGAAGTTAAATTAATGACTTAAAAGAGAAAAATAACTTTTATGGACTGATATAGAGTGATGTATAACATGGTAATGAGAATGTAAATGACCAAAAAACCATAAATAAGTAATGTCTGAAAATGCCATAAATTCAAAAAAAAAATTAATTTAAAATGATAACATTTTTATTTCTTTCTAATTTTTCTCAAGTTGAGGGAATTATTTACTATCAATATTGAGAACTTTAAAAATTTAAATTCTTCATTTATTTCATTTCATTAGCACAACTACATCCTTTGGTTATTATTTGATAAAATTACATTTCATCTCTTACTCTATTAAATACATATCCTAGATGAATTTTTGTCATGAATGAAGAACTATAATTAACTTTTAATGGGTTATAATATAAATTATATAATCAAAATCATTCATTATTTCACTAAATATTTACAAAAACCAAAATATTTGGCATAAGTAATTGAATATCAATAATTATAATACATTAATCTCGAAAACCACAATAATAACCACCCAATTTATACTTAATCCATTTTATATATTATTGAGAATAAGACCTCTTGAAAATAAATCTGACTAAATTCAAAATCCAAAAAATTTAGATATAAATTTGCAAAATTATTAAATTCAACATAATATTTATTCCCCAAATATAATAATGTTTGTCTTAATTCCACATACCAAACATGGGAATACCTTTATAATATATTCTTCTAAAACATGGTAATAAACTGAATTAGTGTAAAACATAAAAGAAAATGTAAATGCTTCCAAAAATTAACTAACTAATTATTGTTTAAATAAAATCACATATAATTGAATATATTCCCAAAATCGAAAAATTTAAAAAACCATCATCAAATATGACTTAAATATCTTTTTCATCAGTTCACTAATTCCAATGCTCTAAAGGGCTTCATTTTTATTGATTGTTGATAATTTTCATCAGTTCACTAACCAATTTCAAGGATACCAATACTATCCCATTTAAATAATAAATTTTAATAATATCATTACCCCATATAAACATTATTAACTCAACATTAGGAACATATTTAGGGGTATATTTCCCTTAATAATGAATTCTCAAAAAGTATCCCCTTACCTCTACGTCAATTTTATTGGTTATCAATACTATTTAACATATGTTATGAAATCCAAAATAAAAACTACCATAGAAAAATACTTATATGTTTCATGATTCTTATACATGGGATACCACTTATATAACATATATAAAATAAAAATCATGAGTATTAATAGATATACAATTCAATACTTTCACCTAAATGGTTATAATAATATAGTTCCCTCCTTCGTTTAAAATTTTACCCTTATATTAGGGCATTAAATTGGATATTTTGTATGTTCCCCACACATAATACATTGAACAATGAGGTGTAATTTATGGTCAACATCATATAAAAACATTGAACATGTCATTTTACAGGTCTATTAATTTCTCTATTCCATTATTTTTAACACATAAAACATCTTCTTTCTCCTTTGATAGATTTCATTGAGTGCTTATTCCCACATAATTTACATATATGAAACAAAATCTTCTTACCTTATGGGTTTCATTAATATCTATTTTTTCTATTTTTATTTGTACATATAATCTCACACAATTTTATATTTTCAATCATATAATAATATAGATTGTTAAGTATAATCATAAGGTTCTGTATTATAGCTCTCATTTCACATGGAAGTTCATAAGGATAATAATTCCAATTTACTTCACACTCAGCATCAATATAATTCCTCATAGTTCTAGCCATCGACTAAAACCAAAAATAATATTTTTATAAACAACATTTATAATGATAAATCTTGAAAAATAATTCATAGGATGTGTAAATCACTAAAGATTCATTACACTCTATAATGCCATATGTTTAATCTAGGTCATCCACGGTAATTATTTATTCATGTCCTTCATGATTGTCTAAAATAGTGATTAGTTTTTATACCACTAGTATTTCACTAGTGATGATAAATTTCATTCCCAATACTCCACATTTAGAGTTTCTACTACATGGTGAATTTGTGCCACAATTATATCCACATTCTATTAGTCATATCGGAATTTATTGTCAAGAAATACATATAGTCTCTATATAAACAAAACTTTAGGATCTTATCATATACCTAGAATTATCACTAGGGTAACCAATAAAGTTATATAGTCATAATCTTTTAATATTAATAAAACACCACTCGGATACCAACTGTAGTGACCTAATCTTTTAATGTATAAATATTACATATTTTTAAATGAATATTCAGGACCTAAAGATATGATACATGCAATAAACACAAAGGTTTTTTATATTTGGATACTATATACAAAAAATACTATTTAATTATATTCATCATCATATCTCATAATGCTATTCTCACTTTGTACCCATCATTACATACCCTACATAATACCATTCTTCCCAATATGGGGAAATGATACACAGGAAATGGTGATCTCAGATATTCAATAAGGGTAAGTATAGAATATATCAATTGAAGATGATGTGAAATCCTAATATTAGAATAATTGTATGATATCATTACCATAGTTTATAATGCTCATACGGAGTCCCTCAGATATCATAAACATGATTCATAGAATAGAACCTTATAATTTCAAAGTAAATGAATCATAAGAGCAATGAATCGTCATAAATCAATAATGAGCCCTAATTTCAAATAATAATAATACGAACATGTCCAAAATAGTATTGCCCCATCATATGAATAGAAACTATTTAATATTTCTAGGTTAACAACTGAGACCATAAAATCATAGTAGACCAAACATCGAGAAATGTTTTCCAAATCATAATGGATCAGAAATAATGACATATTTCCCATAGTGGATTAGTATCCTTACATAATTCTCATTGTAGTTTCGGGTATCCTAACCTTTTATTAAAATTGGATCGATCACATCAAATCATTTACAATAATTTTCACTGAGATAAAATGACTTTTACAATGCATTGAATGGATATATAATTTTTCCCTCACTTCATATAATGAAAACCATACATATGTGTGTCATAAGGTCATAAAACATCTCTGATATCATTATATCATAAGTTGTGTAAAAGAAATTAGTTTAATAAATATTTCATCATCATAATCATAAAGTATAGAGGGGAAGAATGAGGATGAAATTATTAGATTATATTACTAGAAAATAATATATAGCATAGAAGTATATTATCATAGATAAAATACTCCTTTAAAATATCACTAGAATATATATTGAGGAAAACAACATTTTCATTTTGAATTAAATTTTTTAAAATAAAAATATCTCAATAATATTATGTAAAAAAATTTCTTTGAAAATAACCATGTAAATTATTAATGGATGCTAAAAATCATTGATTTATCATGATATTGGGGAATTTGGTTCATACAATAATCATTAAAACAAAGATTATATTCACACCTTCATTAAAAGGTACATTGTAGAGAAAATAATAGGAAGATAATTTTTTAAATCAATTTTAAAAACAATCAATGATAATTTAAATGGACAACAAAAAATCATTATAAAATATACAAAAACATTTTTAAAAACTTTTTAAAAAATATGGATATGGAATGAAAATGTTTTCTGATAGAAATATGAGTAATAAGGATAGATTTAATTAAAAATAATTTTTGAACCATTTTGTGTACCAAAGACATGAAAATAGTATAAAACATTAAAAATATGGGAGTAACCACAGTGATATAAATTTAAAACGGTTTATGGGATAATGATCATATAATATCCTTAAAAAAAAATACACGCATTAATAACCTTGATTAAAATTTTATTGAAATATAAATCAATTACACAAATTATTACTTTTCATCAAACATATCCAATACACATGTATAATAAATTTATATTTATTATAAATTTATTCCATAAATATAATCATATATATATATATATCATAATACATATGGCCTACTTATTACATTTAATAACTCATTTATTAACATTGTTTTATTAAAATCATTGTCCCAGCTGATAACAACTTCGTTTCAATTGCATGTTTTGGTTGAGAAGTCCCAATCCTTATAATTAATCATGGTTTCCTATTATTTTTAATTTTATTCATATATATTTATTATATAAATATTTATAGTCATCCATAAATGGTAGAGATAGAAAACCGAATTACACTATTCAAGGGACTGGTAGAAAATACATACACATGAATGTTGTTTTTACTTTTCGATGGATGTAATGAAATAAATTTAAATAATAATTATAATTTTTATACCCATTATTATATAAAATATATAATGAAATTCATTAAATATATATTTTTTAATCATCTACGTAATGAGGAAAAGAAAAATGAATCACATCGCTTTATAATGGTAATGGTATACATATATGCACTAGAAGTGTTATCATTTTCCAATGGATGAGAATATTAAAATATAGATATGATATTATAATTGATAAGAATAATTATATCATAAATATAATATATAAACATTAAACTCATCATAATACCCACTCATGTAATTTGGTGATTGAAAATGAATTGAATCCTTATGTGGAGGAGGAAATCCACACATATACACGAGAAATGTTTTCACTTTCCATTTGATTGAATAGATTGTAAATAATGTTTATTAGAAATTCATAATAAAATTTAATATATTTATGATATATTAGTTATTATTTTATGATGAATAAAAAATATTTATAGGAGTTAGAATATTAAATAAATTGAAAGAGGTCGAGTAAGAGGATTACCTCTTCTTTGTTTTTCCTCCATTAGATCCCTACATAAAGACCATTATAATGATATTTTATTACGAAAAAAACTATAATTAATGGATGGGGTATTATATATGATAAATGGTTATGATTGGGTTGTGATATATGTCTCACATTGGAATAAATTAATGGTATAAGGGTTTCATTTTATAAGGTAGGGAAGAAACACACTTGGAATTACTTAAAATATTTAAATATAAATATTAGATTTATCATGTATAATTATTCAAAAAAACATTGAGTTGAAGAACATTGGATATGTTTGAAGTTTAATTATTCAATTCAATTAATATAGTTTTTAGTTTCATCTTTAGTATATTCTTTTTTATTTTACCCCTTCATTAACCAATTTTACCAATAACTGTGATTAGATCTTTTCCTTCTCAAAGGGTTACAATTTTTTTATAAGGTAAAAAATGACTCATAAATGGTGAATATATGAAATTTTAAACTATTTATCATCTTTATTGTCATATTTCTAGTTTTTATGATTACTAAATAATTTAAAAATATATTATTTTCTATAAAATAACCTTAATGTCATTTTTACCTTAATATTACTTTTATTTTTTTAAAATGATTTACATGACTTTTATACTACATTCCCTACCACTGTGTATTTTTTGTCTAAAAACTTATAGTATTTGTTCCACTTATAAAAATTAAGAATACTTATCATGATTAAAAAATTAATATATATTTAAAATAATCATTTATAAAGAAACATAGACTCTGTGTATCCTTATTTATAAATTTTAGAGGTATTAAAGTCAAGAGATTAAAATTTTAGTATCCATTTACTTTAAATAATATAAATTTCATTATTAAGGGAAAATGGTATCAAAATGCCACATATTATACTTTTTATATTTATGGTTGAATAAATTCCATAGAATTAAATAAATAAAATTCTTGGGTTTATTTTGAGACCTTATCTCATGTTTTCATTGTTTTTTTACGTTTTACCCCAACAGTGGTGAAAAATATCTTCCAAAGTCTGTATTCATAATGAAAAAATGGTCTTATTTTCAAAATCTGGACCAACTGATTCAGAAATTGTTATAATATTTTTTTGATATTCGATATCTAGAAGTGTCTAAAATAAATTTCAATATAAATTTGTAAAATGAAATGGAAACAATTTCTATAAAAATGTATTCTAAGAAATAAAATTTATCTTATATAAAAATCATGAATAGTCCTGATTCAAAAGGATGTAATTAGATTATTTTAAATAACATGGATCATATTAAACTTCAATACCAATTCAAAAATATTATATTAATTTTAAATTAGTAAATTTATTGAAAATAAATGTCAGTATTTGAAATATTGGGTTTCCCACTATTCATTAAAAAATGTATAATTTTAGGAATGTCTTAAACTTTTACCATGAGTTAATTTTGATATGATTGTTAGAAAAAATATGTTCATTTTATAAAATAAAATTTCAAAAGTTTTAGAAATGAATTATAGTTTTTATAAAAAAATGAAATAATATCATTTTTTAATAAAATTTATTTTTGAACCATAAAAAGGATTCCCTAAAAATTTGAGTTCTAAATTCCAAATAATTAATCGATCCTCTTTTTCAGCTTACACATCCACAAATTCAATGTCAGAATCTTTTTCACAAACTAAATTTTATGAGAAACAATAATTTTTAATAGTTTTATCATATTCATAAAATGTTTCACTAAAATCTAAAATTCTAGATTTTATTGGAACTTTTTATTTAACGACATTTATATTGTTACTCTCTATGATCTTCTTTGACCACTCGTTAAATAACTTTTATTATTCAATATGCAAAGGGTATCCTTATAAAATCCTCTCATCCACTATATGTATTTATTTTAATCAATTTCCTTCTTCATTAAAAATATAACACCAGATACTTAATAATTCAATGTTTCTTAGTGATAGATTCCTATTATTTTATATTTTCATGGTGACTTCTTCACTAATACGATTAAAAAGTAGTGATTTTTATATTTATCACCATTTATAATGATTCCATTAAATATTGTTGAGAGCTGAATCATTCCATGAGAAATGGGTTCTCCATATTGTTCACCATTGGGTTGTAACTTTCGATGGAACCATTTTTTTATGGTGTCTTTCCCAACGAGACTTCAAGTTTGATGTCATATTTCTCGAAGTTACTTTTCACCTCATGGAAAGTGTATTCTATTCCATTATTTGATCAAAGAATTATATTTTTTCTTCAAATTTTATTTTTATATTTCCTTTGAAACCTCTTGATAGAATGAATTAAATATATTTTTTACCAATATAAAAAGGATGTATCCTATTATACTATAGTTATGAATAAAAAGGATAAATTATTTAACATTTTATATTCAGAGAATATTCATGAGACCTTACACAAAAGATTGGATTTGGTCCAATATCTTTGAAGACCTTTTTTATTAGGTTGATTGGGATATATGACTATTTTAATTTTTCAAGATGTATTATAATTATTCTATCAATTCTGTATTTGATTTGGAATGAAAATTGTAACCTCCAACTTTATAAAATTATCCACAATATGTTGATTAATATTCCCGATAGTTCAAATCCAAAATCTATTTCCCTCTTAAATAATAAGAAAATTATATTTATCTCTGTTTTACACATGGAATTAGTTAAAATTTGTTTTCTAACCTTTAATAAATGATTTTACAATCTATTTTTCATTCAAAAATCAATTTAAATTGAATGTAACTCTAATACCAATGTTAGAATATTCACTAGTTCAGAAAACATTTTTTATGTCGGTTATTTTTTATTTTTTACGTCGGATTTTGGACTAAGTTATTACATGTGATGTTATAAATATTGGTTTTTATATCAGTTATTTTAAAACTAACTTCAAAAACATAAATCCAAAGTATTTTTTGCATTGGTTGTGAAACAAACGACGTGGAAAATACATTAGAGTCATGATTTATTACATCATTTTTTAAATAACTGATGTGATATATAGTTTATTATGACGGTTATGTAATAAATGACATAATAAACAATGCCTCTGAAGCATTGTTTGATTAGGTTATTAAAAAAACGACATGATAAAGTAGTCTGCGATGCATTTTTTCATGTTAGTTATTGTTTAACTGACCTGAAAACATATATACTACGTCAGTTATTAACTAAATGACATTAAAATCCATTCCCATGCATTTATTATGTCGGTTATAAAATAACCGACCTAAAAACCAGTCTGCGAAGCAATTTTCACATCGGTTATTGTTTATGTGATGTGAAAACATATATACTACATCTGTTATTAAATAGCCATTGTAAAAAACCATTTCCATGCATTTATTACGCCAGTATTAAAATTACTAACATAAAATATAATTTTTTTTATAAAACCATTCAACTATTACTATTATCTACCAATGAATACCTGAAACAAGCAGAAAATAGACCCAGAAAATACCAGAATACATACTAGAAAAACATACGAACTATACCAAAAAATGAAGAACCAAAGAAAAATTAAAATTCACATACATAACATTCAAAACATACAATTTCAACTAAAAAACCAAAAATCACTTGGACATCCCCTACCCCCATGGACAACCCCCCACTCCACTGGAGAGCCCCCATCCCTAGGACACCCTCCCATGTCCCTGGACAAACCCCCTAGACATCCCCCACCTCAATGGAAACCCATACCCTTTGGACACCCTCCCACCCCTTGGACAACTCCCACCCCCTTGACAACCTCCCACCCAATGGACACCACCACACCCAACTAGATAGCCCCCCACCCACTGCACACACACCCAACCCCTCGACACCCCCACCCACCTAGACATCCCCCACACCCTGGACACTGCCCACCCCTGGACACCCCACCCCTAGAAATCCCCCCACCCCCATGGAGAACCCCCACCCCTTGAACACCCTACCACCATCATGGACACCAAAACCCCCTGGACTGGCCTCCAACCCCCTAGACACTCCCACCCCACCTGGACAGCCCCACCTCTGGACACCCTCTGACCCCCAAGACACCCCCACCCCCTGGATAGCCCGCCACCCCCGTGGAAAGCCCCCTACCCCTTGGAGAGGACCCAACCCTGTACACCCTCGCCTCATGGACACCCCCTACCCCCAAGACAGAATCCACCTCTGGAAAACCCCACCCCTGGACACCCCCACCCCAGGAATAGCCCCTTCACCTACTGGACAACCCCCACCCCCTGAACACCTGCCCAACCCAAGAAATCCCCAGCCCTTGACACCCTCCCACCCAATGGAGACCACCCCAACCTAATAGACTCCCAATGGGAACCCACCCTCCCCCTTGGACACCCCCACCCCTAGACATCCCCCTACCCCTCGAAACCATCCCACCCCCTGACACCCCACCCCCAGACACCCTACCAACCCATGGATAGCGCCCACCGCCTTGACAGCCCCCACTCCCCTGGACAGACCCCGCCCCTGGACACCCTTTCCGCCCCCTAAACACCTCCACCTATAGGACACCTACCAACCCCCTGGACCTTCCTACCATCCCTGGAAAGCCCCCACCCCCAGACCCCACGCCACCCCACTGGACAACCCCAGGACACCCTCACTCCCCTAGACCTCCCTAACCCAACCCATGGACACCCTCCCAGCCCCTTGACACCACCCCACCCCCTAGATACCCTGCCACCCCTGGACACCCCACCCCCTGGACAACCCCCACCCCCTGGACAATACTCCCCTGGACACCCCCACCACCTGGACATCCCCCACCCCATGGACACCCTCCCACTCCCTTAGACACCCCACCCCCTAGACACCCCCACCACCTAGACAACCGCCACCCACCGAGACAGCCCCAACCCCCTTGGACACCACCCCTGGACTCCCCCACCCCCTGGACAGCCCCCACCCCCTGGACACCCTCCCACCCCCACTCCCCGGGACAGCCCCTCACCCCACTGGACATCCCCCATCCCTAGACACCCTCCCAAAACCTAGACACCACCCTACCCCCCATGGAAAGCCCCCGCCCCCTAGATACCCCACCCCCTAGACACCGCCGACCCCTTGGACAAGCCCCCTCCCCCTGGACAGCCCCCACCCCCTAGACACCCCCACCCCACTGGACAACCCCTCCCTTTGAACACCCTCCCATCCCCATACACCCTTGGAAACCCTCCCACCCATATACACCACCCCCACCCACCCCAATCTACTGACCCCCACCCCACCCCCATAGTCTGACCCCCACCCCCCTAGACACCCCTACCTCTTGGACAACCCCCACCCCCCTAGACACCCCCACCACCATGAAACCTTTACTAGGGTACTCCAAAGTATGAAACAAGAAAAAACCAAACCAAAAGCAGACCAAAATCCATACTAGAAAAACATCAGAAGTATAAAAAAAAGAAGAACCATAACAAAATTAAATATTCACATATATAACATTCAAAACATACAATGTCATCTAGGAAACCTAAATCCAACAAAAAAATACAAAATACACACTTATAATTACAATATTAAAAATTACATTTTTCACTAAAAACAAACTAAAATCCAATAAAACCTGTAAAATAATTTGACCATTCAACTTGTAAGAGTTTGGCCTATTGAGCACTATAGTGTTGAGGGTCATCAAATAGATAAAAAATTAAAAGGATATAATTTAATACGTATACTGAATAAATTAAATGAAATATTATGGAAATTTCTATAAATTAATCTTACCAGGTCAAACATCGCAAGTGTTCTAGTTACAATTATTTTATACATAAATCATAATATATAATAACCGCATATGACGATGCCTTGTTGTTCATGAAAATTCTGATTTAAATGAGTTTCAATTCAAAATATCATTTTTATGTAAATCACCAAGATTTGATTTAAAATGTTGGTTATAAAATAACCGACGTGATAAAGTCCCCAGATTCCTTCATTCACATCAGTTATAAAATAACTGACATGATAAATCTAATCTCATTGATTTATCACTTTGGTTATAAAATAACCAACACAAGAAATCGATTCTCTTGATTTATCACTTCAGTTATTTTATAACCAATGTGATAAAACATTTTCTAGCTTTGCATGTCGGTTTCATAGAACCGACATCAAAAAATCTGAATTGTTCAACATTTTATTCACTAGAATGTTGACTAATTCTCAATAGATTTTTTTTGTGACCATACACAAAGAAAGATTTTATATTTTTAGCTCACTTATAGTCACCATGGTCTTTACACTTACTTTTATTTTAAAATATATAATATCGTCAAAATGAAATGTTCCATCTACACATTACATTATATTCTTTATCATATTATGTGTTCCAGTCATGTGGGATAAGAAACCACTATTATGAATTCTTGTTCTGATGGTATTTTTTTCATTTAGCATAATTTCATTCAATATTTTATTTGTTAATATTTTTCTTTTTTTTCTATGATATCGTTAGTTGATTTGTGACTTGGTACAATTTCTCCTCATTTTCATTACTAAATTAAATGAGGTTATATTCTTCTCCCACCAATTGGTAAAAAATATTCCATATTGGAACCATGTTATGTTATATTTAATGAATTCTCATTTTATTTGCAAATGAGTAATTGGTTCCCCTTAAATTCCAGTAATTTCTAAGCCCTGTGACCAAAGATAGAAAACTGATAAAAATATCCATATAAAGTATGAATTGATAAAATTTAGGATATGTTATCATTCCCTATTGTTGAATCCCAATTACTTCCATGTCAAGTAGTTTTCCTCCTCCCAATGTGTCATTATATGGACATGGTAGCCATAAAATTGACATATCATCAAAGGAAGGGTCATTTTTTCATGACTCGACACATTTCATACCTTAAAGATGATGATTAGTCTTTATAATACCTTTAAATATTATGAACTATCTATAAAATTATCCTTCCCTTTATCTAGTCTTTTTTGTGCATTTGATTTAAAAACATCAAATACAACTCCACTTTAACACATGTATTTTTCCTTTGATCATTATATACTTTCTTGGCTTCTCTTAATTCCCTTATGAATATTTCCAGTAGTACTTCATATGAGAACTTTATTAAATAAAACATATTGTTTGGGTTACATAATTTGATTCTATATTCAAGTCTTCTTCTTAGTAGAACCACCTCCCCTTCAAGGGATTCATGCATTTTTTCTCTATTTATCTAATTATTGAGATCATCAATAAATTTTTTTTTCATTAATATTTATATTAAAATATATAATATTTATATATGTAGTTTTTTAAGTACATTGTTTTTATAATAATTTAATTGGAAAAGTGATTTTGTCTTAGAATTGGTCAGCATATTCTGATAACTTTTTAAAAAACCAATTAATTTCTCTATTGTTTTTGTATTGAGTATCCAACTGCTCAGGCATTCAATCCAGTCCAACTTTCATGTTGATAATTCATTTTAATTTATCTTAATTTTCAATTTCATATTTATTTTTCCCAACCATTTCAATCATTGCATCCTCTATATTTGAAATAAATTCTGTTTCATGATGTTCAAAACATTCAACTTATTCATCTTTCTATTTTTTCCATTCCTTTTTACCAAATATTTCTCTAAGATGAATTTATAGATATATTGTTTGTTTTTGGGTAATTATATACATTTTTAGTGAAATATCATCTTCAATTTCCTAATTATCCTGCATTAGGAAGATAATTTCTCTATTTGAAGATTTTACAAAATTAATTATAGCCAGTGGTAGAATACCTTACCTCCCATTGATATACATGAATTTAATTACTATGAGTGATGAAAATTTATCACTGACATCTTTCTCTTTTATTTCAAACTGATGAATATAAACTATCTATGTAGATTTAAATGTTATTTACCTTGATTATTATCTTTAAAAACCATTTTTACTTTGTTTTATAGGAAACTATATTTTTATTTAGATTATCAATTTATAGGTTTGTAAGATATTTTCTCCAATGGTTAAAACTTTTCGAATATACAATGTTTAAAACCTTCTTAATATCCCTTTCAAAATTTTGAAACAATTCATTTTATCACTAATACCTTAGATAAATTTTAAATCTCAATGATATGGTTGAAAAAACCTTAATCTCATCACTTGGTCTCATCATTAAATCATTAAAACTATTTTTATCAATAATAAATTAGATTCCTTTAATTTAAAATCCTTTTTATATATGTTATCAATTTTATACCAAATTCTTTTTACTAATTCATAATTCAATAACTTTTTATATATTTTATTTGACGTAGATCCAAATAAAATAATTTTAAGCTGCTACAATATTATTGGGAAACTTTCTATCCACTTTTTTAATTGATAAAATTATATCATCACTTACACAAACTACATACACCTATATTGACTAAAATTCAATTAAAACAATCATTAATGTGAACTTATCAGGTTTTGAAATATTTTCTAATTCCATCTTTAAAATAATGGAACTATATTTAATGATGAATTTATCCATGATAGACATTAATAATTGATAGTTTTAAAATATGGAATCTTGGGGATCTTATACCAGTTATTTAAACCACATGCCCACAAACACCCAAATTAGGGGGGGGGGGTCGTGAATTTGGATGCTATTTTTTCTCAAATTCTTTTGAATATTATTATAACATTATTATAATAAATTTAAACCATTAAATATCATGAACAAATAATATTTAGATATAAAAAATAAATACAGTTATTTTATGATTTTACATTTTTCACAACTATGAGAATGTTTTGACCCTATATTTAGTAGCCCAAAGATGTTGCCTTATTTATTATATTAGAAAAGTAATAAAGGGTAAAATAATGATGGACTGGTCAGTTTAGTAATTTTGGAGAGGCAATAGATTCATTTTACCCTTATTACCTTGGGAATAGTAAAATAACACATAATACATAACAAATTGAAACAATTATCATCATTTAAAACTCATTATATCTTAGGGAAAGAGAATAACAAGGGTGGGGTCAAATGCACGAAAAGGGTTATGTGTTGTGGAATATAACATTAATTAGTAATAATAATCAATATGTGAAGGTAAATAAATAAAAACACATACCATTTAATCAATAAACTGAGAATGAAATGCATAAATTGATAATATCATTAAAAAAATATTAGGGGTAATAAGATGGCTAGATTATTAATGATGGAAATGATTAATTATAAGACATCAGATCTCAGGAACATGATACATTTACCATCAAAACTTTCCACAAGATGTTTTAAAACTACTCGGTACAATATCATATATTTTTTCCAACATATTTAAAACATATGGGTACAAACTTATCTAGTTTGGTGAACTAATTTAAAACAATTGGGTATAAACTCATATTGGTTTTCCAAATGATTTCCCTCATGAGATGAAAAAATGAATCAATGGGATATATATAATTGGTTACCAAACATATATTAATGTCCACATAATACATTATATATAAAATAATAAATGTTATTAATGAATAAATGTTCCGTATCATCAAATATTTGTATTGAAAAAGGATACGTATTTATCATTTTTTCCTAAGTAATCTAATAAAATTCAAAGCAAAAAATCAAATTGAAAAATGATATAGGGTTAAATAAATAATAATATAAATCATGAATTAATATATATATTTAATATAAACATAATTTCCAATGAACAAATATTATGATAAAGTTACTTTTTAAAGGTAATTATAATAATACCAAAATAAATTAAGACTGTAAAATAAATTTTACTGCCTAGGTATTTTTAATTCAAATCCCCTTGTATCAAATGATTCAAAGTAAGACGTAAAATACTATGAAATATGAAGGATTATTGATATTATAATTAAAAGGGGAAGTATATGAACTACATATAACTAAATTGATGTACAATAAATTATAATTATCAATGGAATGTAAATTGAAGTGAAATCCAATACCTCAAGCTTTTGTTTCACTGAACGTGCATTAAACTCAAGTATAGTTGTATAAAACATATTATTAACTTTTAATAGAACCATATTAATATTTATAATACCATATATGACCCTTTTATAACATCTTATCACCCATTCACTAATAATATTTAATTATTTTCATCATTTCAAGGGTTAATTGATTTCTTTTATAATTAATACTTTGTTTTGAAAGGATTGATTCTTGGGAATAATATATAGTTCCTTCATATCTAGAATAATAATTATGAAACAATTTTCATATTTATAAATAAATTGTAGATTTAAGAGAAATCGCGAAATATGTTTTGGAGAAATTAATTATGTTACGATCCTGTAGATGGTAGGTTGTAAGCATGCATGAGAAATGATTTTATTTTTTAACGATCATTTTGGAAAGTTGGTAATTAATACATCCTATTTAAAAAATTATCATGATATAAGAAATGCAATATAATTTATTTAAATAAACATAAAAGCATATATATATATATATCTACCATTTGGGGTGGTGATGAAAATATATTCACATGTCTTTGTAAAGGCGGGAGTCCACACATATATTAATGTTGTTATGATCTTTGAGTGAGTGAAAAGGTAAGAAAGAAAATGATATAATATCTCTCCATACTGATAAATTTTTATATTATATCATAATTATATCATTTATATCTCTTATATTCATTAAATACATCTTTGATACCTTATATATAAAGTATTGGTGAAAAAAGAACAACATCCCTTTGCGAGGCGGTAGTCCGCCGTACACATAAGCGATGTTATCGTATCCAATAAAAAAACTAAGAGTGAAAATATATATATATGATATAATGACCATAGAGGTATAATTTTGTTTTAAATTTAATCTATATAATTTTATTCCAACTTCATACCCAACCATGATACGTGGTAATGGAGAAATGAATGACATCTCTTCGCGATCCGATTGTCCACAGTATACAAAAATGGTGACTTTGTTACCCATTTGATACAAGTAGAGACGATTGTAGATAACTATATTAACATAAAAATTATCAGTATATGGAATATACTGAGGTTATTATATCATTATGTTTGAATAAATTTTTATGTTGGTATAAGAAGGAATAAAATAAAAACGCTCATTGAAAAATGTTACCTCTTCTTTGGGTAACCTTTTTTTTGTTCAAACCAAATACATCCAAAGTTTGTTTTATGTAAAAAAAATATAGATTATATAATTATGGGATGGGAAGTGATTTGGTTAGGAATTTTCTAAACCAAAATGTTATTAATTTGTGAAGAAGAGAGGATAAGGGTCACATTTTATAAGTGGGGTGAGAGGCATAATTGTAATTTTTGAAAAGAAAAACGTTTCCCATGTTTTTCTCATGAACGAGGGTTTAAAATATAGTATTTTAGAGATTTATTAAATATATTGTAGATAAATGAATAGAAAAATGATTTTAGACAAGTGTTTTGTTAATTTTAACCCTTATCTTGTAATTTTAACCCCCAGTAAATGCATTTTTTACCTTAAACATGGTAAATATATTATTTTTACTATTTTTAATATTCATTATTTTAAAAAATAAAGTTAAACATATAACATAATATAAATTTTGAAGATTTTAAATATTTAATTCATTTTTCCAAATTGCATTCATAGAACTGTAATTATTAAATTTAATATGAATCTTAATGATGCGACAAAGAATATGTTTTTAAAGAGAAAATGATCAAATGTTTACAAGTGCTTATATAAAAATTCAATATGAAATTGATTAAAATGAATAAAATTGGATTAAAATATATATAATTGAAATTATTTTACTTAAAAAACAATTTTAAATATAAATTTACTCTGTAGATAAATTAAAAGAAAATGTGGTTTTCAATTCAAATTTAGTATTTTTCAATATTAATCAAAAAATAAAACTTTTCAAAAAACTCACATAAATTCACCCTCAGATAATATTTTTTTGATGATTTGAAAAATTAATTTTATTTTTGTCAATTGTTTTTGTAAAAGTGTTAAAAATAATTTTAAATTATTTGTGTAATGTGTGATTAATCAATGTTTTAGGAAAAAATAATGTTTTTCAGAATACATTTATTTTTTTGGATGATTATTATTTATATTTAGGATTAAGAGATAAAAAATGTACATGAGTAAAATATATATTTTTCATAGTTTAGTTAGTCTTATTATTACCCTTTAATTTAATGTATAGGTTAGAATAGCAATGTTTTAATAATATTTTAATGGAGTGTTTTCATTTAAACCCAGTGTCACATGCATTAAAAGCTATCAATGAAATTTAATTTTTTCTAAAATAAATATATTTTAAAATTTTTTGGTGTTGCAGTTTTCTATACTATAGAAATTACTTATTTGAAATTTCATGTATATTACCTTCTAAGTGTATGAGGGTAGTTTTTCTTCATAATAACCATTAGTTCCCATGTTTCTCCCTCTATTTTGTAAGATCTCCAAAGTACCATTATTAGTCGAGCCATATAATTTCACAAAACTTTATCTCTAGTTTCACAAATATGGATAGGTTCTTCATAGTATGATATATCTGGTTCCAATTATATTCAAGCAGTGGTAAGATCATGAATTCGTTCTAGAATCTAATTACCTAATAATGATATGTGAAAAAAATCACGTACTTTTGAGAGATTTGGTGGAATTTCCAAACTATAAGAATCAAATCCAATTATTTCATGAATTAAAGGGGCCTAATGTTTTAAGGGAACTATTTCCATTTATAACTGAACATTATTACACCCTTCTTTGGATATTATTTAAAAAATATAATCTCCCACTAGGAAGACCAAATCTTTCCTCGTATTATCAACATAACCAAATTATGTAATTTGAGGTGGTTTAATGTAAACTTGAGTATCCTTTATTTTTTGTTGTGGTCTCTTCGACAGGTTCTGGGACTATGAGTTTATTTTCACCCACTAATTCCCAAAAATATAGAGTATTAAATATCTTTCCAAATAATGATTTATACAACACCATTTGAATACTTGAATTGAAACAATTGTTATAGGAAAACATTACCAAAGGTAAATACTGATCCCAAATACCTTGAAAGTAAAGCAATAATGGCCTCAACATATATTTTATTATTTGAATAATCATTTTAGAATTTCTATTGGTTTGAGGATAGTAGGCGGCTCTCAAATGAAGATAATTATTAGGAGCCCTTTGAATTTTTTTCATGAATTTAGTTTTAAAATAGGGATCATGATAAAAACAATTGAAATAACATAACCATGAACTCTTAAAACATCAATAATATCGATTCTTTCAACGATATAATGAGGAAAATATTGTATTATATTGATTAAATGTGTTTATTTTGTTAGCAGGCCAGTGATAACCCATATAAAATAATTCATTATTGGAATCCTTGGTAGTCCTATAAAATATTACATAGTAGTTACGTCCCATTTACACAAAAAAATTGGAATAATTTGTATAGATACTCTTAGTTGTTTTCTCAAACCTTTAACTTGTTAAAAAACCAAACATTTAGAAACATAATTCAAAATTTCCCACATCATGTTATCCCGCCAAAAACTATTCCCACAAATACCAATACATATTTGTCCTATTAGGGTGTATAAATAAATTTAGCTATGAGTGTCATCCAATAATTACATTTTCATCTCATGTATAGACAGAACACATAATATATTTCTAAATTTAAGAACACCATCTCCACAAATATAATCTATTAATTTATCATTATTCGCCATGTTAATTTTCAGTTGAAGGTTCTCATCACTATATAATGATGTTTTTTATCTTTTATAATAAATATGGTTTCATAGTTATTTTAAAAATTATTTACATCTCACATTCTATAATAGTATATATATCCATTATTACAAGATCCATGGAAATAATTTCCCTCTCAATACTTATTTGGGTCAAAATTATTTGTCTTTTTTAGTCAATGCATATTCTACCATATTTAATTTTTTTGGGTGGTAGTATATTAAACAATCATAATCCTTGAACAGCTTATACCATCTCCTTTTCCTCATATTTTGATACTTTTGGAAAAATATATTTGTTATGATCTTATGGTATATGTATATATCAAATATCTCACCAAAATGATAATGTATTCATATCATCAAATTAAATACTATAATTTCCACCTCAAGATCATGCATTGGATTGTCAGTTTCATGTGTCCTCGATTGAATTGATGTATATTCATTAACTTCATTAATTTTCATTAGGAAACTACCAAGTCCCTTCTTCAATGAATCACTATATATAAAATACCTATCATTTTTAGATGGTTGATTTAGAATTGGATAATTTATAAATATTATATTTAGTTCCTGAACACACTCTTTACATTCTTTTTTCCAGACAAACTGAGACCCTTTACATATAAGATAGGTTAATGGGTTAGTTAATCAGGAAACATTCTGAACAAATAGCTGAAAGTAACATGAAAAACCAATGAATCTATATGAAAAAATTATATTCATTGTTATATTACATTCATTGATTGTTTTCACCTTCACATGATCAACTAATATTGCATATTTGGAGATAATATGTCCAGAAAATGATAATTCATGAATCCATAAACCACAACAACGAAATTTCCTATAAATTTCTTTCATTATAATAGTCTCAAGAATTATCCAAACATGATTCTCATTGTCTTCATAGATTTTAGAATATACCACGATATAATTAATGTATACCAAAACAAAATCATCAAGATAATCCATTAATATGTGAAATTGAGGTTATATCCACACCAATATAGCCCCAATTTATAAATATCATGGTTATAAACTAACATATTTCCACAAGTCCTGAAATAGAAATATTAGTATGCCCCTCCCAAATTTTTCCCTTCTCGAGATCTATCCACACCTCAACCCTCAACTTTCAATGTGGCCACCCAGCCACCCGAGATCCCGATATCATAATTCGATGACATGACTACCAAACATCCCCATGATCCTCCTCCTCCGACGTGGCCACCCCACCTCCCCACTAACACTGCTCATAGGCAGTTCCAACACATCCCCCTCTAGCATGGCTTTGACGTAACCACCTTACTTCTCTATTATCCTTCTCCTCCAATGGTCTCTAAAATGACTTCGATATGGCACTGACATGGATTGGACACGACTCTGATGTGGATTTATGTCCATCTATACCTTCAACTCCCCCTTCGTATCCATGACCACGTTCATGATTTCAACCTCCTCAACACACATTATGATGTCTCTATAGTCTCCTCATATTCTGTAACACCCCAATCTTCCACGATACGCTTCTCTTTCAATAATGTAATAGCTTGCATTGTACGCAAGTTCGAGATTCTTACACTCCGTGAACAATCAAAGTAGCCGTTATGAATAGTAATACCCACTTTTTGAAATTAAATAAATTTTATATTTCAAAATGGACTTCATTTTTGTATTCGGAATATCGAAATTATCATAAGTTTAAGTTTTTGTAATTTTTTGAGAACTTCCAATTTTTTATGAATAGTGAAAAATACTTAAAAACAACTTTTTAAAAAAAAATTAAAGAGATAAATTATAGTATTGAGTTGTTTTAAAGTATACTTAGAATATATTTTTACCATTTTATCCAATGGTGGTCATTATAATTAATTTCACTTTGTAATTGGACATAAACAATTGTCAATCTTTTGATATATATTGTTTCTTAAAAAATGCAATTTGTTGTGGCAGCGGGAGTTAATTATAAAATTAATTAATGAAACTTATATGTTTGGAATTTTGTAAAATAGAAATCATTTTTTAATTTGGAATATCAATTATAGCTTAGGGTGAATTTTTGGCATTGTTCTGAAAAACTTCAATTTTTGATGAATAGTGAAACCACTAAGTGGTACTTAAAAAACTGATTTTTCGTTTAAATGAAAATTTACCACCTCTGTGTTTTTAATTTCAAAAATCCGACATACATGGTTGTCATTAGGAAGTAAAATGTGGTTCCATGGTATTAAAATAAATTTTTCTGAATAGTAACTTTTTAGTTTTTAATCGAGATTAGAGGTAATTAGTGTAAATTAAGGTAAAAATAATGTTTTAATAATATGAAATGACCTATAAACATGTCTTAACCTTATTTTATGTGTCATGGCTGACCATGAAAATCCATGGGTCAACATGGGGACCCCATGGAGCCACTTTGGTAGGAACATGACATTGATAACTTTTTATTTAATGTTAAAATAAAAATGTCACAAACATTTGTTGTTTTACTAAAACAATTTTAACATGGGGTTATACAAGTCATAATTTTGACTATAAATATTAATTGGAAAGATAAAAAGATTTCCTACATCGTGATAGTTTTTTAATAATTTTTAGACATTAAATAAAATAAATTATTTATGACACCATGATGATTCATCGATTTCCTCATTATTTAATGATTTAAATAAAATGAAAAGATAATGTAAAATATAAGACCTAAACTTGTAAAAAACCTATTTTATGGGTGTATTTCGAACTCATATAACCTAATACTTGAATTATATAATTTTGGGATTTTTAATATCCGAAAAGCATTTTATAATAAAGTAACCTTTTATAACATTCCAAGAGTGCCCTCCTCTCCTCTTAAAAAAGGCCCCCACCTCTACCACCTTACCCACACCTATCAAGCCTTTGGATCGGCCAAACTCTGCCCATTTTGTCCCTCCAAATCCCTCCCTTACCCCTAGAAGCCTCACTTTTTCAATAAGTCTTTCAAGGAAGCCTTTGAGCTCAAATCAAAAAGTGTTACCCGATTTAAATGTAGTGTCTTCTCTTGTGTTCTTATGTTTTATTTTTCTTCTCCAGCCCTCTAAACTATTTTTATTAATTTCATTTGTATCAAAAAAAGTATCTTCAATATAATAGGATTTTTTTTATGAGAATTATTCGAGCTAAACTTACACACACATTCGTCTAATGGTTAAAGAACATACTGTTTCTGTGATTGGCGAATTTCTGCCTCACGAAACGATGATTGTTCAATCTTATTTTAACACCTCTCATGGTGGCCATTAAGATGTCACTATATTTATATATGATATATATTATGTTTCTGTTTTCCTTATTCTTCTGTATTTCTCATTTATAGAATAGTATTATGATTTCCATTATGGGTAAACACGATAATTTCATTTTAGAAAGTGATTTGAATCGTTAATGCCATATGTGGGATGTATAAAGGATGGAGTAAATGGTATTATACATTATATTATTCTGGAATTATATTATACCTTTATATAATTATAATTTAATTCCATTAAATATGAAATAGAAATGAAAGTAGCGTTCATGCATACGTACGACTTACCATCTCCATGAACGGTGCATTTCATTTCTTACCTCTAAATGTTATATAATATTATAAATGAATGTATATACTGGATTAATATGATATATATGATACCTACATCATGAATATAATTCAGGAGATAATGGATATTCTACCACATAAACAACTTGTAATTATAAGAAGTTTATTGTTGACTCAAGTACCAAAGATCGACAAAACGACCGTTATTAACTTAAATGACTACATAATTTTCGTAACATTGTAATAAGTGATATAAAAGGGTTAATGAACATGAAAAAGGTTATTAAGAAAGTAGAGATTAACTCTATGTTTATTATTCAGGAGATTAAAGAACGGTCGGGTGAAGTCGGACACGGGGTAAGGGAAATTCTTAACCAAATTTCCATTCTTTGGGTTAATCTCCTACTTTAAAATTATGTCATGATATTATAATGTCCTATATTTTATTTGTACATTCATTATGAGTAATTATAGTTAATACACATAATAGATATATTTTATTAAAAAAAATGTTCTTTGTAAGGAACTTCGTCTCAATCTTCTTTCATTGAGGCATATTCTATTTTATACACAACTTTCTTTTATATGGTGTATAAACACCTTTGACTTTTACATTTATTCAAAAGGAATATTTTTATACGAAGCGTTTTACTGAACGACAAAAGGGAATGTTTTTTTTGTCGGACGTATGTGGCGACAACGACTTCTCCGCCGTCGTGACCATTATTTGGGTTTCGACATTCTCTACAAGCCATACCTTTTTTTAAATGAAACATAATTACAAAGTTTTAATTTTCTTTTATTTTGGTATTGAAAATGGGTTTGAAAGTGTTTCTATTATATCAATGTGTTGTATTGAAATATTGTGATTAAAATGTGGAAATGTTAGGTTTCCTTTATGAATGTTTTGTGTGATATGATTATGTTATGGTTTATGATATGTTTAAACCTATTCATATGAGGAATGAATTGGACATAATAAGTGACGGGTGGAGCCCGCTATAGCTCCTTGATGCATCGGCAGGTCTCTTGAGACAAACTAGTGTCTTGGAATGAGTCCTTGACATAATCTTATTTGTAGTCTTGGCACAAGGCCTTGGCTATGTGGTTATGATAGTCCGGTATTATGAATTCCATCATTATGAAAGTGTTTATTGATATTTCATGTGATTATTAAACTAGTAGAATATCCATGTGAATAAGTAAATGGCATTATTTCATTTTCTTTTTGCGATATTATGATGAAGTTCAAGTTTAAAAGGATTTTGTTTTTTTATAAATTTCCTTAAATGATAATGTTTATTTTTGAAAGTGTCTGCTATATTGTTATCCTTACTGAGCATCTAAGCTCACCCCTTTCAATATTTTAATTTTTCCAGGATGTGAGGAAGTATATTAGGATTGACCTGCAGGGATAGTCTGAAGGGGATATGAGTGTGGAAAATCGAGACTATGTTATTGTAGTTTTTCACTTTATGATGTAATGTAACTATATGAATGTATCTAGTGTTTTCAAGGATACTAAACTAATCAGTCTTTCGAGACTTGATCTTTGTGATCATGCCAATGTTACGTAATAATGCACCGACTCTGGGTAACTGGGGTCGGGGAATTACAGTTGGTATCAGAGGCAGTTTAGTACTATCCTTGGAAGCTATATTTAGATAAACTCTGATTAGAGTACATAGCCCTATGATAAACATTGAGGATTAGTATTGAATAACTTCCAAGAATTTAGATATTATAAAGATTTTGTGAGTTTTCCTAGCAATACATCCCTGTCTGGATACGAGCAGTTAGGGAGGCTTTGGAATAGATGTTCAAATGGTAAAACCCAAAAACACCGCTTTGATCTAGACTCGGATGGGAACTGGTGCACGACAACGGGCCATGCTGCACTCTTGGTTACGACACTCCCGGGGGATATGCTTAGGATAATTCTCATTTTCTTTACAAATCATTATGAAGGGTTTATGAGTTTATACTTCCTCAAAGAAAACATTTCTTTTTATGAATATGGATTATATCGATAAACTGTTCAACTTATGTTAAGTGTTTTACAATTATGGAATTATGTATTTTTATTCATAAACTGATCTAGTTTATGACATTGTTTAGAAATGGCGCATAGTGGAAGGAATGGAAACCGTATCAATGCACGCACTCCATGTAGGGATTTCCCTCCTACTTAAGATAATTATAATGGAGCTGGTGATACAACTGGTGCTGATCAGCTTATCACTATACTGGGACAACTCACTCAGGCTATGAATAATAACCTTACTCATATGGAGCACCCTGATCCACAATGTGGAGGATCAATGTTAGACCGCTTCATGAGGCAAAAAACACCAACATTCAATGGGAGTACAAATCCCTTAGTAGCTGAGCAATGCATAAATTCCTTAGAGAAAATATTCCATGCCTTGGGGAGTAGTGAAAGGGAAAAGGTTATCATGGCAGTTTACCGCCTCACTGGAGATACTGATCAATGGTGGTCATTGATTCAAAATAAAAAGGAAGATGAAGAAGTATCAAGTATGGAATGGAGGGAGTTTAAGGAAATTTTCTTAGAAAAACACTTTCCACATGAACATCGAGCAGATATGGAAAGGAAATTTCTGGGTCTGAGGCAGAAGGAGGATGAGAATGTCGCAAAGTATGAGGCCAACTTTAAAAGGTTATGAAGACATGCTGCAGATTATATACGTAACCCAAGAAGTATGATTGATCGTTTATTTTATGGGATAAAACAATTTCTCCGTCGAGCTTTAGTGTCACAATCTTTCTCAACATACGAAGATATAGTCTCGTGTGCTATCAAGACAGAAAAGTAATTCTCTAAGTCTTATGACAACAAATTAAAGCAAGAGAAGAAGTGAACGCTGGAACAAGAGACAGATAAACGGAAAAATGAAAAGAATGATTTTCCATTATGCGATAATTGTGGGAAGAATCACCCCGGTACTTGCCTAAAATGAATGGGAGTTTGTTATAAATGTGGAGAAAAAGGTCACCAGGCTCGTGATTACGAGGGAAAGAAAGAGGCTATCAATGTTGAATGCTACAATTGTAGGGAAATGAGGAATTATGAAAATGAATATCCTATTGGTTAGGGAAACATACCTTAGAAAAGGCCAAGGGATCAAGGACAATATTATGCTGTTACTACAGTTGAAGTGGAATAATTAATGTATTGGTGCTTTTGGACTCAAGGATTATATTTTGGTTATATGAATAATGTGATATATAATATGATTGTACTACAGTACTTGTTGTTCTCATTAAGGTTTTAATATGATGAAGGTAATCATATTTTTAGTACGTTACAATAAGAGAAACTTTACTTTGTTTGAGGAATATGATGATACAATTTATTTTGGAATTTAGAGACCTTTTAGAGAAAGTCTGGACGGACATATTTTGGATAACTATAAATGTTGGAATGGATTAAGTTTAACTTTGGATAGTATTTTTTAAGGTTAAAACATTTATGAAGATTATTTTTGGAATATTATAATACTATAGTTTTAGGAAGAGGACAACCTGCAGGTTGGGGGATAACCCGTCGCGTCAGACAAAGCTGTTGGAATCGAACCCACAACCATAGTGCGACAAGCCTTTATTACCTACCACTAGCCAACAGGAAGTCCCTGGTTATTAAAAAAAGTTTTCCTAATCTAAATGGTATTTGGAACCTTATAAAATTATTATAAATAGAATATTTTTGAGTTCTATTATCTTTTGGAGTGAAAGATGGGTTTGTGGTAAAAATTTATTAATGAATGAAAGTCTACATGACAAGTAATTATATTTCCTTATGTTCTTAGTAAACCTCCTAAATAAATTCCTCAACTTTATGAAAGGTAACTTAAAATAAAAATGTTGTCGGTAAACTTTTCCAATTGGGGAATCAATGACCGTTTAACTAATCTCAAGTTTGTGATTTTCTTGAAGTTAACTTTCTCCTAATCCTATTTTATACAACTCTCTATCTGACCTTGATGGTTTGTTTTTCCTCCATATCCATGTTTTCATAGAATCCTAGTATTGGCTATATCGGGTGACCTTTGTACTTCTCTTTCTTTCTTTTAAAATTATATTTTTATTATCCTTATTTCCGATGTGGGTTTTCCACAAAGGTATTTTCTATTTTCAACCTTTTATTTTCAAATAAAAATTTTAAATTGTGAAGATGCAATTTATTGAAGGAGGGGAGAATGTAACACCCCAAGCTTCTATGATACACTTCTCTTTCAATAATTCAATAGCTTGCATTGTACGCAAGTTTGAGATTCTAACACACCGTGACCAATAAATGTAGCCGTTATGAATAGTAATACCCATTTTTTGAAATTAAATAAATTTTATATTTCAAAATGGACTTCATTTTTGTATTTGGAATATCGAAATTATCCAATGTTGAATTTTTTTTAATTTTCTGGGATCTTCCAATTTTTTATTAATAATGAAAAATACTTAAAAAAAACTTTTTTTAATCAAAATAAATTATAGTGATAAATTATAATATTAAGTGGTTTTAAAGTATAATTAGAATATATTTTTACCATTTTATCCAATGGTGGCCATTATAATTAATTTTACTTTGAAATTAGAAATAAACAATTGTCAATCTTTTGATATATATTGTTTCTTAAAAACTGGTATTTGTTGTGACAGCGAGAATTAATTATAAAATTAATTAATGCATCTTATATGTTTGGAATTTTTTAAAATAGACATCATTTTTGAATTCGGAATATCAATTATAGCTTAGGGTGAATTTTTGGCATTGTTCTGAAAAACATCAATTTTTGATGAATAGTGAAACCACTAAGTTGTACTTAAAAACTAATTTTTCATTTAAATAAAATTTTACAACCTCTATGTTTTGAATTTCAAAAATCAAACATACATGGTTTTCATTAGGAATTAATATGTGGTTCAATAGGATTAAAATAATTTTTGTTGAATAGTAACTTTTAAGTTTTTAATAACGATTAGAGGTAATTAGTGTAAATTAAGGTAAAAATAATGTTTTAATAATATGAAATGACGTAGACACATGTCCTAACATTATTGTATGTGTCATGGCCAACAACGACAATCCATGGGTAAACTTGGGGACCCCATGGAGCCACTTTGGTAGGAAATGACATTAATAACTTTTTATTTAATGTAAAAATAAAAATGTCACAAACATGTGTTGTTTTACTAAAACAATTATTACATGGGGTTATACAAGTCATAATTTTGACTATAAATATTAATTGGAAAGATAAAAAGATTTCATACATCATGATACTTTTTTATAATTTTTAGACATTAAATAAATCAAATTATTTATGACACCATGATGATGCAACGATTACCTCATTATTTAACGATTTAAATAAAATGAAAAGATAATGTAAAATCTAAGACCTACACTTGTCAAATGCCTATTTTATGGGTGGATTTCGAACTCCTGTCACCTTATCCTCGAAATATATAATCTTGGGACCTTTAAAATCAGAAACACATTTTATAATAAAGTAACCTTTTATAACATTCCAAGAGTGCCCCTCCTCTCCTCTTATAAAAGGCCCCCACCTCTACCACCTTAACCACACCTATCAAGCCTTTAACTCAGCAAAAAACTTACCATTTTGTCTTTCCACATACCTCCCTTAACCCTAGAAGCCTCACTTTGGGCAGAAGTCTTTCCAAGGAAGCCTTTGATCTCAAATCAAAAAGAGTTACCCGATTTAAAGGTAATGTCTTCTCTTGTGTTCTTATGTTTTATTTTTCTTTTCCAGCCCTCTAAACTATTTTTATTCCTTTATTTTGAAACAAAAACAATATCTTCAATATACTATGATGTTTTTATGAGATGTATTCGAGCTACACTTACACAAACCTTCATGTAATGGTTAAATAACATATTGTTTCTGTGATTGGCGAATTTATGCTTCACAAAACGATGATTGTTCAATCTTCTTTTAACACCTCTCATGGTGGCCATTAAGATGTCACTATATTTATATATGATATATATTATTTTTATGTTTTCCTTATTCTTATGTATTTATCATTTATAGCATACCTTTATGATTTCCATTATGGATAAACGCGATAATTTCATTTTAGGAAGTGCGGACTACCGCCCCTTCAAAGTGATTTGAATCGTTAATGCCATATGTGGGATGTATAAAGGATAGAGTAAATGGTATTATACATTATATTATACTGGAATTATATTATTCCTTTATATAATTATAATTTCATTCCATTAAATATGAAATAGAAATGAAAGTAGCGTTCATGCGTATGTACGGCTTACCATCTCCATGAATGGTGCATTTCATTTCTTACCTCTAAATGTTATGTAATATTATAAATGAATATATATACTAGATTAATATTATATATATTATACCTACATCATGAATATAATTATGGAGATAATGAATATTATACCACATAAACAACTTTTAATTATAAGAAGTTTATTGTTGACTCAAATACCAAAGATCCACAAAATGAACGTTATTAACATAAATGACTACATAATTTCCGTAACATTGTAATAAGTGATATAAAATGGATAATTAACATGAAAAAGGTTCTTAAGAAAGTATAGATTAACTCTAGTTTATTATTTAGGAGATTAAAGAATGGTCGAGTGATGTCGGACACGAGGTAAGGGAACTTCTTAACCCAATTTCCATTCTTTGGGTTAATCTCCTACTTTAAAATTATGTCATGATATTATTATGTCCTATATAGTATTTGTACTATATTTATGAGTACTTATAGTTAATACACATAATAGATCTATTTTATTAAAAAAAATTATTTCTAAGGAACTTCGTCTCAATCTCCTTTCATTGAGGCATATTCTATTTTATACATAACTTTCTTTTATATGGTGTATAAACACCTTTAACTTTTACGTTTATTCAAAAGGAATATTTTTATACGAAGTGTTTTACTAAATGACAAAAGGGAATGTTTTTTTGTCATACGTATGTGGCGACAATGACTTATCCCCTACCGTGACCATTATTTGGGTTTCGGCTTCCTCTACAAGCCATAACTTTTTTAAAATGAAAAATAATTACAAAGTTTTAATTTTATATTATTTTTGTATCGAAAATGGTTTTGAAAGTGTTTTTATTATATAAATGTGTTGTATTGATATCTTGTGATTGAAATGTGGAAATGTTATCTTTCCTTTATGCATGTTTTATGTGATACGATTATGTTATGGTTTATGATATGTTTAAACCTATTCATATGAGGAATGCATTGGACTTAATAAGTGACGGGTGGAGCCCGCTATAGGTCCTCGATGCATCGGCAGGTCTAATGAGAGAAACTAGTGTCTTGGCATGAGGCCTTGACAAAATCTTATTTGTAGTATTGGCACGAGGCCTTGGCTACGTGGTTATGATAGTTTGGCATTATGCATTCCATCATTATGAAAGTGGTTATTGATATTGCATGTGATTATTCGACTAGTAGAATATCTATGTGAATTAGTAAATGTCATTATTTCATTTTATTTTTTCCATATTATGCTGAAGTTCAAGTTTAAAAGGATTTTGTTTTAGTTATACATTTCCTTAAATATTAATGTTTATTTATGAATGCTTCCGCTATATTGTTATCCTTACTGAGCATCTGAGATCACCCCTTTCAATGTTTTAATTTTTCCAGGATGTGAAGAAGTATTTTAGGAATGACCTACAGGGATAGTCTGAAGGGGATATGAGTGTGGAAAATGGAGACTATGTTATTCTAGTTTTTCACTTTATGATGTAATGTAACTATATGAATGTATCTAGTGTTTTCAAAGATACTAACCTAATCGGACTTTTGAGACTTGATCTTTGTGATCATGCCAATGTTACGTAATAATGCACCGACTCTAGGTAACTAGGGTCGGGGAGTTACATATTCTATAAACACTTCTACATATAACTGGTTTTTTCTCCATGACTCACCACACTTGATTATCATGTAGTAGGAGTTTTTTGAATGATGATTGTTATATTTCATAAATAATCTTTCTAGTTTCTATTGTCAGGGTTTCAATTTATAATTATTATCTTGAAAACAAAGTCTCATAATCATATTCAATCTAGAATAATATGAACCAAAATGGTTCTACTTCCTCACATGCCCTCTGATTTTTGGCACTGCGAAGTTTTTTGTTTACAATGGATATTTAGCCTCTCTAATTTTCATTAGGTAAGGTTTATCTGTTTCAATTAATTATCATCTTAAACATCAGATTTGTCTTAGATAGTGATAAGTTTCTTTGAATCATCACATTGTGTATGATTTATTTGATTTTAATTCTTCTGATTTTCATTTGGCAAGATTATTTCATTTGTGTATATGATTTCAGATGATAGGAATAGTTGGTCTGATGTATGAAATTTTTCCACCATACAGTCTAACTGATTGTTTTTATTGTATTGAATTGATAAAATTTTCACGATATTATTTTTCATATTTACTCTTTATTGCTCATTGTGTGAATTATCAATATGAAAATTTTCAGTATAATAGAAATTAATAGTTCAGTTTTATAATTATATAAACCATATTCTGTAAATGTTAACATAATATTTTATTCTATATTTTTTATTAACATATTTTAGGTGCTTTGTTTTGATGCTGATTCAAATGTAACCCAAATGAATTGATCAATACCTTCTCTGTAGTAGTATGATTTGTTATACAAGTCTATTTTCTATACTTTATCATGTACATTTGAGAAACTAATTAATTAATTTATTATTTAATAATTTATTACTTTAATTTTGAAGTAAAATGGGATTTCCTAATTGTAGTTCGTTGGGCCTAATTATAATTTTAGAGTATATTAATCAATACTCATATTTGAATGAATATTCCGTTTGATTATTATTGTATTGAATTTTTTAAACCTTCTAATCAATGAATCTTTACTATATCATGGTTCTAAAAAATTTCACAGGTTTTTTACTATGTTTATATAAACCACCTATCTAGGATTAAAATAGTGAGAAAATTAGACATAATAGAAATCTACCTATATATACTTTTTTAATCCATAAGACTTATTTTGATGTTAAATTTTGTTATCCAATTCGGGATGAAAAAATTATTTTGTTTCATACAAAATACTAAAAATGTTTAACATTACATATATTTATGTTTAACTATAAATATTTTCATTTATAATATTAAATATTTATTTTATTTTATATTGTTACATTTAACACAATCATGTTTAATATAGTTATTTTTGGTATCTCTAAAAATAGATCCATTTTCCTATAAATTTCATCAAATATTTTTTTGTTTAATGAAATATAAGTTATTATATTTAAAATATTCTATATATTTTTCACATATGTCAACATTAATTTTTTTCATTTTTAATAGGATACCATTAGTTTCTTTTTCAATATTATCATAATAGTGTATTACGTTTTCCTATGATAATATTTTTTTCGTTCTTCCCTTTATTCATTATAAATTGTTAAATTTTAATTTTTTTTAATGCACTGAATTATTTATTAATCCATTTCTTTAATATCTGTTATAATAGTTTTTCATAAATATCAATATGTGAAATCATTATATAGAGGAATAAAATCGTGGTATTATATTTACTATACACAGTCTATGAAATATTTAAACTTTTGTTATAACTAAATTTTTTTATTGTTGGGGATTTTTATTAATTTTATACTCAAAATTTTATGGTTATGTAACATGTGAAACTTTTCTAAACAAACACAAATACATTGGATATTCACTTTCATGTTCAACATCTATATGAAAATTTTTTTCCAATTTTTTTATTTAATTATTTATTATAAGTTCTAATTGTTGATTATTATACTTGTGTTATATAACTAATATGTTTTTACTAGAGATAATATGTATTATATAGAACTAATTTGTATTTGGTACATATATATATATGATATTTTATGGTATGTTTTGGTGTCAACCAATTCTATGTTTGGGTCCTTTATGACCCTTGAGGATGTTATTACTTGGTGGTATTGTTATCTAGACCTTCTGTTTGTGGGTTAAGCTCCTGAAATATAATATGTTATTTTGAAAACCATATGATCGTTTGTATTTATTTTAACTATTCTATCATGGATAAATCATTTCATTTCTATCATTTTTAAAAAGTGGAAAATATATGTTGTTTAGAATGATTCTATGATAAGCGAACCACTAGATACAAACAACTGTGATCCTTTAGACTTTATAGTAGAAATGTTTCAGTGGATGGAGAAAAAAACCTCCCTCAATTATAGAAAAAGTATAAGTGATGCCACTGAATTATGCTTTTTTATATATCATTTACCCATTTTTTCTCCAACATTCTCATTCATCAAATAATTATTCATATAATATAAATTGGTTTATATATTTTAAGGACCCATATTCCATATGACATGTATAATTGAGGGATGCAACGATTTGGTGTTCTAGTTGACATTTTTTGGTGTCAACATAATGATATAGTTGTATCTAAGGATGTTAATGGAAATGTTGCAGGTTAGTCATCTATCCTTTTATGATTCCATAACATTTCATCTTTCCATTTAAATTTTATTTTTAATCTATTTTTTATATGAATTAATTTTAATATTTCTTGTTATTTTCATTTTTTTGAATTCTATACAATTTTTTCTTCCGATTTTTATAATACTTCTAGAAAACCATGGGATTAATTTAAAAGGGAACATTAAGGCTACACTAGAAAAATTGAAACATAAACCATATATTTGTTACACTAGAAACAATTAGGTTTGATATATTTAATTATAAACCATAAAAGTGTTGGACTTTTTCAATATTTTCCTCCTAATAGGATCATGTTGAGAGAATTATTTATTTAAAATGTGTTGGATTTTTTATTATTCAATAAATACATGAATTTATGTGTTTTTGTAGGTAAAATAAAAATAATAATTATGAAACATGCATAAATTCAATGTTGTGGAGAAATAAAAATAACACAAGTTGAAAAAATTTCCTTTCATTTTTGAATAAGTCTTGAACTAAAAATCAATGAACCCAAAATTAATGACTTAAGGTTTATTGGAAATATTTTGAAATTGGAAGACTAAATATTAGTTGAATAAGGTTGTATTTGGTTATGAAAAAGAAAATTTTCTATTTAGGGAAACTAAAATAATTTAGTTATGTATCCATCTTTAATATAACCTTCAACATGCGCTTCTTTTATATATTTAATATAACTTTATATTCACACTTTCTAGATTCCTATTAATCGAAATTTAGTTATTAATATATTCCTTTAAGTTTTCTAGTCATTTATCAATATCTAAAATTTAGTGAGATAATATTTTTTAATCATATTACATTTTTAGAATAGAACATTATGTGATATTTCTAAGAATCCTAAATAATTAATTTAACCTAGAATCCCCTATAGAAATGTATTTTTCCTAATACTGGATCTTTTTTTCATTTAATTAAATCACGACATGAAATACTATTTCATTTTTTAATATGTAATTTCTCACAGAAGATTCTACTATAAGGTTTTTATGAAGAATGTTCCACTAAAACATAAAATACAATCTTATGTTTGAAATTTTATATCATAGGAAGGAATTAAATTCAATATCCCCTTTTCCCTTTCCATTACAAATTAAATGATGTTTGACAAAATGGATAGATATTTTCTCTTATTAGAATGACTTATATGCATATTTATTTATGATATACAATTTATTTATAAACCTTAATTCCATTGTGATATAGTAGTTATTTTGGGTTATGACTTATTCAATACCCACATTAATTATTATATAGTGAATATTTGTGATTTATATTTGTTCAAGATCCCCATTTCTACGGTGTTTGGTTTATTCATCATCCTGAAAAATCATTTTTTAATCTTTTCTCACCTTTTAGTATATACATATACTTATGTAAATGCTCATGTAATGAAATGAAATACATAAAAATTTCTAATTTTATAGAAAATATGTTTACGATTATGATTAATATTATTCTTATGAGTATTATTACTATTAGGATTATAAAAATACTATAATTCTTATATAATTTCATATATTGTAACATATATATCTAGAAAGTATTGTTTCTTTATATTATTCTTAATAAAAAATTATTTCACATAAACACTTAAATAAATACATACTTTTTAACCCTCTATCACAAATTCACACACTACTACTTATGTTTATAGATAAATATTAACAAAAACAATATTCTAAAAATTATAGTTCTTAGACCTATTATTATGGTTTTATTATGCTTATGGTTATTCTTATGGTTCTACGAATACAAAAATATATATACCCTTTTCCTTATACCCCATATATGCCACTAAGATGGGAATCTACACCTTTCATTTAACAATTTCACATTGAATGATTTTGATTCTTCTATTTCCTTCAAAATGAATTTTACTTACAATAGTTTCAACCAATTTTTTAAATTAGTATTTGGTTAATTTAGATCTACTTGATTGATGAAAATATTTAATAAGTCATTTCCCATGTGTTTCATTATTGGTTAACCAATATATCACAGTTTTATTCTAGGTTTACTTCTGATTATTTTAATTTTATAACTCATAATAAACATATTATAATAGTTAATAAAGTAAATTGTATGTTAAACTAGAATGTGTGATGTTCCTTAACTATGTCTGTTATGGCATAAGTTACTTTCTGAATTTACATGTAATAAAACCGTAAATGAATCCTTAAATATTTACAAAGGAAGAATAATTGGGTAATGGTCGGGTAATTTACCTTTACATTAAATATGGGATATTGAGACCTTATTTTACCAGTATAATATTGGTGCAATTTAAGTGGATTTTTAACTGTTTGAAAATTGTTTAAGAGGAATATGGTTTTGATTTTAAAAGGGAAAACATGTCCAATTTATGTTAAACCAGAATATGTGATGTTCCTTAAAAGTTATTTTTATGGTGTGAGTTACCTGGTCTATTTTTATATAATGATGTTGTATGTGAATCCTTAAATCATCACATAATAAGATTAATTGGGTAATAGTTGGGTAATTAACCATAACATAAAATATAGGATATTGGGTCCTTGTTTTATCAATGTGTAAGATTAGTAATCTTTAAATGATTTTCAAAAGGCTTGGAAAATTGTTTAATATAAATATGGTATTTATTTTAAGGGGTAAGACAAGTATAATCTATATTAAACCATAATGTGTGATTATGTTCCTTAACTAGGGCTGATAAATTCTTGGGATATGAAATTAGTCTTCAAAAACTGAATTAAAATTAATTTTTCTGTTTAGTTATTTAATAATATTTGTTATATTTGAATTGATGAGTATCATAAAGGTTTTGTATTCCTTTCTAAATCATTATAAATATTAATCACAAGAACATAAATTTCCAAGAATATTTTATGAAAGAGAGATTTCATTGATGGTTAAGATGGTTGCACATGAAGTCTACTACTCCTATAATATTTTTACTGTAGTTTAATGCTATAATTTTAATATATGTGAAATCCAAGTGGGAATGACTACCATTATAATTATTTTAGGTATATATAATGATTAAAATTAAACCAATCATTTTATACTCCATTGTATTCTCCGGACATGATATATTTCTGACTATTAATATCTTAATGTTTTTCTCTATCTATTTTTTCACCATTTTAGGATTTTGGTTTTCTAATGCCAAATTAATTTATTATTTTCTACCTATTATATAATAATTACCTGTACTATTTCAGTAAAATGTTTATTTATATAAAATTCCAATCCTTATATATATCCCTTACATATACTATTTATGAAAAAATTTCTAGGTAGTATTGTTATTATAATCTTATTTTCTTTAATATATTTCATAGATCATACCATAATAATTATTTATGGCATCTTTTAATTATTACCAAGTGCGTGAAATTATTGGAACATCGTGTTACAAAAGTAGAGTTATAAAATTCATGAGTTTAGTTATACAGACTTGATGGAACCCCTGTGGTACACACCATGTATTTATAGTTTATTCATTTATTTCAAAACCTATTCATAACATGTTTACATAAATATATGAAATGTATTTTTCAATAATATTACCTATTTTCTATAGATTAATCTATGGAATCACTATACATTCTTATATATTTTGATTTTTTTCGGTGTATTTTCTTCTTCATTCACATATATGAATATAAATTTTGTAAACATTTAATGACATTATTCTTACATGTTTCATTATATTATATTTTATCATATTGTATTTCAATTTACAATATACCAACTTTCTTAAACTGAAAAAAATAGATAGATGTGTATTAAAAAATCACCATGATATTCATATCTGAATAATTTGTGAAATTGAATCATGTTTTATCTATTATTGTCATTATTATTTTTATTATAGAAAAATTTATTATTATAATTTTATGATGAAGAGAAAAAATAATTTACACATCAAAAATAATATATTTGTAACATGGAAAACATGTTATTCATATTCTACTAGGCATGTTACATGCCTGAAATTATATATTTATCACAACTCGTAATCATTATTGACCTATTATTTAAAAAGGATTTATTCAGCATTGAATCTTCTTAATAAATTCAATTTTTTTCAATTCTTCAGGTACACTATAAATAAAATTTATCTTTAAAATATTTTCATTTACTCAGAGGTTGTAAGTAATTTTATAAAAACAAATTCTTAATTAAATGAAACTATTAATCATTATTGAAATATTTTCCTTTAAAATTTATGGAATATTTTTCTTCTTCTTCATATTCTTTACTCTAATTCAAATATTTCAAAATCAAAAATTTCTTCATGTATTTTCACCTAATGTATGTATCTATTCTCTTTGACCTAGAGGCGTTCTATTTTAAAAAATTCATTTAAAAACCATATTTTAAAGGATTCTAAACATTATGTATTAGTTTTTTATTTTATATAGAAAATACTATTAAAAAACCATAGATTATTTACCTCTTTATAGGAATTATTCTCCTCCTTATATTCCAATTGTTTTGATTTTATTTCCAAATTATTCAAAAATATTTTGGATACTTTTTAGATAAAAATTTTCGTATAAATGAATTTTACACTAATTTATCTACTTTGAAGCTCTATTAAAGCATATGATAAGGTTTTAAAAGATTTCATCTCATTCCCAATATTTATGCATCATTCTAACCAATTTTTCATTTATTTTTTAGATTTTATCCCATCATGAAATTCAATTTTAGGAAATTTCATTAGTTATAAAATTTTAACTCCACTTTATATATTTTATTCTCTAAGAGTAGTTATCTCCAAATATATAAATTCAATGATAAATTCCTCATTTTAATATTTAATGAAAACTTACCCAATATAAATAATTTATAAGTGCTTTACACCAAAAAAATATATTGTCAAGAGGTTCTAATGGGATGAATTTATTAAATAATTTTCTAAATGTAGATGAATTTATTTATAATGTTTTGGTGAGTTATTCTTCTACAAAATCTCATTAACATTAACCAATGAATTTTTAATTTCAATATCCGTGCCACTACATGTTGTGTCTTCTATGACACACTCTATAATATGGGTTTTATTTTGGTTTAACATAAATTATATATCCCTTTAACAATTTTATTTTATAAGTATCTCCACTTGTGATTCAAAAACATTTATACATGCCTGTGAGATGTTAGGATGCTTTTCAATATTTATTTAATGTTTTATGTGTTGTGTTAACTGACTAGGTTATGGTAGTTGGTGATTTATATCTCTTTTGTAATCTTTATTTAATTAAAGAATTCATATAATATACTATTTAGTATGTGATCCTTTGATAAACATGTCAAAAAAAGATCAAAAACATAGACAACTGTAAATATTAATCTAAATATTATCTGTTTATTGTTGGTTATTGAGTCATGTATCATTTATCATGTACATATTACAAAGTGATCAAATACATATAATAAGTCTTTATATCTCAATTATTTTCCCATTATTTCTATATAGTTGTTTTTTTATGATGTATGTTAATGGAAACCCGGCTTCTACAAGAGAACAATGATGTCTATTAGCTCACTTGATCACATTTTACTAGAATCTATCTTGAAAATTTTTTTATAGTGATTTCTAATGATTCAAATAATTTGTGACAACACTGTAGTGGAGAAATCATAAATTTGAGGGAGTCATTCAAGAATTCAGATGAATGGAATTATTTTTTGCATTGGGTTTTGTTTCTATGAATTAATGTGTGTGTGTGTATTTTATTCAATATTATAATTTTCTAAAGAGTATATTTTTAATGGATAAAATTAATTATAAATAAGATCAGTGTTGATTTAGTAATTTCTCTTAACATTTTCTTCAATTTTTCAAACATTAGTATTACATTCTTTATTTGAGCTTGTTGGAAATCTAGAAAACATATTTATTTACAACCAACATTACTGTTTACACATTTTTTTAGTAATGTGGATGGATTTTATTTTACCTTGAACTGGAAGATGTATTATTTCATGTAGAGTAATATTCATCCAGATTCAAACATGTCAATTAGTAGGAGCATGCACATTTGTGTTTCTCTTGAGTGATCTTAGTTTTGGAAGCTCGAATCATTTTTAGAGATATTATGCTATCATGGCCTTTTAGGTGGTTATGTATAAAAGGATATAGAAATGTGTGGGGACTCTTCATTTAGAATTTATATTACCAATTGTATGACTATTGATAATATTTAGATGAATGATATAAAATCTTGTTTTCGGATAAGGTGGTGTATTGTTTTTTCCATGGTGATTTTAATTTATTTTCAATAATTTTCGATGAGACTCATAATAAATGTTATTCAGAATCTGTTGAATGAACTTGGGCTTCCTTGTTAAGTGTATTTGAATGATTTTTATAGTTTAAAATTTATTTGAATTAATTTATAGGCACCGTATTTCATTTTCGATTCTTAGAAGACAATTTATTATATCTCTTATTTGTGTCAATTTCTTATCTAGTCATTTATTTAATAGTGGGATAATGTATAATAATAATACTCCAAAAGAAAATTCTTATAAGGTTTCTTTGTGTGGGGTGACATCCTTAGTAGTGAATCTTATTTTTACATTTCTATTTCCCTTTCCCTTTGTTCTTTTGTGTTTGTTTTTGGATGTTTTCTTGGGTGGTCTCTTTTTCAAATGATAACAATGAATTCATAAAATATAATAGAAGACTCATAGAAGATAATTGGTATGTTTTAGATCTGTATTAATAATTATTACAAATATTTCAAACTAAAATAATAGTTTATTAATCATTGGAGTTTCTATATGGTAGTGAATGTGTTCTTTCACTTGTGTCATGTTTTACCTATGGTACTTTTTTAGGGGTTGGATCCTGTATAGGGGAGAAGATGTATGGGATAGAGTTGAATACAATCTATGTTGTTTCATATTGATGTACACATATATCTTCCAAAGTTATTATTTGTTTCCTATTTATGTAATATGATGAAAATGAGAAGGTGATATTTATATTAGATGAATTCGTAGTTCATGCCCATGATTTTTTAATGCATTTTAAATGTCAAATATTAGTTTACTAATCCATTTATTTTATTTATTTTCTACTTAATTGGATTATATTTTTTAATAAAAAAAATAATTCTAATATTAATCTTCCAATAAGTATATTTTATTTATTCTTTACATGATTGGTTTTATTTCTGTAATTATATAAATAAATAAAACAACTAAAATGATCAGGAATGAAAATGATTTGTTTATTTCCCTTGTTTTGGGTCTTATGTGTTTTTGTGTGTGTATATATATAAGAATATATGATTTCTTCCTCATGTAGAGAAGTTTTCATTTTAAAATAATTGTTGACCATAGGTCTCCTCTCCATGTCATGATTATCAATTACTGGATTAATTATTTTAAAATAGATTTTTAATGGAGGTAATATCAGTTAAACTATAATCAACATGGATCCATGGAAATAAATTTTTCTATGAGAATCTATTCAACTAATATGCAATGCACTATTTCATAGGCCTACTGAGATGTCACAAAAGAAAAACGGCATGAAAATATATTTTTTTTAATTTTACTTAAAAGCTAAATGATAGTTTTCAAAATATTTGTATAAAGAATCTATATGAATCTTTTGATGTCTTGTATTTTTCAATTATGAATCATTGAAGTGTCATTGAAAACATATGTGTAAAAAATATATTTATCCTTTCCTTCTATGCCTTATTGTCGAGACCTAAGAAATATAATAAATAATTTAAACCGTAGATTTTGAATTTGGAAATGGAATGATATTAAATAAAATATTATGGTACATTACAACTACATTTAGAGTGATTATAAAAAAATCTGTTCATCTGAACTCTTTAAAATAATGATAGGATGAATAATCATTAACAAATATCCCCTTTATTTAGTCTATATTCATTTTGAAATGTCCATAAATTAAATGCGTTCATTTTTTTACATTTGACATGTTCTAGTTTTCACCTTCTATATGTGTTGAAATTGTTCCCATATATGGAATTTCTGGTTTAGGTTGATCTATATTTAATATTTCTAGAAAAATGAAAATAAATAACTATTTATTTACATTTTACTTTATCTAATTGACCTGTTCATTTTATTTATCCTAAATGATCTTTCATTCATCCTCTCTTTCAGCATTTATTACATAAGTGACATTGGTCCCTTCATCATGACTGATGGTCGTTATTGGCCAATATATAAAGTGGATGCAACATTAAGGTTACAATTATAGTTACTTCTAGGTTAAATAATCGATGAAATGTTTGTTAGTGAGTTAAAATCAATTTTTATCTATGTATCAAATTTGAATTTTTTGAAATCTAATCTTATTTTAAAATCTATTTTTTCTAAGATGGATGTTATAGTAGTCAAGGTCCTTGGATCTTATATGTTGGGTGTAAGAGACATGGAAATGGTTTCACAGTTTTTAATATTGTTTCAATTTTTATTTTCATTTAATTGTTTTCCTGGGAGACAAGTTTTCCCCCTTTTTGGAAAGCCTATACTCTAGATTAGTGGTACTACGTTTTTCTTGGAATACCTGATTTTCTGTAGAGTTATCTCATTTAAACCATTCTATATATTATAAAATAATTTAACCTTATTTTATGATTCATTAATGGTATTTATAATAGTTATGAAAATCATTTAAATTATAATTTTTTATTATATCTTGATGATATGAGTGGTGTTTTGTGTTGCTGTAACCTTTAGAAACTATAGAGTTTAAGAGATTTTATGGAATAGAGTGTATGTAGCCATTATTTTATCTATGGTAGTATCTTATAATTTCCATGGTTAAAATACGACTATGTCATAAAACAACTATGGTTAAAATCATGGCCATATACGAAATACTTCAATGATTATAACCATGGTCTTTGGAAGCTATTTTAAGGGTTATACCATCGCTATAGAGGACCTAATGCCACCATTTTAATCGCGATATTAGGTGAAAATTGATGTCGTTAAACTGTGGTCATAACAGGAAGTATACATAGTTAAAAATGTGGCTATATATATATATCCTATTTCCACTATTTGAACCATTGAAATAGGTTATACCTATTAAAATATCTCTAGCTTCCAAAATTTTCAATACCATAGAAATAAGCTATTTCCACATTTTTTGGCCTGTCAACATGGTTCCAAACTGGGGTCTTAGGTCAATTTTGTAGTTGTTCCTGAATGATATATTCAATATATCCATAAAAATATGTGATAATTAATCAATCCAAATTGGATTATTTTAGACTTGTAATTTCAATATATAATTCAGAAATTCATCTTCAGAATTCATTTCTTCTTTACTCACAACTGAAGATACATATAATAAAGGTTAATATTTCCAAACTATTGGGAATTATGAAATTTATCAAATTAGTCATCAATGTGAGGAATATTGTACCTATAATTCCTCAAAATAACATCAATTTCCCTATAATCAATGCATTTTCTTATGGATCAATATTTCTTTTTAATTTATTGAATAATATATCCCTATGGAGACACACTAGGGTGAATAAATCCCATATCACCCAACTCCACTAGTTGTTTCTTCGACTCCACTAGTTCCATAATAGAAACCCTGGATTATCATATTTGGATATTAAATATTTTTAGATGAATATTCATTACATTACACAAACACCTGCCTAAGGACTACAATGGTTTAGTACCTAAGAAAACATTGAAAGTAATCTTTTTAATTCATGAAAAATCTTCAATGTATCCCATAATGATTATCCCCTTTAGTACTCCAACTTAGAAAAATTTTGTCATAATCAGGGTAGAGGGATCATAAAAAATGGTTCATCTCAGATGCTTAGTAAGGGTAAATAAGGGATATATGTAAGAATAACTTTATAAGTAGGGTATTATATCACGAGAATAACATTTGGAGTCCATAACCTTCATATCAATGATCATAATATTGAGTCCTTCAATAAATATTAGAATGGCATGGATCATAAGGGAATCAAATAACATGTTCCATGAGAGTAAAACACTAGAATAAGACATAGAATTGTGGATTATGCATAATCATATAAAATATTATGTAAAGGATACCAACAATGAGATTCATAACATATTATTCTTCGGCTAACCACCTATGTACCAGCTTCGGGCTTGGGCTAAGCACCAGCGTATCCAATTTTTTTTTCTTGGGCTAACCAACAATGTACCCTTTTTATGGGATTAGTCTGTCCATCCATATACCCTCTGAGATCATAGAATATTTATCATTACTCAAATCATTAAAGGGAGATATAGTTTCCATATGTCACGTAATGAAAATCACACCCATGTGCACCACAAGATCATAAGACAATCATTATATCATAACCCATTTAATGAAATGGGTTTCATAACCATTTAATCTTAGAATAACCAATGTAATAGAGGCATGTTTTATAAAAATATAATAATTTCATAATAGAATAATCAATGGAAAATGAATCAAGTTTGATAATAATTTTATCATTGCAAAACTTTTGTAGGAGAAACACGTTTCATAAAAATTATGTCATCATAAAATTAAACAATTCAAAGAAACAATAAGAATGATATCCTGGTATTATATCCCCATTAAAGAGTAATAATCCTTAAAGTACATCATCTTATATTGAGATGTAATTTTAATGAATAAATCACTTGAAACAGTTCTTAATAAACATAACCATTATTTGAAAATCACTTTTTAAAACATAAAATGTTTTCAAAATGCATTTATTTTAATATTACGTTGAATAATTATATAGGAATCATTAAACATCATTTAATTTTTTGGAGAAAATATCTTTTCCTGTTTGGAATAACTTTTTAAAAGATAAAAAATTTTAAAATTAAATTTCTTTTATAATAACTCTAAAATATTCTAATTGGAGCTTCAATACAAGTTATGACCATGATTTCAGATATTCTATTCACACTATATACATTAAAACAATTATTACATACACATTTTTGGTAAAAGAAAAATGTAAAATGTTTTTTGAATAAAAGATGAATTTTCCTTTTAAATAATGGGTAAAAATTAAAAAAAAGTGAATTTGTTTAATAAATAATTTGAATAATTTTAAAAATACTTTTGAAAAGATTTTTAGAAATAGTAGTTTTTGAAGAATATGATTTTTCAACCAAAAATATGTTTTTTCATGAGAAATTTTATTTTTTAACTATTGAGTGAATAAAGAGAAAAAAATAAGGAAAATCATGTATTCAACTAGTGGGGAACAGAATTCATGACTTTCTTGAGAGATGAATGATAAAATCCTATCATTATAAACATGATCATAAACAATCCCTATTAGTGATGAAATTATAACCTAAAATCATAACCACATTAGAAACATTGGAACAAAATCCCCAAGAAGGAATACATTTTAAGGAAATTGAAAATATCCAGAAGATAGGTAAATTCATTATATTACATATCAATGGAGTTTCATAAACACCTCGTAAAAGAATTTATGTGCTTGACATAGTCTTGTGTCTTAAAGAAGGAACATTGAGGAAAAATGTCTTAAAACATTATTAATTAATTTGATTGTAATTTAGAATCAATAATAAAATAAAATTTAAAATTAAATATCATGAAAATAAATATATTCCTGATATATAATTTCAAAGGGGAATTATACAAGCCACACAAAATAAATATGTGGGGAATATGACAAAAATCTCACTGAAATAATAGTGAGACTAGAAATAACCATACTTTAAGTCTTGAATTCCTTCATACACATTCAATTATATATTATTATAAATATAATTTTATTATAAATATATTTCATAAGCATTAATATATATATATACATATATATATCAAACTATATAACATTTACTTATGACATTTTATTACCCATTTGTTAACAATTCCATGTAAACGTCATGTTTCGGGTAATAACTGCTTTATTTTTCATATAAGTTTTGATTGGTTGTTTATGGTCCTATTAATTTGATCATGATTTAATAATCTATAAAATTTTAATAATTATAGAAACATCTTACATATTCGTTATATATTTATTTATATTAAAATTTCAAATTTAGTGATTGAAAATTCGTACACCATTCCTCAAAATAGTAGGTCTTATATATTCATGAACGATGTTTCCATTTTCATATAGTATTAAAAAAAGAAATTTAAATGATATATTGTAACTAAATAATCATTTTTATTTCATATATATCAAATATTTTCATTAAAACCATTCTTATACCTTCTGTATAAACAATGAACCGATCACATCGCTTCACAGAGCGATAGTTCGTCATACTGGTGAGCGACATTATCATATTCCAATAATATAGGGATTTTGAAGGTACACATGATATAATAATTTTAGAAGTATAATAATAAAATAAATATAATATATAAATTATATCCATTTTTGAATGGTGTTAATGAAGAAATTAATGATATCGGTTCTTGAGATGGTAGTTCTCCATACACACGAATAATGTTTTTGTAACCCATTTTATGGAAGTGTAGATGGTTATAGGTCATTTACATAATAGAATATATCTTAGTTTATGTATTATAAAGAGCTTATTATGTTTTCATGTAATAATCAAAATTTAATGAGATTGATTATGAAATAAAACTAAAATGCTCGTTGATGAATGTTACCTCTTCTTTGGGTATCTCCCTTATGTTTTCACCAAAATCATTGCTAAGTTGGATTTCAATCCAAAATAAAATGTCTTGGATGAGAGGAGAGAGGTTTTGAAGTTATTTTGGTAGGTCTAGTACGAATGTTATGGCTTTATAGTTGTGAATAAGTTAAGGGTGGTGGAGGTTGTTTATAAGTGGGGGGAAAGGAACCCACTTGGTTACTACTATGAAATTTTCCAAACGTCTCCTAAATAATAAATTAATTAAAATTATAAATGCAATGAAATGATATTAGATCATCAATTTTTATGTATAATATATAAAAATTTCCATCCAATAAAATTTATACTTGTTTGGGTCATTTTTAACCCTTAAATTTTTAGTTTGATCACCTAGTTAATCCATTTATACCTTAACCATGATAATTAATTTTTACTGTTCACTATTAATATTTGTATAAAATTGTATTTAACTTATTAGATAAAATAAATTAATCTTATTCCAAATAAGGAATCAATTTTCACAAATTACATTCAAATAAGTGGAAAATTTTAATATAAAACATATCATAGGGATGCAATGAGAAAACATGTTTTCAAAGAGAAAATGTTCAAAGAAATATAATATTTTAATATAAAATTTGAATATAAAATTTATAAAAATGACTTAAATTGGTCAAATAGGGATATAATTTATCTAATTTTACTTTAAAATAAATTTAAAATATAATTTAACAATATAAATAATATAAAATAAACCAAAGCTTTTAATTAAAATTCCGTATTTTTCAATATTTATAAAAATGAAACATTTTAAAAAAACCCCAAAAATTTACCCAAAGGTAATTTTAAATTTTTATTTAAAAAAGAAATTTATTTTACCAAATTAATTTTCAATATGTGTGAAAATATAGTTTTTTAATGTTTAAAAAAGTCATTTTTTTAGAAAAAAGTATTTTTGAATCATATAAAGAATGTAATGAAAATTATGTACTTTTTGTCAATATGATTTATTTATATAAACAATTTGTACATAATATTTTAAAATTAGTCATTGAAATTAATATCACTATTTTTAATGACTTGATTATAATGGTTACATTTAAATAATGATGTATATATTATGGTTTTGTTGGAACTCAGTGTCGGGTGTAACACAAGCTAACCATAGGCATCATGTAGTGAAAGATTATATTAATTTAATAGGTAAAAAAAGAAAAATCAAGTGTTTCATGTAACATAAGTTAAAATGAAATTTAATTTAATAAAAAATATGGAAAATTTTATATTTCTAAGAAATATTTCTATTTCCAAAAATCTCGATGTGTTACATTCTACCCCCTAAAAATGAATTCAAGCCTTAAAATTAATCAATTTGGTACAAAACATTTAGGATAATTCTACCTAATTACTTCCTTAGGTTCCCACATGGTTTTCTAATGTTTGAGGTTTCTCCAAAAAAAATTACCAGGTAAGTTATCTTGTTTTGTTGTACTTTCTCCATTCGATCAAGTATCTCTTCCTATTATTCCTCACAAGGGATATCATAATCCAATGTTATGATATATGAGTTCAGTAAATTTGATATATCTGGTATGTAATTCCTAAAAAGTGATATATGTAGCACATAATGAACCTGAGTGGGGTTCAATGGAATCACCATATGATAAGATATTATCTCGATACGATCAAGAATTTTAATGGTACTAATATACCTAGGGATTAATTTTCCCTTATTTTCTCCATAGAAAAATTCATAGAAGAACCTTCTCACCGACATTAAATTCTAGATCACATGAACTATTATCAGCATAAAGTTTTGGTTAACTTTTAATAGTCCTTACATGTTGCTTAATGGATCTAAACTACTCTATAATATCATCAACTTTCTCTAGTCCTAATAACTTTATTTCTACCAATTCATTATAGTACATTGGTGTTCTACATTTCCTTACATAAGGGGATTCATAAGGATACATATAAATTCTCAGGGAGAAGATATAATTATATGAAAACACAATTTGAGGATGGTGGTGATATTAACCACCTTTGAAATCTATAGGATAAGATCTTAGAGTATCCTTTAGGGTTTCAATTATTTTCTCAAACGGACCATCAGTCTGAGGATGATATGAATCAGTGAAACTTAACTCCAAATCTAGATAGCACTGATTAATTATCCAACACATAAAGGTAAACTTTATATTCTGATGAAATTCAATATTATATGTCACTCCATGGAAACATACCACTTCATAAATTTATATTTTTGTAAGTATATCCAAAGATAAAACTCTCTAATATCAATAAAGTGTGTTGACATTATAAGGTTGTCGACTATAACCCATAATTATCTCAATATCAATGATAATATTACCCTTAATAGTTACAAGAGAATTTAAAAATATATAAAAATATTTTAAGGTAATTTTTATTAATTAATTATTTCAATACATATATAACAAAATGGTGTAATTTCCATAAATTTCTCCTAAAATATCATAAATTTTTATTAACTCCCATCACATGAAACATAAAATGGTTAAAAATAAAAATGAACATATTTTCATTATTAATCTCATAATCCCTTTATGGTATCCATAAATATTAACTTAACTTACTTGGAGACATATATACTTCTAAAAGATAATCAATCCTTTGTTTCATAAATAAAATCTTATCTCATACAAAAAAATTTCCATTGAAATCTTGGGTTAGATATTATGCTGATAAAATAAAGAATATTATTTCATTTCTGCAGAATTCATATAGGGGGATATAATAAAATGAAATTCCACTAAATTATTAATAATAATAATTTAGTAGGTAATATTCATAAAAAATGAAACACTAAATTACTAATTAATGACAGGAGGATTAGTGTGCCTAATTATCATGAATTAGTTCAATCATCATGATCACATAATCATTATCTTTCTCCTTTATTTTAAGAGGTTTTTGGAGTTAATCATTGTTATTAATCCTTATATTTTTTCACTTGTTGGGATAATTCCCAAACTCCTAAAAATTAAAACAATGAATCCAGGTAGGTGTATTATGTAGAGATTTCTTATCATTATCTACCTTCTTCCCATCACATCGGCATTTAGTCACTTAATGAACCTTTCTTCCAGAAATAAAACATTTAGTAGTCCCCTTAATACAATTTCCTCCACGATTCTTCCCATACTTTGAGCATAATTGAAACTCGTATTCATCTCTATATAGTTTTTATATTTTAATTTCAATTACATTTTTATATTATTATAAAAACCATGAGATTTATATATTACTCCAACCTCCATTTCCACTTTTATATAAAATTAAAAAATATATTCATTACTAATGAAGTATCTTATGGGTAAAGCCCTTTAGAGTATTATTTTTTAGATAATTATGAATTAATCAACCTTACCATTAGGTTGGATACTAATACCATATGAATTCCTCAAAAGTCTTGTAAAATTTTCACCATCAGTACTGATAGAATCATTATCTTTTTTCATCAACTAAAGGAAATCCCTCTCTAACTTCATACAAATAATACAATGAAATTATATATTGAAAAATATGTTCCTAAAATCATCCCAATACATGAACTCAATTTCATCATGTTTCCTCCTATTGTTGATAATAGTCCACCATTGATCCATTTTGACTTCTAAATGTTAGAGATTCAAAATTAATTTTTAGGTTCTGAGCACTAGAAAATGGAATAAATATTTTTAGTGGTGTTGATCCATTATTCAGCAACTATTGGAGTAGAATATCCACTGAAATAAGGTGGGTGTTATCTCATGAATGAATTAATAGAATTTTGTTCTATGATATGTTCATTTTAAAATATTTCATTATTAATATATTTCGAATTTTGTTTGATTATAATAATAAGATTTTTTATTCGAACTCTCATAACATTCGAATAATTACCAGGAAAATCATATATTTCTTCATCACAATCAGTATTAATATGGTTTATTCGGGTTCCAACCATTGACTAAAACAGACAAAAATAGTGTTAGAAACATAAATCAATTTGTAGAACAACATAATCATGTGGAATCAAGTATATGGTGTCTAAATCATTGAACCTTATTTTAAATATATGACACCTTAAGAATAATCTAGGTTATTCATGTTAATTATCTATTTAAATACTCAAGGATGATTCGTAAAGAGTTTGTAAATTTATAATCATATCCAATGGGAGTGTCAAACTAAGTGTGTGGGAAGAAATATTATCTTAAACTGGGCAATGATCGAGTCAAGCTCAAAGAGACCTTTTTGGAGTTATTACCATAAGTTATCTTTATGGTAGAGCCGCATCCATTTGTTGTTTCCAGATAGGGATGTAATTTCTTTGAAACCACTTTTTTATCCTTTTCCAGAAATCTATGAAATTTTCATGTACCTTCTATCATCCATAAGATTATCCTTAGAGATATCCTTAGAAATATCATTAGAAATATCCCTAGTGATCTCACTAAACTTTTCTCATCCTAGATTCAAATGTTTAACTAAACATTTCCTCTAATACCAACTTTAGCAACCCAAGTTTCTGAGACATGGATATTATATATTCTTAGATGAATATATGTTACATTACACAAACACATTAACAATGAATATAATATTTTTGTTTATTTGGTATCATGGAATGAAATATTCGTTAGTCATGGAACATCTTCAAATTATCTTATAAATACCTCCCCCTTTAGTGCCCATACTTAAAAAAATTACTTCTCAACCTTGGGAAATCAAACATAGAAATAGGGGTGAGCTCAGATGCTCAATATGGGTAAAAAGGTCATAAATAGGAAAATTGATCATAAGGGTATGAGAACACGAGAAAAATATTATAAAACCACACCATACGTATCAATGATCATGATCTTGGGTCATGGAATAAATATAGGAATTAAATGAATCATAAGGGAATAAAATAACATGATCCATGAGTGAATCAAATTGAAATAAGGAATATAATTGGGGCATATACATAATCATATAATATGTTGTGTAAATGATATTGAAAAAGTCATTCAAATATACTGATCATAGGATAACCACACATGTGACTGCTTTGGGAATGGGTTAACCGCTATTTAACCCTTTTTCAGGTTTGGGATATCCTCATATATACCTTCGTTTCAGGGCTTTTTATAGCCACCAATATACCCTCAATGTTCATAGAACATTTATCATTATCCAATTCATTTAAAAGAGTTATAGGTCCCAAACGTCACATAATGAAAATCCTAAACATGCATACCACAAGTTAATAAAACATTCATCATATTATAACCCAAGAAATGAAATTGGTTTCATAAACATTTAATATTATGATAACACATGGAGAAGACTAAGTTTTTATAATCATTTCATCATTTCATCATAGTATAACTTTTGAAAAAATAAGTGGTTTTCACTATAATTGTATCACAAAATAACTTATCGAAGAGAAATGGGTTTCATTAAAATTATATCATTAGAATAATAAACCAGTTAAGGAAAATATAAAAATGGTGTCCTTGGATCATATCCCAAGTAAATCATAAGTGACCTAATGGGATGTATTGTTTTATGGAGATGTATTTTGAATAAAAAATCACTTGGAATGTTTCTAGAGGAAAATAAACATTCCTTGAAAATCACTTTTTTACATGAAATTTTATGAAAATCATTTTCTTTTCATCATCATAATAATATAAATTTTTATTCAAAGTGAAAAGTGTAAAAAAAGAGACACAAATAATGGCATGGGGAAACAAGGCTACGAGGGTCGTAAATGGTGAAGACCAAGGGAATCCCTTAAATTAATATTAGTTCTCATCAGTACCAGGCCATGGAGGTCAGGAAGAAATAGGGTCTCTGATCCCAAACTTTTGAGCGATGCTAGATAATCCACAACCTTGTTTCCATCCCGATAGGTGTGGGAGAAATTGATGTTGTTTTTAAGGATATAATGGCACATAAAATGACATATTCAATAAATAGGGGTTTTCATGGATGGTCGTACCTCCATGAGGTCTCTCCCCCTTTGCTGATACATAGTGTGACTAGCAGTCATGGTTTTAGCATCAGCTAGAAGCGAAGTTCCCTGGCCCAAATGGGTTGAAAATCTAGGTTGGCCGAGCCGTTGGAGTCGTGAATGATCCTCTTGCGGTGCATGATCCTCGAGACACATCAATCGTCAGTGTTAAGCATGAGGCCTCAAATAAGAGGATTCCATCTAACCCATTTTCTAGAGGAATGTCTTGTGGTAGGATCATGGTAATGTAGGGAATGAAAGAGCCGTTATAGGGTGGGGGCATCCCTCCCGGTTCTAAAATCCCTGAATAGATCAATTAGCAGGTTTTGAGTCCTAATTGTGATCACACATAGAGGATGAAACTCTATCATGTTAGTATATGTTCTGGACATGCCACATAAAACAACAGCCAGTGTTCAAAATCGGATAGCACTACCTTTTCTCTGGGACATGTGCACCCAAGCCGTGAAACCATTGAGTATTAAAAATTTACTCTGCTATGGTTGGAAAAAAGAAACCAGTAAAATAAAAAAATCATGTCAAAACCTCTTTCTCACAATCACTTTAAAAAAATTGATCTGAACCTTCCTCCTTATGGTCCTTGAAGAAAACACATCGGGATACCATGTTCACGTCACATCACTTGATATTGTTATTAGTAGGTATTAAATTGTTGATAATCCTCAATCTGAGAAAATTAAACATCATGGAGATGGCCTGATCCCGCATGAATCCATTACATTCATCCAAACTAGCCTATGGGTTAGAGACCTGAAGATAATCCTTGGACTAGAAGGATCCTGAGGGTGATAGGGTAAACACACAATGATTAGGGACTCAGGTCAGGACAATGAGATAGAATAGGTCTAGCCGGTCCCTATTAAGAATAACATTTGTGAAGGATGGATGGTTATTGGCCTCCTTGATGGAAATGTTCGTGGAAGGGTAGCTCAGGTAACAAATTCTCTCCCTACACTGGTTTTCATGCCAGAATAAGACGTCCCCTATTCCGATGATCAATTGAGAATGGTCACTGAGAGAGATAATATGGGCGGAGATCTCACTCCAAATGGGGGAGGTACAATCATCCCTAGAAACCCCTTCCCCTGAGTAATATGAATGCAAGGTAATTACCTATAAATAATGCTTCTCTGGAATCTCCCATTCCATTTTCTAATGCATGCAGGTAAGGGAGTTCTTGGGTTATCGATTGTTGATTCCTCCTTCATTGATATGCCTCGCTAGGGTATACAAAGTGGCCCAATTCTTTCTTCCCTCATACTTGGGATCCCAAATGAAACCTGTAAGAATCCTATCAATGTTTCAAGAAACCCCATTAGGGACCTTGGTAGTAGAGAGGGAAGGAATCAGAGATTCTATAAGTACGCTGTTAATCATGAAAATCCTACCTCTAAAAGATAGGTATCGATTCTTCCCATTGAGCACCCTCTCTGTAATCCTAGTGACTATGGGATCAAAGTCACAAATGCGCAGAAGTTGTGAAGAAACAGGGGAGCTGAGGTACACAATGGGGAAATTAACATTTTTTTCATTCCCAGAGCGGGACTCACACTAAGAATACACCTATCAAAACAATTTATAGAGATGCATAAATTAATCTTTTTATTATTTTTTATTTGACCAATCCAACAGCAGTAGGCCTCCAAAACTCTTTGTAGGCCTCACACTGATCTACTGGACACATTGATGAAGAGAATGAAATCATCCATGAACATAAGATGAGATAATGGGGGAAATTTAATCCTTATATGGAAGGGGAGGATCTAGCCCATGCATATGTTGTGATGAATAAGCCCGCTAAATAAATACGAAGTGATGATAATGATGCTTGTGGATATGGGATCCCCTTGTTGAAGATCGCACGTATATTTGAAGAAGCCGAAAGCTTTTCCCATGACTGAGATCTCCATCAAACCTGAACTGAAGTACTGGAAGATGATATCAATATTCCAAGTGTAAAGTCCCATACCTGTAGAATATTTTTTGATGAATCTCCACTCCACATGGTCATAGGCCTTGCTCATGTCGAGATTGATCACCATGTTGGAACCTCTATATTTGAAGTTGGATCCCGGATCATTTCTCGGGCCATGCCAATCACCCCTTGAATGGAACACCCTCTCACAAAGCCACAATGTTGCATGGATATCCACTTGGGAAATAGATAGATACACATGAATTAATGATACAGGAAATGATTTTGTAAATTATATTACACATGCTAATTGAACGAAAGTGCACAACAAAGGTTGGGGACCTTGTTTTGGGAAAGAGGAAAAAAGTGGTGGAGCAAGAAACGTGATGTAAATAACAACCCCTAAATGAATCATCAATGAATGTAATGGTTATGATAGTGAAAATTGTGTTCATTCCATACTCATTAAAAAAATTCCATTCATATTTTCAATAAAAACCAATTGATCATTGTTTTTTTGAAAATAACAAGAAGATTAGTTTTAATTTTTTTGTATAAATTATATTATTGGTAAAAGTTACTTTAATAAATCATTTGAATAATTTTTTAAAAAACTTTTGAAAACTTTTTTAAAAAGAATGGTTTTTGATGAAAAATTGTTTTCAATAGAAAAGAATATTTTTTTAAAAACAATCATTTTGAAATATCGAGTATATAATGAGAAGAAAATAAATTGAAAAATGTATTCTCATGAAATAACTAGAGGATAATAAAATTAGTGAGTTTCTTGAGAGTTGGATCATAATGTTCTTTCATCACAAACAAGATCATATAGAATCCTGATAAATAATTTGATTGTAACATAAAATATTTACCACCTTGGTAAGTTTGAAATGTAAGCCCCTTGAAAGAACTTCATTAAATGAAACTTAAAATTCAATCAGGATAAGAAAATTACTGATATTACACGTAAAAGGGGTTATATATACTCCTTAAAATAGTATATATCTATATAACAAAATCAGTTATCTAAAAGAAGGAAAAACATTCCATTACCACTTAAGTAATCTTGGGAATATTTATCCCAAATAAAAAATAAAATCAAATAAATCATTAAATATCCTAAAAATATTTATATTCATGATATAACATATCAATGGATCATTATATACACCATAAGAAAGAAACAAGTGGTCATCATGTTATACGCCTCTCATAAATAAAATTGAGACAAGAAATCTCATTACCTTAAGTACTAACATACTATGTACACATTAAAACACATGTAAAATAAATATAGGATTGTTATAAATATATTTGAGAACAATGTGTATATAGATCATATCATATATGATTTACTTATGACATTTTATACCCATTTTTTAATAATTAAATGTTAATGTCACATTTTGAGTAAGAACTGTTGTGTATTTCATAAATGTTTTGATTTTATATTTTTGATTATCTTATGTTGATCATGATTTCAACTTCTATAGAATGTTAAAAATGATAAATGTAGTCTCTCTAATTTTTTTTACATAACCATTACATCATTTATAATATAAACAACATAAAAGAGATATAATACTAGGATCCAAAGGTTTAGTACCATGGAAACATTTGGACCATACATAAATTATGCAAAAAAAACCATTACTTAAAAATATTCTTCTTTATCCATCTTAATCCCATGTTATTATAATTATATATAGTCACCTGAGGATATAAATCAATGAAATGGGTGAGCTAAAATCCTAGAAATATGACAAATAAGGACATGAATAAAAATAATTTGGGTCAGAATAATAATACTCATCATAACATTAGCATATGATCAACATCATAATCCTTATAGGAATATTCTGATAAAGGGATGGAATATGTAAATTCAAAAAATAAAACATCAAGTCTTAGTGGTCAATTACCACACATAGTTCCAGACAAAGCTAGTATTGTGTCTATGCCTAACCTATGTGAATAATCATAACATTGTCATTGTGAATAAATCTACCATCATGTTCATGCATAATAACAATAATATCATGAGATACGTCACATTACCAATTAAATTGTAGTTCTACATAATTCTGGGTGCACCCATCGTGTCATAACATTTAGACAATCATCCATGCCACTTAGAGCATATATCAATCAAATCCATGATGTAACCCATGTAAAATAATGGGTTTAATAATGATCACATTAATAATGAATAAACTTTGGGTCACTGAATGAAAATGGAAGAACATATTTAGTAAAAAATCCATCATTCTTTAGTGAAGAAGATACGACTCAAGAAGAGTCAAAATGTGTTTTGGATTCCAGAGTTATTTTAGAAAATCAGAGAATTTTTCATAAAATCATATTCCAAATATCAATATACTAGAAAAAAAATGGAAAGAAAATTGGAATTATGTTTTAGTAATATTAAAATAATTACTATATTGAAATTTTTCGTGAAAGATGAATAACACAAGGAAACGTAGTTGGGTGCGAGAATCCCCTTACCTTATTTCAAAATTATTTCTGTTAATTAATTTCATGGATTATAAAATTATATTCAATAATTACTCAACCCAAAACCTCTAGTACATGTATTCAGTTTATTAAAATTTTATTATATTCAATTATGGTCATTTTTATGAGTTATAAGTTTCAATTCTGTTGGACCATGAGTGCTTGTTTTCTTGGTATTCATGATAGATTCACCTATATAAAAGTATGGAAGTTTATGTAAAATGAGAATAGTCCTAAATAATTGAAATTATTTGTTTCAAATGAACATTATAAATTTTAAATGGTCTTATATATCAATTATTTATATGTTATCAAGATGATTCATAATATAAGACTTTAATCAAAATGTTTTAATTTATTTTGATTGTTTTTATGACCATCATGAACTTATAACATTTTATATAATATCATGTATATATTCTGGTTCTAGAACATTATATAAAAAATATATAATAATATATATCTTAAATATAATATTGGTTTTATTACCATTCATGAAGGTGGTAATGGGAAATGAAAACTCTTCATCCACGAAGGTGGTGAATAGACTCATCACAGATGATGTTTTGATTTCTAAAATAAAAGTGAGAGGCGAAATTGTTTGATGATAGATATTTCATTAACACAATAAAATTATAATATATATAAGGAAAAGTATTTATAATTAAACATTGGGATATGGAGGTGAGAAGATAATTATAAATGAAAAAATGAAAATAAAAAAAATGAAATATGATATTACCTCTTAAATTTCGTGCCCTCAAGAACCTTTTTATGGAACTTGGCTTTGGAATTTTGTTAGGAAAATATTCTATTGGATGTGGGAAGAGGATTGGGAAGAGAATTACGTATTATTTAGACAATATTAATTTCTTGTAATGTGTGATGAGAAAAGGCGGTGAGGGGTGGTATTTATAAGGGATGAGAGGGGTTATTTTTTGATTATTTTATCCATTAGTTTATTATTTCGGCTCAATACAATCAATATTATTGATTTTTGTGACATAATATAGTAAAAGTTTTTTTGATATTGTTGTCAAATTTGTTTTTTTACTTATCTATACATGATCCACGACTCTATAATTCATGTATTTTGCTTATATAGTTAATTATTGCATTTCACTATTCACAAAAATTATACTATTTTAGAAATATACCAAAAAATCACCCAAACCATATTTCCTCATATAGAATTAAAAATTGGACTCCATTTTTGAAAAATAATTTTCTAAATACTAGATTTTTTTAATATTTAATTCATTATTTATTCAAGAAATACCGTTTCAAATATTATAACTAATTTTACGAAATTTTGACAAATTAATTAAAGTATCATAAAATTATATTATATCTATAAAAACAAAATATTAATTTATGAATATTTTTTATGAAAATTAATTTTCTTCTAAATAATTATATTAATTATAAATTGTAAATAAACATTTACATTTCAAAAAAATACTGACAACTAATTTTCCATTTTCAAAATATTTATTAACTTATACTTTGATATAATTGCATCATATTTTAATTTATAGTATACATAAATTTTATTGATAATTTTATAGGCAAGGTTACTATTATATTTTTCAAATTACTATTTCTAATGTCTGTGTTACTATTCCAATAGTCATGTGTTTATTCTCTAAGTACAAGTTCGTTAATTTATATAAATATTACTTATTTAATTATTTATTTTAGAGAATATTGTTTTTTCTTGGATATGAATGTTATGTACGTGTTTTATAAATATAAGAAGGTAAATTCCACTAATAAAAGTTTGAGTTATTACATTTTCCCCCTTTCAACAATTCTCCCTCAATTTTTTTTACAAACTAATGTCGAAACAAGGGAGGGAAGATCTCTTTCATTGATTCCTCCAGTTCCTATGTGACCTATTCATACTTATAATTCCTCCTCAGCACTTTGACATGTGAGTTTTGTTGTTGTATAAGAAAATTTATCAATGGTAAAATATCTTGATAGAATTATCTTCATATGAGAGGTTATCTCCAGTTGTACCACATCTGACTTCATTAAATGTGAGGGGTTAAGTATGTTCTTCCTCTAGAGATAAAAATGGAAGATGTTATGAACACGAGAAATATTTCTTAAAAGTTCAAGAAAATAGGCTGCTACTTCAATGTGATCAAGGATCTCAAAGGGGGCAATGTTTATTATATTATTCTTCCAATTATTTCCAAACTACATGAATCTTTTACATTATGAAATTTGAAGGATCTAACATTGAACTCCAATTCCCTTTGACAATTTTCAACATAGATCTTTTTCAGACCCTGAGAAACTTTTATGTGCTATTGGATGGATTGAATCATCTCGGTCATCTCATTCAAAAGATTTGGTCAACGTATTTTTCATTCACCAACATAATCCCAACATGATGGATTCATACATCACTTTACATATATATTTTAATATGGATCTATTTAAATACTATAATGGTAGCCTTTATTGTATGAGAATTCAACCAATGGGAGATGTTGATCGCCTCCACCTCTAAATTCCATTTGGTAGGCCCTTATAATTACTTATTTTTTCTACATTGTGTGTTTAGATTGGCCATCAGTTTGGGGTAGTAGGAAATTCTAAAATTCAATCCATTACTCAAGGCATGTTAAAGACTTCTCCACAATATAGATGAGAACCTTGGATCACAATTAAGGACAATCAGAAGAGGAACCCCATATAAGCTCTCAAATTCTGTAACATATATATTAGAATGTTTTTCAAGAGATATATCTTCTTGAATTATTATAATGTGGGAAGTATTGGTGAGTCAATCCACCACAATCTATATCACATTGTTTCCTTTAGATGTATTCAGGAGACTAGTGACAAAATACATAGTTAATATATCTCATTTCTATATTATTATATGCAATGGTTGCATAATCCCCATGAGCATATGTCATTCTTATTTAGAATTCTGACATATCTAGATCCCTGAGAAATACTTCATAATCTCCTTCTTCATGTTATCCTAGCAGAAGTGTTCTCGAAGATCATAGTACAACTTGGTTCTTCTAGGATGTATGGAGAAAGATGAGATATGCGCATTATCCAATAACTCCTTCTTTATCTCAAGTTATGAAGGTTCACAAAAACTCATTCCAAACTGAATTACTTCGTCATCATAAATTTATAACACATGTAGTATTACATCCTTTACGACATTCACCTTATTTTGTAACTTCAAATAATCCTTTTGTTCATCCTTAATCTTATCTTCCATATATGATTGGGAAATCATTTGGGAAAAGTAGGTTGTATTCACTGCCATTTTGATTTAAAAATACATCCTCTTCATATCAATGATTATGGGGTATTTATCATTCACCATCATAGATTGAACAGGAGGTTATTTTCTTCTAAGAGCATAAGCTATCTTATTTTCCTTTCTGGGATCGAATTGAATAGATAAAACATCGGCCTTAATTATATCTAACCGTACTGTCTAAAACATCTTCATTTTACTTTGTGAGAATAAATATTTTACAATCTTGTGATCAGTATATATTTTACACTTCTCAGCATAGAAATTATACTTCTAGATATTCAAGGTGAAGATAACAACTTCTAATTCCAGGTCATGTATCATGTAATTCTTCTCATGGATCTAAAACTTCTATGAGGTGTAGGCTATCGATTTTTCATTTGACATGAGTACCCAACCTAATACATTTTTTAAAGTATAATTTTATATCAAAAAACATTCTATAATTTTTTGTAAGGTGAGTACAGGTGCAGTGATCAAGATGTTCTTTATCTCCATAAATTTTTCATCACATTCTTCCATATATACATAATTTACATAGTTCATTGTTAATATAGTAAGAGGGATAGAAAATATTGATAAATTTATAAAAAAATGTCTATAGTACCCTTCTAATATATGGCGACTATAGATTTCCATGAAACTAGTGGGTCTGAGCCATTCATGGATTTCATTTGTTTTTTAAGGGTCTGTAGTAATTTTTTAATTTGTGATCATGTTACACATGAATGTGATTTGATGCATAAAAAAGTCACTCTTTCTAAACTTGTCATAGAATTTACCCTTCCAAAATATTTCCAGTAAAATCGTTAAATATTCTTTATGATCCTCATTTATATTGGAATAGATGAGAATATAATTGATACACACTACTAAAAAAATTTCAAGGTAGTGTATAGATAATCTATAAATTAAATCCATGAATACTGTATAGATATTAGTAACTTTGAAGGGAATCACTAAAAACTCATAGTTCCCATTCAATGTATGGAAAACAGTCTTCTGAATATCTTTTTTCTTCACCTTTAGCTGATGATATCCAGAACGAATATCCAACTTTTATATCTACTAAGCTCCACATAGTTGACAAAAAAAATTCATCAATCATTTTAAAATAATATTATTTCTTTATAGTGATCTGATTGAGATATCAACAATCGATGCATGACTCTTTTAATCCATTATTTTTAATTAAAGGGAACTAGAACTTCCCAAGTGGATGCACCAGAGAATATTAACCCATTGTTAAAATTATCTTATAGCTATTTATTTAACTCCTCTATTTAGATTGATGCCATCATGTTGGGTAATTTTGATATAGGTGTGGATCGGGAAATAAGTTCTATCGATAAATTCACCAAACAATCTAGTGGAATCCATTGTAACAACTCATGAAATAAATCATTATTTCCCTAACAATGGGAATTTCCATTAGGTTGATACCTTAATTTAACTCAACCATTTAAACGAGGTATTATTTTTTATAGGGTATTAACACCTATAGTGTCAAGGGATTTTCCAAATAAGATTCGTGGTCTTCTTGGACTTTTAGAGGAGCATAAGATGGTTTGGAATATAGAAAGATTTTTTATTTTCCTAATAGTTGATATGTGATCTATATAATGAGATACAATCCATTCCTAGTATTTCATTGAATCCCACCAAGGGAAGTATTACGAGATTCCATAGAGGAGTCATCCTAGATATGCCAATAGGAGAAGAGTCTCACAACTGGGTTGAAATGATCTCACCCCTAGGTGTCTTTAAAGAAATATATACATTAAGGTATCTAAGATTCTATTCAATAGTTCCAGAAAACATGAATGATATAAAGGAATGCGTAGAACCAAAATCAAATAAGACTTGTTCAATTCATGAGTGAATAGTAATTGTACCTTATACGAATTTTTTTCTTTTCCTACTTCATCAGCAGTGATGGAATAAGCTTTCCCTTTCTCATTTGGATTTGGTATCTACTGATGTTGATTACCCTAAAGGAGTAATGGTTTAGTTTTTTAGACTTCTTAGCACCTTATCCCCTTATATTTGAATCATTGATCCATTGTTTGTTCCTTTTGCCACATAATATTGTTTGGATTATTCATGTTTATCCAATAGTCATGAGCTCGATGGCCTTCCCTCCCCCATTTTAATCATTTCTCTACCCCTTTGAGGAAATTCTAATAATTATTTCTCATAATTTTTTTTCTTCTGAGTGGTTGAGTTTTATTTACCTATTTTTTATTAGATCCTACAGCTTTAAATTCCATATATCATTTCTTATCTCCATATCCGTGAGAGCATTCAATGATCTCCTTCGCCAACTTAAGAACACATCGATCAATTTCTTCATAACTCCTAGATCCTTGAATAGATATATTAATTCTATGGTGTGGTTTTAAACCACTAAATAATCTATCTATTTTTATATCATTTTTGATATCAAAACATGAGGTATACCTTGCAAGCCTTATGAATGTTTATTTATACATCATTATAGATTCACCTTATTTTTTTGAATTAGCTTTATAAATTCTCTCCCCATAATTGTACAAAGAGTTCGGGGGAAATACTTGTTAAAAAATATCCTAAAAATGTTTCCCCACTCCATACCTTCTATTTCATAATTTGTATTTGTGATCTTTATCACACCCACCATTGATCAATCTCTCCATCTAAATGATAAATTGATATAGTCATATTCTCCATCTCAGAATAGCGATGAACCTAAAATATCTAATTTGATGAGTTATCCCACAGTTCTATAACATGTGGATCATAAGATCCATTAAAATTTTGTGGTCATTTTCATATAATAGATTTTATAGAAAATTTATCCCTCTTAGGTAACAATAGATGCTCCACGTTGTTCATTTTATTTTTCATAGCATGGGATAGCTTGACAACAATCACCAATAAATTCTTAACTCCAACTCTCAAGGCATTGGGGATGTCGTTCACAAAATCCCTATATTTTCCCTTACATAGTTTTTTGTACTAATGTACAATAGTTTATACCATTTTATAATATATAAAAGGTTTGAAAAAAACATAAGTCAATAATAATTTATTTTATTGTGTAATTAACTCTAAAGGCATATCTTGTGATATCCCTATGTCTATAATTATTATAAAATGATGTTTAATGGATACTTACATATAATTATTCTTATATTAAGGGTTTTAACTAATGTTGTTTAATTATTATTCCCAAATTAACTAAACTATTCTTTAATACAAACTATAGAGTCCCTATTTTTTATATAAATATTATATCATTTTTACGGTAAACAACATAAAAGCATTATAAAACAAGGATCCAATGGTTTTTTATCTTGGGTAAATTTGAACAATAGATCACTTATAAAATATAAAACCTAAAAATTTACTAAAAAATATTATTTTTTATCCTTCTAAATCTCAGTTTCTCCTTAGTATATGTAGTCACCTAATGATATACATCAAAGAAAGGGGTGAAAAAAATCCACGTAAGAGGATCAATAAGGGAATGAATCAATATAATATGGGTGATTATAATCATAATAATAATATTATAATCATAGTATCGTAATCATAAAAATGAGAGGAATTTTTAGATAAAGGCATGGCATGTGGAAACACATAAAAATTAAACATCATGTCTTATAGGTCAAATACCACAGATTGTTATGGAAAAATCATGCATAATTTCCACACATAAAATACGTGGATAATCATAAATTCATTATTTGGAAAAAATATAAAATCATTTTCATGCACAATACACTTCAACTCTTATGATATATCACATTACCAAATGTGTTGGGGTGCTATATAATTCCGAGTGCACCGATCACATGAAAACATATACATAATGACGCATGCCATGTAGAGCTTATATCAATCAAAGTCATTAAGTAACCAATATAATTTTTTTATAAGATATCATCAATAATGAATAAAATTTGGTTTTCTAAATTAAAATGAAAAAAAATATTTTGTGTAAGATTTATCATTCGGGAGAAATGAAGTAATAACGCAAGAGGAGTGAAAATGTGATTTTGAAAAAAGTGTTATTTAGGGAAATCATTGTATATAAAATAAAATCATATTGGAAACATGTATATCATAAAATAATATAATCTAAAGGAAATTATATTTTAGAAATATTAAAATAATACCCTCACTAAAAGTTTTCAAGAGTGGATTAACCCAAAGAAAATTAAGCGGGTTCAAGAATCCCTTTACCTTATGCCTGAATGTCTTCTTCACATTAATATCCTAGATAATGAAATTAGAGTCATTAATTACCTTATAAAGAACAAATTATACATTTATTTTATTTATTATAATTTTATTTTGTTCATCTATCACCATTTTTATGAGTTTTAGGTTTTCAATTTTTTTTGTATTGGGAGTGTTTTGTTTCTTGGTATTAATGGTCTGTTCACTTGTACACAAGTATGGAGGTTCGTGTAAAATGAGGATAATTATGAAGAATTGGAATTATACATTATCAAAAGAAATTATTGTGGTTTCACTGGTCTTATATATCATTTTTAAATGGTATGATGATGATTTATCAAATAAAACTTTAATGAAAATGATTTAATTTATTTGGGTGTTTTTTATGATCACCGCGAACATAGGTCATTTTATTTAATTTCGTGTTAATACATTGATTCCAGAACATCATATAACTTATAATATGTATAATAAAATATAAATTAACCATAATAATGTTTTTATGACCATACCTTAAGGTGTTAATGGAATAATTAAAACTCATCATCCACGATGGTGGAAAATCAACACATCATAGATGATATTTTCACTTTTAGAATAAAAGAGAGGGGAGAAAAGGTTTGATAATGTATATTACATAAAGAAATTGAATATATAAATAATTGAGTTATAGTTACACTTTATTATTTAGTTAGGTGAAAAGAGAATAAGAAAATATAATAAAAGAAACTAAAAAATGAACGAAAGAGTATTTTACACCATGAGTTTCTTCTCCTTGAGAGCCTCCTTAAGCCACATGGGTTTTTTTTGAAACCATCAACTCTTCGAAAGGGGGAATAGTATTGATAATAAATATGGTTATAACTTATAAAATATTCAAGTCTTAAAATGTTTTAGTAGAAGTGGTGGTGAGCATGGTATTTATAAGGGGGAGATGTGTGTTTTTTGATTATTTTATTCATTGGTTTATTATTTTGTCTCGAGACTATCAATACAATTGATTATTATGTCTAAATACAGTAACGATTTCAAGGGGTATAAATAAATTGGTACTTACCTTATTCATACATCATCCATGACTCTATTATTTATGTATTTATCTTATTTCATAAATTATAATATTTCACTGTTCAACAAAAATTCAATTATTTTAGAAAAATACAAAAATCTCACCCTAACCTTTTTCGATTTGTAGAATTAAAAAATCAAGTCCATCATATGAAAATAATTATATAATTATGAGAATATTTTTAATTAAAATAAACATGTATTTGAAAGAAAAAGATTTTAATATTATAACTAATTTTATAACATTTTGATAAATAAATAAAGGTCCCATAAAATTACCATTTAATTATATATAAAATATATTAATTTTTGAATATATTTTATGAAATTATATTGTATCTTTAAATCATTATATAAATTATTAATATCTAAATAAACTTTTATGATTCACAAAAATACCAACCCCTAATTAATCATTTTCAAAAACAATTATTTACTTATACTATAATATAATTATATAATATTTTCCATTATAAGATACATAATTGTTTTTATACTATTATAGGTGTCTTTACTATTCAATTGACCAGGTTAATATTCATAATGTTCATGTTACCATTCTAATGGCAGGGTTACTATTCCATCAGTAAAGGTTTTTGAATTTTTGTAAATATAAATTATTTCATTATTCATTTATGAGAGTGAGGTTTTTATTGAGATTAGTGTTTTAAGTAAGTGTTTTATAAATATTATAAGGAAAATTACATTGATAAAAGTTTGGGTTGTTACAATACAAATATTTTATATTTTTAGTATATATGTATTTATAGTTACCATTAAATTTAGTGACAGAAAATTAAATACACCATTTAAGTAGACGGTAGACCGTATGAGTGAACGAATCGTGTTTCTATTTTCTTGTCATACTGAAAGAAAGAAAGTTAAATGATATATTATAATTTTGGAATATTTTTTATTTAATATATCTCACATATATTCATTAAACTTATAATTATTATCTTCTATGTAAAGCATAAATAAAACACATTGCTTCATGAGGTGGCAGTCTTCCATACACACGAGTGATATTATCGTATTCCACATAACTGGATAGTATAAAGTAATGTGTGGTATAATAATTATATAGTTATGATAATATAATAAATATCATATATAATTAATAAATACATCATTATTTACATCCTTTATGGGTTGTAATGTAAAATCAAATTATATCGGTTCATGAGGCGGTAGTTCGCTTTACACCCGAACCATAATTTAGTAATCTATTTGATGTTAGTGGAGATAGTTTTAGGTCATGAATTTAATATAAAAACATCTCAGTATATAGAGGACCCTGAGGTTATTATATAATTATTGTATAAATATAATTTAATGATATGGAGGAAAAAAAACAAAAAATTCTTATTGATGAACATCAACCCTTATTCGGGTATCCTCCTTCAGTTTGCACAAAAGCAATCTTGGGTTGAATTTCTATCCAAAATAAGTATTCTAGGAAAATAAGAGAGAGGTTGGGAAGTTATTTTATTAGTTATTTTTTAAAAAATAATGGATTTATTGGTGTGGAAAAGTGAATGGTGGTGGTGGTCTTTTATATGTGGGTGAAAGGAACCCACATAGAAACTACCTAGAAATTTAACAAAAGACTCAAAAAAAGTCATTACCAAGGAAAGGGTTAAAAATTATGATTTATTTAAGAATTTTCAGTATAATATGGAACTATGACCATCCAATAGTATTTTGACATGTTCTGGGCCATCTTTAACCGTTATCTTCTAATTTAACCCTCGGTAAAACCTTTTTTTACTTTAATCATGATTAATATTTTTTTAACTAATTTCCATTTTTATTTTTTTTAAGATATGTTGACTATATTAAATAAAATAATTTATTTTTATTCCAAATAAGGATTCCATTTTTCAAAATTCTATTCACATAATTGGTGAATTATAATTTTAAACTATTCCGGCATATGTAATGAGAAAGCGAGTTTTCAATGTGAAAATGTTCAATAGTTTTTAAAGATTTTATATCCAATTTCAATATGAAATTTACTAAAATTACATAAATTGGATTTATAAATATATTACTGAACTTATTTTACATTAAAATAATTTTATCATATAGTTTAACCTTTTTTATAATTTAGAATAAAATGCAGTTTTCATTTAAAATTCAATATTTTTGAATATTTATCAAAAAATAAAACCTTTCATAATAATATAAAACATTCAAAAAAAGCTATTTTTACATTATAATTTCAAATATAAATTTTATTTTACAAAATTTATTTTCTAAAATTTTAAAAATTTAATTTTATTACATTTAAAAGACATTAAAAGCATTTTTGTTGAGAAAATAGTATTTTTGAAACATATAATGTATTTATAAAAAATTAATCATTTTTTATAAATATTTTATATTCATCTAAAATAATTAGTTAATATTTAAAAATAAGTTATTTTTATTCATATCACTAAATTTAACAGCTAGGTTATAATGGTCACATTTAAATAATAATAATATATCATGGTTTTGTTTAAACTTTGTGTTGTGTGTAACACAAGATATCCTAGTATTGCATATACTACTATATTAAAATTTTGTTGCATCTAATAAAATATAAACTAAGTGTTTCATCTAATGGAATCTAAATATGATATTTTGTGAAAATAATTTTACAAAACATATTAAATTTTAAAAAAAATGTGTCACAGAATGTTGGGGGGTTACATCCATAATGGTCATTTTGTAGAGTGCCTTTGGTATTGGTCCAACCTTAGGGATTAAATCAATGGAAAACTAAAATTCTTGATCTTGGGTATATCTAGTTAATTAACTAGGAAATACGTTAATTTATACCTTTATAGTAGTTACACACTCAATTGGATGATTACATTCCCCCCACTAAATTTTTTCCCTTATTCCCTAAAACACTTATTTGGTATAGATACTAGGAGAGGATCTATATATAACTCACATTATGAAGCCTCTTCTCTAATGATATAGATTTCTACATCTTCCTTCCAAATAAAAATTTCCTTCTTCTAACAATAAATTATTTCATTATATTTTGATATCAAGCCAATAAAAAGGATTATATAAAATTAAACCATATATATGATAATATGATCATCAAATAAATCATGTTTATGTGTCTTAATGAGTACATCCTAAAAAATAATTTTTGTAATGAGGCAAACCCTAGGAGTTTCTACTGAAAACTTCCTTCGAAAATGAAAATAAAAATGTCTAGGTTTCTAGGAAAACTGAGTAGATATAAATGATTGTGAGGATCCAAAAAACTAATGAATTTAATAAATTATAAGATATGATTTGATCACCATCCACCAAAAAATTGGTTACATACACATTGGATGGAGTGATCACATGATCTTTTTCTTCTCCCCTTGGAATCTTTTGGGTTGGATTGCATTGATGATTGGGGAATTAGTTTTCATAGTTACTAATCTTCCAATAGTTAAAACACTAAATATCAATGTTTTATTTATTCCATTTTCATTATTTTTCCTAGTGACCCTTATCTCCATCATTATAAAAAACTCCCAACCCCTTCCAGAATTTCCCTATTTGATTCATTCAACAGTTTTCTCAATCTAGAATGTTCTTCACTCACTTATTATTTATTGTCACATTCCCCTTTTCATGGTGTTTCTATGACCTTATCTTCGATTTATTTCCCTTGAATATGTAAGATCAAAATAATTATTTCTCCATTTTAATGGGACAAAAAACAATTTCATAATATGATGAAAATTTTAGAGAGACTAACACTTTCTAGAGACTTCTCTTAATACCATTAAATAAATAGTCAATCTTATACTACATGTTGTGTATGTAATCTATAGAATACCAAGATATCCTTATAAATGTAGAATCACACCGAAAAAACAATATTATTCCATTTTAATTGAGCGAAGAAACTTTCAATCAATATTATTTGGTTTCTCATGAGGAAAATATTTATCGAATAATGTCTCCTTAAAATATTTCCATTCAATAAGTTATATTTCCTCTTCATCCTTAGTATTCTAAAAAAATGAAAATTATTGATCAACCTTTACTTTGAGAAAATATTTTTCAAATATAAACTATTTCTTTTCACCACATCCCATGGCCAAAAATGTCTTATCTAAAGAATAAAATACATTTCTTGAATACCACAGGACAAGTTGTCCTAAAAAATAATGGTGGATTATGGTGCATGATGAAATCCAACATAGGGTAATCATAATGTGGAATGGGTTGATCCATATTTTAAATATTATGATTCATATCATAATTAATCTCCCCTAATATAATCATAATTTCATTACTTCCAATACCATATGTACTGGATTATCAATAGGGAAATATCTAAATTTTTATGAGTATTGATACCATTTTCCCTTACTTGAATCATTTATAAATAGCGTAATAAATGGATTAGATCATAAAATTAGGAATTTTAAATCATAATGTATTACTCCAAGTATGGTGGAACACTTTGTATAATTTAGAATTTATGCATTGTTAATCTTTGAATCATATGACTGGGTTTTTTTAGGATATATTTAGTTCCAATTCCTTCCATATAGTTTAAAAATAATATTAGAATTATCCTAAGAATATACCCTAAGAGTGTCAAAAAAGGTGTATAGTAATTTCTAGTTTTATAAACTAGATGTTTATTTGGTTATGCCCAATTCACCCTTTTTGAAGTTTTTACCCCAAGATACCTTGGTTATAGAACCATATCTACTTTTAGTATCAATAGAAATGTTTATTTCAATAAATACCCTTAAAATATTTAACTTACAAAAACATTATGATGTTATTATATAATTATCCTAAAATTCCATCCAAGGGATACATTTTATAATCATTTTTTTTCCATAATATTGTTCACTTGTTTTCTTCTAAACCATCCTCTGATACTATCTATAGTGACCCCAACTCTAGTATCCCAGAGCCGGTTCATGCTTTATTACATTGGCATTGATATAATGGTTCAAATACTAATGCACCGATAATAATGAGAGTTTTGGAGAACCAAATACATACACGATAACCTTTTTACATTATTATTAGAAAATAAAACATAATATATAAAAAAAATAAAATGACCACCATCCTTGAAAACTCATTACAAAAATTATTTTTCATAAATTGGGGAAGGAAAAAAATAAGGGTGAGCTCAAATTCTTCGTAAGTGTTATGTATAACAGATGATATCATGAATAAATAATTATATTCAATATTTCATAGTCAATAATTTAAAAACATTCCATTTATTAAATAAAAAGATAATAAAATGCATAAGGATAATATAATGGTGTAAAATTATAGGGACAATAAGATAAAGGAATTATTTACTAAGAAAATACTTAATTATTGGAAGTAATGTCTTAGGAAAATGATATGTCTATTTTAAAGTTATTTATAAAGTAATTTAAAATCTAATGGGTACAAAATCATTTGGTTTATCCTAATAATATAAAACATCATGGTACAAACTCATATGGTCTGGCCAACTAATTTAAAACTATTTGGTACAAACTCATCTGGTTAGACAAACTGATTTGTCTTATAAAACATAGTGATGAATCAAGGGGATATATATAAATAGTACCCAACTATATCAAAATTTCCTTTTAATTTTTCATATATCTAATAATTTATTTAATTCATGGATCAATGTTCCTTTCCCTAAAATATATGTATTGTATAATGGATTCATATTTCTCAATGTTTCCCCACTTAATGAAATAACATTAAAACTAAACACCATATGTAAAATGGTAAACAATTTAAGAAATAATAATATACATCATGAAAGAGTATGGATATTTAATATTAATTTAATTTAAAATAAACAATGACTATAATAATGTGATTGTTCTAAGAGAAAGTCCACAATCCCAAAATAAGGTGAGAATGTATAATAAATTTTACCACTTGGTAATATTTAAGTCAAGTTCCCTTTGATTAAATGATTCAAATTGAAATATAGACACCATAAATTATGGATGAATCAAGATATTACATGTTTAATGGGATGTATATACTTAACATAGAAGTTAATTGGCACATAATAAAAAATAAGCCTAAGTGGAATGTAAATTGAGATTAAATCAGTTACCTCAAGATTCCTTTTGGTTAAATGTGCTATAAACTCATGTATTATTGTTTTATAAATGTTATTAACTTATAAAAGAACCTTATTTATATTTATAATTTCATATATGATCCTTTTATAGCATCTTATCACCCATTTGTTAATAATGAATCATTGTTTTCATTATTTCGGGATTTATTACGTTCTTTTCTCATTCGAACATTATTATGAAGGTTTGTATTATTCTATATATAATAATGTTTCATCTCCTCCAAAACAATAATCTTGAAATAATATTCATGTTTATACATAAATTATACTTTTAATACCAATCATGAATAATGATTTTGAGAAAGGCAGTCTGTCTCGATCATGGAGACGATATGTCCTATGTATGCATGAGTAACATTTCTATTTTTCAAAGATAATTATTGAATGGTGGTAAGTAATAATTAATTATTATATAATTTAATTTATATTTATACCACATTATATATATCATCTACGTGGTGTGGTAATGAAAATTATATTCAAATCGGATCATGAAAGTGGTAGCCATCACGTACACGAACGATGTTATCATCATTAAGTGAGTGAAACTTTAAGAATGAAAATGATATATTATATTTAATATATGATACAAATGTCATTATTATCATAATTATATCATTTATATCACATCTATTCACTAAATATATCCTTATTACCTTCTATGTAAACAAATAGTTAAAAATAAATCACTTCGCTTTGGGAGGCTGTAGTTCGTCACACACCCAAGCGACATTATCTTATCCCTTGAAAATATGAAGAAAAAAATTCATATATTATATAATTATTCCAAATATATAATTATTTTTTGTATATCATATATATACTTTATAACCTTCATTATACCCAACTGTTATATGTGTTAATGGAAAAACAAATGACATTACTTCACAAACCGGTAGTCCTATGTACACATGAATGATGATTTCTTAACCAATTTTATCATTGTGTTTGATTTTAAAAAATTAAATTAACATAAAACATATTATTATATGTATTGAAATTATTTCATTATGTAATAATGGTTTAATAATAATTCAAGGGGGTAGTCATTAATAATTGAGGTGAGGGGCGCACTTGTATATTTTCACAAGAAAAGTGTGTACCTATAGATTCCAAAATATAAAGGTTATAAATGGAGTATTGTTGAAAATTATAAATTATAAGGTAAAAATACTTCCATCCACATGATTTTTTACAAGTTATTTGATCATTTTAACCCTTATCTTTTTAGTTTTCCCCTCGTTACTTACATTTTTACCTTAACCACAGAAAACGATTTTACTCCTTTACTATTCATCATGGTAAAAAATTATGTTTTCTCATATTAGATAAAATTATTATTTATTATTAAAAAAATTGAATTTATTATTTAAAATTCCATTCACTGATGTGTAAAATTATAGTTAAAAATTTACCCCATAGAAGTGATGGGAATGTTATTTTTAAAGATAAAATGTTCAAATGTTTTCTAATGTTTTTCTAAAAACTCAATATGAAAATGATTAAAATAAAAATATATTAATATATTCATTAATTAACTAATTTAACTTTAAAAACATTCTTTAATATATTTTATATTTAAAAATATTAATCTAAGAAACAATTATCAATTAAAACTCATTATTTTTTAATATTAAAAAAATAAACTTTTTAGAAACATTTAAAACATTATACCAATGATAATTTTGATATTATTATTTTAAAAAAATAAATTTGAAAATTAAAATTAAAATTGGTTACAATTACTTTTAAATTATGTACATGAAGTGAAAGTAGAGTTTCTTTTTGAATTTTTTTTAGAAAACATTTTATTTTCATCAATATGATTCATATTTTTTTTCATATAAATTGATTAAAAATTTACATGTGTAAACTATATATTTCCCATAATTAATTTACTCTTATTCATAACACAAAATTTATTGGCAAAGATATAATGGTATTTTTTATATAAAATTTTAATAGAGCATTTTCACTTAACATATGTGGTGCATCCATCTCTAAATTCAAAAGAAATTATATTTATTATAAAAGAAATTTATTTCAATATATTGGGGTGTTATAGAGAATATGTTGAAATTGTTTCAAAATACTATGGCATATCACTACTCATAGTATAAGACTAAAAAAATTAAGAATTATGTACCATCTGTCTTGGGATCACTCACTCTTTATTCAAATCCATTAACTACATGAAAAGAGAGTTACAATGATTCCATGACATGATAATAAGGCTCATGATTTTTTTTATAAAAATATAAAAAAACCATCTTGCGTGTTTCAATTTTTTCCATTTCATTTCATTAATTATATATAATCAATATAATTATTTATAGTAGTAAAAACTCTATAAAATATCCATATGTCTCAATATTTTCATTCAAAAAATAAATTCATTTTTTCATTGACCACCCAAATATAAAAGATTTAAAATTATGAAAATTTTCCCCAAAAAATTTCCAAATTGAATCCTTTAATTGAGTCTTCAAGGCCGCCATTAAAATTTCATTTTTCATTAAAAATTCAGAAAAGATTCAAAAAATACTAGATGGATTCAATTTATAAAATATTTCTGTACTTTAGTACTTCATGACATGACTGCCTTCAATGAGCCAAGAAAATAATTAAAAATTTTAGATTATTGTATGATTATCTCTACCATAGAATGATCCTCATTGAACTACCAAATCTAAAAAAATTAGATAAAAGGTATTACATAAATCCCAAAGATATATTGTTGTGATCATGTTAAATTATTATAGAATTGAGCCAATTGTGGCATGGATTTATTTTTGTCTATTATCCAGTTGTTTGAGACATTCTGGTGACATCTCTCCTCCATTCTAGGAAAACATGATTACTGTGTTATCCAATAATTGTACATTTTCCAACACTATATACATTACTTATGGGGTCCTTGCTATTGTGTGATATACATGTTCACATTGATGTCTATTTCATTATGGAATATTTTCAGGACCTAATCAGCCAAGTTCCTTCATAGACTTGATTTAGTCCCAGAGTTACACCCCAAGACCAACTCCAATAGGCTAGAGGCTAGTGACTAGCATCGAGTAGGCATATAAAACATATTTTTGGCCTTATCCAAAGGCACCTAGACACACACACACACACACACTCTCTCTCTCTCTCTCTCTCACACACACACAAAGACACACACACACCACCAATCACCCTGAAAATAAGTATATAAGAGATAACATAAAAATATAGAGTATGTAAATTTAGGTAAAACCATATAGAAGAATATTTGATTATGATAAACAAGGCCAGTAGATTAAATTTAGTATGTTACATTCCCATCCATGAAAAGGGTCCCAAACAATAAATTATTCAAAAAGAAAATTTATGAACGAACATCACTCTTGATATCCAGTGGCCAACCACTGATTGTAAACACTACCACTAAGAAATACTATACTCCATCAACACTGGGTACACTAAAGCCTCCATCTATCAGTGTATAATATTCATTAGAGATTGAAAATTTCGTTAAATACTAGGCAGGGCTAAGTATATATATTCCAAGCAGTATTATTTAAAAAAATAATGAAATAGTAAAAGAAATGGTAAGCTCAACCCATTATAAAAAAGGGAGAAAATATCTAAAAATATAGATATTCTCAAATAAACCTGGTTGATGAGAGATATTGGATCAGTATATTCAGATCTTATTTCAAAGACAATACTTCCTAAAATACCATTTTTCTATTATTCCCTACCACCATTATCCTAAAATAAAATTCACCAGATCTGTGGGGGATACATGAGTTACTGATGGGGAATCATGACATGGGGGTAATGGTCCAAAAAGGGTAAAGGACACACACCTTTGATATAAATCAATATAGAGGGGGGTACTACTCCACAGATAAAGGAGTAATGATCTAGTTCTGTATGGTGGGGTTTCCAATCTTATCTATAATATGTAAAGGGAAGACCATTCCCTGACCCATGTGTACCACCAAGGGGGTCAATAGACTCAATGCTTCTATGGAGATCTCACTCATGGCTCAACCATATCTATCAATGATAGAAAAAGTAAACCTATCACCACCTCATGTTTTATCCTAAATTCCATTATGAAGAACACCATTTCATCATACACATAATTCTTATTAAGAATGGAATAATTACAGTCACAATTACAAGTATCGATGGAGAATATATAAGAGGTATAAGTCACTAGAAAAAATAACACAGTGTGTCTTGATGAGATACATGTGTGGTACTCTGAATCCCACGTTTTTTCATGTCCCAGTATGGGACTCAACAAGTAAAGACTAAGTAAATAGTGTTTCATAAGAGGGACAAGATGTGCTGGGATAACCAGGGAAAAAATATTTCTCCACAATGAACATGTTTTCTATAGAAGAGAAGGGTATATGGGGTGTGGCTGGGACACATGGTGTATAACCCACACTGACCGTGCCGACATGTAATACTAGTAAATGGTTTCCATACTCAACCAAGGTCACATATCATGTGAGTCCAAAACATGATGTACAAGGTTTTATTCGGTCCAAAACCCAATTTATGACACGTATTAGAGAAACGTAGTGTGTGTTCCTCTAGAATACATGACATGTAGTTAGTATTTTCATCAAATTTACATATTATTCACAAAACCATTATACATACAGAAGTCATGCCACAAATCACACCTGAAGCTCCACCCAAGGTTGATAATAATGGAAAACTCTATTCACCACTAATTCCCAAATGATGGATACCTAGAAATATGCATATTTTTTTATCTAAAAAAGGTCATTCACACATCCATCGTCATTTAGGGTCTTTATACCTGGGAATAATTCCTGTGATTCCATTATCTATCCATATCCCATCCAAAATCTATCAAAACCAATGTTGTTAACATAACCACCATGAATTTAGTGGTTTCATCATTTGTGAAGTGGTAAAGAATTGTCTAATCTTTGACCCTATGTGCTAACAATGAATAAAACCAAGAATAGAGGAGGAAAATACACATTAAAAAGTGAATTTACCATTTTATTTTGAAAACATAGACAATTATTATAATTATAGAAACTGAATTTAATAAATAAATGGGTGAAATGGAAATAAATAATCATGGTCAATAATTCTAGTTAAATTTCTACATCATGTGAATAATTAAATTCATAGAATTATGTATATATTAAATCCCTACATAGAAAAATGAATATTGATTGGGAAATATGTAGAATAATGAGAATTCTTTAATAATATGTCTATATTTTGTGTTCAACGCATTCACTGGTGGTTCCATTGAATATTCGACTATGTTTATCCTTCATCCTATGAATCCCCTCAATTGATCATCTCTGATCCAAGATCCTGGGGTCATATTTCATTGTAAATAAATGCCATCTCCTCCTTCTATCTAATCCCCATAGGTTTTGAATATGACAATGGGGATTTCCCATAACCATTCACTTAAAGAGATGGAAGATAGATTTAGGCATTTAATAAATTAAATAAATTAATCATAAAATTTATTTAATGTAGCTTCAAAAGAATAAAATATAATAAAACATTTGATGGTGAATTTTTTTACCATTACTTTGGTAAACCCCGCTTTATGGATTTAACCATGGTCTCATATCTTCAATATGTGGTTCTTATCAAAGGGAATTTCCTTTAATCCAAATTGTTACTTGGGAATGATATAAAAATATTTAATATTTTTTATATGAATAACAGGGTCTTAAAACACCTAAAACATCACCATCAATTAATAAAAAATGTTAGGATAAATCATATAAATTTATAAATGGTTTAGGAATGAAAATTAATCATATTACACTCTACTTACCTTCAAGACTTTTCACTGTGAAAGGAAAAACCTATACAATGAGGTGAGTGTATTGTCCCTGTATATGACTTGCACATTCTCATGATCTCTCCTAGATGTTCTTATATTAAAAAAGAACTCAATCTACTGGGATGAAATACCAATCAAGGATTCCCTCCTGCCATTCCTCAAACACTATCATGTACACCCAAAGGGGTGAACCCATCTCCAATATCATGTTTAACTTACTCTGAAACTAAAATGAATGAATATACTACATGGATACCTTGTATCGCAAACCAAACCTCCATAAACATAATCATGGGGAGAATTGTAGCAAAACATTCTCTCCATACTAAATTCCAAGGGCCTATAAAATTAGTCTTCACAGTATTTACACTAACCCTGATGGGTCTTCATCCATTAGTAGATCACCTTAATTTTAATTATCTTTATCTTCATTTTCTCTGGCCCCATACGTAATTACTTTCTGATAACTTTTAAATATAATAGTGAATTTTAAGGTCTCTTATATAAGGACTCTAGTTTATCTATATCAATTGTGGAGTATTAGAAATTTTTATAAGAACACGCTGCCAATTGAAAGAGATCTACCCAATTTTGACCAATGTACCATGAGAGGTTATCCAAATTTTATTCTATGAGATTACAAGGTTGATTCAAAACTTTTAAAACCTAGTGCATTATAATTTTCTACTACGAATGTTGAACTCAATAATATTCCATTCCATACCTAGCCACCAAAAATAATACTAAATATCATGGTATATATTCTCCACTCTATGATGTACTACAAAAAATATGGGTATGAAACTCCATCAACACCTCCTCAAATTTCCCAATTGGAACCACTATATATCCTTAGGAGAGGATAAAGTGATCTATATATTCAATGAAAACATACTATGGTCCCTAATTTATATATTTTCACACATAAATTCACTTTCAATGTCTCCAAAATGAATATCTATATATCATTGAATAAGTATTTTAGTCACCGATATGGACTAAAGTAAATTTTATATTCTATCATATACCATGGTTAGTTGTATAATGGCCAGTAACACCAATTAATCCTCTAACAAAGAGGGATATTATTTCCTACCAACATCATTTTACACTATATTGACCTTCATAGGAGTATATACTATTTTTAAAATTAATCATCCCACATGAATAATAAAAAATCCCTCTATCTCTTCTCCTCAAGAGCTTACTAGCAGTGCTCGATTCATATTTATTTTCATCCTCTATGAGACAATGTATTCTAGGCATCCATATAATAATTAATCTAGAAAAAAACTCCAATAGTAGACAACCTTGTAATGAAAAATATTCACCATAATCATTCTATAAGGTGGTTCCCAAGCTTGTGGTAACTCTATCTTAGAGGGGTCTACCACTAATCTATCCTATAAAAAGTCATAATGATGAATATGTACACCATGAAATGATATATGAGAGGTAAAAATATTTAGTTCATGAACCATGTGAACAATTCTGGGTAATTATCACATCAGAAGGCATAACCAAGAAATTATACTTCTCAAAATGATATTAGAACATAATCTTCGGGGTATCTTCCACATGAACTACTAACTGGTGAATTCTGGATCTATGGTAAATATTTTTGACCTATATTTCTGCTTTAGTTATGTGTAAAATAATCATAAATTCTTGATAATGGGTACTTATTCTCAATTTTCACCTGATTCAGGTGGCCATAATTAGCAACAAGACACAAGATCATATATAACTTCTTGTTGAAAAGCACTAGATATACCTAAATGAATATATTGGGTCTCAGGAAACCTTTCTCCATAAGGATATCCAACTAAACCCTTAGATCACAAATATTTGTATGGGATATATGTTATCTTTTAAAGGATATCAGTGCAGCCATTTTTTGAAATTAGACCCAAATTTTGAACCCCCCAATATAGAGGTTCTCTTAAAAATTATTTTGTAATAAAGACCTTCTATACCTCCAAAATCATTTGGAATCAATTTTTATGAATTATTTTATTCACAAAGGGACATGTTAAAAAATTAGTGATGATAAGATATAGTTTCATTCATATGATCATTGTTCTCTCTTTTAGAAATTTCTCCTCATCTTCGAAGGATAAACTCATCCCAATCATCTTCAGAAAACACACATTACTATGGTGAAATTCTTTCTAAGAATGGATTATGGATTACTATTACATACCAAATAAAATTTTATGAGGCTTAATAAAAAACATAATTGTATCCCGAGTAAAACTATCTCTATTAGGTAAAAATAGGGACTATCAGTAGATGTGCAAGGTGGTGGAATCTCTACTAGAAAGTTTATCAAACTATATTGGTCAGGATAAATGCTCTACTAGAATTTCAATATAACGTACCGTGGATATATATATTGAGGAATAACTTAAAAATGCGTCTATCAAAAATTTAGAAAATATATAGATGACATAATTATAAATAAAACGTCTATGATGACTCCTAGTCCTATGCATCTATACCCTAAAGGTAACTTCTACCTTGTCTACTAGCTCTATCATGGTTCTTATTGGAAGTGATGTAGAGAGTGTGATCTTTATTTTATAGTCTAGGGTTTCACTCCTTCCAATCGTATTCCTCCCTACAATCTTCATCTCATCTTTCTCCTAGGCATGGCATCGTAGATGGCGATTTCAAGACGTGTCTCTTTATTGGTGTGGTTTTCTTCTTGTATACCACCACAATTTCGCATCTACGGGGATGTGTTGATGAAAATTGGAGAAGTTTTTCTATCATCATTCACCCTCCTCTAATAAAACCTTTTTCAGTCCTTATTCCTGCACCCGCTTCAACCTCTAGTGATTTGCTTTGTCTCCAACGGTGCCTTGCCCCTCGCTCTGGTTTGGTGGACGTCACTTTGCACAGTGTGGCTTTTTTTCTCCAGTCCTATGGTTACACATTATGGATCTCTATCAATGAATCCATCAACATTGTTTAATCTACATTAATGGTTTTGTTGTAGGTCCTCCATTCCGTTATGGCTCTATTGCAGACTATTTATTTGTTTCTTATTTTATTCCCCCAACTTGTACCTTCTATTTGATGGTATCCACTACCATTTCACCTAGATCTCTTGTGAAATACATCAATCTTGCATACTATTACAGCTTCCTTGATTATTTGGGTAGTGTTGGAGACTTATGTAAGGTTGGGGTAGTTGGGGGTTATTTTTTGTAGATAGTTTTGGAGTATTAGTTTATGATTTTTGATGTGTGTTCAATGTTTCTCTGGTGGGTTGTGGTACTGGTGGCATGGGTGCAATGAACTTGGTGGTTCTAACGTGCTATTGTTTCCTTCCCTCTGTGAAAATGTTCTGAGTGTACTTGGTGTGGCTATCAGCAACATTCCAAGTGGGCTTGGTGTTGGTGATATTGGGTCTCATGAGGTAGGGTTGTTGCATGAGGTGGTTTCGCAATGTTCATGGTTATCAATATGATCGTTCTGTAGGGTTTATTTGGTGTTAGGTTCATGCATTGTGGCTGGTGTGGCCACATGTGGTTCCTAGATTTTGTTCCAGTTATTTATCTATTTGGCAGTGGTCCCTGGGATCGCTTGTTTGTCTACATTGTATCTGTTATCACCAAACCATAAAATTTATTTTTATTAGAAAATAAATTATTTTGGAGGTCTAGGATGGACCTCGTGATGGAGGTTTTTGAAGTGACACAAAATATCTCCCTCCACCAACAGTTAATCTTCCCAGGGCTCTAACAACCATAAATCCAGCTCTACCTCCCTACAGCCCACTATAGCCCCCCATAATAGGTCCTTAATCATAGGAAACAATCTAACATGTTTTTGTATCCACCATCAATACACTATTATATGTACATCATATTTGGTGATCATGCACCATGTAAACACCCCCACCACAAGCATAATATCGATAACACCTTGGCCGAATGGATTCTTGAACTGATCCCTATACTACTGATCACTAAGATTGAGTGTTCTTTTTTGATAAGATATCCAACATCATATACCCAATCTATGGAATCCACCATATATATCCGATTACTCATCTCCATAGTTTCCATTCATTTTTACAGCTACATGATGTTCTTTTATGAGGAAGGTTATTTTTACCAGGGCCTTTACTAGATCCTTAACATGAGAGGGAATTCATAGATTAACCACTATATGCCACATGTAGCTATAGAAACCCCACTCTATCATCCACACCCAAAAGTATGAATTATGAAAAATATAGAGGTAGTGCCATCTGAGATTATTAAATCTCCACACATAATCAACCACAATTATTTCACCATGATGAAACTCCAGAAGCTCCTAAATTAGAACTGAGTGCAAGGTTAAAGGGTAATAAACCACAAAAATGAAGCACAAAATATCTATCAATGGGATAATCTACTCATAATAGGTCTAGGAAAAAACTTCTAACTACTCCATAAAGATAAATGGCCATTAGCACTACCATCCAATCGGTCATGGTCTACACTGGTTTGAATATTTGAAAATATGACTCCAACCAATACTTCTATTCCTGAGGATCTGACTAACCATGGAAACATAGAGGTATTTGATGCTTAAACTCTCAAAGTGCACCTATCCTGTTCACATTGTCATCTTGAATTGGCATAACAATCAACCTATCAATTCTAAAAGAGTCACTATCCAAGGATATTGTAGTTGGGTATAATAACCATTATATGGGTGGTGGAACTTCTTGATGCCCACCTGTAGTGTGTAGTTTAAGGAATAACCCCTGAATGGAACCCTCATTCCTAAAATGAAACTCTCGTGAATTCTTAACATGACATATTTCTTCTATCATTATTGTGGAATCTTGATGTTTTAAAATATTATACATTGTCAGATTAGAATATCTGTGGAGCTAACTCAAGAAGGGCATGAAATTTCAAGGACCAATTCCTTTATAGTGCATGTACCATTAATTACATACAATGGGTGCCTCTTCATAATGAGTTATAATGTAGGTTTTTGGAGTCCTGATATATGGATATATTGACTGGGGCACCATCACTGGCTTCACATTTCTAAGAGCCCACCTCCATATAATTTAACACAATTTCCCTTAATACCCAAACCAATCCCCATGAAACATATAACTCTAGACATCATCCCTAAGAAATACTATAATATAACTCTATCATGACTGAAACCCTAAGGGTTTTTCCTAGACTGATAGTAGGCAGATAATGACACTCCATTACAAACTCTTATAGGGTCGACAATGATGACTATCACCATGGTACCCTTACACACACGTCATGAACCTCCCTGAAAATATGCAGAGTAAAGATAAAATAAAAATATAAACTATGTAAATGTATGAAACAACCTCTAGGAAAAATAAGAGTGTGATAAGAATGATGTATATAATGAATGGTAAAAGGTATACACCATACGATGAAAAGGGTCCCAACTAAGAAACTACCGAAAAAGGGGAAGTAAAGAGAGATCCTTTCTCCCAATATATAGTGACAAACCTCAAACTTGATCACTTCCGTTATGTGATTCTTTGCTCCATCAACACTAGGTTAATGAAGTTAACCATTTATTATCCTATCATCTTCATAATACATGACAAAAATAGGTAAATACCATGTAGGTATGAGCATATATGTACCCACTAAGACCCACCAAACAATATAATAAAATTGTAAAATCAATGGTCAGCTCAACCCATGAGACAAGGGTAGAATGTACGCAAAAGAAATATATTCTCTAAGAAACATGATTGAAGAGAGATTGGGGATATCCATCTTCACAATCAGTGTCAAATCCATGTTTTCTCCCAACTCCACGACCCTATTTCTTCCTACTTCTTGTTAGCTGACATAATCATCATAAACCCATTAGGGACACACACCACACCGATGGAACATTATTATGTGGGTGTACTGACCTGTAAAGGGTGGAGGACACACACCTAATCTAGTGCTCAATGAAATGTGTGGTGGGGTACCACTATACATATAGAATACCCATGCTTCGAGTTTATTTAGAGGGGTTAAAAATACTATTTGAACAAGGAAATGGGGGACACAGACCATTTCCCCTATGTGTCCACATGGGTGTTGAAAACCCCTATATCCCTTCGAAGATCACACATCTGTCTCAACCTCAAAAATCCATGTTGGTAAAAGAGAACTTCTCAGTCCACATAATATTGTATCTTGGATTTTGAAAAAATGGTGACCATCTCATTTAATGCAAAATTATACTAAGAATGGGCTACTCTCATGCCCAATTCAGAGTCCCAATGGAGGATATAAAAGAGTTATAATTCATTGAAAAAACTAATCAACATACCTAGATGTGGAACACATGTTGTACTCTGAATCCTAAGTCTGCCCATGTCACACTATTGTACTCAGTGTATAAATTCTATGTAAATGAAATTACATAATGGTGAAATAACATATGGGACTCTCCCAGTGTCCAAAGCACATTCCTCAGTACATTTTTTTCACTAATTGATAAGGATACATGTGGTGTGGCTGGGACCAACGATATGTATGACACATGGACTATCTAAGTGGGTGATATTCGTACATGTCTTGTCTTCGCAACCAAGGTAACACATCATGTGGTTCTAACACATGAAATGTTATATTTTTTTCTGGATGAAACACTAGCCCTGATGCAAAACTGATAAAGAGAACATGTTTTCTTTAAAAATACATGGCACATTGTCTGAATTTTTAAAGAATTTTTTTCTTCTTCATAAATCCTCACTGAATCTGCCGATCCTTCTAGAAATTGTTCTTAAATATTCATTGAAGGATAATATCGATGGGAAATCCATTTTCAATTATTCCTATTATGTAATGGGTAAAAAATATGTTTCCATTGATACATAAAATTCCTATCATACCTCTATTTCCATTTATGTACCCCATACCTAGGACCAACACATGTGATTCCATCAATAATATTCATTCATTTTGAATAACATAAATCCCAATTTAGTTTGCATGACCATCTTGAATAAAAAGGTTCAATGACCCTCAAACCAGTCTGACATTTTCGTATCATTGACACCATGGTACAAAGATGAATAATGTGATGAATGGAGAAGGTAAAGTTAGACCGAAAATGTGAGCTTTTCATTATACATTATGATCCTTTCTAATTATCATAATCATAGAAACAAAAGTGTAGTAATAAAAGGATGTAACAAAAAATAATAATGAGGATCCGGAATACTAATTTAAATTTATATGTCATGTAGTGGAATGTGATTCAATGAATTAAGTATATATTCAATCCATGCTCAATAATTAAGAACATAATGGTTGAAATATAGAAAATAATGATCCATACTTTAAGAAAAAAAAATTATTATTAGTAAATAATACATTCCCTAGCAATGTTGTTGAAGACTCAACTACGTTTTTTATTCATCTAATGAATCTCATTTATTATTATTCATTGATCGATGACCACAAGCTTATTGATAAAAAATAACAGAGGCTCTCCACTCATCTTCCCTAACCATCGAGGATTATACAGAAACCCCTGAAGATTTTCTGTCATCATTCATTTATAGAGGTGGGAACTAGGTCTAGGTATTTAATATATTCAACAAATTAAACGTTTAATTTATTAAATTCACATTCCAATGAAGGCACTGTAGTGTAATTTCTCACAGTAAAAAAACATATGCCGCACCTAAGGTAAACCCCATGTTCCAGATTTAATTATGGTATCATATTTTCCATATGTGGATCTAATCCTCAAGAATTCTATTTATTCTATAATGCCTTGTATGTATGATATAAAAATATTTAATACATTTATTCTATGGGTATTAGCAGATTATAACACCGAAAAAATACATTTACGTCAGAATAAATTCCATGACTATTCATTGTAATTTTCAAAGGGTTTAGATATGAAAACCGGTGTCATCACAAATTTTTATTCCACTTTTTTTAGAACCTGGTCCAATATTGTCAATAAGATACAGTTTAGCACACTTGAGTTATTATTATTTAAAATCAATTGATTCGGGATCTAATTCTCCACAGTGTTGGTGTATCCCAACTCTAGATTCATTTAATTATCTATAACCACCAACAGAATCATAAAATATTTTTTTATAGAAAATATAAACTAAAATACTTTATTTTATCCATGATTGACAATAAACACAACATTGCCACATTTGGGTCAATAATTATTTCATTAGGGACAATAAACAATACCAATGTGTGACCGAGTTCTAACACCTCATCTTAATACACACTATCTATAAATATACATCACCATGCCTAAATTTTTTATTTTTTAATAATAATTCTAATAGAAATTATATTTGTCTTATATAAGAACCCATTATAGAATTTTTAAATCAAACACATCAAAATATATTACCAAAAATGAAACCCATTTCTAAGGATATTTCTATGGAATTACATTTTCCATCAAAAATATATTTTTATATAAATAATTTCAGTACTATAATTTATAAATTAAAAAACCCATATAATAAAATCATATTTTAATTTTAAATCAGCAAGGGATATTAAAATTTTCAATTATCATAAAACATTCCATTCCAAGAACCCCTTGTGAATAAAATCAAAATTCCCCCAAAATATTTAAGTATTAACTAATTTGAAGATCATAGTAAATAAGCAATGCATAAAAAAATTATAATATCGTAAAGGGAATCACTTCCACCAACCTATAAATAATGCCAATAATTCCACAAAAATTCAATTTAGAGGACATCATAACTGGATGAATCCCTCAATATCATGTCAAGATAGACGATAAAAAATAGTACATAATCAAAAATAAATATATATGACGTATCAATGTCACATTTCAAGAGATAAAATAAGATATATTAATAGAGAATATATATATTTAGAACATACCCAAGATCTAACAAAAACCATTATATCTAAACATAATATATATTTATGTGAGGATCATATACTTCAAAAATAACAATATAATTATCTAATAAATATCCTAGAAGTTTTAGTAGAATAATGGGGTGATTCATAGATGTTTTGTGGGGGTTTATTCTAAATTAAGATGAAATTATCCAAAATATACTATCTTGATGCATAATATCTAGGACTATAAAGGTGACATAGAATTTTATATTTATTATAATACCACAATATATATATATTCCAAGTGTAGAATCTGAGACCCAAAAATGAGTTGCTATATTTTGGAAATAAATCCTCAAACATTCCATTAAAAGTCATATTTTATTGAAACTTGAATCCAAAGTTAAACACCCCCTTTTGTATTAAATAGTGTAATCAAAGGTAAACTTTGAGATCATATAACCTTGTATTTTATATAATTAAATTAAAAACATTCATACAAATATATCAAAAATAATGAATATATCTAAAAACACACGAAATATAAGAACCGACAAACACCCACGTTTTGACATTTCAATATTGTGGAGTTTTAAATGAAACATAAAATATATATATATCATTTCAATATTATTCAAACCCTTAATTTTCAATTAAATTTTTTATATTTCTTTGTAAATTGACAAAATGACTCTTATGTATATAGTAAATCCACCCACTATGAAAAGAAAATCTATTTTAAATAACTTCCTTTGTAATATATTATAACCATTGGATATAATAAAATATAGACAAGGTTGTGGAGTTTTATTTCTTAAATATATCTTCTCAACGATTGAACCATTTTTGTAGACTTACTATATTAAATGATAGATTATTATAAGGTTGAGTGTACATAAAATATTTTAAAAAATTATGGTCAATAAATAATAAAACAATACATCTTTTTGAATATATACTATTACCTTTATAAAAACTCATTATTAATGAATTACCATGAAAATATTCAATTTAAAAATTTATCAATCTTCTTAAATTTCATCATATGATGTGTTAACTGATTATTAATGATAACTTATATATATAAATGAAATGGGAGTTTTCTGTAATATAACACAATTATAAAAGAATATTTGTTTGTACAATATTCTCATATTTGTTCAAATTAATATCACACAAAGTTATATAACAAACATCATTGTGGATGATATGGGCTTTAGTACACATATATCATTCAATAATTACCAATATAAATGAACATATCACCTTTTAATTGTATAATAGTTGAGAATATGAAATGTAAATCTACTAGATATGACCATAAAATTGCATTGTACTACTCTATCAAGGACCAAAATTTCACACTCATCTTAATGGTTGAGAAAAATCATATTGGATATAAAAAACTAATTAAAATATTTAAAAAATACCCAATTAGAACATTATTTTATGAAACTCCATGTTAGAGCATGAAAGATAAAATATTATAATGTTTCGTGTGTAGGGTCATTTCTTAACCTTATGTAATAAGGATTACTCTGAATCATAAACTCCAAGCATAAAAATGAAATTTATTATTTAATTTCAGGTAGTATACTAAAAAATGGTATACAAATGTTTCAAGAATAAACATTGTATCTCTATATGAATCCTAACTCACTTTAATCATAAAACTATTTTCATAACTAAATCCCATCAGTGGAAATCATCAATTAGGTATAACATATTAATGTTTATCTAATAGGTTTTTATTCATTCTACAATATATATATACCTAAAACAAGAAATAAATATTGATAATAAATAAAATTTTATTAAGATAATAACATGATATATTTTTATATTAAAATTATTTCAACATATAAATAACATTAGAATATATAGATGGAACCATAAACATAAGAGTTAATCCTTACAAATATTAATATGTAGGAACATTAAAATAACCTATATGTTTTTTCTTTTTTGTCCCTTTTAGAATATTTTTCATCAACATGTGACACTTATGTTAATATGTGATTCTTATTACACCATCATGAAACTATATAACAAATACATACATTGAAGGTCCTCATACACAATTTATCAAGTGGTATCTATAAAAAAATATGTTTGGATAATGGTAAATTTAGTTTTTTAAATTATTATGCTAAATATTTAAACTTACATTCTAAACAATTATCCTTCTAAAATATAAAATAATTTTTTGTCTAAATTAATTATTATGAAATAATAACTAATTAGTAATTTCATGTTAGAATTTTAAATATAATCCTTCTTCATGATAAAAAAAATTAGTAGTAATTTTTAATATAACTATTAAAAATGTTTACCTTTACAAATATACCATGAATTATTCTCTAGTATATAGAAAAAACATTAAAATTCACCAATTATTTTCTCTAAGATCAAATATACATCAATGAAATATAAATTTATTTTAGTTTGACGTTTTTGTAATTGATATTCACTATGTTATATTTTACTCACACTAAAAACTTTGAAGATATATTTTTAAAATATTTTATTCCAAGACAAAAAAATTACACCAACAAAAATAAATTATTATTTTTTCCTAAAAATATGTAATAAAAACAAAAAAAAATAAAAATTATTTATATTTTTTTATCTATAGAATTATATATTTTTTGAAGTAATTTAATATTGAATAAATATGAAGAAGATTGATATTTCGTAAAATACCAAAATAAAATATTTTTATTTCTGCCATATGAAGATATTGATACTTTAATCACTATATCAATTTTATTATAATGTAATGAACTATGTGATTCAAATTAATTATTTCAATTTAAGAAACTATGATTATTTTATAATCCAAATAACATGTATTTTCTCAATTCAAATTAGAGATATTGAATCATAATTATATTGTATAATAATTCAAGATCACTAAAACTCACTTAGATGATGTCATTGAAAATTCATTTTTTTTATTGAAACACTTTTAAGGAAATTGTGAGAAACCACCAAATCCAAATTACAACCAATCGAACAAAACAAAAACAACCCCAAGCAAAACGAGGCTCTACCTCTCCCCAAAAAATGAATCATGTCAAAAAGTTGTCTCTATTGCATGACCAGTTGACAAGAAGTTTCATGCAAAGATGCACGGGCATGGAACCGATGGCATAGCCATATCCTCTCAATCGTCCATTCAACTGACATGCAAAAGTGGCGGCCACATGCTCTGAACCCCATCTGACACAGAGCCATGTAAAATGCAGGGAACACAATGAATATATCCCCTCAATGAATTAATAATCAATATATAAAAATATATCCCCTCAATGAATTAATCATTAATGAAGAATCTATATATAAAAACATAATAATTTTACTTACAATAGTTTTCAAACACACATTAATTAGAAACAAGGTTACTTTTTTTTAGAACATAAGGGCATGAAGTTGTCTGTCCAGAAATTTTTTTTGTATTAATGTAAAATACATTTCTAATTACCCACCTTAAGATTATCAAAAAATTTCCCCTCCATAGTAATCACTATATTTTATTTCAAATAAGTGGTAATTTTTTAGCCTCTCCAAAAATATTATTTTTATTATTCAATATATAAATTTTACCCTTATTCTTTTTCATTGCCATAATATAGTTTAATCCTAAAACTCCAGTGTCCTACTTTGAAACCTTGTACATATTAATGATATTTTTCAAAGTCGCATTAAATTAAATAATTTTATAATTTAAGGTTAATTGTAAAATTCTCCTTATAAATAATCTCAGGATGATGTATATTGCAAGTTATATCCCAAGGAATGACCCCAATATTTTTAAATCATGTAATTTTCCAGTCATATTCAACTTTTCAATTAAAACTACAGTCCCGTGAATCGTCTAGAAATAAAAAAAAAATCTATTGAAACAACATTTCTCTCATGCCTTATATATTCCTATAATATCCTCTTCAGGCTATCTGTTATCTCACATTCATTAATATTCTCATGTTTCCTTTATAAATTTTATTCTATATAATTACGAATACGTATTGATATATCAAGATAATAATTTTTATAATTACCATAATTATATTTTTTTTCATTATGATTAGCTTCTTCAGTATGTTTCCTTTTTTTAATAGGTTTCTCTAATACATGAGATTTTTCTTCTTTCATTGGAATAATTCTAATGTCTTGATACAGGTTCCAAAAATTTAAATTTTTTAGTCTAACCACTATGGAACTATTATTAAAATAAATTTAATATTATGTTTATCTTCATTTTAGTCTTTAATATAAGTATTTATTAGATGAGTATCATTTTTTACTAGTAATTAATAATAATTTTTTTTGAATATATTCTGAATAAGACAAGAACCTCATATTAACATTTAAATTATTAAAAAGAAAATACCCATATTCCTATAATATTTGAGTTATGTTTTACTATTATCAATTGAATTAGATATTATGGTATTAAATCATGCCAAAAATACTATATTTAATAATTGGTGAGTTGGGTAAATTCTTTTAAACAAATTTATTTAATAAATCATTTTATATTCATTTCATTAGGTTCTTAACTGATAGGGTAACTAATACAAATATATCTCAATTTTTTCATAAGTTATAGTATCTTAACTATTTAGGTTATAAATATTTTTCACACCTTAGAAACAATAATTCGTAGGCACCTAGCCCTTAGGGTCACACATACAAAATGAATGAGGTATTAGTGAGTATTCTATTTAGATGGAATTTGAAACCATAGTTTTTAGGATTTCTATTTGACATCACCATACAATTATATTTACATATCATGTATATTTAATTTTATAATTTCCCTTTAATTATTCATTATTATAATCATTTAATTTATAAAATATATGATAATTAATCAAATTAACATGTTACAATCACGTTAATCTATAACATGGAATACACTGATTGATTTTTATTATGCCTCCATAATGATACTGAATTTAAAAATTATACACATTTTCATGTCCATACAACATTTTATTATCATATATCATTGGTGAAAACTAATTTAAATTTTTTATATGTGTTTAATTACATGTATTTATAATATGTTTTATAACAAAATATTTCATTGAAATTGTATCTAAAAAACCCATTAAATTTGTGTGAAATAAAATAAATCTCATTTTATATTTATAATGAAACCAATTAAATTCATGGTAAGACCTATAGGGAAGGAAATTGAGTTTTTTTAATTTAGTATAAAATTATTCAATTATGAAATATTCGTATAATAATAGAATTTAAAAATCAATAATAAATAAATATATACATTCATAAATGTATAAATTCATAAATGTAAACATTAGGATTTGTGAATATTTCATATTTTCAATAAAATGACATATTAATGTTTCATATAATTTTAAAAACATTATAAATATTTTTAAAATAAAATTAATTATATAAAATTTTGATGAAATGACATACATAGTCACACCATGAAATAAAATATTGTAAAAATCTCACCATAATAAACTCACACCTCTCTTGACAACTGAAATTTTCTAAAAAATCATCTAATATGATGAGTTTGATATATTAGTAATCCAAAAATATTAAAATCATACCAAATAAAAATAATAATAAATAAAAGTTAAGTGAAATCACATAAATGCATGCGCCAAATTTTTTGTCAAAGTAACAAAAAAGTTACCACCAAAATACAAAAACAAACCACAAAAAACATATGAATTCTCATGAAATCCCCTTTGATACTTATATATTGGATTCCAAATCATGAAATCCATACTATAAAAGGATAATCTAAAAAATATATATAAATTATATTTCATGTATAATATTTTTTATATGTTTTATCATACAAAGGGGAATTTTATCATTATTGTTTTGAATAAATTCAGTATCATTCCTAATGTACATCATAATAGAGAAATTACCAGATTTATAATCATTAAATTTACATCAAAATTCATTAGTTTAATAATTCGTTACACATAGTAGTAAATCATTCATAATATTCAATTCTATTGTTTTTTATATAGAATAAATATACAAATATCTCATACACAATTTGATCCTTTTATTTGAAATTATAATTATAATCCTCTAAATAGAGTAACAATTGTTAGATGAATATTCCTCTTCAAATTCTTATTGTCACTCTTATTTTAATATAGTAAGTTGTAATGACCCTCACATTCATGTTTTTTGGATTTGAAAGGAATGTCAAAATCCCATTGAATCAGCGGCATAATAAATTTAAAATGTTGTATTCAAATAGAGAGGATAAATGTTTATCATATTTTTAATGGTTAATTATATATTTTTGAAATGTGAAGATTGGTGGAAAATAACGTAAATTATTTTATATTGTTTTTGAGTAATAAGTAGTGGTATGTGGATATAGAGTTTCACTTGGTACAAAGTATAGAACCATCAAGTACTAGATGGAATAACCCACAGGTTTCTCCATCTGGATTCGATACCAAGTTGTTGGGTTATTACACTTTGTTCCCATTGACCCACTATGTTCCTAGTGGACGTAAATTGGGTACCAGGTACATCAATGCCCTATTTTTTATGGTGGAATTTTAGATATTTTATGGGGTTAATTTTTACACCACTTGAGTATTTTAGTGTGGGATATTACATGAAGGGATGGAGGTTATCTCCTTTCAATTCCCTTTCTCCCCTTTGAATTTATTTTATATACGTATTCTAGAGTTGTTTACTCTTGTTTATTCCATCGGTGTATGGTGGAATCACATTATAGTGATGAATCTTTCAAGTGTAGTGTCTAGATAAGACTATATATGCTTTAATTATCATTATTTTCTATCATTTCTCTTTAATTATTCCACCTAATACATTTATTTTGGGATATCATTAATTTTATGTTAAATAAATGATTGAATTGAGTTTCATAACTGGGTATTTCATATATTGTAGTGTTAGTTCTGTTTTGGGGGTGAAATAAAACTCATTGTTCTTGGTTAAGTTGTTTTTATGTTTCCTAGTGATTTTGGTATCAATTATTCCATCATGGTTTCTTAACATGAAGTGTTTGGGATTTATAAAATGGGTAATCTTGATGAAATATGTGATCCTTAAAGTTGATAGTTATCAGTTTAAGGTCAAATAAAATGATAGGATTTATGATCTATATTGGTAGTCTTCAACGACTGGGAATAATTTCCTCTTGGTTTTTATGATTCAATAATAACAATTTATATTTATTTCATTATTATTAATAATATGGGAATGATTTTATAATCTTAATTTCTCTAAAAATAGGGTTAGATATGGTTTTTCTAATAGTTATCCATAGATTTATAACTTGATAAATGTTAGTTTACTATAACATTAATTGAATTATTATAGATGAACCATTTCAAGGATCACTTTATAGTGTATATCTATTTCATAAACTAATTATATCCTTTGGGGTTTTTTGTTAATGGTGGGTTTCCAATGATAGATTCTTTTACCTTTAAATTATTTTTCAAATGAAATGGATTTTGAATGGAGATTCAAATGAAAGTTTGCTTAATGTGTCGGGTTTACTTTCTTTTAAAAAAACTAGGTGATTATTTCCATAATGTCTTTTATATATGATTTTTGATAACAAACTCGTTTTGGAAAATTAAAATGTGAGACCAATTTAAATAATTTTTAAAGTGTATTTTTATTTTAATTTTAACAGGAAATAAAGAGTATTTATTTCTATAAATATGTTGGTCTCATTACCCATGTGAGAGTAATTCTATATTTTCCAAATATTATATTCTTGTAATCAGATCCTAGTTTATGGATTCCTTATATATTAATGTCTATTAAATCTTGATATATGATCATAAAGAAACCTTTTATCAAATAGTCCCTTTAATGATGTGTGGGTTAGACAAGGATGTGAGGTAAAATAGGATTCTTGATGGTTATATTGTTATGAAACATTGAGTAGTTCCCTTGGATTCACATAGAGTTTATAAATATTTTTTCTGCATTGCATCAATTCTAGTAGAGGGATTCTATTGAGTTTTAGTGAGTAATGATTCATTATGCTTGATTCGGTCTTGTGATGACCTTTGGATGGTGGAGATAATATTTCCTCTGGAAAAGGGGATGACCTTGTTTGTTTAAGGATCGAACTTTCCAGTCATTTTCTAACAGGTTTATTCATATAACCAAAAACATCAAATGAATATATATCAATTTGGACCTACTTTCCAAAGGTAGGTGCTCATTAGTTGTGGGCCGATCAGGCTTAAGAATTTGTATTGGTCGAGAGGATGGGAGGTCAGAGTCATCACACCTTTTTGGGGGAATTATTGACTACTCCAGGACTGCCTTTTAGATTTAAGTTATGTTCAAGAATCCTTATTAATTCACCAAGCATGAAAATGAGTTTTCCATTATATTTGGCAATCGATAATTGATATGTATGAGATTTAGAGAATATTTTATATGTATTTGAGGTTCTTCATTGATGAAGAATCATCCTCATGTATTAAAGATTCTTAGTCAATGGTATCCTTCAATACATTATATAGAAATCTATTGGTCATTATGATGGACATACTGGTTTTAAAGCCACTCAGTGGGGCACTTGAAGTTTATTTTCATTCAGAAGGACAATGATTATTTCAGAGTTTGGATCGTACCAGTAGATGGGATACCTATGTATCCTTGTTAAAAAGGAATTAGAAACCATGTAGTTCGATAGGAAGGATAAAATTTAACGTCTTATGGGATGGAAAAGAATTAATGAAAGATGGGTTTGAACCTTAGAAAGGATTCATATGTACTCTACTTTTAAGGTAGAGATCAAAGTCCACGTAGTTCGGGTGAAGAAATATGGGGCTTATGCATGGTTAACTGCCCAAAAAGAGATGTTGTGATTACTTTTACACTCTAAGATCACGTGAGTCATGCTCGGTATGAGAAACAAGAGGTATCAGTAAACCTGCCAATTGTGCCATGAAAGATGTTGTCACAAGAAATGATGTGGGGCTTACGTATGTATGACTTCCCAAGTAGATGGAGGCCATGACATACTTCATGAAACAAGTCCATGAGAAGGGTCCATAAAGGTATTTTTACTTTATGGATATATGGTGTTTTAATCTGGGGCTTGCTCCTAAAGAGAATACCCAAATTAAAGGGGACTTATAACCAGGGCCTTACTCCTGAGAAGGAGTCCCAAATTAAAAGGGACTTATGATTGGGGTATATTCTTGAGAAGGAGGCCCAAATCAGAAGAAATTAAGATCGAGGCTTACTCCTGAATAGTATGCCCAATGTTAAAGGAAATTATGACCGGGGCTTATTCCTGAGAAGGAGGCCCAGGTTAAGAGGACATGGGGCTCACTCTTTAGGAAGATTACCTAATTAAATGAATTATGATTGTGGTCTATTCCTGAGAAGGAGGCCCAAACTAAGGAAACCTGGGACTTACTCTTGAGGAGGAGGCCCTAATTAAAAGAGCTTCTCTTCTTAGAGGATGAGGTTATATGTAGGAAACCTCTAACCGTATTGACCTAAAGCTTGTAAGTCGTGAGGTTTTCGGAGAGGTTCTCACAGAATTTCTTTCAGATAAGGAATCCAAAAAATGAACCATCTATTTAATGGATTTGAAACGGGGTTCTAGGTAAAATATCTTGAAGAGGAGAGGTGAACGGGATAGAGGCACACAAATGAAGTTGACGCGCAAGTGTAGGTTGCGTAAGTCATTTGACGTGCAATTTTTGGTCGCGCAAGTGTACTTTCATAGCGTGGGTTCACCTGGGTGATGATGAATCTATAGGTTAATACTTGGGAGAGACATAATTTAAACCTTTAGTATTATCGTAAGATATTTTCAAAAGGGAATCGCAAAAGTTTCATCAAAAGGGTAGGGTGGAGTGCAAGTGTATCTATTTTTAAGGAGGTCTGGATACTGAGGCATGCAAGTGTTGATAAATTATAAACACTTAGGCCCTATTCTACTATTCCATGTCTTCCATTCTAGGTAAAAAGTTACCTTAGAAGATTTTGAAAGAGTTGAGTTGAAGACTTGGGTGACCAGAGCTTGAATTGGAATTTTGGAAAATCTATAATTGAAATGGGGGCCCATAGGGGCTATTTATAATCCACCTTTCACCTTGGGTGAAAAATCAAATAGGGCGCACAAGTGACTTGGGCGCCTCACTCTAAATGGGCTCCTCGTTCATGCATTTGTCAATTTTTTTGATGTTCTTTAAAGGGTGAACCTCATTGTGCTTAAGGTATTCCCCTTTTTCTATCATTGGACACTGTGACAGAATGGAAAGTCAACAAAAGTCACCCCCTCAGAGTTAGATCCGAAAAGGGAAGAGGATCCAGCTTTGAGGTAAAGCTGGTGAAATCAAGGGTATGTGGATATTGGCATTTTAAAGTCATGCATGTTAGACTATAAAAAGGCTAATATTTAAGGTCGAATAGCTTTGACTGAATGGATGATATTGACTCAATTATTGATAATTTTTTTGGAAACATATTACCATATTCAAGTATGAAGAGGGAAAATTGTAAACTGTGACTTGAGATATTTATAATCTGAGGAATGACATGGGAAAAGAGATAAATGGCAATAGAGGAAGTCTTCTCTAATAATGAAGTTACCACTACTTTAGAAACCCGTTGTGGGGGCTGAATTATGCAGGGCCAACTAGGGAATATGCTGTATAGTCAAATAGTAGTATCTTTTGTTTGACAGGTCCATTATGTAGAAAACTTTTGCAGGGCCACCTAAGGGCACGTTCTGCATAGTCGGGAAAAAGAAATCTCAGAAATTTGACTTTCTATTGCTAATAACCAAAGGAAGTTTTATGGAGATTCAAATTTTCCAAATCGTAGACTCTACTTAATAGATAAAGGTACCTAAATATGGAGAGATTATTTCCAATCAAAATTGTCAATGAATTAGAGGAATGTGACTTCTATGAAAGTCTAACCCAAACATGGGAAAAAAGGTATCTGTGGTTATAAATCATATTACTAAAATTGGAGATAGAAACATTATACGACATATGGTCAAGTGTTCCAAGGTTATTTCATATTGCTTTGAAAATATGGAGAAGGAGGAGAATGTAAACCATAGACTTGAATAATTTTAGATCATGAAAAAGAGTATGGAACAAATATGTTAAGGATGGAAGTTTTTTTGCAGAACCCTACATATCACCGTTAAGACCAATATGGACAAAAGAGGCTTCTCCTAATAATGAAGTTACCATTACATGAAAACCCATTATGGAGGTTGAATTATACAGGTCCAACTGGGGCATAAGTTGCATAGTAAAATAGTATCATATTTTGGATGACATGTCTATTATGTAGACAACTTATGCATGGACACATAAGGGAATGTGCTGCGTAGTCGGGCAAAAGAATTATCAGCTATCAGACATTTTCTCACCATAAGTCAAGAAAAGGGTTATGGAGACCATGCATATTACTTGTATAATCTTGCGGCTGGATCCTGAATTGAGATTCTAGATGTCACTACGTATCTCATTAGGATGAGAATCAAGCCACACATAGTTCTTGAAATACAGTTTAACGTCATGCAGGGCGAGAGCATGGAAGATCTTTGTTTAGGGTCATAGATCTCGAACCATAGTGGGGGAGACACATCGTGCATTTTTTATAAACCTGATGTGAATAAATACCAGGGTGTTCCATATCACACCATGAGATCCCAGGGGGACTTTTCACCAAGGGACCGAAAGTGGAGTTTGGGGTTAGGCCCAAAGGCTCGGGGCTAGACTCGAGGAATGATCGAGCGTTCCTATGTATCCCCTGAGGATGGGAATCAATCCACGCGTAGTTCTTGAAATACCCTTTGACCTGATTTGGTTCGTACATATGAGGGGTAAAGAAGAATTTATTGCAATTTATGGCTGGACCCATGATTAAAGACTTGGGTGTTACTACGTATCTCATAAGTATGAGAATCAATCCATACATAGTTCTTGAAATATGGCATGGTTAGAGAATATGTCAATGATAATTCCTCTTGAGTGAGAGTATCAGGGATTGTTGCAGTTTTTTTTATACATGAAAAAAGTGAAAATAGTTTAAGGTCATATGCATGGACCAGTACTATGCAGTTTAATGTCTTGCATTAAGGACAATAGGGAACTATATAGTTTGATGTCATACAGCTAGGATGATGGGACATATGCAGTTTAACATCATGTAGGAAGAAAGTGAACCGATATGAATAATACAGATGATGGGGGCTTCATGGATCAACATCATGTAGTATAGAGGTAAATCTATGTGAAGAAAGTGGTTTTGGGATTGAACCTCCAGACGTTGCCTACATACCCGGCCTAGGAGGCAAGAATCAAAGTTCGTATAGTTTAATTGATAGGGATTCGGTGATCGGGGTGTACTTGAGGACAATGACCCGAATGTGATGGTGGGACATAATCGTGGTTAGCATCCCAGAGAAGATTCCATGGTCAAATCTTACTCTAAGATCACGTGAGTCATGCTCAGTTTGAGAAACAAGAGGCAATAACAGACCCGACGATCGTTTCGAGAAATATGCGACCACGAAAGATGGTGTGGGTCTTATGCATGGTTAGCTGCCCAGTGAATGAATGGAAATATAGTTTTAAAGACAATTATGCATGAAGCAATCACAATTTAATGTCATGTGTCACAGACATGGAGAGCTTGGCAGTTTAACATCCTGTAGCTCGGACAATTCATAGTTTAACATCATGTTGGAAAATATGGGGACACAATTTAACGTCATGTTGGATGATATATGGGCACATTTTAACATCATGTTGGATGATAGAGGGGAATAATTTAACGTCATATTGGACGATAGTGGGGGATATGTAGGATAATGTCTTATAAGAAGGACAATGAGTGTGTTTGTGTTACAGAAAATACTTCTTCAAGAATCATGCATTGGTTGGAGTTGTAATGATTTCTCCATACATTGAGATTAAAGAATAAGCTCTATTATACTAGACCTTGTGTTTTGACTAAGTTCCATCCCACGTTGTCTCAAGATTTGGAGGCTTCCTTCCTAGTATCATTGGGGTTCTGAGGACCAATACCAATTATCCTTGAATGAACGAATAAAGAAGAACTTTTTTATTGAAATATCGTGCTATTCGATTCTGATAAACTTTTAAATGGTGCAGTGTGCACAATATTTTTTCATCTAGTTGTTCCAATTCATCCAATCGCTTTTGAGATTGTTCATCTGTAGATAACTGACCACCAATGGAGACTCTAAGTGAAGGTAATTTGACTTCAATAGGAAATCCTGCTTCTATTTCATATACCAATGAATATGGAGTTGATCATGTAACAGTGTGGGTGGTAGTCCGATAATCCCATAGACCAGGAAAAAGTCTATCCGGCCATGAATTCTAATCAGTATCCACCGTCTTTTGAAGTATGTTTGAAAGAGACTAATTGAAATCATCTAATTGACCATTAGCCACTACATGATACCGAGATGAATTGTTGAATATGATATTATATTCTGGATACAATTTTCTTACCTCGGATGAACAAAAGTTAGTTCCATTATCTATCAATATGGTATGAGGAACACAATATCGGTTTTTGAATTTTGACTTGAAAAAGCTAATAATTATTTTATCACCTACTTCTTTGAGAGGTATTGCCTCTTCCCATTTGGAAAAGAAGTCAGTAGCAGTAAGAATATACTCAAACTGCTTATCTGTAGCCAGAGGATAAGGTACTACTACATCCATTCCCCATGTAGAAAATAACCAGGAGTATTTATTCGTATGAAGCAACTCGAGTGTTGTTGAATAAAGTTGGAAAATACTTGTTAGTAATGACACTTATTAGTGAAATCAACACAATCATGAATCATTGAAGGCCAGATGTATCAAAGCCTTCAAATTTTACAAGAATGTCTATGTCCAGACTTGTGGGCACCACAAACTCTTGTATGTGCTTCATTCATGATAGCCATTTTCTCTTCACCATCAATAAATTTGAAGATAATTCCATCAAAACCTCTTTTATAGAGAATTTTTTGGTGATTTGGGCTATCATAATGTGTAAAATTGACCACACGTCGCCAGATTTGTTCTCTCCCAGCACTATCATGTGGGAGTGTTCCATTTTGAAGGTATTCCCTAATAGGTATCATCCATCCTGTAGTATGACCATATGGTTCAGAAATGGGACTGATTTCATTGATTTTTTCTGTTCTGATTTGAACAAAAGGTGAAACTATACGACGGTGGGAAATACTTATAATTGTTTCATCCCGATTTGGATCTTCTAGGACTGTGGCTACATTAGATAGTGCATCAAGTTCGGCATTTTATGATCACAGGACATCAGAAAATGTTGGTTTCGATGGAAATTCTTCCATTAAATCTCTGACGTTATAACACAAAGGGATAAACTCTTCCTTTCTGATGGCATAATCCACATTGATTTGTTTTATTACCAAATATGAATCACCTTTTACCTTCAAGTGATTCATCTGTGCCTGAAGCGCCAATTCCAAGCCTGCGATGAGAGCTTGATATTCTACTTCATTGTTTGAACCACCTTCCAACAGTAATAAAGAATAGGGTAGCACGTCCTTTATTGGGGAAATAAGCATGATTCCTAACCCAACTTTGTTGAATTCAGGATCTACCATTTTCTTCCCTGTTGAACTTCTGGAGGCACCATCAAAGTAAATTTCACATGTTTGAGGATTATCTTGAATAGATAAGACTTACTCATCAAGAATTTCAATATTTAAAGATGTATCTTTTACAGATGAGTGTTCAGCAAGGAAATCATCCAGAGCTTGGACCATTATTGCCTTTTCAGCCACATACTGGATATCAAACTGCTGCAAAATAACTTCCCACCTTTCCATACATCTTGAAAGCATTGGAAAACTAAGGATAAATTTGAGCGGATTATTTTGATATTCCAATTAGTCCTCATGATGTTGTAGGTAGAGTCTCAAGTTCTGAACTGCAAAGATTAATGCTAGGCATCACTTTTCAATACTTCAATATCGAGTTTCTTCCTCAAGCATAGTCCATATGAGATAGTAAAGGTTGTTTTCCTTCCCAGCATCATTCTTTTGGTCATGGAATGCACCAAATGATCGCTCTAAAGCTGTCACATATAGAATAAGTGGTCTTCCTTGGATATGTGGAATTAATACCAGTGGACTAAAGATATATTTCTTGAGGGTATGGAATGCTTCATGACATTCTTCAGTCCACTAGTAGGTGACTCCCTTCTTCATTAATATGGTGAAGGGTAAACACTTTCCTGCCAAATTGGCAATGAAAGGCCGAATATAGGCCAAGTGTCCTTGAAGAACTCTTAATTACTTCAAATTTATAGGAGGTGACATTTCAAGGAATGATTTTGTCTTCTCAGGATCAACTTCTACACCACGATGGCATACAACAAAGCCGATAAATTTTCCTCAGGTTACCCCAAAAGCACATTTCAAGGTGTTCATCTTAAAATTGTGTTGTCGATGTTTGTTGAATATGATTTCCAGATCAGCCATGTGATTGGAACTTGTTTTGGATTTAACCACCAATTCATCTACATAACATTCAACAAATTTTCCTAAAATGGGTTTGAAGACATGAAGCATAGCAGGTTGATATGTTTAACTTTCATTCTTCATGCCAAAGGGAATTACCCGATAGCAAATCACACCTTAAGGAGATATGAAGGCTTTATAATCCTCATCTTCTAATTCCCTTCATATATTATTGTACCCAGAGTAACCTTCCATGAAGGAATGAGCTTTACAGCCTACTGTTTAATCAATTAAGAGTTCTGTGATCGGAACTGGAAAATCATCCTTGGGAAAATGCCGATTAAGATCTCTGAAGTCAATGTAAACTCTAATTTGTCCATTTCTCTTTTTCACAGGGACAATATTATCCATCCAATTGGGATATTGAACTTCTCTAATGAATTTAGCCTTGATAAGCTTATCAACATTAGCTTCAATTTTGGAGGGATAAGTTGGGTGTGTTCTTCTAGTTTTTTGCTTGAATCCTCAATGTTCTTCTTGCTAACCCAAATTATAAGTGGCAACATCAGGATCAAGGACTACCATTTCTATATAATTACAAGAAAATAAATCTCAATTTTTCTTTGAAATGAAGTATACATTTATTTCTCTTCAAAATTCATGGCTGCACTAATTAAAGTGGGGCTTGGATATTCTTTCGTACCTAGATTTATTACTCTGAGTTCATCCACAGTGGTAGAGATACCCTCTTCGAATGCTAGAGGAGCATCCCTGAGATCTTCCTCTTCTTCATCATTATGTGTTACTTCTCCTATTTCTACTTTCATAGTATATGATGAAGCAGAATATCAATGGTCAGGGGAGAAGTTAAAATTTGATCATCTTTAAGAAGAGGCTTCAATTTTTGACCCTGTTGATAATGAATGGTCTTCCTGGGGTGATATAGTGGGGATGATCGATTGAGAATCAAAATCATTGTTTTCATCTGGTATTTCTATAACTTCTTCTATCCTATTTGATGAAGTATATAATTGCTGGATTTAAGTAGATGAAATGAAGACATCTCCATTTAAGCTTTCATCACTGCTTGGTGAATCAACAATTTCTCCCATGTTGCCTGGCTTGATTGCCGTAATTAACATTATGGATGTTTCTATAAGAATGTTTGGATTTAGGTCTATCCTATCAATTTGACTGATAGGTATCACATAATCTGTACTCCCATGTATGAATGGGTTTACTGGAATATTTTCCATACCATTTAGAGCATTAATTTTGGTGACCTTCTTTGCCATGGATTTTTTCAATCCCTCTATGTGATAAAATTCTGCCTCAATGTATTGAGATTCACATGTTTTTAATGGGTCCTTGTCACCAAACAATGCCCCAATTTGACCATTGAAACAATATTTGAGACATTGATGGTATGATGAAGGTACGACCGCATGTTGATGTAGCCAAGGCCTTCCATGAAAAATGATGAAGGTTGTGTCATGGCAAACATCCATGAAATATGAATTAGACACAAGGTCTACATACAGAATTCTGAGTGTATTCTCACCCAAAGGTTCTTGTTCATTCTTATCATATCCTTGAAACATCAAAGTATAATGAGGCAAATCAGATTCAGTGAGACCCAATCGACGAAGTTTACAAATAGGAATGAGGTTGACACCTGATCCATTATCAATGAAAGCTCGTCGGATGTCTCTGTCATTGACTTTTCTAGATAGATACAAAGGTCTAATATTTCCATGTAAAACATCATCTTTATATTCATCTATAAAATATATCACTGCATGGAATTCTATAGGAACATTCTCTATATGGTATACCTCAGCAGAAGCAATTTCAATTTCGAAATCTTGACGACTTGAAAAATCCTTAAGAAGCACCTCCCGAAGATCTTTTGATAGATTCAAGGCATCCAAAATTGATAACATGGCCGGTAATTGGGCCAAATGTTTCAGGAAATCATACTTTTGTTCCAAGGGTCTTCATTTACAATCATGAAAATGTGTTTTTACAGGTGCATTGGAAGTTTATGCCTTGGCAGTAGATGCATCCCGTATCGGGTCAAGAATTTGAAACACTCCTGGCTTCGGTAGATTAGACTGACTAGGTCTATCTATTTTCTGAGAATAAGAAATTTTATCCTCTAACCAGTCATCCAAAATAACTATGTCAGGACCGAATCTTCCATGTGTGGAAGAACATTCTTGTTCATGTGGAGCCCAATAAAGGGATTTTCCACGAGTTTCTACTGCATATACAGTTCTAGCAGGGTAGGATTGAAATAGTGGCTTCTGGAATATCCATGTACAATTCTATATCGTAGAACTCTGTCTCTTCCTCTAATTCATCTTTTAGATACAGGGAACGTAGGCTTATGATGATCGAAACTGTCATTGGCATAGGGATCTGTTAAATGAATCATGTTAACAGAACCAAATATCAATTCTTCATCTGATGAAGATTCTACCTAATGAACCAGTTCAGGTTGTGCTGTTTGGTGGGGCGGTGCCCGTGATTTTGAAGAAAATGGAATAAAATCTTCCAGAGTCTAAGGAAACTTAGGCTTTGACATGAGCTCATCTTCTTCAACCTTCTCTTCTTTCTTCAAATTATGCCACTTCTTTGAGGATTTTTCTTCTTATGAAGGGTGTTTTGCTGTGGCAGAAATAGTTGAAGACACAATTGGTTGATTCAATTGTGTTTTTATAATGTCATTAGTTCTGTTGATCGTTTTCCTGACCATCCAATAATCATATTCCTATGTATTTTGACTTTTGACATCGTGCCAATCGCCTTCTTCCTCTGGATCAGTAGCAGTAACACATGCTACCTGGGCTGAAGAACCTTTATGTTTTACTTGTCTAGAGTCCACCATATTTTGCAGGAGGTCCTTGAAGACAAAACACTCTTGAATGGGATGCCCCAAAATTTGATGAAATATCCAATAGTTGGGGAGGTCTTCATCTCCTTCCTTTTTCAGCATTTTGGGCCTTGGCAACTGAACCAAATTATTTTCTAAAGCCGAGATGAAGTAACCAGGAACTTGTTAATTCCAGAAAAAAATAAACTTTGTTCTTTAAATACTCAAACTATTTCCGCCTTTGATCTCTTTGATCACATTGATGAGGTGGCCGTTGTTATTGACTCTTAGGATGTAGAGCCCTTTGATATGATGATGGTTTTGAATTAGAAGAAGGTATAGGTTCTTGTTTAAGTGTAACTGTACCTGTCTCTGCTTTCCCTATTCTCCTTCATGGAGTTGATGGAGTTACACAAGTTTTAGACCTAGTTTGTATAAGAGACTCTTCTATCTACTTTTCTATAGAAGTAAGGTCTCAAAACACTCTTGTGTATTTCATAGAGATCATTGGTGTGCATAATTCATCACATAGATTTACCACACAGATTGACAACAAATCTTCTTGAGGGAGTTCTAAAAATAAAGAATTTGATAATACCTTCCACTGAGCAATGAAATCTAAAACCTTTTCATTTTCCCTTTGTTTACAATTGGTAAGATCAAAAACTGTCGTCTTTGGTATTGTTGAGCTAAATTGAAGATGGAATTTTTGACAGAGATCTTATCACCTAGTAATTTACAGAGATTGAAAAATTTTATACCAGACAAATGCAGGTCCTTGTAATGACTACAGAAAACACCTGAGCTTAACTAATTTTTGTTGTTGAGTAGTTCCCATCATAGGATCACAAAGATAAAAAAATGTGTTAAGTGTTATTATGGATCTCTTGAACCATTAAAAATTTGGAATATGGTATTCTTAAAATTTGATGGGGGGATTATGTCCTCCCATTTAGGTTAAGATATCTTTTCTAGTTGAACTATTGCACATCATCCGTCTATAGCTTCCAACCGAGATGTTAATGACTCAATGGTAATAATTAATGTTTGAGAAACATCTGGATGAGATTGGACCTGAGCAGGTGCAATAACTAGAGTTTGGATGGGTGTGGCAACCGATACTGCCACTGATGGTAGTATTGCCGGTTGATGTAGTGTATGACCCATAGGATTGGACCTGTGATGGTGTACTTGTAAAGCGGGGTATTATTGATCCATCCTAATAGAACCAACAAATTTCCTTGATTGATTAACTCCATCATGCTTAGAAGGAAAACTACTTTGAAGTAGTTCTGAATTAAACCTCCTTAACTCCTTAATTTCTTCTTCTTGTTTTGAAAATCTCTCTTCATGTGAAAGATATTGACTTTCTATAATGAAAAAGTGAGATTCAATCTGACTTTTTCCATTCCCCTTGTTGGACGCATTTTGGTGGGGGGGAGTTGGTTATTTGAAGGCATACCTAGATTTGGGGTAAGACTTTGATTTCTGGTACACACACCATCTTCATTTGTTTCTGTGTATATAGCCTCTTGAACATGAACTTCTTCTTATGATATCTCTGAGTGAGATTCATGTTCTGAGGGATCAGTCACAACGGCATTAATGAAATTTATCAATGCATAATGCATTGCATCACTTCGTTCAATGTTTCTACGATACTGTCATCTTCCATGTCCTTTATGAGACATTGCCTTTTGTTTGGATGATCCCTCAAGAACTTCTTGATGAACCATAATTTAAACGTAATTTCCTGATAATTCAGCTCTGCTTTCCCCTTATGAATTCTTCCCTAATCGAGAGAAGACTGAATTTTAATGAGGAAGAGATTGAGAATTTGAAAAAGTCACCAGTCTGGTGGACTGGGGATGTTCCTGTTTTTCCTTCTCAACTCCTCGAATCTTGTATGTTGATCCCATGGGTTGGATTAAAAGATTCCCCATATTTTCAAGCTGAGGTAGATCTTGAGCTGCTACATCTAAAACATTCTTAAAATCTCTCCTGATTTTGAAAATTTTAGTCCGGAAATTGGCCGGATGCATCATCCAACATCCACTCGAACCACCTGATTTAGATGACCATTAGATTATTTCTGACACCTCTGTCACCTGATGATGCGCATGCTCTAAACGAGAATCCTGTTCGATATTCTCATTTTCTTGTTGCAAGAGTAATTTGAAAACATTTTCTTTATATTCCTGACTTTGGAAAGAACTAGTTGAGGCCTATTCTTGAGAAAGCCTTTGATTACACAAAAAACCAGTTAGTTGTGGCCAGCCATGGGTAAAAACATTGCATGAGACCACTTTTGATGGGATTTTTTGACTGGAGAGCACAATAAAATTCATTTCTCCATGAAGAACCCATCCCCTGATATGAATACCAGATGGGGAATTGGTAATTAACTGGCGCAACCTTTTTAATGCGCCAAGGAATGTGCACTGAAGGGCTCTCTGCTGCTTTTCAACCTTCGGATGTCAGGAAACTGAGAGAGATTCCAAGTCAATTTTTCATTGCAACCCTTCTATTACCTTAACATGATTGTGATATTCATCATAAGGTCATATTTTTTCTTTTAAGTGAATTTTTTTTCCCATATGTTGAGACGAATATCGTGAATATAATCTTCTGTCAACATTTCTGGAATATCATATTGAGAATCCACCAAAGGCCAAAACATGAATGGTATTTCCCCTTTTGCCAATTTTTTTTTTATCATTTTCAGCACTTCCTATTTTTCATTCGATGAAGATTATTCTACCTGATTGGACCAAAGCTAGTGCTTATTTGTTGCATAATTATATTCAACAAGATTGGTAGAGAATTCATTTTTCAAATTAGAAGATGAATGACCCAGGGGTGGTTCAGAAAATGACCTACACCCCAGGATATCTTCTGATTGAGAAAGTATTTCACCTGCTTGCGGTTAGTCATTAGACATGACTGGTGTTCCATTTTCGAGTGCCTCAAGATAAGAGGAATTTCTTATTATTGCATTGTCCATTGAATAATTTTCCAGGAAATGAGAATTACTTCTACGGAGAGGACTTTTGCAGCTAAATTCAACATCATGTGGAGGACAACCATGGTTGGTTACAAAAAAGATGAAACCTTTTTCTCCATGGTCTTCTGGATACATAGAGGGTTATCGTGGCTCTCAACTGAAGATAATGCTTAGAGATTGACTGAATTGTCATGAAGCAATCCTTCATGAAGAAGTGTATAATGAAGACCTTTGAAAATATTATTGTTATTTCTGTAATTCGGAAATTAGAGAGTAGAATCTTGATTTGCAACAGATAATTTTCTAAGGGCTTCAAGAACTCCAGCATTGAGCAAGGCCTTATTGCAGATTGGCTCTTGATTTTTTAATTTTGCTGTATGGGTCTTTTTCTTCGAAACCTTCTAACACACTTTGGAAACCACTTGTTGATGAATGTGGTTATTATGGGCAGGTGTATGTGCCTGCTTAGGAGAAATGGCCAAGTTAGGCTAACTGTCTCCATTTAAATCGGGTGTATGTGCCCGACTTGATTGTCCGTATGACATGGGGGAGTATGCCCCACGACCCTCCTGGACTGGAACAGAGGTGTGTATCTACTCCGAGATGACATGTTGATTAGTCACTCCACTGATAGGGATATATTTATGTTTCTTTCCCTGTGATGTCTTTGAAGTTGTTATAATATTTTGATAGGTATCCAGAATATGGGCAGGGATTTTCTTCTGCTCTTTCACCATTGTCAGAATGTGCTTGGTGATTTCAGCTACCATAATGGGAATATATGTCCATTTCATGTTTGGATTAGGTGTGTGTTCCTGCTCCTATCCTCCCTTTTTTGTCAGTGAATTCTGGCAGTACACATGTGTGGGGGTGACTGTTGTCTCCGCCTCCTCTTTGTCATTGGAGCATTCTAATTGACATCTCCAGCTGCTAACAAAAGATACTGCTGGTTTTCTTGATGAATTTTATGTATATGTGTCTGCTGATTGTTCTCTGCCAAATATGATTGATGAACTTCCTTCAATATTAGCAGATGATACTACTAGTAGAATTGATGAGTGTAAGAAGGTGTATGTGCTGGTTTACAGGTGGTCACCAAATTTGGTTGGCGGGATTAATTGGATGCAGTCAGACGAGCCTGCTGACTGGATGATGATTTATAAACAGGTGTATGTGACTGCATATAGTACACCGCCAGAATTTCTTAGCGGGATTGGTGTGTTGCTTCCAGAAGAGTCTGTTGGGAAGTGAAATTAGGAAGGATAGGTGTATATGCCCACTCATTGTTTTCCATCAAGTTATGTTGATGGACTTCTCCGGAGGGTGAAGAGGTAAGAACCTACTCCCTGTTGGATGAATTTCTCCTCGGACAGTTTGTCTTGCGTGCTCAGGTCTGACTAACCTGAGCCGAACACCTAGAGGCGATACCCCCATCGTGTTGAGGGTGCACTACCGCAGGAGTCTAGCGGAGATTTTTTGTGGGAGTCCTCATAAAGAATTACTATATTCATTAATTGAGGCCTTGAGTGACCTCTTGATTCCCCTCCATGTAATAATGGAGGGACTGGTTGTTGTGTTCCAGGGATAAAGACCTGAAACGGTTGGAGATGGTGGCTAGCACCACTAGCTTCTTGACCACTGGTCGTCACTTTCTGGACAACCAGGGTGAGTTGTTAACTTGGAGGCCTTGTCGAGCGGCCTCCAGAGTCAGGATGGTACCGTGTTGATGATATTCCCTCACCAATTCATTTGAGACCCAGCGTTGAATATGCTGAGTAAGTGATGTCTTCCTCAGAGTGGATGAGGATCCAGCAGGAGTAGTGGCCATGGCATTCACAGGTGCGAACCTTAAAGAATCCATTTTGTGTTGTAGAGAGATGTTGGAAAAGAGTTCATGTTTGATATACCAGACATAATCAAGATAAGTATGGCAAGAATACATCTTTTGGATGAGCACATATGTTATTTATTGCTTTTTTGGCCCCCATATTGATTTTAATAGGGGCCTAACAAATAATTAAAACACCATTTTACTTGGTTAATGATTCATGTCGAGTTTGCCATTTTTTTCTATGGAAATGCGGATGACCTTGTTTATTTAAGGTTAAAACTTTCCAATTGGTTTCTAACCGGTTTATTCATAGAACCAGAAACATCCAATGATTCTATATCCATTTGGACATACTTTCCAAAGGTAGTTGCTCATTATTTATGGACCGATGAGGCTTAATAATTTTCGTTGGCCGAGAGGATGGGAGGTTAGGCTCATCACACCTTTTTGGGGGGAATTATTTCCTACTCTAGAACAATCTTATAGATTTAAGTCATGTTCATGAATCCTTATTAATTCACCAAGCATGAAAATGAGTTTTCCTTTAGATTTGGAAATTTATGATTGATATGTATGAGATTTAGAAAAAAATTTATATGTATTTGAGTTTCTTCATCGATGGAGAATCATCTGTATGTATTAGAGATTCTTAGTCAATGGTATCCTTCAATGCATTATAAAGAAATATCTTGGTCATTATGATGGCCATACTAGTTTTAAAGCCACTCAGTGGGGCACTTGAAGTTTATTGTCATTCAGAAGGACAGTGATTATTTTAGAGTTGGGATCATACCCGCAGATGGGTGACCTATATATCCTTGTTAAAAACGAATCTGAACCCACATTGTTCTATAGGAAAGATATAGTTCAATTTCATATGGGACAGAAAATAATTAATGAAATATGGGCTTGAACCATAGAAAGGATTCCTACGTACTCTACTTTTAAGGTAGATATCAAAGTCCTCGTAGTTCTGGTCAAGAAATATGGGTCTTATTCATGGTTAATGGCCCAAAAAAGGATATCATGATTACTTTTACACTCTAAGATCACGTGAGTCATGCTCTGTATGAGAAAAAAGAGGTATCAGCAAACTTGAAGATTGTGCCGCGAAAGATGCAGTCACAAGAAATGATTTGGGGCTTATGTATATATGACTATCCATGTAGATGAAGACCATGACTTACTTCAGGAACGAAGCCTAAGAGAAGGTTCCATAAAGGTAATTGTAATTAATGGAGATTCGGAGTTTTAACTTGGGGCTTTCTCCTAAAGAGAATGCAATAATTAAAGGGGACTTATAACCTGGGGCATACTCTTAGAAGGAGGACCAAATTAAAAGGGACTTATTATTGGGGCTTATTCCTGAGAAGGAGGCCCAAATCAAAACAAATTAAGATTTGGGCTTACTCATGGGGGGGATGACCAATGTTAAAGGAAATTATGACTGGGGCTTACTCCTGAGATGGAATCCTAGGTTAAGGGGACTTGGGGCTTACTCTTGAAGAGGATTCCCTAATTAAAGGGATTATGATTGGGGATTATTTCTGAGAAGGAGGCCCGAAATAAGGGAACTTGGGACTTACTCCTGAGGGGGATGCCCTAATTAAAAGTTCATCTCATCTTAAAGGATGAGGATATTTGGAAGAAACCTCTAACCATCATGACATAAATCATGTAAGTCATGAGGTTTTGGGAGAGGTTCTCACAGAATTCCATTCAGATAAGGAATCCAACAAAGGAACCATGCCATAAATGGATTTGAAAAGGGGTTCTAGGGATAATATATTGAAGAGGAGATGTGAAGAAGAGGGAGGCAGACAAATGATGTTGACACACAAGTGTAGGTCGCGTAAGTCATTTGGCGCACAAGTCTTGGCTGTGAAAGTGTACTTGCGCAGCATGGGTTCACCTGGGCGACGAAGAATCTGTAGGGTAATACTTGGGCAATACATAACACAATCCTGTAGTATTATCCTAAGATACTTCCAAAAGGGCATCTCACAAGTTTCATCGAAAGGGTAGGGTGGCACGCAAGTGTTTCCATTTTTAAGGAGGTCTATATACTTAGGCATCAGGTGACGATATATTCTAAACACTTAGGCTCCATTTTACTCCTTCAAGTCTACCATTCTAGGTAAAATATTACCATAGAAGCTTTCGGAATAGTTGAGTTGAAGACAGGGACGACCAGAGCTTGAATTTGACTTTTGGAAAATCCACCTTTGAAATGGGGGCCCATAGGGGTTATTTATAGGACACATTGCACCTTGGGAAAAAAATCAAATAGGTCGTGCAAGTGAGCTGCACATCCCATAGGTGGCTCACAAGTGACTTGCACGACGCGCAAGTGACTTGCATGCCTCACTCTAAATGTGCTCCTCATCCATGCCTTTGTCAATTTTTTTGATGTTCTTCAAAGGGTGACCCTAATTGTGCTTAAGGTATTCCATTTTCCCATTTTTTGGACTCTGTGATGGAAAGGAGCATCAACATATACATTGGATGATTTTGAGAGATATTTAGGGAGTTCACCAATAACCTTGTGGAAGTAATCAATACTCTTGATTATTGGTTGGTATATTTTGTTATTATAGGTGTTATATCTGGATTGACAACCATGATTAAAATGGTATATCATCCTAATGATGTTTCAATTGATCCATGAGAAAAAATTTGTAAGATTCGGTCCCTTGTCATGATCTTTGGTTTGAATAAGGATTGGGGTATATGATGGAGGAGGTTACACTACTTTTTTTAGTTGTATAATTATAGTCTGATATGGGTAAAATCACCACAATAATATGAGGATACATTTGTTTATGTGATATAACTCTAACATAAGCGTCAAATCTATGAATACATTAGGGATTACAATACAACCATTTTGAGGAGACAACATCAAAGATGACCTCATAGATCATTAATGAGAAATTTATTTATAACTTTTGTTTTTATGGGTTTATTTCCATATATGATGATACACATAGTTAATATCACCTTCTCTCCTATAAAATATTTTATTTATAGATGACTAGGAGTGGTGAGATGTTAGAATTGGACTTAAGTTGAAATAATGATTCAATTGGTCTAAGTTACAATATGTACCATAGAGGATGTTAATATTCCATCGTTATTCCATCAGGTAAGACCATTCTAATGAATATATATATATATTTATGTTGTTTATGTTTTTTTGTTAAATCTATGGAATCATTGTATAGCTTTTGTGTTTTACAGATGAATAGTAGATTTATCCTCTTTGATGACATGTGATTATTAAGATAAAACCAAAGAAAAATTAAGTGTTTTATAGTGTATAGATCTGATGATAACTTTTGAGATAGTATGGACATAGTGGATATAATGAGAATATTATTTATTTTTTTGGGATATATTCTCTATTTTCCCTTTTTTATCATATTATTATTTTTTTGATGATATTTTATGCTTAATCCAATTTTGGTTATTATTATCACATAAAATTTTGTTATTAATGGTTGTTACTTATTTTATGGCCTATTGTGTAACATTATATAATTATTACATCCAATTATATTTCATGTTTTTAATAAATTTGTGGTAGTGAGATGACCAATAGACTAGATAAGATCCTAAGAGATAGATGGGTTGATCCTTTATGAATTTGAGTTGACACATCCCCTTGACAATGTCTATTTAGATGAGATAGAGATTATGGGATAGTTTTAATTGGGCTATAAGGGTTGTGTTTCATTGATTATATGAATGTGGGACTATGAAAGAGTTGAGTATCTCTTGTACTTGTGTTCATAGAGTGCACGTTTTATACCCGTGATTGGAATGCTGGTATAGATTTATATGAGCATGCATGGGATATATTTCTTGGTAAGATGAGTTGAAATCACTATAGGTATTTACATTAAAAAAAATTCACATGAATCCACTTGATAACTAGAAATCACTGAGTTCACATGAGTGGGTGAATCATATTGTGTGTTTATTCTCACCCTTACCTATATACACAATATGGGTTTTTTGGTACATTGGTAGACCTTCTGTTTCATTTTATATTCAATTATTATCTTGGTGTTAGACACATGGATCTAGATGAGTAGGGTATTGGGGGTTGAATTATCAGCTAAATGTTTTTCAAGTTATTTTGGCTAGTGTCCATTGTAATGTGTTTGTTTTCTTAGTTGTATTGTACATGTAAAAACTAGTGTGCTAGCGGTTATCATTTTTATCATTCTATGTTATGAACATTTATTTTATTATTATTTTTTTATATTTTGGTATCATGTTGACTAATTTTTTATATTTTTATGATATAATTCGACTTTTATCCAGGTAATATTTACATAGGTTTTTTTCATGTTTTTAAAAAAAATTATTCATGGGAAAAATTTAATTAGATTTATAAAATACCCTTACGTACTTCCTTTGGGATAAAAATACACCTATGATGAATTTTGACCCTTTTTCTCAATTGTTATCTTCTTAAAAATTTGGAGGCACACTATAGGATATATGAATACTCATGATGGTTATTATTTTTCTAAACTATGCCAAAAATTTATATAAGTCCCTATTCTAAATGATTTCCATAATTTACTTTAATGAACTTCTAAATCATGAATCTAATGGTAGTTATATTCAACAAACTTGATTGATCATTTAATAGTTTATATTTTTTTATATTGTAAATTACATGAGTTATGATGGAAATATCCATTAATGGAATAAGCTTATAAGTATATAGAATAAGTGTAATGATAAATCTATCAATATCCTTATCCTATAGAACCTCAATAACCTTGTAAAACATCAATGACACCCCAACCAATTAATATGATCTTGAAAATACAAATACTTTTATTACACATTAAAATTCATGAGGTATAGAAGAATAAGTTGTGAGTTTACCCCCTTATGAGTAGTTTTCATCAAAAAGTATATAACATGAATAATATTTATAGTAATTATAATATAAAAGTATATTGTAGTTAGAAACACTACTATAATAGTATATTATTAAAATTATTGAACTACTATATCAACATTATCCAATGGTTTTTAGTCCATATTAATAGAATAAGTCATCCTGGGATTAAGATCTTGTGGAAGAATACTCAATGAAGCATGATTTCTAGATGTTTCGAGCATAGAGGAACTATATGTTAGGAGGTTCCCAAATCGTTTTTTATCCTAATCAATGAATAATATGATATTTATATGAGGAATAATGTAATCACCAATGGAATTAAATAAAAAATTAATTTACTATTATTCCAAAACCATAGAGACGTGGCAATCACATATTATTTATAATGAATTTATGTTCATAAATAAATAAATATTTTTAATTTTATTATATGTTTATGAATAGGTAGACCACTTCTTGTATAGTTGTCATTATGGTGTATGGATTCAATAGTATACTCTCTTTAGTAGTTATCCACATGTTCACCCCAAACCTCCAAACATCACCATATAAATACTTAGGATGCAAGCAATGAATATTTTGACACATTCATTATTTTTTTATGATAACTACATGAATCACTTTAGGTGGAAGGACTCTTCTTGATCACTATTGTCTTTAGTGGTTGTTGGAGGAGGATCACACTTCATTAGTGATATCATTTTAGGGAAAAACTTTCTGGGGTGTGATAGAGTTATCTCTTGATTTTCACTGTGAAAAATGTTGATTATGTTTATAAATGAAATAATTTGGTTTATATTGAATTAGGGATAGAATGTAATAACTAAATAATGGACCTTATTATTTTCTTAATAATCAAAAATACCTAGGTATAAATAATAATTATATTTTTATTTACATAAAATATTCTAAACTCAGAGATAAATAAATATTACATCCTCAAATAAATAAATTTTATATTATTCAAATAATATTAAATTTGACATTTCTCATTATATTGTTAAACATGATCTCCAATCATCCTCAATATTTGTAAGGAATTAAATAGTAATTATTTATAAATAAATAAATATAATTTCATTATTCTATAATAATTAAATATATATTATATTTATAAGACCACTGAATAAATATTTTTTAAATATTCACATAATGAAATAAATAATTATTTTTCCCCATGTGAATGAACTAACATGAATAAATATTATATATCCATGTAATTATTTATTACCTTATGAAAGAAATATTTATTTAGTATTCAACTCACATAATATTCTATTTAAGAACTTATGATTGAATATATATGATCAACAAAAAAAGAATTGTTATTAAACCATGGAAGAAAATAATACTTATTCATCATGTTTAGTTCCAATATATTTTATCCAAGGTTTTGGATATAATTAGTTTGTCAACCTATTGGACAATTTATTATTGAAATTAAGATTTTATACCTAATGTCAAAGGTTAAGATCTAGTTACAAAATAATACACCAATTGAGAATGTTTAATAAACGGTTTTTTTCTGTATTAGATTTAAAAATATTTCTAGGAATATTTTTGATGTTGGTGGTTGATATAGCCTGAAATCTTATATCCTAGAGAGATTTGGAGTAGTGATATAAAAGGTACTAAATATATTTTTTCACACAGATCATGTTTTTTTAAATAATTAAATAACTCACAAAAAGATTCATGAATCATGAATTTTTTTATGCCAAATTTTTCCAGAATGTGGGGTTTACCCTAGGTCCGACATATTGACGGCTGACGTTTGGCATTCAGTGGAAGGTGTCCATTGGTGGATCCACTAATTAATTATGTAATTTATTTTTTTAAATTAATTAAAAGGGATTAGAATAACCCTTACCCTATGGTACCAACACATGATGGTGGGAGAGGGATCTTTTTGTATGACATATGAACCGAGGAGGAACATAGGAGAGGATGAGCTTTTGGACCTTGTTCTTAGTGGTGATCACTCTTAGATCATGGTTCAGTAGCTCCAAGGTATATATTTTTACCCAAAGCCTCACATTTTCACAAAAATGTAGGAATATTTATTATTTTTCTATATTGATCCCCATTTATGCATCCTATTATGGTTTAAAATACATTTTATGATAGCTAAGGTTCTCTTGGGGGTCAATATGTGAGAAATCGTTGATTAATGGTTGTTTCATAAGGATCTTTTGGATTACCTATTTTAAAATCTATATTAGAAAATGTGTAGTGTAGGAGTATAGGGATTGTGTTATTCCTTTTTTGGGAAGATTGATTTTTTGTAACAGCACACCATGTAATGGGGGGTACATGTTGTGTAGTGGGATATGAATATGTGCCCGAGAATATGGGAAAGCATTCCATGTATGGAGACATTGTCATATTAAAGTACATTGTCATATCCTATGTTTACACATGCTAGAAGACATGGAGAGGTACACGAGAATGGGTCATGGTACACAAGAATGGGTTATTGTACAAGGGTACAAGTTGATGGACCCAAGTTTGGGATTAGATAGGAGTAACACACTGTGTACTGTATGTACATATCATACAGGAAATCATGGTTAGCCAAGACATGTGTATATGAGGACACACCCAAGTGTCTATGTGAGGTCACACAACATTTGGACCATAGTACACAACTTGTACATTTATTTTACATGCCATATATCATGAGGTGACATATAAATGGTTTGGCCTCATGAGCCTTGTCGTGTACCCGATGAGGATGTTCCAGGTACCCCTATCAAAGATTTAATACTCATGTATATATATCATCATGTCCTGGATTGAGGCCCATGTGTATCCTATCTTGAGATGTTTTCCATGCAGTGTGTGATAGTGGCCTCAAGTAGGGTATCTGATACGAGACGCAATGTGGTGTAATAAGATGATTCTTTAAATGATGCATAGAAAATTATCAGTATGATGTGTTTACATAGTCAATACCTATGAGGGTGTAGTGTGGTGTTATGTATTAATTATAGGATAGTGATCCCCTCACTGGGATGGGTTTGGATATATATTGGTGAATCCTTTTAGGAGACCATGTGGTGGGATCATTTATTATATCATATTCTATTTGTGGGGATTGTGTAATTATCATGACCAACTTATGTTAGAATAAAATACGCTTAATAGAATTTTGTTCCATATGTGGTATGTTTTGTACCCCAGTTGTCCTAGGTGTGATCCATTATCTATGAATCATGATATTTTGTGTTTCATATTGGGTTTTTTGTGTCCCCTAGTGGTCATGGGTGTGATCTCCAATGTGATTGTTGAGATATCTAAAGTTCCAGTTATGTGTTTTCCCCCATAGTGGTCATGTATATAATCCCCTATAAATTTATTGATATATTATGAGTTCTAGTATGGTTATTTGTCTCACACATGATCCCTGAGTGTGATCTCCTATTTGTGTTTTGAGCGTTTCAAACTTTTATCATGGTTTTCTCATAGGAATCCCGATGATCATGACTCCTTATATGTATGCAATTACTGTCATGATACCCATTGAGTGAGTTCTATCATATGAGTTCCATCATGGCTGATATGTATCAGGAAGTGAGTTTCCCCAAAAGAGGGTTATCTTGAACCTCATGTAGAATCTTTTGATTGATATTTTGGTTAAGTGAACTTTGAGGCTTTGTTACTTTGATGAGTATATCTAGGTTTTCTGGTTGACATGCCTCATATATTTATTTACATATCATGGTTATGTTGATCAGAATCCTCATTCAAAATGGATCTATGTATATAGAGTGAACATTTTCTCCATTCCTTGGGTTTTATGTATTCTAATGATTATGGGTTGAGAGGATTGATTCATTTTTGTTGCTAACATTTTTTTGGGTTGTTGGGGTTCTTAATTTTTTTTATTATACTCACCCATATATGTGGTATTACCACACATGTTGTGTATTGTGAAGATGATAGGCCTCCTAAGATATTCCTAGGAAGATCAGAATCAAATGAACTATGGTGAGCTTTTCAGACTATGGTATTCACCAAGTGTTTCAATTAATAGCATTGACTTCTTACATAGAAGGTTGGATGATTTTATCTATTACGTTGGGATGGTATTTTTACTTTTTTTCATTGTAGTACACTATTTTAAAATGTTTTTTTCCTAGTGGTTGATGCAAAAAAAATACCCTATTGATATTCTGCCTTTTATTTTTTATTTCTACAATATTTCATAGTGTTGGATGTGTGTGTCTATGTTTACAGGTAATTTTGGATAAGGAATATTATGTCTATGGTATATTACTCAATGCAATATTCTTGCCACATTACTATTAGAGGTAGGGATGGGGTGGTTATACTCAACTTAATGTTATCTATGTGGGTTTTGGGGGGTTGATTCCTGATAGAGTGGTATCAAATGAGGTTGTTTTGGACCATTGTTTGGAGTTTCTTTTTCTAGTTATGAGGAATGTTTTAGCACATTGAGAAATATTTTTAAAGTTTCTCAGGCTCATATTTCAGGCCATGGAATCTTTTTTTAGTGTGGTAGTTGATGTATTCATTCACAAAGACTCTAACAACCTGTTTATTGACTTTGTACATGTGGGAACTAGTTAGAGGGAATAATTTTGTACATGTGTCATATAGGAATAGGTTGTAGATCCCATGGTCTTCATAACTCATCTACATAAATATACTATTTTATCCATAGAATATCTTGGACATTTCCAAATTATTCAATGATGACATCCATATAGGATATGACAGATTGTTCATGGTCATGATTCTTTTAGTGATGAGGTTTCAGTGAAGGGGTATGCATAAGAGGTGGTGCCTCTATGTGGGGTTTTTCCTTTCCATGACCTGTTGAGAAAATCTATATGGAAAAAGTATAGAGTGAGGTTTTATGTAGGCTAAATGAACTTCATGAGGTTTTTTTACCTTGAATAATGCATTGAGTAGTGCTACAACATTTTGAGATATTCTTGAAGGCATCTATAGTGGTCTAGGTGGGTGATAATCCACATGTTGAGTAGTCGATGTCTCCATTAGGGATAGAATGATGATACATGTAGACTTAGCATTTCATATGGGTTACTATGATAGATACCACTATGGATTCATATTTATCCATACCCTCAGGTAGTGGATGTTTCACTTAAAGTTATTGGTTTTTTTTCATGTGTTTGGAACCCAACATGCCAGATGGTTGCCAACATAATGATTTTTATTTGTGGATCGGTAGTTAGTACTGGTGGTACTAGAAGATTCCACATTTGTATTGGTGGGAATCATTGATTTGGGATATAGAGTTCTCACAATATTAATTTTGACCTAGACCCCCTTCTCAGGTGGTGTACTGGCATGAGTTATAGTCGCTGGTGTGCTTCTTGGATTTGAAAACACTCTACGGTGGTCCTAGTGGAGAGAAAAATCTATGGTGATGTAGGGTGTTGGTGGAGACCTTTTTTGGTGAGGTTTTTTGTGACTTTAGACACATAAGTAATGAGGTATCTTCACAAATTAAGACATGTACTTGAAATGTGACACAAATCTATGTGGGTGAGCTAATTCATCCAAAAGAAGATAATGTAGAGGTATGACCAATGTGTTACTTTGACAAGCATGTTAATGATTTTTGATGTGATAAGGTCTTAGAGAGTGCCCTATTTTGGGTTAATAAGTGGGAAATGGAATGTATTGCTTCGAGAGGCTAGATATTTTGACCCCGAAGCTTTGAGTATGGTTCAAGGTGTAACATGTGAACTTCTCCCATGGAAGTCTTATGAATGATTTATTGGTTACATTTCCCTAGATATTGTCACGACCCATCCTCGGGGCCCGTGCCGTGACTACCCCAAGCCCGCCTTCCATAGGCCATGGGCTGGCGACTAGCACCAAAGGCATAAATCCCGATAACTGGGAAGGCATTGCCTTTATAAAAGTAAACAAAAAATCACAGAGTACAAGCAGAAGTAATACACTAAGTAAAAAAGAAAGTGCTGAAAAGTAAGTGGGCAAGAATACAAACCGAACTGAAAGTACAGCTACAACCGAACGAAAGTACAACAGAAAAGAAAAACAGCTGGAAGAATATAAGAAGCTCTTGGGTCATCCTCCTCAGATCCTACCTGAAGGGTAGGTACAGATAGCGCAGCTCCTGGATCGTCCACCATGGATCCTACCTGAAGGGTAGGTATAGATAGCCTCCACAACGCTCTCGCCCGTCAACCTCTTCCGAGTGTCGTCTCATCATGAAGTCCACCTCTGGATACTGACTCATCATGTGGTCCACCTCCAGGTATCGTCCAGCCCTCGAACACTCGGCCTCTGACAGCGCTGCCTGTCATCTGCAACCAACACAACGAGGTGCGGGCATAGCCCGTGCAGGGGTGACTATACGATACACAGTAGGGACCCCGTGACCCTCAAGGTCTCACTAAATCCAACAAGGATAACCACAAAGAAGGATATCAACAGATAACCCTTACATAGGTATAAGACCATACTTATACCTAAGTTATAAAGTAACCCATCTCAATCAAGAAGAAACACAAAGGTCATAGACTCAGCTCAAACCAGGATTTTCATTATCGAAACCGTAACTGCTGAAGAGCCCCGTCTCTGACGAGTACAGTGATCCTGTCACGACTCCAAGGTAATGATCACTAACCTAAGACTGCTAAGGTACTCCTCATGTCGAGTACTGCTGGTTAGCCACCCAAACACAGTAGTGCTTCCCACCGGGGTCTTCCACCCAAACAAAGTAGTGCACCCCCCCCCCCTAATAGCCTGCAGAGGTACTCCTTCTGTTGAGTACCATGGGTCTGCTTCCTACTACCAGGCTCTACATCCACTTTGGGTCTCCACCCAAACATAGTAGTGCTCCGTCCACTGGGCTAGTCGACTCACTCCAAGTCGAGTCTGTCAAGAAATTGTTAGGTCTCAGCCAGCTACACGGTCTCTGCACTCCGTACGCTCGTCTTCGGGAGGGTCCACTCCACGAGCTACAAGTCGATACTCCAAGTATCATAAATTCCCACAAATAAGTATTTAAAAGGAACCACCCAGTCATAGGGGTCTCAACGCAGCAGACGGCGCGTCAATCGGACGCCCGGTCTGTGAGTTATTATCCCTTTTGTCCCAGGGGCCTGGTTGGTTTCATTTGCGAACCAACCCGACCATATATCAACTGTACCCCAAAATCTCATAGGGTATACTCATAGGGACCGTTTCTCAACGTGATCACCAACTCCGCTGACGGTTCGTCAAACGGACGTCCCGTCTGAAAGTTATTATCTTTTCTGTTCGAGGGGCCCGGTTCGATTTTGGGTTCAATCCAACCCATCCACTATCAAACTGCATCCAAACCTTAGGTGAAGTATGCCTAAAGTTCCGTCTCATCAATAGGAATCCAACGTAGTCAACAGCACGTCAATCAGACGTCCAGTACTCAAATTATAAGTGTTTCCGCTTCGAGGGCCCGGTTGGTTTCGGTTTCGAACCAACCCGTCCATACCCAAAGTTCTCTGAAACCTTGAGTGTAATATACCGAAACGACCACCTCGATCCAAGGATCACATCGCAACTAATGGTGTGTTGATCGGAGGTCCGTAGCCCATTTTATGGGCGTTTGAACGAAAACTAACCGAAAATAGGGGGTTCGGGCCCAGTCCGACCCGGCTCGAGACCCGCTGGGTCGGCCCGAGACCCGCTGGGACGGCCCGAACCGGGTCCGTCCTAGTAGGGCGCGGCTCGGCCCGGATGGCGCGGCCCGGCCAGGCCTGGGCGGCCCGGCCCGGCCTAGGCGGGTGCGACCCGCATGGCCAGACAGATCGGCTCGACCGAGCTGTCACGAAAAGGGGGGGGGGGGGGGTGCTGCCCCCCTGATTGAAGCCGCGGCCCCCCACGTGGGGGCCGCTCCCTTTGACCGCTGAGGGTTATGACCCCCAGTCTTTCCCTGGTCCCGCGCGGCCGTGGGACCACCGCCTGCCACCGCGGCGGACCTTCCTGGCGGCGTGCCGGGCGCTGCCGCCTCCTTGCGGTCGGCCGGTGTCGGCCGCCGCCTGTGGCAGCCGACGCTGCCGTGCCTGCGTGGAACGCCGATAGGATATTCTGCGGACCTCCGGATGCGATCCGGTGGTCCGTTTTGCCTATGATTATTTCCAATGGTCCTCTCGGGACCTACTCTTCACTGCAAAGTCTTTAAAACGCCTCTGCGGCCCGTTCCATCATCGCTCGTCGATCCGTATGTCAAATAAACAATATGCGGCCTCTTCATGGTTTTCCGGCGTGGCACGACGGTGCCGCGGCCTTGTTCGGCCCCCACGGCGCGGCACGACGGCCCCACGCTTCTTTGCCCGTTCTTCTTTGTTTCCTCGCGGTGCGATGGCACCGCGTCACCTTTGTTCGAGCCACAACGAGTATGAAAGCAGAGGGGGAGGAGGGTCGGCTATGTTTGTGCGGTCTGACCTCCTCCCGTTATAATGATAGCATGTGGCCAAAAATTATCAACGAATTTCTTTTCGTTAAAACTTAGACGAAGATTTAACCCCAAACTCGAAAATGAAGTCGCACGTCATCGAGTCGCGGAAGTCGAACATCGCGGAGGAATGGTATCCATTCCATCGACGTCGAATGAAGTAGAAGAACGTTGTTGTTGGCATCGGTCTCCCCGGTCGGCGTCTCCTTCCTTTTCGCGGAAGAGGAAATTTGTCGTTCTTCGATAAGGAAGCAACGTTCTTCGTTGAAGAGGCGTCGTTCTTCAATGAGGAGAAATTCACTCCTCTTCCTTCATCTTCTTCTTCTTCTCACAAGGCTCTCCCTATCTATCTCTCCAAAATCCTCAACACAAAGTGTGTCCCCCATAATAAAATAAAAGGGCTCAACCAATTATTTTATTAACACATTCCAGTTGAAATTCAAAACTCAAAACGCTTACTTAATTAATTGAGTAGGTTCAATTAATCAATTAGTGTAAGTTGGAAAGAGTTAAGAGATGAGGTTTTCTTTTTTAGATTTTCAAATTAAAGAGGGGAAAAGTTATGAACGTTAGGGGAAGGTGAGGGGTTGGGCTCGTGTGAGCTCTACCCCACCTTAATCCTATCAAAAGGAGTTAACTACAAGTGGCTCCCACCCCCAACTCCCTTACTTAGGATATAACCATATAAGAGAGGGGAAAGTTGTTGTGACTCAACACTTAACCACTTATCAAGAAATAAAAATAAAATTGTAAAACAAGTATATTTTTATTCCTCACTTTTTTTAACAACTTCTCCAGAGTAAACGCAACTCCAGGAAGGGTCTTCTTAAGAATTTATCGGCGCTGCGAGTTCATCGGTGCCCTCGGATTTCAATTCTATGAACCGGTTCAAAATTTAGAAAAACCCACTCGTTCGTTCACTGAACATACCTGAGATAAACTTCATAAATTGATTCCGAGTGCACCGGACATCGGAATCAGGCACCGTCAGAAACTACGTTCTTTTAAAATCTGAAAGAAATTATGAAAAAAAAATTCATTTAAATTTCCAGGTCTTTACATTACTCCCACCTCAGGTCTTTACATCCCCATAAAGTGTTAACACAAACTAGGGATACAAAAGTGGTACTGAGCACTTATCTGAGCTTTCCGCTCCCATGTGCTCACCTGGAGGTTCCCGTACTGCCAGTGAAAGTGTACCCGAGGAATCGACCATCTACGTAGGATCCGCTCCTATCGATCCTCGATCCCCACTGGAACCTCCGTGACTGTCGTCCTTCCATTGACGTCCTACTTCCTGAGGTTGATGATGTGTGAAGGATTATGCACGTATCTCCTCAGCTGAAATACGTGGATGACATCATGCACCTGGTGAAACTGAGGTGGAATGGTCAAGCAGTAAACCTCCTTGCCTACCCTGCTGAGGACCTAGAAAGGTCCGTTGAAACTCGAAGATAACTTGTCGCCTCAGCCACATCTTCGTAAACCTCGTCAAGGTGAGACCCCTATAAGGACGTGATCGCCATCCTCGAACTCTAGAGGCCTCCATTTCCTGATTAGAACTGAAGCACAAAACTCATGCTGCCACAAGGGTAAGGTTGGACGACCCAAGAGTGATCGACCAAACCCTCCTATGCATGAGTTTATCTCGTGTTGCCTGGGGATTCCTTTTCGCTGACCAAGGAAAACCCATCCCGAAGTTGTAGTTAGACCACAACCTTTTTTCCTAATACAGTCAATCTGATCACGAACTGTGACTCCAATCCATACCGAGACCAACATCGTAAGGCCTCGACGCTGCCACCAAGAGATTCCAACCGAAACTCTCTCCTCGAGGGTCAGACCACACTGTCAGCTTAAGTGTGATTATCGAGTCTCCTCCCAAGGTATCTCCAGACGTGAGGGTCATGTCTACAGCTTACCGAAAGCTCTAGGTCTGGGACAAGATTCATAGAAGGAAGGAATGATTCATATCAATGTATGTTACTACAGAAGCTAGTAGTGGACACAGACTATCCCTTGAATCATCTTTTTAGAGCCATTGGGTCACACTTCCTTGACCGCATGTAGCCGCACTCTTCCCCTGCCCTCCAACTCCTTGAGTCGGGAGGGGACAACTAAGGTGGGTGGTTGTAGCATGTTGAAATGTACACCACCTCATGATTCTCTCCTAGATCTGCCTCCACATCTGCTGCTTCGCAGACTCATCTCTACTTAAAGCTTCCTCTTCTTGAAACATTTAACACGCCCGAGTCTCTAAGACTGGCGCTAGTTTCCTGTTTCTTACTGCACTGTGCAGTCTTCATCCGCTCCTGGATGATCTGCACCTTCTCCATCGTAACTCGTACCATCACTGGTCGGTAGGAAGTTTGACGATGTGGAAAGTCGGTCAATGACCACCCTTCTTTTCCTACGATCTGTAAGAGCTGCTCAGATTTCTCCATTGCCGAGAGGAGAAACTTGGTCTCATCCCCTGGATGAACCACATTCTTTACATAATACAGTAAATCCTGAGATGAATGGTACATTCATTCCATGTACGACGTCGTAAGGCCTCGACGTTACTACCAAGAGATCCAACCGTCACTCTCGCCTCCAAGGATCAAGTCACACTGTCAACATCAGTGTGAGATCACTGGGTCTCCTCCAGTATAAATCTTGTAAGTGAGGGTCAAGTCAACAGTTTAAACTGGGACCTCTAATTATCAATCAAACAAAGGACATGAAAGCAAGTGTCACTAGGATAAGTGTCTTTTATTATTGCAGCTCATAGTACAAAGACACAAATACAACAGCAACATTGAACTACAAGTACCAAGAACAAAAGGAATCCACTAGTTCTGGTCCTCTCCACCTGCTTCTGGAGCTCTACTGCCTTGTCCACCGCTCGGTTGTTGCCCAAGCACCCACCACTTCTTTTGTCGTGGTGGATCCTCCAACGCTTGCGGATAAACTGTGTGGGGAGTCGGATAGTCACTTGAAAGGTGACCCTTCCTGCCGCATTCATAACACTTCCTGATCCTCGTATTACTGGCTCTGTTCCTCTTGGACCTCTGCATCATCTATCTACTACCTACAGATGAATTAGCTACTGATGGAAAATCCTGCGACAAAGGGAGCAGCTCCTAAACACGTTCGGGGTGTAGAGAAACTGGTACAAACTCTACCCTGAAGAAGGTCTCGAAGTCTCCACAGGTGAAGTTCATCCCATCGCAAAACGAGAACAAGTGGCTCCACCATCTCTCAGCTGTTGCCTGAATGAGGCTGGCAGCAAAGATCAAAATGAAGTCTACCGGAGTACCCACTGTCCTGAAAACTCTCACCATAGCCTCCAGCCAATCCTCAGCCGCCTGTGGGTCCATCTCTCCCCGAAACCTGGGTGACCTCTGGTGCTGGAACACGTACAGCGTGCTCAAGCAGCGTGCATCGCCTTCTGCTAGGGCTGGTGGCATCGATGGCCCAAAGTATGGTAGTATCGCTGGTGCCTCCGCTGGTGCCTCAACTATAGGAGGGCCCTATACCGAAGCCTCGTCGCTCGGCAGGCTGTCAATACGTACATCTCTAAGAGCTCCAGCTGGTCGTCCGTGATAAGGCATCCTGAAAGAAACAGACGTGACACAGTCAAATCATTTATACCTGGTGAGATGACCTGGTTTGAGCATTTTTAAGGGAAAACCTTTGAAAACACACACGCAATTAATGTTTTCGTGCACCGAGTCAGAAATCGGAAGTCAGGGTCCTGGTGTATGGATATGTCGGCCGCCCACAGCAACACTGGACTCCCTGAACTGAAAACCACACTCAGTACCCTTAACACCATTGCTTCATAGAAAATAAATATTAGAGTTATAAGTTCTGCGGTAGAACCGACTCCTCTGATACCAATTATTCAGGACCCGTCCTCGGGGCCCGTGCCGTGACTACCCCAAGCCTGCCTTCCATAGTCCAGGGGCTGGCGACTAGCACCAAAGGTGTAAATCCCGATAAATGGGAAGGCATTGCCTTTATAAAAGTAAACAAAACATCACAGAGTACAAGCAGAAGTAATACACTAAGTACAAAAGAAAGTGCTGAAAAGTAAGTGGGCCAGAATACAAACCCAACTGAAAGTACAGCTACAACGGAACGAAAGTACAACAGAAAAGACAAATAGCTGGATTAATAGAAGCAGCTCCTGGGTCATCCTCCTCAGATCCTACCTAAAGGGTAGGTACAGATAGCGCAGCTCCTGGATCTTCCACCACGGATCCTACCTGAAGGGTAGGTACAGATAGCCTCCACAATGCTCTTGCCCGTCAACCTCCTCCGAGTTTTGTCTCATCGTGAAGTCCACCTCCGGATACTGACTCCTCGTGTGGTCCACCATTGGGTACCGTCCAGTCCTCGAACACTATGCCTCTGACAGCGCTGCCCATCGTCTGCAACCAATACAATGAGGTGCGGGCATATCCCGTGCAGGGGTGAGTATACGATACTCAGTAGGGACCCCGAGACCCTCAAGGTCTCACTAAAACCAACAAGCATAACCACAAAAAAGGATCTCAACAGATAACCCTTACTTAGGTATAATCCCATACTTAAGCCTAAGTTATCAAATAACCCATCTCAATCATGAGGAAACACAAAGGTCATAGACTCAACTCAAACCAGGATCTTCATTATCGAAACCGTAACAGCTGAAGAGCCCCGTCTCTGACGAGTACAGTGATCCTGTCACGAATCCGAGGTAATTCTCATTAACCTAAGACTGCTGAGGTACTCCTCCTGTCGAGTACTGCGGGTCAGCCACCCAAACACAGTAGTGCTTCCCACTGGGGTCTGCCACCCAAACACAGTAGTGCACCCCCCTAATAGCCAGCAGAGGTACTCCTTCTGTTGAGTACCACGGGTCTGATTCCTGCTATCAGGCGCTCTATCCTCCGTGGGTCTGCACCCAAACATAGTAGTGCTCCGTCCACTAGGCTAGTCAACTCACTCCAAGTCGAGTCGGTCAAGCCGTCATCAGGTCTCATCCAGCTACATGGTCTCCGTACTCTGTACGCTCGTCTCTAAGAGGGTCCGCTCCACGAGCTACAGGTCGATACTCTAAGTATCACAAAGCCCCATGAATATGTATCTCAAATAAACTGCCTTGTCATAGGGGTCTCAACGCAACAAACAACGCGTCAATCGGACGCCCGGTCTGTGAGTTATTATCCTTTTTGCCCAAGGGGCCCGGTTGGTTTCGTGTGCGGACCAACCCGGCCATATCTCAACTGTACCCCAAACACTCATATGGTATATTCATAGGGCCCATTTCTCAACGTGATCATCAACGCCACTGACGGTTCGTCAAACGGACGTTCGGTCTGAAAGTTATTAGCTTTTCCATTCCAGGGGCCCGGTTGGATTTCGGGTTCAATCCAACCCTGCCACTATCCAACTATGTCCAAACCTCGGGTGAAGTATTCCAAAAGTTCCATCTCATCAAGAGGAATCCAACGTAGTTGACGACACGTCAATCAGACGTCCGGTCCTCAAATTATAAGTGTTTCCGCTCTGAGGGCCCGGTTGGTTTCGGTTTCGAACCAACCCGGCCATACGCAAAGTTCTCTGAAACCTTCAGTGTAATATACCGAATTGACCGTCTCGATCCAAGGATCGCATCGCAACTGAAGGTGCATCAATAGGAGGTACGTAGCCCATGTTATGTTCGTTTTAACGAAAACTACCAGAAAATAGGGGGTCCGGGCCCGGTCCGACCCAGCCCTAGACCCCCTGGGTCAGCCCGAACCGGGTCCGGCCCACTAGGGCACGGCCCAGACCAAACGGCGCAGTGTGTCTCGGCCTGGGCGGCCCGGCCCAGCCTGGGTGGGAGAGGCCCGCGTGACCAGACAGCTCGACTCGGCCGAGCTGTTGTCGAAATGGGGGGGGGGGGGCTAATTGAAGCCGCGACCCCCCACGTGGGAGCTGATACCTTTGACCGTCGGGGGTTACAACCCCCGGTCTCCGCCTGGTCCCACGCGGATGCGGGACTGCCGCCTGCACCCACGGCTTCAGCCGCGGCGTACCCTCCTGGCGGCACGCCGGGCACCGCCGCCTCCTTGCGGCCAGTAGGATCTTCCACGGACCACTGGTCGTGCTCTTGTGGTCTATTTTGCCTACGGTCTTTGCCAGCAGTCCTCCCGGGACCTGATCTTAACTGAGAAGTCTTCAAAATGCCTATGTGTCCCATTTTGTCATCGCTAGTCGATCCGCACGTCAAATAAACAATCTGAGGCCACTTCGTGGTTTTCTGGCGCAGCGCGACGGCACCGCGGCTTTGTTCGGCCTCCACGGCGCGGCGCGACGGCGTCGCACTTCTTTGCCCTTTCTTCTTTGTTTCCATGTAGTGATATTTCACTTCTTCACCTTCGTTCAAGCTACAATGAGTATGACAACAAAGGGGGAGGAGGGTCAGCCGTGTTTGTGCGGTCCGACCTCCTCCAGTTATAATGATAGTAAGAAGCCAACAATTATCAACGAAGTTCATTTAGATAAAACTTGGATGAATATTTAACCCCTACCTCAAAAATGACGTCGCACGTCGTCGAGTCGCGGAATTCGAATGTCGCGGAAGAATGGTATCGATTCCGTCGATGTCGGAAGATGTAGAAGAACATTGTTGTTGGTGTCGGTCTCCACGGTCGGCGTCTCCTTCCTTGTCACGGAAGAGGAAAGTTGTCGTTCTTCGATAAGGAAGCGTCGTTCTTCGTTGAAGAGGCATCGTTCTTCAATGAGGAGAAATTCTCTCCTCTTCCTTCTTCTTCTTCTTCTTCTCACAAGGCTCTCTCTCTCTCTCTCTAAAATCCTCAACACAAAGTGTGTCCCCCAAAATAAAATAAAAGGGCTCATCCAATTATTATATTAAAACTTTCCATTTGAAAGTCAAAACTCAAAACGCATAATTAATTAATTGAGTAGGTTCAATGAATCAATTAGTGTAAGTTGGCAAGAGTTAAGAGAGGGGGTTTTCTTTTTGAGTGTTACAAATTAAAGAGGGGAAAAGTTATAAACGTTAGGGGAAGGTGAGGGGTTGGGCTCGTGTGGGCCCCACCCCAACTTAATCCTCTCAAAGGTAGTTAACTATATGTGGGTCACACCCCCCAACTCCCTTACTTAGGATATAACCACATAAGATAGGGGAAAGGTGTTGTGACTCAACGTTGAACCACTTATCAAGAAATAAAAATAAAATTTTAAAACAATTATATTTTTATTCCTCACATTTTTTTAACAACTCTTCCAGAGTAAACACAACTCCAGGAAGGGTCTTCTAAAGCAGTTACCGGCACTACGAGTTCATCGGTGCCATCGGATTTCAATTCCGAGCACCGATTCAAAAGTTAGAAAAACCCTCTTGTTCATTCACTGAACGTACCCGAGCTAAACTTCGGAAATTGATTCTGGGCACACCGGACCTCGGAATCAGGTGCCGTCAGAAACTAAGTTCTTGTAAAATCCCAAGGAAATTAAGAAAGAAAAATTTCCTTGAAATTTTTGGGTCTTTATAGATATCTCGCATAAAAAATATAGCAATAGAATTGGAGCCTTTTTATATTTAACCATGTGTCTTGAGGCTCCAGTAATGAGGATCATATATCACACACTTCTATTTATGGGGTGACATGACTTTTGGAGGAGATAGAGCCTCGTATGAAACCTTTCCATAGTGGAAGTGAGACCCTAAAATGTTTTACTCATTATGGAAAGGTTACCCATTTTACATACTGAATTGATTATTACAAATGAGGGTTATTGTGTTGTGGGATAGAGTTTTCCTCCCATGGTACGAAGTCGTCCCATGAAGATCCGGATGAGCTCATGTATGAAAGGATATAGATAACTTCTTATCATTTTGATCGTATTTCCCTTAGAGTAATGGATATTATGAGCTTTCAATTTACAATAATGGTAGTGGGGATGAGGATTTATTTATTAAGGATGTACCAGGTTTACCATCCCAATGACAGTTGTAGATATACATATAATTTCACACAAGGCCTACACTGATATCTTTTTTAGAATTTCATATGGATGTCACTAAGCTTTATGAGTTGAGGGTGGAACTTGAGGTTTTTCATAAAGGGGGATTGTTAGGCCTAGAGTTTTTACATAGTTTTCCTTGTGTTGTGGGTCATATAGGTGGATGAGAGATCACGTTTTGGTGTGGGTTGATGAAAAATAAATCTCGTGAATTCAAAAAATGAATATCCACCCCCGAGAAACAATGTATTATTTTCCCAATTGTTTGGAGAAAGGTGGTTCTCAGAGTTTACCACAATCTGGGTAATGAATAGATTTTTGTTTGATAAGAGTTTTGGAGGAAGGAAATATTATAAAGCCAGTATGTTTTTTTTTGAGTTCGTAGTGATATCTTTTGATGTGTTATGCACCCCATCAATGTTTTTGAGACTTCTGAATAAAATCCTTAACCGTTTTTAGATTGGTTCATGGTTTCCTTATTTTTTGGAAAATTAATGTACTCGACAATAGATATGGCGCCTTCAAGACACTGGAGGATTTTTCTATACGTTCTATAAGGGTAGAAACCTTTCTGGTGCCTCTCATATAGATAGTTATCGATTCATGAAGTCTAATTATTAGGTCATGTCTTCCTAGGAATGTGATTGATAATAAAACTAGTGATTGTTAAGGTTATTCTTTTATATATTATTTATTATACATTACATTGATTTTAAATTTTATTACACATAATATTTATTTAATCTTATGTTAAATATAATACTATATTATTATTTTTTTAAAAACAACACTAAAAATAAATAAAATGTTACATATTTTTAGAATATTATTATTCAATATGATATTTATTAACTTTCCATTGAAATGGTAGGTATGTATGGGATTAAATAAATTATAAAAAAGTATTGTTTAAATAATATTTTTATAATGAATTCTTTGATAACCATTTTTTTTAAAATGAGATTAAATGAGTTCTTTTCTAGAAAACTATTTTTAAGAAAATATATGTTTCACCTTAATATATTAAAAAACCACTTTTGATGAATTATTATAATTAAATATGTATAGTATATATATTCAATATATTATTTAATATTTATATTATGTGTTTTCAAGAAAATATTTAAGAAAAAAATCAAATTTTATTCTAAAAAACATTTTTTTTAAAAAGCAGTTTTGTCCCCTTTTTGTGTCATTTTTTTAAAAAATAAATTTTAAATAACTCAGAAAACGTATTTAAAAAAATCATAATTTTTTAAATTTTAATTTCAAATTTATCCTATAGTGAATTTTTTAGTGTTTTCTGAAAAATATATTTTTTGGATAAATAGTGAGAAAAACGGTATTTTAATTGAAAACATTTCCTTTTTATTTAAATTATTTATAATGTTGTATTATATTATATTTTTTAATAGTTTTAAATAAGTTTAATTAGCTATATATTAATCCAACTTCTTTCATTTTAAGAAACATAATATTGAATTTTGATATAAAAGCTTTCTAAACTTTTGAACATTCTTTTTTCGAAAACAAATTTTCTCGTTAGGTCTAGGAGATTAATTTTAAATTTAAATTTTACAATTATATGTGTTGAATTTTCAAAAATGGAACCTTATTTTGAATTATAAAATTTTATATTATCTAATAATATAAACTTAATTTTTTCCCAAATTAATAGTGAAATCAGAAAATAAAATATTTCATATTGGTATGGTAAAAATGGGTTTACATTGGGTTAAACTAAAAAGATAATGGTAAAAATGACCTAATAACCGGTATAAAATATATTTTATGGAATAGTAAGAACTTATCATGTATAAGACTCAATAATAATAAATTTTGGACCCTTTTTTAATGTGAGAAATGTGGGTATACATTTTTCATTCCTAAAATTTCAAGGGTTCCACTCACATCACTTATAAAAGGCCCCCACCTCATGTCCTCTTCACACATTCAAACCCTTCAAGGTTGGGCAATACTAGAACAAGTAACATCCCAAATTCCCTCATATCATTATATAATCCATATTGTTTTAATAAATATAACCTAGGAAGTATTTTGGGGAAAATGGAAGGAGGATACCTAGATAAGAGGAGGTTCAAATGTGTTTGAAGGAAGTCAAGACTTAAGGTAAGTGTTTTTTTGTCCCACTTTTAATTTATGTGAAAAAAATATATATTCAGAACATGTTTCTATTTTATGGTTTATGTACATAAAAAAATTTATTTTATAATTATTCTACTCAAAATTATTGGTATTTACATATCCATTTGCGGATCTCTCTCTTCAATTTGGTTTACAGTTCAAAATTTACTAAATCGGTATGGTATTTTATCTCCATTTTCATTCTTTGAAACATATGATTATGTTATGATCCTATATTCTTTTAATAGTTTTATTTAAAGTAATTTAAACATTTTTTTATCATGAATTCATTTATATTCATTATATTTTAACTTTCATTTAATGATATTACTTCATGGGGCTTATGTTTCAAAGTTACCAATGTGGTAACGATTTTATATTACAATACCATCGTTTATCTAGATTAATTATTATTACATTTACAATGATAGAATATATTGAAAAATATCCCAAGAAACTCTTGAATATTCCTCTCATCTGGCTATTTCATTAGAATATATGTTTGATTTTCATTTTCATCTCATTATGTACTCAAGAGTTCAAAAAGTATGTTTTTAAAAACAATATTCTTTTGGGTCAAAAAACGTTTTTCATCCAAAACCATGCATTCTAATTTTTGTAAACAAATATATTTATCATTATAAGAATAATTTATTTTATAAATTTTTACCATGTTTTAATTTTTATAATTTGTTTTAAATAATATTCATATTGTTTTCCAAACAATGCTCATTTGGATTTTACCATAAATATGATAAACATATTTATACATTAGAATTATGATCACGATGTCATGACACATAACATTTATTACAATTTTTAGGATGATTTATAATATATAAAAGACTCTAGGTCGTCTCTCAAGAAGAATTTTCGGTTTATAGTGTGAATTTTTAATAATAAAGAACAAAAGGGGGGGGGGTGATATTGAAAATAGTTTTAAGAAATTGACTTGATTTAAAGAGTTTAATAGGTGATAAATAATGGTGGTGCTTTAGAATTATGATATAAGGAGATAATTTAATGTTCACTAAACTTATTGGTCAATTCATCATTTTTAGAAATAACCATGGTTTAATGGAACCCTTTGGTTGAGTGTTTTCAAGATCTCGACTTTTCTCTTGCCTCCTAAAACAATGCTCAAAGAACCACCCTTTGACACAATAATCGTGTTTTCAAGGTTTGGGTATCAAACATAGAAACTAAATGATAAAAAAGAATAAATAGATCATATCTATATATGTGAAAAATATTATTTATATCTGGTCCAATTGTAACAATATAATATTCCCACTTGAATACTCAAACCAATCGATGTTGAGATAAAAAGTGTTTCACTTCATTATAACAAAAGAAAAGAATTATGAAAAGAAGCGCACTAAGGTTTAAAATAAGTGAAATATTTATCACAAAATTTATAGTAAACCGGTAGAAGAACATGTTCCAAATCTCCCTCACATGTTTGTGTAGCACCCTCAAAATGATTATCCACTGTTTAGCTCGCTATTGAGAGGAGGAGGGGGCTTGGGTGGAATTTCTCCTTCATACTTGATCCCCCTATGAATATAGGGGCCTACATAACATCAATGATGTAGATAGGACTCCAATATAACTCCAAATTGGCATAACTTCACTTCTTGGCTGAACATAAAAATGGGGAGCCCAAGGTGCCATTTTATAGTAAAATGAGAAGGTGATTTTGAGCACAAAGATTTTTTAAAACCACTTTTCACATGTGTTTATAGCTTCATACTACCTTGTATAGATTTTCATAAAACAAAAATTTTGTATCCCTATCTTATTTTTATCTCTACCTAATGTTTGGCTGCATTTGGACACATACATCTCAATATATGGACAGATCACATCACACTACTTTTGACTTCGTGCAGATTCGGTGTGCTGGACAGATCAGGTTGGTCAGGCCACAATATTATTGAAGGAGTCTTATCTTCCATAGGATTAAATTTATCCCAATTAATTTTGCACAAGGCCCTAAAATTTCAGCCCATCTGGATGCACGGTGTAGTTGTAGTGTTCGGTTTAGTATATCGGTGTGCTTGGATCCTGCGCGGCTTGGCCCATTTTTCATGAACATCGTCATGGGCCCTCCAAATCATCTCAAACATCAATGAAATTTTCAAAACAAGTATCATTTTACTCTATAAAATTAATAAACACAAAATAATTGAATCAAACATACAGTAAATGTATTTTTTATTTTTATAAATTTCAATACAAAACTAGTTTTCCATAGTGGTGTAAGGGTGAAAATGAAACAGTGAATCATAGTACAATCACACCCCCACCCCTAAAAATTTTCTCTCCTAAGAAAATTAATATTTTTTTATATTATTCATGTTGATATTTCTAACTTCATAAATATTTAACATTCAATGAAAATTTAATTCCTGATTGAAATGTGATAAAAGAAAAAATGAAATCAAGGATATATTCTCAGGGATCCGGAAAAAATGCTTCTAAAAAATTATATCCAGATAAAATTCCATGATATTTGTTATACCAATCAAAGAAAACATTTTAAAAGTTAATCATATCACTATATCTCCAAGTGTGTGTGACAAATATTTCATGCTATTCTTTCCACTTTCTATAGAGTAAATATAAGTTATTTTAAAAAATTTCTACTTACAAGATCCTCTTTACTGAACCACCCCCACATCATTTGCAATGAAATTTCAAGACCCACTCACATAATAATTCCATAAAGTCAAACCATAATCTCCTAGCCTAGACACTCCCATATGTTGTATATTTCATCACTCCCCTCATTTATTATTTTTTTTCCAAAAGTTACACATGGATCAAATCTCACACTCTTCTACGAACCCTTATTTGATCACCTAATGATACTAATTGTAATAGTTATAAAAAGATGAAAAGTTTAGGGAGGGTAGTTTTTTACCTTCCCAATATACAACCCATTTGTAAGATGTACAATAGTCATATAACAGGTACATACGCGTAGGTCAATCTGGAACAGAAATAAAATAGGTTAGATATGGAATGAACCTATGGAAAAATGATTTTGGAAAGTAGAGAAAAATAAACCTAATATATATTTACCTTCCATTATGTATAAAATTTTCACACTATATGGTTGGGTGTAAATATGTGTGGATAGATTAAGTGAAACAATGTTCCATTATACTATTCACAAAATGGTACCATTCTTCTAAAAGGTTTAGAAACGATACAACCATTTATATCATCAAAAATAACTATATTTTAAGATAAATTCACAAAATTGTATCAAATTCTTTCTAAAATAAACATTTCATCAGATATTTTTTGAATGTTAAAACAACATGAAATATGGACATTCCACATATATTTCCAATAACTTCTATGATTAATTGGGCATAATTTTCAATGATAATGTGGTCATAAAATAATTACATTCAAGAAAAAATGATAGAGGGTGGGAAGGGAGGAACAAACAATACAAATCAGTAAGCTAAAAAGATAAAAAGAAGAAAGATGTTGAAAATTCCTAAATAACCCAAGAATATACCCATCCCCCCCCCCCACACCTATTATGTGTAGTTTCCTCACTATAATAAAATATAACATGGTAGGGAAGGATAAAACATGATAAGTGTCATTCATAGACTGCTTCTTGAACTAGGAGTTCCTCCATTGGGGACTCCAGAATGGCTTCGGGAAAGTGCTTCAACCGCTTCCCATTGATAGTGAAAGTGTTCTTGGTTTCTTAATTTTGATCCTAAACAACACCAAATAGAGAAACATTAGTAAACATGTATGGCCCAAACCATTGGTAATGAATCTTACCTAAATGAAACTTTAGCCTTGCATTTCAGAGGAGAAACTTCTTCTCAATATAGAAGTGACAATGAAGGATTAGGCGATCATGGGAAACCTTGGTTCACTCTTTATAAATATAGGAGTTCTCATTTAAATATCTTCTCATTTCCTCCAACTCCTGAATTTCAACCTACCTTTGAGCACCAGCATTAGAAAATTAGAATTTAATTTTTTGATGGCCTAGTAGTCCAAGTGCTCAATCGTAACAGGGAGGTTACAACTCTATCAAAAAACAAGCCTATACTGTGAAATTCCAATTAGGGTTTTAAAGGAAGTACAGTAAGCCTATAATGAATCCCCATGTCTAAGATTCAAATCATTTTTATTTGTTTGAACAATTTTTTTAATAATTTGTTTTACCTCTCTATTTGACACCTTGTCTTAACCATTGGTTTTTGGGTAATATGCAGTAGACACTCGAAGATTGACCCCATACCAACGCAAAAGAGATTACATTGTTCGATTGTAGAAATGAGATCCTTGGTCCCTGATAATGAACCAAGGAAATCCAAACCTACATAAGATTTGGGTTCTCAAAAATTCTACAACTACTATAGCGTCATTACTCCTTGTTTTTCGTGCCTCTACCCATTTTGAAACATAATCCACTAGAAGAAAATTTTAATGGTTCCCAAATGAATTGGAGAATGGTCCCATAAATTCAATTCCCCAAGCATAAAAACTTTCATCAAAGAGTAAGGGTTGTTATGGAATTTCATTTATTTTTTATAAATTTCCAATTCTTTAATAGTGAGGAAAATATTTACAGAAGCCATGGGAATCCCAAAAGAATGTGGCCCCGAAGATACTAGAATCATGGACCTTGTGAGTAGTCCCTTGGGGACCAAACTTGACCCCATAAGAAAGAGTGTGGAAGAACCTAAGGACATACTAAAACTCACTATCAAGGACACAAAACCTGAGTTCTTGATCACTATAGTTGTGCTAAAGGTAGGGGTCATCATAAATGTTCTAACAAGACTCATGTTTTAGAAGATCGGCCTCGTTTTTATTGAAATCAATAGGAATGCAAGATGCTACCAAATAACTTACAATTTCTGCATTCCAAGGAATATCATCTTGCACTTGGTATAGTTTCTAATCTGGAAACAAGTAATTTTTTAGTATATAGGGGGACGAGTCAATGTTTGAGGATGGGTGAATCCTACTAATATGGTTAGCCACCACATTCTCTGCTCCTTTTTATCCCTAATTATAAAATTAAATTCCAAAAGGAGGAGCATCGAACGAATGAGATGTGGTTTGGCTTCAAGTTTCTTAAGGAGATGCCGGAGGTATACATGGTCTGAGAACACAATCATTTTAGACCCTAAAATGTGTGACTTGAATTTATCTAGGTAAAATTTTATGTAAAGAAATTCATTTTCAGTTTGGATTGTATTTTTCATGAGCATGGTCCAGTGTACGTGAGGCCTAGGCAATGATATGTGGAGCTCGATCGACCCTTTGTGATAAGACTGCCCCATCTACATAGTTAGAGGAATCACACATGTGCTCCAATGATAAATCCCACTGAGGTGGATGGATTATTGGGGGTGACATGAGACTCCATTTTAATTTATTAAAATGTTCCTAGCATTCTTTATGAAAAACAAATTCATTTTCATTTCGGTGTATCTGGGAGACTGAGAGTGCAATCTTACTAATGTAATGAATGAAAAAATGGTAAAATAGAGAATGAACTAGGAAATACCACACATCTCAATCATTTTTGGGGAATGATAGAAATGAAATGACATACACGTTGGATTTATCTACATGGATAACATCCCCAAAAATTACATGTCCCAAAACTATACCTTATCAGACCATGAAATAAATTTCTCATAATTTAATATGATATTTGTTTCAATATAGTGACGTAGGACTAAAGAGAGAATACTCAAACATTCATCAATATAGTTGATATAAATAGTGAAATTATCCATGAATTCTATCGTGGAATTATCTAGGTTTTCTGAAAAAATACTAACCATACATCATTGGAAGGTAACCGGTAAATTTCACAGACCAAATGGAATATTCCTATATGAAAATGTGCAAAAGGGGAAAGTGAAGTTTGTATTTTCCTAATCCTCGGGGCCAATATAGATCTGAAAGTTTTAGAATACCAATCAAGGAAGCAGTAATGGGAATTTCCTACTAGCCTCTCAAGAATTTAGTCAATTAATGGAAATGGTAAATTGGCATTCCTAGAGTTTTGAATTAGTCTGTGATAGTCTATATAGACACACCAACAATTCTGTTGACGAGTTAGAACCAATTCATTGTTTTCATTTTTTATTACAGTAAGTCTAGTTTTTTTAGGAACCACTTGAACGGGACTGACCCATTGGTTTTCAGGGATGGTGTAATTTATTCCTGATGACAATAATGTTTTACCTCCTTGTAAACAATGTTTAGTTGGTTTGGGTTCAGTCAACATTGTGATGGTCTCACTGGTTTAGCATCATCATTTAACAATATATGATGTATGAAAACTGATGGTCTAGTACAAGTAATTTCTACAATTGTCAATACCAAATATTTGTTATACTCCCTAAAAAGTTAATGCAATTTCAATTCAAGATTAGGAGGGAGTGAACTATAAATTATGATAGGAATCTTGTTTCTATCCTAAAGATACGAATATTTTAAATCTTGAGGTAGTTGTTTTAGTTCCAATTTAGGTGGATTTTGGATTTATGGGAGTGTGTGTGAAAGTTAGTGGTAACTAATCTTATCTAAATTATCAATGGTATCATCCTCACATGAGGGATTAGCTTTTAAAATCTTAACAGTATCATCGATGGTCACTGGATACTGAGTTTTCAAGAAATTGTCAATTAATAAACATGTATGACACTTTTCTAGACCACTACAATAATCAATACATGATTAATTACCAAGAAATTAAATCAAGTATAAAAACTGAGAAAGGGGATTGGGGGAATTAAAATAACTGTTTTCATAGGATGGGACTACATCAATTTAATTTACAAAGAGAGGGAGATGGATAAATGTTCTTCTGAGGGGTGCTTCATGACATCAAGGATGTCAAAATAGACTATGTCTCCAAAAATTCCATAGATAATGTACCATTATGGAAATTAATTATGTTTTTGTCAGTTTTCAAGATGGGACTCCCAAATATAATTGGAACATGTACATTCATCACATCATATTACATTTTTAGCACATAAAAATCAGTAGGACAAATTAAAATTTTCACCCTCACAAGAATGTCCGCTAACACACCAGAAGGGTGTGTAGTACTCTAGTCGGCCAGTTGAATAACAATTCCAGTGGGGTTCAGTTCCCTAGCTAGTAATGTATTGTAAATATAGTGAGGTATCACATATATTGAAGAACCTAAATCAAGCATGGAATTGGAAAATGAATTCTCCCCTTTGGTGAATGTATTTAAAAATGTCCTAGTATCATTGCATTTGGTAGGTAGTGATGGTTCTTTCAATTATTATATATTCCTCCCCAATATTACCTTCTCATCACCACAAACTCTCCTTCGATGTGTACAAATCTCCATTAAAATCATTGCATGTCTTGGAATTTGCTTCACGACAACAATTAAAGGAATGTTAACCAACACTTTTTTGAAAGTTTCTAATATGTCCATATGAAGTTCAGTTTCATTTTGTTTTCTTATTCGGGGGGACCTTTAAGGAAATGGAAGTGGAATGGTTGGGATATGAGCCTCATCGACATACACACTCTTTCCTTTGGAAGGGCTTCTCTTAGTATGGGGATTTTCTTCCCTTGGACCATTTTTAGTATTTGGTATGGTGGTTTCCATAAGAGTGGATGAATCTAATAAAGGTTCATTTGGGGTTTTGGTTTTTTCTCAGTCCAAAGGGTGATGAAAATAATAGTTTCCTTATCCCTAGGGTTAACTTCTCATTGATAAGGTAATTTACCCGACCCATGACTTTGAATTTCCCCCACTAAGTTAGCTAGTTAGCCTAATTGGGGTTTGAGGTCTTGTATGGTTTCTTGAGTGGGTTTTTTGAATTGGAGATTTTTGAAATCCATTTTTTCATCATATATTCTAAGCTAGGATCGGGTTTTGGAGGGGGTTGTGGAAATTCCTTTGGGTTGGTAGTGGATTTATAGGTGGTGGTGTATGACTACCCCGACCCTATTGGTTCCATTATTATTGAGGCTTGTTTGAATAACCCCTTTACTATAATCTTGGTTTTCTTTCCACCCAGTGTTGGATGGATACCAAGGTTCTTTTCTAAAGTGTTGGTTATAGGGGAGGCATGGATATATTTCCTCACAATTCATAGAAGTTTCTCTCAATTGTGGACATTGGTCGGAGTAGTTGGTTCTGGAAGAGCATATACCACAATGGATGGTAGGAGGATATTTGGATTTCCCTTTGGAAAGATCATGTTGTCAAAGAAGGGTACATACCTGTATGATATTTATGTCCAAATTCATCTTGAATTTGGTACTCTTTACCTCATGGACACCTTCAATGGGTACACTAGACATTGTACCAAATTGTTGAGTGTTTTGTACCATGTTCTCAATCAGGATTCTGGAAGAAATTGGTGTCATATCCACCATTGCACTACATACAAATGCATCAATCATATTTTGATCAATATGAATTAATAATTCATAATAAAATTGAACTAAATTATGATATGTTATTTCGTGGTGTGGGAAACTTGAACATTTCCTTTTAATTTGGTCCCAATATTCATGTAATGTTTCCCCTTGCGATTTCTTTATAACACTTATTTCTTTCCATATAGTTTAGTTTGAGAGTCTGGAAAATATTTTTCAAGAAATAGGCATTTCATGTCTGCCAAGCCTCTAATTGGTAAATTAAGATAATAAAGCTAGACTTCTTTAGTGTCCTATAATGAAAATAGGAATTATTTGATTATTACTTGTTATTCATCCACAGTAGAAGGTTTTATAGTATAACACACAGTAATAAATTATTTTTAAGTGTTTATGCAGACCTTCTCCAGAAATTCCATGAATTCATGGAAATAAGTGAATTAGACCTAATTTCTGTTCAAAATTGGGTCCCTCTCCTTGTATTTGAATATATTTGGTTTGGATATCAATATAAGCATAGGATAGTTATTTTACTATTTGATTGTTTTCATCCATTTTATACTCATTAATTTCATGTTCTAATTTGGTTCCAGAAGAAGAGTGGTTTAGAAAAGTATCATGTTGTAGTGTGTCCTCCTTCAAATAGTTTTCTTGTGCATCTTGGTGTTGCTGATGTAGTATCCTCTCCGGTTCGGCTTCATAATGTGGTAAGTCTCCCAGATTAGAACACATCATGCACAAAACCTACAAAATAAATAAATCATGAAACAAAATTATATGCAATGGTAGAAGATAAAACCAATAAATATTCACAAAAATTAAAAACATCTTATAAAAAATACGCACTAAAACCAAAGACCTCCCTGAAAACTATTCAAAAATTTGATCGTGCTGTCATGACGTGTCAAAGTGTTTATGATTTTAAGTATGTTTTATTATATATGGAATAACCTAGGTCAACTCTTAAGAAGAGTTGGTGGTTTATAGTGTGAATTTTTAATAATAAGGAACAAAATAGGGGTGTTTTTTCAAACAGTATTAAGAAAATGACTTGATTTAATGAGTTTAATAGTTGATAAATAAAGGTGGTGTTTTATAATTATGAGATAGGAAGATAATTTAATGTTCACTACACATAATTTTGAGTTAATCATTCCTAAAAATAAACATGTTTTAATGAAACCCTTTGGTTGAGGGTTGTCAAGATCTTGACTTTCATCTTGCCTCTTAAAACAATGCTCAAAGAACCACCCCTTGACATAAATATTTTTTTTTCGTAGTTTGGGTATCAAAAATAGAAAATAAAGGCTACCAAATCCTTCTGAGATATTGAGTATGTGTGTGATAAATAGGATTTTTTTTTCTTGTCCAATCGGAACAATACTAGATTCCCACTTGAAAACTCTACCCAATCGGTGTTGAGATAAAAATTGTTTTACTTCATTATAACAAATGAAATAAACTTATAGGAGAGGCACATCAAGTTTAAACATATGTGATATACTTATCACACAAATTACATAAAACCAGTTAAATAACAAGTGTCGTAACTCCCTCCCAATTTTATGTAGCTCTGTACAAATGCTTTTCCACCGTTTAGCTTGCCATCGAGAGGAGGAGGAGTCTCGGGTGGAACTTCACCTTCATCCATGACCCCCCTATAAATATAGGGGCCTCCAGAACATAAAGGATTAGGATAGGACTCTTATGGAACTTCAAATTGGCAGAACTTCACTCTTTTTCCAATCTAGAAAATGGGGATCCTTAGTTTCCATTTTATAGGAAAATAATAATGTGGTTTTGAGCACATAGATTTCATAAAACTAATTTTCACATGTGTTTCATCCTCTAGATAGCCTTATATTACATTGGCTAAAAAACATTGTAACCCCACTAGATGTCTATCTCCACCAAAAGTTGGGATGCATTTGTACTCCAACAGCTCGGTACATGGACAGATCACAGCACACCACTTTGGAATTCGTGTAGATTCAGTGTTATATAAAAATCAGGAATGCTGGCCATTATTTTGATGAATTAGTATTGTATTAATTTTCATGAAGTATAGACCAATAAAATTTGGCCCATGCCAAAAAAAATCAGACCATTTGGATGCACATTGTAGTGGAAGTTTTCGGTTTAGTAAACTGGTGTGCCTGGATCCTGCACAACTTGGACCATTTTTCTTGAAATTCGTCATGGGCCCTCCAAATGACATCCACCTTCAATGAAATTATCAAAAAGTATCATTTCCCTTATTGAGAGTAATAAAAACAAAATAATTGAATCAAACATGATGTAAGATTTGTTATTATTTTTATAATTTTCAATAAAAACTAGTTTAGTACAAAGGTGTAAGGGTGAAAATGAAATAGTGAATCACAGTGCAATCACATTCACAAAAAATATTATTTTATATTTTCATTTACACTCAGTGATTTCACCCTTCCTATATAGGTTTTAAAAAAATTTCCCAAATAAAATGTATCTTTTAGTATTTGGGAATGTTTTATATTTTAAATAATTGATATCAAAGTGAAAAGTATTTTGAAAATGTTTTGATTTTTTTTCAAAGTGGAAATGATTCCTTACTCAAGATATGTTTAAAATGATTTATAAAATATAATTTATAAGTTTAAATCTTTTTTTCAGAAGAAATGGATTTTGAAAAAAAAATTATAGTATTTTTTTCATATAAACGTAATTTTCTTTAAGAAATGCATTAAATGATATTTCAAAATCTTTTTCGAACTAAGTTGACATTCATTGATGTCACATACACTTTTATGGGGATATAATCCAAGTATACCATTATTATTGTTTCGACAAATGGATTATGTCGATGATTAAAAGATTTTTATAAAACCTGTTTCTCATACATGGGTTATATCATGATAATATTCTCATGACACTCACTTATTTTCAAATGGGTTATACTCATATGAAATGATGAAATTATTGTGAAACCAGTTTATTTTCCATGGGTAATGTAATAATGAAATATTGATGAAACCCATTTAATTTCATGGGTTATGATATAATGAATGCTTCATCATTTTGTGGAACACATATGTATGATTTTAATTATTAGTTTGTGGTTACAGAATAACCAAGGATGGTGGTCACATTATAACCATGTATTGTGGTTAGATTATAAAAAATACAGGTGGGACACATATCACCCTTGAATTCATTGGGTAAGGTTTTATATCTCATAATATATATTGGTTTAAAATAGGTATTGAATCTATTTTAGTATGTAATTTTTCCACTATGATAGTTTTGTGAGTGAACCTTGACTTCTATAATGGTTTGGTGAGTGAATCCATTACATAATGATAAAACGGATACCACTAGGGATGGTGGTGTGTCCCACACAGGAGTTATAGACCCCCATATAGTTACTTGATATGTTTTCGAAATGTAGATTGACTATAAGGGTAATTATTTTCCCAGATTATATGTATTCCACGATTCCATTAAGTATGTTATTTTTATAATCTCATGGATCATGCTCTTTGATTTCCTTATGATTGATGTCTTATGAACTGTCAGTATCTATGTCACTACTCAATAGTATGATCCTTATAATTAGGGTATGGTTTGAAAATTTTATAGTCATGTTATTATACTCTGTGCTCATGTAATTATTATTTATCTCCTTTGATAACCCTTACTATGAATATCTCCTCCTCCTTTCTTATATTTTATTTCCTTATATTATAAATAATGGTATGAATTTGGATGTATTTTTGATTATTACCAAAGGGGAATATATTTATGGGTGATTTTGAAGACATTTCAGGAATTAATAATATTTTCTCTATGTTTCCAAAGGCACTAAACTATTACAGTCCTAAAACATCTGTTTTTGTAATGTATTTAATATTCATCTAAAAAGATGAAATATCCATGAATAAAAATACTTAATACTTATAGATGGTATCAAAGGAAATGGATAGTTAACCATTGGAAAATAGGATAAGAAAACCATAGTGAGATATTTATGGATTTTTATAAGGATATTTGAAGGTATGTATCTACGTAAAAGTCTAAGGATAAGTCAAAGTATAGGAAAATATCTCTGAATATTGATAAATTATTCAAAATGTTGTTTAAAATCAATTACATCCGGTTTTAGATACTAAAAGTTGATGTGGATATGGAACAAAGGTATGTAGGGGTAATATCATTGAAAAGGGTTCATTGAGCTAGACACAATGATCGGCTTCCGCCGGACAATGGGAGTTAATTCACACATTATAACAACACATATTTTCATGAAGGTATAGATCTTTTTTAATTTAAATTCCTTAAATGGACCTAATAATGAAGCCTAATCATGTTAAGGAGGACTGGGGTGCTTCTATGGTCTATTCGGAGCCTACAACCCCAAAAGGGGAGAAAATAATATGCCCGACAGTTAGAGAAAATCGTCAATCCCAACCCACACTATTTCTATGAAAATGATTAGTTGAGAAAAAAGAAACTGTGGATTTCATGGTAAGTATGATACCATGAATCCTGATATACATTTCTATGCATGGTTGTTAACATTTGGGACAAAGAGAATTTTCATGGTTTCAAACAGTTTGCTAAACTATTCACTTAACTAAGTGTTGTTCCCCTAATTAGCAGTGAATAGGTGCATGTTTGGCACAAGAATTGGCCAATTATACATCCAAATAGTGTGACCTTATATTTTGAGGTAGAATATCCATTTTTCCTCACATAAAATTTTATTTATCCTCAAGCTCATTTAGTGGCCAAGGGTGCTCTTATTCTCTCATGGTATCTCCTCTTTCTCATTCTATGATTCCATATATCTCATGTTTCTGAAATTTGAATCGAGATCTAAAGGAAGTAGTGGATAGAATAAGGTACGTTCTTCCTTATTCTTGGCTTTGATTCAAGTATATCTATATATCCATGGTGATATTTAGGTAAAAGTTCATTTTCTTTATTTTTCATGGAATTGGACCATTTCTTAGTTTTCTTCCACCTAATCGAAATATGTGAACGATATCGAATGAGGACTCATCTACAGCCTTGAGGTAGGTGGTCACATTAATTTTTAAATGATTTTAGAATCTTCGTAGAAATGTTTTTGTATTGTATGCAAGCTTTTTCTGAGAATCCAATTTCAATGGAGTTCTTCATATAAAATTGATCATTGAAATTTTTTATATACATTTTCATCCTTGTTTAGTAATTTAGAGGTTTTATACCCCTTATATGGTCACCTCGTGGGTGTTCCAAATGAAGTTTTCCATTCTTGTCAATTAACCCAAATTCCTGGAATGACTAATTAGCATTCAACTTGGTTTTAGAATGGATTGTTTCCCTTGTAATCTGTACTCTTAGTTGAACCAAGGGTACCTCCCTTTAGAGTGGACAAACTATTCATGGAATTTACCATGTAGAAAGTTCCCTCAATCACCATGTCACATTATAAAAGTCTCATTGATCCTTATAAATGGGTTTCCATGTTTTGGAAAATGATATGGGTTGATAACATGAAAAGACATTGTTCATGTTGGTTGATTTCCATTAAATGAATTGAATTATTAAAATATAATGACTTATAAGGGTTGTATGGACACACATATTACATCATGATTAATGAAATGTATTAATTTAATTTTAAATCCTTGTTTATAATGAGCGTGAAAAATGAGCTTCATGAGAGGTTTTAACTCATGCATATAATTAAAATTTTGAATATTATATATATATACTTGGATATTGAATTACATTAGATGTATTGACTCGTTATTAATATTATAAATGTAATTATGACTTATTATGGTTTTGATATTATGGTAAGGGATCTGTTTAGAAAAATGGTATCATGCTCCCATACATCGGTTGTGGATTAATAGGTCTCACACCATTCAAACAACATAGATGTTGGGATTTATGCACCACATTCCTTATTTGAGTGACGAAATGATTACTCAATCACCATACCAAGTGTTGTGCATGGCATCTCACAATATTATTGGGATGTAGGGATTGTATCCTATTTAATGAGATTATAGGATCATTAGACTATGAATTTATGTCTTAGTTATGCCCTGGTCCAACCAGAGACTAGTATTCCAGGTATATGGCCACTTACTCTCGCACGTACATGGTCCATATAGGTGGATATAATATATAAGAAAATTATATTTACTTATATTATTACTATATATATATATATATTAATTGATTAGACATCCATTCCTACCATGAGTAAAAGAAGGTAGAACTACCAGGTGTCCCATATGAACCTGGGGGTGGTTATTTATTTAAGTATCTTTTTTTATTATGTTTAAACCTTCACACTTATTAGTTTCAAGAACTTATTGGATTACACGTAGACACTGTTGGTGGTTTCCTACTAATATTTTGGTCTCACAGCCTACTCGGACTTCCTTGGGTTCCAAAGAATATTATTTGTCTATATGTATTGATAAGGGAAATATCCCATCTTTAGGTTGTTGATATGCTTATTATAGTTAAATCATAGGATAAGAGGATCGAGCATAAGATCTAGATGCAAGTTGGGAACATTTTTCTCTTTCGTACTTTTTTGTAGCATGATTGTATGCATGTTCTTCTATTACCTTTATTGTATATCATATTTCCATGCATCCATGTATTGGAACAACCATAGAGGCTCATGATCATATTATCAGTTGTTATGTTATTAATACTTGCAAACGTATATAATTGATTCTATCTATTATATATGCTTGTGATATTATTGTATGTTTATGAATATTTATGTCATTACACTCTAATAAGTGGGTATAGTCTCCCCACCGTACCACCTTTAATCCCCCGCTACTAGTCAGAAGTCTCTCACATATAGGGAGGTGCACTGGAGTCCATGTGACCCACCTGCTCAGGGAATTCTTTAAGTGGACCTCAGGTAGGGATGTTAAAAATTAGTATGAGAGATTAATTTTCTCTTTAATTATAGTTTGGTTATTTTATAGAGGATTATGAATAAATAATTTTGGAAATGAATCTGTTGTTTGGCATATCCAACCCAAGTACATGTAAAATTTAAATTAGTTGGGATGGGAAATTTTTGTTACTGATTTTTCCATTTAATGTTGATACGACATAAATGTTGGGTGATGAACTTATTTTATGATTTTATTGATATTGGTATGATTTGAATGTGATTTATTTAACCTAGGACCAATTAAATGATGGTGTTTCATTCGTACATTCATCATCATAGGAATAATAGAATTAATGTGCCTTGAATTTTTCCATGTCACATCTATTTTAAGTGTTGATTATCTTATTTCATTATGATAATGACTTGAAAATTTATTTATTTATTCTGTAACATCTTGTAGGGATTGGAAAAACTAATTGACACTTAATGTTTATGACTTAATAGAATAGTATTTTCCTAAATAGGTTAATGTAGACACGTTAAGAAGTCAATTATGGCATGTTGCACCATGGACCATTGGTCGCATTGGCTAGAATGTGTTGTGGTGTGCGTTAATTGGATGTCAAATTTTGGTTCATAAAAAATCATCCCTTATGAATTAGAAATGGTAATCCACCTAAATCATCCAATTAAATTTATTTATACAATTGAATAAGTAAAATTTCAAAATGATTATGACTCTTAAAGTGTAATTGGTTATCTTATACATGTGAAACCGAGACTCATACTTAAGCACGATCTTAGTAGTGGGAATACATGGGTATATTACATTATAATGGTCTTTTGTTGTCTCTTTATATTGACTAGACATAAGTTTTTGAGAATTAAGAGAGTTGTGATCTTTCATATAGGAAGTATTTATACTTATCCTTGTTTCAATATGCTATCTTATCAGTTTTTAATTTTCTTCTGAGGCATTCATTTGTCATTGTATCATTATGTCGCCATGAAATCCTTTGGTCACACGCATAGAAGTGATGATCATATACCTGACATGGCCAGCTATGATCCACCATTTATTCCTCCTACAATTCCACCTGTGGCACCCCTTCCTATTCTATATATGGGAATCGATACCCTATTTCGGGAAAACGTTTTACGTATGAAAAATACTTTAAAGGAATAATTCAACCTTCCCAAATTAAGGAAGATTTGACTCATGAATTAATGCATTTGTATCCTCACGGTTTCTTAGGGTTTGGCAGACCTCAAGTTATAGAATCTTGGTCAAAGCTATATTTTTGTATTTGACAATATGGAGACACCTCTAGAGAAAATATTCAAACTAGAAGAATATATCCTTCACAATTAAGGTAATATGTGGTGGGATGTTTTCACCCAATAAGATCAGCAACATGATATGGTCTGAGAATATTTACAAAAAATGTTCCAGACAACTTCTTTCCTCAATCATGGAGGGCTGATCGAGAAAAGGAAATCATGAACCTGCAGTAGGAGAGGAAGTCTATCCTGGAATACATTGCATGTTTTAAAGAGCTATAGTGTTTCACTAATAATATAGCAAGTGATGAACTTATATCAACAAAGATATTCTATGATGGTCTGGTATACACCATTTGGTCATAGGTCCATATTTTTTAGTTGACCACTATTTATGAAATCAACATCAAATACATTATTACATAGTGAAATTTGTGAGAAGTTGATGGTGCGAGTTAGGGAATTTTAGAACCTAATGCTATTAGGGGTTCTTCAAGCATACACAAGAACCATTTTGAGGGAAATCGTGGTGGTAGTTGAAATAATACCCCACATGTATATTGTTTCTTGATCTATCACTAGTGCATAATGTTTGGTCATAAAAACCCACAATTCCTATTTGATCTAGTGGAATGCAGACGATGTTGTAGGATGAGGAATATCTCGTTCTTTTGAAAAATTTCCCATAAGTTCCTTGTGAGTGGGGATATAAACCCACTCTATGGTCAAGAGTTCACCCACTAGGTTCATGTCATATAGAAAACTGTTATACCACTGGACAATTAGGCTGATGTGGAGGTCGTGCTATGGGTCGCCAGCCTATTGATTCTCAATGCAGGCAGAGTAGGATTGCTCAAGGCATTTAGGAAGTGACTTAGGCTACAGTATAGAATAGTTACATGTAGTACAGCCTATACAGGGGGTATCAGATAACTACACAGTGTACTATACTAGGTATTATTTTAGTATCCTCCAATTTAGTGTCTGCGTTATTTGATACAGATGTGTCTCGCTCTTTTATATCTAAGGCGATCACAGAGTGTCTGAGCCTCTTGATAGAGCACTTTTATTGAACCTAGATACCCTATTAGGTATCTAATCAAAGGGTGGACTCTATTGTAAGCATTTTCCCCCTGAGATACGAGGATATCTCTTTTTATGGAATATCATCATCCTCGACGTGACGGGCTTTGACCTAACCGTCAGGATGGGCTTGTTGGTTCCCTATCAAGCCCACATTGACTTATATCATAAAAATGTGGAGTTTAAATCACTAGAAAGAATTAGGTATGTAAATTAGGGATAATTTGATGTCAGTACAACACCAATGGGACACAAGCAGAAGATATTGGGCAATGTGTCGACTCAGATTTCCAGTCATTTCTCAGATAAAAAGGGGTTACAACCCACTGTATTTCATCCTATAGTGGAAAATTTCATGGATGTATTTTTTGATGACTTATTTGGTCCACCACCGGTATGAGAGGTGGAGTTTACTATTGAACTTGTACCAAGAGCAGCACTAGTGACCATTACTCCTTATAAGATGAAACTTAAGGAGATCATGGAGCTCAAGAAATTGTTAGAGGATCAGGAGTCTGAAATCATTATACACCCCAAAACTCCCCCTTGGTTTTCCGCACTTATTGTTTCCAAGAATTAATATTGTACACTCATGCTCTCCATGGATTACCATCATTTGAACCAGCTCAAAATAAAGAATTTTTATCCAATTCATAGAATAGACATCATATTTGATCAGATTAGAAGTGTGATAGTGTTCACCAAGATATATTTGAGGATGGGTTTTCACAAGAGTCATGGAATTTCTTCATACAAACCTCATAAAACCTTTAGAAATAGGAATGGTCTATAAAAGTACCTAGTTATGAAATTTGGACACACCAACACACTAGTAGTCTTCATGGATCTTATGAATTAGGTTTTCCACCAATATGTAGATTCATTTTTGGTGGTATTTGTTGATTTCATCATATTGTATTCACACTCATGATGCAATCATTCCAGCCATATTGAAGTCTTTCTAAATACTCTATGAGAGAATCAGCTCTATGCCAAGATGAGTAAATTCAAAATTTGGATTGAAAAATTACACTTCGGCGGTAACATTATCTCAGTGTCAAGAGTTTTAGTATACCTAAATATAGTGAGAGATATAGTTTCTTGGGATCAACCCATGAATTTTTTGGACATTAAACATTTCTTGGGGATCCCTGAATATTACAGACAATTCATTCAAGATTTCTCATGTCGCACATCACCACTTATGGGATTGAAAATGAAAGGTGTAAAATTAATATGGTCAGAATCCTGTGATGAAGTCCTTCAAGAGATAGAGATTTGTTTGACTTCATCACCGATAATGGTACTTCCAGAACCTGGAATGAGTTATACCATAAATTGTGGAACATCATGTAGTGACCCAGAATTTAATCAATGAAATTATTTCCATTATTATCATAATATTATTTGGTATAAAACACCTACATAGCATAGAAAGTCCAATAAAAACTTAAAACTCACAAAATAATAATAAATAAAAAGTGATATTTAAATACATTAAGGAACGTATACAGAAGGACGGGTGACTTGACCATTGGAATAGTAGCATGACTATTGTGAATAGTATTCTAGATAAAAGAATATTAATATCACCTTTGAAATCATTAATAAAATTTAGGGATCTTATAAATAAAAATATGAGATAATTATATCATACTATATGTAAATAAATTTAAAAATAACAATAAATTATCTGTTGGTATTTTAAAAATAAAATAGATGTTTATTTACAATTTTATGATTAATATGATTATTTAAAAGAATATTTATTTTTATTAAATATTTTAATAAATTAATATTTTATTATTTTATGATTATAAGATTATTCTATGGTACCTTAATTAATTTCTCAAAGTGTCAAAAATTCTGATATAATTTTAAAATTAGTATTTTTCAAATAATTGTTGAATTTAATTTAAAATTAAATTTATCAAATTAAATATTATTTTCATAGAATGGAGTTCATTTTAAAATTTTACATATTGGAAAATGGTTATGGTGAATTTTTGGTCATTTTATAAAATACATGAATTTTTGTTGAAGAGTAAAATATGGTAAACTATGGTGTATATACATTATAATATGGTATTCATCATGTAATAAATTATATAATCACCATAATCTCGAACTTGAATGAATTATTTTAATATATTTAGTGATAAGTATAAATAATATCCTAATTCTTGAGCCATAATAATAAAATAATGAATAAAATATTGAGGAAACCCCCCCTCTTCTCCCCTATAAATACCACCCTCACGACATCTTGTCCTCAGAACTGAAAAGCCATGATTTTTTCCAAATTATTCTCAATACTCATAACAATACCCTCCCCACATCTAGGATCCATTTATCACATCCCAAGACCAAACCATTTTCCCTAATGATGATCTCAAGTAGGAGAAATTCAATAGGTAAGACATGTTTTCTTTTCCTTTTAATTTCTTTTCAATTTCATTTATTTTCTTATACTCCCCTCACCTCCACTTATCCAAGTGTAATTATAACTATAGAATATTTTATGTATATTAATTTTATTATATTAATGTATTTTTCATCTTTAAATATTTTTCCATTTCCCATTTATTCGAAAAACGGAAATATTGTCTCTCGTGTGTCGATTTACCAATAATGGGGATGATGCGTTTTATTTTTTCACTTATGTCATCAAGTATGGTAATAAGAACATGGATATGGTTATTTAAGACGTTATTATATGTATTATATTTTATGAAATGTTGTGGAAACAATATATAAACATGATATTAAATAATATTATATAAGCTCATAATAGTCATAAAACCCGCCAAAATAAATTAAATTATTTTCATTAAAGTTATTTATAATTAATCATTCTCAATCCATATAACAAAATGATATATAAGACCAATTAAAATTATTTATTTTCATTAATAACATATAATTTCGTTTATATATAACTATTATTAATATACATGAACATCCATTCTAATAAACAAGTGAATCGATCATGAAAATCAAGAAAATGAACACGCCGGAATGATGAAATTGAACACTATAACTGATAAAAAATTCTATAAAAGAACTCTAAAAAACCATAATAAATTATATATAAGTAAAATAGGTAATATATTTTTTAAATAATAAAATAAATTTTATTATACATTATATTAATGTGAATAAATAACTCAGATATAAGGTAAGACGATTCTCAAACCCAACTCCCTTTCTTTGGGTTGTCACTCTTTCACTCCATTTTCAGTATGGATATTACATTAGTGTTTCAAAAATATCATTGCTTTATACTTTCCTTATAATTAATGGGATATAAATGTTTCCAATATTTTTTTTGTGAAATTCAAGGATTTCTTCCAAACAACTATTCTTTCCATTAATACATCATTTCCTTCTCATGAGATCGTTTCTTCTTGAGGATTCTTATACACAGTATGTTACTACATATTTATTTTGGGAACCCAAAAGTTTATTCATTGATTTATTTAAAAAAAACACAATAACTCTCAGATATTATTTCTACTATAAATTACATTATTATGATTAAAGGAATCAAATCCCGAAGGATCATTCAATTTGGTAATCTTGGTAAACTGGATAGATAAATGAGTATTATATTAGATATGAATAAACAATACATAATTTTTGTATTTCTTCTGAGAATAAAAACTTTATTCCATCAATAAAATCCTTTCATATATTTCTTATCAATATTTAGTGAATCCTGGGTAAAGGAAACATAATAACGGTGAGCTAAAATTCCCAGTATGGGTAAAGTATAGTGGAAGCAATAATGAATCAATGAGAATAGTCGATATGAAAAAATAATAACCAAAAAATAATACATGTAATAAATAAACTTATAAGAAATTTCATAAATAGAATGGAAAGGTAAATAAATAGGAACACATTCCATTAAGATAATAATATAACAAAAAATGAATATAGAAAGGTATAAAACTGAAACACATTCTATTTAATCAGTGAACTAAAATTTAAACTTATCTATAGATATGTTGATGTATAATCTAAAGGATAAATAATAAGTTAAACATTAATAACTATTTTTAATTATTGAAATCCATGGTTCCTAAGTACAAGTAAACATTTCCATTATTACCTTTTACAAGATGGTTTAAAACACACTCATTACCAACCAATTTTGTACATCCAACTTCAACTTTACTATCAAGACCTTTCACATGAAAGTTTAAAATACAATGATTTGGAAAAAAATATAGTGGTTTTTTTCTAAATAAGTTTTTTTCTATTAGACTATCGATGCATAAAATGGATTTCATTAACTGATCCCCAACTCATGGGGAATACCTTAAACATTCCCCAACCCATGTCATACATATCTAAGGCTTTCCATACATCGAATAAACTATATGTCTTATAAAATATACAAATTGAACAAAAAATAAGGATTTTTCAGTATCTCCCAAATGATAAAATAAATTTCAAATTGAACAATTTATAAAAAAATGGTATAGGGTTCAGACCATAATCATATCCATTAAACATAATATGGATACTTATGGGAAATTTAATGTCAAATGATCATAGGAAATATAATATTTCAATGGGACTAAAAGGAATCAAGGAAATAAATGTGAATAATATCCATATTCATATAAACCATACAAAATATAGAGGATGAATAATGATTCTTTTAATAAAGAATATCCGAAGTAGAGTATAAAAAAATAGATGTTGTCCTTGATGAATAAAAATATGATAAATGATATCTTAAGAACATTCTTGAGGAAAATATTATTTTTTTGTGACAACCCATTTTAAAAAAAATTCTTTGAAAACCAATTTTGAAAATAATTCAACTAATAATTAACCTTTTACAAATTCAAATTTAATTATGAAATAAATGATATATTGTAAATTTGTACATGTAGTATGAGTGAAAATGAACATTTTTTTGATAGTAAAAAGGTTTGAAAAATTCCGTGTTTGGAAAGAGACAATATTATTTCTTTGAAAAAATTCATAAATCAACATATGGTAAAAATTATTTAAAAATTCATTTGTAAATGTTAGAAATAAATTTGATTTTTTAAAAAAAAAATAGGGTTTTGAGAGAAAATAGGTTCCCTATCTAATGAGGGAAATGATGATGGGTTTTCTTAAAAAATTCTAAAATATTTTGAGTACCAAACAGTCAGAAAATGGTTCTAATACTTGAAAAGGTCATGAATAATAAGAGGGGAGGAAAATGAAAGGGTTTATGGAAAAATTTTCTGATAATTTTCTTTAATGGAAATACGTTTCAAATATCAATAATATTAATCTTTAGGAAAATAACATTTTAACATTCTAAAGTTTCCCTTACCACATCATAACATTTCAAATTATAAGCATCATGAAAGAATAAAATTAAATGATGTTTTTAAACACCGAGAATAAATAATAGTTCATCATATAATATATAAAAATGGATAGTAGATACAAAACACAATGAAGTAAGTGATGAATAAAACATTTATCTCATAGATGTAAAATGAGAGATGAAAATATGTTACCTAGTGTTTACTTTTCAGTCAATGTCCATTAAATTTCTTCATAGTGGTTTTAAAATTATTAAAACCAATAAAATAACCAAATTAATATTTTTAATAACATAAATTAATATCTTATAATATCTTATTACTTGTTTTCCTATAATCTATGATTGTTTTTATCGTTTTGGGTGAAAATTGTATAGTTTCTCAAGTATGTTATACCTTATTGTTTATTGTTAATATTATTTAGATCATGATTACATAATCTCCAAAATGTAATCAATTATTTAATTATCATATATATTCTATATATATGTATTCATAATAATTCATAACATTTTAATATATGAAATTCAATGTACCGTTCATGGAGACAGTAAGTCATATGTACGCACGAATACTACTTTCATTTAATTGTTATTTTAAAAGAGTAAAAAGTAATATTTATATATATATGTATATTATAATTAATGTTTAATATATATTTCATATTCTTATATAGTTTTATTTAAACCAACCTTCATATGATCCATGTATTGTGTGAACAAATCACATCGCTTTAAGTGGGCGGTAGTTCACACTTCCACAAACGTTGTTATCATATTTATACAAAATGGAATGTATAATGGTATGTCTTATAAAATAATTATAGAAAAATATTGATATAATAATTACAATATATATTTGATATAAATATTGTGACTATCACAATTACCAACCATGAAAGGCGGAAATGGAAAAATGGACAACTTTTTTTCATGAGGCAGTAACTCACCATACACATAATCGGTAAGTTCGTTACCCATTAGATGGAAGTGTGTGTAAGTTCAGGTCAGAAACATAACATAAAACATCTTAGTATATTTAGGATAAATTTTTTTTATATAATCATTGAATATGGTTTATTTATCGAGTGGAGAATGAAAATAAAAGTATATAGTTTGAGAAATGATGTTACATATTTTTTGGGTAACATAATTTGGATAGAATGAAAGGGATTCATTGTTTTCTTTAGAATAATGTTTAGGAATTTAGTTTGAGGTTAGGTATTTTTATATCCTATTTGGTTAGATTTTTTTAGAGTTAAAGTGTATTGAAATGTGTGAGGATGTTGGAGGAGATAATGCCTTTTTATAGTGGAAGAGGTGTGTCACTCCGGTAAATTTTGGAATTTGGAATTCCACCCATGTTTTTTCCAAAGAGATTTGATCCAATAATGAAAAATATTCTATAAATCTGAGTATAGGTTCTGAATATATCCATAAAATGTATTCTAGAAATGTTTTTAGGTCATTCTAATCCTTATGTTTAAGGTTTAGTCTCATGCTACTCTTTATTTCATATTAAGAGTTGTAATTAATTTAGATTACATTCACTAATATTCTGAGACAAAAAATAATTTGGCCTTATTATACATGATAAATTATTCTTATTCTAACTATGGAATGTATTTAACAAAATTCCAATCACAGAAGTGTCATTAATTTATTTAAATTTAATACCACAGACTGGACAAAAATAAAATGGTTCAATTTAAAAACGTTAAAATATTTGCTATGTTTTCATATTATATTTCAATGTAAATTTTATTCCAATTAAATAAATTGATATAATTGATAAAAAAAATACCTAATTAAACTTTACAAATAGTTTAATTCACAATTTAAAATTATAAATGAATTATATGAAAATATAGTTTTGAATTATAATTCAGTATTTTTCATTATTAATTAAAAAACAACATATAAAAATATAAAAAAAACACTAACCTAATTTAGATATTTTAAATTCAAATATTAAGTTAATCTTCACATATAATATTTATGAGAGTTCCAAAATTGGATTTAAAAACGTTATCTATTAAAATGCAATAAAAGCGCCTTAATAAAAATACAGTATTGTTTTGCATAAAATTGGGTTTGTTCTTATCTTATGTATATCGAATATATTGGATTAATATAAAAAAATATTTAATTGATTAATATATATATATATATATCATTCATATAACTCACTAATTTAAATCAATTTAATTTATTATGGTAAAACATATTCATGGGAAAAAATAGTTTTCTTTAAAAACATTCTCTTCATATAAAATTGTTCTTATATTCCATTCTAATTAATTTTCAACCAATTAATTCACCATATATCTTCATAAGTTAGATAATAATATTTATAATAACTAATTTAATATTTATTTTAACACTTATTATATTTAATAATAAGATTTTAATGATATATTATTGTTCGGTAAAACATAGTCTTCCCTATAACAAAAGCCATCAAAGAAACTCTTTGTTGCATGAGACAAACACTAAATCAGTGTCGCATGCATTGTAAGATATAAAATATATTTATCATATATAAAATAAAAAATATATGAAAATTCTTGGTATATTATATTTCATTAAGCGCTTGGTGTTTCTTCTCACACACACTATCGAATACAATGTTTCTACTTAATATTTTCAGGGTGTTGTATTCTACACACCTTAATTTAATTATGTCCTCAAAATTTAGAAATTATATTGGTAATATAGTTTTTGATACATCCCTTCTTAAAATACCACATTGACATAAGGGTTCATAATAATTACTCTAGAAAAGAAATAAGGTTAAGTAGAAAGGTCACATGTGATAACATATAACAAGGCCATTATGTATGAGAACACTAGTGGAAAGTAGAGATGCATATATAGAGGGAAAACATAAATATTTATAGTGAGTGATTGATTTCATCAATAAAAAACAAGTTAATTGTCAATGTAATGTTGAGGGCCAAAAATCCAAAAAAAATCAGGATTAAAAGACCACCATTTCAACAGAAAATAAGGTATTAGGACAAATAATGATAATTTTCCTAATAATTATTAATTACTTTACGGCCTAATAATATAATAAAATTTATTTACCTGGAACATTTTAGTTTCATTGGAAAAATATTAATTTTTTTGTTCTTTAATCTAATTAAAATTCATCCATTAATTTATGAAGTTTATATCCAACAATTGTCTTTGATCCATAAGGCACTAAAATAAACATTTTATGGACTGTAAAGAACATAAAAGAGTGAAAAATAATTACATTTATAGAAAACTATTCTCTAAATCCAATATGTTTTAGATATTAATATCTATAACCTAAACATCAAACTAATGGGTCATCGTTACTATTTATTCATCGAATTGTTTAACTAAAACAATAACATATTAACAAAGGGAATTGTTTAGGTTGGTTGTTGTTGTGAAACACTATCATCATTCGGTCATGGGATCAAGTTTTTGACCTTTCACGATTTGATTGGTTATCACCCGACACACATGCTTTCCTTTTCTAAAACCATATTAATATATTCTCAAAAATTAATACGATGGACATCCTTGAAATAAGTTTAATCACTAAATAGGATTTTAACTAATGTTTTCAATACAACCTCAACACATAAATACTTCATCCATTTATTTCAACATTTTTTATTCTTTGGTTTAGAGTTTATCCTATAGAGGAGGGCATGTAATAAAACCAAATAACATAGTATGAGTAATAATAGTCATATAAAAACATGTACTCATTTATAGGATATCTGAATCATATACCTATATCTTCAATCTAAAACAAATTATGTTTAGCCTTGGATATTAATTTTTATTATATATTTAAATCTTTATAATGATTTTTAAGAAAAATGTGGATTATCCTATGTGTATCCACTAGGTGTGTCAAACCAAGTTACATTGAGTTAGGCCTGAAAAACATTATTAGTGATCTTACTCTTAGGTACATATGTTCAGAACCACATACAGTTGTAGTATCTATACATATATGTATTTCTAGGAAGACCCACATAATATCAACCATATAAAAAACTATGGTGTTTTTTATACTTATCTTCAAGGTCTAACTTAGGGCTTTTTACACCAACCTATGTTTTCAAACATTCAGTTACCATGGTTTCTAATAACCAACCTTTGATACCAACTACTACAACCCGACCCTAGAAATCTTGGTGTTGGTGTCTAATATCAATTACATTGTAATGATTTCAAGGAATCAAATCTTGACAGATTGATCAATTAAGTAGTCTTGGTAAACGAGATACATACCTGAGTATTTTGTTAAAATTGAATACACTAATTAAAAAAAATTATTTCTAGGATAGTAAATTTATTCCATGTAGCATGTCCTTTTATATCTTAATTACCATGCTTTATTGAATCAAAGGGAAATGAAACATAATAAAGGTGAGTAAAAATTATTAGTAAGGTTAAAATAATATGGAAGAAATAATGAATCAATGAGAATAATCTATATTGAAAGGAAATAAATAAACACATATGATATGAAATCAATAAAATACTAAAACTAAATTAGGGAAATGATTAATTATTGGATGGCATGTCTCCAAGGTATATGGAACCATTACTGTCAAAACCTTTCACAAAACAGTTTAAAATATATTTCTTACAAACTAATTTGGTTTATCCAACCATAAATCTACAATTAGCACCTTTGTCAATAATGTTTCAACTACATTGATTTGGAAACAAACATGAAGGGTTTTCACTAAAAAATTTCATCCCATGATAACACTAATTAATTGAAGGGATTTCCTCAACTTGTCCCCAACCCGTGTCTCACCTTTCCAAATATTTCCCCATATCGAGTAAAAAATATGCCTTATCAAATATCCATATTTAATAAAAGATACATATTTATCAATATTTCTACAAATAATTAAATAAAATTAAAATTCAACACCAAATAAATAATGGTATACACTTCAGGAAATAATTATATCCATGAAAAATAATGTGGATACTTAGGATAAATTAGATGTCAAATGATCCTAAAAATTGAATATTTCAAGGGGAATAAAAGGAATCAAGGGAGTAAATGAGAATATTGTCCTTGGATAAATAAATCATAGACTATCTAGAGGAAGAATAAAGAGGGAATTAATAAAATATATCTCAATTGGAGTAAAAACAAAGGGTTATTGTCGTTAATGAATAGAAATACTATAACAGATATCTTTAAAATATTATTGAGGTAAATATCATTTTGTTTTTATTTTTTTTATAAAACCATTAATTTGAAAATCAAATTTCAAAAATTATTTAATATGTATCCTTTTAACCATGAAAATTAATCTTCTATGAAATAATAGTGTGTAAATAAATAAATTTCATACAAGTTAAAATGAACATTCATTTTCTAGAGTAAAAAAGGATTAAAATGCCATGTTCAAAAAGTGAAAAGAATGTTCCCTTGAAAACATTCGTAAAAGAAAAAAAGTGAAATAATATCTTTACTAAATTATTTTAAATGGTTAAAAAAAATTGAATTTTTTTTCAGAAAATAGTGTTTTTAGAGGAAAACACAATCATCAACTAAATAGAGAAATAAAGTCTGGTTTTCTTAAAACCATTTTCTAAAATATTTTGAGTACCAAAGAGTGGGAAAACGGTACTAACACGTGAAAAATGTTATGAATAACAATTTTTTGGAAAAATAAAAGGGTTTAAAGAATAAAGGTCAGATAATTTTCTCGAATGGAAATACCTTTAAAATATTATTAAAATTATTCTAGAAGAAAATAATCATTTAACATTCCAATGTGTCTCATACCATGTTGAAACATTTAAACTCATAAGATTCATGAAGGAATAAAATTAAATAAACATTTTGAATACCATGAATAAGAATTAATTAATTATATAATATTTCAGAATATAAAGTAGGTATGCCACATAATGAATTAAGTGGTGAATATAAAATTTATTTCACAGATTTAAAAACTGAGATGAAAATCCCTTAAATTTCATTTACTTTTGGGTGAACATACTTTAAATTTTGGTGTAATGGTATTAATTTTTCCCACAAATAAAATAACCATTATAATATTTATAATATCATGTATTAATGTCTTATAATATTTTATTACTTGTTTTCTAACAATAATTGATTTTTATTATCATTTTGGGTGTTAACATCCTAGTTTCTCAAGCATGATTTAAATAGTTAGTTATTTCTCCTCTAAATTATATAATGGTTATATAATCTAAAAAATTTAAAAATTTATGTAATTATAAAATATATTCATTATATATGTATTTATAATAATTCATACCATTTGAAGATATGAAATGAAATGCACTATTCATGGAGATGATAGATCATACATATGCATGGACGCTACTTTCATTTATTTTTCATTTTAAAGGAATGAAAAGTAAATTATATATATGTATATTATAATTCATTTATCTTATATATTTCATATTTGTTATATTTTTTTATAAACCATCATTTATATATCCTGGGTATAGTGTGAATGAATCGTATCACGTTTAGGAGGTGTTAGTCCATGCTTCCACACACGATGTTATCATTTTTCAAAAAAAATAAAAAGTATAAAGGTATGTTTTATAAAAAAATTTAAAAAGTATAACTACTTAATTATTATCATATATATCTAATATAAATACTATTTCCATCATAATACCCAACCATTAAAGGTGGTAAAGGAAAAATAAACAACTTCATTTTGTAAGGTGGTAATTTTCCATACACATAAAGGTTAAGTTCATTACCCATTAGATAGATGTGTGTGTAGGTGTCGATAAAAATCATAACAAAAAAATATTTGTATATTATGGATAATTTTTTATATAATAATTAAATAATAATAATTTAATGTATGGATAATGGAAATAAATATAAAGAGCTTGAGGAAAGAGGTTACTTCTTTTGTGGTTAAGTCCCTTTTGTTTTCACCAAAGGGTTTCCATGGATTTATTTATTCCAAATGTTATTCTTCAAGGAAGACGTTTGTGGTGTTGAGGAACTATTTTGTAAATTCATGGGTGATCCAAAGTTTCTTTAGAGGTGTGAGTATGTGGGAGGAGTGGAGGACATTTTATATTGGAGGAGGAGTGAAACTCTTGTAAATTTTGGACAAGGGAATTGAACCAATGTTTCTCCCCTTAAAAGTGGATAAAATAAAATAAAACAATTTAGAGAAAATAGATTATAGGGTCTATATATAGACATAAAATGTATTTTGGATATGTTTCTAGTTCATTTGGGTCTTTCAGTTTATTTTTTAGTCCCCTATTAAACTTAATTTTCCCTTAAGCGTTGTAATTAATTTTAATTATGTTCGCTAATATTATTATTCAGAAAGAATGTTTTTATTATTTTAAATTATAAATTGTGTTGATTATAATTATTTAAAACAATTTTCCAAATTCCAATCATAGAAGTGGTAAAAATTAATTTAAATTTAATCATGAAGATGGGACAACAATGTGACTTTTCAAAGTAAAAACGATCAAAAGTTTTCTATGTTTTTATATTTAATTTAAAAATGAAATTGTTTAATATTAACTAAATTATATTAATTGATTAAAAATAATATAATTAACTTTAAAAACAATTTATAATATAATTTAACTTTATAAATAAATTATATGAATGTATATTTTGAATTAAAATCCAGTATTATTCATTATTCATTCTAATATGTAACTTCATAGAAAAATACCAAAAAATCACACTAAAGAATTTTTATATTTATATTTAAAAGATTATGTTTTTAAAAAAAATAATATTTATTAAATTGACTAAAATTGGATATAAAATATTTTATCCATTAAAAGTTTGTAAATGTGCATTAATAAAAATATAATATTTTATGTGTAAAATTTTCTTTGTTCTTATCTTATGCCCATCAAGTCTGTTGGATGAATATAAAATAAATTTCATTGAATATAGAAAATATATATTAAATTAAAGTCACTCACTAATTATAATAAATTTAATTTATTAGGGTAAAATAAATTTTTGGGCATACAAATAGTTTTCTATAAAACAATTCTATTTATATTAAATTGGTTCTTATATTCATTTCTAATTAATTTTTAACAAATGAATTCAGCATTTATTTTCATATGTTATTTAATAATATTTATATTCACTAATTTAATTAATAGGTTGATAATTATTATATTATTTAATAATATTTTAATAATATATTATTTTTCGGTAAAGCAGAGTCTTTCAAGTAATGCAATCCCTCAAAGAAACTCTTTGTGGCATGTGTCGTATGCTAAATCAGTGTCGCGTTCATTTAAAACTATAAAATATATTGAGTTTATTTAAAATATTTAATATATTATAAGTTATTGGGATATTTTATTCCCTTACATTCATGGTGTTTCGTGTCATACAAGGTATCAAGTACAATATTTCTACTTTAGATTATTTAGGAATTACATATATGCATTATGAAATGAAACCCATTCCTTCCCATGGGTTATTTTATGTCTAAGTTTGATATAAAATCAATGTGAAACTCATAATTACTTAAATTTTATGATGTGTGAGGTTCACCCATAATTATATAACACTCCAATGTGTTTGGAATTGTGATGTTTTTCATGAGATAAAGTGAAATATACATGAACATGATGCCAGATTTGGTCACAACTATGTGTGGTAGTTTACCACTAGGACACGACGTTTCATTTTTTTGCATTTCTATATTCCATGAATTTATCTAATGATTATTCTTAGGGTTGTGATGATGATGTCATGATGATGGTTATGCCCACCCCATGTTATATTGATTCATATTCTTATCCATCATTTTACATGGATTTTAGCCCACCCCTTTATTTTATGTATATCCTTAGGTGATTACTTGTACTAATAAAGACACAAGGGACACTATAAATCTTGAGAATAAGGAATTAAATAAATAATTCTTCATTATTATGTAAATTTTAAATATGTTTCTAATTTTCCCAAGACACTAAACCATTGGATCCTGGTTTTGTAACGCTTTTATGCAGTTTATCTTTAAAATTAATTAATAATAATGTAAGAAAAGTAGGGTCTCTATTATTTCAATCAGATAATGGTTTAGTTAATTTTTTAATTAGGATTATTTAACATTAGTGAAAATACTTAGTATGAGAATATATATAAGTAAGAAATCAATTATTTTGTTTTAGAAAAATGATAAACATATAGATCCCACAATATATTCCATTAGAGTTATTTTCCAAAAAGGACTAAATTATTTATGAGTTAATTTTTTACTAATTTTTTTAAACCCAACATATTTTTGAAAATGGTGGGAACTAAGATAAAATAGGATAACAATCTGTGCCAGGGGAAATGTAGTGATTTCCTGAACTATATCGATAATTCCTTGGGAGGTGTAGTTAAAATTTCCATAGTGATGCTTACCCTTCTCCCTCGGGCTATGAACAATAACATAAAAAATTAGAATATCCTCCTTCATTAATGGGGGAGAAAATTTATATTGATCCTTTTATATAGAAACAACCACCGATGTTTAGTGTATCCTCTAATATACTCATCATAGAATTTTAGTCAACTTAATGGGGATGATATTTTATGTATTTCACTATTCTAAGATGGAGAAGCCGGATCTAGCCATTTATCATCTATATAGATAGTCCGAACAATGGTGGGATTTATTTAAAAATACCATGTCGAATGATGAAATTGAATAGATGGAGTTTGAATACTTTAAGACAATGTTTTATAACAAGTATTTCCTTGAATATCTTCAGATAAATATAGAGATATAATTTATAAAGCTGAAGAAAAAGAAATTTTAATCTTTCACAGCCTGAAAATAAAATTTCATAAGGCAATAAAGGTATGCCTTGGGTTATTTTATCAATAATAATTGTAAAATTAGTTTAATCTTTAGTGGTTTAAAACTACACCTTCATAAGGCTTTATCAATTCAAGACATTGAGATTTGTGAGGGAGTTTAACGATGTGATCTCAAAGTGGAGATGGAGTTTGTAGTATGGTCCCATGGATATGGTGATAAGAAATTAAAGCTAAAGTTTCAATATGGGGGATATAATGAGAATGGTGTAACTAAATCTCAACCACTCACAAGTCAAAAATGTGGGGAGAAGCATCATGGGAACTACCTCAATGGGATGGGGAAATGCTATAAGTGTGGGGTACATGGACACCATGCTCATGAATATCCTATAGAAATAAATAATCCTTCCATTGTGATAGAGTAAAAGAGATAAAAATACATGGTTCAATTATTAAACATTTGGGAACTTTGGGAACTATGCATTTCAGGTCACTAAACCTCTAGTTCTTGAGTGTAATAAGCATCATCACCCACCAAATCCAAAGGATCAAGGGAAGGATTATGCCAGCCCTAATACTGAAGTCGATGGATAGAAAAAATACTTACATGGTACACTTCTTATTTAATCTTGAATGGAACTTGTATTATTTGATTCTGGTTGTACGCATTCTTTTATATCATGTTATTTTTCTATAAATATTGAATCAATTATTCAAAATCTCAAGTTAAAGATATCCGAAAAAACACCCAGTGGTGAAATCCTTTCATCCTGAGTATTGAAATCTTCTTATATTGGAATATTTGGGAATATTATTTTCGATAATCTCATGATACTTCCCTACGTTGAATTTGATTCTATACTTGGGATTTATTGTCTCCTGTTTTATAGAGAACATGTCAACTGTCGGGAGAAAGAAATATCATGTCATAATCCAAACCATCCCATGATCCTCTAAAAATAAAAGGAAGACCATGAATATCCTTTGTAAAATCCTTAAATGTTGTGGGTGTTTATTCCTTATGAACATGAATACCGCGATCAAATGGTTTAGTCAAAGGTAGGTAACAACCTAGGGGAAATTCCCTTTATGAGGAAAATAGTGATGTCTTTCTTGAAGAGTTACCTTAACCTCCCATAGATTTTGAGGTAGGGTTCTCAATATAAATCATGCATAGATCCAATTCTACAACAACATTCCTCAATATGATGACCTTTATCAAACTGAAGGACTTAAATAAGTAGTTTTACGAGAATTTGGACCAAGTCTTCATATGACCTAGTGCATCACCTTGGGGTGCGCTAGTACATTTGTATAGAAAAAAGGATGGATCAATTCAGATGTGTATTGACTATTATGATCCGAATAATATCACCACAAAGAACAATTACCCTTTTCCAATGATTTATGACTTATTAGATTAGCTATAAGGATCACAATAATTTCGAATGCTGGATCATCATTCCTTATATCAATAAGTGAATGTGAAGAAGTAAGATATTCAAAAGACTGCTTTACGTACAAGGAATGGTCACTATGAGTTTCTAGTGATTCTCTTTGGACTTACTGATTTCCCTACAATCTTCATGGATTTAATGAATTGAATCTTTAAAAATTACCTTGAAAATATATATCGCAGTGTTTATTGATGATATAATCCTCCACTATAAGAAAAAATTTGAACATGAAGAACATCTAATGAGGGTGTTTGTGACATTGATAAAGGATAAATTGTACACCAAGTTCATCATGTGTCAATTTTAGATACAGAAAGTCTCATTTTTAGGACACATGATCACAGGTGATGGAATTTATGTGGACCCTTAAAAACATGGGTAATTGAGGAATGAACCAGAACAACTAGTGTCATGGAGATATGAAGTTTTCTTGTCTTTGTAGGTTTATATCGATGTTTTATGAGAAACTTCTCATGATTTTCTATCCCACTAACTATTTCAATAAGGTAATGGGTAAAGTATGTTTGGATGCCATAATGTGAGGTGATAATAAAGGATCTAAATCAGAGATAGATAACTGAAACTATACACACATTTACAACAATTGGAAAAACTTTGGTTATTCAATGAAATTTTTAGGTTGTGTACTACTGAAAAATGATAATTTGATAGCATACACCTTAATGAAGTTGAAGATCCATGAGAAGAACTACTGAAATCATGATCTGTAGCTATTAGATGTGGTTTTTTTATTGGAAATCTAGAGGCATTATCTTTATAGTGGGATGTTTGACATATATACCCACCATAAGATCCTAATATATATTTTTACAGAAAAGGATTTGTACATGCATCAAATGAGATGGATAAATCTAATCATAGACTATGATGTATATATTTTTTATCATCCTAGTAAGGTAAACAAGGTTTCTGGTGCTCATTACAAAAAGTAACCCTCAACTATATCAATGATGTGGATTGATAAAGTCCCTCTCTTCATGGATATTCAAAGGGTGGGTTTGGAAATCATAACGGCGGGAAATACTGTATCTTCTAGGCGTAGTGGAAGCCCATTGGTGGGTGTACTCAACATTAATTTTTTCTTTAAACAATGTTTCATCTAAGAACCATCACGATAATAAAACGCCAAATATTCATAATAGAAAGAAGAATGAAATAAAAAAGGGAGTCTAGGAACCATAAATAGGATCATCAAATATTGGTTATAATTAATTTAATTAAATGAAAAGAATTACCTTGAAGGAATTATATCTCTGTTGATGTTTCTGGCCATGATCTAATGTGATCCTTTATTGTGTCATAGAATCCAATTGTTTGATTCCTCTATTGGTGATCCACACGTTCTCCACGTATCTCTGGATGTCACTGAAGGGATCCTTGAGTGCTAGCACAGAAGAGCATTTTCTTGTGATGTCCACCTTTGATCGCCTTGATCCGGTGGAGAAAAATCTTTCTCTCGTAGCTTGAGAGCTTTCTTGGAAGAAAATAATTCTCTCTTGGCTTGAGATCTTTCTCTAGATCCATTTTTTCTCAACCTCTCAAAATTCCTAGGCTAATGCGAATTATATAATTATGATTTTAATTATATAGAATAATAAAATGAATTAATTACCTAAAATCATTTATTTATTTCATTTAATTCTTAGTAATACCACATCTCTAATAATAACAGTTGACTATTATTATTACTTTTCTTGAGCCCAGCTAATTGTAACTAATGTTATTTAATTAAATAAATATTATTATTTATCTAAATCCCACAAAAAATACATGGTGTGAATATTAATATAAACAACGTGTACTTTTGTTTTTCCATTCTCTTTATTTCCTCCACCACATTTATTTGACCTTGAATAATGGCTACTTATTATAAAAATAAATATCACTGCATTACTGGATAATAAATATATTATTTTTTCCACAATATATTACCTCAAATAACTAGTGTTGAAATAAATGATATTAGGAATCCTTGAATAATTATTAAACCACAATCAGGAATAATATTTATTCAACTTTTTAAATTAATATTTAACTGAGATACATGGAAACACTTAGTGTGTGACCATCTAGGCCTCTTTCTCAGTGGAATTAGGCAGAGCCTTCCTAAATCCCAAGGTTAGCCACCAGAAACAAGCCAAGGAAACCATAGAGAAAGAAGTTAATGCCACAATGACGTGTCAGCTCCTACAAACTCTTACCATGTAATGTAATACCTTTGTCTCGATATCTTGAATCAAGTGTGTTCCATGTTGATCCCATCAACCCATCTGTTTTATTATTCATTATTTGACATCATGGAATTGAACTTTCCCATTATTCACCACGGCCGTAGATTTATTTAGGCTATACCAATTGCATCAAAGGGCCTAAAATATCAGCATTCGTTATGGAGCAAAAGGGAAAATCCATTCATTCATTATCTATTAATGTATTATTACTCACGATACACCTAACAAATCCTACCTCACTACGAACAGTGTTTCATCACATTTGTCGTCAATATATTTATGTGCAGAAGTTGAAATACACATTAATAATAATATTAATGTCTAAGGATGAATACACGTTTTCGTAGATAGGAACATCCAATGACACCCTGAAATGTAGATTTCCTACTGGAAGGTCTCGTTCTCATAATATCCTCCTTGATATTACCAAGGGTGCACACCCTGATAAGGTGCTTAGAATTTTTATTAGTCCTCACCCCTAATCACCTGTATTATTTCAGTCACTCAAATAATATCATCCGGTCATAGAACATATATTCAAGAATAGTGTTATGGCACTTCCGATTTCTCATCATAGCAGGGATCCTCTATGACCCTTTAATGAAACTAATACACTTAGGAAATTATCACATGAATTGTCATGCCAAAGAACTATCAAGATTTGATAAGGTATTTATTATTGAATAAAATAAAAAGTAGTTGGTTCTAATCCACCAACTCCAACAGACTCCCACTTGGAGTAGAGCCAACTACTAACAACCTTTAACCCGTTATCTCTCACATGATATTCATGATTCTGCTGAGATAGGCCTTTAGTAATGGGGTCTACCACGTTCTCTTTTGTGGACACTCTGATCACCTCCACTTCACCCCTTTCATAGAAATCCCTCAAGAGGTGATACGTCCGGAGAATGTTCTTTATTCGATGATATGAACATGGATATTTTTTTAAGAGCCACCACTATAGTATTATCACAATACAATGGGATAGGACATTTACTACTGGTACCACATCAAGATCCTGGAATTTTTTTTGAATCCAGACGGCTTCCTTGGCTGCATCATAAGAAATGATATATTCAGACTCTACTATAGAATCGGCGACAACTGGTTGCTTTTATCTCTTCCATTGAGACATAAAAAATATCCATATTGTGACTTCAGATAACTCAGATCTGTCTGAAAACCAGCATCAGCATACCCTCTGATGACAAGCTCCTTGTCTCCTCCATACACCAGAAACACATCATTTGTTCTTCTTAGATACATAAGAATAGTATTAACAGCATTCCAATGCAGTTGACCCATAAAGCAGGTATTTAGAAAATCAAAAAATAGAATTTTCAGCATTCCAATGCAGTTCTCTGAGATCTGATAGATATCTTTCTACCATGATAAGTTCATTGGAAACATCATTTATGATACATAACATGGCATACATGATGGATTTTATAGGAAAAGCATACGAGATTGGACTCATTCTATCATTCTCATATTGTTTTTGAGGACACATTTTCTTAGAAAGATGTAGGCCATGTGACACTGTAACCAATTCCATCTTGGATTGTTCCACAATAAATCTCCTTTGTATCTGGTCAATGTATGTACATAGACATAGTCTAAGAAGCCTCTTGGATCTATCATGAATGATCTTGATCCCTAGAATTTTGGCTGCTTCACCCCAGTCCTTCATGGAGAAACACTTGTTCAACTAGTCCTTAACTGACTGTAAGACTGGTGCATAATTTCTAATAAGAAATATGTCGTCACCATGTACTACTAGGATAACAACTACATTCCCATTAAAACACTTATAAACACATGGATCACATTCCTTCATAATGAAACCAAATTCTCTTATGGTTTAATCAAATCGAATGTTCCATGACCTGGATGTTTGTTTTAATCCATAAATGGATTTCTGTAACTTGAAAACCTTTTTGGATTCACTTGGTGTCACAAACCCTTTATAGTTGTGTCATGTATAAATATTCCTTAGGGTTACTAGTATGTAATGCTATTTTGACATTCATCTACCAAATCTCATAGACATGGTAAGTTGTTATGGAAAGTATTATTCTTATGGATTTAAAAAAGAAAATTGGTGAGAAGGTTTCATCATAGACAACTCCTTGACGTTTTCTGAATCCATTAGCCATTATCCTTGCTTTATAGGTTCTAACATGACCTTACTTGTCCAGTTTTCTCTTGAATACCCATTCTCATTCAACAGGATTTAAATAAACTGGATCATCGACCAGAACCCAGACATGGTTCTGATATATGGAATCTATCCTAGAATTCATAGCTTCTATCCATCTTGTAGCTTCTGAGATTTCTAATTCTTCCTTTTAGGATATTGGTTCATCATTGTCCATCTATAATGATTCACCATTCTTGGTGAATATAAAACAAAATATCTCTAGTTCCCTTACCTCTCTTGAGCTCTTATGTAGTACATCTATTTCTGAGACCTCTTACATGGAGACCTGTGAAACTTGTTCCTATACCAACTCTTTTGTATCTTGAGAATCAACTTCTTTGAAGTCAATCGTGATCCCACTATCCTTTTGGTGTATGTTCACCTTTATAATAAATGGGGCTTGTCTGGTGACAGTCACTTTCTTCTCGGAAAGGGTTATATAGGTAATATTCTTTAGTTTCATTGGGATATCCTATAAAGATACACCTCGTGCACTGGGGTGCTTGTTTGTTTCCAGATAAGGCCATAACAAATGCCCCCCATCCCTATACATGTGTTCGTGAAAAAATGGGTTTCTTTACTTTCCATAACTCAAAGGGAATTCTATTTGCGACCTTAGTTGGTACTCAATTTAATATGTATGTTCTAGTTTGTAATGTATATCCCCATAAGGATAATGGATTATTTTCATGACTCATCATCTACCTCGCCATGTTCAACGAGGTGTAGTTCCTCCTTTCACTAATACAATTCCTATGTGGTGCATAAGGACGAGTGAGATGAGATTGAATCCCAGACTCCCTTAAGAAGATCGATGAACTCTTGGTTCAGATATTCTCCCCCTCAAACTGATCAATGTTTCTTTATCTTCATACCAAGCAGATTCTATACTTCATTCTTGAATTTCATAAATTTCTCTAAGGCTTAGAACTTATACCTCATTATGTAGATATAGCCATATCTTCTCAAATAATGAGTAAAAGTAATGAGGTAAGAATATCCACCTCTATCTTCTACTAGAAATGGTCCATACATATCCTTGTAGACCATTCCTAGAAGCTTTGTGTCTCTTTCACCCTTTCCACTGAAAGGTAGCTTGGTCATTTTACCGTTTAAACAATCATGACATCTATCAAGTGGTTTTATCTCAATAGAGTCTAAATAGCCATCTTGGGTGAGATTCTTCAAGTGCGTCTCATTTATATGTCTGGGACAGCGATGCCACAATAGAGTGAAGTATGAGTCGTGTGAGTTTGTTTCATTATCGATTTCCAACACTTGGTTTTCATAATTTAATAGATACAAACCATTATTTAAATCTTCAATACCATAACATATGTTGTTCTTATAGAAGAAACAACTCTTATTTCCAAATGTGAAAATAAATCCTTACATATCCTAACAAGATACATAAATTATGTTCTTGGTACACTAGGCATATAATAATAGTTACGTAAAACCAAAAGCATTATAGTTGGAAATGAGAGATAGTAATCACCAATGGCCAACGCATCCATCATCTCACCCTTGGTAGCTTAAAGATCCACCTCTCATATAGAAATCATTCTAAATATACTTGGTTCCTATATTTGAATACAGATGTCAGCCCCACAAGCTGTATCTAATACACAATGTGTAGAAATGGAAAAATTACACTCGATAACGAATGTATCTTTATAATCTCCACGTTTCTAGGTGTTGTTCCTTTTCTAGTGGCCTTTTTTCCACATGAAAAATATACTACCTGCCATTCATTTCCCTACCTCTAGATCTTCCCATTCATAGAGGGATAGTGCTGGGGGCTTCAAAGCATTTAAAAGTCCTTGTCCCCTTTTACATGTCCTTCCTTTATTCACCATAAATACTGCGGGTTTGTCATGCCCCATGTCTTATCTACCAAGAGAATTAAGGTAATATGATTTGATATAATCTTCTCATTGGTGCTCATTTTATAATTGACAATCATTCTTGAGAAGTTCTAGGGAAGCGATGATAGGATGATATCTGTACGCAACTCATCTGGGAACTTAATCAGTAATATTCCTAGGCGTTCAATGTAGCCAATAAGCTTGACTACATGAGGCCTAGATGGTGCATACTCTCCAGGATTATTTGTAAACAATGCGTTAGAGGTCTCATATCTCTTTTGTCTCTCCTTCTCTTGATAGAGATTTTTAAGGTGATACATCATGCTATATGCGTTCATTTTTTCAGGTTTCTTCAAGAGCTCATTAGACATGGCTGATAGCATGAACCACTGTAAATTTGTGGAATCATCCATATGTATCATATATATATATATTTCATAATCACTGGCCTTTTTTTGCAGGTGCAACTAGACTAGGCTCCTCCATGATATACAATTTCCTCTTGTGGTGAATGATGAAGTGAAAACGCCTCTTCCACTCCTGGAAATTGGTGTTGGTGAGAAGGTTTTCCTTCTCGAGTATCGTTCTCAATGATATTATTGATGTCATTTTTCTTGCAGATTCTATATATTAAGGTGAGAAAATTTGTAGTACTATATCATGATAAAAAAAGGACAAATAAATAAATTAATACTTTTTAGTCTCCCACGGTATTATCGAAATCCAATATCCCACACCATTGATTTCGAAATATTTTGTTTCCTGAATATTCTAGTGTAAAGGATCCATATTTCCCTTCCCTTTACCCCAACTAGAGTTGGTCACGAAACGTCAAGGGTTTTAGGTAGGCATTCCAAATTCCAACTTCATTAACTGGCAGCTCCTTGATCCACTGAGTGGACTCCCCAATCCTGAAACCATTTTATTTTGGAATTCCACAACATTTGAATCTTGGTCACACCAATTCGTGTTGTGATAGTCAAATTTTGATGGGATCCAATTCAAGTCAACCAAAAACCTTGAATTAGAATTCCTCGATAATTTAAAGCACCCCTACAAGGGTTGTTCAAGGACTTTGAACTATAGTTCAATTCTAACAAATATTATGGATGGCTATACCGACTTAATATTTCTTTGAGGGATTTTTTCCTTATACATAAATCACCATTCTATCATCATTGATAACATTATTGTTAATATTAAGTGGGATATAATTAAGTGATTAACTATGTTTAAGATAATATTTATGCATAATCCAGTCGAATTTTAGTTCCATCTTGCATGTTTGTTTAATTCGTTAATTGTGTAATTGTGACAACACACCCACAATATATAAACCATGCAACTGACATAAATAAAATAAATGGTATGACCATGAGTTTGTTCTATTAGATAGTTTATCTAGTCATTGATAAACTAACCCAAGACCTAGGGGAGAAACACCTTGAACCTTTTGGGTTTGTGTTTACATCTTTCCACCTATCCACCTCGATATCTCCTTGGATTGGTTTTACCTTGGCTCCTAACTTGAGCCGCATCCACTAGATTGGGCGCTCCATCCATTACATACACTTTTATCTCACATGTAGTTGAGGGGTAAAACGGGGTTTTTACATAAAAGAATCCTTGGGTACGCAGGCCATACATATTAATGAGGAGAAGGCTCACATGCCAAAAAAATTAATTTAAATAAATTAATTAAAAGAAACCATTCACATACAAAGTTCATGGTCAAGCTCATGGTCATCCATACATGAAATGATATTTACGCATAAATAAAATGGGAATTTAATTCTTTAATCATTCTGGTTTAAGATAAATCATGCCTGAATAAATTAATTATTTTTAATTAATCAATCCTTTTATAATTTTTTAAATTCCCTTGATGTTATCATCCATAATAATTTTAAACAAATAAATTCATTTAAAATTATCTTTGTACGTAACTTGTACCTTGGAGGCAACCTGGTGAATTCTCATTCATAACTATCCAATAAGGAGAAATGAACATTATGCATATGTTAAATAAAGCACTTATATATAAAACTCCTATCACGTGTTGTGCCTCCGCTTTATGGCTGAACTATGGTACACGTCCCAAGGGATGGTATAATATAATAATAAATTGTAATAAATTTTTGCATATTGGATGATTACACGGTGTGTATTTATAACTACACGACATGTAATTTTGTTCACCGTCCATCATAATTACACACCTAGGGACATGGCGTGTAGATGTACTTGAGAAATCTTTTGAGTACAAAGTGTTTTCAGTGGGGCACACGCCGTTTAGTATCTTCGTTACATGGTTTCTAGCCAAGAAATCCATGTACAGGGTACAAGGACCTACCCAAACCCAAAGGTACTACATGCCTTGTTCAGTTGGCCACATGGTGTGTAATCCAGAAATATGTTCCACCTATTCTTGGTCAGCACATAGAGTCTTAAATACTAAGATAGAATCTATTGACATGACCTGGTTTGGCGGATCGGTTTGATGCATTGAAACTAGACTACACTGTGTGTACTGCCGAATACACACTGTGTGTTCTGGTGTTGAATGGATAGGAACTTTTGGAACCTCTGGATTAGATCCTCTATTTTATTTTAATCATAATGAAAAAAAAACTTTTCTGTATGGTGAACGAGAAACGAGATATGAGAAATAGATCTCGAGATTCAGATTTAAAGAACAATTAACCTGAAATGAAACAAATAAATTATTAAATGTGTAAATCAAAAACAAAAAACTAAATAATTATAATCAATGATATAACCTCCCTTTTATGCCACTTGTATTTTTTGGGTGCAGCGGATGCACATTGGTGGGTGTACCCAACATTAATTTTTAGTGTTGATGACGTTTAATCTGAGATCTGTCATGATAATAAAAGGTCAGATCTTCAGAATAGAATGAAGAATGAAAGAAAATAAGGGATTCTTGGAACCATAATGATGACCATCATTTGTTGGTTATAATTAATTTAATTAAAAAAATATAATTAAATTGATGAAATTCTCTCTCTGTTTATGTTTCTGGTCACGATCTGATGTGATTCGCCATTGCGTCGTTGAATCCAAGTGTATGATTCCTATATCAGGGATCCACACGTGTTGCGCTTGTCTCTAGACATTGTTGAAGGGGTCTTCATGTTATAGCGTAGAATAATCGTCGCTTGTTATGTCTGCCTTTAATTTCCTTGATCCGGTGGAGAAGAATCTCTCTCTCGTAGCTTGACATTGTTATTGGAAGAAAATAATTATCTCTTGGATTGAGAGCTTTGTCTAGATCCATTGTGCACATCCTCTCAAAATTACTAGGCTAATGAGATTTATATAATTGGTATTTTAATTAATTAGAAAAATAAAATGAATTAATTACCCTAATGAATTTATTCATTTCATTTAATTCTTAGTAATAACCCATGTCTAATAATAACAGTCGACTATTACTATTACTTGAAATTCACCCAATGAATTACACATAATATTATTTAGCTAAATAATTATTATTATTTATCATAAATTCCTAGAAGAAATACATGGCATGTATATTAATATTCACAGCATTTGTTTTTATTTTTTCCATTCTCTTTATTTCCTCCACCACATTTATTAGACTTTGAATAATGTAAATTTATTTCTCAAAAAAATATCACTGCATTACTCACTAATAAAAATATTATTTCTCCCACAATATATTCTTACGAATAACTAGTGTCGAAGTAAATGTGATCAGACATCCTTGAATTTTATTAAACCACAATGGGGAATAATAATTTTTCACCTTGTTAAATTAATATTTAACATAGATACTTGGACACACTTATTATGTGACCCTCTAGGCCGATTTCTCTGTGGAATTAGGTGGAGCCTGCCTAATGTCCAATGTTAGTTTCTAGAAACATTCAAAGCCACCCATAGTGAAAGAAGGTAATGCTGCAATGATGTGTCACATCCTAGAAATTGTTATCATGTAATGTAATCCCTTTTTTTCAATATCTCCAATCAAGCATGTTTTAAGCTAGTGCCATCAACCCATGTGTTTGATTATTCTTTATTTTACTTCTCAGAATTGAACATGTACATTACTCACCTTATAAATGGATCTATTAAGTCTATATCAATTCCATCAAAGAGCCTGAAATATCTAAATCTGTTAAGGAATAGAAGGGACAAATCCTTTCTCACATTATCTATTAATTCAGTAATGCTCGTGACACACCCAACATATCCTACCTCACTGCGAACAGTGTGTCATCACAGTTTTATTAAATACATCTAATTGTGCATGTTTTAATACCCATTAATAATAATTATAATGTCTAAGTACCAATACACGTGTCCATAGATGGGAACAACCAACGACACTATGAAATGTGGATTTCCTACTGGTGGGTATCGTTCTGATACTATATTCCTGAATATTTCTATAGGCGCACACCGTGAGAAGGTTTCTCAATGTTTTATTAGTCGTCACCCCTAATGGCTTATGTTATTTGTGTTAGTCAAATAAAATCAACTGACAATAGAACATACATTCAGGAACATTATTATAGAACTTTTGGGTTCTCATCATAGTAGAGATCTGATACGACCCTTTAATACAACGACTATCCTTAGAACATTATCACATCTATTGTCACGTGGAAGAACAATAATGATGTGAAAAGGTATTTATTAATGAATAAAGTAAAAAGTTTTTTGTTCTATACCACCAACTCCAAAAAATACATTATACCTTTCCCAAATGATTTCCCAACCATCTATCCAATAGAATACTAAAGAGGATCAAAGGGATGATTTGGAGTTTCAAAAGAAGTTTAATGTAGTAAGGGAAGGGAATCTAAAAGAGTTTCATATCAATGATGATGATTTGATTCAATTTGAATCTAGTATATTTATGCCTTCATCACCTGAGATAAAGGTGATATTGGACAATCCATATTACATAACTTTATTTATCCATCCTAGAAGTACAAGATCTACCATGAACTTTGAGAACACTTCTTGTGGGACAATATGAAGAATGATATTTCCGAATATAACTCAAGGTTCTTGATATGCCAGTAACATAAAGTAGAGATATATAAGTCCAAAGGAATGATTCAACCCATTTCTATACCCATGTGGAAATGGGAGAATTTCACCATGTACATTTTCATTGGTCTCCCAAGGAAATCTAAATGAAACACAGTGATATGTGTTTTGATGGACCGACTCACCAATCATCCCACATTATCGATTTGAGGGAAGATTCCTCACATGAAAAACATACCATGATATATGTGATGTTTTGATACTTCATGTGGATCAACATTCGATAATTCCTGATTTGGAACCAAGGTTCAAATCCAAATTCTATAGAATTATTCAACATAATTTGAGTACTACATTAAATTCCATCCTGACCTATCATCCCCAAAAAGCTGGTCAATTTAAAAGGACTATTGAGACACATAAAGACTTTCTAAGAGTATGATCAGTGGAATTAAAATGTGGATGGGATAAAAATCTACCATTTTTTGAGTTCTCATATATAAGTAGATTCCACTCGAGTATTCATATGGTCCCATATGAAGCTCTGTATGGAAAGTGATGTAGAACTCTAACCTGCTGGGATGAAGATCACGAATGAAAGAAACTTGGACCTGATCATATACAAGAGATGATAGAAAAGGTTTAATTCATCTAGTAACATAACAAATATTCACATAGCTGGTAAAATATATATTCTAACAACCTTAAAAGGGAGATATAGTTTGACGTTGGAGATAAAGTCTTCTTTTGAATATCTCAATGAAAGAGAGTCATGATGAAAAATGGATTCTTAGAATAAGGTTCATTGTCCCCTTTGAGATCATTGATCTCATAGGAGAAGTGGCCTATTATCATCAACTTCCAGGAAGTATGGATCAAATTCATGATGTGTTTCATGTATCTCTCCTGATGAAGTATATACCAGATCTCTCACATGTACTGAACTCAAAGGGAGTGTAGAAGGATGATGATCTCAATTAAGAGGTGCAGTCAATAAAGAATTTGGACTAGAGAGATAAGGATTTTTGCAACAAGAAAACCCACATTGTCAATGTGTTGTGGGGGAACCACAAGTATGAATAAGTGACTTGGGAACTGGAAGACGCAATAATGGTGAAGTATTCTCTCATGTTTATGTAAAAAGAAATTTCAAGGGAGCAATTTCCTAATGGTGGAAGAATGTAATGTTCAAAACTTTAATCAATTAAATTAGTTCCCATATTATTATAATCTTATATTGTATAAAACACATACATAACATATAGATACCATTAAAAATTTTAATTTCATATAATGATAATAAAATCAGTGATATTTAATTAAATTAAGGATTTTATACCTAAGTAATAGTAACTTGACCCTTGGAATAGTAACATTACCATTAGGAATATTAATCAAGACAATAGAATACTAAGATCATCTCTGAAATTATAAATAATATTTAGGCATCTTATAAATAAAAATATGAGTTAATTATATCTTATTTTAAGTATACAAATGTTTTAAACATAATAAATTAAGTGTTTGTTTTTTTGTAAATCATAAATACCTATTTATGATTTTATAATTAATATAATAATTTAAAATAATATAAATTTTATAAAATAGATTCATAAATTAATAATTTTTATCTGATGATTATAATTGTATTTTATAAGACCTTAATTATTTTTTCAATCTTTCATATTACGAGTTATAATTTTAAAATTAGTATTTTCTAAATAAATGATGATTTTAATTAAAAAATACTTTCTCATATTAAAAAAGATATGTTCATAAAATTGAATACATTTCTAAATTCTACAAATCAAAAAATATTTGGGGTGAATTTTCTGAATTTTTCTAAAATAATTGATCTTTTTGTTAGCAATAAAATATGGTAATTTATGATATATATATATATATATACATTATAGGTTAAATAGACAATTAATTGTTTTATTTATGATATAATCAATAGAATGTAGAAATACCATTAAATATTTTAATATATTTAGTGATAATTATCAAACTATTCATTGTCTTTATCAAAAATAATAAACTAATGATTAAAATGATGAGAAACCTCCACCGCCCCCTCCTCCCGTATAAATACCACCCCTCTCCACCCCATCTCCTCACAACTCTATGTCCTTGAATATTGTACAAATTGTAAACAAAATTCTCCAAAATTCCCTCCCACAGGTCCAAGATCACATGGTCACATCAAAATACCAAACCCTTTTCTTAATGAGTCTCTCAAATAGCAGAAATACAAGAGGTAAAACTTCCTTTCTTTTCCTTTTAATTATTTTAATCTCATTTATTTTTTTATACTATCCTCACCTCAAATCAACCATCTTGCATGATAATTATAGTAACTATTATATACTATAATTTTATTATGTTAATAGACTAATTCATCTTCCAATCACTTACGTTTTCTCCTTTTATTTTAAAAATGAAAATATTGTCTGTGGTGTGTCGATTTACTGCCACTATGGTTGATGTGTTTTCATTTTTCACTAGCACCTTCATGTCTACTCATAAAACCATCACTATTGATTTGTAAGATTTTATGATACATATTATAAATTATATAATGTTTTGGATCCTATATATAAATAAAATATTAAATAAAATTATATAAGCTCATAATGGTCATAAAAACCACCATGATAAATTAAATCATTTTAATTAGTGTTCTATATTGTCAATCAGCCACAAGAAAGAAAAAATGATATATATATATATATATATATATAACTAAGTAAAATTCCTTATATTAATTATTAAAATATAATTTCAATTCTGGAGAATACTACTTATTTTATATCAACTTCCATATGTATAAACAAGGGAACATATCATGAAAAACAAAAAACAAACACTGCCAAATAATGAAATTGAACTCTATAACTCGTGAAAAAGGCCATAAATTAACATAACAAAACTAAAATAAATAAATTCATGTAAAATATGTTATTTATTTGTCAATTAATAAATTTAATTTGATTCTCCAGGATATTAATGTAATGAAATCACTCAGACATAAGCTAAGCACATTCTCAAACCCAACTGCCTTTCCTTGGGTTATCACTCAATACTGTAAAACTATACTATACCAATGGTTTTAACTATTTTTATAGGCCCCAAAACTATTGGGATTTCCTATCCTACGGGTTTTATGAACTTTTGGGGTGTTGGGAATTGCAATAGCCATATACCAACGGTTCAGGTTGAACTGTTGGTATAGTGATCCTGAAATTGATATATATCGATGGATCAACTTGAAACATTGGATAATCCCTATCCCAAAATTTGGAAACCATTGGGATATATTTATTCTGATGGTATTTGACTGTTGGTATACCTTTATCCCAATGGTATTGAATGGTTACACATGCTTAAAAATAAACCGTTCTGTTGAACCATTGGTATACACTGCTTAGTTACATAATACCAACGGTTCATTGAATTGTTAGTATACCTCACTAAATACTAATGGTTTATTTGAAGCATTGGTATAAAAAATTATATACTTAGTACCAATATTTCGGTTGAACCATTGGTATACACACACAGCAGTCCAACTAGTACCGAGAATGCTTCCTGCAATAACCAGTAGACACCAAGCTTCTAGCTAGTACACAACAAACTTCATTACTATAGAATCCAATACAAAGAATCCTTCCTTCATGTTGCAGCCAATACACACTAGGCTTCCAGCCAGTACATAGCATCCTTCTTTTTTTCCCAGTATATCCAAAATTATATTCTGGATAGTTAATATATTAACAAACATAGCAAAACTAATATGAATCACCTCAATGGATTCAGTATCCTAAAGTATCCATTGGGTAGTCAAAATTGATTCAGGTATCCCAATATATTAACATTGTTTGTACTCAATCTAGTAGTCTAACAAGAAATACCTTTGGGGATCCTGAAAACAACGTTTCTTATGTCCCACTTTTTTTCACTGATATAAAACCATGTATTTTATCTTAGAAGAAACCAGTGATAAAAAATATACTTTTTAAACCATAACTTATAAGTTATAAAATAGAACTTACTTTTTAACTTATTGGATATTCCTCCCCCACACCCAGTAATAGACAAAAAATGAAATACCTCTGGTACAGTGGTCAGTTCTGCTACAGGAAATCAGCCCAACCAGATTGAGCGACACCAATCAAACAAGTTCAAAAGCATCTATTTTAAAAGTTAATTCGTCCTAATTCCTCTATAATATTCTTATTATTAATTATGAATATCACATTAAATCCTTGAAAATAATTAACACTGTCCCTTTTCTAACGGAATTTACAAAATTTCCAAAATTCGTGTATATTTTTAAATCCCAAACTTTCCCAACACTTTTCCAAATACAAAAATCATTATAAAAGTATTCCCAAGTTTTCTATAAGAATAAATGTATTTTAAACATTACCATTTTAAAATTTGCATTTCAAATTAACCCTAGAAAACAAAAACACACACATTATACCATGATCTATCATAACCAAACCATAAAAAATGGAAATAACTCAAAAAAAATTACAAGTTCACAAAAATGCACAATAATGCAAGAAGAGATTGAATTCAATATTCATTCATTTAAGAGGGTATCTATATTCATGAATTTTAAAGGGTTTGTGAGACAAACATAGTTGAAGAAATGATGTGAGTATTGGAGATAAGTAGATCTAATCACGCCAATCAGCTACTAAATATCTTGATGATTTTTTTCATGGGTAGACTAGGTTATCTAGTGTGTTTATGCAGGGATATCTATATCAAGTGGTGAATAAGAAACTTGTAGATTAGGAAGATGTTATTTTATTTTAATCACACATTTTTATTAGTTATTGGGGATATGCATTCATTGGTGGGACTTCAGAGTTGGGGCATAGTGGGTCTCTATTCTTATAGGTTTGAAAGGACCTTAGTGTAACCACTTGGGTTTATATTATAGAATATGAAACTGGGGTGACTAGCTAATCATGGAATGGAGTAGGAATTTGAGTCTAAACCTTTTAAAACCATGGGATGGGATGACAATTGTAGTGAGTGATTTGAGCCGAAAACTAACTCGGTCTTTGCAAACATTAGATACATGATATATAATTAATAACATAATCGAAATTAGGGATCTTCTAGAAATGTATATAGTGTGTAAGGAAGGGGAGAGATCCACAATAGAAAAATGTTAGAGGGAAGTGAAATCCGAACATGTTGGAGTGGGAGTATCTCAGAGGAAGATGGTCCCATGTGTTTTCATTAAGGGAATAAAGGACACCTAAAAATAGATTTCAATGACTAATGATTTAATTATAGAAGATACACTTTCAAAGGTGGATTTCTTAATCTTATGTTAAAAAATAAGAGTGGTGTTTTGTTGAGTATCTATAATTCTATTGTGTCTTAGCTATTAAATATTGTGCTTCATTTCACATAACATATAATAAGGGAAGTATAAAGAACTATACCTCAAAAATATAAGGAAATGTTCATTTTATAGATCATCTTGCTTTAAAAATAAGCGAAAATGGTGTCATATTCTTGCAGATGGGAAATAAAAGTATGTTTAGGTTATGGGGTGTGTGGTGAAAACCACGATAAAATAAGACATAATTTTCATTGAACATAGATGATGTATATTTTTATATAGCATTCATAGATGGTGCATAGAAAATTTCACACCTTTCAATGGTTGAGGCTAAAAAAGTTAAGGATGGGATGTGTGAAGGTAATATATTTAGAAAGCAGTTGAAGGTTTCCACTACAGCCCCCTAGGCCTCACTCCACTACAGCACCCCCATCCCCCAATCCAGCCCCCACTGCACTGTATCCCCCATCCCCCACTCCACTGACCCTATCCCCCACTCCACAGACACCCCATCCCACAATCCACAGAACCCCCCCACTCCACTACAGTCCCCCCATCCCCCACTCCACAGCAGTCCCCAACATCCCCCACTAAACTGCATCTCCCCATCCCCCACTCCACTGCACCCCCTCTATACCCCACCCCACTATAGCCCCCACCCCCATCCCTCACTCCACTACAGCCCCACATCCCCCAATCCACTGCACCCCCATCCCCCACTCCACTTTATCCCCCCATCCCTTACTCTTTTGCTCCCCCCCACTCCCCCATCCTCAACTCCACTACATCCCCCTTCCCACACTCCACTGCATCCCCCCCAGCCCCTACTCAACTACACCCCCCCCACTGCAGCTCCCATCCCATACTCCACTTCTCCCCCCCCCACTCCAGCCCTCCATCCCCCAGTCCAGCTCACCTCGATCCCCATATCTGTTGACCCCATACCCCAATCCACTGACCCCCCCCACTAACCCTCCAATCCACAGAATCCCACCCCCCACACTCCACTCCACCCCCTACTCCACAACATCCCCCCACTCCCTCCCCTTTCCCCCACTCCATCCCCCCACCCCCACTCCACCACCCCCCCATCCCCCACTCCAATGACCACATCCCCCACTCCACTAACCCCCCCCCCCCCCACCCACTCTACTGATCCCCCATCTCTCAATCCACATAACCCCCCACTCCATTGTAGCCCCCCCACATACCCTACTCTACTGTATCCCTTACTCCACTGCATCCCCTTGTCCCCAGTAGCCACCACATATTCCCCACTCCACTGAACCCCCCCCCCCCCCACTCCACTACACCCCCCCAATACTCCACTACAGCCCCTACATCCCCCAATCCACCCCCTCCGTGCAGCCCCCACTCCACTACACCCCCCACTTGTCCCCATCGTCTCCCCACCCAGTCCCCACTACATTTCACCACCCACATACCCCACTCCACTGCACACCCCCCCATCCCCCAATCCACAAACCCATCCCCCACTCTACTGCAGCCCCCCCAATCCCCCACTCCATTGTACCCCCATCCCCCCTCCCCAAGTCAGATGAATGTTTCATGCCAATGTATTATAAGGTTCTTTAAAAAAGGGAGAGGTATCATGACTGTAACCAGGATGAAATGTTATGGGAGAAAAGGACTACACATGCTTTGGTTTAACTGAGTTAGGATTTCAATGTGAGTACGACAATTTCATTTATGTAAAAATTTCGAAAAGATTAAAATTATTGATGGAGGTGATTTCTAATCATATTTATCAAGTTCAATGTACTAGACATCTCTAAGATTGTATAATCTTGGTGGTATAATTTTGAAAGTGAAGGTTCTGAAAGGAGCGGGGTCATAGACACATAATCTTATGTTTGTTGTGAATATGTTATTCCTATATTTGTTTCAGGCCTATATTTCTTTTTTACTTTTCATAGAAGGAAGGATATGGGATGACTAAAACCAAAGGACGGAAAATATATGTGGTGTTTTGGGTACTTAAACTTTTCAATTATGGATACTATTTTATGGGGGATGTGTTGATTGAAAGTTTTGTCTTCCACTAATTGATGCCATGTATTTCACCATCAAATTGTATTTGAGCTTAATTATGAATCCATCTTGTGATTAGTTAACTAATACTTGAAAGTATAGTATTTTTGAAACCTGATTGGGTTTCTCTATTTAGGTAGTTTACCGGTTTCTAGAAAGATGTTCACTAAGAATATAACACAAGTACTAGGTTGTTCGGAGTATATCAAAAGTTAACTATTATGGTTGTGTTTAGTGTTGTGTTTTATTTATTAGAGTGGTATTCAAAACATGGATTTAAGACTACTAAAGACTTCCAGAAGATAGCTCATGATCCCATATGTTTTCTAGATTCAGTGGAATTAATGAAGATCGAATAGAAGGCCTTCCAAAATTTCCTTAGTGTAAAGATAAAGAAATAATATAATGGAATTTTATAAAATAGAAGATTTCATACCAGGGTAGTAGGACAAGGAGAAGACCAATATCTCTAAATAAGGATCCCATGAGCTAGAACAAATGTCCACGCATCATGGAAACACCACTTGGGAACAATTTTTCCCACAAACAAATAATAAAAACTGTAGTGAAAAATAAATAAAAATTTGGCATGAACCATCCATATGTCTGAAGTCCATGCCAAAGGAAAAGAAAATAAATTAAAGAAACCTGACATAAAGGAAAAAAAATGAAACACAATAATAAATCTATCATCTACCCCAATCTCCCTCCCCTGTAAAAAATTATGCGCAACTACCTCCAGTGCCCTTCCAACCCCCTACGCAGAATGTAACAACCATTCGCATGTAGAAAGTGGTAAAAGGCCTAAGTGGATGATGCAAAAAATAAAATAAACTAAAAACTAAAAAAACATACCTGTCTCTTATGACTATACATGTCACCGCCCAATATATAAGAACCACAATGACCCATGGGTCATATCTTGTTCTTGAAAAAAAGGGGGAAATAGATACATGTTTCCAAATGATACTATAAAATAGTACATTCAAATTAATGAATAATTACTCTTCCAATTAATGGTATATAATCAGTTTATCTTGAGTTTTAACTTAGCTTTGTTTTTTTCGATATAAGTTTTTTGGGACATATTCATTAGATTTAGTTTGTATTGTTTTTTGTTTATATTATCTTAGACAATTTCATTCATTTGGTTTCTAATTGATTCAGTTTGATTACATTTAAATTCATGCCTCCATCCTAGAATTCACTTTAAGTAAAATGTGTTTCAATAAGAAACAGAAAATTTATTCATTAGAAAAATAACCCATGGATTAATTCCCCTTCTAGGGATTATTTTTCTAAGTAAACTTAAAACCAAAAGATTAAGTTATTGAGTAATGATTCCTCTAAGATATGGTAAGCAATGTAACAGACTGGGGGGGACACCCCAACTAATGTGGCTAATGACAGATCTATGGTGGATAATAACAGAGCTATGGTGGATAATGTTATTTATTCATATGTCTCAAATTACTGAGATACGTTTATAATAATGAAAACCATAATGGATCTTAGGCTGATGTTAAAAATGGTATATGTGGTAATATACCACTAAACCCATATTATATTTTTATAATCCCTAAGATTCACTTGTATATATATTCAATGACACATATATTATAATTTTACCACATAGATAATTTGTAACACCATCAAAAAAGGCATTGAGTCTATAAATTAAATTTTAAAGTTATTGGGTCCATTATATATTCTCAGGGTCGGAATTCCTTTGTGCATCTCCTATAAGATATTGATTTTCGGTAGAAGAATATATGTCACATATGAATTCAATGGTATTGAGTCCATTATATATGATTTTTGGTGTGAAAACCATCGGCCTTGGACCACTATCTTGCAAGAATAAATTTATATAATCACTAAAGAAATAATATAATGAGTGTAGAGTCACACCCCAAATTATGTTTCAATTTTCAAAACCACATCTAAGGTCTACATATACTATCTAATGGAATCAGGAAATTTTGAAAACTAAAATGAATAAAACCAATAGTATTAATCGAATTACAGAAATGACAATTGACAGAAGAATAATACAAATAAAATTAGATGGTTCAACATATTGATTGGTCTGAGTATACTCCACAATATGGATATTACATTACCCACTTTCTGGGTCTCTATATTGACTCCCATATATTTATCTATTCTAGTGATACTAGTACTTTTATATTGGTGTTTCATGTCCCCTACCCCAACCTGAGTGATAGATAGAACTCCATCAGCCTATCTACTTAGGGGTAGGAGAGTATCTCCCAGTTGCTGGTTCTTACCATGATCCAATTCCAACAATGAGCTGCTAAGTGCTTCTGTTGAGATTTTATATAGCACCCATCTTATCAAACGATCGATACTCCACTATGCGAAAAGGACATTCAAATAGATTATGTTGAACCCAGTAATTCTTAATAAAATTAATCAGATTGATGTCCATATACTTGATGACTACATCCCAAGTTGATATGAACACTTCATCCTTGGTGGAAATATTAATATCACAGCTTATTAACACCTAAAGTGGAACTCCTAGATCATCCTACTGAAACATATTTTCCTTGAGTCAGGGACCCCATTGGGTTATCTTTAGTGATGAGATCATGATTTATCAAATAAAAAAATCTCACAAAAGGGGAATTAACCTGTGAAATGATATCATACTGAATCCCATGTTGAAAAAATTTCTCTCGTTCTATATCATCTCATTTTTATGTAGGGGGGAAATATTTCAGGTCTGCGAAGTAACCTTCATGCTCTATTAAATACCTAAGCCTCTATATAAATTTTATGATGTCCCAAGCCATTCCATTCTTCCAAAAATATAGATAAAAGTGACTCATATATTTCTCCTTGAATCCTTTGTTTTTTAGCTCTTATTATTGTCCAACATGTACTATGATGTCCCTCGAGCACTTATATGGTCCTTGTAGAATACAAGTATCAAGCTTCACCGACATCTCCAAAGTTATCAATAAGTGACTAAATATTTTCAGGAGAAACTCAATCCAGAGATTTGCTACCTGGGGGCCTCCCTTCCCATTATCTATGGGTGGGTAATGTATCTAAAACTCAATCTAGGTATCATATATCAAAGGTAAATTGTGATTATTCATTCTCAACATTGATCACAAGACTCGTGGAATATTGTCACAATGTTGATCATCTATCATATTCCACATTATTGTAGGAATCTCCATCTACACTGTATGAGGTGTGTGTTTTTTACTGTTCTCACACTAAAAAAAAGATATTATAGAAGCATTTTCTCTACATGGGTCAAAAAACTCATCAGATCATCGGGATCATAAAAATATAAAACTCTGAAGGGAATGTAAAAATGGAAAACCATAGATATATGGTTTCATCAACTCTTTTTTGACAAAGTTAATTAATCATATTTCAGTAGAAAAGTTTTTATTCATATTTTTTTTCAATCATGTTATATAATTTCGTATTCAATTAACGAATCTCTATAATGATAAGTGCATGAAAGCGTAATTTTCTTCTATCTTACTATAAGGTATTAGATGTTCTCAATTCCATATAAAACCATGAGTAAAATCACATAAAATAGTAACATCACCCAACATGTTCATCACCCAAGGTGAAATAACATCAAAACTGCAAAAGGAATAACTCATGAAAAATAATCCCCTCTCTGGAAACCATGTTTTACCATTCTCATGGGTTAGCTAATCTTATTTATGATCTCATTACCAATCCACAAAACATCATATTCTTCTATCTAAAAATACTGAAACTACTAATGCAATAGAAAAGGATACAAATAATAAAACATTGTGATAACCTTGACATGAATTTACCACATGTGATAGAGATGGTTCATTACAATAACTCAAGAAATCATCCACATATTCCATAAGAAGAAAAATATTGTTGAAGGGATAATATATAGTGGGAGAATAGAAAATTTCATAAAAAATTATACCAAAGGAGGAAAACATCATAAAAAACCAATATAAATCTATAAAAATATATAAAAATGTAATTACCAAAAAAATACTAACCAAATAAATAATATCATTCTATATTGTATGAAAAACTAAAATATAAATAAATTGTCATAAATGTATATTACCTAAAAAACAACTCAAAATAAATTCTCCCAAAACTGGTCTCGAAATACATGCTCAGTCCCATATCCATTCACTTATGTCATATTACTAAGGAACCAATCAAGAATATGTCATCATACCATTAACATGACATGTATCCATGTAGCCTTCTTCGATTCTAAATATAATCCTAAATAGGTTGGAGTAAAAAATAGAATGACACGAAAAATGGTGTCTAAAAAATCTAGTCTGAATTTATATTTTGTGAAATAGCATGATATTGATTTTCATGAATTCATTAATTTAATGTTGAACATCAAATTATCTTTCCAACACTCGAGCTCTAGATTGAATCCTGAGGTATTCAAAATTTGATTCAATAGTGTTTCATATATGTCAGTCAATGCCTACTATTATCCATCATGATTTCTTTGACCAGGAATCACGACAAGGCACATTACCCATTCCATAGACCACTGACCCAACAAAAATTACCAATTACAGGGATATATCTAATCTTATTTGGGTTAATGGGATTTCTCTGAATTCTCATTATAGAAAATATTACATTCCCATGGAGAATAAAAAATTCTAATTATAGATTAACCATTCTAGATAATATATAACCATACATCAAGAAAAACCGATAGCAAAACCCATAACAAAACACCAAAACATGAAAAGTATTTTGACATATGAAACATTTTTAACTCATTAAAACTACCAATTCCCATTCCTCATATTGCATTATTTCAAATACCAGTTCTTTTTGATAAAAAATTGTTTCTTTTCAAATTTCATACCAAGTATACAGTTACATTCAACGTTATCAATTCACGTTTCAATTATGTCAATTCCAATTCACATAATGATAATTACAAATTATAATTCACATGTCATGAGAAGAACAAATTAAATTCATAATTCTATTTATTCTTTAATAAATTTTTTAATCCTCGTATCAGGCCCTATACTCACACCATCCATGATCAGACCCAAATTTATAGATAAGAATACCTCTTTCGTGGCCAAAAGATCATGGTATACATCACCAATGGACCCAACACGATATATAGAAGATCTAATAGTGAGTATTTGTGAAATATCCATGGATTCTAATTATAATAAGTGATACACATGACATGATGAACTATCATACATGCTGTAAATACTATAACCCCAATGAAGAAATTAAGGATATTTTTCAAATAACCCAATAAATATAAATAATATTAATCCTAAAACATAAAGTTATGATGAATTTAATCCACCATAATCACATATATAAACTGATAAATAAACCACATGAATTCCATTATAAGAATATCAAAGAGGAAAATAAAAGGAATTCACCCATTTCAAGAAGAACACAATGAATCTTGTTTTTTTAATCCAAGAATAGATTGAGAGATCTATGAATGAAGGTATATTACTAATGAGGTAGACATGAATTAGGGTTAGACACATGAAGATATCTGTTCTCGATAAAGTGAACTCATGGAGGAGGAAGTGAAATCACCAAGTATGGTTCATGCTTGGGAGGTAGGGTTGGAGGAGAGATCTCATTGTAGGAGGAGATATTTTTTAGTGTAGATATCTATTCGAGGAGGAGAGATTCTTTTTAATGGAGGAAGTTAGATTGCGGGTTCTTGATCGGGAAGTAGGGTTCGACAGGGGACATATATTTTTGATGGAGGGTAGATATGTTCGATGATGTGTGGAAAGATCTATTCGTGGGATCTGTCCAATGATTATTTGGGGATTTTTTCCCAACTATTTCTAAAAATCATTTAGAAATATTGTCTACTGCAACAGTATGAATAAACCATTAGAATACATTTGTAAAACCAATCCCTTCCCAATGTTTTCATAAAACCATTGGGGAAACCCATAAAAATAATGTACCGTATTTACCTTGTACCAACGGCTTCACTTAATCGTTTGAATAGCTTACATAAACCAGTTATTTTTTCAAACCATTGCTATGCATGTCTTGGTATAGGTGTGATTTCCACCAGTGAATCCTTTACTACATTTTTGGTATGGATGTACATTTAATGTTCCTTAAATATCATTTATTTATCCCCCCCTTAACTCTTTTTAAGTATAAATGTTTAAAATATGATTTTATGAAAAATGAATAGAGTTTTCCAAAATAACTCTTTATTCTAAAAATACATCTTTTACTTATCATGAAATTATTTCTTCTTGATGATTCGTATTCCAAGTATCTTATTACCTCATTATTTTGGAAATCCCAAATTTTTCTCATATATTTATGATTTATGAAATGAAACCCATTCCTTTCTATGGTTTATTTTGTTTCCAAAATTGATATAAATTCTATGTTGTATGCATGATTATTTAATTATTATTATGGGATTGGTGTGCATAGAATTTTAAAACATACTAATTCATTGATTAATGTGATGTATCTTATGAGATAAAGTGAAAAATTGGGGACCATGATGCTAGATCTGGTCAGAACTAAGAGTGATAGTTGACCATTAATAAATTATGTTTTATTTTTATGCATTTCAACATTATATTCTTTTATATAATGATTTCTATCATGATTATGATGACGATTTTTATTATCCAATGTTATATTGATTCATGTTCTTATATATCCTCTTACTTGTATTTTCAATCACACCATTCTTTGATGAAAATCATCAGGTGATTACTTGTCCAAAGTGGAAGACATGGTCTACTAAGAATATAAAGATAAAGAAGTTAAAAAATATGTATTATTATGTTAATATTATGTATGGACCTAATTTTCCCAAGACAATAATCATTTAGATACTTGTTATGTAATGATTTTATTTTTTTTATCATTAAAATGATGTAATAATCATGTAATAAAATTATAGTCTATATAAATCAGTTATCAAGCTTGGTGTTGTTTTAATTCAAGATGATAAATTCATCACGTATGGGTTCCATCAATTGAGTCCTCAGAAGTAGAATTTGCTGAAACAGGACCTTGAACTCACTGATTTATTTTATTCTCTATGATGTTGGATACACTATATACATGGAGATATTTTTGTGGTGTTCAATAATCACAAAATCCTCATGTACATCTTCACACAGCGGGATCTCAATCTAAGATAGTACATGTGGGATGAGTACCTACATTCAATTGATATTATCTTTTCCTATATGTATTGTAAAGGAATTATTGTAAGAAATGATCTATTCCATAGGACTCAGACACATTAGGTTCAAGAGTCCAATGGAGAATGATATATCATGGAATAATTATCAATAATTCACATTGAGGTTCAAGAGGCCCATGGTTAGACTATCCTCTCATCCTTAACAGTGACTTCTATGCTTCTGGAATGGGTAATAATGAGGAATATATTTGATCCTGAATGCTATGTCATAAGTTAATACATTTTAGATGATGATATATCTTTAGGGAGACCATGGATATGGATGATACCTTATTGATTCATGGGAATTTATAGGTCCCTACAGACGTTAGAGATGAACTGATGTGAGAATTCCATGCCTCAACAAGGGTGGTTCAGTCTGATGTCACCAAAATATATCATGATATACAGTTCCATTAATGGGGACCTAGTTTGATATGTGAGATTGGTGGTTTCATTAATCCGTGTTCCACCTGTCTGTAGGTGATGGGATAGAATCAGGGCCCGACAAGGATTTTACATCCATTTTCATTTGTGGTTGTAAATTGGTAGATGTTGCAATGGATTTTTTTGCCAGTCTTCCCAAATGAACTCATTGAAATGATGAATTTTGGATTTCAATTGAACATTTGATAATGGTTGAATAGTTCTTAGTTGTGCAAGATACCTTCTTGGTAGATGATCTAGAAATATTATACGTTAGGGAGTTTTGGTTTCTTCATAGAGCTCCATGTTCTATCGATTATGAAAGAGATTCTTTATCCACATCACGATTATGGAAGTGGATGCATAAATCCTTGGGTAAATAGTTAATTTTGAGCATATCCTATCTCCCACATATTAATGGATTATAGAGCATATGATTCAGGTGCTAGAGGACATGATTCATGGATGTTTCCTTGACTTCGGGGTTCTTGGGAAAAACAAATTACCCTTATCACGTTCTCTTATAATAATAGATTTTAGGCTACCATCAAGATGGATCCTTATGAATCATTATATTATAGGCCATTACGCTCTCCTCGGTGATGGATATAGGTTGGGTAGGTAGCAATTCTTGGACCATGTCTCTTGCAGGAGACTACACAGTATGTCTAACTAATCAAGAAGTGCATGCTAACAGCTCAGTCTAGACAACAATCGTATTCCAATAGATTTCAGTGACCTCTTGAGTTCAAGGTTTTAGACCATGTTTTAAAATGATTATAACCTATATTAGGACATATATGTATTCATAAGTAGGGTAATCTCTCCTTGAGATTCGTTGGACCCTTCATGGTTGTAAAAAAATCAGAATAGTGGCTTACTAGTTGGAATTTCCTCAAAAATATCGGTCTATGCCTAATGGAATTCATTTATTTCAGCCTCTTTAATATTATCCAAAACATTCACATGTCTTTCAGCTGGATGAGGTTGAATTGAATTTTAATGTTTCCGAGGATGAATATTTAGTACGTATAGTGTATCATAGTGTGAAGACACTCCGAGGCAGTTCAGTCCCGTTAGAATGGGTTCTATGGTATCATGGATGAGTACAGAACTAGACCTGAGAGTGAGAAGACAATATATGATCTCAGTGTCTTTAACTCTTTACAGATGATACCTCTTTACCCTCATAAGTCAAACTCAAGGATGGGTTTCTTTAAATATGGGAGTTTGTAACAACCCATTTTCTAATAAAGGTACATATCATTTGTTCTTCGGTTTTAATTCCTGAAGAAAAATCATAATAATGATACACAATATATTCAAGGAGGTCTTGGGTTCAACTAGGGAATGTACAAAGCTCAGATCCTTGAAATGTGGTATAATATAAGGTCGCATTGTAAGGTTAAATAGTGCATCCCAACCTATACGGTTTCTCTGAAACCGTGCAGTTGTAGATAGTGGAAACTATGTTTTGAATGGTTACTCTACAACCATGAAAACAAAGGTTCGTGGCTTTTGGGGATAAAAAAATTTGGGATAGAAAATATTTTCATTCTTTGTTCAAAGTTAGTTAAACTATATGCCTAAAAATGAGGTGTTCCCCTAAGTATCAGTCAAAATGAACATGGTTGGAACATGGTTTGGACAACCAAATGAAAAAATCAATCACCCATTTATTTGGAAGAGAAATGTCCGTTTTTCCTCACATAAACTTATAAAAAACTTTTATTTCTCCTCCTGCTCATTCTAGTGGATGAGGTTGTTCTTCTTGACCAATAGAATCCCCTTTTTATCCATTTATGATTTCATATTTGTCATGTGTCTAATGTATGAATTGATATGTGAAGGAAGAATTGGAGAGCTTAAGGTATTCTATTCACTCCTCTTACTATTGATTAATACTTATCAATAGATCCATAATGTTATTTTGTCTTAAGATCATTTTCCCTATTTTTAGAGTGTTGGACTGTTTCTCAGTTTTCTTCCAACATACTTCGAATCTGAGGTTGATATCGAGTAAGAAGTATTCTAAAACCTTGAAATAGGTGGACACATCATTTTTTTCTTTTATTTTGAATTAATTTTAGCTATGTATTTGTTCCACATGCATAATTTTACTAATCATCCCTTTTCAAATGAGTTCTGCATATTAAATTGATCATCACACCTTTCTATTAACCTTTTGGCCATTGATATGTAATTTAGAGGTTGTATAACCATTATATGGTCACCCCTTGGTTGTGAAAAATGGAATTGTCCATTTTTTTATTTAACTCAATATCCTGGAATTCCTAGTTAGCCATCGAAATGGTTTCAAAATTTAATTTTCACTTATAATGTGAATGATTAGTTTAACCAATGGTACCTTCCATTATATTGGCCAACCTTTGCTTTGAATTTCCCATGTATGCAATTCCCATGGTGCCTAGCACCAAGGGTATAAAAATCTCACAATAAGGGAGGCATTACCCTTTATAAGAAAACAATATTGGGAGATAGGCTAAATCAACCAAGAATAATCAATGACATAAAATATAACAAATTCAAACCATCCCACAATACATGTATAAATCAAAAATGATACATATAAAACTATCCAAACGAAATCCCAAAAGAATAAAATATAAGGAAGCAACATAACAATAGATCTAGTGTTCTAAATGTGTAATATACAGAACAATCCATAAATTCCTCCTAGAATCGTGAAAATAGTTTTATATACCTAGGGTGAAAATACCATTATACTTAGTTTGAAGACAAATGTCTCTCATCAACATGTGAAAAAATAAATATAATGCACTCGTGTGAAAACAAGATACCCAAAACAACACCTAATAGGTAAACTAACCATAACCCCAATCTCACCTAGGCTCACTCACCAAATAACACATCCAAGTATAGTAATATATAATATGAATCACATAAATGATAGGGTACCCCACACCACTTTCCCACTTATTATCCACTCTCAAACCCCCATGGAAAATGTCTCAGTGCTTCCACCTCTTTTGAATATATCACATCAGTTCACATCCCACCCGTACACAAATGGACCATCAAAACTCATCACATACTTCTCACACACACTAGGTCCATCACAAAACATCACATTCATCATGCACTCATATGAGCCATACATCACATCTCATCCTGAAGAAACCTAGGGCACACATCACATATCATCCTGAAGACACCTGGGAAATCACACCATAAATCATCCCAAAGATGCCTTAGACCACAAATCACAACTCACCTAATGAAACCTAGGACACTATCACATGGAAGAGAAATTAGGGAAGATTATGTGGCTATCCATTCATTCTCCCACTGGGATGTTGGGAAAGACATACCTAGTGTGACTATGTGGGTGTTGGAACATAGTGCTCGAGAAGGGTCGATGCGTATTGAAATCGTAGTAAAATACAGTTTATATTCACACATATAGTTATAGAACATAGGCACATCCTTTGGGATTACATCAAGAACTAACCATCTCACTTAATTCACACAAATGTTTGCACCACTAAATGCATAAAATCACAAAATCAAAAGGGAATCCAAATTTCATATTTTAGTCTATGATACATTTTTAGATTATATTTATATTAATAAATTTCACTTTAATAGCCTCTTTAGTTTATTATTAAATATCTATTAGCATGATATTTTATTTACGATGAAACCTTGTTTCATAATTCCAAACCATTAGTTTTAATATATACATTTAAAAATTAATCAACACATCTCATCATCAATTTCCTCATTAAACATGTCCATTTGATGTTATTAACATGCAGTATATAGAGACTCTCACATTATAAATGTTAACATAACATAACTTTTGGAGAATTCATAAACATTATACAAATAGATTCCCAAAGACTGTAATTTCTCTAGTTCCATTGGAAACATGGAAACATAACTCTGGTACAAAAATGAACTAAATAATCTCCCACTAGGTTCTTCATGACTAGAACCATTCTTATATACATCAAACATAGTACATATCATCATAAAATGGGGGAACGAAAAATTAAAGGGATGATATGGGATGCTTATTTAGGTTAAACAATGGAGACATATAAGCATAAACTTGAGTATTAGGGTATAGGGATGTTATCATGATTAATATAAGATCATACCCTGCATATCAAAGATTATAATAAAAATAATGGCATAAATATTGGATGTTCATATGAAATAATTCATAATTAAATACAAAGAATAATTGAATAAATAATAACATATGAGTAAGACATGGAAGTGTGGAAAACACATAAAAATATATTGATTTTCAATGTAGCCAAGGCATCACTTCCAAGACCATCTTACTAGTATGGGTCCACTCCCCATACCATTTTAGTAGCATGATTTCACTCCTCATACCATCTTAGTAGCCATTGTTCACTCCCATAGTCAACTTAATATTCAGCGTTCACTCCCAATACCATCTTAGTTTATCTCATGAGATATAAATCTTTACCCAAAGCATTGGAGGGAGATATAAGTCCCAAAAATCTCATAATGAAATAATACATACATATTCCAAAAGGTCATTAAAAAACATAACATTACCCATAAAATAAAATGGGTATCATAAAAATGTAAACATGTCATAACCTGTTGAAGGTGATATGTTACATAATTATTCCATCTTAAACATAACCTGTGAAAAGGAGCTAGTCTTAAAATAATATAACCCATGAATGAGAAATGAGCTTCATAAACATCATTCAAAAAAATCCATTTAAAAAAATAATATAAGTGGAAAAATTGAATAATTTCCACATAAAGGATTGAGTAACACCAATGGATGTTGTCCTAGATGGGGAATAATTTTGAAAGATCATTTAAAAAACATTTTTTGAGGAAAATGCCTTTTTTCTTTGAAAAATGATATTTATAATATAAATCATGTTGAAACATATTCCCCATGATATAAAGATTGTAAAATTGATTTGTAAATACCTAGAAATTAAATTATTAGAATCATTGGATAGAATCATGGGTAGTATATACACTATAAAAATTAAAGGGTGGCGAACATAACTTGTATCTCATAGAAATTAAATGTGAGATGAAATCCCCTTACCTAGTGTCTTGATTCTCTTAGTACATTGACAAGATTCATATATAATTAATATAATTTTATAATACATTTTACATAAGCATATTATTATATCTAATACAACTCATGGTTTGATTATGACCTTATAGTACCCTCTTGTGAACAATCCTATATTATGGTTTCACTTTGGGTAATATTTGTTTTTTACTTCACATGTGTCTTAATTGGTTATATCGTTGGTCCATATAAATATATCAAAATTATAGAAAGTAAATCATGATATAAATTTCAGGTATATCCATTTTATTTATATGAAAATAATCTATATCATAATGATGTACAAAATAGAATACATTGTTCGGGGTGACGGTAATCCAATTGTATGCATAAAAGTTTTTTCTGTTTCAATTCTTGTATGGAAACAAATTATGTAAATGAAATATATATGTATATATATTTATCATTATTCCTATAGAATAAATATATCATACATATCATATAATTTCTCTAAACCCATCTTTAAAACAATCTATGTGGAGGGTAAACGTATCACATCGCTTTGAGGGGGTGGTAGTCCACATATCCTCCAACGAGATTATCGAATTAACACCAAATGGGAACTAAAACGAAATTAGTTGTAAAAATGGATAAGGAATATAAAAGACATATTAAATAAAATATATTATATATATAAACATGGTTTCCATCATTAAGTAACCCATGATTGGTGGTAAAATAAAAATTAACAATTATCATTTCTAGAGGCACTAGTTCGCCGTACATAGAAGCAATATGCTCAACATCCCTTAGATGGGGGTATTTTTAAGTGTAGTCTGAACCCTGATCGTAAAAAATCCTAATATATTGATGATACTGGTATTGTCATACCATAATGGAATAAAGAGAGTGGATGTTCTAGAGAAGGAAAATAAATTAAATGAGCTTGAGAGAAGACATTACCTCTTAATTGATTAATTTCTTTTGGTTTGTGCCAAAAGGCATCCATGATTCTATTTATTCCCAAGTAAATAATTCTAGGAGTAAGTGGGGAATTATTAAGGAGAAATATTTTGTTTTTGGCCAAGACAAAGGTATTTAGAGGTGTGAATAAAAGATAAGGAGAGGTGCCCTTTTATATTGGGGTGGAGAGGCACTTCAGGAATCTCCAAAACATTGATTTATTATAAATTACTTTTCTATTTCAAATAGCTCAAAATTAATTAATTTATATGTTTATATGATTATGGGTATATATACTCTAAAATAATTAATTTTAGATATGTTCTAGGTCATCTAATATACCTTATATTTTGGTTTTGACCTTTAGTTAAAGATTTTAACTTTTATCGTGACAAAATGTATTTTTACTCTATAGGATTAATATAGTTACTATAAAATGCCAAAATAACCGAAATTAGATAATTGATGACATATTTAAAACAATCCATGTTAGTTGAACAAATCTTAGATTTTTATAAATTTTATAACATTTGATAAAATATTATTTATTATGATGTATCATTTATGTCAGTTTTGATACTATTCAGTATTTTCATTTTTAAAAATATCAAACCAACATAATAACATATTAAAAATAAATCAAATATTTCAATAAAATATATATTTTATCTATAAATTTTTTATGTTATTAATTAAGTAAAATTATATTTATTTTAATATTTTTATTATCATTTATTTGATATCTCAATTAATTAAACTATTACTACATCATTATTTTATAAAACATTAATTAAGTTTTTTCTTCTCTAAAAATAAAAAATAAATTTTCATGATGAAGATAAATTTCTTATATTTATAATTAATAATCATAATCAATTTTATATTATGTATAACTCTCCATATAAAAATGATTGTTTATTAAATGTTGAATATGACTCTTTTAACACATTTTTAAATAAAATATAATAAATGTATTAATATGACATAAGTGGCTTAAATAAGAACATATTTTTGAAATAAGTTTGATTTTTTTCTAGAAAAAACATATCCAAGTAAATTAGTACAAGTGTTAGGGTAATGTTATATTATTATAACATTATTTTTACCTTTAATTACCCTATTTACCTTTAACAGTGGAAAAAAACATTACAAGTTACTATTCTCCGAAAAATATTTTGATCTTATTAGATCACATTTTCCATTATTATTACAACTATTTATTTCAATTTTTTAAAATTTAATTCACATAAGAGGTAAAATTAAATTTACTTCTAATCCCGAAAATGTCGCTAGAAGGCGGGTAAAAAAGACGTTGAAAGGTTCAATAATTTTTTAAATCTAAATCTATTGTCAAAATTATTCTAATGAACTACGTTGTATGAATATATGTATTATTTATCTATTGTGACTTTAAAATCAATTTAATGTAAAAATAATTATTTAAATGAAAATGTTAGTTTTTAACTACTTTGATGAATTTTTCACTATTCGTAAAAAATTGAAACTATTCATAAAAATACCAAAAAATCACCCTAAGCTTATTTAGATATTATAAATTTAAAAATTATTTTTATTTTACCAAAATAAGTTTCCATTTATGTCTAAATTTATATTTAGAAGAACATTAAAAGCGGTTCATTAGAGAAAATGGTATTTCTAAACATAGAATAACTTTAACAAGAATCATTTCTTTTATTAAAAATATTTACAAAGTAGTTATCACTATTCTTATAACTATATTCAATGGGTGGGTTATAATTATCTCATATAGATAATAATAATAAAAGTGATGTTTTGAAGAAACATAGTGTTGCGTGTATCATACGCCAAGTCGGTGTTGCATGCAACGTACGCCAAGTCAGTTCCATGTGAAAGGAATATTTGACTTAGTGTAATGAAAGATATAAATGAATGTTTTAATTTATTAAAAAAAGGTCCATAAAAACTCTAGGTGTTACATTCTACCCCCTTTAACTAAATTTCTCCCTCAAAATTCATCACTTGGGTAAAAACAAATGAGGATAGTTTTTCTTCATCATATCCCCAGGTTCTCATGTAACTTCCTCTAACTGGTGATTTCTCCATAAAACATTAACTATGAGAGTGGTCTTGTTTCTTAGAATTTAATCTGATGGGTCCATAATTTCAATAGGTTGCTCCTCGTAAGAAAGATCTTGTTCCAACGGTGTAACCATTGATTTTAGTACAAGTGAATGGTTGGTTATATACTTCCTCATGAGATATACATGGAACACATCATGAACTTGAGAGAGGTTTGGAGGAAGTTCCAAGGAATATTATACTATCCAGATAAAATCAAGAATCACAAAGGGTCCAATCTACCTAGGGCATTATTTCCCTTTCTTCCCAAATATCGTAACTTTCTTCCAGGGTGAGATTGGTAGAAACACTTTTTCACCAACTTCAAAATCTAGATCACATCGAAGGTTATATGACTAACCTTTCTACCTATGTTGACCTATCTTAATATATTATTGAATTATTCTAGCCTTCTTGATCATTTCTTTAGTAATCTAGGGTCCCAATGGATTTCTTTCTCCAACCTCATCCTAACATGTTTGAGTTCAACATTTATTCCCATATAGGGCTTCATACGGAGCCACCTAAATTCTTGAGTGGAATCTATTGTTGTAAGAAAACTCAAATAGAGGAAGGTGTTGATATCAACCACCTATGAAATCTTGAGAACAAGGTCTTGGAATATCCTTTCGGGTTTCAATTTTTCGTTCAGACTGACCATCTGTCTGAGGATGATAAGAAGTGATTAAACTTAATTCTATATAACGTGCTTTCTAAACATTTCTCCAGAACATTGACTTAAACATCAGATATCAATATAATACAATGGAATGTGGTACTAAATTAAACCTTACCACTTCCTTGATGTATATCATGGTATGTTGTTCTAGTGAGAAATCTTCTCTAATAGTAATGAAGTGTGTTGACTTAGTATGGAAATCCACTACCACCCATATATAATTGAACCCTTTATATGATTTGGGTATTCCAATGACCGAATCCATAGTTATGTTCTCCCATTTTCATTATTTTATATGTAATGGATGCAACATCCCTATATACATTTGTCTTTTAGCATTAACATAATAGCATACCAAACACGGAGACATAAACTTTGTGATATCTCTCTTCATGCCATCCCGCCAGAAGTGTTATTTCAAATCCCTATACATCATCGTACTTATAGGATGAATAGAGAATGAAGAACTATGATCTTACACTAATATATCCTTCATAAAATATAGTATAGAAGGATCACATATACTATACCTAAACTTCATCAATCCATCCTGATCACGGATAAACTCTGGAACATTTATGACCTTCTTTTGTAGTTATTTGTCTTAATTTTGAATTTCCTTAATCATCACATGGATAGGGGGTTGAAAATTCATTTGAGAAAGATAAGATATTTTCCCTTCATTTAGGATATATATATCTATACTTGTAAAATGTAGGAATATTTGATCTTTTGTGATCCATATATTGTATACACTAGCTTGATCTTTTCGACTCAAAGCATCATCCACCTTGTTCTATTTCCAAGGGTGGTAATGTATTGAGCTTCCATAAACCTTTATCAACACTAACCATATTATCTGGTGTATGTACAACTACTTTTTTGTGAATATATATATCTGAATTTTTATTATTTGTATAAATATCACACATTTTTCCATAAAGATATTTCCTCCATATCTTTAGTGAAAAAATTACCGATGCTAACTCCAAATAAAAAGTTGGGCGATTTTGATCATGAATCTTCAATTATCATGGGTAATAGGCTATAACCATGTTATATTTCATAAAAACACATCCCAATCCATTCTTTGATTCATTTCAATATATTACAAACCCTTCTTAACTACAGTGTAATGTTAGCACAGGTGCACTGACCAACCTTCTCTTCAGTTCCTTGAAATTTTCCTCACTTTCATCTGTCTAGAGGAACATGACACCTTTCGGAGTTAACATGGTTATATGATTAGATAGTCATGATAAATTATTCAAAAACGGTCAATAATATCTAGATAACCAAGCAATCTACATATCTGAGTCACCATGGATTTTCTAGGATAACTTTCAATAGCCTTTGTCTTTGACAGATATATTGCTATACTATCTCTTGAGATTATGTGAACCCAAAATGAATCTTTTTACCAAAAAAATTAACACTATGTAAATTATTCATATAACTTCTCTTTCCTTTGGGTATGTAGTACAATTATTAATTAATCTTAATTATCTTACTTTCTATTTCAATACATATGAATATATTCTATAAATACTACCACAAACATATCATGGTAATATCTAAAGAAAATATTCACTAAATTCATGAAGATAGCATGGGAATTAGTAAGACAAAAAGGAATCAATATATAATTATAATGTACATTCCTTGTATGGAATATTGTGTTGGGTATATCCTCCTTCTCAACCCCCAATTTAGGATATCCAATGTGAAGTTCAATCTTAGAAAAGAATTGAGCTCCATAGAGTTGATCAAACAAGTCATCAACATGGGGAATATGATACATGTTCTTGATTTTTATCTTTTTCAACTCCAGATAATCAATGAAGAGTTTCATTGATACATTTTTATTATTAAGACAAAAATAATTGGTTCTACCCCAGGTGACACACTTGTCCAAATGAATCCCTAATCATGTTTTCTTGGAGTTTCTTATTCAATTATTGCAACTCAAGAATGAACATTCTAAAAGGATACTTTGAAACTAGTGTAGAACTAGGTATGTGTTCTATTAAGATATCAACTTAATATTTTGGTGTAAGACTATGAAACTCTTCTAGAAATAAATCCACGAAATCTTTAAAGACAAGAATACAATAGTTTTTCATCTGCTCCACTACAATCCAAAATAAATAGTCTTTGTGAATGGGAATTAAGACAAATACACTACATGAAATATCTATAGGAGGTTCATACTTATCGTCACTTTGAGGGATGATCACTAGAGGATTTTAAATATTAAACATAACATCCCTTCCATGAAAATTGATGTGGTATTTATGCAGAGAAAGCCAATCCATACCTAAGATGACCTCAAATTCAACCAAATGAAGAATGACACGATTTGAAGGAAGCACATTCCCACAAACATCAACTAGAGAGTAATCATAGACATGAGATGAAATCATTGTAACATTAAGGGTTTTCACTACTAATTACACATCTAACTATTTTGGTGGAATTTTAACACCCTTAACAAATTAATTATATGTGAAAGTGTGGGTAGAACAAGAATCAAATATGAAATTAGCAGTTCTAGAGTAGATGGTAAGTGTAACTATTATCATGTCATTATCACACCACCCATTAGAAATATCGATTTCATGAAATTTACCTTTATCCCTTGGATTAATAGGTTACTCACATTGATCATCATCACCAGACCTTGGGATTGGCCATTGGTTAGGATAATTTGAATTCTCCTTACACTTGTAGCACGGAATCGTTGGGGTTTAATCCTGTTATGATTTTTCTACATTCAATAAATTAGCTAACATCTTCCCATAACTTCGTCAATAAATTTTCTTTTGGCCTTCCTTTATTCATTTAAAACATTTCATAGATACCTTATGGAAATTTCTTCCATGTTTCTTCCCACACATAGATCATAAAGGAGAATTCATATTCTTTTCTCCGTGGATTTTAGAGTTCCATTTATACTCTATATTCCTCTTCTTATCAAAGTCCTGAGATTGATATGTGACTCCCAACTCCATTTCATCCTTGATTGGACAATTACCAATCTCTTAATATGTAACACCCCAAGCTTCTACGGTACGCTTCTCTTTGAATAATGCAATAGTGTGTTGTACGCAACTTTGAGTTCTAACACACCACAACCAATCAAACTACCCGTTATGAATAGTAATACCCACTTTCTGAAATTTATAAATTTTTTTTTTGAAAATGGAATTCATTTTTGGATTCGGAATATCGAAATTATCCTAGGGTGAATTTTTGGTATTTTGCAGAAAAACGTCATTTTTTGATGAATAGTGAAACCACTAAGTAGTAGTTAAAAAAACTGAATTTTTCATAAAACATAATTTTACTTCTTCCATAAGTGGAATTTTAAAAATCCTAGAGACACGGTTAATATCAAGGAGTAAAATGTGGTTCATTTAGATGAAAATATTTTTTTGGTGAATAGTAACATTTTACTTTTATTTACCACAGTTAAAAGTAAATAGGGTAATTAAGGGTAAAATGATATTAATATTACCCTAACACATGTCCTAATTCTATTGGACAAGTGTATCTCAGCCAAAAACAACCTTAATAATAAAATATTATCATTTACGTCCACTTGGATTAGATTAGGACATTTATTATTATTTAATTCAAAGAAGAGTTAAAAGAGTTAAAATCAAAGATTATTTACTAAAACATTTTTAATATAGGATTACACATAAGATACATTCTATTATAAATATTAATTATAAATATAAAAATATTTCCTACATAATGATATTTTATTTATACTTTTTATACATTAAATAATTTAATTTATTTATGACACAATGATGATGCAGTAATTACCATAATAGTGAAAAATTAATATAATTGATATTATAAATATCAAAATAAATATAATTTGAGACATTTTATGAATTACACTAATTTTATAGCTTAATATGAAATGTTAGGAATCATTTAATTAACTTTTTTTAAGTAATCATTCTGTTATGATTTTCAAAAAAATCAATTTTCCAAATAGTTTCAAAATTGACATAAAAGAGTTTTTAAAACAAATATTATATGATTAATTTATATTCAATTCCTAAAAATCTAATGTTTGGCCAAGAGAATTATATCATGATAGGTGTATCATTAATGGACCACTTGGGGGTCTTTTGGAGGTATATAGTAAGTTTATTAACTATATAATATAAAAATACAAAGTGACATGGTAAGTATCAAACTAATTAACTAAGAGTTAAAACTAAAAGATAAGGTTAATATAATGACCCAAACCTGTCTAAATTCTATTAGTTGAGTGGTATTTGACCCATCCCCACCTTAACCTTTAAATAATCTACATTGTATCCATTAGAAACCGAATATAAATTTATTATAAAATAATATTTCTAGCTTTTCCAAAGGTGCCCCTCACCCCTCTTATAAAAGGGCACTCCCCCTTCTCATTAATTCACACCTTCAAAGCCATTTGGCTCAGAAAAACTCTGCCAAAATACTCTCTCAACTTTCCTCACTTTATCCTAGAGGTCGTCCTTTAGTCAGAAAGCCACCATAAGGAACCCTTTTGATCAAATCAAAAGGAAGAACCCGAAGAAGAAGAGGTTAACCTACCCCAACCACGGAAAAGTACAAGGTAAGGGTTTATTTCACAATCTCTTCATTATCCGAGGAAGTTTATACATAATAATCTACTGGGATCTCTTTATCATCCACATCCATGTTTCTTAAAAATGTATTTCAATACATTTTTACTATTTACAAGAATATGGGTTAAAGTCATTTATACCCTTGTTTGAATTTTTATAAGAGGTTTATAAAGAAATCATTCCGTCGTTTTCCAAACAAGGTGCTTTTTAACCTTTTTGACAGAATTAAGGTAAAAATGTTTTTTTAACTTATACGGCGGGTGTGGCTATTTTCTGCCGTTATAAAATCATCGAAGCTTCCCTTACAAGCTTATAAGAATATTTTCAAAGAAAATGTTTTATTTTATAAATATACGACTCTTAAATGATTTAAAAAAAGAGATATTCCTCTCAAATATATGAAAACCCATTGAAAATGTATACATATTTAACGCAAGCTTAAAAATGTTTTCAGAAAACCCAAATCTCGAGTGTGGTAGACAGGAAGGGATTGGGCGTGGACCCATCATGGCCTGTAATTAGTCGAGCAGTCCCAGAATTATTTATTGTTTTTCCAAATCTTGCATAATGTTTTCAGAAAAACACTAGAGTATATTTGAGCAATTTTAAACGTAATTATCTTCTAAAAAATTGCATCGGTGGGTCTCATGAGGCAAACTATTGTCTTGGCACAATTCCTTGACAAAATCTTATTTATAGTCTTGGCATGAGGCCTTGGCAATGTTGTTATGATAGTCTGGAATTATGCATTCCATTATTATGAAATTGGTTATTGATATTTCATGTGATTATTCGATTAGTATAATATCCATGAGAATAAGTAAATGACATTATTTCATTTTATTTTTTTCATACTATGTTGAAGTTCAAGTTTAAAAGGATTTTGTTTTAGTTATACATTGCCTTAAATGTTTATTCTTATTTATGAAAGTTCCCGCTATATTATTATCCTTACTGGGCATTTGAGCTCACCCCTTTTCTATGGTTTATTTTTCCTAGGATGTGAAGAATTAATTTATGAATAACCTGTACGGATAGTATGAGGGGATAAGAGTGTGGACTATGGAGACTATGTTGTTGTAGTTTTCATTTTTATGATGTAATGTAAAACTTTATGAATATATCTAGTGTTTCCAAGGCTACTAAACTAATCGGTCTTTCGAGATTTGATCTTCCTTGTGATCATTCCAATGTTATTTAATAATGCAACGACTCTGGGTAAGTAGGGTCGAGACGTTACAGTTGGTATTAGAGGAAGTTTAGTACAAACCTTGGAAGCTAGATTTAGATAAACTCTGATTAGAGCACATATACTAAGATGGACTTTGAGGATTAGTATAAAAGAACTTCCTAGAATTTTGTTATTGTAGATATTTTGTGAGTTTTCCGAACAATACATCCATGTCTGGAAACGATCAGGTAGAGGCGGCTCTGGCACAGATGTACCTAGGGGTAAAACCTGAAAACACCGCTTTGAGTTAGACTCAAACAGGAACTGGGGCACGACAACGGGCCTTGTTGTACTCTTGGTTACGACAGTCCCAGGCGATATGCTTAGGATAACTCTCATTTTCATTAAAAATCATTGTGAAGGGTTTATGAGTATATACTTCCTCAAATAAAACATTTTTATCATTATGGATTATATCCATAAATAGTTCAATTTATGTTAAGTGTTTTATAAGTATGGAATTATGTATTTTGATTCATAAACTGATCTAGTTTATGACATCGTTTAGAAATGGCGCCTAGTGGAAAAAATGGAAACCGTATCAATGCACGCACTCCATGTCGGGATTTCACTCCTTCTCAAGATAATTATAGTGGAGTTGGTGATGCAACTGGTGCTGATCAACTAATCACCATACTAGGACACCTCACTCAGGTTATGAATAATAACCTTACCTATATGGAGCACCCTGATCCACAGCGTAGAGGATCAATGTTAGATTGCTTCATGAGGCAACAACCACCAACATTCAATGGGAGTACAAATCAATTGGTAGCTGAGCAATGGATAAGTTCCCTAGAGAAAATATTTATGGCTTTGGGAAGTAGTGAAAGGGAAAAAGTTATCATGGAAGTTTACCGCCTCACTGGAGATGCAGATCAATAGTTGTTATTGACTCAAAACATGAAGGAAGATGATGAGGTGTCAAATATGGAATGGAGGGATTTCAAAGATCTGTTTTTAGAACAATACTTTCCTCGTGACCATCGAGCAGATATGAAAAGGAAATTTCTGAGTCTAAGACAAAAGGAGGATGAGAATGTCGCAATGTATGAGGTAACTTTACAAGGATAGCAAGGTATGATAGAGATTATATATATAACCCAAGAAGTAAGATTGATCATTTCTTTGATGGATTAAAACCATTTCTCCGTCGAGCATTAGTCTCACAATCCTTCTCGTCGTATGAAGACATTGTCTCATGTGCTATGAAGACAGAGAAGGAATTCTCTAAGTCATATGACTTTAAAGAAAAGAAAGAGAAGAAGAGATATGCTGATCAATTTGGGAATTGAAATAAAGGGAAGAAGGGAAAAGTTGAATATCCATCCTGCAGTAAATGTGGGAAGAAACACCCCGGTACTTGCTCAAAAGGAACGGGAGTCTGTTACAAGTGTGTTGAAAAAGGCCACCAAGCTCGTGATTACAAGGGGAAGAAGGAAGCTAACGATGTCCAATGTTACAATTGCAGGGAGATGGGACATTATGAAAATGAATGTCCTAAGCATCAGGGGAACTTACCTCAGAAAAGGCCAAGTCATCAAGGCCAAGCTTATTCTATCACTACTACTGAGGTAGAAGCTCCGAAAGACGTGGTGGCAGGTAATTTAATGGTTTCCTCAAGTTTAGAAAATGCATTATTTGATTCTAGATCATCGCATTGTTTCATATCTTCCCAGTTTTCTAAAAAATTAGATATTTCCAATTTGATTTAACAAGGCAGTTGTCAGTTAAAACTCATAAGGGAAGTATCATTGCAACAATGTTTTGTGAATCAGTCCCCATTAGAGCACATAAATGTTCTTTATCCGATGATCTCATTATCATACCTATGATTGAGTTTGATATAATCCTCGGTATGGGTTGTCTTTCGGACCATGATGCGAATATTTATTGTAAGAAGAAGGAGGTTACGATTTTTGATGATGATGATAAGGAACACCTTATCTTTAGAGCAGAATCATCACCACCTAATTCTTATCTAGATCCACCCCCAGTTCCTCAACTAAATTCAATTATTGGGGAGGAAAAGGATGAAATTACAGTTGGTGAGGAAAGGAATGTTCAAATAGAGGATGTACCTATTGTGAAAGAATATGTAGATGTGTTTCTGGAAGATTTACCTGGACATCCTCCAGAACGGGATGTTGAGTTTTCCATTGATTTAATTCCTGGATCAAGGCCTATATCAAAGACCCCTTATAGAATGGCCACTGTAGAATTAGTTGAAGTAATGAATGAACTAGAGGAATTAAGTAATAAGGGATTTATTCTCCCTAGTGTTTCTCCATGGGGAGCCCCTGTTCTTTTTGTTAAAAAGTAAGATGGATCTATGAGGTTATGTATCGACTACAAGGAGATCAATTCTATAACAATAAAGAACAAGTATCCCCTACCTCGCATTGATGACTTATTTGACCAAATTCATGGAGCTCAACACCTTTCATTGATTGACCTTCGATCTAGATACCATCAGTTATGTGTGAATAAGGAAGACATTCTGAAGACAGCATTTCGAACCAGGTACGGGCATTACGAGTTTACAGTAATTCCTTTTGGATTGACTAATGCAACCTCTGTATTCATGGATCTGATGAATAGAGTTTTCAAGGAATATCTCGATGAATTTGTGGTGGTATTTATTGATGATATATTGGTATACTCCAAAATCTATGAAGATCATTAAAATCACATTCCCATTATCCTAAAGACTCTGAGAAGACATGAAATATATGGGATGTTTAGAAAGTGTGAATTCTAGCTTCAGGAGATTTCTTTTCTTGGCCATATTGTCTCTAATGATGAAATCTCTGTTGATCCTTATAAGACCAGGGAAATCCAAGAATTTCCAGCACCTACGAGTATAACTGAGGTACGTAGTTTCATTGGTTTGGCAGGTTATTATCAACGTTTCGTCTATAATTTTGCCCGGTTGGCTAACCAATTAAAAAAGCTGACACGTAAAGGGGTTAAATTTTTTTCGGCAAAAGAGTGTGAAGAATGTTTCGAAGAACTGAAGAGAAGATTAGTCAATGCTCCCATATTGACTCTACCATCAGGGAATTATGGGTTCGTTATTTATAGTGATGCATCAATGAAAGGACTTGGTTGTGTCCTTATGCTGAATGATAGGGTTATTGCCTATGCATCAAGACAGTTGAAAATTCATGAACAAAACTATCCTACTCATGATCTCAAGTTAGCAATTGTGATCTTTGCTTTGAAGATATGGAGGCACTACCTCCGTGGTGAGAAATGTGAGATTTATACTGATCACAAGAGTTTGAAGTATATTTTCTCACAAAAAGAACTCAACATGAGGAAAAGGAGATGGTTTTAATTACTCAGGGATTATGATTGCACGATACACTACCACCCGAGGAAGGAAAACAAGGTGGCAGATGCTTTGAGCAGAAAAGATCATGGAGTTTTGAACAATATGTGAATTAAAAGGGATCCAATTTTCATGGATCTAGTGAAGATGGACATGGGAATAACCAGGGAAGGTGAAACATCAATGATTTTTCATATAGATTCCAAAACATCTTTACTAGAAAGGATTAAGAGTTCTCAGACCGATGATGAATAATTTAAAAAAAAAGATTAAAGCTGTAAATGATGGGAGATTGAGAGACTTTGTGTATGAAGATGGAATTTTGAAATTTGGGAAGAGACTTTGTGTTCCCGATATACCTGATCTAAAAAGGGAATTGCTGGATGATGCTCATAGTTCCCATTTCTCTATACACCATGGGAGCACCAAAATGTATAGAGATTTGAAGGAACATTTTTTGTCGGACAACATGAAGAGGGAGATTGCTGATTTTGTGTCAAGATTTATAGTTTGTCAACAAGTGAAAGCTAGAAGGAAACAGCCTGGAGGAGTCATGCAACCTCTTCCCATACCTGAGTGTAAATGGGATAATATCACGATGGTCTTTGTCATGGGACTACCAAAGACTCCTAGAAGGAACGATGAAATATGGGTTATTGTTGATCATCTTACCAATTAAGCACATTTTCTTGCTATAAGAGATGATCTACCACTAGAACGACTAGCAAGATTATATATCAATGAAGTTGTGTGACTTCATGGAGTACCCCTATCGATTTTTTCTGATCGTGATCCCCGCTTTACTTCAATATTCTGGAAAAGTCATCAAAAATCCTTGGATACTAAACTTCATTTGAGCACTGCCTACCACCCTCAAACAGATGGAAAATCAGAACGAACTATTCAAACCTTATAAGAAATGTTGAGATCCTACTCACTTGACTTTCAGGGTATGTGGGATCAATATTTACCTCTGGTAGAATTTTATTATAAAAATAGATTCCATTCGAGTATTCATATGCCACCATATGAAGCATTATATGGAAAGAGATGTCGCACACCAACCTATTGGGATGACGTTTGTGAAAGAAAACTTGTAGGCACAGAACTGGTAGAGGAAATAATGGAAAAGGTGAAGGTAATCCAAAACCATATCAAAGCAGCTCAAAGTAGGCAGAAGATCTATGCCGATAATCGAAGGAAGGATTTGGAATTTCAAGTCAGTGATCATGTTTTCATGAAGGTATCTCCATGGAAGGGAGTCATATGTTTTGTTAAGAAAGGTAAACTGAGTCCCAGGTATATCGGACCTTTCAAAATTCTAGAACGAATTGAGGCTGTAGCTTACCGTTTGGAAATGCCGCCAAATCTCTCCAAAGTTCACGATGTGTTCCACGTATCAATATTGAGGAAATACATGCCTGACCCAATGCATGTACTCACCTTTGAGGAATTAGAACTGGAACCCGATCTGTCTTATTGCGAAGAGCCCATCAAGATTTCTGATATGAGAGAACAAGTACTAAGAAACCGGATGAATCGTCTAGTAAAAGTCTTATGGAGAAACCATAAGATGGAAGAGGCAACGTGGGAACCCGAGGAGCTTATGATGAAGAACCACCCGAGTCTTTTCATGCGGTAGTATTCTAGAAATTTTGAGGACAAAATTATTTGAAGGAGGAGAGAATGTAACACCCCAAGATTCTACAGTATGCTTCTCTTTGAATAATGAAATAGCGTGTGTTGTACGTAACATCGAGTTCTAACACACCACAAGCAATCAAACTAGACGTTATGAATATTAATACCCACTTTTTGAAATTTATAAATTTTATTTTTTAAAATTGACTTCATTTTTGGATTCAGAATATCAAAATTAGCCTAGGGTGAATTTTTGGTATTTTTCTGAAAAACTTCATTTTTTTGATGAATAGTGAAACCACTAAGTGGTAATTAAAAAAACTGAATTTTTCATAAAACATAAATTTACCGCTTCTATGAGTGGAATTTCAAAAATCCGAGAGAGAAATTTAATATCAAAGAGTAAAATGTGGTTCATTAAGATGAAAATAATTTTTTGTGAATAGTAACTTTTTACTTTTATTTATCACGGTTAAAAGTAAATAGGGTAATTAAGTGTAAAAGTGATATTAATATTACCCTAACACATGTCCTAGTTCTATTGGAAAAGTGTATCTTGACCAAAAACAACCTTATGAATAAAATATTATCATTTAGGTCCACATGGATTAGATTAGGACATTTATTAATATTTAATTCAAAGAAGAGTTAAAAGAGTTAAAATCAATTTCTATTTACTAAAACATTTTTAATATAAGATTACACATAAGATAAATTCGATTATAAATATTCATTAGAAATATAAAAATATTTCCTACATAATGATATTTTATTTAAAAATTTTAGACACTAAATAATTTAATTTATTTATGACACAATGATGATGCAGTAATTACCATAATAGTGAAAAATTAAAATAATTGATATTATAAATACCCAAATAAATATAATTTCAGACTTCTTATGCATTAAACTAATTTTCTAGGTTAATATGACATGTTAGGAATGAGTTAATTAACTTTTTTCGAAGTAATTATTCTGTTATGAGTTTCACAAAAATCACTTTTCCAAATAGTTTCAAAATTGACATAAAAGAGTTTTTAAAACAAATATTATATTATTAATTGATATTCAATTCAAAAAAATCTAAGGCTCGACCAAGAAACTTATATCATGATAGGTTTATCATTAATGGAACACTTGGGGGTTTCTTGGAGGTATATAGTAAGTTTATTAACTATATAATATAAAAATACAAAGTGACATGGTAAGTGTCAAACTAATTAACTAAGAGTTAAAACTAAAAGATAAGGTTAATATAATGACCCAAACCTGTTTAAATTCTATTGGTTGACTGGTGTTCGACCCATACCCACCTTTACCTTTCAATAATCCACTTTGGAGCAATTAGAAACCAAATATGAATTTATTATAAAATAATATTTCTAGATTTTCCAATGGTACCCCTCACCCCTCTTATAAAAGGGCACTCCCCCTTCTCATTAATTCACACCTTCAAATCCATTGTCTCGGCCAAAAGCTGCCCAAATACTGTCTCAACTTTACTCACTTTATCCTAGAGGCCTTCCTTTAGTCAGAAAGCCAACCTAAGGAGCCCTTTTGATCAAATCAAAATGAAGAACCCGAAGAAGAGGAGGTTAACCTACCCCAACTAAGGAAAAGTACAAGGTAAGGGTTTATTTCTCAATCTCTTCATTATCCGAGGTTGTTTATACGTAATAATCTACTGGGATCTCTTTATCGTCCACATCCATGTTTCTTAGAAATGTATTTCAAAACATTTTTACTATTTACAAGAATATGGGTTAAAGTTAGTTATACCCTTGTTTGACTTTTTATAAGAGGTTTATAAAGGAATCTTTTCATCATTTTCCAAAAAAGGTGATTTTTAACCTTTTCAACAGAATTAAGGTAAGAATGTTTTTTTAACTTATAGGGCGAGTGCGGCTATTTTCCGCCGTTATAAAATTGTCAAAGCTTCAATTATAAGCTTATAAAAATATTTTCAAAGAAAATGTTTTATTTTATAAATATGTGACTCTTAAATGATTTCAAAAAATAGATATTTCTCTCAAATATATGAAAACCTAGTGAAAATGTATACGTATTTAACTCAAGATTAAAAACATTTTCAGAAAACCCGACTCTCGAGTGTGGTAGATAGGAAGGGATTGGGAGTGGACCCATCATGGCATGTAATTAGTCGAGCAGTCTCAGAATTAGTTATTTTGTATTCAAAAGATTTCATAATGTTTTCAGAAAAACACTGAAGTATATTTGAGCAATTTTAAACGTAATTATCTTCTAAAAAATTGCATCGGTAGGTCTAATGAGACAAACTAGTGTCTTGGCACAAGGCCTTGACAAAATCTTATTTGTAGTCTTGGTACGAGGTCTTGGTTATGTGGTTATGATAGTTTGGCATTAGAAATTCCATCATTATGAAAGTGGTTATTGATATTGAATTTGATTATTCAATTAGTATAATATCCATGTGACTAAGTAAATGGCATTATTTAATTTTATTTTTTCCATACTATGTTTAAGTTCATGTTTAAAAGGCTTTTTTGAGTTATACATTGCCTTAAATGTTTATTCTTATTTATGAATGTTTCTTCTATATTGTTATCCTTAATGGGAATTTGAGCTCACCTCTTTTCTATGTTTTATTTTTCCCAGGATGTGAAGAAATAATTTATGAATGACATGCAGGGATAGTTTGAGGGGATAAGAGTGTGGACTATGGAGGCTATGTTGTTGTAGTTTTAATTTTTATGATGTAATGTAAAACTTTATGAATATATCTAGTGTTTCCAAGGCTACTAAACTAATCGGTCTTTCTACATTTGATCTTCCTTGTGATCATTCCAATGTTATGTAATAATTCACCGACTCTGGGTAACTGGGGTCGGGGCATTACATAATCACTACTAAATTCTCTTATGGCCAATACCCGTCTAAGACATGGCTTTAATCCACCAAAGAACATATCAAATTTAATTTTTAGTTGGATGATAATTCCTAAATCATACCATGAAAGTATTATAAAATTATCCTTGTATGTATCAATAGATTCTTCATCCCTTTACTTCACCTCAAGGGACTCTTTGTCCATATTGGTATGAAGAATCTGATGAATGAACTTTTTGAAAAATATGTTCTTGGAATCATTTCAATCCATGGATTTAATATCATTTGATGGGTCATATACTTGATTAGGGTCCACCATTGATCTGCTTCACCTTTTAACTGATAAATATCTAGAATTACTCTCTCATTCTTCAAACACTATAGAAAGGAGAATTTATTTTTAGTAGTACTGACCCATTGTTTAGAAAAAAGTGGCTCAGAAGGCCCTCTGAATGAAGGTGGGAATTTCCTCATAAAAGACTCAATATAGTTCCCCCACACCTTGCTCATTTGGAAGTCCATCATGATTCAGAGCTTGACAAAGCTGTGTGATAATCAGAAGGAGATTTTTCACTCATAATCCCATAGCATTCAGTTGCTCCGGAGAATATTTTTTTCATTTTTCTTTGCAATCACCACTAATGTGGTTCCATCAGGTTCTATACATTGTCTAAAACCAAAATCATAAAGTAATAAATAGTTATCACAATGGGGAACCACATAACCATGAAAAACCACTTATAAAATGTATAAAATATGAAACCTTAATCTATGAAACCATAATTTTATACTAGGTTATTCGTAGACAAAATATATTTAAATTCTTCATAATGGGTCATTATGTGTTTTCAAATTCCAAATGCATATCCCCTAGGAGTGTCCAACCAGGTCTTCTACAAGGCCCATTTTCATGTATCAGATTACCATGACTAGGCTCGAAACATCTTGTCAGAGTTGTAACCCCAATGAACATTTTTTCTAGATACACATCCACTTTTAGTATCTAGACATGTATCTATTTCTTGGAAACCACTCATTTTATCCTTCACGAAAATTCCATGATATTTTCATACTATTTCCTTTACCCATTGATATATCCTTAGGCATTCCCTTATAGTTATCACTAATGTTTTCTCATCCTAGCTTCTAAAGGATAACAATACCTTTGATCTGATACCAAGTGTAGTGAACATTTTCCTTTCTAAACATTAAAAATACATAAATTTTTCAGAATACAAAAAAATAATACAAATGGACTCACAAAGACCATAATAGTTCTAGTGCCATTGAAAACATGGGAACATAACACTAGTATATAAATTAACTACCTAATCTCCCACTATGTTCTTCATGACTATCACCATTCTTAGATACATCAAATATAGTATAGATGACCATAACCAGGGGGAAAGAAATATAAAATGGGCCAGCTCAAATTCTCAGTAAGGGTAAACAAGAAAGACATATATGCATAAACATGAGTATAAGTGTATGACAACATGATCTTGACAAATAGAAGATGATAACCTACATATCAAAGATCATAATAGAAATCATGGAATTAATATTGGAATTTCAAAAGATATAATTTATAGTTAAATAAAAATCACAAACCATGAAATAAAAAAATAGATGTAAGACATGGAAGTGTGGAAAACACAGAAGTATATACTGATTTCCATATTAGATATGGAATCTCATCCAAGACCATCGTAGTAGTATGGGTTCACTCTCCATACCATTTTAGTAGCATGAGTTCACACCTCAAACCATCATAGTAGACAAGGTTCACTCCCATGGCCATCTTAGTAGTCATGGTTCACTCCTAAGGACATATTAGTTTATCTCATGAGATATAAATATTTACCCAATGCATTGGACAGAGATATAGGTCCCACACGTCTCATAATGAAATCATATATACATGTTCCCCATGATTCTTAAAAATCATAACATAACCCGTGAAATGAAATCTGTATTCTAAACATTCAAACATATCATAACCTGTGGAAGGATACATGCTTCATAATTATTTCATCATAAACATAACCCATGGAAAGAAGAGGGTTTCAAAAGCATATTACACATGAAAGAGAAACGAGATTCATAAAAATCATACCATAAAAACATAATTCATTCATAGAAATAATATGAATGAAAAAATGAATAATTTCCCCATAAAGGCATAAGTAACACTAATAGATGTTATCGTAGATACTAAATTGTTATGAAATATGTTTTAAAAATCATTTCTTGAGGAAAATATCATTTCTTCATTGAAATTTTATTTTTGTAATATAAAACCTTTTGAAACTTAAACCCCATGAAAGAAAGATCCTAAAATGGATTTATAAATACACATAAATTTATTTATATGAATAAATGGATAAAATCATGGGAATTATATACACCATACAAAAGGAAAGGGTGTAAAACAAAGCTTGTATCGTATAGAAATTAAAAGCGAGATAAAATCTGATTTAATTGTGTATTGACTCTCTTAGTACTCAAAAAGGATTCTTGTATAACAAATATAAGTTCAATATAGATATTTTATAGAAGAATATTCTTATAAAAAATACCACATATGGTTTTATTGTGACTTTATATTAACCGCTTGTTAAGGATCCATGTTAAGGCTTCGCTTTGGGTAATATTCTCTTTGTTCTTCGTATGTGCCTGAGTTGGTTATATTGTTGGTCCTTATACTTATATCATGATAATATAATTTTAATTATGATATAAATATCATGTTTATCCAATATATTTATCTTATAATAATCTATATCCTAACAATTTACAAAATATAATACACCGTTCATGGAGACTGTAAGTCGTACATACGCATGAACATTGTCTCCGTTTCAATTTTCATATGGAAAGAAAGTATGTAAATGACATATGTATGTATATATATATCATTATTAAATTTTCAGGATTATAACATATATATCATATATATTCAATAAAACCATACTAAAAACATTCCATGTGGTGTGTGAACAAATCACAATGCCTTGAGTGGGCGGTAGTCCACACTTACTCAAACGATATTATCATATTGACACCAAATGAAAAGTAAAATGGTATGTGTTTTAAAAAAATAAGTAAGCTTAAATACATAATAAATATAATATATTATATATATAAATATAGTTTCTATCATAATGGCCACCACGATTGGTGGTAAAATAAAATTGAAAATCATTGTTTCGTGAGGGAGTAGTTCATCGTACCCAGAAATAGTATTCTTAATATCCATTTGATTGGGCTTTGTTTAAGTTTAGGTTGAATCATAGGAATAAAAAAATCCTATTATATTCATTATACAATATTTTTCTTTCAATAATGGAATAAATTGAGTGAAGGGGGTAGAGAATTAAAATAAAGGAAAGGAGTTTGAGAGAATTCATTACCTCTTAATCATGTAATTCCTTTTGGTTTGTGCCAAAAGGATTCCTTGAGTTTCCTTATTCCCAAGGGAAGGATTATAAGAGTAAGGGAGGGCATTTGGTGGTAGAAATAGTCATGGGTTGGCTAATACAAATTTATTTGATGGTGTGAATAAAAGAGAAGGAGAGGTGCTATTTAATAGGGGGAGGGCACTTTAGGAAACTCCAAAAAAATTAATTTATTATAAATTGATTTTTGATTTCAAATATCTAGAAAACAATTTATCTTGAAGTTCATATTGGAATTGGCCAAAATTGTCTTAAACAATTAATTTTATATATATTTAGGTCATATAATTAACCATATATTTTTAATTTAACCTTTAGTTAAATATTTTAACTCTTACCTTGATAACTTGTCTTTTCACACAATGGGGTTAATATAGTTCTAATAAAAATACCAAAAGAACCCAAATTGTATCATTAATTACATATTTAACACTATCCAAGTTATTTAGAGGAACCTTGTATTTTTAGGAATTTTGTAACATTTAATAAAATAATATTTATTTTGAATTATCATTTATGTCAATTTTGGTACTATTCAATATTTTCATTGTTACAAATATCAAATCAACATGATAACATTAAACCAATACTTTAAATATGCCATTAAAATATCTAAGTTATCTATAAAATTCACGGATGTAATTAATTATGTCTAATTTATGTTTATTATAATATTCTTAATAACATATATTTCACATCTCAATAAATTTTAACCTTTACTACATCATTATTGTACAAGACTCAAATTAATTTATTTCTCATATAAAGATTAAAAAAATCATGATGTAGATAAATTTATTATATTTAGAATAAATAATTATAGTACAATTTATCTTATATAGAACCACATATATAAAATTATTTAGTTATTAAATTTAGAATATGACTCTTTTAACACTTATTTAAATAAAATATAATAAATGTATTAATCTAAAACGAGTGGCTTAAAGAGGATCATATTTTTTACCTAAAATTTATTTGGTTTAGGAAACACATATTCAATGAAATTAGGAAAATTTTGAGGTAATTATATGTTATTATAATTTTATTATTACCTTTAATTACTTTATTTATCTTTCCCTATCGTAAATAAAATTTAAAAGTTACTATTCACCAAAAAATATTGTGATCATATTGGATCACATTTTTCCTCTTGATTTCTACCAGGTATGTTAGTTTTTTGAAATTCAATTCATAGAAGCGGTAAAATTATGTTAACTGCTAATCCTAAACCTGTGGCTAGAAGGCGGGTAAACGAGACATTCAAAAGTTCAATAATTTTTTAAATCTAATTCTATTATAAAATGTTTTCCAAGACCTATGTTGGATTTATATATGAATTATTTATATATTTTGACTTTAAAATCAATTTAATATAAAAGTAATTATTTATATGAAAAATTCGTATTTTAACTAATATGCAGTATTTTTTACTATTCATCAATAATTGAAAATTTTCAGAAAAATACTAAAAATTCACCCTAAGATAATTTCAATATTCTGAATTCAAAAATGAAGTTTACTATACGAAAAGAAATTTCTGTGAGTGTCGAAAATTATCATTAAAATGACATTAAAAGTGGTTCATTAGTGAAAATGGTATTTTTAAACATAGAAGGACTTTACCAAGAATATTAGCTTTTATTAAAAATATTTGAAAATTCGTTATTAGTATTCATATACCTATGTTTAATAGATAATTTATAGTTATATTATTTAGATAATAATAATAATAAGTGATGTTTTGTAAAAACTTAGGGTTGCGTGTATCGTCCACTAAGTCAGTGTTGCGTGCAACATACACAATGTCGGTTCTATGTGAAATGAATGTTTGAATTAGTGAAATGAAAGATATAAATGAAAATATAAATTTATTCAAAAAAAGTTCTATAAGAACATGGGGTATTACAGTTTATTAATTCCATTAATACATGGGTAAATATAACAGAACCAACCACACAACATAAGCACAACCCCACTTCCCAACTGCCACATTCACATAATTTTATAGCCATATTCACTTTCACAGCCCTCCTACCTAACCATACCACAACTATTATCAAAGCCCCTCTACACAACCACATATCATCCACTACCCCGAAAAATAGAACAATACATCCCCCACACATCAAATTAGTCACAAACACACAATCCATAACCATTACACACACCATAACCGAACTCGCTTTAAGATTTAGAAAAGAAATTAAATATATTAAATTTCTCGTATTTATTTAAAGGTATCATCACATAATCCATTAGATCATGGGGAATCCATTTCCTTATCTGTATATACATAGTAATCTAGTTATTTTTTATAATAATCAAAAAATCAAAAAATAGAGGATTCAATAGGAAGTTTTTGCACCACAATCATGCAACAAATAGACAGAGTCTTTATCAAGGCATTATTCGCTTACGAACATAATAGCAAATAAAATCATATAAATTTCATAAAAAGTTATACGATCATACTTCACATTTACCAGTCCTATTAAATTCAATATAAACCAATATATTATCTTTCTAAATATATTTGCAACCATGTACACAATAGTTAACAATAATAATCACATCCTGCCTAACACGCATAACGAGAAGTAAATGAATTTCTTCCTGGAAGAAAGATGATCGACATAGCCTTATTGAACCAAAAATATATATGTGCATACATCAAGAAAATATATAGGAAAAACAAAAACTAACTACAATAACTAGGTTACTAGACTCCAAGGAAGAAGGATTTTCGATGTCTGGTCTTAAGATAAATCCTGGCCAAAGGAGTAATAGAAGGATATTTTCTTATGAAATATTAGATCATGATCATTCTGAATTAGTTACAATTTTGAATTGTCATTAAAGAAGATCTCGTCCTGGCCACATGTTTTAAAAATTTATAAGGGTTATAGAATTTTATAAAATAAAAGATATTATTGATCCCATTATAAAAGGCATTAAAATCATTAATTAGGTCATTAAAATCATTTATCATTAAATGAAATGTTAAAATGGGAGAACTGAAAAAACTAGAACATTATGTAAAAATGTAAAATGGTTAAAACAATCCACTGCTAGGAAGACTCACTACTAGATGATTCCCCTCAAGAGTAGTTATTTCTAGAAGAGTAAGTGTCATATGAGTCACCACCATAAATGCCACTATTCCGAGGAGTCACTGCTAGATGAGTCATCTCCAGACGAGTCACTACCAGATGAGGAACTGCCAGATGATCCACGACTAGAAAAGTCACCACTAAATGGGACACCTACAAATGTGACAACACTAGAAGAGTCACGACCAGATAAGTCACTACCAGACAATTCATCACTAGATGTGTCCCTGCAAGTTGAGTCACCATCAGAAAAGTCACCACCAGGATGAGTCACCCCAAGATGAGTCACCGCAAGATGAGTTACCGCCCGATGAGTCACTCCCCAATGATTCACCACCAGGATGAGTCAGCATTGTAAAATATTAAATTTGGTAAAATGTTGAAATGAATCATCATTGGAATAACTCACATGTCCCAAAAACACCCCAGACTACACCTGGACACCTCAAACATCATATTTTTGAAGATTAATGGGACAAAATGTCCGGTTCATTACATAATATACCTCTCAAAATATTCTTTCCCTTGAGAATTCAAAACCACATTGGACGAAATGATATTAAGGTTCCAAAAACCCTTTCCTAGAGATATCCTTCAAGGATCTTATTATAATAGAAACACCACCACAAATCAAACATGCTAAACCAAACTCTCATAACAGTTATGAAAACATACAATCCCAGACATTAGAATCAAGGAATTCCATCTTCCATGTCATGATACTATTTTATAAGGGCGGAGCTGACTTTCCTGCATGGATTTAATCGCATCGTGGTAGAATGAGTCTTGCTTCGAAATTATGTATTCCCATTTCCTCATGTTTGAACATCATCACACATCACACAACACACATAACATCAAGGAGAAAACAACATATCTCATAAAACAACATGGTCCGAACAAAAGATCAAAAATAAAAGAAAGATATGGGAAACTCATAACAACTCTGGGTACTGGGCCCGCATTTGTGTTTCACACTCTCAAGTACTCTCCTTTAGGCCACTATACCTTTATAGTACCCGAACTTGGGTAATGCTTCTTCTTCAAGAATAAAAATAAAACTGGAAGAAACCCGTGAGACACCTCTCTAGTTTCTCGATATAATTGGGACACAATAAGAACTTTGGAAAAGAAGTTTAAATCTACATAACACCATAAAACAATCTCGAATGGGAAGATACCTCTCAAATAGAATGAGGCCTCATAGATAGTTATAAAAATTACATAAAAAAGACATACTATAAAATTAGGACAAAAACATTTATTTCGTCATAATTCATCATTCACAGCTTTAAACAATTACATTCCTTTCAAAATCACCCTTCATTTAAAATCAAATCACTTTTTATTTTACGAAATTTTTCATCCACCGAATTTTTTCAAAGCCTTTAAAAGTTTTATTTCACAATTCCAAGTAATTAATTTCAAAAATATTTCTAATTTTTCTTTGAAAACACAATACACTAATTTCAAATCATCATAACTAAAATCATAAATCATTTTACACCCTTTTTATTTTATCAATATTATAATTTAAATCATTTATTCAACTAAAGAACATTTTTTTCGAAAAAAATAAATAATTTTCGTTCTTTTATTAAGTCATTATAATGGGTTTTCATCGCAGACACATTCTAATAATTTTTCACATACCTAAAATTTTATATATGACATTAAATGTAATCAAAACAAAAAATAATGATGAAAAAGTCCATTTTATGAATCCTAAAGAACTATTATTATTATTATTACTATTTCCATGTTTTATAATGATTAATTATTTTTTGGAGAAAACTCGTGAAAAAAATTGACATAACAATTCCAAACTAACACAAGAACTAATTTAAATATTGAAAGAGTTTCCAAAATTATACAAGTCAATGGAACTCATCCATCGCACCCCAATATTGTTCTCTTTGGGTGGAACTAACTCTCCCACGCAGATTTAAAACATGTCATAATATAACACTCCTTAATGTGGGGAATAAGTTTACCTCTCTTCTTATGTTTGATTTTATAACATGTTCCATCAATATAAGATCAAACACAATAATATCAACCAACAAGTTTGTAGTCAAATATTCCCATCACTTCCTTTATAAAAATATTTAGGAATTGGAGGAAATCCCATCTTTAATAATTATTATCATTTTATTTTATTACAAAATTTAAGTGATTAATCATTTTATGAGAGTTGAGGGATTAAATCAGTAAAAATATATCACCACACAACCCAAGTCATCCCACTACAACAACCACGCATCTTTTCTACCAGACATCACCATCACTACAAAACACAACCACTGGACAAACTTACTGAACAATGAAGACATCCAATAGACATTTCTCACATCCACATCACCTCACCACCTTACCATCCACAAAAAACAACCATTTATACATAACCACCTTCTCCATCTCATCTTCCACACTTCCCTAACTAATGATCACCATTATCATCACACATCAAATCCCTAAGAACAGAAATCATGAAATTCCCTCTCCCATGTCAAGATATTATCCAATCTCGGCACAACTAACTCACCCGCTTGGTTTTAATTGTTTCAAAGCATACCACACCTGAATTGGAGATCAAGTTTTTCCATCTTTATATATTTGATCTTTTTAATCACACTTCACACAATGTATTATAATAAGAACAATCACTCATTGCTATAACACATACCATATTCCATAAAAATCCAGGGGCTTATATTACAACATCATATTATTTAGCATGGGTAATTTCACACAATTATAAATTCTCCCCAGGGAATCAGTTCATTATCCTTATATAATTAGTTATCCAGCTAATATATTGTGAACTTGATCAAATAGTTGCATCGAGGTTCTCATAATCCTTGATAATCCTAGAGAAATCATGATTTCTAATAAACATTATTTTCAGAAAGAAATATCAACACATTACTGAAATTATCAACCTTCAACCAAAAAAACACTCAACATTTATTGTTTATATCCAATTAAACATCTTTCCTATCATTCAAATAGCTCTAACATACATCCAAGTTAAAAATAAAACTGGAATTAAGTTATCATCACACACCATGTGTGATATTCATAAACATGATATTTATGTTCATATTATTCTCAAATTAAATGAAATTTAAATTTTCAATAGAAATATTTTACATGATAGGTTATTATGTTCAATGAAAATAACACATTACATACACATCATATCATCAAAATAATAAATTATTTCTTGAGAAAAAATTAAAACTGAACATGTTGAATTCCCATGTTTCATGCTTTGTCACAGTTTGATTAAACATTATTTAATCATTTTAATGCCTCATAAAAACATACTTATATACAAAAATAATGATAACATGTTTCTACATAAATATTTAAATGCAACATATTAAACATTCTACATGCTCAATCATTTTATACTAGAACTTACCTAGCTACAACACAAATGATTTAATATTTTTCCACACTTCCAATAACAATGTAATCATTAAATAACATGTGTGGTAAGATTATATAATAACTTAAACATTACTATCAATCATAAAATAATAATTTTTATCATTTAAATAGTTTTAAGTCTCATTATGTCACCACAATGAATGCCTATCATTTTCCAAAATTTAGGAAAAAATGTCACAAGAATTTATACCCTAACACATGCTTACATCATATAGTAATATCCACACTATAAAATTTAAATAAAGTAAAAATAAGAGTCATGTAAATATTTTAAGGGTTTCCAAATTGAAAAAAAATATCAATAATTGATATGAACATTTTCATGAATTTCAGAATTTAAATGTCTAAATACACATTTTAAAACAAGTTAACAACACATGATTATGATAAATTAAAAATGAAAATCAATACATGGAATATTAAATCCCATATGAATCATAGTACATCTAATCATGGTTTAAAAATAAATTATGTTTTCATGCTAGTGTGAAATCTAATTTGAGGTTACATGATTCGCAAAGGTTTCCAAAATTAAAGATTTTATCACAAAACAATACACTAAGAAAACTTCTTTAACAATTTAGAACACTAAGAATAATAGATAGAATATTATACATTCATAAAAAAGTATGGAAAAATTAAATTCATTTGAATCATGTCATAACAGGCAAGGAAATGACACATGAGAACATTAAGAAGGTTTTAAACAAACATCTTGGGCCAGTTAACTATCATTTTACTCTTTCCTTTTGGTTATATGAGTAGTTCATCAAACTATAACAGTTTACTAGGAATAATATCATTGAAAAATATTATAGAAACACATAAAAAAAATTAGATTTATTTAATTCATTTTAACATCCCAGGAACACCCAAATCAAATAATATCACAATTCTTCATGATGCATATACCACCCCTAGGTCTCTAGCATTCTAAAAGTTCCGCCACACTTTTTCATTCGGTAGGCTCATAGTCCTTTCATCAAATCAAGAGGGTCCCTAAATTCCATTGTCATATCCAGTCTCCCTGGTCTATGTCATTCACCAAGGTTAACTAACATTATTTCCCTACCAACCCAGCCAATTCTCACTATGCCTAACTCCAAAATCCATCATATCTCTTAACAATAAGCTTTTATACCACTATGTCATGACCCCCGCCCACTAAAGATGCCACAATGGTGGGAGAGAGATAGGTACCCCCGAGTCCCACCACTAGAAGGCCTTAGGTTGGAGAATAACACCAAAAGTATAAAAATCTCACAATATGGGAAGCATTACCAATTATATGAAAATAAGATCAGGGGATAGGAAGAATCAACAAAAAATAACTCAATGATTTGAAATAAAATAAATCTAAAACATCCACCAATGAATGAATAAAAAAAATTGATACATTTAACAATTTCCAAATGAAATCTAAAAATAAAAAAGCTAAGGTAATGACACAAAAACAACTTCAATGTCAAAAAAATGAATGTTCATCATGGTCCACAAATTCATTTTAGAATCCTAAAAATATATTTTTTATATGTAGGGTGAGCATACAAGTATGCTTTGTAGGAAAACCAATGTCTCCCACGCACATGTGAAAAGAACATACTAATTCTCCCATGTGAAAATAGTAGAACTAAAATATCACCTAATGGGTTGACCAACCATAACCCCATCATAATAATGGCTCATTCAACATATAAAACATCCAAGTATAATAAAATATAAAATGAATCGCATCGATGATAGGGTGCCCCGAACAAATTTTCCACTGATTAGTCACTCTCACACTCCATCAAAAAAATGTCATATTGCTCCCACCTCTTCCGAATATATCACATCACATCACATCCCACCCACCCACACATGGGACAAACATAACATATCATCTCAAAGAAACCTATGAAATACATCACATCTCATCCCAAAGATACCGAGGAAATCACACCATAACTCATCTTGAAGAACCCAAGGACCACATATCACAGCTTCCCTAAAGACTCCTGGTCTACTATCGCCTAAAAGAGTGAGAAAGTAAGGGTGAGTGGATAGTTATCCATACTCCCACTGAGATGTTGGGAAAGAAACACCATGCATGACTATGTATGTGTTGGCACATAGTGCTCGATAATGGTGGGGTGTGTATAGAAATAATAGGAACATAATGATTATATATATATAGAGTTAAAACACACAAGACCATCCTATGGGTTTACCAAAAGAACTAACCATCTCACAGAATCCAAAAAAACGTTTCCACCTCTAAATGCATAAAATCACACAAACAAAACAAAAGGAAATGTTTATATTTTAGTATTTAATCCATATTACAGAGTTTCTATAAATAAATAAATATTACGTTAAAACCCACCTTAATTTATTTACTCCACATCTATTAAAATCCAATTTAATTTTGGAAGAAACATTGTTTCATAATTCCATCCCATTAGTTTGTATATAAACATTAAACAATTAATCATCAAATACCATCATTAAATTTTGTATTAAACATGAACATTTAAAATTATTAACAAGCACTAATAATTCCACTAATACTCAGGTAAATATAATATTACCAACCACACAACATTAGCACAACACCACAACCCAACTATCATATCCACATCATTTTATATCCACGTTCACTTTCATAGCCCCATTGGATAACCAGACCACAACCACAATCCCATCCCCATAGCACAACCACATCTCATCCACACCCCCATACACATAATAATACATCCTTCGCACATCACATCAGTCATACACAGACAAAGCACAACTATTACACACACTACTCCACATATCACAACATAACTCACTTTTAGATTTTGAAAAGAATTGTAAATTATTCAATTTCAATTATTTATTTATGGGTTTTTTCATAGAATCCATTAGATCATGCTGAATCCATTTCATTATCCAAATATATGTGGTTATCTTGTTATTTATGATGATAATCATACCATCAAAAAATAGAGGTTTCAAGATGTTGTTGTTGCAGAATAATCATGCCACAAACAAACAGATTTTTATAAGAGAATTACACACATAAAAATAAAATATCAAAACAAATAAATTTAATAGAAATATATGATATATTAATTCACATTCCCATACCCCTTTAAATTAAATATAAAATGATTCATTATCTTTTCTAATATCTTTGAAACCATATTCATTGGAGTTTAGAATAATAATACCTTCCCATATGAGACACATAAGGAGAAATAAAGGAAGCCCTACCAAGAAAAAAGTTGGTTGGAACAACCTTGTTTCACCAAAAACAGAGGTGCAAGTATAGTAGGAAAATTTTTAAGGAAAAAAGTAACTCACTACATCAACTTGGTTACTTGACTCCAAAGAATAAATATTTGGGAAGTCAAGTCTCAAGTGAAATTTCAACCGAAAGAGAGAAGGAAGGATATTTTCCTTAGAAAAATTAGATCCTAATCCTTCAGAATTAGATACAGTTTTAAATTATTTTTAAAGTGCATCTCATCAATACCATGGGTTTTGAACATTTATAATGCATCTACACATTTAGAAAAATAATGATATGATTCATCCCATTTGAAAAGGTATTAAAATCATTATTAAAATCTATAAATTCATTTCTCATGAAAACTGACGAGTCACTGTCAGGATGAGTAGCCATTAGATGAGTCCCTGCCAGATGAGTAACATCCATTTGAGTTGCAGACAGAATATCCATAGTAAAATGAAGCACTCCAAAATGAGGTACTGCCAGACGAGGCCCCACCAGAAGAGGAACCGCTAGATGAGGAACTTCTAGACAAGGCACTTCCAGATGAGGCACCGCCACACGATATACCGCCAGACGAGCCACTGCCTGAAGAGGCACTGATAGATGAGGCACCGCAAGATGAGTCACCACTAGAGGAGGCCATTCCAGATGATGCATATCTGGATGAGCCACAACCATATGAGCTAACACCATAAGAGACCCTACCATATGGATCACCACCAAGATGAGTTGTTGTTGGAAAACTATAAATAAATGACTTGTTGTTGGAATGGATCACAAGTCCCAAAACACCATGGACAACCCCCAAACACTTAAAACATCATATTATTTGAAATGCAATGGGATGTAAGGTTTGGGTTGTTACACCATGTCACCGCTAGACGAGTCACCAACTGTTGAGGCACTGCTAGACGAGCCACATCTGGACAAGCCGCCACCAGAAAATCCACTGCCATATGAGTCACCACTATATGAATCACCATCACTGCCATACAAGTTGTGACCAGATGGTCCACCTCTATAAGTGCCACCCACAGACGGGCCAACTCCAAACGGGGAATCGCCATACAGGCCACCACTAGATGGACCACCGCCTGAGGAACAACCACTGGAAACTATAAATATGTAAAACTATTGAAATGAATCCCCATTGGAATGACACACATGTCCCCAAAACACTAGAGACTACCCCCGTACACCACAAACAACAGATATTTTTAGCAATGTAACAGGGAAGAAGGTCCATCCTATTACACCATGTCACCTTCCAAAATACCCATTGAGAATTATAAATTGGTATTCCGAGTTTTAGAAAATGAGATGAGTTGAATACATGGAAATATTTATTCATGTTGGTTGTTTTCCATTAAATGATTTGAATGATTTAAATGAAATTTATTATAAGGGTGGTATGGACAGACCTACTACTTAAAGATTAATTAAATGTATTAATTGAATTAATATTGATTTTGTATACTAAGCGTGAAAAATGAGATGCATGGGAGGTTATGCCTATTGTATATATTTATATATACAAATATTCCATATATATATATATATTTATTTATGATCCTATATATTGAGTAACCTGAGAGATATTTCCTCACGATTAATATTATAAATGTGATTATTTATTGTTATAGTTATGATATTGTGTCAAGGGATATGTTGATAATGAAAGTATCATTCTCTCTTACATCATGTATTGATAATGACATCTCACACCATTGAAACTAGTTATACATTGGGATTTATGAACCTTTTCCCTTAGTCGAGTGATGACATGATAGACTAGTCACCATACTGAGTGTTGTGCGTGATGTCTCACACTCTTATTGGTATTCAAGGAATGTACCCAATTACATTAGATTAGATGATCATTATACTAGTCATGGATGTTTGATTTATGCCCCGATTTAGCGTGTAACTAGTATTACAGGTATATTAAAACTTATGTTCACATGTACTTGGTTCTTATAGGTGGATGGAATATATAACTAAACTATATATTTATATATTATTAATATATATATATATATATATTGATTGATCAAAATTCCATTCCTCCCATGATCTAAGGTAGGTAAACCCACTAGGTGTCCTAGAAGAACCCAAGAAGGATGGTTATTTATTTTAGAATTTTTTTCCTATTCTGTTTATAGTTGTAAGATTCTTGTTTATAAGTATTACATGGACTACACATAGTCACCATTGGTGGTGACCTACTGATATTTTTATCTCATTCCATACCCAGACTACCTTTGTTACCCTATAACATTATTTGTCTAAATGTATCGATAATGAAAATCTCCATTATTCATGTTTTTGATAAGGTTACTATAGTTATAGCTACAGACTAGAGGATCGAGCATACTCTCAATATTCTAGTGTATAGACTTTTTTCATTTGTACTTTTTTCATATCCTAATTTTATGAATGTTCCTATATTCACATTATTGTATATCATCATGCCATACATCCATGTATTGACACTTACACAGAATATTTTGATATTACTATTAGTAGTTAAGTTATTTACACTTCCAAACGTACTTAACTAGTTTTTTGTATTATATATGCTTCTGTTACTATTGTATGTTTATGGATATTTCTATTATGCCACTCTGATAAGAGGGTATAGCCTCCCCACTGTGCCACCATTACACCCTCTCTTCTAGACGTTATCCTCTGGCATACGGGGAGGTGTGATTGATTCCATGCGACCCAATGACTTGGGGCACGGGTTATGTAGACCCAAGTTGGGATATTAAACACATGGTTTGATACTCCCAAGGAATATGCATTTGGAATTCACAAACTCTTTATAAACCACCGTACATTATTTTAATAGATGATGAATTTAAATGGACTAGCTTAAACCTAAGGTGTCATAAATTAAAAACAAGGTTTCATTATTTAGTCATCTTATAAGTGATTTTCCTTATTATTCAGTTCTCAATTATAAGTAATTTTTCTGAATCTATCATTTTTGTTTTCAGTCAATGGTTGGAAGTAGAAGTAAATGGGTTAATAATAAATGTGACAAGAAACTTACTGATGAGTATCCAACTAGGATGATGACCGGAGTGAAGGATATTGTGATTATGCATAATCAGTTATCATGGAACATGATTAAAAACATACACTTTAAATACACAATAATTACAAAAGAGGAGAACAATATAGTTCACTAAGATTTTTGGTAGTATTGATAATGGAGGAAGGGTGATTTAGTTTCCAATTTATCAAGAATGTGGGAAGAAGGGCCCAAGTGAATTTCTCAAAGGAATAAGAAGATGATTTGAGTTTGTAAAATAAGGACATAGAGAAATTAATTTTCATAAATAAAAGGCAAAGTTTAGTTAATTAAATGGATATGGATGTTGGTCTCCCTAATATATCATCAATGGTTGAATGTTTTAAATGATTAAAGTGTGGGTGTTATGAAAATCAATAGCCTAAGTATAAATCCCATGATGAGAATCAATAATGTTTGTAGAGTCAATGTATTACTTCAATAGTAGAAATTCTTGATGGTGGTTGGTATTTATCATTTTGGTTATTGATGATGATTCCTTGTTTGTTTGGTTCAAGGTGGAATCGATGGTGTGGGATATATGTGAGGTAAGTACAGTGATGACATGAATTGATAATTCCAACTAGCTAGACCCAAGGTAATGTGACTCAAGGTGTTCGGATGAAACTAGTTTGTATTATTATAATTTTATTTGTGTGTGATGTTTGTGGAGGAAAGATTGAATTTTGAAAATTTAATTGGGTTTTGATTTGTATTTTGTTTACTAGTGCATGTTTTTAAAAGTTCTCACATAACCATATAAAATGATTATTCTGAAAATAAAAAAAATAGATTTTATATATTGATTTAGAACACATGATTGAGGTAAACATAACCTTTAGTATGTTCTAGATGTTAATATCATGATGTTTAGATACATAGATAATTTATTTGGAAAAAGTAAATTGGATATTATTGATTTCCTTAGAATTGATTAAATATTTATTAAAAAAGTGGTTAACAGATGGTGTTTACAATAGTTTTTTATTTAGGGAATATATTAAATAATTTATGTTTTATGAAAGTAATAAGGAAGCATATATGATTTCCATAATGTTTTATGGTATGTTAAGCTTGAAGAGAATTCATGATGAAGGTATTCATATTTTTGGTATTTGATAATATAGGGATACTTCGGGTTGTTCTTACCATTAATGAATTGAGTTTTCTTAATATTTTGATGAGGTTTTAAAGCTTAACATGATACATCACTGTATAAATATTTATCAATATCATATAACTAGTGCTACACTTTTCTTAACTATATACAGAAGGAATGACTTGTCATCATATTATGGATATTTTTTATAGATTCAAACATGTAAAATTCATCTCCTAGAGTAAGAGATGAAGATGTAATTGATTAATATAAAACCAAAGAATGAGATTGTACTTGTGAAATATAATTAAATCAAGTTATTACATCTTATAATGAAAATTTCCAGACATTTAAAAAATGATTGAAATAAGTCCTATTTTTCATGTAGTTTTTTTAATATTATACGGATTGACTATAGGTATTTGTGGGGAGACAACATGATATTCCAAGGCCTAGTGTGCCCAAAATTAATTTTTAAAATATATTAAATATAGAAAATAGATTCACACATTTATTTCCTAGAAAATTTGAATAACTTCGAGATGGAGGGTTGGATTAAAAAATTTAGTTTTCCATTGATTTCATATCTTGGGTTTTACCATAGCTACGAAGAAACATTAAAGTGTGTCAGACATTCGGGTTGACCGCCATTATGGGTGAATTATTCAAATAAACAAACTAAATTATTTATTTTATTAGATAATGCAATGAACTAAACTTATTTTTATATATATTATGTTTTGTTAAATTTATTAACATAGTCCCATTACCCTAAAAACCAATATAATTCATTGGTGAGCATTAGAGGATACTCCATTTGAAAATGTTGACCGAATCATGGATCTTCGATCAGTGTGAGACATAGCTCGAGGATCTAACCAATAACAACATCATGGAACCATTAGTATGAAATTATTGATCTTAATCAAGGTATGATGTCAATTAATATGAATTATTTCCACATTTAATATTTTTAGAATGAACTAGAATCAATTGATTAATGTATTGATTCACAGATCATTCTAATTACATGTATGGGATTTATCTATAAGGACTAACAGGATAATTGCTTGTTTTTATTTGGATCTTTGATCATTGTTCTAACTAAAACATATCGAGGCCAACCGAACATGACCAAGATTTAATCCTCTTTGCGTGTATCTTGAATTTTTGCCAACATTCTTCTGTTTTCATCAGTTGTATTCATTTTGACTGGTGATTCGACAAATACATGTAAATCAATCATTTTTTACCTATTTATTGTTGTAGTGGATTGATATGGAAAATCATGGATTAGATCTATGATAGGATCAATCCTTGTTGATAGATCATATATCAGAGGTGGGTATAGGGATACTTCTCTAATAATCCCTGGTGTGATGCTATGTTTTTTTGTGAGAAATTTAAGTATCAAACAGTGTGTGACCCTTACCACACTATGTGTGACCCTTTCTTGGTGCTTGGGTCTATAACCGGGGAGCTACGTGGGCATGAACATGGGAATTATTAGTCATATATGTACACGGTTTTATAGACTCTGACATGACCCATAGTACATGGGTTCAGACATACTATGTACTCTTTATAGACATAGACATGATCACAATCCATGATACACAATCAAGACCTGATGCTGAATGGACACAATATATACTATATGATCAAAACATTTATTTTAATTGCACACTGTGTACTATAATTAAACATCATGTACTAGAAGTACATTATGTGTACTATAGGTACACACCATATACATATTCATAGAAGGATTATAGTCATTTATCATCTACAGATTAGACAATTTTCATTATGGAGTGTTCTCTTGATCCATTACCAAAGGGTTAGTATGGAATCACGTTATACACATTGGATAGTGATCTATTTAGTGGTAATTCCTAGATAGAGTTGTTTTAATCCTTCCATGATCCCCATAGTGAGATCATCTATCATCATCTTTCCCTAGTTGGATTTCTTAGGTTCTGTCATGACCAACACTACATGGGTGTCCATCTTCTACATAGTGGGTTATTCCAGATTATTTTCTTGGTAAACCCCATGGCCATGGGTGTGATCCACATCTGTGTATCATTATCTTAATAATTCTGATATATATAGATTACAGAGATACCCATTGATCCATACATATCTTATTGACACCATTAATTTTATCTGACTTTTGATGTGTATTCTATCATATGAGTTTTATGTGGAACCTTTGAGTAGGAGTCATTGAATATCATTATATTTTCTAATTTACTTAGAGATAGTGTGCCTTTATTGAGTATATCTAGATATTCTTTTCATATGTGTTGTAGATATATACTTATGTTTACATGATTGTTATTATTGAGGTTATAAGATTACTGGTTTTGGGGTGTCCTGCAGTATTTTTATACTCACCCCTACATAGTCTTTTCTCACATGTGTCGTTTCCCATATAGATGATCAACTATTTGATGGAGTCCTAGAGGTACCATGAACATGTAAATATTAGTGATTCGGACTGACTGAGGTGTGTTCTAATAGTTACCTTGACAATATTACCCTTCTATAATTTCATGTTGGACATGTTTTCAAAATCATTGTGGTGGGATTGTACTTGGCCCTTTTTTATTTCAAATAATTGTTTCAGACTCTAACAGTGATATTTATATGTATTCATGCATTTTTTATCAATTATTTTACATTTCACCATTGTATGGTCTTATAGATGTGTTCATGTGTAAAGGTACCTTTTTATATGGCCTTCCATGTTTGTTATATGTCTTCTCTAGGAAAGCCACTATCCACTAGACTATTGGAGTTTGGAATGAGGTAGTCGAGGAGTGGGACCCATTGTGATGGGTCATGACAATGATCTTGAAATAAAATATTTTCTGGTCTTCATCAAATCAATGAACTTTTTTCATAACTATTTGTTGTATTATTTTTTTCATTAAACTTCTCTGGATCACCCATTTTCTTATGATCAATGATCTCTATCACTCTATAATTATTTACACTTTTCTTCCATGTCCAAATCATCACTTCCCACCTATTTTGTCATATATTGAAACCTAGTTATGAGTTAATTTATGTAACCATTATGTTTCCATCATTCCATTTTAATGGGTAGTTTTATCATTTATTTATAGGATGTGTGTTTCTATGAAGTAATTTAAAAATCTTAATCCATGGATGACTAAGACAAATTTTGAGGTTCAAATTCATTTTTATGGGGATAGAATGTAACACCCTGAGATTTTATGAATTTTTTTTCAAACTAATTTAATCTTTTCAATGTTTTTAATTACATTTAACAATTATTTTTTATTGCGTTACATGTAATACTATGTTTATCATTCATTACACCTAACAATGAGTTTTTTCAATACAAAAAACCTTGCGTTAAGAGAATGTGGCATATTTTTAAAATATTATTATTTAATATGATAATGGTCACCATTTAATTAAAATTGTATTTATGAATAGTATAAAATATATTAGGAAAATATATGGTTTAAACATGTATATAATATTAATAATTTGATGACTATTTATTTAAAAATAAAAAATAAATGAAATATTTTTTTGATAAACTCTTTTTTTTTGAAATCAAACATGTTTTACATAAACAAACTAAAAAAATTGTGAATGATTTTAAAGAAATTTATGTAGTATATATCATAAATTATCTATTTAAAATTCTTATTATGTACTTTTTTGACATAAGATATGAATAAAAAATTATTCCCAAAACATTATTTTTCTAGAAAAAATGTTCCACCATTTTGAGAACTTATTTTAAAACTAATTGTTCTATCATTTATAAAATTCATATTATAAATAAAATTAATTTTTGAAATCATCATTTCAAAATTATATTATGCGTAATTTAGTATAATTTTCAAAAAATAATAATTTTTTCATTAATAGTGAAAATACTAGATTTAAATTGAAAACCAAATTTTCAAATAAATTATTTATAAAGTCAAATTAAAATTTAAATTGGATTAATGTAAAATTTGTTTAGTTATATGTCCATTACTACAATTTATTTCATTTTAATCATGATAATATTTAATTTTTATATAAAAACCATTTAACTTTTGAACATTCTCTCTTTGAAAACATATTATCTTATTGTGTCTACAAGATTCATTTTGAATTAATTTTTTAAAAAATTTTGTGAATTTAATTTTCAATAATAGATTCCATATTTTAAATGATTATAATTTATATTAAAAAAAAATTTAACTTATGTGTTTAACAAAATTAATAGTGAAAATTCTAAATATTATTTATTGCGGTTAAGGTAAAAATGGGTTTACCGAGGGTTGAAGTAAAAAAATAAGTATTAAAAAGACAGAAAAAATTATCTAAAATATATTTTCTAGAGATATATTGACCCAATAATTTATAAGTCTTGATAATACTCCATTTTTTTGTTTTTGGCATGTGAAAAATGTGGTTACACGTTGTTCTTTTTTAGAAGTACAAGTGTGACACTAACCTCTCATATAAAGCCACCCTCCTATCCACTTTACACCTTAAAACCCTTTTTGAATTATCAAATAACTTCCCAAATAAATACCAAATTCAAACCTATCATCCTTGAAGCCTTATTTTGTGTTCAAATATAATCTAGAAAGGATTTTGGTGCATACTATCAGATGATACCTGAAGAAGAGGAGGTTCAAACGTGTATGAGAGATGTCAGGAATTAAGGTACGAGATTTACATGTTACATTTATTTAATAATAATTCTATATAAAATTATAGGTATTTTCATATCTATATTAGGATCTCTCTTTTATGGGGTTTTTGGTTCAATAGAAACCAATTCAGTAATGTATTATTCTCTCAATTTTCCTTTATTAAGGCATATGATTATGCTATGCACCTATCGTATTGAATGATGTGTATATACATCACCCTCAACATATAATTTCATGAATTTATTTATCCTCATGATATTTTAGGTTTGGATTACTGATATTCCTTCATCATTATTACATTTCAAAGTTACCAAACCTGTAAATATTTTATGTAATAATCTCATTATTTAGAGATTATTTATGAGTATGTTTAGGATGATAGAATCTTATGATTCATCTCTAAAGAAACTATGGAATTTTATTCTACTCTTGATATGACATTAGAATACATGTTTTTTCATTATTTTCCTCGCTTTATGTAGTCAAGAGTTCAAAAATAATGTTTTTAAGAAAAATGAATTTTTGGCCAAAACCATTTTTCTTACAAACCCATTTTTTCTATAAATGTTTCTATTATTTTATCATTATTAAAATGATTGACTAATGTCACCCATGTTTTACTTTTTATTAGAAAATTAAAAGGAACATTCTTATTGTTTTCTAAATAATACTCATCTGGATTTTACAAAAAATGTGAAACTAATCTTCTTTTTTTAACATGCACATCATAATTTTTTTTTCCAAATATCATTACCACTCAATGATTCAAATATTACCTTAAAATATTTAAAATTTATTCTCAATAAAAATTATTTCCATAATATTTGGGAAAATGTTTTATTTAAAATAAATGATTTCAAAGTGAAAAGGATTTTGAAAATGTTTTAAAAAAATCCAAAGTGTAAAGAATATTTTCCAAAAGAAATGTTTTAAATTATTTTGAAATATTCATAAATAATGTTATGTGGTTCTTTTCAAAGAAAATGATTTTTTTTAAAACTAATATGTGATTTTTTAAAAAAATATTCCTTAAGAAATGTTTTAAATGATATTTCAAAATTACTTTTCATTTTTAGTTGATATTCAATGATGTTACATATTCCTTGTAAGCGATATTATCGAATGATTAAATTACTATTATTTATATGAATGGTTTATTTAAATGATGGAATGATTTTTATTAGATCTATTTCTCTTTAATGAGTTATACCGTTCTAAATTGATCATAAAACATGATTCTTTTTCAATGGGTTATGCTCTTATGGAATGATGAAATGATAATGAAAATGGTTTTTTTACATGTTGTATGTTACGATGAAAGCTTTATAAAATCCACTTAATTTCATGAGTTATTATATGACTCATTATTTATGATCTTTCGTTGGATATATGTATAATTTCCATTATGTGATAGTGGTTATGTTATAACCATAAATGTCGGTTATGTTATAACCAAGTACAATGGATAAGATATGAAATATATGGCGGGGACCTACATATCCCTCCAATATATTGGTTAAGGATTTATAACTCATGGTATAGAAAGAATGGGAATGGGGAGTGAACCTATTTTATTAAGAAACATTTTCCACTATTATAGTCTTGGAAATGAAACTTTATTACTATGACTGTTTTGGAAGGGAAGCTATTCCACTATAAGAAATTGGATGCCACTGGGGATAGCAGTGTGTCTTTCCTAGGAGGTGTAGCCGCGCATGTAGTGCCCTTATAATTTTTTTCTGTGGGACATGACTGGTAGGGAAAGGATTTTCCATAATTTTGTAAATTCCACACTTCTATGTCATATGTAAATTTTATTCTATCCAAGATTGTGCTCTTTAATTTCCTTATTAATCATGTCTTATAAACTATTAGAGTTTATTCCATGACTCAATATTTTTATCCTTGATATGTAGGATCTGATGTTCAAATTTTATTATCCTGTTCTCGTAGCCTTATTCTCATGTAATCCTTGAATTCTCAATTTGTTACCCTTATTGAGTATTTAAACACACCCTCTCTTATGTTTCCTTTCCTCCAGTTATGAAGGATGATTTCAATTAGGCTAATTTTTGAATACTAATAAATAGTAAGATCTTTACATGATAAATTTAAGACTTTTCATGAATTAAAAATATTGTGGTTCAAGTTTCCAATGGCCTAAAATTATGACAGTCATCAAGTGATTTTTAATAATGTATTGAATATTTATATAAAAAATTTAATATCTATGTATTAAAAGCCAGGGTCATTATATATTCTCTATTTATACCTGAGATAGATATGGGGTTTCGAATCCTTGGTCTTAAATCTAGTGGATCTAAGGCCATTAGATGGTTCCACAGGGATTCCAGACCTCGAATTACGTATCCCTCATGAGTAGAAAAATACATAATCCTATTGTAGGGATCTTTATAGGGATTACACCCATCATATTGGATGTAGTTCATGTTTAAGAGAGCTATACCAACATATAATTATGATTTATTGTCCATTGTTCCCATGCCTTCAGATATCTTTGATGTCCTAATGAAGATTGATTTTCTAATTATAACTTATATTGTGGAGTTAACTGATTTTGGTATCCATTTGATAGAAATTATGTTACCCAAAAATTTTGAGCTTTTCTTTATTTTAGAATAAAGATTATTTTATATAGTAATAATTCTTGATGAAATTATTCTAATGTAGATACAAGATATAACACTTGGTTCAACAAAGCTATTATATGATGTGATTTTACTCAAAGACACTCCCATTATCACTTTTTTTAATAAATATTAGTCAATGATGTGAGTTTCCCCACATCAAATGATGAAAATAAATATCTCTCAATCCATACATATGTTATCTTCCTTGAAAAATGAGTCCTATATATTTTATATGGTCATATTTTCCTCGAGTTGTATATATATAGGGCACAACTATTATAGTGTCTCAACAAGTGATAGTGGTGGGAGAAAAATTTGACTATATGGTGGATTTATGTTGGGATATCGAGAATAGATCTTCCCGAGTAAATCTTGTAATATAATATATTCCACCATTAGAAAGAGACATTGAGACTGACCAAGATTCTCTAAATTCTCATCTACTAACCCATAATGATATATTAAAGACATCCAGATGCTTATTTTCCAAACCCCTTTAGATGAACTAAAAATGAACATTCCTAGACTCGACTATATGTTCAGAATATTGGGATAGATATGTTTTTAATGCATACCCATCCATGATGACATAAAAGAAATCATTCTAACCCTGGAGAGAAAATATGATCTAGTATTCATGATTTCTATAGTGGAGTTTTTCATGACCACTACGATCCTTAGGGATACCATGTTTCAAGAAGCCTCTAAGAATATGAAAACCATGATGATGTGGAAAATTAACATTGAAAAAGAGAGGGATTTGGATGACCACCTTCACTAGGAATTATCCTGTATTCATGAATATATTTTTATCATGGATATGTAAATTGACCAGTACTAGAATTATGTTTAGGAATAAAATATGTTAATAGAGAATGTTGTTGTGGTGTATGGAATATTTCTCCCTCTTGTAATGTCTGAAGATATCATTGGCTAACAAATGGCATCTTCCAGTTGATAATGTTTATGATTTTTGGGTGTGTAGATTAATAAAATTATTTCCACTTTCTTATGAAGGTGGAGAGGATCTATAGTGTGTATATTCCTATCTAAATTTATTTAATAAATAAAGAATCATATTTTTTCCAAAATTAATTTTCAAATACTATTTAATATCACAGAACTCTATCTTTTTCTAAACAATGGATTGTGAAAGTTTTTAAGGGTAATATGATGATAATTAGAATCATCTTAAACATAAAACTATATTGGAAAATGTCATTTAGATTCGTGAATTGTTTTCATCTTTGTGATATACTCTTGGGTGTGGCTCATATGTGGGTATACATAGGAATATCGTCATTGTACATTAGAGTGGGTCTCTTTGGATTCATTATTTTTGGGCATAGTTCGTAGATGAGTATAAGTAAAATACCATCATCGTTGCCTAAAGTTTGTTCATTTTGATTCTTTATTCTAGTTTGTGGATCATGAAAGGGTATAATAAGAAATTCCATCAACATAAACTATATTTGGTCCATTTGGATAATGATTTGATTCAATATGATGATAACCACAGAGTGGGATTTTGGAATATGGATTCTATGGATCCAGAGGATTTGAGTACCATGAAATTATGAGTGAATGATCCATGATTTTCCGAGACTAAGGGGTTAAGTTATCACAGCTTTACATTTGTTGGGGTCATATTTTGGACCCCAAAAGCTTTGAGTCTTTTATAGTATGACCCAAAAAATTTCATAAGCCCTATTTAGTTGGAAGCTTAGTGGGAATGAACATGGAGTTTTCTTTTTCCACCCTTTATTGGATGTTAACCTAATATGTTCTATGAATTCTCAATTTTAAGTGATTAATTATTCTCAAATAAAATAATTTGTGTATTCATTGAGAAAATACTCAACAATTTCCAAAATGTTCATTTGTGGGGTTTTAACTCACGGAGTCATGTGTCTCTTCCTTCAGGAAGTTTATATTAATTGAAGTTAGACTAATATAGATTATATATATGTATAATAATATTTTATATAATGTTTGGGATGGCCTATCATGTAAGGTAATATTGATAACAGCCGTGAATAAAACTACCATTACTAAAATAGAATATACATGATAATGGGGCATCATTTAGTTTATGGTGTTGTTGTTTAGATCCTTGTGTCTTACAGTTTTTTATTACATGACAAGGACTTATAAAGGTTGAATAATGAAATATTACATCCTTTCTTTAAAAATTGGAATAATTAATGAATGTGTAACGCATAAGGCATTAAATCCATAGGAATAGTTGGATTACAGGTCATGTAAAACTTAAGTGAAGTGGATTTAAATAAGGATAATGAGATGAGGAATATATATCCAGGATGATAGTTGACAATATTTTCATAATGGGTTTCATGGAAATAGTTTCAGGGAATATTGGTATTAGTGGACCATTCACTTTGGATTAAGGTGCCTCTGGTTGAGAGGTGAGATCGAGGTGCATATGCACGATCCAAATTAGGGAATATATTAATATCCAAGTAGAGGTTCCCCAAAAGTCATATGTAGTCATTTATGATAGAAATTTATGTTCTACGTGGATTCAAAAATTTTAGAGATTAATTAGGTTTAAGGAAGATATGTTATTCAAGTTTTCTAGTATCCTATAGACTACCTATCCATGTATTAAACACATTCACGAGGAAAGGAGATATCAGATATTATGGTTCTAAATTATTTCTGACCCATTGGGGTTAAGTCGGTATAGCTTATATTTTTCTAGGACCATATGAAGGGACCAATGATCTTTTTTCTTTTCCATTTTTTTAAAAAAAATTACTTATGCCTTAAAAGTAGAAAGTTTTGTGAGTAAACACTGAAATTTTTCTTAGTTCACCATTTAAGGGTTTCTAGATTTTGATGTTTTAGGTGTCCTTCACTAGAATTTTAGTGTCTTGTTATTTGGACCATTGTGAGATAGTGTTTAAGGTCATATAACATTAAATAATTGTTAATGGTTTGTAGGTCATAAAACAATGTCCAAAATTAGCAGTGTTTATGTTCCTGATGTGTGGACCATTATATTGAATGGAAGTGTGATGAAAGATACTAATTTGGACTCCCACACTAGGAATGTCCCACAACCATTTGTACATATAATGGTGATATTATAATTCATGAATGGTGGTTCTATAATTAGGAGTGATGACATGGAATAGGAATGAAGTGGATGACCACTGAACCCGTTCGAATTACAGGTTTTTTTAGGATGTTATTAGGAAGAAGGTTCCTTTAGATGTAAGAAGAGATTGGTTAACATATAAAAGATATGAATTAGGTCATGTGTGCATGTCCAAAAAGTAGTTTCCCTTGAAGATATACATACTTGTTACCCATATTCGGGAAACGTTTGTGAAAATATAGGATATATAAGACATGAGGTGTGACTTATGAAAAAAGTAATGTTAAGATATGGTGATAGAGACATCCTAAACCCTAGATTAACATGGATACACTATTTTAGTCCTATATAAAAGAGTGACCATGGATAGTGGTATGTGAAGTTTATTATCATGAAATAAAGATCTAGGTGTCACGACGTTTAAAGTCATATGGAAAAAAATTGGGTGTCATGATATTTAAATTCATGCGATAAGGACTTGAACTTTATTGTTTAGTGTTATGTGGTAGAGATGTAAAGATTGGTTACCTTACACAAAAAATAATCATATGAAATAGGAAACAACCTTTACATAGTTTTGAGACTATAAGCGATAAAATATATGAAATTGAACAGCCAATGTACATCATAACTACACCTAAGGTAATTCATAATGTTATGTTACACTATGAATGTGGGGGATCCAAACACAATGAATTTTTGGAGGGTAATAAAGTGAATTTTATCTCATTTTGGGATTGCATCATCATGTTTATCTTCATAGATTTGCGTATCATACAAGGTAATTGGCTTGTATTACCCAAAACACTCTAAAAATATTATTGTTATAAAGGATGGACCAAAACATCATACTATTTGACATCATTTTTCAATGAAAAGTTTCTATAATTTAATTTCAACCATCAATGATTTAAGTCTACATGATTTAATTTTCTATTTCTAAGATTAGGGTGATCCCAAATTTAGTGATTAGTGCATGGGGGATTTTCTACTATTGGTTTTTATATGAGGTAGGGTCTACTAAACCTTGGGTAAAACAAAAAAGGTCCCATTATCGAGGAAAAAATAGTTTATAGTCCAATGATAGGTAATCTTAAATGGCACTATATATCCTACCAGAGTAGACCTAAACCCATACATCATTATTGAGGCGTTCATGTATAGATCAAGCTTATAAGAATGGAAAGAGGGTATTTTTATGACTTATATCCTAAATAAAGTATTCTACCCCATTTTATCCTCCATATATCTATCTCATATATAGGGTATGGTCGTTTTCATGATTTGGGAATATCCGAACAAACATATTATTACAATAGAGAGAATATCTTCAATTAAAAATGGTTCTCATAGTGGTAAAATTGTATCTATTCTCAATAAAATGAGATTTACTTTCACAACATATCCTAAAAAAATTTGAATAAATCCATAAGTACTTCTTGAAAATTTTCAACATATATCAAGTTCGTATGTATGGGAAAAAAACCACGTCACACATAAGTGTTGTGCTGTCAGGAAAAAAAGATATTACCATATAATCCAAAATCACTAAGCTGATAGAGGCATTTTTTTATTTATGGATAACCCAAGGATAATACATTTTTGAATCACTATGTTCTATATGAAGATAGGAATGAAGTTGAAAATACTTATTATATTTTAAGGGCAGATCTAAGCATTAATTATAATATTGAAAAAGGGGCATTTTATATTGATTATTATTTGAAGAAAAACACTAAATTAGCTATCCTTACATAGATCTGTATCTCATATAGGGAAACTGGACAACATGTATGGAGCTTATCTACATAGGTTATGTTCTTTAAGGATTGAGAAAATATAATGAAGTTTATGTTTCTTATGTATTTATGATAGAAATACTACAAGAGGGGGTGGTAAATTGTGGCTTATGAACAATTAAAAATTAGAAATTCCAAATAACTTGATTATAATAATATCTATTAGAAAAATAGTCATTCTAATATACTTAATAACTTCAAATAAGGAAACATGTAAATACTAAATAGTATAAACATTGAATAAAAATCACAGTAAAAATATAAAAAAAATATAAATAAATGATATAACAAAACATACAGAACCTCCACTAAGTGATTTCGTCACTTTTAATCAAATTGATAAGGAAGTCTATAGACCCAAAATTAGGTATCCCTACATTTCAACAAAATGTAATGTCATTCAAACAAAACATATAATCCCTTCTTCATCGTGATTATATAAATAAATATATTTCTATCTTTAGGATCCCTCAATCAACTAGATCAAAGAAACTTCTATCTTCCTATCCATGGGGTCTCTCGATCAACACGATCAGTAAAAAAGGAATAAAACTAAAAAACATAGATTACTTAAAATATAAACAACCAAAGTAAATTCTATAAGATAAATTCTCTACAAATTACAAATTAAAACAATAAGATTTTAAAAAACATCAACTGGAAACTTCGTATCACGTGTAAGTCGGTTAACCTATTCTCCTGGATGTTAGAGTCATATTTATAGATAGTGGAACAGTAAATATAAAATGGGGGTACTCCATAATTCTCAGGATAAATTTCAATGGGATTATACTTGAAAACATTATCTTTCTATAGAATTAGTCGATCAAAACTTTGTCCAATGGTCAATAGGTTAAACACCGTTACAATTATTTATAAAAAGTTTTTTCTGTATAAATAGTAAATCTTCATGCACTATAGTTTCTTAATTTCTATTTTGTAGAAATCATAAATCTTCAACATATAGAATTTATATGTCTTAGTCCAATATATTTTGTAACTCTTCATCTGATAGACATTTTAAGACTTCTTCTAGTAATGTTGAAACACTCTATCCATTAGAATTAAATTTATAAATCCATTAAAACTAAATTTCTTTATCTACTAAAACTAAAAACATTTTAAATGAATACTTCATGTACAAATTTATAATTTTTAATAATTGATATTTATAAAGTAAAATAATGTAAGAGTGAATTATCATTTTAAAAAGGAATAGAATAATGAGATATTGTGACTCAATAATATCCCCCATTTTAAAAATCACAATACATAGAAGAAAGAAGAATTGAAAAAAATATTTAGTAATTAATACTTCTTAAATAAACATCTATTTAGTATTCTACCATTATCTCCCTTTGTGGTTTCAAATAAAAATCATCAGAATGAAAATTTGGTAGAAAGAGATCCTGACAAGTAACAAACACACTACAAACCATTGAGAGAAATATATATGTATTTATCAAATATAATAAACCATTTTCATAAGTATTTTAAATAATTAATATAAATGAATTTTTTTTAATTACTACAACGAAAAATGTTAAAGAAAAAAAATTATTTCTTAGTATGTTTGTTGACCATGTGATTTATCTACTTCAAATATTTTTCTACATTTTTGTCCTTATTGTCTTTGGATTCTAACATAGAAATTATTTAGTTCGAAAATCTATGTTTCAAATTTCATGAATCAGATAAAAATATTTTTTAAATAGAATATTATTTCAAATCATCACTTGCTCTTGAAAATTCTCCAAATTCAGAATATATAATGTCTAAGAGTTTAGAAACTAACTATATTGCTATTTAAATTCCAAAAATCATATCATCAACAAATATCACATATTAATCAATTTGATTAATACACTTGAGAATATTCTATACAATTATAAACTCAATTATTTACTCTCCATTAATAAATTTCCACTTTTCCTCATTTTAAATAAAAATAATAATATTTTATTAAGAGAACTTGATCCTTCAATGTCATCAACATTTCCATTGATGTACTTTCACATGAATTGAATTTCAAAAAATATATCTATAATTCATTTAAGCCTATTTATAACTTCATTGAAATAATTTATACTCATTTAACTTCTATTATACCTTATACACTCAAGAGAATCAGTGGAATTATTTGAAAATACATGTAGAAAATACTTCTCTAACATATAGAGGTTATTTTCCCCATTTTTCAACAAACATATATTGAGAGGTATATTAAATATTAATATATTTATCAAAATGTATTTATTTTTATAATCTTAAATATGAATCATTCTTTTCATTTTCTTCAAATTCTCCATCCAATGAACTATTCAAATCTTCACCTTTTAAAGACTGAGAATTTAGAGATACAAAATCATGCTCTAAGGATTTATTTACAGAATTTAACTTTAGATTTTATAATCAATTTGGAATTTACTTCTGATTTTTTGAATGTATTTATTTTTAATAATCTTTCAATTTTCTCTCTATGAGTGGAACCGGTCTCTTTTTCGTTCTACTTTACAAAAACCATAAAAAAATTCTTTAATTTATGTTTTCCAATAGGTTTAATGAATTATTTCATGTTCTAATTTGGAATGGACTGAGAAATGTCCTTCACTTCTCAACAAATTTAAAGGCTTGTTCTATTTCCATAATGAAATATTGAGCAGCATTAGCTTTCCTCTCTTTAAGAATAACTCTTATTCTTTTTCTTCTTCAAATATTCATTCATTTATTCAAAATATTTTTATATTAAGGACATAAATTCTATAGATTCAAGGAAAAAAATACATTCACTTTATTTCATTTCCATTTTCATCTTTATCATATTAAAAACTTCTTAAAAAAACATAGCCTTAACTGGCTTTTGAGGGAGTTCATGAGACATCTTATTTGATACAAGAACCATATTTATTTTATAGACTTTATTTTTGAGAGATTCAATTTTGTATAATAAAAAATCAGTGTTTTCCTTCTCTATAAACCTATATTCAATTGGGATGTAAACCAATATCATCTTAGGAATGGTATCATCACTAAAATAGGACTCCATTAATTTGATCATAGAAGCTTCATTTTTCATCTTCTCTACTCCCATAAACATTCCAAGAGCTCTATTGAGAATATATGAATAAATAAATATACTTAAATTCACAATCCTTATATGAATGGATTCAAAATAATTTCAAAAAAACTTAATAAGGTCAACCTTTAACATATTATAAATAAAATCAAGGGCATAGATATTCATAACTTTTATAGTATCTATTTCACCATTTCATTAAAGTTGGAATCATTCAATCCAATTGAAAACAATATTTACATCAAGAGATAGATGATTCATATTTCATATTTTATCGTTGAAAATAAAAATAGATTTTTTTGTAAGAGTTATTTTAAAAGAACATACTTTTTTAAGAATTTTTTGGATGATAAAAGAAGCCACACATTCATGAGATAATAAAGCAAAATAGATTTCTTTTAAATTCATGATATAAGTTTTATCAAACAGGTTGAATGAATTTTTTCTAGAAAAACTAATTTATTAAAATTTTAATATATGTGACACTCTCTAATAATTATGGGATAAGTCATATCATAGTAATCATTTGTAACATAAATATTTTCCCATCATTGGGAAATAAATACTAATTTCTATAAATATTCATACCTTTTTAACAATCCCATATCTGTAAGTATTCAATTGATGATCTCTCAAATAGAAAATTATCCTCATGAGGCCATGAAAAATTATCAAATAAAATTAGATGATGTCAGATGAACCCTTAAATCTATAAAACAATGGAGATTTGAGATATTGAGATATATTCACAAAAATATCTAGTGAGTAAAAATAAATGATCCACTGCTACTATATACATGCTGAAATATCATAGTACTTATACTCTTAGAATTTCCAAAACGAAATATTTTAACTAAATATTTTGATTATATTTTTGAGATAAAAAGCTCCCTTATGAATTTTCTGAAATTTTTAACCCAAGGAAAAACATATTTCACCGATCATGTCTATCTCAAAGGTATATTTCATAAGAGTAAGAAATTAATTGTCAATAGATTTTTGACATTATCTAAAGATAATTTCTTCAACATAAATTTAATCAATAATGGTATCTTTAAAAAATTATTTATAAAAGGGTTGGATTAGATCTCCCTTATCTGATCTTTTTTGACATAATAATTACTTAATTCTATCATACCAATCTCTTTATTCTTATATATTTCCTCAAAGTTCTTTATTAATTTGAAAAACATGTTCCAAATATTTTATACTTCAAAAACGTGGTGATTGTTATATATAAAATTCCTCTGAACCATATCTATTATGTAAAGTGAAATTTACATCAATTTGATAAAGATTAAAATTTAAAAATACATAAAAGGATATAAGTATATTTATATATTAAATTATTTCTACAGGTGAAGATGTTTCATCTCAATATATACATTTTTATTGATTATAAAAATTATCAACAAGCCGAGCATAAAATCTAAAAATAATTCCATCTACGTCATGTTTATTTTGAAAAACCAATTCTAATCCAATAATGTGAATATCATAATGTCATTATAAAAAAGTATAATCTATTATATATTCAAATTCATTGAGTTTATATTTAATTTCCCTTATCAATTCGTTATTAGTCAAATTCTCATCATATGATTTAGGTTCAAACCGAGACAATAATGCACAATTGTAAGATTAATTTCTTAAAGAACTATGAGTTTTTATGGGATTATGTACATCGCCAAAGATATTATTAGTTGGATGATTTCATTAAGATTGAATAATTTCATAGAAAATTGAAATTGTGTTCTTCAATAATCGGTTAAAGTTATTTTGATGGTAAAATTTATAGAATTATTTCCTCAATTGATATTTTATCTGAATTATTCTCCAACATGGGTAGAATATAGTTTTAAGAACATTATATAAAATAAAAACATATATATTTAAAAAAAAGAATAGTTTCATTAAACATAACTTGCGTTGTCTTATAAATAGTGTTAATTTTTTTATTACAAACATGATATGCCTTACTTATTATAGAATATATGAGAAATATTCCCTCATTATCTTTCTAAAAAAATTAATTTAAATTATTATTTTTTATTCTGAATAAACAATTAATATCCAAAAATTCTCATGTAAGAATTTTTTGGCATTCTTCTAGCCCACAACTCATAATAAGATTCATTAGGAAAAGTTTGATGTAAAATTTGATTTATAGTATAGAAATAATTACTAATATATTCAATCCATAGTTTTTCAGAATTTGAGTACTCACTCAAAAAAATTCTAATAATTTCTTATATAATTATATTTCTTCTTTCAACAACATCTCTATTCTGAGGAGTTCTATGAACTGATAAGTTTTTGTTCAATGCATTTACTACTACAAAAATATTCAAATTCACAATTTTCAAATTCACCACCACGATCACTGTAAATAGTAACAAAAGGTGGGTTTTCCTAAATTTTTACATGATCGAGAATAATTTTAAAAATAAAAATATTTTTTTTAATTTTTTGATAGAAAATAAACCCAAGTATATTTTGTGTAATATTTTACCAAGACATACATATTGTGTTTTCCTCAAATTCTAACATAATATATTGGAAAAATTAAATCAATGTAAACTAAATATAAATATTCAAAAGTAGATTTTACACTCATATATTTAAATATTAACCAATTTTTCTTATTATATTGTTAATTATCATAGAATTTTGAATACTTAAACCTAAACTATGGTAAAAATCTCACAAGTAGTTTCCTAAAAAATATGTCTAATGTATAAAAATTATAATACTATCTACTAAAAAACCAATATTGATCTTTCATTTCAACTAAACATGGTATATATTGGACTATAAAGCCTTGTAGGATTAAAGTGTAAAAATTTTCATCCTTATCAGAAGAAATAAAGAACATACCTTCCAAACTCAGAACAATACAATTATCATTACCTAAGTTCATGATGTAACCTTTATAGTAAAACTGAATTATACTGATGATATTTTTCTTATGTCTAAAAACAAATAAAAAATTAGAAATTATTTATTTATGTAGATATTCTGCATCACCAATTTCAAAGTAATCTCTTTGATCACTATCAATATAAGTTAGTTTTACACCAATTATCATTGATTTTTTTAGAAGAATTTTTTTTCCTATCATATTCCTTAAACATCCATTATCCATGTATCATTAACTTTTTCTGCTAGTACTCAACCATTCCCCTGAAATAAAAATAAAATTATTTCCGTACCTATACTTTCTTGGGTCAAAAAGTATTAGAAAATAAGTTTTTTTTAATCGACAACTATCTAAATTTATTATGTCGTACAACTGCTAATTATATAAAAATATATTCTTTATAAAAACTAAGGGGAAGAAAAAAAGTCAAAGAAAATTTATTTTTTAGTTTCCTCCTCTTTTACATTTTATACAAAAAATGTTCATTTTTTAGAATAAAAATATTGACTAAAAATGATAATTTTTACAAGAAAACCCTTTTTCAGAAGTTATTCTACATTGTCTAAACATTATGTTATGATTATAAAAATATTCCTTCCTATAAATTAAAATTTATTAATAATTTTCTCAAACAGAGGATTTTGGAATTAATTTTTACAACTAAATTATTATCGTCAAAGGTTGGAATAGAATTATATTTATTATCTCAAATTTATATATGTTTATAAATTTCTGAAATATGATTTTAAATGATAGTATTATATTTACCAAGATCATATATAGAACAAAAAAATTATTTTATAACATAAAAATTATTTTTCTCTAGCAAAGTTACATATCCAGTCATTTCATACCAATAAGGTAAACTATTCTCAACTTTTAATGTAATTACATGTAATTATTCTAAATAAGTTGACCTATATTCATCACTAGTAGTATTAGGGTAATTTTTAATTAATGTTATGTTTGTAATAGAATCATTATATGCCTTATTCTTGTATCATTGGTTGGTCTTTGGAATTCTTTCATAAAATCCAATAACCTTTTGACAATTATTACTTTTATCAGAAGAAATTTTATATTATATGTCTCCACCACTTATGGTCCATGTATCAATAGGCTTCAAACTTTTCATTCATTTTTCTTTATTATATTTAATTGAAATTTTCTATTTTCTCTTTAAATAAGTGTAATCAGGTCCGATATTCTCATATTTATTACCTCCATAACTATTAAACTTAGAAGTATATTTCTTCCAACCCTTTTCATTATGATTATTTTTATACTTATAATGAAAACCCAGTTTCCAAGACTATGTTATATTTACTCTTTTCCATATGTGATATTTAATTTTTACTTTCTTCTAAAGGAATACAATTTTATTAAACCTTAACTTTACTGTTAAATTGTTTTGATTTTGAAACATTATCATAAGGCTTGTCCTTATTTTCTATAAAAATCTAGGTGTGGAATAAGAAGCTACTCCATTATTCTTATTATATATATATATATATATATATATTTATATATCTATTTTCAATATAATCTAATACAACATATAATTTTCAATGAGATAATCTCAACATGTCTTTGATAGATGCTTCCATCATCAATTTTTTCTATAGATTCCAAACCTATGGTCGTAATAAATATAATATTTTCAATATTTTTTTATCTATCAACTCATTTTTCTCAATGAAATTATATGTTTTTAAAAATATTCCTAAAACATTGATGCATCATTGCAGTTTTTTCACTAGTTAAGAAATCAAAATTTTGATAATATACATGATGAATTTCTCTTTTAGATTCCAAAACATTATAAGTTTCAGAATAAATTATTTCAAAATTTCTCTAAATAATTTTTTCTATACTACAATAATATACCTGACTATAAGAAATAATTATCATCATATATAAAAAAGTACTTCAAGATCTATAATTTAACTGATATAAAATCTTCACTTCACTAGTAAAAGCCATCACATTCTGATTAGGAATATTATATTTATTGATTATCATAATAAATTTCCAACTCTATTATTTATTTAAAACATAAAAATATGATCTCTTTACTATTGATAATCATCACTATAAAATATGAGTTAGTTGGTAGGATTCATATTATCTAAATCATCAATAGATAAACTGGCCATCACAAAAATACTTTTCTCTAACCACACTATTAGTGTGATTAAAAAATTGTAGAGACCTACTCTGATACCAACATTTACTAGGAATATATGTAAAAAATACTACAAGTGGGGGTTTAATTATAGTTTATTAAGAAAAACATTGAAATTCCAAAAAAAACCTTTTTTATAGTATTTTTTATTAGAATAATAGTCATTCTAATATACTTTATGACTTCATTATAATAAACATGTAAAAACTATATTGTATAAATTTATGGTAAAAATTTAAAAAAAAAATATCTTTGTATAAAAATGATATAACAAAACTAACAAAACCTTTACTATGTAAGATATTCACTTTTAACCAAAGTGGAAAGAAAATTTAATGAACCTACTTTAGGAATCCTCGATTATCAACCTATTAGGTCTATCTTACAAAACATGGAAGCCTTCGACCAGATTTTTTAGAAAAAGAACAATCTTATTTTCCGTAGGATCCCTCCATCAATCAGATTAGGAAAGCCTCAATTTGATTTTATCTTAGAACCATTGATCAAGACAATCAGATAAACATTGAATAGAGTAGAAAAACATAGATCGCTTATAAAATCAATATCAATATATTTTTTCTAAAACAAGTTATCTTTATTTTTCATGTATAATCTCCCTCAACAATGATATGGTGAAAAACATCAATATAAAACATCATATCACATGTAAGTTATTTAACTTATTATCCTTAAGGTTTACATCCTCTGTATAGACATCAGTTTAACAAACTTATGATGGTAAAATTCAAAACATATTGGTATAAGTTGTAATAACATCAAACATAGAATCATTATATTTTTATAGAATAGGAATATATGTACTTTTTCGACCTTTATCAAGTTTATCACCATTACAGTGATTTTTATAACATTGTGTCTAGTAGAAATTGTAAATATCCATATGGTATAGTTTGTAAATATATTTACCATAAACCATTTAAATATTTTTTGATAGAATTTATATGTATTCATATAATAGAAATGTTAATTCTTCATTCAATAGAAATTTTATTTCTTCACTTGGTAGAATTTTTAATTCTGCATCAATTAAAGTAGAAAGAATCCATCTATTTGAATAGAATTTTTTCATCTCATAAAAAATAATTTCTATATTAGATAAAATTGAAAACATTGTAACTAAAGACTTCATTGAAAACTATTTACATTGTCATAATTAAGGATTCTAAATATAATAATGTAATAGTGAATAGTTATTTTATAAATTAAGTGTTTAAATAGATCTTTTGACTCATCTATTTAACTTCATTCAATGAGGAATTGGGTTCCGTTTTTTTAAGGCCATACGATAAGAACCATTAAATATGACTTTTGAATAGATATGGATATTATGAAAATTATATGGATCCCTATCAATGTTGAACTAGATAAAGGTAAACATGATATGAATAAAATTGTCCAAAAACTAAGAAGAATGTGGGTTTTTATTAGAGCTTATAGTTGGGCTTAAGAAGGGAGATACAACCATTACTATGTATCCTATTATTATTTAAATCAATCCATACATAGTTCTTATATTATACCCTATATAGATCGAACTATATCATAGGAATCAGGGTATGTTCTACCATAGTCTTTGTGAACCATGATGTTAAGATCACCTAACACATACATGAACTATTAATCATCCAGTGGTGGTGAAAGAGACCCAATGTAGGGAAATTTCTTGACTGTTAAAGTATCATTTTAGCATGCATTCCTAGATAGAAACTCCTTGTTGATGGATAATATATATATAAAAATTATATTTATTATAGGGATATTATTTTGAGATATATTTAAAATATTAAACTATACATGGGCTTCTACACAAACTTACTTTATATATAGGGTGTGAAATTTTCTTTATTGAAAATCAGAGCTGGGACTAGGATAGAAGATCCCAATTTCATGATGTATCCTTATGTAAGCAGAATCAACAAACACATAGTTCTTGAAATATCTAATAGTTATAGGCCATTAGGAAAGACCAAATGTGGTGAAAGAATACCATGAAACTGGGATGTAGGAATTTTTCCATCCTCCATCTCAATAATTATTTGTAAATGAATCTTCACATGATTCTCCTATATAGATATGACTCATACATAGGAGAGAAGGGAATTATAATTGATGGAATTTGTGTTTGGGCCTTGAAAATGGGATCCAAGAATCACTATGTGTCCCAAACTAATATGAATCAAGACACGCCTATTTTTTAGATAGTTATTCTAATGTATATTGAGCTCTTAAAAGAGGGGGAAATCATTTTTATAATTTTGGAAACATGTAAAAGCAACTTATAAGGTGTTGTTTAATAAAGATACCATAATTATAATAAAAAATTGACAAAAAATCATCAAATTTAATTCATTATATTCATTTACACTTCATAAAGAGGGAGCAATCTCTTCATGTTAGAGTCTCTCTCATACCCATTGAATAGGAAGACCTTAATATTATAGTATTATAGAAATATAAGAAATTTTGGTTTCTGAAGTCCAGAAATAATTTTCCCCACACCAATTGTGACATGGTGAAATTGATCCACTATTCTAGTTTCTACCTTTATAGTGGATTGAAATGATGTCACCCTCATAGTACCATCCATCCTGGCTTTCTTAATTGTCTCCATGAGGCGTCGTTCTTCTACTACTATATTTTCTACTATGGTGATTATATATTAAAGGTGGTATTGTTCTAATTTAAGAATTATTACTTAATAGGTCCCTTTATAATCTATATAATGTTGTTTGGATACCATTTTTTATTATGGGAGGCTTCACTAATGGAATCATTGTGATGATGTGCGGAAGAGGCCAAGGCCTCTACCGATTTAAGTTTTATCATGAATTCCATTATCTATTCCTATATGGTGAGAACCTATTTCACCCTATAATATCTTATATGGTAATCATAGATATAATATCCAAGGGTGGTGAATATATTCTAGAGTTGACATAATGAATCTTTAATTTTGTGGAATGGGACCTTGGTGATCAAGACATCTATGTCATTCAACATTTTCTTCCTAAAATTATCCTGAAATATAACATACTATAGGCCATAATTCAAACTCAGTATAGTGATAGTGTTGTAATTCATGACCATATTTCTGAGAAAAAATTAAACAATTGAACCTTCTAGAATAATTGAAGTTGATCCAACATATTCCTCATCCATTCTTATCATATGTAGATCTGATGTAACTGGACTCAAGATGTCTATTCTTTAGGATGATGCTATAGAGATCAATACTTTTGAGATTATTGAATCTCAAAAACACAAATGTTATAATTAAGTCATTGATTTTTATAAATGTATCAACATTAGTTATGGAAACAAATTTTTCACTTTTTTAGCCTTAATGTAAGGAAAGATTTTAATATTTATTGGAATCACATAATTATTGTCACTGAGGAGTGCTTCCAATATAGAAAAAGGGCATACAATCAAATGCAATCCAGATTAAATATGAAATATATAAGAGTACATCACCCTCTTAAAATGATGTTGTGACACTAAAAAGGATATTATGAAGAGTTATTTGTTACTTATTGGGCCTCCAAGAGTGTACGCATATGATTTGGATCGAAGAAAATGGTACATGTCACGTCCAAATTATGGACCAGTCTAACCCTACATGGGCTTTAAATATTTTAATTTTCACAAAATAAACTATTAGAATTATACTATTATGGTAAGTGGAGAGATTGGGGGCTCACATCTATTTTCTATGAGTATTATCTTATTGATTATTGAGTCCCCTATATCATTACTCACCCAACCTACATTTTCATTTACAATTGTTAGTGTTCTCAGGGGATAAATCACCTATGTATCCTTTGTATCACTCACCATGGCCATATCCACATAATATCTCATCCGGAGTGTTAAAATTTTATTTCTTTCATCCTTGGATTTCTCTAACCTTAGAGGGTCTCTAAAAATACCAATATATTCAAAATAGTTCAAGTTTAATTACTTATGTAATATGGGTGACATGCATGAAAAATTGTAACTCGCCTTCTGGCTCAGGTAGATTTTCTACATTAGAAACCTTATTGTCTTTATGTGTCTTATGTATTCAAGAGGAATAATCTCAAATTAAATAGACTCTGGAGGTTCTAGAGGTTGAATTATAGGTGGAACTAGAAGAACATTTTCTAACTGAAAATTGATTTTATTAAATTTTTTGGATCTAAATGACCTAACCACATAGACCCTAAAGGAGGGAGGAAATGGTGTAAACCAAGGGTGTCTCCTTGGATTGTAGATTTTCACACTAAATTATGTGAACACAACATCCCCATTTCTAGATTATCACTAACCACCTTCACATCCTCATCTAACCAGGGGCGCCTTAATCATCAGCCACCTCATTGGTATGTGTTTCATCCCTAGCCATCATTCCTCTAGAATAATCTACCATAAAATTGAGATGTGATATAATATATCTATATTTATAAAAAATTATAACAGAATATTTGTGTTGTTAAAATAATAAATAATATTCCATCAATATGAAGATGTATTTGACCCCTTCTATGGAAGTGTGATGGCCTCTATCTTTCTTTATGGATTCCTCTTTCTAAGAAACAATCATTCATAGTTCCTGATCGATATAATGAATTTGGACCTGTTGGAAGTGAATTTCATTATCTATATAAAAAATATATGCATCAACCGTTGATTGTTACTCCAAATATGAGACACCTTTTTGAGAGATCATGTTCTTGAATCCCTCCGATTCTACCCATACATGGAGGAGTATGTCCCAGACATATTCCATTGATTTAAGTTTACTCCAGTCATTCCAAAACTACCATGAAATAATAAATTCATATTTTATAGGAGTTATTGATGGAATAAGAACCTTACTTATTTAAACCCCACTCGACAACGAGTTGACTCTATATGTCTGATAATCTTTTTGTGCATCATCAATGATAACAAAATCTTTGAATCTTTTCATTTTTTGATCCCCTTATGAACCATTATTAGTAAAGTTATTTTTTCCACATACTCTTTTTATGGAGGCCCCTTATTATTTATCACCAGTTAAACCAACTAAACTTCTATATATTATTGGATCTTGGTGTCATCATAGGACTTTTCTATACCAGTATCGACAAAAACCAAAGAAAAAAAATCATGGATAGGGGTCTCTTCCCCTATCAAAATCATCTATAATTAAAGAGATTCCATTATATGTTTTTCTAAATGAATACTAGAACAATAATATGGGTATTTGTATTAATTTGATCTAAATTTCCTCCCAAACTGAGTGTATATCCTTCAAAAATAAGTTTAATACGTACTCAGGATAACAAAACATCCTCATCGATGGACACTAAATAAGTTCACACTTCATGAAAACCATTTTAATTCATAGTAATAGAATTATTTGGAGATCCATAAGACATATAGGAAAATTGGTCTTGCTTGTTTAAAATGTTCCTTATCACTCAACTCTTTAATGAGATAGGTCTATCCCAACTAATGTTTTTCAATAATCGATTGAATCTGGTGCCAAAAAATTTCATGGTTGTTAATGAATTCATAACCACACATATGGGATCCCATAAAACCTCATAATACTTGTAAGGTGCTATAAATACTAAATTATAATTCCCCATATGTATATGGTGATGTTGGTATTATAGCTTGGTTAGCATGGGAACGACTATGATAATATAGATGCCACTATCTAGTTGTGTCACCTTTACAAAAGTGGTCATTCTTACCCCACCTCTATCATAGATTTAGAGTAGGAAACCACTAAAGAATATTGAAAAAAAGGCTTCCAACTATATGGTAGGATTAGCTAGAGAGATGAAGTTACATCCATAATTATTTAATTGGTCTTTTTACATCATTGGGAAATAAGATCTCTTTGCCCCATGAGATTCATGAAATTGAAAATTCTAGAGATTCTTATCCAACTATTCATGTCCATTATTCTTGATAAACAATGTGGCCCACTTCTTGAAATATATGTCAACCCATGGATATGAATCATTTACAAGGATTTTTTTTAAGTAAATAAAATTCTTTTTTATGGGAGGAGACTTTTATTCATAATCATAGGAAGATGCGTAAAGGGATTCATCATACATGTCTCCAAAAATTGGCATACCACTAATCTTATTTATATGATAGTGACATAACCGTACATCAACATGAATCAAATAGAAATTATTGATGTTTTATATCTATTAATCGATTAATTATAGAATTTAGATATTTTATAGTATGAAATATTATATGATACCCATATGGACTCATAAAAATCAACTTGATTTATCTATACTACATATTTCTTACTGGTGCGTTTCACCCAAAAGGTCCCACCCAACTCCATAACAAATTTCCCGCCTCATCAAACATACAAGTAAGCTAACCACTTGAACATTTATGTTTTTATGTTTCTATGTATTATAGATATGTGAAAATGAGTATCAAGATCTAATGGATTTCAAACTCCCACAAGATAAATTTGGGTATCATTCAATATGAATTCATTAGAGCAATCATATTTAGATATTAAATGGGTCATACTAAATATGTTCACTCCTATGTATAATGATTCTTAATAATCCATGATGGAGGCAGGTTCCCCATTCGTTGAGGTAAAATAAATGAATCATTATGAATACTAAACATGTATATGTGTATAATATTAGAGGGAGAATATTTAATCATGTTTGATCCTATTAAGCTCATAAGAAGGGTATGGATGGGATCAATAACTTAGAAATAGTCATCCAGAAAACTATTGACTTCACCAGTCCAATGAGCCATAGTATCCTTGTAATCTATCCATGAATCCATATTAATCATAACAAAAAGAACATTCATCTTAGGAATAAAAGTGAAGGAAAAATTGATTGAAATTACATGAAATTTAAAAGGGTTATGTGATTGAAAAATAAATATATAGACACGCGGTCATATGAGCACTTCATAGTCATATGCTTGCATGATCATAACACGATCATATTCTCTCAGGTTTAATTTGGAATTAAATAGTCACCTAAATATGAAAATAATACGTAGTGTCAAGGGGTGATTACATAAATGGGGAGCTACCAATTGATTAAGCATTAGAGTTATATTATAATGGTTATGTGAAGAAAGTATTGGTATGGATGACACACATAAGATATATGATGAAAGAAAACGAGGGAGTTAAGGAAGCTTAATTTCCCTAAAAATCTGTAACATGTACAAATACCCTCCCCTAAATGTATGGAAGATCAAATGCCATGTGCAAGACAAATGGAAAAGGTGGTTTTCATTTCAATGGAAATGAGTCAACCTTCTCCCATGTAAACTACATGTATAAGAGGGATTTGTTAGAACCTCCTAGAAAAAATAATGTATTATGAAATTAAAGGATAAAATCTCAAAGTTTTATGTAATCCCATCATATTCACATGTCTAACTGGTGTATCTCACGATTCTCGACATGAGATAATGAAATTCCATCCTAAGACACTACGTGGATCATGAAATGTTTCATGATCATGTGATGATCCCATGATTCATGTGATGAGGGTAAAGAATGATATCAATGTGGGATTATGTTTACTTTTTATTAGTCGCATGATGCCTTGGATATTCTCTCAATAGTGGTACAGACATGTCATCACATGACACAACCTTGGTCACATGATCTTCTTATTAGGCAAATTGGATAATTCATAAGAACACCTCATTCTATGAAGAGGCCTATCTAACACCTTTTGAAATAATAAAAATAAATTATCACTGACTAAAGTAGTTTAGATATTTAACTAATCCATTAACTAAACGACAAATTTTTTACTTTGAAAAAAAACATATGAAGAAACAGAGAAAAAGAGATCTAGAGGTAGCGCACAACATTGGTGCCTGGGAGGTATAACATTTGGAAAAAACATTAGGTAATTACATGAGACACAACCATATATTCCTCTATGTGATCACCTAACCCACCATTGGTAACATGTTCACTTGAGAAAAAACCCCTTATAATAAAAAATTACCCCATAGTCATCATGTTATTGGATAACCTCTCTTTGACTCAGACATTCACTCTCAATCACATGACAAGGAAGAAATAGGTTATACATGTTGGACTTTGTCATGTAATTTTTTTATCATGAAACTGTTTTTACCTAACCATGAGTCACAAAATTTCATACTTGCAGCCTAGATAATACATCCTTAGTCACGTGATGATGATGAAATAGGTTTTCTATGACAGTCACCTCTATGATTTTTTTTGATAATGTGAACCTAGTTATATGACCATGGTCACATTATGATATTAATGTATCCCCAGCCATTTGAACCTGGTTATGCGACATTGATTCATACAACACCAGTCACACAGCACCACATAGATAAACCTGGGCATGATACCTTGGTTACGCGGCCATGAGTTATGTGACTCCGGTCTTGCAACTACCATTTAGGAATCCGAGGTTATACATCCCAAATATTATGAAAATTTAGTTATGAAGCCTTATTCATGTGGCCCGTGTCATGCGATTCGAATCATGTAGACACCTAGTCATATGACCCAATAAACACAACCCCAACAATGAACTATTATTTCAGCAATCATACTCCTCTTATATCATTTTTTCTTCTTTTGGAATTAAAACCTCAAGGAGCAAATTCATGTAAAATGAATACAAAATAGACATATTTCTTTTTTTAAATCCTTAACCCTCCTGCATATGAGGAAATATTCCTCAAGAATCCAATCACCCCTCCACACCCACTTGGGGGTTTGAAATAAATTATATCAGGAAGCCAATGCATAAGGCCCACAAATTTTCACAAGGGACCAAAATGAAATCAATTCCAATTATGAATAGGATACATATGATTCCTATTTAAGGATTGAGTGCCATATATAATTTCAAAATACCCTTATATGTGTTTTTTGTATCTTGTCTTTCCATGTGGCTATATTATCCATGGACACTGTAATTTCTTCATTATGTTATCATCAAATTCACTCATATATCTTTTATATTAATATATTCCATTTGAGGGACCATAAACATCCTCGAGATCCATATCAACTGTTGGATATGTATTACTATCCTCTATGAGGCCATACTAGTGATAAAATCACCAATCCTTTAATCCATGTAACCAGTTATTTGTGAAGCATCAAAGTGCACCCTCATAAACATAATACCCATAGGATTATATGTTGTCACGCCATTAATAACACATATGTCCATATAACATGATTTTAAACTATGAAACCTTTGTCCTTATCGCATGATGTTAAACCACATGGTATAGTCATGTCACACGATCTTAAATTGTGGCATCCAAACTACATGGGATTTAATTCATATCTCATTGGGATACGTAGGAAACCTAATTGAAGTTCAAACTCAAAATGATTAACCTTCCATGGTATTATCATCAAGGAATATTCCTCATGAGATTATTTATGTTCATTATGCTTTTGGATACACTGTCATGATTCTTAATGTCTTGACCATTAGAGACACATTCCCTATAGGCCACCCTCTCATCAATCAATATTATTGATAGAATAATTCCACCACACATAGGGATATACCCCTTCCAGGTACAATAATATCATCCTCATCGGGTTATACTCCTAATAGTATCCATCTTCATAGAGTCATACTCATTATTAACCCAACTCAATCTCCTTGGGTTATATTACCTTTGAGGTCTACCAAACAAGGACCCTCATTTCTAATTCCCTCACCAACAAATTCTAGGAATATTTATCCGAGTTATCATTACTGCATGATGTTAAGTTGTGTGGATCAATCCTTTTGATATGTCCTTAGAGGTAATATGTGTCCCAATTAAGTGGTACTGAACTATGTGGGTTGTGATTCCTTTCACAACGATGCACAGGAAACCCATTCATTGGCATTATCCTAATACCACAAACACCTACCAACACCAAGGGGTTAATAAAAATTTTAATATCTAGTTTTATAGATTTAAAAACATGTTGGACCTTAGAGAAATTTCACTATGTAACAATTAGATTAATGTGGATAACCATTGATATATACAAATTCCCATGTCAATTGGATTCCTATGATATGAATATAATATTCAAATCAGAATATGGAGATAATGTATTATAAATGTTAAGGTAACCAATATAGTACCAAGAGTCATGAAATATTCATTAATATGTCTTAAATAAATAAGAGTGTCTTGATGTAATGAATAATTACTCCCAATAGGGTTCGATGAGACCAAATTCCTATTCTCTCGACCAATGTGAGTTCCTAAGAATTATTACTAAGAAACACAAATGATCACATGACTTTGGAAAGAAGATTTATGACCTGTAATCCATCCAATATAGGAGTAGTGACCCATCATAAATATTTTTAATACTTTCTCAGCCCTTTAAAAAAACATTGGAACACTCCACGATAGGTCAAAACAGTAGGCATCAAAATAAATAGTGTATAATTTTACCAAGTCGTGATATTTATATATATTCAATGATTCTTACACATTATAAATGAAGTTTACATAAATTGTGACAATTACGGATTAGAATCATGCTTACACCAATGATGATCTTGTAAATGGTATGTAAAAATATTTGGAAGTTTTTTACACAAAGATGGAATAATGAATGTGTACCGGTTGAGTGATTCATACCCTTATCTAGATTCATGATTACCCAAAGTAAAGATGGCTATTGAATAGATTATATTATCTTATATGATGTTCATTTAGAATTATTTCATCCATAGTAGGTGATGGTTCTTTGAGATAATTGATACATAGAATCCAAAACATATCCAAATCACATCTTTAAACTCAAAAGTCTAGATTTATTCAATTAATCTCACATTCTATTCAAATAAACTCATGTTCATTTGTAAAAATTTTAAAAACATCAAAATACATTGGAACATATCATATAAATTCTAATGAACTTCAACTCATGCTCAAAGCCTCTTCCGTTATATTAATACTTGTGTTTTGTTATCTTCAAGAACCCTCACAACCATAGTATATTAGCCTAATTTCATCAATAAAAACCTTCATTAATAGGATATTAGTTATCATATTTAGTATAATTCAATAATATTATTCCATGGATGCTTTATTGAAGACCATAGGTATTATATATTTATAATATTTTATCCTTTATCTTCATTAATGATTGATTTTCACAAGTTGTATACCAAAAAACCACCTCTCCACTTATATTGATGTTGTTGATATTACATTCACACACTTATAACATGTCTTAGAATATAAGACTAATAAACCAATTATCTAATTTTATGTGGTACTCAAGTATCAAAAAATACTAAAAATTTTATTTTCAATATATAAAACTTTCTTTTCATATTCAATTTCATCCTTCTCTATAACATCCCAAGTTAGAGACTGATGTGGCCTTATTTTTACACGGGTTTTCCACATATTTTATATAATTTTTAAGGATTTAATTAATTAACATTACACTTTTTATTATTGATTCTAACTTTTTAATTTTATTAATTTAATTTATTATTTAATTAATTTTTAAAATTAATTATGTATTTTTAGTATTTAGAATAATTAACTTAATCTATCTAACTTATCTAATATTATTATTTCTTATTTAGTCTTGTTAATTTTAATATTATTAACTTATTAATAATTTGTTATTTATACTAAATTATCATTTTATCATTTTATTTTCAAAATAATTAACTTATCTTTTAATTTAATATCATATCTATTAATTTGTTTGATTAAAATAAATTAACATTATGAATTATTTTGTTTAATTACTCTATTAGTTTAAAATATATTTTAACAATTTAAGATTTATTTTAATTGAATAATGTGTTCTTAATTTTAATTACTTCTTTAGTTAATTAACTAATTAATTTTCATTTTTTATTTATTTAATATTTTAGTTTTATGTATGTAGTGAAAATTTAAAGTAATTATTTTTAGTCTGTCGGTGACTCATGGAGTCACTGATGAAAATCACTCTCATCCAATATTTTCTCTTTTATCAATTTATTTAACAAATTTATAATTTATTCAATTTATCTTAGTTTGTCAAAATTTAGTTCTATTAATTAAATGTGTTTTAGAAAAATCTATTTTTGTTTAATTTAATATAAAAATAATAATTTGGATTTATTTGAGTTTTTATTATTACTTTTTAGTTATAGTTTAGGTATAAAATTTAACATTATATTTTTAAATTAGTTAAGCATTTAATTAATTTAATTATTAATCTGGTTCAATTTCAATTAGTAACATTATTCCAGGGTATAAATTTTTTTTAAGTATTCTTTGTTATTTTTATTTTTATTAATCAATTTCTTTAATTAATTTATGATTTGGTTTCCTTAAATTAGTTCATTTTAATCCATTGTTTTGTAGTTTATTTTTTTATCAGCACACAGATACCTACTTTGTTCTATCGGTAAGACAAGTCCCACCAAAAACACACCGGATTATTTTTTATTCTATCGGTGTCATGCACACACCGATCATTATCTACTTTCTTTAATTCATGAATCCATATTTTCACACTATCGGTGATATATTCCCTCCCTTCTTCGCACTGACACATCGGTTCCATGACACACTAATGGTTCTCCCTCTAGTTCCTCCCTCCTCCCTTTTTTGTTTCCCCTACAACTGATATCGACGCAACATTACACACTACTTCTATTTCCCTTTCTACTATGGTGCTCAACGGTGGCACTCCATGCTTCCCCCTGCTTCAGATAGTTCATCCATTACATGCAACTGACACTATTGTAGATGACGCACTCGCAAACCACCAGCACCGATCCTCTACCTCTTTCACCGCCACCAACATCAGTAGTGACACCGCTTCTTCATACCAACGTCATATCTATACATTCTTCCCAAAATCAACATATATTAACCATAGAAGAATTGAGACCCATAAAAAATCAAAATCAAGAATTGATGAATCCCAACCCTTACGGCCCGATCGTAAAATGATGGTCAACCTGTATTGAATCCACTAAAATTCTAGAGTTGGGCCGCCTTGAAATGTTACACACAGTCATATGCCAGACTGAAGAAGGAAACACCAGTGCATGTCGAAGGCAAATGAGTAGTCATCTGTCGTAGTCATGAACCGAGTCGGGCCACCTCCATCGCCCGTTGAGGAATCAAAGCTTCTCACACATCACTGAATAGTTTCCCGCACTTGAGGAGGGTTTTGCGAGACGCTTGGAGGGCGATCTGAATCCGAAAACAAACCCTCTTCCACCAAGCTGTTTCCCTGTAGCTTCCCTAACCCGCCATCCCAATCCGCACCCCCACACCAAGCCGATGAAAACCCAAGCTCCCTTCTCTGATCAACGTCACATCACCTTCTTCTCCTACAAGTCATCATGACCCCTTCTTCTGAAGGATCTATAATGAAAAATTCAGGAGCAAACATGTGGTTCGAGAAAAAATGCATGTGTGCAGTCAAAGATTGAAGAACCAGACTATGTCGGTGGAAGGCGGTGGTCCTGAGAAGAAAATGACAGTGGGTTTTAAAGGGAGATCAGTAAGAAAAATATTAGGGATCATTCCATGGATAATATCGTTCTAATCTTGATGTACACATCTTTTTGTGAGTGGAAACTTCCTGGAAGAACCAAAAGCAACAGAGGAGTAGCCTTAGAGACTAATGAGCTCGAAAGTAGAAAAGAACTTAGGGAGTAATTCTTCCCCCTTTCTTTAATTCTTGTACTTTATTTCCAGATGTTTTCAATTATATATTTCATTATTATCATAAGCTGAATTTCTAGCTCAAGGGTTTTAACCTTGGTTGGTTTATCTAATAAATTCTTCAGTTTCTTTTGTTTGGCATCAAAATTGATCCACAATATCAGTTCTGATGTTCAATTAAATTTTTCACACTTTCCAATAATAAAAATCATAGCTACAGTTTCAATCAGATAGAATAATCATGATCATCATTTTGTTGAAACATTAACATCATTATATTTGGAGTATTATAGAGTATTTTTTTTCTACGGTATTCTTCTTCAAATTTTTAGCAGTGGATGAATTTTAGAGTGGCTAAGTCTAAATTTCATACCTCTGTTTGATGTGTCCTCTGGCGAGGAAAATATATCAATGTACTCTTAAGGTGTGATTCAATAAATTTCAGTGGAGAGTTATCTTTTTTTCTAGTATTTTTATAATTATTGAGTGTTTTTTTCTTCATATTTACTTTTTTAACCTTGCTTCATTGTTTTTGTACATGATTTTTTTTAAGAGTTTACTATATTTCTTTGTTTATTAGTATTTTTAGTTTTTTAGTTTTTTTCTTTGTTCAACATTGTTTCTATTACTATTTTCATTAAATAAGACTCAAATATAAAAAAATTATAAAAGTTAAACAAAAAATAAAAAAGCCCCTCCACTGCTGACAACAGGGGAGTTTAATTTGAATAAAACCTTAAAAAACTCAACTGCTTTCCATGTGGATCGACCATGCACAACTCTTCTAGTGTAATAGTAATAAATTAAAATTTTAGGGTCGTGACTACCACAATAATGAATAAAAATTTGGTGATATTCCAGGTGAAATAAGGCACTAAGTGACCTAATAATTTTTTAAAAACACTAAAAACACATAAAAACACGTAAAAACAAAAAACAATTGCTTTGGAATTTGTGAACTGTGTCTGCTGCTTGTGAAATTTTTTAAAAAATGCATCAATTATAATAATTTGTCTATTTAATGTCATTTTATTCTTTAAAAATATAACATTATGAGGACTGGCATCATCAACTAGAATTATATTGTGTATGTTGAGGCTATTATGGGCACACTGCCTGGAAGTGTGTCTATAACCAACCACACCAAACTACTCACTTTGAAGGGAGTTAATGTATTGAGGCTAGTCCTAACACCCTAGATAAATATGACCTAGTTTAATCCAAATTGGATGCTTGGGAGAATAGGTGGGGCACTTGGTTAAAAAAACCCATGAAATTGAAGTAAAATACACTCAAGAGCATGATCAAAGACTTTAAAAAATAGAATTAACGCTCTCAGATTTACAAAAAAATATTAAGGAACAAGTGGAAACTAAACTTAAAATAGAAGAATATGTTGTAAGAGAATCTGAAGTTAAAGAAAAATAAAATGTTTATTGAAGGATTGAAAATGAAGTTGAAGAGGAAAGTGAATCTGAACCTAGGAAAAACATTATATTTAGATGAATCTGAAAATGTTAAACTAAATCTGGAAATTACTGACTCACTTAATGAAAAACACATGATTGAATATACCAAAAAGAACATAAATGGGGATGAGTTGAAAAATATAGAAATTGAACTGAAACAAATTGAAACAAATTCCCAGTTCTTTTCCAGATTTCTACATTTGAAAAAACAAAATATTTTTAGAGTTTTGATAATCAATCCAATTGAATTGAAGAGATACATGAAAAGAAAAACATGGTTGATAAGACCTATTCACCCAAAATAACTGAAATTTATAAAAATAAACCTATAATGGAACTTAGGAATATGTTGGAAGATAAATTTAATCGTGAAGTCAAAGAATCTGAAATGTTAAAACCTCAACTGAAAACTTCTCCTCCCAGTATAAAAACTCAAAACCCAAATATAATTAAAATAAATTCATGTTGTAGAAGTTGATGGAATTGGTTTCTAATAAAGGAAAACTATAGAGCTTTTACTGCCTTATTCTAAGATTCATCACTTTTCTGAAATATTGTGTAGATAAATTGCAAGCATTGTTGATTTATTTAGGGGAGATTTATTAAATTCGAGCAAAATATAAACAGAATTTATTAAAGATGGATAGAACAATACTTCCCCCATTTAATAATTGCAACACTATGCTGACATTGTTTCAGAATTTGAGCTTCTTGAACTCAAAAAATTAAAGGGATATTGAGCACAGAGTTGATTATGGATGCAAAATTGAATTTCTAGAGGTAGTAGATGTTGAGTGTAAGTTAACTGATGATGATATATTGTAAGATATTTACAATATTATAAAACCTAAATATTTGAATGATCAAATAATGTATCTCCCATGTTATTCACTTATATCCTCAATTGTGAAGGGTGATGAATATTTTCATGATTCTGAGAGTAGTTTATTAGGGGAGACATACTTGAGTTCTAGTTTCTATGATTTTGTACAAAACTTAATTGATTTCCCTTTGGAACCTTCTAATCATAAATCACCCACAACCACCATTGAGTTGGATTTTGATTGTGTTTTAATTGATAAAGATAGTTGTGAGGTTAATGTTGAACCCCTATTATTATCCAATTAATGGTTTTCCCTTCCTAAAAATGTTATTTATGTCAACTCTAAGACAATTATAGATGATTATATGACTATTTCCATAACTATTAAAGGGCATTATTAATGGATTTATGCAGCTAATGAGGATTTGGTTTTAGACTTCTAAAGTTTGGTTGCCTATAAAATTCCTTTCTACATTAAAAATAATTGGGGAAATTACATGTTGTGGTTCCTATTAAAGAAACCACATCCACATAGTGACTATGGTTTGTTCTAGGTGAGTCTGTCTAGGGATTATAAATCTAACACTACATGGGAAGAAACTCAAGGTCCTTGTGGTGTTAATAAATAAAAATTTTAATTAAAAGGTCTAACTGGAGACATTAAATTTAGTCATTCTTGGGAGGAAACCCATGTTCTTTTGTTGTTTTCAATTAGTGTTATTTTTTCATTGAAAAAAGTTTTTCTTTTATTTTAAATGTATTCTATATCTTTTCAAGATATTTGTTCTTTGTTTTCAAGCTCTTTGTTTTTAGGATGCTTCTGATGATGTCATCTAAGGAGTGGAATTCCCATGCTAGAGGATTAATGATAAAATTTGATTCAGGTAATTAACTTATATTGTTAATTTCTATATTCATTTTTATTCTCATATTTACATTAATTAAAATTCACTGATAAGTCACCATTACTCATATTAATAGGAATTCATTGACCTATTGTTGTCCTCAATCCATTGTTCCACTACTTTCAGTGAGTCATATTAATGGTGACTTACTGATAAATTTCTAATGGGGTTTCTATGATTTTTACATTAAAAATAATTATACTTCATATGTTGCTATTTTAAAAAATCATCATGCATTAAAAACTTATGGCATGTCTTGTTTTCTTGAAAAAAAAATTGGTATGTTCCTCTTGCTGAAAATTGAAATTTATTGATACTTAAACCACTTCACTGTTGAACTTATGTGTGTCGGGGGTGTACATGTTGGTTTGTCCATGTTTTTTATTGAATCTGCCTTATTTTGGGGTTCCTGGTTTGCTTGTTTTATGATTTATTGAATTTATAATAGAATAAATTCTTCTAAACTTTCTTTCAACCCAATTCACTTTGCACCCACACACCTTACATGCTACATTTGAACTATATTTAAAATCATTATCACTGACTCAAATGTTAATGTGTGCCTTTGAATATGAACCTGATGTCAATTAACTTAGGTGGAAAAAATATTCTTCTAAACCTTCATGATACCCTTGATACATTTCATAAATCTACTAAATTAAAAATCTGTTTTGAAATTTATTTGTATATTTTTTCTTCTATACTTTAGAAATCATCTCAATTTTTTCTTCTCCATTATATAATTCAACATTGGGGACAAATTTGCGTTTTACCTGTGATGTAAAGGGTCAAATCATGACTAAGATAAACTGTTCTTAAATAAAATCCCTTCAAAACCCACTACTTTTGATCTCTGTCAAAAATTGGTAAATCTTTTCAAAATTGTAGCACAACTTTAGGCATTACACTATCTCTAAAATGGGTCTTTCTTAAATATGATGCTTGATTGGTAGTTAAAAACTCCTTTGAACAATAAATTAATGTGGGAGGATGATTTTTGAGTGAATATACATATTGATTTAATGGAAATTTGGTTTAGGAACTACTTTTGAGGGTGATATGGGTAACATGTTAGTGGAGTCATAGTCATAACCATTAGAACTAGAAGTTTGATATTGATTTTAGGGAAATTATTTTACTTTTAATTATTAAATTAATTATTTTAGTGAGATAATGTAAATGATTTTTTATATAAATCTTTTGAAACTAGGGTATTTTGGGCATTTGAGATCCCATAGTGAATCTCCCAAACCCTAGAATATGGGTGTGTTTCTGTTTACTATAAGTCCTTTAAACACCTTGAATAAGTGTATATGCACAGTGCATAGCACATGATACTAGGCTTGTGAAAAATAAAATATAGTTTTTTGGGTCAAAAACAATTTCATTAAGGTGAGGGGAATGATGACCTCTAAATGAAGAAGGGGACAATTGGTTTTTATGGTAATCAATTTTTTGTATCTATAAGGTAATTCACAAAAAATAATATTTATTTTTGGAACCTTCTATTGAGTAACTGTACAAAGTTCTTACTATTAAATTCTTAATTCTATACATTTTTAACTTTTTATCACTCATGATATTAGAAGTTAGGCATGAATTGAAATGAGCCCTTAAGTTGATTCACATATGAGGCAGGACACATTCATTAATAAATGGTTCACTGCTTTCGTGACTACTAATAAGATATTGTTTTATGTAGGACTTGATTTAAGTTGTCTTTTCAAAATCCTGGTTACAGTTCAATCCTATGTTTTAAAAGATCTCGACATGTTACATTTTGAGAAAAATAATACACACAATAATATTTTTCAAAGACAATAAAACATGAGATTGTTTGTGGACAAAAAATGTTTATGTGTTGGAGAATTTCATATGGCCTTATTTTTACACGGTGTTTTCACATATTTTAATTTTATTTTTAATGATTTAATTAATTAATTTTACACTTTTTGTTAATTATTCATACATTTTTATTTATATAATTTAATTTACTATTTAATTATTTTTTACAATTAATTACTTATTTTTAGTCTTTAAAATAATTAGTTTAATCTAACCAACTTATCAAATTAAATTATTTCTTATTTTGTTTTGTTAATTTTAATCTCTTTAACTTTTTAATAATTTGATATTTATATTAAATAATCATTATGTCATTTTATTTTCAAAATGATTAAAATTTATTCTAATTTACAATCATATATTTTAATTAGTTTGATTAAAATAAATTAATATTATTAATTATTTAGTTAAATAACTCAGTTTTTTTAATATAAGTTAACAAATTTATGTTTTAGATTAATTAAAAAATTTGTTCTTAATTTTAAGTATTTATTTTGTAAATTAAGTAATTAATTATGATTTTTTATTTCTTTAATATTTTAGTTTTATTTATGCAGTAAAAATTCATGTCATTATTTTTAGTCTATCAGTGACTCGTTGAGTCACCGATGAAAATCCCTCTAATCCAATTTTTTCCCCTTTTATCAATTTATTTAACAAATTTATAATTTATTCTCTTTATCTTAGTTTAAAAAATTTAATTATATTAATTAAATGTGTTATAGAAAAATCTATTTTTTCTAATTTAATATAAAGGAATCATCTAGCATTATTTTAGTTCTAATTATTATGCTTTAGTTTGAGTTTAAGTATAAAATTTAACGTTATGTTTCTAAATTAGTTAAGAAATTAATTAATTTATCCATCCCATTCAACCAACAATTTTGTTGATGACACACTCGCAACCCACTGGCACTGATCCTCTACCTCTTTCACCACCACCAACATCAACAGTGATGCCACTTCTTCATACTAATGTCATATCACCTCATTCGTTTCAAAATCAAAATATATGAACCATGCAAGAATTGTTTCCCAGAAAAAATAAAAATCAACATTTGATAAATCCCAACCATTACAAACAGATCTGTAAAATAATTTCAGCCAGAGTTAAAGTTTCTGAAAGGCTGGAGCAGTGTCACCTTGCAAAGTTACACACATCTGTATGTTGGACTCTAAAAGTGGACATCAGTGAAAGTCAAAAATTTATTAGTATTCATCTGTTGACGTCGTGAACTGAGCTAAACCACCTACATCACCTGCTGAGGAACCAAATCTTCTTATGCTTCACTGATGAGTTTCCCGCACTTGAGGAGGGTTGTGAGAGCCTCTAGGAAGCTAATACTCATCCGAAGAAGAACCCCATGCTACCAGGATATTTATTTTCCACTTCCCTAACCCACTAGCCCAATCCACACCCCCTCGCCAAGCTGATGTTCAATAAATTTGTTCACACCTTCAGGTAAAACAATTCATAGCTACAATTTCAATCAGTGAGATTAATCTTGATCATCATTTTGTTGAAACATTAACGTCATTACATTTGGAGTTTTACAAAAAGTTTTATTTCAACTTTATTCTTCTTCAAGTTTTTAGCAGTTGATGAATTTTGGAGTTGTGAACTATAAAAGTCAAAACTCTGTTTGATGTATCTTTGGGATAGGAAGATATATAAATCTACACTTAAGGTGTGAATCAATAATTTTCTGTGGATATTTAACTTTTTTACCAGCATGATTATAATTATTGTGTGTTTTTTCCTTGATTTGTGCACCTTTAACCTTGATTATTAATTTTAGTATATATATTTCTTTTTATGAGTTTACTATATTTCTTAGTTTATCAGTTTTTTTAATTATTTATTTTCTTCTTCGGTCAACATTTTTTCAATTAATTTTCGGTTTAAAAAAGATTCAAATATAATAAAAGTAAAATTTAAAAAGGAAAATAAAAAAATCCCCTCCACTATGGACAATAGTTGAGTTTAATTTGAATAAATCCTTATAAAACTCACATTCATTACATGTGGACCGACCATGAACCATTGTGTTAGTGTAAAGGTAATAAATGTAATTTTGAGGTTCTTGAAAACCTACAGAATTAATCAAAGACCGCAAATTAATGTCCTATATAGATATATTGTGTGACCTCAGGTTTTCATCTCAATATTTTAGAGGTTGATGATTAGTATCGATGGTCTAGGGTGTTTTCCTGTGGAGACTATAACTTCATTTTAATAGAAAACTCTATATAAATTACTAACATCATCTAAGAAAAAAAACGGAGTTCACAAAACAAATAAAAATAACATGTTATATCAAATGAATACAAAAAAATTTAGTTATAAATACTCACATTCATATGATAAATAACATCCAATCACCCACTAAAATGATCATATATTAAGAAATTCAATAAAATAAACAAAATAAAAGTGGATTCACTAACATATCTAATCCTCAACACATCATGATCCCCAAGTTCCCTTTGGTAAATCATGCTCGACCATGAAATTTTGGGACTCTACCCCCCTAAAGCTATAATTATTCAAGGCATATTGGTTACCCAAGTTTCATGCATTCTTTTGTAGAATTTGAGTACAAATCGGAGGAGAACCACTGTTAGGGCCCCAAACATGACAATTAAATTTAGATTATGGACACATGATATGATCAAAATAAAAAAAATAACTATGGAAGCATAAATAAATAATCACCATCAATCCTTAGGTTCTATTGTATCACCCGATATTGACCACACTTTATTAGTCTAGTGAAGATGTGTCTATGGAAACAAAATTTCATCATACATAATCATCAGATCCTAATAACATGTCCTCGAAATCCAATAGTCATTTAGTGTCATCACCAATTCATAATATTTAATCCCAAGAAGTAAATCATATGAGGTGTCTTCTCCTATTCCATGGATCATGTCCTATAATATCAATACTAATAGGAATCATCATTGATTATTGAGATTATTCCTTAGTAATTACATTATAAACATGAATAATTAGTTATTTATAGGATCATATCCTAGATAAAAAATAAAAACAAGGGAAATCATCGATTCCATTGTGCATGTCCTTGGAAATCAATTAGTAATGGGAAACATAATAGATTCCTAAGTGTATGTCCGTGCTAACAATAGTAAAATGAATCATCATTGATACCTATGAGCATGACCAAGGAAATAAATACATATAGTAATTATCCATTATTCTTATATAAAAATACCTAGGAAAAACATACAGACCTGAATGTTGAATCCCAAATGATATTATGTGATTTCATTCAAAAATTATTAAGAGTAATGTGTCCCATTATACTATCCCATTTGCTCGTTACTACATATTTCTCCGGATAACACAATTGACCTTTGTAATTTAAGGTGAAACTCAAATTAAACCAAACATACTCCTTTGTACTAACCCACAATTGGGTTAACATAATTCTATGGAACCCACTAGGGTCCCTTGGGTCCCATCATAACACAAACGCCCATACTCAGATCCTTAATTTCAGTCTCATCTCGATGGCCAATCCAATCACTCAAAAGGTGTATCATCCCTGGACATCATTATGACCATAAAAAGGCCTCACAGACCATACAGGATAAGCCTCAATAGCATCACTCTTATGGGATGATGTAATACCCATCTTATATTTCATGTCATCCTAGGATGGTCCACTAACCCAAACTATCATCAAACTAGTCTGGTTCTACAAACACTAGTGCTCAAAATCTAGTGGCGTAGGAACACTCACCCCATGCACTAATATGATATCCCAGTGGCTATAAGGCATCATATAGTTCCATGTTGGTATACTTGGGCTAATAATTCCAAAACCAACTCTATCTTCTATGAGGATATGTCCAAGGATCCAACACTATGGGCACTATATTAATTTATTTAACTTTAAATTATACCCCATAGGGTCCACACATATTATGGTATACATTGATTAACAAATCTCTTAGCCATTAGTGACCATGGAATCTATCTTGTGCACTAGGGGAAATTGGACCATGGAATGTGTTCATTTATGACCTCTTTATTTTAAATAAATATTTCAATAAAATAAAATGCCTATTTCTATTTATGAAAATACCAAATATGACAAGAATATAAATTACATATATTTACCATAGAGTTATTCTCAAGGCACCACTTACCATATAAAAATTTATTCCCTTTAAATAAGCCCAACCACCTCTAGTGAAGCTCTTCCAAGTCCATCCCACCATCAACCATTATAATGATGATCTATATCAAGACATAACTTCCATTAATTTATTATAATAATTTATAATTAATTATTCAAATAAAATTTGATAATTATTAATTAATTTTATAATTTTATTCAATTAGTAATATCCCCTAATAAGTCAAGAGATCAAATTTTAAGGTTCAAATTATTTGGAAATGGGGTTCACACCACTCCCGTCTTCTATCTGAGTGTTTATCCCACAATATCCCCCATTTCCCATTTTAATTAATCTATTTATTTCATCTAAAATAGTATATAACCATAAATAAATTTGGGAAATGACATAACTTGATAAAACGTTTTCAAATCTACTGTAATCATCCTCTTGAGACCCCCTTTATCCAAACAACTTTAAATCACCTTGATATCATGATGATTTCACCATGACCTAGAGAAATCATCTTAGAATCCCTTGTTCTAGTGACACAATAAAGAAACAAGAAAATAGGGGAATAAACAAAGTAATAATACATGCCTGGTATTAGATTTATCTCAAGTAATATTTCAGATCAAACGACAATTGATTCCAATAAATCTTGTCTAAAAATTATATATTCAAGAGAAAACACCAAAATTAGGCATTAATATTTTTAATTGGCATTAAATATGGAAATATAGTTAAATATAGAGAAAGGATAGTCACAAAGTGATAGATTTACCATTATCTATTACCCAAATTGAACGATGGTTGATTTTGTTGAAAAATAATATAGATCTCAACAAGAGATATAGTTAAGGGTGAGTGGCTCTATCAATATTATTTTCCCACATACTGGCCATGATACCCCCAAACCCCCACTTATATATGTTTTTTCATATTTATTTGTTATTTACTGAGTGTCTAGAAGTAATTTTTATTTTATCCAAAAATTCAAAATGGAAAATATCATATTATGTCCATAAATATCTTACGACATTCTAAACAAAGATATTTTATTGAAAAGTCATACTGGATTTATATTACTAGGATCATTGATTCTAGATCAAACATATTACTTTAAATATCATACTAGAGATATCCCACTATGAATAGTGATTAAAAACCAAATATATTACTATTAATATTATACTATAAATATCTTACTAGAAATATCTTACAACGAATAAGGATTCTAGAACAAATATCTTACTAGAAATATCACACTAGGAATATTTTTCTAGGAACACTAATACCATAAGAAATATCTTACCAAGAATAGTGATTCAGGAACAAATATCAAACATGAATTTTCCAATTACAAATATCTTACTAGGAATATCTTATAAGGAAAAGTGACTCGAGAAAAAATATCTTTCTATAAATATCTTACTAGAAATATATTACTAAATAAATATTACTAAAATTAATGATTTTTTAGTTATTATCTTACCAGAAATAACTTATAAAAAACATCATATTATGAATAGTGATTCAATAAAAAATATTACTATCAATACCAAACTATAAATATCATACTAGTAAGATATTTATGCTTGAAATATATTACTAGGAATATCTTACTTAGAACCATTTTCCAAAACATATATCATACTAGTAATATCATTCCAAAATGGTCTTAAAAGGATTAATGATTCCATAAGAAGTCTAAAATCTTTTTCATTTAATCTAAACACATCTAAACACTAAATAATAGTATAACCATTATGAAATCACCTGAAATAATATTTTAAAAAAATTAAACACTATATCATGGACCAATTTACAAGGATAATTATTTAGCCTATATTAATACTTCCAAGACCTCTATAGGGTCCAAAGAAGTAATTTCACATACTCAACCATTACGTCACCCCTTCTCGAATATTCTTCAAAGTATTTATGGTTCCAATTATCCTTTGGAAATATCAAAAAAATATTTTAAATATGTTTCAGCTCTTTGATTCTCTATCTGAATCAGAAATCTCAAACCATCCCACCATAATGTGTTAAAATCCAAAAATTTAAGTTTCACATGAAATACATTACTCTATAAGATGTTTTTCGTTACAACCTCTTCACCATAGAACTTATCTTCCCTAAAAATCCCGAAATATCTTTTACCCACTAATACCATCTAATCGTTGTCATCAATTCCATCACTAAATCATCTCATTATAAAATGGAATTCCTATCGATTTACTACTATCCAACTACAAATGTGAGGCACACTATCCTTCATATCTGGAGCCAACCGCTCATCTCCATCACTAATACTAAGACAACAATCATTGTTCCCATCTAACCCGCGATACTATGATTTCTTTTATCTATTTATCTCTAGTATTATGGTGCTCCCCCCATAATTCTCTACTCATAAAGGATGATTCTCATTTTGTGATGCTCTCCAGTATAAGAATCACATACTAAAACACATTCTTAATCGTTCAATGACACACTGGATGCAGTTTTCCACATAACGCAATCTAATGTTATGTAATAACCTAGGGTTTTTCTCCGTTGGATGAATTCTATCAAGAATGGTCAAACCACCTCACAAATACCCAAAACATGATTCCAATACTCTGCCTTTATCCAACATAATATCTATATACCAAATATAGTGTTTTAAGATGAGTGAGATCAAATCAGATTAAAATGATGATGTTACATTTTATACATAATTTTCCACATCTATTTTGATGAATTAATTTGTTTCTGATGATTAAATTTTTTTCAAGGGATTTTTATAATTTTTATAACTGTTTTTCAAAACTGACATTTTATGAAAATGTTTTTATAATGTGACTTATGGGGGTTAAATGTACATATTTTTTATTGAATATAATTTAGTTATTTTAATTGGAAATATATTTCTCAATGTTCATTGATTAATTTTAAAAAATTTAATGAAATTAATTATTTCATTAAATGTAAATGAATAATTTAGTGGGACTCAAATTTTTTGGAAATTAAATTTTTAATTGAACATGAAATTTATTTTAGAAACGTAGATGCTTTACCTGTAGAAAATTTTAATTGAAATGTTATTTTCTATATTAACTATTCTAAATTAATTGAATAAATAAATTCCATAAAATTATTTTAATCATTTTTTCTAGAATTAAAATTTGAATTTCTATTAATTAATTTCTTAAATAAATGTTCGTCCCACGTATTTGAATGAAGAATACCCTCATTTGGATGATTGGAAGAGGGTTTGATGTGGTCTATTTTTATATGATGGTTCACATAGATTATTATAAATATATCCAAATGTACATGACATGTTGAATATGCCACAAATAACATATGTGGGAAACCGTGTATGCCAATAAATTCAGCCATATCATTAATCAGCTACTTTTGGAAACATCAATATGAAGATAATATCCTATATGGAAAAAAACTACGTGAGACGAAATGGGTATGTTTTTTCAAATTCTAATGTGATGGAAATCTGATGCATAAAGAAGTTGACATATAGATGAAACCGACACATCAACACTGAAGCACATGATTGTTTTAATTAAAAAAATATAGAAGGTAAAAACAATATTACTTCAATTATCATGACCATTAATCCATACATGTAGATATAATATAATATTTAGATCGTGATTACTACATGGAAAAACATTTGAGGGGAACAAAATGTCAATATAAGAGGTTGATTATTTTCACTATGTAGTCACTTAATGATGGATATGAGCATGTTAAAGTAAAAAATGTGGAATCTACACTAGTTAGTAAGGATTTCACAATTTAAATTTAATTTTTATAAATAAGAGGACCAATACTCCTCTATTTTTTATTTCCCCAAACATCCCCCTCTCTTTTCTTTATCATTTTGTTTATTTTCTTCCCAGCTTTATATTTTTTTAATTTCCACTATCATGTTCTTAATCATTGTAAATATTTCAATCATTCATGATTAATCATTTGTGTCTTGATATTGAATCTCTATAACTTGATAACATATTCTCAAGTCTTGATCCAGGAAGTTAGTCTTGAATCTTCTTAGATATTCAAGATTCTTTATGATATTCACCTCTTATTTACTCTTAGTAGATTGTAAAGGTGATTTGGTGTGTTTTGAGAGTTAATTATTGCATGGGATTGGTTTTATACTCTTTCCCCCATGATCATGTTTCACTTTTATCTTAACTTACTAGATCAAGTAGTTAGGTGGGGTTTTATGATTTTTGATCCTTTGATTATCACTTTGGTGATGATGAAATTTTTGGATCGAGTGATTTGATTACGATATTTATTCAGTTTGGGATATTTCTTGGGTTCTCGAAGTGATTTTTTGAATGAATTATCAATGTTTTGAGTGAGAGAACTATGTAAGTTGAGGAATCGATCATGAAATGAGTGAGGATTATAGTTATTGATTTATTTATAATAGGTGTTTTGGGGTTAATAAACATAGATATAGCCTTGTTCTCAATGAATATCTCTCCCATCACTCTTTTTCCTTCTATTTCATGTTCATTCACTATTTTATCACTCCCGCTATCTTTTTTCAACATTGATTCTTTTTGTTTTCATTTATTACTTTCAAAACATTAAAAAATAAATATATTTTTTACAATAAAACTAGTGCATATGACACTACTTACTTAAGATAGACCTTGAGGTTACCTATTGTGCTATATTTTGGGTTTTACAAATTTATTTTTGACCAACCTTGTGATAAGGAAAATGTTAACCTTCCACAAACATCCTAGTGCTATAAATATCATCTAATGACTCATCTAATCACACACATATCCTTACCCACATTAGGTTCATGTTCTTCATAGGCCCTTCTCTATCCATTACCACATGTTATGATTAGACATGTCTATCATAGTTATAACTGAGTACTATCTTGAAAACAAACCACTAACTATTCCCAACTCACGAGGAATGTTATTCCTTATCATTTATCAAAATTTCCTTCAGAATAAGAGTCACACTAGTCAAAAACCTTTGGTTAACTCCCCACTATATATCTTTACATATACAGCTCCTCATTCATAACCTCATCTAGTTATGAAAACACACTTTATTATAAACCCAAGTCCAGTCCCACACTTGGGTCAACCATACCACGAAACCATGTTATAGATATTATTTCACCGCTCACCATAGAGGTTTATTTACCATTTCATTAATCCTTTTACACAACCAAGATCGAATATTTTCATCTATTACATTGATCTTGAGCTCACACATGATGGATCACCAACCCACAAATAATGGCCATCGTTCATAATCAGCTTGCACTACCTCTATCTCATGTAAATATAATGGGTGTAAACTTCCATACCCCCAAGTCTCACAACTTGAACCATAGTTATATATGTAAAAAATTATAAATCTTATTATTAGACACCTAAACATTGACTGTTGTTCTCTTGTATGTCATTTTCATCTATTAATAAGCAACTCAGTGTATATACAAACCTAAATATGTGGAATATAATATTTCTATCTATATTGGGTTGAGGTTTTTGATGTTTTCTCCTATATGAGTGAATGAAATATGATGTTATTAGTAGTTTTTATATTCTATACTCAGATAATTAAGCATAGATGAGTAAGTTAGATGTGATTTACATACGAAATGTCTCATTTCCACTCGATATCATTGAAAATTGATAATATGATTATGAATATTTTATATGATATATCTAGTGGACATAGTTTTTTATGTATAAGTGTTTGATAAATATCACATCATATACCTTTGCATCAGGATTATCGTTGATATTTTTTAAAGGAAACTCTTTCCCTACAAGTATAGATTAGAGGATTTTTATTTTTTTGAATTATATAAAGGGACATGGTGTTAGGATTTCTAATTTTGTGAATGAGGACTACATTTTATTTCAATTTTTTACAAAACCATGAGAGCAACCTAAAATAAGTTTTGCAGGATTTCCAAAATATATTTTAGATTGATTTAAACAAGTTTTTATATTCAATGTTATTTTTAGTTATAATGAATGATTTTCCATTCAAATAAGTTTTGAAATATGTGAAAAATTATATTTGGATTTGTATTTACAAGTGGTTACATATAATTTAATATAAAGTTAAAATTCACTAAGTCTATAAGTCATTAGTTTAAGTGATATATTGTTGGAAATATAAACTAATTCCAAACAATATTACAGTGTTGTAAACTAAATTAGGGTTTTTGTGGGAATAAACCATGATTATTTAAGGGTTACTACATCATGGATTTATGAATGGTAGTTAAAGTGTTATATAAAAATGCACAATTTAGATATTTCTTCTATCTAATATATCATGATTTTCTTTTATTATCATTTGATAATATTCATTTGAGTTTTTAATAGAATATGAAACATTTTACGAGTTAAATGTTTCATCATTATTAGACATTTGTTAAAAATGGTTTGTAACATGTTTCATTGTTTCAATATTTTTGACATTCAAAATGATGAAACAAGTGAATATTTTATAAATTTGCAGTCTTCAATAAGAATCCTCCTATACTTATAATGACTCCATGTAAATGAGAAAGGGGTACAAGATTCATGTTATTGAACCTCCCATTCCAAAACTATCCTTATCCATTATTTATCTACAACACATTAACCAAAGGTTCTAATAGACCATGTCATGAAGGATGCCCTTCCCAAATGATGGAATTTTCATAGAACCCATAGATACCTTTAGATTAAGTAGTTCATTGGTTCTATCTTAAGAATCATTTTCAGGATCATGTAAAAGAGATTAGATAGATCATATCCTCAATGAAAAGTATATTATTTATTAATGCTTATTCAATCCAAATGAGTGGATGAATCTTATATTAAAATTGGTTTTGTTTTATTTTATATTTTATATTTGGGCAAATTATTTTCCCTCTAAAATCATTAATCAATATCCTTTCAAGAAAACTGGACAAATTATAATTAAATCCAAAAAACACACTATTAAAATTCACATGTTTCACTAAATTAATTTCTTAAAAAGGGTTGAAATCACCTATCTTCTGATATATGATCAATCAAGAATAGAATATGATTTTCAAATACACCAGAAATAAAAGATATGAATAAATTAATCCAAATTAGTGTAGAATTGTAAAATTTTAATAAGTATAAATAAAACCAAATAAATAGAGAACCAAACCACTAGTATATTGATCTAGTCTTTGTATTGACTACAAATATAAAAAATGGGAGATATATTTAAAACTTTCGAGTAAAAATTACAGTTTATAAAGATATAAAAATATATATTTAATAAAAATATATTTATATTGAAATACCCACCCCCACCCCCCCCCCCCCCACCTCGCCCTAAAAAAAATAATATTGACCTTCTTTTTTGGGTTCCTGATAAACTCGACCTGGTTTTTGATGGCTCACCGGAGTCCTAATGGATCAATATTGACCATCTATTACCAGCCTAAATGCTAAAGATTCCTATTAAAACATGCCAGGATGTTGATGGTACCCACAAAATTCTTAGTGGACTCCTGGTATGATTTATAAACTCATATATATCTATATATAACATTTAATTTTTTTATATATTCTTCTAACAAAAAATTAAATTTAAGAAATAATTAAAACAAAAAATAATGGAAAAATAATTCTAAAATCCTATGGGAAACCAATATCTATTATATAAAACAGGTATACATTAATAAAAACATTAATTCGGGAGTCATGAAAAAAATATTTATATCCATATACAATATAATGATGATTTTTATTTTTATATGTGTTTAATGAGATAAAAATTTATAATTCTTATTTATAAAAGTTATACCAAGATTGATATATATTATAAAATAACTAAGGATATTCTTTACCATGATGTCTATTTAAATATTAATATATTACTGTATAAAAAATGTTAGGGAATTTTGAGGGTGATGATAATCTATATTTTAAGGAAAAAATTATTTTATATATTAAACTTCCTTGATAGTAACTATTATATAATTGTAGAAGTCAAACAAATACCATTCTCAGCTTTTTACAAATTTGAATGACTCAACTTTCATAGTGCCAAAAACATATCATTAATAATTAATATGTACAGTTTATATATATATATATATATTATTTATAAAAAATAAATTAACTTAAATTTAAATACATACACACACTCATATATAATATTGACATATTTATATTCTTACTAATGTATATATTATTTGTTTATTTACATATTGTATTAAATATTTTATATGTATTTATTATAATTTCAGATAATAATATAATTCTAAAAGTGTATTTTAATTTTTAATTTGATATTAAAATTGAAAATGAAATTCAAAATAACAAGAAACATTATGTGTAACAAAAATTTAAATTTAATTAAAATTTTGTGGGATATCGTGTTCCTCTACCATGTGGGTAACAACTCTATATTATTAACATTAGGGGTTAAACCCATAATGACTCCAACTTATAGTGAATGTTTTTGGAACTATATTAAAGAACCATATCTCTAAAGTAGTAATGAGATCTGTAGACGGTACTATAGAAGAGAAAGGTACTTTAAGATTTACCGCAGTAGTGGTTGTGCAATATAGCAGGTACTATAGTAATTATAATACCATGTTAATGGAACTATTCACTATGAATGGGAATTCAATCCATGATATTGGGTCTTCAAGTCAAAGGGACATTGAGCCACAAAATGTTGCGTTTTTAGGATATTCAAAATTGTAATGGTCTAACATTGGTGTGGATTGACCCTTGGAAGGGGGTGACTTGTCCTTGAAAACTATTGAGTGTAGGATATGTTTCATTTTTTTGTAACCATTAGGACCCTAACTAAATTTTAAAATTTAATGAAAATTATAAATTGGAATTTGAATTTGAAATAAAAAATCGGGGGTGTGTGTGTTATTTATATACACACACACGAACATCAAAGGTGATCAATCAGATGGGGTCGTGATTTTGAGGAGATCACACCCTATCATTGTCCAGGGTTTCCCCATAGAGGCCCCTAGGATCCTAGAAACCACTCTTTCATCCCTTTTCTGATGTAAATCCATCATATGGTTCAATTCCCCCTCTATTGTCACTTCTCTCACATTTCATATTTATCTTGGTTATTTTTTGTGGAAGAGTTTTTAATTCCATTCAACTTCATATAATTTTCTATTTATCTTTATATCCCTCTACTCATTTTTTTATGTGGGATAATGATTTTTTTAATCACTCATCTATGGGTTATTGGATTTCATGATTGTTTATATCACATGACTTTCGTGGGACCCATCTTTCCCAATTAATTTAGATACTACCCTCAATGGTCCCTCCTAGCCCTGGTGGAAAACATTCAATGAAGAATATAATTATACCAATTTTATCTTCTCAGTGGTGACCAAAAGTGTTCACTATCCCCTAGAATAGGATCTTTTAATTTTATTCTCTAAAGTGTAATTTCATAGTGAGAGTGTAATTATTTGGTTCTGTTTGATGGAATCTTCACTTCATTGAACGTTTTTTGTCTGTTTACCCTACTTTTAGTCATTTTCTCAAAGGTGGCTGGGGGTTTGTTCATTGGGGATGGGTTTTTCTGGGCAATTTCATACATTTAGTTCTAAACTAGTTCTCCCTTTATTTATTGGATTTCAGAAATATATAGTATATCATATCCTTATCATATTCATATTTAGTGTCTTTTTTCATGTCATTTATATCTACAATTTTAGAACCTATATCATAGGGTGTCCATGGGTGATCTCTCTCATAGAGGTACATAACACCTTTTCAACATGATAGTGACTTCTTGAAGGTGTTCATTTACATCAATTTCATTTGGTTTGGGTGTTAAGGAAATGTTATATTATCTATAATTCATTTATGGATGTTTTTTCATGATGTTATGGTTAGTGGTGGGAATAGAGTTCTCATCTAGCTACATCTTTCTATGGGTCCAGTCTTTATATAAGGTGGTGTTACATTACATTGACTTTTTTGGGATTTTATATTTTGAAATATGAATGAGAAAAAGAGATAAAAAATGGGGATAAGATATTTTGTGCAATTATATATGTGGGAGAGTATTTGAAAAAAATTGTTATTTTTATCTTTTCATTAAGAGGTGAGAATGCCACTTATAAAATGGATACACAAGGGTCTTTAAATTGATTTGATGGGGATATAAATATATAGCTACTATGAGTTATAATGAAGGGGTTTCCCTAGGTATTTATTCACAAATGAATACAATGGAATACAAATTATGTTGAATACAATGATGTGTTAAGATGACGAGAGAATTTTCAATGATGGCATGTGAAGAGATCTATGATGGAGAGCCATGTATCAAAATTACTTTTGGTTATAGAGGTCAAGTAATTTTTACCAGTTTTGATGATCAATAGTATAATAAAATGGTATCTCCCCATGTCTATGAAAAATTCCATTTGGTGATATCAAATTTCCTCTAGCTATTGAGAGAAAAATCATGTAGGTCGGTAGTAAAATTCCTTCGGGTAATGTGTACATTTCCTTTGGGTGGAAAAATATTTTATGTGAATTTTTTTTTGAATTATTGTGTTCTGACATCAATATATCACCACCCAAAATACTATTTGAGAAGGTTCAAGGGTCTAATTTGAGAAGATTTAGATATAGAATAAGAGGCACATCAACGAGTTTATCATATATCTACAAAGATGACACCTATAATGGTTGCAATGAACCATTCCAGTGTTGACATGGATGATTTGATTTAGATGTAGATTCGACTATGGTTGAGTTTATGTGATAGTTCTACTAATGTCATAGTCAATGATGGTGGATTAAATAATCACACACACACACACTAATGGTGGAGATAGCTATGGATTATTGAAATTTGAATTCAAGGTAATGATTATTGGAAATTTTTATTTTGAAATTTTATTGATATATAGAGAGAGAAAAAAGGGTTCAAGTATTTTAAAAAATGGGATACATGGTAGAGGATTTGTAAAAAGAATATATTTTTTATTGTCTTTAAGAGGGGAGTATGTCACTTATTAAAATTCTACACTAGGGTTCTTCAAGGGATACATAGTGGATAGAAAGATGTTTCCATTTTGAGAGTGAATGAAGGGGGTGCTTCCTTTGTGGTTTCCCAGCATCTGATAGGGGAATTCAAAGAGAGTTGAAGAAGATAATGTGTGGCGATGGTGAGATAATTGTAATGGAGTTGTGTAAAAATATCCATGATGGAGATCCATGTATCAAAATTCTTCTTGGTTGTGGATATCAAGCTAGAAATCCAATTTTTAATGATGGACATTACTAAAAAATGGTATATCTATGTGTGTTTGAAAAATACCTTTACGTGAGAGAAAAAACCCCATATGTATTTAGAGAAAAATCTTATGGGTGCATTAGAAAATTCCATCCGGTGGTATTTAGAATTCCTTCAGGTGGAAAAATATTTTAGGTCAATTTTATATGTTTTGTGACTTCTTTCGAAATAAAATTGAGTTCTTACCCCAAAAAAACTATTATCGGTTCAGTTTAATGGTTTTGAAATGATAAGATCCATATACATAGAAAAGAGTCACATCTAGGATTTCATTAGTGGTATGCATAGATGAAACCTACTATGGGTGAGAGGAATCATTCCAATGTCAACATGGAAGATTTGATAGTGATTATTTCCAACTAAGGTGTAGTTGATATGATATATCTAATCATGGTAGAGTCTATAATGGTTCAGCTGAAAATCACATTGACACTGATGGTTGATATGACAGTGGTGTATTCAAATTTTAAATCAAGATTTGTATAATTGGGATTTTTTTTTAAAATTTTAATGAGTTAAAGAGATAGAAGAAGAGAGATAATATATTTTGAAAAATTAGATACGTGGGAGAAGATTTTAAAAAATGAGATTGTATTTCATATCTTTGAGAGGATTAGATGTCACTTATAAAACATTTATACCATGGATCTTCAAGTAATATAGAGGTTATGAAAATATATATCCTCTTTGAGAGGTAATTAAGTAGGTTCCACTTTTTTAGTTTCCCAAATGCCTAAAAATGAATACCAAGTGACTTGAGGATGATATAATGTGAAAATGGTGAGATAATTCATGATGATGGTGTGAATATAGATATATGATGGAGAGGCATGTATTGAAATTGCCCCTGGTTTCATAGATAAAGGGATGTGTCTCGATTGTGCCGGGCATCAATACAAAAAAAATTATTTTCATGTGTGTGTAAAAAATTCCTTTGAGTGATTGAAAAATACCTCTAGGTGTTGAGAGAAAAAATTATTCGAGTGCATTGTAAAATTGTCTGGGGTGATGTGTAAAATTCATTCCATTGGAAAAATATTTGAGGTGAATTTTCTATGTATTTATACTACTTCCAATGTTACATGGGGATATTACCCGGTCATTCTTTTATATATAAGTTCTCTGATGAAGACTTGTTAATGATGGTGGTTCAAGAAACAATGGGGTTTCTAACTAGGATCCTTCCCCCAGAAAAATATTGTGATTAAAATGATGAGAAGGAATTATGGGGTGATGTTTCATTATCACAATGCTCGAGGAATCATTCATCTTATCACTCACAAATCTAGGTGTTGAATGATCCCCCAATACATCAAAGTGGGCCATAATTTTATTTGGGGAAAATGTCAAAAAAGGAAAAAATAATCCCGTATTTCTAGTTAAGGGCCTCACACATTTTAGACTAATCTAGAATATCATTTTATTTAAAAATACATAATATTTTTTGTCCTTAGTTCGTATTTTACAATTTTGTTGGTCCCAAACTTGTATTTGCTTTTAATTTTTATCCCAGATCGTCATATTACTTTTTTTTCACTGGGTCTAGGATATGGTTGGTTGGTTTTTCAAGACCAAATTTTTTTTGTTTCCGTCAATTGATAATCTTTTGTTTTGGGTGTTATTTGTGTTGAATATAATATTCTCTTTTTACTATTTACATGGTTCCCACTAAACATCATTGTATATATTTTTAATAAAAATGGGATTTTGTAAGCATAAATACACACAAAAATTCACAAAAAAAAATATAAATATATTAATAATAAAAAAATTATAAAAATTCATAATTATACATGTATATGTAATTATAGTAATATAAATATTTTTTAGAACCAAGAGGTTCTATGATGAAATGTTTGTGTTGTGTTTGTTTTGAATCTGATTCTAGTATATTCATGTTATTTAATACTTAATAAAGCTTAATTTTTTTGTGAAAATGAAGTCTAGCCAAGTCCATGAAGATTGTTTAAATTAAGGTTGAATTTCCCAGTATTTGATTCTTTGATGGTCTTATATTCTTGAGTTTATGAAGTATTTTCACATGAACTTCTAATGGTTACATTATCACATAAGTTGAAATGGATTATTTGATCACACGTGTTCAAAATAATCATGTGCTGAGGTCAATTGAATCACATATAGTTCAAGGATTTATGGAACGATTATTTTTCAATAAAAAAAAGAAATGTATGTTAGAAATCACATACAACCTATTATGGATAAGGCTTTTGTTAACTATGTAATAATGAATTTATCATGCGATTTTATTTAATTGAATGGTTTAAGAATTCTCATATCCTCAAATATTTATCGTGATAAGCTCTCGTGACGTGCATGAGTGAAGGGGAGATCACATGATTACAAGAATGAGTGATGGTTGACAATATAAAGCTGAAGAGATCTGGATAATCATGTAATTTTAATTTGATGCTCTAGAAAAATGTTACTTGCAATTGTTTAATGTTAAATTATTCAGATGACCGAGGTGAGAAGAAAATGTAGGATCTTAAGGAAGTTACATGAACTACTTGAAGAATAATTCATCATTAGAGGCATGATTTTATATGATCATATGTTTCTAGAAACCACCAGTTTTGGAATTGGATAATCACACGTTCAAACATGTCTTGTGACTTGAGACTCATGAATGGAGAGGTCGTGTGATAAAACATGGTATGTTATGAAAAACTATGTAATGTTTGTTGGTTTCATGCTATAAAATATTAATTGAGTATGTGATTAGTTGGGAGTATTTTTTGGAGCCAAAGTAAGTAAAATTTTCCTTCAAATACCATTTTACTTGTCATTTTGTGGGTGTTGATAAAAAAATATAGCCTTAATATAGTGGTCAATTTGAGAGGAATGAAGATAAATAAGGATTTGAATTTGATTTATGAGTGGTCCTAGAAATCAGTTTCATAATTGCATAATCTGAAAATAAGTTACATATTGAGATCTCATAATCAGGATATTGTGACCAGGTATATACATGTATGGTTCTTGCTCCAAGTATCTTCGATCGATGTTGTGCGCCAACTTTTCTTACAAAGGATATATATATTGAGGTCTTGTGATAGGGCTCTTGTGACCTAGGTTACATGAAAGTAGGTCTTGTGAGTAAGTTACATGCTCATGTCCATGTTCTTGTGCTCTCATAACTTTGTTTACATTCTAGACGATCTTTTGTAAGAGTTTTTGACCCCATGATATGTGATAGGGGTCTTTCATTCAGGGTTATTCCAATGTGTTATGTGTTGGGGATTTTGCAATGCACTATGATTTTAGGACAAATTTATTTGAAATCTAAGGTGAAATCTGATTATATTCTAATGAATATGTAGTATATTAATGAATAATGTTACAGTTTTAATGATGTGAATCATTTAATATAATTATAATAAAGAGATTACTACCTTCAAGTCATTAAATCATGGAGGAATTCATCCAGATAAGTGAAATAGGAGGAGTAATTGGAGGTGATCTGGTGAATGCAATGCATGTTACTTAAATTTATTTCCAAAACAATTATCTTGTAAAAGAGTGTTTGTGGGTGAAAAATTTTAATCCATAAATACTAGTGAATCCTTGTGTATTTAGGTATGGATAACACATCATCGGTGTATTCTAGTTGGATGTAGCCCTTTATGGTGAACTAAGTAAATTTTGTTGTGTCCTACTTTACTTTTTTTTCACTTCTTTACTTGGTGTTTAAATGATTCTATCTAACCAATTTAATAATTTCTTAACATCATGTGAATGAGTCACTAAAAAATAAATCGTGAACTCCCAAATTCATCTTCATCTCTTAGGGTGTGTTGGGGTCTAACATGTGGTGTAAAAGGGAAGGTTCTCAGTGTTGAAATTGCTTTCTGAAGTCTAGTCTTATGGAGAACATTGACAATGTCATAGTAATTACTCTCTCTGATTGTAAAAAATATCATATATAGTAAAATATGATGAATTAACATCACTATTGTGTTGGGATGTATGTTCTTTTTTTACTTTTTATAGGTCTTCAGATACTGATTCCACAAGAATTCCCACTACTGAAACTGATATAACTTTTTGGATGTGGATGTCATGGAATTATTTTCATTAACTAGAGATCTGAAAAATAAAATATATATAAACTTAATGATATAAAATACTACTAATACTATGTAGGATAAACTGAAAAATATATATGAGGGGGATAAAATTGTGAATGATTCGAATTTCCTTGTTTTTTACAAAAAATTCGATGATCTAAACATTAATCTTGATGAAAATGTAGATAGTTTATTTAATTGAATCATACATGTTGTTGCAGTTATATAGGAACTTGGAGAATAAATAATAAATATCTACATAATCCAAAAAATTACAACAACTTACTCCATGGAATAATCCAAAAGTTTCATCTCTTGATGAATGTGGTTTGACCAAAATATTTATGGATGGCCTTATAAGTATTCTTTTGGATTATGAAATGTGAATTGAACCATATGTTACCTCAACCTTTATTAGGAAGATAATATAATTTATTTCAATGTAAAATATGACTGGGAATGAATATGAATTTTGAGCTGATCTAGAAGATGGATTTATATCCATGGTGGATTAAAAATTAAATAGAGAAAAATATAGATTTAAATTTATGCTACCACATTCATGGTATTGATGTGGAAAATTTGGGCTCATTATTGCAATATGTGGATTATTATTTAGGGGGAATAAAGTAATAGAAACTTTTTACATAATCTGTGAGAAATACTCTCATCTATAACTAGGAGTTCATTTATAAAGTATTTTCATATAAATAGTCTTGTGAGAAAAAAAAGAGAATGAAAAATGAGAATTTATGGAGATAGTATAAATAGAGTCCAAATATGATATTGAATATGATATAATGGATACTATTTAGAATAATGAACCTGATTCATAAAATATCAATGAACTAGAGGGAAAAATTGATCTCAAGGAGTAACTTGAAGGCACTCTCAAATATCACGATATTCGAAGAATGAAAAATAGAAATATTAATGGATTTGTAATATAATTATCTAAATATGTGGATTAGGTTGATGTAGATATTGATTGGATCTAATAAATGTTTTATGATAAATTACTATTTCATGTTAATTTGGAAAAGGTTGTGAACTTCAAGATAAAGATATAAGAATTGATTAATGTGATTGATAAACCTAATTTTAATATAAAAGACGTAATTACGAAGGTATAATCTCTAGGATAAAATATTGTTTCTTTGAGAAACAAACTAATAAGGTTCCAGACATAGTGGAATCGCCTATGGTGGCAGTTATATTAAAATTTCGTTTTCATTTTTAGTTTCATGAAACTTAGAGAGAAGATATTTTATGTAAAAATTGTAATTATTTTATTTATATTTATATATATGATTACTATGTCTTAATATCCTTTATTTGATTACGATGTTGATCTTCCAGAAACCCTTTCATATTACCTATCTTGTGCTTTAAGGAATCTAGTGTATAATCCGTCTAACGGTTAGCCACACATGCACATTTGATCTCTGATAATTTACAAGGAATTACATCCTATTAATAAAGATAGGGTTTAGAATAGTTTATTATTTCATTTCATACCAGCCCTTAGATAACATAATAATCTGTAATAAAACTCATTCGAATAAAAACAATTATAATATGATTATTTTATTTCATGCATGCCAACTTGCACAATTAAAAAATTTAACATTCTTTTAAAATAATATTCTACACAATACACGGTATTAGACCATTCGAACTCGTATATAATTTATTGAACCCCCTAATAATTAAATTAAATATTTTATTCATCAAAAAAATTGGATCAATAAAAAATGAATAAAATAATTCCTCTATCTTGAGAAAAATGATTATTCATTTAATTTAACTCAAATAGAATTTAATCGAGATCAATGGAAACACTTAGTGTGTGACCCTTTAGGATTATTTCTCATTAACATAGAAGATATCATCTATTATTCATGATTAATTTCTCGTAATGGGTAACGGTTCCCAAGAGAAATAACATAATGCCATAATGTTAAAAACGACATATGGATTTTTATTGTGTAATGTAATCCCTTTGTCTCAATATCTCATTATGTAAGTTTCACTTCAGTGTCATCATCCCATGTGGTTGATATGTCTTTCATTAACTATCTATAAACCAACATTTCATTTCACTATGTCCTAGGAATTTAATGAGATGGTTCTATTCCAATCAATGGTCTGAGATATCAACGTTCATAAATATAGAAGTTAAAAACCATTCCTAGACGTGTCCATTAATTTTTTTTCAATTACGATGTACCCAACATAATATTTCTCACCACGAATATATATTGTAATGAATTTCATCATAAAATCTAACTGTGTGATTCATGACATGGATTAATGATAATATTAATGTCTAATAAGCATTACACATATTCATAGATAGGAATATCTGATGACACCAAACATGTGGAATTTTTATAGGTGAGATTATTCTTATAATATCCCATCCAAGAGATTTCTACATATAACATTTACGAGAAGAAGCCTCATCCACTTACAAGCATTCACACTTGGATGTATATATATAATATGTTCCCTATCATTGTACATTATCGAACTATAGAGGATCATTATTATCAACCAATATGATTTTTCATCCATGGAGAGTAGAAGAAAATAAAATTATAGTTCTATAACCTCTCTTGTACTTCTACATATTTATTGTGTCTTTGGAACAAGTAATTCTTCCATGGGGATTTATAGATTCTTTTTATCTTCCAACTCTTGTGTACCTTGAGCCTCAACTTCATCAATGTCCATAATTCTCCCACTATCTCTTTTAGATTTTTACTCTATCTAGAGAAATATATTTTTTCTTTCTGCTGTTACCATTTTTTCTAATATGTTATCTTGAAATTATCCCCTTGTTTAATTGGGGTATCCTATAAAGGTTCACTTTGAGCCTTAGGGTGAATTGTTTTTACCTGATTTTTCATTAAAAATTTATTCAAAACACCACACATATAATTTTGACAACACAAGTTTTCTTTCATTAAAAAATTTGTATTGTATAATGCTTTTCACTTTAGTTGGTGATTGGTTTAGTATTTATGTATTTTTCATAACGTGTTTCTCAAAAAGGATAAATGAATATTTTCCTGAAAAATCATTGATCTCACCATGTCTAGAAAAGTGAGGTTCCTCATTTCACTAACATCAGTCTAATAGGATGTATAAGGATGAGTGAGTTGTGATAGAATACAAAACACTTATAAATAATCAATGAGGTCTTATTAAGATATTCTCTACCGTGTTATAAATGGAGTTTCATAATATTCATACTAAGATAGATCTCAACTATATTTTTGTATTCATTGAATTTATCAAAATAATTTGACCTATGCCATATTATGTATATATATCCATATCTAATCAAATGATCAGAAAAATTATAAATTATGAGAATACACCTCTTGATTCAATAGAAAATGGACAACATGCATTTGTATGAACTAACTCAAGAAGCTCTTTGGCCACGGGGATTTAGATATTTTTCCTTTTATATATGTGTGATAGAAACCATGTGGATTTAGTCTAAAACAATTTATATATTCATCTTTATGTAATGTTGAAAAATATTTTCATTTGTATGACAAATTATATTATTCCAAATTTGGGTGTGGTATGAGTCATTTAAACTAATTTCATTATTGATTATCACAATTTGGTTTGTGTAATCCAATACATAAAGACCATTATTGAAATGTGGTTTACCATATAAAATAGATTAATTTTAAAATAAGTATGATTTATTACAAAAATTTGAAAATAAATACATATGTATCTAGTCTGGATAAATAAATAATGTTTCTAGTGACAAATGACACATAATAATAATATTTTAAAACAAGTTCATTCGGGTGGTCAACAAGAGGTGGTAGTCACTGATTGACACAACATCAAGTTCAGCTCTTTTGGATTCTCATAGACCTACCTCCCCTCGGTAAATATTTATAAATATACATGATTCTTGTATTTAAATACATATTTGACCACTAAAAGTATTCTCTAATACACATGTTTTTAAAATAGAGAAATTACACTTGATAACAAATGAACATGAAGAATCCTCTTGCCTCTTTACCTGGGTGAAATTTTTCTTCTAGTTACCCATGTTTCCATGGATGAAAGAGACACCTGTAGAAACTCTTATTTTCCTTTTATTATTTTTGATATTTATTGGATTATTTTTGAGATTAGGAACTAAGAAGTTGTGTGATTCTTAGTCTCAGGGTTCCCAAATAAATTTTTAAAAAATATTAAATATATTAAATAGATTAGGTGAACAATTTTCTTGAAAAAGTGTAATGTCTTCTAAATAGAGGAGTGGATTGAAAATCCAAGGGCATCATTGAGTTAAGAATGTATTTTTTACCCTAGGTGTTCATAAACTTTATCATCAAGAGGTGTTTGTGAAATAGTCATTGCAGGTGTAAAATGAACACAATAATTTAAATGAATTCTTTTATTTACTTGTTAACATAGTGACCAAATTTCATTTATTTATTATGAAAATTTTGACTTATTTTCATGGCTATTAACATAACCCTAAAAATTAAAGAGACCTATTAGACAACTTTGAGGAAGATCCCTTAATTAATGACAACCGGATCGAGGTTTCACAATCAGTTTTCAATGAATTTAGAGGATATCACTATTGATAGTGAAATATATCTATTCTTCATCATCTATTGATCTATATTGATTTAGGATGTTTTTTTTTTATTTTATTTATACCCATTCTAAATTTTTATGAAAAATGTGAATTAATCAACTAGCTAGTTTACTTGTGGATCATGTGTACTGTGGATATAGGTTAGAACTATAGATTATTTGGGGGAATGTATTTATGATAAATTTTTTTATCTCTTTATTAATTATTTCAATATATCCTAATCAATTCCTACACAAAAATTCGATGAGGTTCATTACTTATGTTTTTTATTGTAGTTATCTTCCCCATTTCATCCTTCATCGAGGGAAATTTCCTTTGTCCCACGGTTCGACAAATATTGGGTAATAGAGTGATGCACACTGGTTTCTTATCACAATGATTCAATATAATAGATATAGGATTAGTGTGATGAGGGGATCTTGTGATTATGGAAGTGATAGTTTATCTTATAGATTTGGGATACTTATTTTGAGTTCTTTAATGTGTGATGATGGTTTGATTTGCGAGGCCATTTTCTAAGAATATGTAAGGGCCAGATCTTGGTTTTCAGCAATGAAAATCTCAAAATACCATAGATTCATGTTTTATGATAAGGTGGTTTCCTGGATTGATCAACATAGGCATTATAGTAGGTGTATAATCCCAATATATTTTTCTAGAAAACCCTATAACACACAGCTTGTACTGCGAATCCACAATTCGTGTGAGACCCTAACAATGGTGACAAGGGTTTAAGGAAGGAATTAATTGTCACATTTCATATGAATATGTCACAAGGAATGTGACCAATACCTGTTGGATCGAGATATACATTGAAGATTTCATGTACATGGCCATGAGTACACAATCACAAGCACATCGTGTACTACGACATAGACACTACCATACCATGTGTACATGGGCATGTCCATGTACATGGACAAGTTAAGATATACATGGGCATATGAACTCCATGTGATTTTACACATACATGGGAATGTGCAATTTTACATGGACAAGACCTGGTACTAAATGTACATGTTGTGTACTAAAAGTAAATGTTGTTTTCTCCTTTAAAGAAACATTGAATCTCTTATCCTCTTCATCTAAGAAAAATTCATTAGGGTGTTTTCCCTATATCCATTACCTGAGGGTTAGTTTAGAATCACATTCTAGACATAGGATTATGATGCCTTCAACAGGAATATTGTATTGAGTTTTTGGAATCCTTCCATGAGGCCTAATGTGAGATCCTTTATCATCTTCTTAATATAGGTGGAGTTCTTGGTATCTTCATGACCAACACTATGCGGAGGTTTATCCTCAACCTAGAGGGTTAAACCAAATTGAGTGGTTGGTATGCCCCATGTTCATGGGTTTGATCCTATTATTTGAATCATATCTATTTAGACTACCACTGTATACTTCCTATGAAAAGAGCTGATTAACAAGACCTCTTAAACTAGTTTCATCAGGGCTACATAACTCATGGAGTGTATTCTCTTGGATGAGTGATATGTGAAACATTCAAGCAAGAATCATTGTATGAAATCATAGTTATGTATTTACCTTGATATTGTGTGTTTTTTACTATATATATACATTCTTGTTTTATGTGTTGTAGTCATATACCTGTATAGATCTGACTTTCATTCTTGTTGTTACATGATTTTTGGTTTCAATGTGTCCTACTAGGTATTGTTATCCTCGCCACTACAAGTTCTTTACCCATGTGTTCCATGTCTTGTTCAGATAATCAACCCTTTAAAAGAGTCCTAAAGGGACGAGGACAAGGTGTGGATTAGGGAAATAGATATTCAGATGTGTTTCTTTTCGGTTATCCTAACAGTATTCCCCATCATTACTTTTAGGTTAAAATTATTTTAGACTCTTTTCTGTTGGATTTTATTTGGACTTGTTTACTTTTAATTTCTTATTGTTGTACTCTATTTATGGTATTGGGATATATGTATGAATTTTAATCAGTTGTTTTATATTTAAGAATTACATGTTTTGGAGAGATTTTTGTTTATTTATATGTACATTAGACTAAGGACTCCCTTGTTAGTGATACACCTACTCAATGATAGTTTCTAGCCCTTGAGCTATTGGTGGTGGTATTAGAGAGTCGCGGCGTTTTCCATAATGGGATATGTTTTGATATAGTAGTATCAAATTATTAGGTTCTACAATAGGACTAGAGTCTATGAGATTGGTTTGGGGAAATAGTGTTAACTGTTTTGAGTTCAGCATTTAGGAGTGGGACTCCAGTGTTGGTGCAGAAACTAATGTATCCATAACCTATGACTCTAGTCACCTTCTCTTTGAATTGGTACATGAGGAAAATGGATACAATGAAAAAATTGTACATTAATGATATAGGAATGTGTTGTGGTTTACTTTTTATTCTTGAGCCATCTCTCCATATATACTGATTGATTGTGGTACTTCTATTCTATTTCAGGATGCCTCTGTGTTGTATGCCTACTATGATTCATCATCAGGATCATGAGGATTATCACTTAAGTGTTGATGAATCAATATGAGGATCATTTCAATAGATGTTACCTCCCAGTGGATCACCAACTATGCCTCCACCTTTAGAGTAACAGATAGTGCCCGTAGTACCAACAGTCGAGGTGTGTAGAATTATCACACTCCCCAAGCTTCAGGGACAACTACCCTTCATGTTATAAGGTGATCAAGACCAACATGTGGATGAGGAATTTCTAGATGTGGTATTGTTTTCATATATATTATGTACACCTATATATTATATGGTTTTCCTTGTGGAGATCCTTCTCCATGGCTCAATAGAACGATGGTGGGTTTTAGAGGCCCAATCTTATGACAAGACAGCTCAAGCATGGTCAACGTTTAATCACCTTTTACAATGTAGTTATCTCAAGTTACTCTAATGGTTTTACGTATCCAAGATCTTATATAACATTAGCAGGGTTTCATGATAGTAAATGAGTGTTCATTATGGTTCAAAAACCTTTCTAAGTACTCGATATATATATTTATGGATTATTTATTTCAATATCATACCATCATGTAAGGACTGTGAAGATATATTTGATCTATCTATATAACTCTATTCATTCCTACCTATAACAGAGTTATTGAGATTCCTTTGGTGGTTGGAAGTTTTCTAGTTGAGCAGACGTGGGCCATGGTTTCTAGTAGTGGGAGAACAGGAGGAGAGACTTTGGAAGTAGGGACATTATGTCAATATCGTAGACATGAATGCGTGAGACATTTCAAGATAAGGTCCCAGGATAGAGGGTCTATGATTCATGGATCACATGATGTTTCTAGTTATCCCATTGAGAGGTGATTCTATGAATTTTTTAAAATGGGACATATTTCTAAATATTTATAAACAGATCGTATGGATGATAGGGAAATATTGGATGGGATTCTATGGTAGAGGTAGCGGTATTAGGTGATAGGTCTATAGGATTGAGAATTTGTTAGTGGGGATGAGAGAGTAGTTGGAGGTGATATATTCCTTGACATGTTACCACCACCACCCCTAGGTGATCCACGCCAGGACCAAGGAGCTGGAGGACTGGGGCGTGGGTTGTTGCATGCGGTTGAGGATTATGATCGAAAGGCATTGTGAATGATATGAGGAATAATATTATTCTTTTATTCCTTATCTTCAGTACTGATAGATATAGTTTATAGTAATTCCTTTTTTTCACATGGTAGCTACAATAATTATAGATTCTGGTTGATCTCTTGTATCAAGCATTATGTTTGGATATGTATACTATAGATGAATTAGTGATAAGAAAATTTTTATGATAGTCTAACCTGACTCTTTGAGGTGATAGATTCTATTAGGATCTATTTGAAGTTTCCATGAGGCCTTATTATGTCATATTAGGTATGAAATAGTAATAAACAATTCATTCTTATATATATATATATATATATTGTTTCAACCAGTGGATGTGGTGTGTCTGCAGAAATGGGACCAGATAACCTTTATGGGTGAAAAGAAAACCCATGTAGTGATGTTTGAAATAATTCATATGAGGGTGTATCCAATTACAAATCTATTGGATAGTATAAACCTTATTACAATAAAATTTTTGGTTTTATAAGTCCCTCGAGTGGTGGAGGAGTACGATGACATCATTCCTGAGGATGTTTTAAGCTTACATACCCACTGAGAGATATATATCTTCGTTGATCTACACCCCGGGAGGAACTTGAAATTTGGGCCACTATATTGGATACCAACCATAGATATTTGTGAGATGAGGGTGAAATTAGAGAACATTCCGAGTAATGGGTTTATTATACTTAGTGTTTCACCTTAGGCAGCCTTAGTTTTGTTAGACAAGAAGGGGGATGGGAGCTTGAGGTTATGTGTGGGCTATCATGGCTTCAACCAGGTAATAAAGTAAAACAATTATACATTACTGAGTACCTATTACATATTTGATTATATGAGAGGGTAAAGATGGTTCTTGAATGTTGATCACATGTCGGGATATCACTAGTTGTGAGTACAGGATGAGGATATACTGAATATGACATTCAGATGTTTCTACAGTCACTGTGAGTACGTGGCCATTCCCTTTTGGAATGAAAACACACAATAATTGTTCATGGGACTCATGAACTAGATCTTTTATCCCTTTTATACTATTTAGTATTAGTCTTCAATGAGGATATCTTAGTGTACTCAGTGTCTGAGGAGGAGCATATAGGACAGTTGAGGATGGTTTAAGATATACTCCAAAAGCACCAACTCTAGGTGAATCTCTTGAAGTTATAGTTATAAATTCAAGAGGTCCACTTTTTGGGAGATGTTGTCTAAACATAAGGTGTGGTAGTGGATTCAGAAAAGGTATAGGCAGTGTTATCTTGGGGTCCACCCAATAGTGCGATGGAGGTGTAGAGATTCCATGGGTTGGATGAGTACTATCAGTGATATATAATAGAATTCTCTAGGATATAAACCCCCATAAAATATTTTACTGAAAAGGGAAATCATTTTTTGTTGATGGAGAGGTTCCAACATGCCTTTCAAAAGTTGAGGCAATGATTGACAACCGCTTAAATCATGAAATTACAATAGGAGGGTTTCAAATATATAGTATTCTGTGATGCATCCGTAACTGGGATTGGTTGTACAATGATGTAGATTAAGGTGGTGATTTCTTATATTTCACAATAGTTGATACTAGATGAAAATAACTATGTGATGCACAATTTTGATTTAGTAGTGGTAAACATCATAATAAATACGTGGTGACACAACCTGATCGGTGAACATTTTATCATCTATTCTGACCACAAGATTGTCATATATATCTTATCTTAAAAGGATATCTACTTTAAATAAAGTAAACATCTATATTTACTCAAGGATTATGACTTAGATATTATATATACTCATAGGAAGTGAAATTTGAGAGTATATACTCTCAGCAGGAGGTCTTGTATGCAATTTCTAACTGAAGCGTTGGATAAGCTAGCCTCATTGTATTTATCAACTATGGATTGAGATGGATCGACTTACCTTCAATAAATAATTTTTCCCCTCTTCTTATACACATATTCAAGGAGGCACATATTTCAGTTTCCTATTTTGAGACCCTATACATACTTAGATATCCATTGTATATGATCCTAATGGATTTCCTGAAGGGGGGAGAATGTCATTTGTTTTAGAGGATACAAGATTATACCTGTGATGTTTTGAGAGTAGGTTCTGAGAGTGTTTCATACACCTTTGTTCGCATTACATCCTGGTGTGGAAAAGATGTACCAGTACCTTCAACATCATTTTTAGTGGCTAGGGATAAATACTATAGATTCATAGTTTTTCTCTTAATGGCTTACTTGTTAGCAAGTGACAGCGGAGCACTAAGTTCCTATGGGTTAGCTCATCTCATTTAGGTTTAACCATGTAAATTATATGGGATATAAATGGAATTCATGAAGGTATTACCACATATTCCCTAGGGAAAAGATGAAATATGGGTGATTATAGAATGACTCACCAAGTCTTCCTACTACCAAACTATTCAACAGTACAATTCAGTAGAGAGCCTGAGATGCCTAAACATGTAGAGGATGGTCTAACTCCATGTATTTCCCTCATAGATCATTTCTAACTAGGATTACCACATTTAAACTCAGTTATAAAGAGGATTAAAGGAGGCTTTTTGGTCTTATCTATTTTTGAGAATGACTTTTCAGCCCCAGACTTACAGCCTAACTGACTATACCATTAATGTTCTAGAGGAAATGTTGCGAGCTTTCATGTAACAAATTGGCCATAGTTTGTAGGTTCACCTACCATAGGTGGATTTTTCATAGAAAAACAACAATCATTATACCATTAGTATGGAATCATTTGATTCCTGGTATGAGTGACACTTCAGGTCACCACATTGATGGATAACCCCATGAGATTTATCAGCCATGGTTCTAGAGTTGGTCAGTGTAAAGACCCGACCCCAGTTTCCTAGAGGCGGTTCCATATTGATTACATTAGAATACAAACAAGGAATAAGCATCCCGAATGACCAAGTAGTTTAGTATTAGTGGAAACAAGATACATACATAAGTTCATCATTACAACTTGACCTGAAAAACAACTTAGAAACTCTTTATTCAGCATCCATAACTCCTGGGTTATTTAAGCAGGTCATTCATAATAAAAATATTATTTCTATATGTAAATGAAACATAATAAAGGGGTGATATCAAATGCTTAGTAAGGTTAATAAATAAAGTAGAAGATAACATAAATATTAGACATGGTGAATAATTGATAACACATGCCTTTAAAAATAAACTTGAACATAATATCGCAGAAATATGAGCTTAGTAAATATTTCCATATCATAACATAATCATGGGTATTCTACTAGTTGAATAAAAACATGAACCATCAACACAATATTCATAATGAGGGAATTCATAATGCAGGGCAACATATCCATACCGTCAAGGCCTCATGCCAAGACTATAAATAATCATTTTGTCAAGGCCTTGTGCCAAGACCGTAGTTTGTCTCATGAGACCTAACGATGCACCAAGGGGCTATAGTGGGACCCATACGACCCTTACTATATACAATTCATTCCTCATATTAATGGGGATAATCATAGACAACATGTACATTCATATTGAAATTAATATATGTAATGAAAATAACCTTCCCTGAACATTAAGCATAAAAACTAACCATTCGTGGGAAATTGGTGAATGGTTTAAAGATAGCACATCCATAGCCAAAATAATCATAACTAATTAAATTAAATATTTTAGATTATTACATGAAGTATTATTCTCAATAATATATAAGAATCAGCAAGATTGTTGAAATAGAGGAAGGTACTCTTATAAAATCTTCGAGTAATTCTTTGAGATAAATACTCTTTTACTTGGAAAAGAAGAGTTCTTTTGGAAAAATATTTCTATAAAATCATATTTTAAGTAAGTTAGTACTTTTAAAATAAAATTAGTGATTTTATAATGAAAATGGTTTCCAGAAACATATTATAGAGTGCCTTTGAAAATACCTAAGAATTAGACAAATTCCCATGGATCGGGCTTATATTTCGGAAATAATTTCGAAAGTTACTTTTAAAATTTGTAACCATCACTAAAATAAGGAAATATTTTGGTTTTTAAACATATATATAACCCCCAAACATACTTTTTTAGGAGTACATAATAATAACATAGAATATAATTGAGGTAATATACAAAAAAAGTAACCCAAATGAAAAAGGAAGTCTGGGTGAAAAAACCCTTACCTTAACTCTAAACGTGTTCTGTTCATGAACTTAAGATCCTAAAAGATGAAATTATATTTATTAATAAATTATTTTAGATCCTATTAGACATGTATTTAGTTTTTCATTATCCTGTTTAGTATATTTATTACCTTATTGAAAAGTTATTATATTGAATTTTGTCATTTTGTAGTGTTCGTTTCCTTTATTTTCATAATCGATTCACTTGTTCTTAAGTAATAGAGTTCATGTAAATCTCCAGAATTGAATTAAAATATTATTTATGATCATAAATAGTTGTTATTTGTCATTTATACAAATTGTATAAATGTAATGAGAATTAATTATTATAGAGAAATTTAATGATAAATGTTTTTGTTAATTTGTTGGTTTTGATTACAACGAACTCATTTTTCTTTATAACTTAATACAATTTGTACAAAGGTATTACAGAATATTAAATTGGTTATATTACATATATAATAATCTGGTTCAACCATAACAAGAATTGATTCATTACTATAATTGAAAATGATAATAGAAATCAAAAGCACATCGTCCTTGAATGTGGAAAATTCACACATCTCGGATGGCATTCTTGCTACTAGTATAAATGAAGTAAAAGGGGAGAGATGATGATAAATTATTCCTCTATCATGACAAAATTCCAATACTTATTGGTTCTAGATTCATCAAAAACAATTTATAAGGAGAGGTAGTAGAAAAAGAAAACAAATTAACTAGAAATGAAAGACAAAGAATTGAAAAGAGGAATTTACCTCTTGAACCAAATATCCTTGAGAGCCTCTTTATGGGAAAGGTTTTGCTATTTTTATGAGACCAAGGCTTTTTGGACGTGGAAGAGTAGGTTGGGAGGATATTTGGACAGAATTTGGAAAAGGAACAAGGATTGAGAGGATTGAAGAGAAGGCGGAGTGAGAGGGGGTTTTATAGTGGAGGAGAGAGGGATTTCTTAATATAAAATTAATTAATTTATTATTTCCCCAAAAGACAAAGAATAGCGAGTCTTCATGGACCATAAATAGTAATTTTATCATGTGAGTTCGAACCAAGTGGGCTTACATCACTTGTGATGTTATGAATAGTGTATTTAACTGATATACGGTATTTTACCGTATTTCACTATTCATAAAAAAATCAGGTATTTCAGGAAAATCCCAAGAAATCACCCCAACCATTTTTTGACGTGTAGAATCTAAAAATGATGTCCATTTTTCAGAAATAATTTTATAAATATTATTAATTTAATAATTAATTAAAATCAGAATTTATTCTAAAAATGAGAGTTTTAAAACATTCTTTTACTTATTCCAAAGCGTAGGTATATCGTACTTTCACATGAATATTATTTATATACTATCATAGGTAAGGTTACTATTTATTAGGTTATATTACTATTCATAATGGTATGTTACTATTCATAAGGGTAGGTTACCATTCAATAATAATTATCTTTTTCTTAGTGGACTCCAAATAACTTACTGATCGCAACCGTGTATGTCAGATTTTCAAAATTCACATTAACAAAGTGACAAACTTTTGTTTTAAGGGTCACATAGGTGGGGGTAATTTTCATTCATTACTTCCTCCAGTTCCCATGTTGTCTCTTCTTACTTATAGTTTTTTCATAGTACCTTGACCAAATGAGTAGTCTTGTTGTGTAGAACATTTTCTCTACGATCCAAGATTTTCATTGGCTGCTCCTCATAAGAAAGATCATCATACAATTGTACCACCTATGAATAGAGTACATGTGAAGAGTATGGTATGTAATTACTTAAGAGGGATACATGAAAGACATCATTTACTTTCTACATGGTAGGTGGAAGTTCCAGTCAATAGGCCACAGCTCCGACTCAATCAAGGATCTCAAAGGGGGCGATATACCTAGGAATTAGCTTTCCTTTCTTACCAAACCTCATGACCTTACTCCATGGAGATATGCGTAGAAATACCAGGTCTCCAACTTTGAGTTCAAGGTCTTGTTAATGGTTATCCACATAACTCTTATATCAACTTTGGGATGGCTTGATATGCTGCTAAATGGTTTTCACCTTCTCCACCATTTCTTCGACCATTTCAGGTCCTAGAAGCATACGCTCACCGAATTCATCCCAACACACTAGTGTTCTACACCTTTTCCGACAAAGGGCTTCATATGGTGCCATTCAGATGATTGAGTGGAAACTTTTGTTTTAGGAAAATTAAACCAGTGGAAGATATTGGTTCCATCCTCTTTTAAATTACATAGAACATGCTCTCAACATGTCATCTAGTGTTTGAATAGTCCATTCAGATTGGCCATCAGTTTGAGGATGATGGGCCGTACTGAAGTTTAGTTCAGTGATTATTGCGGGTTCGAGACTTTTCCAAAACATCAAGGTGAATCTAGGATCACAGTCAGATACAATAGATAGTGGTAATCCATGAATCCTTACCACTTCATTGATGTAAATCCAGGCAAGGTGATCCAATGAGAAGTCCTCTAGAATCATGATAAAGTGAGCTATCTTTTCAAGATGATCCAAAACGTCCCATATAGCATTGTTTCCACTGGATGTCCTTGGATGTCCAGTGACAAAGTCAATGGTAATGTTCTCGTACTTCCATGTTGGTATGGGTAGTGGTTATATCATCCCCTTAGAATTTTTCCTCTCATCCTTCACTTGTTGACATACCTGGCACTTTGATGTATATTCAGAAATCACCTTTTCATATTGTCCCACCACACGTTTTCTCAGATGTCTCGATACATATTTGTCCTTCCAGGTTGTATAGAGAAATTAGAGCAATGAGCATCATCCAATAGTTCCCTCTTCAGCTCAGGTATAGCGGGAACACAAATCCTTTTCCCTAATTTCAAAATGCCTCCTTTATATGCAAAGTCAGTCAACATTCCATCATTTATAGAATTAATTTTATTTTGAAACTCCTCCTCATCAGCCTGAGAACTTTTTATCCTTTCTAGAAAAGAAGGTTCGGCAACCATTTGAAAAATTATTGATGTGTTACCTTCTTTGATAATTCTCATATCCATCTTTACTGGATCCATGAACATGGGATCCCTTTCAACACTCATCTTGTTCAGAATATCATGATCTTTTTTACTCAAAGAATCGGATACCTTATTTTATTTCCCTAGGTTGTAGTGTATTGTGAAATCATAGTATTTGAGTAGCTCAATACAGCTCCTTGGTCTCATATTGAGTTCTTTCTGTGAGAATATATATTTTAAACTCTTATGATCTGTGTATATCTCACATTTTTTTCCATATCGGTAATTTCTCCAAATCTAAAAAGCAAAGATTACTGCTGCTAACTCAAGATCATTTGTTGGATAGTTTTGTTCATGAATTTTTAGCTACCTAGATGAATGGTAAATCACTCGATCATTCTCTATAAGGACACAACCAAGTCCTTTATTCGATTCATCACTTTAGATAACAACCCCACCATTCCCTGATGTAGGGTTAAGAGTGGATCATTCACAATCCTCCTATTCAATTATTCAAAACATTCTTCACATTCCATTGTCCATATGAACTTAGAACCTTTTTGTGTAAGCTTTGTCATTGGGTTTGCTAAACGGACAAAGATCAGAATAAAATTCTGATAATAACCTACTAAGGCAATAAAACTATGTACCTCAGTTACATTTGTTGGAGTTGGCCATTCTTTCACAGCTGTTGTTATTGAAATATCTGGATATGTTCCATACATAGAGACAATGTGGCCCAGAATAAAAACTGATTGGAGCCAAAAATCACATTTTCAAAACTTCCCATATAATTTATTTCTTCTATGTGTCTTTAGAATAGTGTGGAAGTTATTTTCATGATCTTCATGGATTTTAGAGTATACTAGGATATCGTCAATAAAAACTACTAAAAAGTCATTAAGATAATCGTTGAAAACTCTATTCATTAGATCTATGAAGACATATGGTGAATTAGTTTTTCCAAAAGGCATTACCGTGAACTCCTAATTCCTACACCTGGTTGGAAATGCTATTTTTGGAATTTCATCCATACTCACAAGAAACTGAGGATATCCAGATCGAAGATCAATATTAGAAAAATATTGGGCTCCATGAAGTTGATCAAATAAATCTTCAATTAATGGAAAAGGATACTTATTCTTTATTGTAATAGCTTTTATCTCCCTGTAGTCAATGCACAACCTCATAGACCCATCTTTTTTCATAACGAAAAGATCAGGGGATCCCCATGGAGAAACACATGGTCAAATAAATCCTTTATCACTAAATTCCTCTAGTTGTTTATTTAATTCCACTAACTCAACAGTGTAAATTCTAAAAGGGGTCTTTTATATGGGCCTTGAACGAACAATTAAGTCAATGGAAAACTCAATTTCTCACTTTGGATGAGATCTAGGTAACTCCTCTAGAGAGACATCAACATATTCTTGCACAACAGGTATGTCCTATATTAGTACCTTCTTTTCCTCACCCCCATTTAATTCATTACCTTTATCCCCAATAATTTAATTCAGCATAGCTATTGGGGGTGGATCTAGATGGGAATCAAATGGTGAGGTTTCAACTATAAAAATAATGAATTCTACTCCTTTATCACAAATTGTAACTTCCTTCTTCTTGTAATAGATCTTCACATCATAATTTTATAGAAAATTCATACCGAGAATTATTTCATAGGCAACCATTGGTATGACGATAAGGTTAGAAATTGATGAACTTTTATGTGTCATGAGGGGGACTAATCGACACGTCATTGTTTCAATGATACATCCACCATGGTTTTGACGGATAACTCCATTATTAAATAAAATTGAACATATCTAATTTTCTTCACAAATTGGGAAGATATAAATGAATGTGATGATCCAAAAACAAGTAATGTATTGGCTATGTTGGATGAATCAATCAATGTACCTGCCATCACTTTGTTAAGAACTTCAACTACCACAGTTTTGGCTGCATAATCTTGGCCTTGCTCCCTTGGCCTTCTTTAGTGAACATTTCCCTGATGCATAGAAAATGCAAGTGTGTAATGTCCCATATCCATGAAATTATAGTATAGGAAATTGGTAGCTTCTTTCTTCCCTTTACAATCCCGAGATAGGTGGCCTTTTTCTTCACACTTTTAATAGACTCCAATTCCCTTTAGGTAAGTGCCAGGGTGTTTCTTCACACAATTACTCCATGATGGAAATTAAACTCTTCCCTTATTCCCGATTTCCTTATTTCCATTCAAGTGTTTTTATAATCCCTCTTCTTCTCATTCTTTCTCTTAAAGTAATAAGACATATAGAATTCATTTTCTATCTTGATAGAACTGGAGACTATATCATCATATGATGGGAAAATTTTGGGAGACTAGAGCCATTCGGAAGAATGGTTTTAATACTTCAAAGAATCCATCAAATTTTACTCCTTGTATTTCTTATATAGTCTACAACATACATTTCCAGGAATGTAACGTTGGTTTCATACTTGGAAACATTTTCATCATCCTTATACCATAGATTCAAGAAATGCCTCTCCACATCTGCTCATTGTTCTCAAGGGAATATTTTTCTAAGAATATTTCCTCAAAATACTTCTATTCCATCTATTCTATTTCTTCCTCCTCCTTTTTGTTTTGGATTTATGACCACCACTAATCTGGATCACCCATTAGATGATAAATTCCCATGAAAACCTTCTCTCTTTCATTACATCCCAAAGCGAGAAATATCTTCTCAAGGGAACATATCCATTTCTCTTATACAAACGAGGTTTTAGTCCCATTGAATGGTGTAGGTTGTTGTCGAAAAAAATAGATCTAACATAGCTCCTCCACGTGGTGGATCATGATGCTTCATACAGATAAGGTTATTATTCATAACCTGAGTAAGTTGTCATAGTATAGTTATGATTTGCTCAGCACCAGTCACAACACCAAATCCAACATCATTATCTTGCATCGGATGTAAATCCCTATACGGGACATGTGTGTTTGTGTGGTTTACATTCCTTCTACTAGGAACCATCTCTAGATAATGACATATACTAGATTAGGTTATGAATAATAATGTATAATCTTAGCAAAATACTTAGCACAAATTGAAATCTTACCCATGGCTAATCCCTTGATCACAAAAATTGTTTCTTTGAGGAATATTTTACATTTAAATCCTTTATAATGGAATTTAAATAAAATGTGAATTATCTTAAGCTTATACCCCAGGAGTTTCTTAACCAAGAGTGCAGCAAGGCCCGATGCTGTATACCAAGATACCCCGGTAAAGCCCAAAACTCTCTTTCGGAGCTTTCAATCCTATGTACATATGTGCCAGAGCTGCCTCTACTTGCTCGTATCCAGAGAGGGATGTATTTCTTGAAATATCTACATAATCTATTATTTACCAAAATACCAATACTTTCTTGTATTCTTATACTCAAAATCTATCTTAGAGACTCTTCCATATTCTACGTTTTCTAAATCTAGTTTCCATGTTTTCTACTAAACTTATTCTAATACCAACTGTAAGGACCCAACCCCTGTTGCTCAAAGTCGATGCCTCAATGATGAAATTAGCATAAAAACAATGAATAAGATCTCGAAGGACTGAGTAGTTTAGTATTATCTGAAAAAAGATACATATATAAGTTCATCATTACAACCTGACACGAAAAACAACATAGAAACTTCTTAGACAACTTCCATAACTCCTAGGTTATTTTAGCATGTCATTCATAATAGAATTCTTCTTTCCATGTGAAAATGAATCATAAGGAAGGGGTGACATCAAATTCTCAAAAAGGGTAATCAATACAGTGGAAGATAACATAAAAATTATACATTGTGAATAATTGAAAACACATGACATTAGAAATAAACTTGAACATAATATGGTATAAATATGAGATTAGAAAATATTTCCATAAAATAACATAATCATGGGTATTATAATAGTCAAATAACCACATGAACCATCAAAAATATATTCATAATTATGGAATGAATAATGTGGGAAAACATACCCATACCGTCAAATCCTAGTGTCAAGTGCATAAATAATCATTTTGTCAAGGCCTTATGCCAAGACCATAGTTTGTCTCATGAGACCTACCGATGCCCTAAGGGGATATAGAAGGCCCCACCTGACACTTATTGTGTCCAATTAATTCCTCATATGAATGAGGATAAACATAAACAACATGTACATTCATTTTGAAATTAATATATGAAATGGAAATAACATTCCCCGAACATTAAACATAAACACTAACCATTGAGCGTAAATTGGTGAATGGTTTAAAGATAGAACATCCACATAAAAAATAATCATAAGACATTAAATTGAATATTTTATATGATACCATGAAGTATTAATCCCCTTAATACATAAGAATCAACAAGAGTGTTGAAATAGAAGATGGTAGTCTTATAAAATCATCGAGTAATTCTTGAGATAAGTACTCTGTTACTTAGAAAAGAAGAGTTATTTTGGAAAAATATTTTTATAAAACCTGAATTTAAGTAAGATAGTATTTTTCGAATAACATTATTGATTTTATAAATATAATGGTTTCCAAAAACATATTATAGAGTCCCATTGAAAATAGGTAATAATTAGAGAAATTCCCTTGGATCGGGCCTGTATTAAGGAAAATATTTCGAAAGTTCCATTTAAAAGATGTAACCATATATAAAATAATGAAATATTTTGGTTAGTAAACATATATATAACCCACACAAATAATATTTTAGGAGTTAATAATAATACAATATAGTTTCATTGAGGTAATAGACAATAAAATTGTCCCAAATGAAAATGGAAGTTTGGGTGGAAAACCCCTTACCTTAACTCTGAATGTGTTATATTATTGAACTTAAGCTCCTAAAAGATGAAATAATAATTTTTAATAACTTATATCAGAACCTATTATCCATGTAATTAGTTTTTTATAATTCTGTTTAGTTTATTTATGCCTTTATTGATAAGTTATTATATTCAATTTTGTCATTCCGTAGCGTTCGTTTCCTTTCTTTACATAATCGGTTCACTTGTTCTTAAGTAATGGAAGGAATTGAATTAAAATATTATTTATGATAATAAATAGGAGTTATTGTTCATTTATATAAATTATTTACACTACATGAGTATTAATTATTATATAGAACATTAATGATAACAGTTTTAGTTAATTTGTGGGTTTTGATTACAACAAACTCATTTTTCTTTATATCTTAATACCATTTGTACAAAGGGATTCTAGAATCATAAATAGGTTATATAACATATATTATAATCTAGTTAAAACCTAAAAAGAATGGTCTTATGACCAGAATTGAGAATGATAATAGAAATTAGAAGCCAATTGTCCTTGAATGTGGAAAATTGAAACATCTCAGATGGTGTTCTTGCTACTAGTATAAAAGAAGGTAAATGGGAGATATGATGATAAATCATTACACTATCATGAAAAAATTCTAGTATATTTAAGTTACTTGAGTCATCAAAGAATTTTTATAAGTACAGGTAATAGAAAATTAAAACAAATGATCTTGAAAGGAAAGACAAGGAATTGAAAATAAGAACTTACTTCTTGAACCAAACATCCTTGAGAGCCTCTTTAAGGGAGAGGTTTTTGTCTTTTTATGAGACCAAGGATTTCTGGACGTGGGATAAGAGGTTGGGAGGATAGTTGGATAGAATTTGGATAAGGCGCAATTCATGAGAGGAGTGAAGAGAAGGGTGAGTGAGATGGGGCTTTACAGTGGAAGAGAGAGGGGATTTCTTAATATAATATTCATTAATTTATTATTTCCCCAAAAGAAAAAGAATAGTGAGTATTCCTTGACCATTAGTAGTAATTGTATCATGTGAGTTTGAACCAAGTGGGATTACAACACTTGTGATGTCATGTATAGTGTATTTAACTAATATACGGTATTTTACCGTATTTCACTATTCATAAAAATTCAAGTATTTCAGAAAAATCGCAAAAATTCACCCCTACCATTTTTCAACGTGCTGAAACCAAAAATGAAGTCCATTTTTCAAAAATAATTTTCTAAATAAGATTAATTTAATATTTAATTAAAACGATAATTTTTTCTAAAAACGACAGTTTTAAAACATTCTATTACTTTTTTCAAAGCATAGGTATATCGTACTTTCACTTGAATATTATTTATATACTATCACAGGAAATGTTACTATTTATTAGGGTATATTAAAATTCATAAGGGTATGTTACTATTCATAAGGGTAGGTTACTATTCACCAAAAATTTTGTTTTTCTTATTGGACTCCAAATAACTTAATGATCACAACCATGTTTGTCAGATTTTTGAAATTAACATCACATAAGTTACAAACTTATGTTTTAAGGTTCACATAGCCTATAGTATTTAATTATGTTTTGATTTCATGTGATTATTAAATATTTATAAGAAATTAATTTCCATTGAAAGATATTGGGTCGTTACGGTGTGAGACGCTACTGATAAGATATGGATCATCTATGAGTGGATGGTGACTGCATAGACCCATCATAAGTATTATGTGGACAAACAATGGATGCCTTTGGAGTTTGATGAGGGATACCATGCGTTCTTATGGGTTTCACCTCTATGTGGATTATATAGATTTGGTTGAGGCGACAATATATCTCCGAGATTCAATCGCCATTCAATAAAATCTATAGAGTTTTGAGGTGGAATTCTACTTTTCTCTACCACTATAGTTAGATCAGGTACATGAAGTCTTCCATTTGTCTCATTTGGGGAGGTATGTTCATAACCTACCACACGTTATCAACAGGGGTGAGCAGGAAATTACGGATAGATCTACCCCTGTTGAGTGCCTCATAGAGATCAAGGATCAACATGATAGGATTATACATGGGTGAGTTATTATTTTAATATGTGTTCGGTGGTAGCATGGGAATCTTTAGAAGGGAACCGAGGAGAGGGAGGCTCACATCTGTGCTCAGTACCCACATCATTTTGTATAGGTGTTTTTTTGGATTTTCAGGATGTAAAACTCTGAGGTGGGGAGAATGTAGGGACTCATATTTTCTATGTGTTATTTTTAGATATTTTAGGGATTATTTTCAGGACCAGGTGTGGAGACTATGTAAAATTACGATGGCTAGTATGCCCCTAATAATTTTTTGAAATATATTAAATATATTAAATAAGTTGTGAAAGAATTTTTTCTAAAAAAATTGGATAACATCCAAATGGATGATAAAATTGTAAATGTGAGTGTATGATTGATTTTAGAATGCAAATTCTATTATACAAATTATGCATCCATTGTCTTCATGGGGAATTTTTAAAAATTTGTCACGGGTGTAAAATCAATAAAAGAATTTAAATGAATTGTATTATTTTCTCATTAAAACAATGAACTAATTTCATTTATTTTTTAATATGATTATGGAATATTTTAAATTTTATTTACATAACCCATAAAATCAATTAGATCAATTAGAGAGTGTGGTATAAGATATTTTAATAAAGGAAATCTGGATTAATATTCCATGGTTGGTGTGCAATGAAATTACAGGATATAACCAATGAAAAAAATGAAGACCTGATAATTTTCAGTGATTGATCCAATTTGAGGAATAAAATTTGAATTGATTGTATTTAACCCCTTTTTAATTTCCTATAATGGAAATGAATCAATCAACTAGGTCATTGTTTCACCGATCCTGCATATTGCACATATAAGTTAAATTTTTCTGAGATTTTTAAGAATTGCTTTGTGATTAGTTATTTATCTCTCCATTCATCATTATAATTGAAATGAATCCATCACAACAAAAAAATTATACAATGTTTGAATATAATTTTTTTGTTATTGATTTTCTTACGCATTTATTCAGTAATCATCTGTGATTTCCTTTCACCCACGGTTCGACAATTATTAAGTTTTAAAGCATTCCACACCCATTTCTTATCTCAATGATTCGATATAGAAGATTCATACTTGTTTAAATTAGGGGATAATGTAATGATATAATAAAAAGTAGATTGGTTGGATTTGGGAAACCTATTTTTGTTCTTTGACATGTGTAAAATGCTTGATGTTTGAATACATTTTTTGAGAGGATTCAAGGTACATATCATTGTTTTAAATTAAGGCAAGGTCGGATGACCATAGATTCATATTTTTTGGAAATGTGGTGGTTGGATCAGTTAATGGTTAAGTGAGAAAAGGCAAGGAATATAGATCTAGATTTATATAATATTATATAAGACACAACATGTATTGTGGAGACACGTGCTATGTGGGACCCTCACATTAGAGACGATTGTTTAAGGAAGGAATTAAGTATCATGGGATGTGTGACTATGTTACATGACATGTGAAGCCTCTCTGATGTATCGACATGTAACATGGAGAGTAAAAAAATAAGAACATAATTACATGGTCATGATAACGTCATGTGCTATGACATAGACACATCTAGGCCCGCTGTACATAGGCGTAGTCGTGTACTTGGACATAGGAAGAAGTACATGGTCATGAGGACACAATATTATTTTATATAGAAATGAGCATGTACTATTTTACATGGGTAAGACCAAATGAATAAGGGACACACTATGAAATACTATTACACAATGTGTACTCCTTCAAAGATGGCTTGAAGCCCTTTTTTTCTTTAGCTTGGAAAATTTTAGTTAGGGTGAATTACATATATCTATTCCATGAGGGTGAGTATGGAATCTTTTCCTACACATAGGATGGTGATATATTCCACAAGACTTCTTGGATATACTTATTATAATACTTATATAGTCCCAAGTTAAGATACTATATCGTCTTCTTATCCTAGGTGGATTTTGTGGTATCATCATGACCAGCACTACACAGGTGTCGATCCTCTACTTAGTGGGTTAATCTAAATTGAGTTGTTTGTATACCACATGTCCTTGTGTGGGATCATATTATATGTATCTTATCTCTTCACACTTCCAATATATCCTTCATATGATGAGACCTAGGAGAATGACATCTTGAATGTACATCATCAGTGCTATCGGAATTGTGTTGTGTGTTCTTCCAAATGAGTCATATATGGAACCATTGAGCAAGTATCCTAGGATGGAATCACATTTTTTACTTTACCTTCAGCCTCTATGTCATTTTTTATTATATCTGGATATTCTTTTATTTTTGGTGTATACATATAACTGTGTAGTGATGAATTTTATTCTTTTTCTTAGATGATTTTTGGTTTTGGGGTGCCCTATGAGGTATTTTTATACTCACCCCTACATGGGTCTTTACCAAATTTGTCATGTCTTGTGCATATGATTAACATTTTGATTGAGTCCTAGAGGGGCCAGGCCTAGGCAAATATTAGTGAGATAGACATACTGGATTGTGTTCTGACAGTTATACAAAAAATAGTCCCCGTCATTACTAAAAGGATGGACTTGTTTTAGAATCTTTTTAGTGGGATTTTATTTGGCATAGTTTACATTCCATTTTATATTTTCACCCACTATTTGTGGTATTTTGATGTATTAATTCATAATTATTAGTTTTTTTTCTTTTCATCATTTTATGGGATTGGATGTGTGTTTGTGTATGTGGGAAAGTAAGGATAAGTCCTCCCATGTTAGTGATATGACTACTCAGCGCTAGTTGCCATCCCCTGTCCAATTGGAGGCTATCTTGGGGAGTCATGAAACATGCCCAATTAGGTTGGTTTGTGAAAACGACATCTCATTCCCCTGAATTCCACTTGAAATTCCCCTTTTTTGGACAACGTGAAGAAGATTTAGTCTTACATCACTTCTATTTCCATTTCATTTAGTTCACAACAAGGATGAAAGGTTTTTCATGATTTATATCCTTATATACATGGAGAAGAATATTAATAATATCTAGTAGATACATCTCAATGTATTTCTTATTATAATTTACAATAAATAATGAGAAACATTGAGGGAGTGATGCTAGAATGGAATTGGTTCCCATTCCTTTAGGGAGTTTAAAACCAACAACATCTAGACTCTCAATGAATCCAATAGTCATGAATACATGAGTCCCTACTAGAGTGCCCTCTCTAAGATTTATTTGAAAAATATCTATGGATATCTGCAACCATTTCTATCTATCTATCTCTCGGTATAGACAATATAGATTTTCATTCATTCTATAAGAATCCATGTTTTCATGAGATATCAAAAGTTCAATAGAAATAGATTATAGCATCAAACATTGAACATAAACCACTTTGTTAAAAAAAATCATTGATAAAAAATGCTTCATAACTTATATATCACCATAATATTTTTATGAGATATTTTTTTTTCTTGTGTTGTATAATTCACAATGGTAATCTTGTGCTATATGCAAAAAATGGCTAAGATTGTTGTATACACAACACTATTCTTTCCTTCTGTACACAAAATTTCAAGCTATTTTGATATAATTAATTTCATGCAAGGCTGAGTATAAGTGAATATATAAATATTATTATTTAACCTTATAACCTAGTCATTATAATGGTGGGTATGTACAACATAAAATTTCTTCTAAAAAACTATTTATAGAAAAATAAGTGAGTTTATAAAATCTCTTGATGGATTATATTACTGAAATATATGTTTAATATATTAAATCTAATGTTCTAAGTTCATCTTAAATGTTTTCTAGACATGATATAATGAAAAATTCAATTTTTTAGATAAAAGAGGTATTTTTCAAAAAAATGCTTTTCTCCACCTTTTGATGGCACACCCATTTTAAATATAGTTTCTGACACTTTTATTTATTATATATTAAAAAATAGACTTCATATTTTAAAGCAGAGTATTGAAATTCATTTTGGTAAAATTTATGGTATTTTTCTGATAAGTTTCATTTTTTGATGAATTATGAAATTACTGATTTTTATTGAAAAAAAATCATATTTTTTTAAAATTTATTACAATGTAAATATTTTTTTTGGATTAGTTTTCAATTTTAATTATTTTACTTTCATTCAATTATGGATTTTTAAATAGATTTTATACAAAAATTTATTATAAAAACAGTTTCTGTTTTAAAAGGACAATTTTTTCGAAAACAATATTTATCTTGATATTTTACCAGTTTTTGTTAAATTTAATTCTGCAACATATGGGTTATGAATTTTAAAAGATGGATGTTAAATTTTGATTCATAATTTCCAATTTTGGTAAAAGAATTTCCTTTTATTTTTTGGTTTAAATGAATAGTAACCCTGGTAAATTTTGTTACCACAGTAAAGGGGTAATTTAGGTTGAAAATAAAATTATAATGTCTATAAAATAACCCTAAAAAAGGGTAAATTTTATTTCTATGAATTAAATTAGACCCTTAATAAAGAAATATAAAGATTTTAATTTTCTTTTTATTTAATATCTATTATCTGTCCACATAGGAAAATATTTCTATTATGAAAAAATATAAATGAAACTTTTTAACTTAAGAAACATGTATTTAGGATAAAAATTTATTTTTGATGCTTTGGACAACTTGGGTGGATTTATGATATTTATAATGATTTATTTATTATAGTTTTAAAGATGTCACATTCAAGTTTTAATAAATATATCATTTTTAATATAAGGTTAAACAGTATATAAATTCAACTAAAAATACTCATTTTTAAGATAAAATTATTTTATTTATCATTTTATTTGTAATTTTTATGAAATAAATAATTTCCCAAAATTCTTATTCATTGATGATGCTTAAATTATTTTATTTATGAAAAATAAATAAAATAATTTTTATTAATTTTATAATAACCATTAAAAGACAATAACACTTGACCAAATCATATTGGTGGAGTATATCTCCACTATAGTCATCCAAGGGTCGATTTATTGGCCAATTGGAGCCATATATAATGTATTCTGACACTTATAATATTTTATTTAAGGTGATGTTAAGGTTTTCTCATTTATTATTTAATAAATGTAAAATCTAAAATATATGATTTTCTAAAAGATATATTCAACTAAAAATATTCATCTAAAATCTAAAATAATTATATTAATTATGGTATTTTATTTTTCATTTTTATTCAACAAATAAGTATGTAAAATAATTATACAATATGGATGTTGTAATTATTTTATTAATGGAATTACCAAATTAATGTTATAAAAAATATTAAAATAAATATAATTGGGATAATAAATATAACCAAAACAATTTATAGATTTCCTTGACCCATTTGTGATATAACAAAATATTTGTTTCAAAGAAAACTTTTTATCGTAATATTTATAAAAATTAATAAATTGAATTTTGTAAAAATGACACTATTGATTATTTATCAATATTATGTATTATTAAATTATTTAAAAAACATAGATCATATTTTAAAATATATTTTAATTATTATATAGTCTAAAATATTATAAATTATTCATTTATGGTAAAATTTAAATAAAAATAGGTAAATATTAAAATATTCTAATATTGAATAATTTGTTTTCTTAGTTAAAATTAAAATAGAATAAATAAGGGTTAATTGGAATGATAAGGATTATGTAGAAAAAAAAACATGTCTAAAATTTATTTTTTGATGATATCATAACCATATCTCATTATATATTTTAATAAATGAATTGTTTTTGTATTATAATTTAGATAGATCTTATTATAATTTAATATTTTTGGATTCTCTAAAAGTTCCCCTCACCTCAATTATAAAAGAAACCTCCTCCCTCACTTATTCAATTAAATTTGATAACTCATGTTCATTTACACCATATACATTTAACTTCTCAAATCCCTTAGTTACATTCTATAGGTTTTGTTCTTCTCAAAAGTCTAACCTTAGTTCCTTTAAGATGAGATCTAGAAGGACTTCACCGAAGAAGAGGTAATCTCCTTTACCGACTATCTCAAGATAATTTCTTCTTATACTTCTTATTACATTGTTTTTTCCATTATTATGTAATAAATAAAGTATGAACTAAATAATAATATTTTATGTTGGTTATTTAACAACCTTACTCCACTTTCTATCCGTCCTACTAAAAAAATCACTACTCGTACGTTTGTATGGCCTACTGTCTCTACATCATGGGGTAATCTGTTTTTTAGCACCACATTACTTGGATGGGTATAATGATGTAAATAATAACTCTATGTGATTATTTTTAAATGATATTGACTATGTAACAAATTATATACCATTCACTTCCATACCAATTCAAAATTTTGGGATTAATATTTTCAATCATGTGTACGTATGACCTACCATCTCCACGATGCGATGTGATTCATTCTACATGATATCCATTAAATAGTTATTATATAAATTTATTGAAAGAAAAATATATAATATATAATATATTAATATATTTATGGAAATTATATAACTATAATATTAGAATAGTAAGAAGATATTCTCTAACAAAATATGTGTACAAAAATAAAGAAGTCAATACCCTAGGGATGAGTAATAATATTATTAGCAAACGGAAGATAATATGATTTATATGATATCATTAAAATTACTAATATTATGTAATTTATCAATGGAATTATTTAAATCATTATATATGTTGTTCAGATATATACAAATGATATTAGTCTGAAAGTAAGTGATTATTTTTTTTAATTTAATTTTTGTGGGACATATGCCTTATACACCACCTATTTATTTTGTGTAGAGTTTATAAATCGCATAAATGTTTTTATGAATATTATTATTATGGTTTTCATATTTACATATGAATATAATTTTCTTTATTTTATTAGGCATAAAATTTTACTGACAATAAATAACTAAGGTATAATTTTGTAATCTCATTATTATTCGAGATTGTTTATACGTATTTTTTTTGTGTATATTTATTATCAATGTCCATGTTTCTTAAAAGTATTTTCATAAAATGTTTATTATTATCCTATGGATGTTTAAATTCATTTTTACCCTTTTTTTACTTTTATTTCATGGTTTGTTAGGAATCTTTCTTTCATTTTCCCAACTAGGTACTTTTTGAAATTTTTGGAAAAAAGATTGAGAAGAATAATTTTTAACTTATATCGCATGAATTTATTTTTATGCTTTCACAATGAAATATTTCCATGAATATTATATTAAAAGTTTTATAATTTATTTTAGAATAAATTAATTTCTTTTATAATTGCGTGGTTTATTAAGAAAAGAAAATGTTTTTGAAGAAAAAAGGATATCTTCCTCAGGAATTAATTTCATGTGTTATATCAAAATAATTTTCCATGTAAGATGGAATTATTTAATATGGTTATGTTTTAAGTATAATATCCTTATTGTTCCTATGTATTTCTTTTTTTAATGATGGAATTTTATTTTTGAAATCCATTTGTTTTTCATAGATTATGTTATGATGGAATGATGTTTAAGAAACCCATTTTATTCCTTTTGTTATGATATGATTATTGATTTCTATTTTTATCGAACATGTAAGAATGATTTCATTATTAAATGTGTTGGAAATATATATCCCTCCAATAAATTGGGCAATGATTTATATCTCTTGATATAAACACTATTGGAACGAAATGTAAATCAGGTTATAACATACATGGTTGGAACAGAAAGTAAATTTGGTTCAGTAATTCAGGGCTGGAACAGCTAGTAAACCTGATTCTATAATAGACATTGTCCACAATTGTAGTCTTATAAATGAACCTCGGTTAATATGGAAATTATTTTCTATGATTATGTGTTTCAACAAATTTCATGTTTTATGGCAATGCATGTAACACCCCAGGTAAATAAAGAATATGACATTTTCATATTTATCCATATTTGTGAATAAAATATTGATATGACTTTAAAGGGGATTCTATGCTCGATGGCGTACCCAACACACAACAACGAGTTTCTTGGGAATCTTACGTTGCACTCTAATAATAAAATAATATTATTTTAAATGGTAGTTAACATGTAGCCGTTGTAATGGTGGGAATGGATAGAAATAACTAAAATATGATTATATATGTTTTTAAATGTTTTTACATTTATCCAATAAAGGATAGAGGCTTAAAATACGGAAAGAATTCAATTTTAGGCGTATATGCCCTAGTTTTCACTAAATGTTCACTTATCACCTTTTGATGTTGAACCATCATTAAATATAGTTTTGTTCACTCTTAAACATTCTTTTGGACCAAATAAAACTCTTATTAAGAATCGGGACATCAAAATTTACTTTGTGTAAATTTTTGGTATCTTTCCGATAAAGTTCATTTTTTTTAAGGAATAGTGTAAAATGTTGTATTTTAATTCAAAACCTCTTTTTAATCTAATTGATTTATATGATTAGATTATCTTTTGAATTGGTTTTAAAGTGAAATTAGAATATATTTTTACCATTAAATCCAATAGTGGTCATTGGAATTAATTCCACTTTGAAATCATACTTAAACCAGTGTCAATCTTTTGATACTTATTGTTTCATAAAAACACGCTATTTGCTCTGACAGCGGGAATTAATTATTAAATTAATTAATGTGACTTATATGTTTTGAATTTTGAAAAATAGACTTCATTTTTGAATTCGGAATATCAAATATAGCTTAGGGTGAATTTTTGGGATTTTTCTGAAAAACTTCATTTTTTGATGAATAGTGTAACCACTAAGTGGTACTTATAAAAACTGATTTTTCCATTTAAATAAACATTTGTCATATTTGTGTTTTGAATTTCAAAAATCTGACATACATGGTTGTCATTAAGAAGTAAAATTTGGTTCAATGGGATAAAAATAATTTTTTGGTTAATAGTAACTTATTAAGTTCTTAATCACGATTAGAGGTAATTAGTGTAGTTTAAGGTAAAAATAAGGTTTTAATAATATGAAATGAGCGTGACACATGTACTACCCTCATTTGATGTGTGATGGCCTACCAAGAAAAGCCATGGGTCAACTTGGGGACCCCATGGAGCCACTTTGGTTGGGAAATGACATAAGTGACTTTTTATTTAATGTAAAAGTAAAAATGACACAAGCATGATATGTTTTACTAAAACAATTTTTAAGTGTGGTTATATAAGTCATATTTTTTATTATAAATAATCATTGTAAATATAAAAAGATTTCCTACATCATAGTAATTTTTTTATAATTGTTATACATTAAATAAAATAAATTATTTATGACATAATAATAATGCAGCGTTGACATCATTATTTGACGATTTAAATAAAATGGAAAGATAATGTAACATCTATGAACTACACATGTCCAAAACTTATTGTATTGGTGGATTTCGAACCCTTATTACCTTATCCACTAATTATATAAATGTGGTACCTTTTAAAACCGAAACACATTTTCAAATAAAGTAATATTTCTTTACTTTCCAAAAGTGCCCCTCCTCTCCTCTTATAAAAGGCCCCCACCTCTAACTCATTTCACACACTCCTCAAGCCTTTGGCTAGGCCAACCCCTTCCCATTTACTCTCTGCACATCCCTATCCTCATCCTAGAGGATTCCCTTTGGGCATAATCCTTTCAAAGGAAGCCTTTAGGCTCAAATCAAAAGGAGTTACACTTTTAAAGGTAATTCATTCTCTCATGTTCATTTGTTTTATTTTGCTTCTCCAACCCCCTAAAATCTTTTTATTTACTTCTTTTGTAACAACACCAGTATATTCAAAATACTAGGATGTTTTTATAAGATTTATTCTAGCTACAATCTCACACAACTACATCAAATGGTTAAAGAACATACGGTTTCTGTGGATGGCGAAATTCTGCCTCCCGAAACGATGATTGTTCAATACTCATTTAACACCTTCAAAGGTGGCCATTATGATGTAACTATTTTTATATATGATATATAATATGTTTATGTTTTACTTATGCTTCTGTATTTTTCATTTGTGTCTTACCTTTATGGCATCCATTATGGGTATACGCGATATCTTCATTTTAGGAAGTGCGGACTACCGCCCCCTCAAAATGATGTGATTCGTTAATGCCATACGTGGGACGTATAAAGGATGGATTTAATGTTATTATAAATTATTTTATACTTAAATTATTATATACCTCTATATAATTATTATTTCTTTCCATTAAAGTATGAGATAGAAATGAAATTAGTGTTCATGCGTACGTACGGCTTACCGTCTCCATGAACGGTGCATTTCATTTCTTATCCCCAAATGTAATGTACTATTATAAGTACATGTATATAATGGATATATATGATGAATTATACATCGAAATGATGAATATAATTCTGTAATTAAAATATACATACCTCTCATTTAGTTTTAATTCCATTAATATGAAATATAAATGAAAGTAGCGTTCATGCGTACGTACGACTTACCGTCTCCATGAACGGTGCATTTCATTTCTTACCTCTAAATGATTATGTAATGTTATAAATGCATGAATGTACTGGATATATATGACATATATGATATCTAAATCATGAATACAATTCTGGATATAATAAACATTTGGCCACACGAAAAACATGTAATTGTAAGAAGTCCACTTTCGACTTAAGAACCAAATATTGGCAAAACAAATATTATTAACTTAAATGATTACATAATGTTTATGACATGGTAATAAGTGATATAAAAGGAATAATGAACTTGAAAAAGGTTCTTAAGGAAGTAGAAATTAACTCAAGTTTATTATTCAGGAGATTAAAGAACGATCGAGTCAAGTCGGACCTGAGGTAAGGGATCCTACTCCTCTCTTTCTTTTTAAGTACACACTTTTATGTCATTCCTTTTAAAGCTCATCTTTATTGTTATTGGGATGATATTTTATATTAAACTTACTTTAATTTTTATTTTCATGTGATGAGAGACCCTATTCTCTCTCATCAATCCATTTTGGAATTTTTGAGTGGCGCCGTTAGGCTGCCAAACTTTCGTAAGAGATCTAACCTCTCTCTTCTTTTTAAGTACTCTCCTTTATGTCACTTCTTTTAAGCTCCTCTTTGTAATGTTGGGGGATGTTATTTAATATTCCTCTTGCTGTAAATTTTATTTTAATGTGATGAGATACCCTATTTGATCTCATCAATCCATATTCGGAAGTTTTATGTGGCGCCGTTAGGCTGCCGAGTTTTTGTAAGGGATTTTTCATCTCACTTTTATTCCCGTGAGATTTATGCTACATTTGCCACAAATTCCCTTGAGTGGTGTATGTACTTCCCATTATTCTACTCTTTGTGTAATATACTTTCGTTTATGAGTATTTACATCAATTATCTTTTGTCCTTCTTTCATGGGGTGTATGTTTTGAAAGATACCCAAGTCAGTAAGGGAACCTTTCACCCTCCTCTTTTTTAAAAGACTTCTTTTGTTGGGTCTTTTAATTTACATATCGTTATGTTGGGATATGTTCTCATATATCCTTATTGATGTAAATTTTATGTCCAAGTGATGAGATACTCTTTTTATCTCTCATCAACTCTTTTTGATGTGATGCCGTTAGGCTGTCAAGGGAACTTTTTAACCCAATTTCGATTTCTTTGGGTTCAACATGTAGTCATTGAATATGTCGTCCATTGAATATGTGTGAATGACCTTTTTACACTTAATATCCACTTATATTGGGTGTATTTATATTTGTCACACATATTTTTGAGATTGATTTGTCCTTAATTTAAGGATACCTTCTTTATAAGGGATTTCATCACATTTGACATTTCTATTGAGGGTTCATTGTTGTTATGCACCAATTCACTCTTATATGGTGTATATACTGTCCTTTGGAGTATTATATCATGAATCCATTTATTCTCATGATATTATAAAGTTTTGACTAAATGTTATTCCTCAACTATTGTATTCAAGTGTCTCTAATTTTGGTAAAACCCCTTTAACCAAAATATCGTTTTAAATGTTTTAATTATTTGTTCTTATTAATATCCATGTTTTCAAAATGGTTTTAAGGATTTATTTATATAGATATTAATGGTTTAAAATTTTAAGCTTCAAGGTGGTATGGGACACTTTGATTCAAAAATCTCTTTATTAAATGTTTTAAATTGTTTTTGGAAATGGTTTCTTTTTGAATGGATTCAATATTTCAATATACTAAAATGTTATATTGTGATTGAAATGTGAAAATGTTATGTTTCCTTTATGCATGTTTTATGTGACACATTTATGTTATGGTTCTTGGGCATTGTTATGAAAACGGGTGGTTCCGTGATAAACTAAGGGTGGGTGAGCCCGTTATAGCTCTCCAATGCATTGGGTAACGCGAAGGAGTGAAACGTTAAGGTTTCTCCAAAGAGATTTAGGGAATATAATGTGATGGGTATTCCAAACGTAACCAAGAGGGTTACTCCCTACGTAAGAATGTTATGAATGCCTCAAGTTACCTTTATGTCTTATGATTTCTATGATTTATTCATGATTTGATATTCCTATGTTTTATGGGTAAAGTATGATTTCATTCTTATGTATATATGAACTCACGTTTCCTTTCCATATTTTTTTATATCCCTTACTAAGCTTTTTATGCTCATCCCAAGTTTTTGAAATGTTTTTCACAGGTCAAGGGAAGGGTACATGATGTGATGATAGTGTCAAGGATGTGTCAAGAAAGAATCCATTTTTTATTTTAAATATGTTTCCGTTGATGGGAAGAATGAATACTGTCTTTTATGTAACCACTTTGTTTAAATGTGGAATGTAATGCAATTTTCATGATCTAATTCTCTAAAACTCTAAACCTGAAAAGATCCTCAATGTGTAATCTTGTAATAACTCAAGATTAAGTAAGGTTTAAGGCTGGGGCCTTATAGTTGGTATCAGAGGTCGGTTTAGATAACTTTAGAGGTTATGGTATTTTTAAGCATAAGTGACATAACCATAATGGTTAGGATTTCAGAAAGAGTACTAGTTTTAGATAAAGTGAATGAGTAAGTATATCTTAGTGTTTATCTTCCTCATTAGTACATGATGGTTATGTTGATATACTCACACTGACCTTTCTGTTTTTAGTGAATGGATGGATCTAGCAGGCACCAAAGAGACAACAGGTTTGAAGGAAACTGTGGTGGTTCTATGATTAAGATACTAGATAAAATGGGGGATTCAATGAGGAAACTCATGGTTGTTCTAAACCAACTATCAAGGAGTCATGATCAACCACTTCAACCTTGGTGAGTTCTCTAATGCATCATGTACAACAATCGATGTGGAAGTTCAGGTAATAATTAAAAAGGTAACCATTAGAGTTTATATGATCCTTACATTTGAGGTAATTATGGGTTATTATATGATATGCTGGAAAATGAAAGGAATGAGATAAACTTGAGGTTAAAATATTTTATGATCATTTTTGATGATTTTATCTCTTTTTGGGTAATGATTTAAGAATTATATAGTTTTGGAAAAAGGACAACACGCAGACCGTGTGACATCCCATCGCGTCGGACAAAGTTGCGGGAATCGAACCCATAACCAAAGTGCGACTGGTATTTATCGCCTACCACTGGACTACGTGAAGTCCCTGGTTATTTTGACCGATTCCTTCTAGTTATATGATTTTATGAATTAAGAGTAAGTTGATTTTGGGTTATTTATGAAAATGATTAACCTATCATGGATGATATGTGATTAGGATAATTACTTTTCAATGCGAGACTTTAGGAGCGACTAATGTTGTTTGCAGATAAATGTTATGATTTAACTTCGAAGACTATGTGACTAAATCCTTCAAATATTTGGGTTTCAATCTTATATTGGTTTACTTTGAAGAATTTTATGGCTAAATTATTTATCGGATGGTCCTCGTTGAACTTTGGGTTTTGTTGGACAAATTTTGGAGATTAAGAATAGATTTTCTTTTTATAAGGGGTTATCCTTTTCTAGATTATCTGATCTTGTACTAGCCTTTTTGGTTTTGGTTTTGGTTAAAGTCTAAAGACATGGGATGTATATAGTTCTCTTTTGTGGATTAGTTGATTCTCTAGAAGTTGATTATAGTACTCTTAATGTGAACAAGTCTTCTTAAATACTCGTCTTTTGGAGAAAATACGAGTTTTTGTAAAAGTTGAAAGTCAACATGATAACTGATTATGTTTACTTATGAATAAATTACTCAATAAAAAGTAACTTAAAACAAAAATGTTTTCTATTAACTTTTCTTACTGGGGAATCGAATACCGTTTAACCCATCACAAGTTTGTGATTTTCTCATGGTTAACTTTCTCCTAAACATGTTTTCTATCACTCTCCATATTTTCCTACATGGAATCCTAGTATGGGTTAACTCGGGTGACCTCTGTGCTTATCTTTATTTATTTTAAAGTGATCGTTTTACCGACTCTTGTTCCGATGTGGGACTTTCAAGGATGTTTCCAAGCTCAATTTTTTAAAATTGTGAGGACGCAATTCCCAAAAGGGGGGAAGGATGTAACACCCCAGGTAAATAAAGAATATGAAATTTTCATATTTATCCATATTTGTGAATAAAATATTGATATGACTTTAAAGGGGATGCTATGCTCGATGGCGTACCCAACACGCAACAACGAGTTTCTTGGGAATCTTACATTGCACTCTAATAATAAAATAATATTATTTTAAATGGTAGTTAACATGTAGTCGTTGTAATGGAGGGAATGGATAGAAATAACTAAAATATGATTATATATGTTTTTAAATGTTTTTACATTTATCCAATAAAGGATAGAGGCTTAAAATACGGAAAGAATTCAATTTTAGGCGTATATGCCCTAGTTTTCACTAAAGGTTCACTTATCACCTTTTGATGTTGAACCATAATTAAATATAGTTTTGTTCACTCTTAAACATTCTTTTGGACCAAATAAAACTCTTATTAAGAATCGGGACATCAAAATTTACTTTGTGTAAATTTTTGGTATCTTTCCGATAAAGTTCATTTTTTTAATGAATAGTGGAAAATGTTGTATTTTAATTCAAAACCTCTTTTTAATCTAATTTATTTATATGATTAGATTATCTTTTGAATTGGTTTTAATGTGAAATTAGAATATATTTTTACCATTAAATCCAATAGTTGTCATTGGAATTAATTTCACTTTGAAATCAGACTTAAACCAGTGTCAATCTTTTGATACTTATTGTTTCATAAAAACACGCTATTTGCTCTGACAGCGGGAATTAATTATTAAATTAATTAATGTTACTTATGTGTTTTGAATTTTGTAAAATAGACTTCATTTTTGAATTCGGAATATCAAATATAGCTTAGGGTGAATTTTTGGGATTTTTCTGAAAAACTTCAATTTTTGATGAATAGTGTAACCACTAAGTGGTACTTATAAAAACTGATTTTTCCGTTTAAATAAAAATTTGTCATCTTTGTGTTTTGAATTTAAAAAATCCAACATACATGGTTGTCATTAAGAAGTAAAATGTGGTTCAATGGGATAAAAACAATTTTTTGGTGAATAGTAACTTATTAAGTTCTTAATCGCGATTAGAGGTAATTAGTGTAGTTTAAGGTAAAAATAATGTTTTAATAATATGAAATGAGCGTGACACATGTCCTACCCTAATTGGATGTGTCATGGCCGACCAAGACAAGCCATGGGTCAACTTGGGGACCCCATGGAGCCACTTTGGTTGGGAAATGACATAAATGACTTTTTTATTTAATGTAAAAGTAAAAATGACACAAGCATGATATGTTTTACTAAAACAATTTTTAAGTGGGGTTATACATGTCAGATTTTTTATTATAAATAGTAATTGGAAAGATAAAAAGATTTCCTACATCATAGTAATTTTTTTATAATTTTTAGACATTAAATAAGTTAAATTATTTATGACATAATAATGATGCAGCGTTGACATCATTATTTGACGATTTAAATAAAATGGAATGATAATGTAACATCTATGAACTACAAATGTCCAAAACTTATTGGATTGGTGGATTTAGAACCCTTATCACCTTATACACTAATTATATCAATTTGGGACCTTTTAAAACCGAAACACATTTTCAAATAAAGTAATATTTCTTTACTTTCCAAAAGTGCCCCGCCTCTCCTCTTATAAAAGGCCCCCACCTCTACCTCATTTCACACACTCCTCAAGCCTTTGGCTCGGCAAAACCCTGCCCATTTACTCTCTACACATCCCTATCCTCATCCTAGAGGATTCCCTTTGGGCAGAATCCTTTCAAAGGAAGCCTTTAGGCTCAAATCAAAAGGAGTTATACTTTTAAAGGTAATTCATTCTCTCATGTTCATTTGTTTTATTTTGCTTCTCCAACCCCCTAAACTCTTTTTATTTACTTCATTTGTAACAAAACCAGTATCTTAAAAATACTAGGATTTTTTTATAAGATTTATTCTAGCTACACTCTCACACAACTACATCAAATGGTTAAAGAACATACGGTTTTCGTGGATGGCGAAATTCTGCCTCCCGAAACGATGATTGTTCAATACTCATTTAACACCTTCAAAGGTGGCCATTATGATGTAACTATTTTTATATATTATATATAATATGTTTATGTTTTACTTATGCTTCTTTATTTTTCATTTGTGTCTTACCTTTATGGAATCCATTATGGGTATACGCGATATCTTCATTTTAGGAAGTGCGGACTACCGCCCCCTCAAAATGATGTGATTCGTTAATGCCATATGTGGGAAGTATAAAGGATGGATTTAATGTTATTATAAATTATTTTATACTTAAATTATTATATACCTCTATATAATTATTATTTCTTTCCATTAAAGTATGAGATAGAAATGAAATTAGCGTTCATGCGTACGTATGGCTTACCGTCTCCATGAACGGTGCATTTCATTTCTTATCCCCAAATGTAATGTACTATTATAAGTACATGTATATAATGGATATATATGATGAATGATACATCTAAATGATGAATATAATTCTGTAATTAAAATATACGTACTTCTCATTTAGTTTTAATTCCATTAATATGAAATAGAAATGAAAGTAGCGTTCATGCGTACGTACGACTTACCGTCTCCATGAACGGTGCATTTCATTTCTTACCTCTAAATGATTATGTAATGTTATAAATTCATGCATTTACTGGATATATATGACACATATGATATCTAAATCATGAATACAATTATGGATATAATAAACATTTGGCCACACGAACAACATGTAGTTGTAAGAAGTCCACTTTCGACTTAAGAACCAAATATCGGCAAAACAAATATTATTAACTTAAATGATTACATAATGTTTATGACATGGTAATAAGTGATATAAAAGGAATAATGAACTTGAAAAATGTTTTTAAGGAAGTAGAAATTAACTCAAGTTTATTATTCAGGAGATTAAAGAACGATCGAGTCAAGTCGGACCCGAGGTAAGGGATCCTACTCCTCTCTTTCTTTTTAAGTACACACTTTTATGTCATTCATTTTAAAGATCATCTTTATTGTTATTGGGATGATATTTTATATTAAACTTACTTTAATTTTTATTTTCATGTGATGAGAGACCCTATTCTCTCTCATCAATCCATTTTGGAAGTTTTCAGTGGCGCCGTTAGGCTGCCAAACTTTCGTAAGAGATCTAACCTCTCTCTTCTTTTTAAGTACTCTCCTTTATGTCACTTCTTTTAATCTCCTCTTTGTAATGTTGGGGGATGTTATTTTATATTCCTCTTGTTGTAAATTTTATTTTAATGTGATGAGATACCCTATTTGATCTCATCAATCCATATTCGGAAGTTTTATGTGGCGCCGTTAGGCTGCCGAGTTTTCGTAAGGGATTTTTCATCTCACTTTTATTCCCGTGAGATTTATGCTACATTTGCCACAAATTCCCATGAGTGGTGTATGTACTGCCCATTATTCTACTCTTTGTGTAATATACTTTCGTTTATGAGTATTTACATCAATTATCTTTTGTCCTTCTTTCATGGGGTGTATGTTTTGAAAGATACCCAAGTCGGTAAGGGAACCTTTCACCCTCCTCTTTTTTAAAAGACTTCTTTTGTTGGGTCTTTTAATTTACATATCGTTATGTTGGGATATGTTCTCATATATCCTTATTGATGTAAATTTTATGTCCAAGTGATGAGATAATCTTTTTATCTCTCATCAACTCTTTTTGATGTGATGTCGTTAGGCTGTCAAGGGAACTTTTTAACCCAATTTCGATTTCTTTGGGTTCAACATGTAGTCATTGAATATGTCGTCCATTGAATATGTGTGAATGACCTTTTTACACTTAATATCCACTTATATTGGGTGTATTTATATTTGTCACACATATGTTTGAGATTGATTTGTCCTTAATTTAAGGATACCTTCTTTATAAGGGATTTCATCACATTTGACATTTCTATTGAGGGTTCATTGTTGTTATGCACCAATTCACTCTTATATGGTGTATATACTATCCTTTGGAGTATTATATCATGAATCCATTTATTCTCATGATATTATAAAGTTTTGAATAAATGTTATTCATCAACTATTGTATTCAAGTGTCTCTAATTTTGGTAAAACCCCTTTAACCAAAATATCGTTTTAAATGTTATAATTATTTGTTCTTATTAATATCCATGTTTTCAAAATGGTTTTAAGGATTTATTTATATGGATTTTAATGGTTTAAAATTTTAAGATTCAAGGTGGTATGGGACACTTTGATTCAAAAATCTCTTTATTAAATGTTTTAAATGGTTTTGGAAATGGTTTCTTTTTGAATGGATTCAATATTTCAATATACTAAAATGTTATATTGTGATTGAAATGTGAAAATGTTATATTTCCTTTATGCATGTTTTAAGTGAAACATTTATGTTATGGTTCTTGGGAATTGTTATGAAAACGGGTGGTTCCGTGATAAACTAAGGGCGGGTGAGCCCGTTATAGCTCTCCAATGCATTGGGTAACGCGAAGGAGTGAAACGTTAAGGTTTCTCCGAAGAGATTTAGGGAATATACTGTGATGGGTATTCCAAACGTAACCAAGAGGGTTACTCCCTACGTAAGAATGTTATGAATGCCTCAAGTTAACTTTATGTCTTATGATTTCTATGATTTATTCATGATTTGATATGCCTATGTTTAATGGGTAAAGTATGATTTCATTTTTATGTATATATGAACTCACGTTTCCTTTCCATATTTTTTTATATCCCTTACTGAGCTTTTTATGCTCATCCCAAGTTTTTGAAATTTTTTTCACAGGTCAAGGGAAGGGTACATGATGTGATGATAGTGTCAAGGATGTGTCAAGAAAGAATCCATGTTTTATTTTAAATATGTTTCCGTTGATGGGAAGAATGAATACTGTCTTTTATGTAACCAATTTGTTTAAATGTGGAATGTAATGCAATTTTCATGATCTAATTCTCTAAAACTCTAAACCTGAAAAGATCCTCAATGTGTAATCTTGTAATAACTCATGATTAAGTAAGGTTTAAGGATGGGGCCTTATAATGCAATTTCTCACGGTTCATGTTCCTTTATGATTTATGCCTTATGAACTGCAAATCTTTATTTTGTGACTCAAGATTTTGATATTTATTTTATATGATATAATTTTCAAAATTTAGGTTCATTTTTTTACATTCTTATGTTTATGTTTTGTCTCATACTCTCCATTTTTTATCAACCTTTTCATATTTTTCTTTTCACCAGGATATAAAGAAATCTTTTAGGAAGGAAAACTGAAGGGGAAGATCTTTATAAGAGATGATGAAGATCTTTCACAATGTTAGCAGAATGTGTTCCAAGTTTAAAAAGGCACTAAACTAATATTTCAATTGGTCATATTTTTGTGTAATTTATTAATTATTCCTCAAAATTAATTAAATTTCAAGGAACGTCAAGCTTGGGTCTCTATAACCTTCCTCACTAGCAAGTAGATTACGCATTGAATAATCTAAAACATAATATTTCTATTTGTGGTGTATCACAACCCGAAGGTGTCAGAGACACTCTAAGAAGTTAATACTAGTGAAGAGATGGTCTTTCTCCAATGGATATAATAAGGATATTGTGGATGAAAAACTTTCCATTTTATATAATTATAAAATAGCATATATTAATACTTTTCGTCATTAAAAATTATGTGAAAAAAATAATAATTAATTTTATTAAATCTACCAATATTTTACCAAGTCCCAATAGGCCTCACAATTGAAACCATAATGTCTAGTAGTTAATAAATTCTAGTGGTAAGGATCCATAGTCCCCTTATCATAACCTCAATGAGGGTTGTTCAAGTTACTTGAAGCTATTATAGTAGAAAGATCTTTGAAAATAATTGTCATGTAGATCCTTGATCTATTGGGTGGAATCCTTGCCCAATAATCCTAACATGGATTTCATCAACACTTGTATCCATGTTACATCATTCCTAGTGATGGACACTTTTATTGATGTAAAATTTTTAAGTCAACCCATAACCTACATAATAACTCTAAATTAAAAGTTAGTGTCCCAACACAGGTTGGTCAGACACTTATTATTAAGGTTTTCATTCTTAATAAACAAGTGTAAGGCCAAGTCTAAATGAATATATATTTGATGGATTTTAATTTATTATGGGTAAATTTTATATTTTTTTATCATTTACATATATTTTTAGTATTTAGTTGGTTTCACATAATCTACTACCATTTTTGTATAAAACATTTACATATAATTCGTTTATTTAAATTCCATCATTCTAAATTGACTCATTTATTTATGTGATAGCGGTCTTGTTTCCATAAAATAAATTATAAATGAGATGAAAATAAATAAATAATAAATTAACCAATTATGATCTTATCTAACTGCTGATTTATTGAGTTGATAATATATCAACCTTTAACCTAGCGGAATAACTCTTTATTCTAGGCATGGAATGAGTTATATAATTATATATTTCCACCTTTATATCACCTAAGTTATCATCATTGTGGTTCAATATTGAACTACCTCCACATTCCTTGGGATAAACTATTAATTACATGTAATTATAATTGACATGAAGGTGTGGGGAGTCAAAGGATGTGTTATTGGTGATTATATAAATAATCACAGACATACAAGTCCTATATAATAATGGAGAGAGATATTAGAGACATGCCATCATATTTAATTTATTATTAAAAAATTTCAAACCAACACAAAAACTTAAATTAGAAAAATCCAACCCATACACAGTTCCTTTTCAAGATCACCACTTGTCATACATAAAACATATATACAAAATTAAACCATTTAACATTAATTTGTATTCATTATTTTATTATTAATGTAAAATCACTTTCATTAATTAATTAATTATGTAATTCCCATTCATCTTAATGACCATCTAATTTTATATATAGATACCCATCATAATAGAATTTTTGGAAAATAAATGGCAGAACCAATAATTATAGATTTATTACAATAAATTAATTGAGAATTTAAAATTCATTAAAACGATTAATAAATTTTCAAACAGAATAGGTTCCAATATATAAGATGTGGTTTTAATGATAAAATTATCAATTTAATGTAATTTTATTTTTCCCTTAATTTGGAGACTATGTGGTGTCTACATATGAGTTACATACCATGTATTTATGTTTCCATGTACTTGGGTTACAGACTTGTGGCTTCATCATGTACCTCATCTAGAAAACATATAATTTTCAAGAAACCTACATTCCATGTATCACTCTTTTTATATCTCCACAAAACTCCCCAATGAACTCAGTGTGTTGCTCGGCTAGGATAACACTAGGTGTATAGACTGGCTATGCACTACATACCACTCAGGTCGTGTGTCCGCATATCTTGGTGAATGGTTTGGAATGTTATTTTGGATCTCGTAAATGATGAACTACATGTAATGTACTCCATATAAACGTTTTTTATAACATTAAGTCCCTAGATTTTCAGTATCATATGGTTTTATTGCATACAATGAAGACACATATTGATTGAATATCACTAATAATATATGAAGACTACACGATGTGTACCCTAGTTGCCTACCATCTAATCTGAAAACACGTGTACTATACTTGCATGGTCTACACATAGTGTTCAATTAATGCATCACATATTGTAACTTTTTAGAACTTATTTATGGAATCTCTGGTTGATCTTCATCTATTCTTAGACCTTAAAGAAAATGAAACATTGATTGAGGATTATTAATATGTCAATGCATGTTAATGAAAATAGGAACAAACAAAAAATAATATGAAATGAAATATTTAATGATAATTGCACATAAATATCAATAATAAAATAAAAAATTATATGTTTATAACAAGAATTTACTAATACAACTTGAAAGTTTAGAACATGACAGAAGCATTTGTAGTGGTCATTGTATTTATATTTTATTTAATTTTTAGTTGTCTGAAACCCGGAGATATGACATTTCACATTAAATTTATAATTAATTTTTTTAGATCCAGAATAAATGAATAACTTGTATTAGGATCCATTATTCGATGAAAATTTTGAAATTTTGAAAACCCTTATGTATTAACAATGTTTATCTTTAAGGATTCCAATATAGAAACAATGCAACGATGATCCACATGTTCTCCTTTGATATTCAAGAAATTTTAATTGGTTGTTGGGTGCTATCATAGAGAATATTTTGTCTTTTTTTGGTCATATTGATATCTCATCCATTGATCCTGAAATAATCTCACATGCATTTCTCATTCTTAAAAAGGAGATAGAAATAGGAATTTGATATAGAAATCCATTTATCACAATGATTCCCTATATATTGATTAAACCTATAGAATAGACATAACCATGTATTTATATATATAGGGTTTAGGTTAAAATATTATTTTATAGCATTTCAACCCTTAAATAATATAATATAATATTTTAAACAACATGGAATATTATTATTATTATTATTATTATTATTATTATTTTCATGCTAACTTGTGCATTAGCAATTATTATTTATCCAGATTGTAAATTAATATTTTTCACTAATATGGTCTTAGTCCATTTCAACTCTTAAAACATTTTTATACACTGAAAAAATATATTTAATATTTTATTCATCAATAAATATTTTTGATCAATAAAACAAGAATATAATTATTCCTCTTTCTTCATAGTAATATTTATTCCATTAATTAAATTCAAAAATAATTCCATATATATCAATAGATACGCCTAGTGTGGGACCCTCTAGGACTATATCACATTGGCGTTAAGTATTATTACATAAAGTCCAAGATTAGTATCTACAAAATGGTTTGAGGTACCCATGATAAAGAACATAATGTCACAAAAACAACCATATAGAAAAATTCATTGTATAATATAATCACTTTGTCTCAAAATCTCATCAAGAGAGTTACACATATGTGTCACCAACCTATGTGATAAATATGTCTTTCACTGACTATCTAAAATAATCACATCATTTCACCATGGACATGGATTTTAATACTACATTTTTATTACAATAAATGGATTTAGATATAAACTTTCATAAATTCACATCTTACAAATCCTTCTTCAACTTATCTATAAATTAAATGTCAATTATGATGCACCCAATGTACCGTATCATTCCATGGAAACATTTTATAGTAGTTTTGTATTCAAAAAATATAAGTGTCTGTGTAACACCCCAAGCTTCTATGGTACGCTTCTCTTTGAATAATGTGATAGCGTGTGTTGTACGCAACACCGAGTTCTAACACACCATAACTAATCAAACTAGCCGTTATGAATAGTAATACCTACTTTTTGAAATTATATATATTTTATATTTGAAAATGGACTTCATTTTTGGATTCGGAATATCGAATTTAGCCTAGGGTGAAATTTTGGTACATTTCGGATAACTTTCATATTTTGATGAATAGTGAAAATTACTAAATTTTAATTAAAAACAACTTTTTTAATCAAATTAATTACTAGTGATAAATTATGAATTTGAGTGGTTTTAAAGTATATTTAGAATATATTTTTACCATTTAATATAATTTTGGTCATTGGACATAATTTTACAATTAAACCGAACATAAACAAGTGTCAATCTTTTGATAGTTATTATCTCTTAAAAACACGCTTTTTGTTTTAACAGCGGGAATTAATTTTAAATTAATTTCTGCCACTTCTGTGTTTTGAATTTAGGAAAATGGATTCCATATTTGGAATCAGGATGTTGAAATTGTGTAAATAGGTAACTTTTATTTTTAGACATTTTGAATAGTTACTGTGGTAAATATTTTATTTACCATGGTTAAAGGGTAAATCCGGTAAATAAGGGTTAAAAAAATAATATTATAATAATAAACAATTACCCTAAAACGTGTCCTAACCTTATTGGTGGACACATACCCGACCATGGGCATCCTTGGGTCAATTTGGGGACCCCTTGGAGCCACTTGTATGTGGTAGGGACACTTTATATTAATAAAGTTAAAATAAAAATAAAAATGGCATAAGCTTACATCTTTTAGAAGAACAATTTTTACATAGGGTTATACATGTTGGATTTTCGATTATAAATATTAATTAGAAAGCTAAAAAGATTTCCTACATAATGATATTTTATTTATAATTTTTAGACATTATATAATTTATTTTATTTATGACACAATGATGATGCAGTAATTACTAAAATAGTGAAAAATAAAACTAATTGATCTTATAAATACCCAAATAATTATAATATGAAATTTTTAATGAATTAAACTAATTTTCTATGATAATATGATATATTAGGATTGATTTAATTGACTTTTTTCGAAGTAATCAATCTGTTATGAGTTTCACAAAAATCAACTATTGAATAGTGTCAAAATTGACATAAAAGAGTTCTTAAAACAAATATTATATTATTAATTGATATTAAATTCCTAAAAATCTAAGGTTCGGCCAAGAGACTTATATTATGATAGGTTCCTCATTAATGGACCACTTGGGGGTCGCTTGGATGTATATAGTAAGTTTATTAATCATATTATATAAAAATACAAAGAGACATTGTAAAAGTGAAACTAATTAACTTAGAGTTAATACTTAAAGATAAGGTTAATATAAGTACCCAAACCTGTCTAAATTCTATTGGATGAGTTGTTTTCGACCTATCCACACCTCATCCTTTGAATAGTCAACTTTGGAGCCTTTGTAAACCGAATATGAATTTATTATAAATTAATATTTCTAACTTTTCCAAAGGTGCCCCTCACCCCTCTTATAAAAGGGCACTCCTCCTTCTCATTTCTTCACACCTTCAAAGCCTTTTGGTTCGGCCAAACTCTGCCCAAATACTCTCCCAACATCCCTCAATACAACCTAGAGGCCTTAGTTTGATCAGAAAGCCAACCTAAGGAGCCCTTTTGATCAAATCAAAAGGAAGAACCCGAAGAAGAGGTAATGATTTCACCACCCTTTTCTAAGTTCATTTCTTCTTCCACTTCTTCTTCCTTTGTTCTTACCATTCTGAAATAATAACTCCAGTATCTCACATATACTGTGATGTTATTATATGTATGGTACAACCATATTCAGTATTCTATCCACCCTTTGAATAACATGTCACCATACGTGCGTGCGTACGGCTTACCGTCTCCACGTCGTGGTGTAATTGTTATTCAATATAATATTATTTGGATGAGTATAATAATGATGTGTAACTCATGTAAATAATAAATATAACATGTTAATGATTCTGTATATATGATATACCATCCATTTATATATTATTTTAATATCAAAAGAATGATATTGTCGCTCGTGCGTACGTACGGACTACCGTCTCCACGAACGCGATGAGATTCATTCTCCATCGTAACCATTAAAGCGTAATTATCATTTTATGATTTAAAAATGATGTTTAAGGACTTGATATCATTCCGGATATGAATAATATACAACCTATCCTTTACAAACATGTCTTACGTAACAAAACATGTGAAATAAAACAAGTAAGTTAACACCCGAAACAACGATAATACTAAGATATTATTATCAAATCAATATTAAAAGATCATATATGATATCATATTAATGTATATGATTCTTGTATAATTTAATAACAATTATTTCACCATTATACAGGAGGTTAACCTACCACAACCAAGGAAAAGTACAAGGTAAGGGTTATTTCACAATCTCTTCATTATCCGAGGTTGTTTATATGTAATAATCTACTGGGATCTCTTTATCATCCACATCCATGTTTCTTAAAAATGTATTTCAAAAATTTTTTACTATTTACAAGAATATGGGTTAAAGTCATTTATACCCTTTTTTGACTTTTTATAAGAGGTTTATAAAGGAATCTTTCCGTCGTTTTCAAAACAAGGTCCTTTTTAACCTTTTCGACAGAATTGAGGTAAGAATGTTTTTTTAAATTATACGGCGGGTGCGGTTATTTTACGCCGTTATAAAATCTTCAAAGCTTTCCTTACAAGCTTATAAGAATATTTTCAAAGAAAATGTTTTATTTTATATGGATCTTAAATTATTTCAAAATAAAAGGAGATACTTCTTTAAAAAGAATTTTGATTTCATCTATGTCAACATCCTTTGATGGATTTTAAGATTATTTGAAGTTGATTTATTATGATACAAAACTTCTATATTGTATTGAAGGTTTTGTGATATGTTTGACTGTGGATGTGCTATTTTTATACCATTCATAGTTTATGGTGAAATTATTGACATTTCGTATGCTAGTTTTAATACGAATGTTTATGTTATGTTTAAACCTTTTCATATGGGAATGCATTAGACTTAATAAGTGACGGGTGGAGCCCGCTATAGCTCCTCGATGCATCGGTAGGTCTCATGAGACAAACTAGTGTCTTGGCACAAGGCCTTGACAAAATCTTATTTGTAGTCTTGGCACGAGGCCTTGGCTATGTGGTTATGATAGTCTGGCATTATGCATTCCAACATTATGAAAGTGGTTATTGATTTTTGCATGTGATTATTCGATTAGTAGAATATCCATGTGAATAAGTAAATGGAATTATTTCATTTTACTTTTGCCATACCATGTTGAAGTTCAATTTTAAAAGGCTTTTGTTTTAGTAATGCATTGCCTTAAATGTTTATTCTTATTTATGAAAGTTTCCGCTATATTGTTATCCTTACTGGGCATTTGAGCTCACCCCTTTTCTATGTTTTATTTTTTCCCAGGATGTGAAGAAGTAAATTATGAATGACCTGCAGGGATATTATGAGGGGATAGTAGTGTGGATTATGGAGACATTATGTTGTTGTAGTAGTTTTTCATTTTATGATGTAATGTAAAACTTATGAATATATCTAGTGTTTCCAAGGCTACTAAACCAATCGGTCTTTCGAGATTTGATCTTTCTTGTGATCATGCCAATGTTATGTAATAATGCACCGACTCTGGGTAACTGGGGTCGGGGCGTTACAGTTGGTATCAGAGGAAGTTTAGTACAAACCTTGGAAGCTAGATTTAGATAAACTCTGATTAGAGCACGTAGACCTAAGATGAACTTTGAGGATTAGTATAGAAGAACTTCCTAGAATTTTGGTATTGTAGAGATTTTGTGAGTTTTCCGAGCAATACATCCCTGTCTGGATACGAGCAGGTAGAGGCGGCTCTGGCACAGATGTACCTAGGGGTAAAACCCGAAAACACCGCTTTGAGCTAGACTCGAACGGGAACTGGTGCACGACAACGGGCCTTGCTGCACTCTTGGTTACGACACTCCCGGGGGATATGCTTAGGATAACTCTCATTATCTTTACAAATCATTATGAAGGGTTTATGAGTATATACTTCCTCAAAGAAAAACATTTTTATGATTATGGATTATATCCATAAATAGTTCAATTTATGTTAAGTGTTTTATAAGTATGGGATTATGTATTTTGATTCATAAACTGATCTAGTTTATGCCATTGTTTAGAAATGGCGCCTAGTGGAAGAAATGGAAACCGTATCAATGCGCGCACTCCATGTAGGGATTGCCCTCCTGCTCAAGATAATTATAGTGGGGCTGGTGATGCAACTGGTGCTGATCAACTAATCACCATACTGGGACAACTTACTCAGGTTATGAATAATAACCTTACCCGTATGGAGCACCCTGATCCGCAGCGTGGAGGATCAATGTTAGATCGATTCATGAGACAACAACCACCAACGTTCAATGGGAGTACAAATCCCTTAGTAGCTGAGCAATGGATATTTTCCCTAGAGAAAATATTTCAGGCTTTGGGGAGTAGTGAAAGGGAAAAAGTTACCATGGCAGTTTACCGCCTCACTGGAGATGCTGATCAATGGTGGTCATTGATTCAAAACATGAAGGAAGATGATGAAGTATCAAACATGGAATGGAGGGAGTTCAAAGATCTGTTTTTAGAAAAATACTTTCCTCGCGACCATCGAGCAGATATGGAAAGGCAATTTCTGAGTCTGAGACAAAAGGAGGATGATAATGTCACAAAGTATGAGGCTAACTTTACAAGGTTAGCGAGGTACGCTGGTGATTATATTCGCAACCCAAGAAGTAAGATTGATCGTTTCTTTGATGGGTTAAAACCATTTCTCCGTCGAGCATTAGTCTCACAATCCTTTTCATCGTACGAAGACATTGTCTCATGTGCTATCAAGACCAAAAAGGAATTCTCTAAGTCTTATGACTTTAAAGAAAAGAAAGAGAAGAAGAGACCTGCTGATCAATCTGGGAATGGAAATAAGGGGAAGAAGGGAAAGGTTGAATATCCATCTTGTGGTAAGTGCGGGAAGAAACACCCCGGTGCTTGCCTGAAGGGAATGGGAGTCTGTTACAAGTGTGGTGAAAAAGGCCACCAAGCTCATGATTGCAAGGGGAAGAAGGAAGCTACCAATGTTCAGTGCTACAATTGCAGGGAGATGGGGCATTATGCAAATGCATGTCCTAAGCGTCAGGAGAACTTACCTCAGAAAAGGCCAAGGGATCAAGGCCAGGCTTATGCTATCACTACTGCTGAGGTAGAAACTCCGAAAGACGTGGTGGCAGGTAATTTAATGGTTTCCTCAAGTTTAGAAAATGCATTATTTGATTCTGGATCATCGCATTGTTTCATATCTTCCCAGTTTGCTAAGAAAATTAGATATTTCCAATTTGATTTAATAAGGGAGTTGTCAGTTAAAACTCCTAAGGGAAGTATCGTTGCAACAAAGTTTTGTGAATCAGTCCCCATTAGAGCACATAAATTTTCTTTATCTGCTGATTTCATCGTCATACCTATGATTGAGTTTGATATAATCCTCGGTATGGACTGGCTTTCGGACTATGATGCGAAGATTTATTGTAAGAAGAAAGAGGTTACGATTCATGATGATAATGATAAGGAGCACCTTATTTTTAGAGCAGAATCGTCACCACCTAATTCTTATTTAGACCCACCCCCAGTAGCTCAACTTAATTCAATTATCGGGGAGGAAGAGAATGAAATAACTGTCGGTGAGGAAAGGAATGTTCAAATAGAGGATGTACCTGTTGTGAAAGAATTGGTAGATGTATTTCCGGAAGATTTACCTGGACATCCTCCAGAACGAGAAGTTGAGTTTTCTATTGATTTGATTCCTGGATCAAGGCCTATATCGAAGACCCCTTATAGAATGGCCACTGTAGAGCTAGTCGAACTAAAGAAACAACTAGAGGAATTGAGTAATAAGGGATTTATTCGCCCTAGTGTTTCTCCATGGGGAGCCCCTGTTCTTTTTGTTAAAAAGAAAGATGGATCTATGAGGTTATGTATCGATTACAGGGAGATCAATGCTATAACGATAAAGAACAAGTATCCCCTACCTCGTATTGATGATTTATTTGACCAACTGCATGGAGCTCAATACTTTTCAAAGATTGACCTTCGATCTGGATACCATCAGTTGTGTGTAAAGAAGGAAGACATTCCGAAGACAGCATTTCGAACCAGGTACGGGCATTACGAGTTTACTGTAATGCCGTTTGGATTGACTAATGCACCCTCTGTATTCATGGATCTGATGAATAGAGTTTTCAAGGAGTATCTCGATGAATTTGTGGTGGTATTTATTGATGATATCTTGGTATACTCCAAAACCTACGAAGATCATGAATATCACTTGCGCATTATCTTGAAGACTCTGAGGAGGCATGAATTATATGGGAAGTTTAGCAAGTGTGAATTCTGGCTTCAGGAGATTTCTTTTCTTGGCCATATTGTCTCTAAAGATGGAATCTCTGTTGATCCTTCTAAGACCAAGGCAATCCAAGAATGGCCAGCACCTACGAGTATAACTGAGGTACGTAGTTTTATTGGCTTGGCAGGTTATTATCGACGTTTCGTCCAGAATTTTGCCCGATTGGCTAACCCATTAACGAAGCTCACACGTAAAGGGGTTAAATTTGTTTGGACAAAAGAGTGTGAAGAATGTTTCGAAGAACTGAAGAGAAGATTAGTCAATGCTCCTATATTGACTCTACCATCGGGGAATGATGGGTTCGTTATTTATAGTGATGCATCGAAGAAAGGACTTGGCTGTGTCCTTATGCAGAATGATAGAGTTATTGCCTATGCATCACGACATTTGAAAATTCATGAACAAAACTATCCTACTCATGATCTTGAGTTAGCAGCTGTGATCTTTGCTTTGAAGATATGGAGGCACTACCTCTATGGTGAAAAATGTGAGATTTATACTGATCACAAGAGTTTGAAGTATATTTTCTCACAAAAAGAACTCAACATGAGGCAAAGGAGATGGCTTGAATTACTCAAGGATTATGATTGCACGATACACTACCACCCAGGGAAGGCAAACAAGGTGGCAGATGCTTTGAGTAGAAAAGACCATGGAGTTTTGAACAATATGAGAATTGAAAGGGATCCAATTTTCATGGAGCTAGTGAAGATGGACATGGGAATAACCAGGGAAGGTGAAACATCAATGCTTTTTCAAATGGTTGCCAAACCATCTTTACTAGAAAGGATTAAGAGTTCTCAGACTGATGATGAAGAATTCCAAAAGAAGATTAAAGCTGTGAATGATGGGAGATTGAGAGACTTTGCGTATGAAGGTGGAATTTTGAAATTCGGGAAGAGACTTTGTGTTCCCAATATACCTGATCTAAAAAGGGAATTGCTGGATGACGCGCATAGTTCCAATTTCTCTATACACCCTGGGAGCACCAAAATGTATAGGGATTTGAAGGAACATTTTTGGTGGGACAACATGAAGAGGGAGATTGCTGATTTTGTGTCAAGGTGTATGGTTTGTCAACAAGTGAAAGCTGGAAGGCAACAGCCTGGAGGAGTCATGCAACCTCTTCCCATACCGGAGTGGAAATGGGACAATATTACGATGGACTTTGTCATGGGGCTACCAAAGACTCCTAGAAGGAACGATGCAATATGGGTTATTGTTGATCGTCTTACCAAGTCAGCACATTTTCTTGCTATAAGAGAAGATCTACCCCTGGAACGTCTAGCAAGACTATACATTAATGAAGTTGTGAGACTTCATGGAGTTCCCCTATCGATTGTTTCTGATCGTGATCCCCGTTTTACTTCAAGATTTTGGAAAAGTCTTCAGAAATCCCTGGATACTGAACTTCATGTGAGCACTGCTTACCACCCTCAGACAGACGGACAATCAGAACGGACTATTCAGACCTTAGAAGACATGTTGAGATCTTGCTCACTTGATTTTCAGGGTATGTGGGATCAATATTTACCTCTGGTAGAATTTTCCTATAACAATAGCTTCCATTCGAGTATACAAATGGCACCATATGAAGCGTTATACGGAAAGAGATGTCGTACACCAACCTGTTGGGATGACGTTGGTGAAAGAAAACTTGTAGGCCCAGAACTGGTGGAGGAAACGGTGGAAAAGGTGAAGGTAATCCAAAATCACATCAAAGCAGCTCAAAGTAGGCAGAAGAGCTATGCCGATAATCGAAGGAAGGATTTGGAATTTCAAGTCGGTGATCATGTTTTCCTGAAGGTATCTCCGTGGAAGGGAGTCATACGTTTTGGTAAGAAAGGTAAATTGAGTCCCAGGTACATCGGACCTTTCGAAATTCTAGAACGAATTGGGGCTGTAGCTTACCGATTGGCAATGCTGCCAAGTCTCTCCAAAGTTCACGATGTGTTCCACGTATCTCTGTTGAGGAAATACATGCCTGACCCAACGCATGTACTCACCTATGAGGAATTAGAACTGGAACCCGATCTTTCCTATTGCGAAGAGCCCATCAAGATTCTTGATACGAGAGAACAAGTGCTGAGAAACCGGACGACGCGTCTGGTAAAAGTTTTGTGGAGGAATCATAAGATGGAAGAGGCAACGTGGGAACCCGAGGAACTTATGATGAAGAACCACCCGAGTCTTTTTATGCAGTAATACCCTAGAAATTGCGAGGACGCAATTATTTGAAGGAGGGGAGAATGTAACACCCCATGCTTCTATGGTACGCTTCTCTTTGAATAATGTGATAGCGTGTGTTGTACGCAACACCGAGTTCTAACACACCATAACTAATCAAACAAGCCGTTATGAATAGTAATACCTACTTTTTGAAATTATATATATTTTATATTTGAAAATGGACTTCATTTTTGGATTCGGAATATCGAATTTAGCCTAGGGTGAAATTTTGGTACATTTCGGATAACTTTCATATTTTGATGAATAGTGAAAATTACTAAATTTTAATTAAAAACAACTTTTTTAATCAAATTAATTACTAGTGATAAATTATGAATTTGAGTGGTTTTAAAGTATATTTAGAATATATTTTTACCATTTAATATAATTTTGGTCATTGGACATAATTTTACAATTAAACCGAACATAAACAAGTGTCAATCTTTTGATAGTTATTATCTCTTAAAAACACGCTTTTTGTTTTAACAGCAGGAATTAATTTTAAATTAATTTCTGCAACTTCTGTGTTTTGAATTTAGGAAAATGGATTCCATATTTGGAATCAGGATGTTCAAATTGTGTAAATATGTAACTTTTATTTTTAGACATTTTGAATAGTTACTGTGGTAAATATTTTATTTACCATGGTTAAAGGGTAAATCCGGTAAATAAGGGTTAAAAAAATAATATTATAATAATAAAAAATTACCCTAAAACGTGTCCTAACCTTATTGGTGGACACATACCCGACCATGGGCATCCTTGGGTCAATTTGGGGACCCCTTGGAGCCACTTGTATGTGGTAGGGACACTTTATATTAATAAAGTTAAAATAAAAATAAAAATGGCATAAGCTTACATCTTTTAGAAGAACAATTTTTACATAGGGTTATACATGTTGGATTTTAGATTATAAATATTCATTAGAAAGCTAAAAAGATTTCCTACATAATGATATTTTATTTATAATTTTTAGACATTATATAATTTATTTTATTTATGACACAATGATGATGCAGTAATTACTAAAATAGTGAAAAATAAAAATAATTGATCTTATAAATACCCAAATAATTATAATATGAAACTTTTAATGAATTAAACTAATTTTCTATGATAATATGATATATTAGGATTTATTTAATTGACTTTGTTCGAAGTAATCAATCTGTTAGGAGTTTCACAAAAATCAACTATTGAATAGTGTCAAAATTGACATAAAAGAGTTCTTAAAACAAATATTATATTATTAATTGATATTAAATTCCTAAAAATCTAAGGTTCGGCCAAGAGACTTATATTATGATAGTTTCCTCATTAATGGACCACTTGGGGGTCTCTTGGATGTATATAGTAAGTTTATTAATCATATTATATAAAAATACAAAGAGACATTGTAAAAGTGAAACTAATTAACTTAGAGTTAATACTTAAAGATAAGGTTAATATAAGTACCCAAACCTGTCTAAATTCTATTGGATGAGTTGTTTTCGACCTAGCCACACCTCATCATTTGAATAGTCAACTTTGGAGCCTTTGTAAACCGAATATGAATTTATTATAAATTAATATTTCTAACTTTTCCAAAGGTGCCCCTCACCCCTCTTATAAAAGGGCACTCCTCCTTCTCATTTCTTCACACCTTCAAAGCCTTTTGGTTCGGCCAAACTCTGCCCAAATACTCTCCCAACATCCCTCAATACAACCTAGAGGCCTTAGTTTGATCAGAAATCAAACCTAAGGAGCCCTTTTGATCAAATCAAAAGGAAGAACCCGAAGAAGAGGTAATGATTTCACCACCCTTTTCTAAGTTCATTTCTTCTTCCACTTCTTCTTCCTTTGTTCTTACCATTCTGAAATAATAACTCCAGTATCTCACATATACTGTGATGTTATTATAAGTATGGTACAACCATATTCAGTATTCTATCCACCCTTTGAATAACATGTCACCATACGTGCGTACGTACGGCTTACCGTCTCCACGTCGTGGTTTAATTGTTATTCAATATAATATTATTTGGATGAGTATAATAATGATGTGTAACTCATGTAAATAATAAATATAACATGTTAATGATTCTGTATATATGATATACCATCCATTTATATATTATTTTAATATCAAAAGAATGATATTGTCGCTCGTGCGTACGTACGGACTACCGTCTCCACGAACGCGATGAGATTCATTCTCCATCGTAACCATTAAAGCGTAATTATCATTTTATGATTTAAAAATGATGTTTAAGGACTTGATATCATTCTGGATATGAATAATATACAACCTATCCTTTACAAACATGTCTTACGTAACAAAACATGTGAAAGAAAACAAGTAAGTTAACACCCGAAACAACGATAATACTAAGATATTATTATCAAATCAATATTAAAAGATCATATATGATATCATATTAATGTATATGATTCTTGTATAATTTAATAACAATTATTTCACCATTATACAGGAGGTTAACCTACCACAACCAAGGAAAAGTACAAGGTAAGGGTTATTTCACAATCTCTTCATTATCCGAGGTTGTTTATATGTAATAATCTACTGGGATCTCTTTATCATCCACATCCATGTTTCTTAAAAATGTATTTCAAAACATTTTTACTATTTACAAGAATATGGGTTAAAGTCATTTATACCATTTTTTGACTTTTTATAAGAGGTTTATAAAGGAATCTTTCCGTCGTTTTCAAAACAAGGTCCTTTTTAACCTTTTCGACAGAATTGAGGTAAGAATGTTTTTTTAAATTATACGGCGGGTGCGGTTATTTTACGCCGTTATAAAATCTTCAAAGCTTTCCTTACAAGCTTATAAGAATATTTTCAAAGAAAATGTTTTATTTTATATGGATCTTAAATGATTTCAAAATAAAAGGAGATACTTCTTTAAAAAGAATTTTTATTTCATCTATGTCAACATCCTTTGATGGATTTTAAGATTATTTGAAGTTGATTTATTATGATACAAAACTTCTATATTGTATTGAAGGTTTTGTGATATGTTTGACTGTGGATGTGCTATTTTTATACCATTCATAGTTTATGGTGAAATTATTGACATTTCGTATGCTAGTTTTAATACGAATGTTTATGTTATGTTTAAACCTTTTCATATGGGAATGCATTGGACTTAATAAGTGACGGGTGGAGCCCGCTATAGCTCCTCGATGCATCGGTAGGTCTCATGAGACAAACTAGTGTCTTGGCACAAGGCCTTGACAAAATCTTATTTGTAGTCTTGGCATGAGGCCTTGGCTATGTGGTTATGATAGTCTGGCATTATGCATTCCAACATTATGAAAGTGGTTATTGATTTTTGCATGTGATTATTCGATTAGTAGAATATCCATGTGAATAAGTAAATGGCATTATTTCATTTTACTTTTGCCATACCATGTTGAAGTTCAATTTTAAAAGGCTTTTGTTTTAGTAATGCATTGCCTTAAATGTTTATTCTTATTTATGAAAGTTTCCGCTATATTGTTATCCTTACTGGGCATTTGAGCTCACCCCTTTTCTATGTTTTATTTTTCCCCAGGATGTGAAGAAGTAAATTATGAATGACCTGCAGGGATATTATGAGGGGATAGTAGTGTGGATTATGGAGACATTATGTTGTTGTAGTAGTTTTTCATTTTATGATGTAATGTAAAACTTATGAATATATCTAGTGTTTCCAAGGCTACTAAACCAATCGGTCTTTCGAGATTTGATCTTTCTTGTGATCATGCCAATGTTATGTAATAATGCACCGACTCTGGGTAACTGGGGTCGGGGCGTTACAGTCTGAGTCATGAAATACATTAATGATAAACATTAAGCCTAAAGACCATTAAACATGTTCATAGATAAGAATATATGATGAGATAAAAAAAGTGCAATTCCTAATGGTGGGTCCGTTCTCATAATAATCTATCCTAGAGATTCCCAAGTGATAACTTCAGGATAATAAGCCTCATTCTCTTATGATCAATCACACATGATTTTTTATATACTACGTGCAAAATTATACTACATTATCCAAACACAGAACTATATTTAAGTATATCTTCATTGAACTTAATGTTTCACATCATTGTGGGGAACTACTATAACCTACTAAATGTGAAAAATAACCTTGTACATTATTATATTAAATTCATTCAGAACATAAAAAAATATATAATAATATCTTTTTTTAATATTCAAATTATTTATTATACGTGTAATCAATCTACAATAAATTGTTCTTAGGACACAAACTCTAAATAAATAGAGATATAAATTAAATTAAGGGATGTACATAAGAAACATTATTTTGTAAGGTTCACAGATGTTGAACTGATAGAAAGATTAAAGTAAGGATCAGAGGGTTTCAAGAAAATTATTGATGAATAATGACCCAAATTAGAAGATAGAGGTAGTACATTCTATAATTTTGAGACATCCAAGGTTTCAACTATGATGGAACTGCTCAAGGGAAATAATGAGCTTGGTGATATATTTTTAAACACTAAAATAGTAGTTGTTCCAATGAAGGATTCTCTTATTAAAAAAATGTGAGGATTAGATACACATATCAAGACAAAATGGTTAAATTATTACTTATTTGATTTATGATTCCTAGAGACATGTGGGTGAATGAAAGACACAATATTTTTTCTCTTTTCAAATTTTAGTTTGGTGTTTAACTTTGTCACACCATGTATTATTGTGATAAATCAAGAAGAAATTTGAATATAGAAACACATGGATGTCTGCAAAGGAGAAGGATAACATATACTCCACTTTATAGAAGTAACTCTTTATATGAATATTTACTTCATTATTATAATGTTGGGAATGAATAAGTTCATTATAGGAAAATTAAATAGAATTGGTTCCTACCATAGAAGTCAAATATAATGAAATTAAATTACATCCAATAAAACTATAATGAAAAATAGAAAATCACTATTAGAATATGATGATGAGTATGATTACACGTTCAATACTAAAGAAAGGATATAAAATCCACATTATGATCTATATAAACTAAAAATATCACAAAAAGAAAAGAATATTATTTAGAAGGTTAATCTAAAATAAATTATTCTCAAAAAAATAAATAATATCTACACCTGAATTATTTATAGTTTGAAATCATCCCATATGAATAGTAATAAGAATATTATAAAGAATATAGAGGGGGTGGTCAATGGAATAAATTTTTTTGGGAATGATGGGGACTAAAAATAAAAGGCAGTGAAAATAAACTATTGGTTTTAAATGAATTAAATAAAACAAAGTATTTTGTTGTGGATAGATGGACACATAATCTATTGAGGGTTATTCAACTGTATGACTTAGGACTAAAAAGTAAAATTCAAAAAAATGGTAGAGTTATTAAATTGAATGTTATGAACTCTATCAAGAAAGTATATAGGGCTAATGGCAATGTATACTAGGTATAAAAAAACAAAATATCTTAATTCTAATAGTAGTAGAGGAAAACAACTTTTCACATCAATGTATTGGTCATATTACCAAACATAGCTTAGATAAGTTTTCAAAGTTAAAATATTTATTAGATATTCCTAATTTAAAAAAATATTATGATGATACATGTGATGCATGAATGTCGAAAAAATAATCAATAATCAATTTCAACTAGGAAAAATAATCATCGAATATACTCAATATGATTCACACTGATGTGAGGGGTTCAATAAATATATTTGGTACATATGGTGAAAATATTTCATTCTCTACAAATATGTTTACAGTATAATGGCATGTGTTAAGGTCATCCAAAGAATGTGAATAGTCACAAGGTGCATGAAGTGATATATAAGAAGTGTTGAAAATAAGACTTGGAATACTATTAACCATGGAATAGAGTTCACATCCAATGTGTTGGAGAACTCTCTTAAGAAGTGTGAAATTAAACATGCGGTAACATAATTCAATACCAAAAAAATCGGGGTTACAGAATGATAAAATTGATAACTGAATAATATATCCAAAACCAAACATATTGAGAGTGGTTTTTCTCGTCACTTTTATAAAGATTCTATTAATTTGAATATTAAAAGTTCCAGTTAGAGAAGAAGTTCCATGGAGGGTGAAATAACATTAAGATTTTATCGATTTGGTGGATCATTCACAATGTAAATGATTTGAAAGACAAGAATAATGAAATTTATCAATCAAATATTGAAATAAATAAAACCAAATATTAGGGGAGTATATTTTAATGTCAAATTTACAATAAATTAATTTATAAATGGTTGAAACTATTACCACTTCAAGGAAATTTATCCATTGATGATGTTGATCGTACATAAACCCTTTATGGATTTACTTTGTTGTTTTGGGAGGATCTAAGTGTAGAATCCATCTAGCGTTGATCGATAAATCATCTTTTTATTTCTGAGTGACCTCAATTGATTTCTTGGTTCATGCATGAATAATCAATTTTCTTGTACTGTTCAGTTTTATCGCTTCTATTTCCTTCAAACATGAAGAAATATATCTAGAAATGATCATTCATGAGAGAAATATAAGATGAAGATTGGAGATATAATTCCATTTTCCTCAATCTCTATAGAAAATCGGGGCTTTAACAATGCTAATTATATAGTTTTATCAGAACTTTATAAGAACTGATATTGTGAGGGATGTTAAAAGGTGTTTTTAATAGTGCTAAAAACACTATTAAAGGAACCCTTTATTAGAACTTTTTTTAGCGCTAGTAAAGGGTGCATTTAACATTTCTTTTTTATCATTGTTAAATGATGCCTTTGACGGTTTTTTTGCACTGCTAAATGTTTTTTTTAATAGTTCTAAAAAAGGAACTGTTTTAAATGTGGGGAAATTTATTTTTCCATGCACCCCCACACCCCCTTCCTCAATTCTTACAGACCCTTTCTCAGGGATTTCCACTACCTCGTCCTCCATCACACACCCAACCCCCTTCCTCAACAGTAGAAGTCTACCATAAATATCATTGCATGCACGGATTTGATCTTAGGAACTCTCTTATGTGACTGAATGTTGTTTACCACTATACTTCTGTATTTTATTGTATATTTAATGAATTTTATATTTATTTATATATATTGTTAAATTTTTTATATACCAATATTAAATTATATTTATTCAAATTTATTATATATTAATATTTATTTATTTATATTAGAATATAAATATATAAGTGTGTGTGTGTTTTTATTAATAATCTCACATATGTATATATAAATATTATATATACATATTATAGAATTTTTACATGGATAATAAAATGGATATTTTTCTAAATTAAATAAAATGAATGATAAATATTTATTTCTTATTTATAAAAATACATTTTTTATGAAAATATATTGATACATGTATTCATACATGTGACTTATTATACAAAAATATAAAAAAATGAATATATTTAATTATAAATAAAACATTTATGATAGATGATAAAATTTCAAAATAATAACCACAATATAAATGTAACAACTAGGAATAAATTTAGTATCCACCAAAAAAAGACACTAAAAACCCCCTTAAACGAGGATGAAAATCCATAAAATGTTAGAAAATCGGGGTACCCTGATTAAAAATTTAGTTTTAGAGGCCTCATGATCCTATTTCTACTATTAATAAATAATTACCATGTTCTCCCAAGGTTATCAAGTCATAGATATTATTGGTGGATTTAATTTGATATGTGGTAGAACCTAAACGGTCACCCAGATCAAAAGTAATAGTTGTTTGAAGTTTTATTTTTATTTTAAACTTATTTTATATCATTTATTAATTTTTTGATTTTTATTATCTTAAAATTGAAACGAAATGACTAATAAATTATAATAATTATCAAGTTATTAATTAAAAATAGTTTTTTAATTTTTTTATAAGTTGTTTTCACTAGATATCTTATATATCAAGTGTAAATCCTTATTTAGCCTTATATAAAACACACATAGACACACACACATATATATTATTTATATTGATATAAATATATTAATATATTAATACACTATTCTTAATAAACTGTAGAATTTTTTAAATATTAATTTTATTAGTGTTTTTTTAGAAATGTTGTTAAAGACCCTCCTTTATCAACGCTTTTTTAGAAGCATTAAAAAAGGGACCCCTTAACAGCTCTTTTTTGTCATTGTTAAAGAGGACCTTTAATAGTTCTGAAAAAAACATTGTTAAAGACCCCCTTTAAGATAAATTTCTCTAGAACTGACAAAGGGGGGTTTTACAGTGCTTTTATCTAGCATTGTTAAATCCTTAACCCTAAATAAACCCTGTTTTATAGTGGTGAATGATTCTCTAATATCTTTTAACCGTACAGAATAGACAAAAACATAAATTAATAATGTTATGGTTTAGGTTGAAATATTATTTATTTTTATATTTTCCTTCAAATAATATAATAATCATTATCAAATCCCATGCCATCTAATAATATTATTATTATTTTATAGAATGTGCTAACTTGCGCAATAATAAATATTATTTAGATGTTGGAAAATAAATATTCATCACCAAAAAAAATCATTGTCCCTCCAACTCTTCAAAATGTATTGAATATCATAATAACATGTAATTATATGTTACAATAATAAATAGATAAAATAATATTTTATTCACAATCTAGTGAATAAATATTTAATAAATATTCATGTGATTAAATAAATTACTTATTAGTGAATAAATAATTATTTATTAACTTTTGAATATTAGTGATCAATAGAACATGAATAAAATAATTATTTTATTTTTAAAATAATGTTTATTCTATTTATTATATTCAAATAGTATTTAATTTTGATCAATACAAATGCATAGTGTGTGACCCTCAATGATTCATTCTCATTAGGATCTGGAGGACTTTCCTAAAGTACGAGATTACTATCTAGCAATGGGTTAAGGCACCCAAGAGATATAAAATAATGCTAAAACATCTACAACCACATACGAATACTCATTTTGTAATATAATCCCTTTATCTCAATATCTCATCAATAAGGATGCACATATGTGTCATCAATCTATATTCTTGATACACATTTCTTTAACTATCTAAAATAAACACGTCGTTGCACCAAGACCCTGATATTTAATGAAATGGTCCTATTACAATTAAAAGGATGAGATATAAACTTTTATAAATATGGAAGGTACAAATCCTTCCTTCGCTTAATCATTAACTACATGTCCTTAGTGAGGCACCCAATATACCCTACTTATCATGAACATATGACATCATGATTTTGGTCAGTAAATATTACTGTGTGATGAATGACATGAATTAATGATAATATTAATGTTTATATACTATTACACATGCTAGTATATTGGAATATCTAATGAAACCAAAACATGTGGAATTCATACTGGTGGGTTTCTTATCATAATCACTAGTCATAGAGATTAGAATGTGAAATTCATGAGAATAATCCGAATCCACTTAAGTGTACTCACACATGACATTATCCTTATTATTCATCTTATCATTGAAATTTAATCAAATATAGAACTATTTTTAAGAATATATTCATATAATTTCATTGTTCTCATGATAGCAAGGAACTTTTATGGCCCTATCAATGAAACAAATACTCTAGGACATTTTCACATCAATTTTATATAGAATAAAAATAAATACTTGATAAGATATTTATATTAATATTCCCTTATTTGAATATTAATGTAATCCATTTTATAAAGTAGTTGTTTCTTGGGAAAAAATCCAACTAAATCCCTCTTTCACTGAAGCTAAATCTTAATGACTAGTTAGTTCTAAAATTTTGAACATGAAACAACTATGTATGGCTATATATATTAGGACTATCACGGTTCTATGTCTATGGTTAGTAAATCCACCTGTATTTGTGGAAATTCAACTTTCTATATTATTAATACCATGAGAAAATCAACCAAATAGTAATAAAAACCTAGTGTCAATATTTTTTCCCTATGTCAAAATATTGATATCGTATCTAAAGAAATAGTCAAAGATTATCATAATAATTATAAGACTCTTTTTTTTATAACCCAAAATAAAATCATAATGTTTCTAAACATTTTCTTAAGATATGTGAGAGGTGGAATCATATTCAGATATTATAGATATGACAACCAAAGGTTCTATTATGTTTTTCTTTAAAATTAACAAATCCTATTCTAAAAAATTAGATCAAATAGAGCTAATTGAATACAAGGGTTTAATTCCCTTGATCACCAGTATTCCAAATTATTCAGACACTAGGAACTAATTTGGTTCTAATTTTCCAAGTAATATTAGATAAAATTAACAATTATATGGTGTAGTTATGTTGGATATGTTTGATATTTATCATCTATGCATAATGAACTAGTAATAGCAAACATCAGTACATATCATGAAACATGAGTTAAATTCTTAGAACTTAATCTTCTAAAATTATTTTAATCTCAATAGTATCTTCATATTCCAATGACTGTTCTAAGGGAAGTATTATATGATAACATCAATTTTTAATACATGTACATTGACAAGATTTAGAAAACCCATGAATCTATTCAGTAGGTCTTGTTCCCAAAAACATGGTTTCAACTTTAAGTCAAACATTGAGAAATTTAATTCATTATTATTAATGAAATGGTAAGACATAGTGTTATTTTCATTTGTTTTAAATATATAATCCTTGAAGACATATAGTTCTCCCACTAACCAATTTGAGACAAATTTCAATCATTCATATACAAATGAAAATTCTTTGATTTCTATGATTGATTTATTCATAAATTAATTTATGTATTATACATTTCTTATTGTGATTTATTAATTTCAATGACCCATTTTATTTATTAATTATAGTTATTTGCTGTATGGTCTCTTTTGGGGTTGAATCGTATATAAATATTCCACATTGAATCCTCCAAATGAGGTGTCATTGACTATCGATGTCCCAATATTATAATCATAAAAACATTCTTTGATAAATTAGAATATAGAAAGGATGTTTATCATAATGACTTGTGTATTTTTGTTTTCGAAGATAATAAAATTCAATAATTAATCATGCATTATTGGTATCATCTTGTACCATCCATGTCCAGTTTCTCTTGAATACTCACCAGAAATACCATGTGTTTTGAAACATTCCAAATACGGAGTCCAGGAATCTTGATGCACAGAGTCCATTACTTGAATTTATATTTTCTTTTCAACCATAACATATTTATAATTACTAATTATTTTTAGGACTATTTATTATAAAATTATAGTATATAAACCACCCACACCATTGAATATAAACCACCTTTTTTATAAATTCATATGTAGTATGTGTCTCTGGAATTACTCCTACTTCTACACTTAGTGGAGTCCATTCTTCCTAATCCAACTCATATGAAACCGGAGCCTTATCCCATAAATATAATGTCTACTCCCACTATCTTCAAAGTTATAGGCCTTATTTTAGGGAAACAATATCATTATTGACTATATGTTAATATCCATTATGGTTACAAGACCAGTAGCTCATATTTACCTTAGTTTTTTGTATTTCTTTGTAACAATGGCTAGATTTGAAAAAATGGTTTTAGAAAATTACATATGGTAGTTTGCTAAGATATTTTATCATTTCATCGTTGATATGATATCCATTACACAATATAGATATAATTATGTTGGTTGTTTAAATTCTATTTGAGAAATATTTCTAGGAAAAATAATGGAAGATTTTAAATATATATATCACTTATCAATGAACCTCCTTTTACTAAAATCATAAAATTTGTGTATATAATGAAATTTGAGTAAGGGATAACCTTTACTCCACATATATGATAAATTAGTACTTTTATAATATATTATTTGACATTCCAGCTTATGGATTCCTAAATCTTTAACATGTCCACTCATTTACTTCACTGAGAATTTCTATAATTTCTTGAAGGAATGTCAAGAATAATATGATTTTTTCATTAGATTCAGAATAGTTCACATGACCCTGTTAAAATTAACTCTAAAATATTTTTGAAATACCATTATATAAAAATGTTTCTTTATCTAAAATATAAATAATATTTTGTGTGTATATATGATATCTTAGCTCAATTAAGACTACAATGATTTTATGGGTATGAAGTGGTAAACTATTTTTCATTTTTTTGACAAATAGTTATTTTTACATTATCAATTTCATGTTTTATATTATATATCAATGAATCATTATAATGGATATTAGTGATTCAACAATTACTAAACTATTATTTTAGTTTTAGAGTACCATAACCCCATTTGTTCCAAACATGAAATAATGTCTAATTGGGTATTGTAGAAAGTTGAGATAAATGTTTTGGTAACACGTATTAAATAATTGAATGAATCCACTTAGGCAATCAGAATTAGTGAGATACCCTTGGATTACATGGAAATCTTCCTTCATCATCTCTTTTTTAATTCACTATATAACACTCATAATCAGGATCATCTCTCATATTTATGTACATAAATGTTGTAGGTATATTGTATTTAATACAAAAGTAGTGAAAAAAAGCTTGATGAATACACTTGAACTAGATGCATCTACTCACCTATTTAATTCAATGTGATTTCCTTTCCATTTTCCATTTATTCTACATAATTAAAAAATATCCCCATGTTCATTCTTCTTCCCTTGAACCCTTTTCCTATTTCGAGGATGTTATAAAAGATATTTTGCATTTTTATAAGCCATGGTATCTTTATCCTTGAATTTAAAACTTTTTACCACAAGGGTTGGAGAAATAAGTTTACACTATAAAAAATGACATTGTCAAATGGGGGTATATTTTTTATTATAGGGCTTTATATACCCCTCAAAATTAATTAGTAGTGGTTTTGAGTAATTGATGATAAAGTGATTTCCTAATCTTATTAGTGGTGGATTTCATGAAGAATTAGTAAAGTGAGGGATAAATTAGCATCACTTATTTTTAATTGGGATTAAACCCCCTCTAATATCACCATAAATTTTCCAAGTTTATCATTTTTGGGGTGGTTTTAACTACCCATTATTTAGTTAGAAACATCAATTTAGGAACTTCTATCAAATCTACACCAAATTTTTTTCTATTTTTTAATTTTGTTTTCATTAAAATACCCATAAACAATTACTATTTTTATTTTTTCCCCTCTGTACACCACCCATCTATCTTACCACCACACAATGCCCTTCCCACTTGGTACACTCTATCGTCCGCCCATGTACTTTTCCTCAACCGCTCCACACACACATGTACTTTATAATATACACTCAATTTTCCACCCATGTACCCTTCCACCACCTCGTCATGCCAGCATGTACACCCTCCCTGGTGGACGCATGATTTTCCCCTTCTGAAGCCTCACACACATGTAGGGAAATCCCCTTTTGTAGGGAAATCTATCACCACTAAGATTCGATCGTATGATCCCACCAAAACGAACTGAACCATTGTTCTACTATGCCAATATCGATGTCTAATATATATATATATATAATATGTTAGGATTTATATATATTACAATACATATTTAAATTAAATTATTTATTATATATTTCATAAATATATTTATAAGTATAAAAATATTTATTATATACTTATATATTCAGATAATTTAAAATATTTATTTTATATTATATTCAATATACATATAATTAATATAAAATATGATTAGATTAATATTTATATATATGATATTATATTATATATTTACATATAATATAATATATTTTTTTTTATATATAAAATAATTTTTATATTTATATATAAATATATTTTAGATATATAAATATATATACATATATTTATATATGTTGTTATATTAACCATAAAAATATATATTTAATATATTAATTTAAATATTAATCTATATACTAATATAAATTTATTTATTTATTTTTAAATATATTTTTCTATATATTCAATGTATTTATATATTTTTATTGTATATATATTTATGTATACGATATATTACATATTTACATTTACAATTAAATGAATATACCATATATATTTATATGATTATTTAAATATATATATATAATTATTTATATTTTTATTTGTTTATGTATATATGTATTTATTTAATTTATTTATATAATGTATTTATAAAATATGTTTTTAATGTTTTTAATTATCTTTATATAATATCTTTATATAGTATATACATACATATATATAATATAAAATTTTATACTTAAAAATATCAAAAGGGGTTAAAAATCCTCTAGAATCTAAGATATTAGAAGTGGTTATTTAAAAATGCTGTTGAAATATATGGAAAAATATTTTAGAGGGGGTAAACACCCCCACTAATCTTATATATTAGAAATGGTTTTTTACAACTACTGCTAATTTATAGATAACATTTATTCAGGGTTTTTGGCTCCCACAGAAATAATTTTTTATATATTTTAAATGCAGTTTTGTATAACCACCACTGAAATATATGAAAATTTATTTTTGTGGGGGTTGAAACCACCTCTGAAATAATTTTTTTATAAATCAGTGGTGGTTTTATATAGTCCTTATTGATTTATAAATAAAAATTTAGAGTTGTTTTTAACCCCCTCTAAATGTTTTATGTATATTTAGTGGGGGTTGTTCATAACCCCCCCCCCCCTTAAAACCCACTTCCAAATTCACTATTTTTTATACTTTTATACCATTTCTTATTCTCATGGTGAAGTATGGATAACATTTTCCTTGGAGACATATCCATTACATTTTTTAGGGATTTGAAAAATAAAGATAATTTTGGTTGTAAGGATAATAAAATAACATTAATGGAAATTTCATTATCCAAGTTGAAGCCTGATTTCACCAACTGATAAATATAACCTAGAATTTTGAATGTATGATCAGTAACTAGATTACATTATTCTAGTTTATAATGATATAGTGCATTTACAATCTTATTTATTTCAAGCCATTACTTCTCTTTTTCAAGAAAAATAAAATGAGATATTATGGTGTAAGAATTAATAACCTTATATTGTATCATCATCTTTCAGGACATAGTTCATAATATAATAGAATTGACATAGGAATAATCCACTGCATATCTTTGATAGTTATCCTTATAACCATCACTCACCTTATGGGGTGGAATATATGAATATGTGATTCCAACACATAATAAAAAATTTATAATAATAATTCATTGCAAAAACAAGTGTACCATATCCAAAAATTTGTATATGTAAGTACATACACTATGTTAATGAATGATCATACTCTTTTAGTTGTTTTTATTTTCATTTTCTACAATAATGGGAAAAAATAATTTGTACTTACATAGATTACAATTTAAGTGAGAAATACTTAATTTAATTTAATTAAGTATCTCTCTATTTTATCAAGTCCCACTAACTCCCACCCTCAGACTCATAATGTCTTGTTTCCGAAAAAATCTAGTGGTAAGGATCCAAATTCTTCTTTATATAATCTCAATGAGGGTTGTTCAATCTACTTCAGGGTATTTTGGTAGACAATGTATTTGTAGACCATGGGCTTGAAGCTCCTTTATATATTGAGTTACTCCCCAATCCTCAAAACCTTTCATGTATTTCCTCAAACATTTCCACCAAGTTATACCAAGTCTTGTAAGGGATAATTCTCTAGATTTTATTATGGTTAATTATACCCATAAAATTTATAATAACTCCATGATAAAAGTAAATGTCCCAATAAGTGTTGGTTAAACACTTAGTAAAATGTATTTCATTCCTAATCATTTCATGGAAGGCCAAGTATGAATTAATATTTAATTTAGGTATTTTGTTTATTATGAGTAATATTATAATTTTTTTAATCTATTACATTTAATTTTAATATTATTTGGATTTTACATTAGTAATTAACCATGTTTTGATAAAAACATTTATTCTTAATCCGTTCATTTAAAATCCATTTTTGCATATTAGTTCATTTATTTATGTAATTGATGTCTTGTATCCAATAAATAAATGATGCACTATAGAAAAATAAATTAATAAAAATATGGCCGGATCATGAGCATATATAACGGTTTATTTGTATATTAGATAATAAATCAACCAATTACCTAGGGGAAAACTCATTATTCTTGACCTGAAATGAGTTACAACATTCCACTTATACACCTATGTATTACTTGGGTTGGTATCTTCATTGTTCTATCTTAAATATCTTCTACACTCCTTGGGATACCCCATTTATTAAATATATCTATAACTCTCTTGTTGGTGTGGGGAACCGGAAAATTGTTTAAGGGTAATTACATAAATAACCATGGAGATTGAATTCTAAAATAATAAAGGATATAATGATAACACAAATTCCATAAATTTAATTTTGTATTTAATTCATGGAAAATCATGAATCATATTAAATTAAATAAAAATTAATGCATATAAATTTCTTGGTCAAGTTCATTAGTGGTCATATATATGAGATGAATGCACAAACATTATTGGCTGACATCCATTTCCATTTATTCATTATTGTTAAGATAAATATGGTTTCATTAATTAATTAATTATTTAATTTCCTTTTATCCTAATGAACATCTGAATTGTCTTAGATATACCCATCATAAATGCATTAATGGAAAATAATATACAGAACCAATAATCATAGATTATTACAATAAATTAAAAAAAATTAATAATTCGTTATATCTATTATGAAATTTAAAAAATAATATAGGTTTTAATAAATCTAATAACTTTTTAATGATGAAATTATAAATTTAATGTAGTTTAATTATTTACTTTATTGATAGATTACACATTGTGTACTTACAAGACACACAACATGTACCTCGATTATCGTGTACCCATGATACATGCATGGGGCTTCAACATATACCTCAAATGGACTACACGTCATGTACTATCTAGGTATACACTGTGTATCCCACTTTTTTGTGTTCATGAAACCCACAAAAAGACTCAATGTGTTCTTTATACATGGGACACCATGTACATACACTAAATACACATCATGTTCTTTCTTGACTCTCTAAACGGAAAAACGTGTAGTTCAGATGGTAGAAATAATTAACTACATTCCATGTACACTGGATACACACCATTTATTTCATTAATTATTTAAGATATCTATATCACATAGTTTTGAAAAAGTACGTGACCACATGGTTTTCATGAGTTTCACCACAAAAAAATGTAGACTACACAACATGTATGCCAGCTACACACCATGTAATCTGACATTTTGTGTTCAAGGTTAACCAGGGCTACGTGCAGTGTGTAATTAATACACAATGTGAAGTTACTACTTTTCATGTCTTGTATCAAACGACATGTACAAGTTTAGTTCACATTGTTACATGATGTGTACTATATCTACAAATCATGTAACTTAATTTTACCAACTAAAATTAAATGCACTTCCTAATGTAATCTCTTATTTTTCTTCATATGTTCTTTCACCTTTAAGAATATATTAATATTGAAAAATGAAATTAATATTCCAAAATTATGTTAATTAAAATAGTATTGAAGAATAAATTAATCTTGAAATGAAAATCAATCCAATATTATGAATATATATCAACAATCAAATAAATAATTAAAAATTTAAAATGTGACTCACTCTGATACACCTTGAAGCATTCGAGTGCAGCAGAAGCTCCTTTGTGGGTGAAACCCCATTTGTGTTTTATTGATTCCGTGGATCATTCACAAAAATGTAAACGACATGAATTACTTGAAAAACAAAACATGTCCACTAAATATTGACATGAAGAAAATATAGAATCTGAAGAGAATATATGCACACTAAATTTTTATGTAATTTATTTGTGAAAAAAAATATTTACATAATCAATGAAATTTCTTCAACGGCGATCTTGATGGTACATAGATCCTTCTCGAATTACCTTTGTTGTGTTGGGTGGATCCTATCGTATAATCCCTTTAGTTGTGATCCACACATGATTCTTTTATCTCTGAGTGTCGCAAATTGAATGTTGGATTCCAGTGTAGAAAATCAATTATCTTGTGTTATTTGTGTTAACCTATTATCATCCCATCAAGATTAAAGGAATCTGTCTAGCACTTCTAATTCTTGAGAGAAATGGAGGATGAGTAATGGAGAGGGAATTCCATTATGCACAATTATTCTAAAATATCACTTAACTCTATACAATAAACACAAAAATCTATTTTTAGAGCTAGGGTTGAGGTAAAAATATTATTTAATTATGTTATGACCCCTAAATAATATAATTATCACAATAAAACAACATTCCATGGAATAATAATATTATTATTATTGTTATTACTATTATTTAATAGTATGCACTAACATGTGCAATGATAAATATTATTTACCAATTTGCAATAAAATATTCATCAATAGATATTATCTTGGTCACCTCCAACTCCTTGAAATTTTTTGACTGCATTTAAAAATATTTCATTAAATATTTCATTCATAAATTAATATTGTAAATATTTTATTCAAAATACAATGAATAAATATTTATTAAATATTCATATAATGAAATAAATTAATTATTAATGAAAAATAATTATGTATCACCATAAAAATATTAGCGATAAAAAAATAAATAAAATTATTCCTTTGTATTGAGAATAGTATTTATTACAATAATTAAATTCAAAATGAATTTAGTCAGTATAAATGAAAAAGCCATGTGTGACCCTATATGATTCATTCTCATTGGAATTATACAGATATTCCTAAATTCCAAGATTACTATCTAGAAACAAATCAAGGAACCCATGTTAAATAACTTAATGTTGCAACGCTAAAAAATACATATGAATACTAATTGTGTAATATAATCCCTTTATCTCAATATCTCATCAAGAAGGTTTTACATCATTTCCATCAACCTATAATTTTGATACATATTTCTATGACTATCTGAAATAAAAACATCATTAAACCATGAACATGGAATTTAATGTGATAGTTTAATTACAATCAAAGATTTGAGATATGAACCTCCATAAAGATTGAGGGGGGAAATCCTTCATTGATTATCCATTTATAATATTTCATTGATGACACACCCAACATACCCTACTTATAGTGAAACTATGGAATCATGATTTTGGTCAGAAAATCTAAGTGTATGAGTGATGACAAATATTCATTTAAATCTTAAATTATATGGACGATTATAGATTCTTGTGAATAAGAATATCCAATGATAGTAAAACATGTGGAATTCTAACTAGAAGGTCTATTATCATAATCTTTATCTCATATATTACTAACTATGAAGTTCATGAGAATAAGCCTCATCGTATTATGATTACTCACACCTAGAAATATACATACAATGTTCCCTATTATTAAATATTATCATACTATAGAACTACTTTTAATAATATCACTAAGTAATTCTAAAGTCCTCATCATTGTGGGAACTATGATGATGGTATTAATGTTACAGATACTCCAAGACATTATCACATCAATGTTATGCATTATATGAAAAAATATGTGATGATATTTTTATATTAATATTAAATTATTTGAATATAAATGTACCCCAAAATACAAAGCATTTTCTTCTAGGGAACTAACTCCAACAGTTGTGTACTCTCATAACTGGGTATTATTGAGTCTAGGAGAAGGGAGAACACCCTACAAAATGTGCCATGAAAGGATGACTTCACTAAAGTTTTTTCTTTTTTTTAGGGAGCTAATGTTATATAGAAACCAAAGAATGAAATTAGGGTATGTATGGATATGCATCAAATTAAGGATTATTCCTTGGATACTCTATAAAAAATTAGAAAAAAATGATACAAAATAAGTTGAGGAAATTATAAAGAGAAATGAAATTATGACCATTGAGGAGAAATCAGTGAAGAAAAAAATATAGGATACTTTTTTTATAAAGTATAATATTAATTAGATAATATAATTGATTCGAATTTTGATATTTCTAAAGATTTACCAAATTTTTATGAGTCCCCAAATGACAAAGATTCATAGGCTAAATAAAAGGTGGATATTATTGTTCCAAATTATCATCACACACCATAAAGAGGAAATATAATAATAGTTGTTGATCATTGTAACATTATTGTGGATAAATATTATCTAAAAAATAAGGATGATGAATATAGAATATGCAGCTTTGTTGTCTACACTGGATCCAAATTCTTTTTAATAGGATGAAAAAGAAAAGACATAGATTAAATCCATGAATGAAAAAATTTATAAAAGTTATAAAAATTGAAGGAAACTTTTCTCTAATATCCCATCTAGATTCAATAAAGTTTTCTTTAAATTAAAATTAAAATAATAAACTAAAATTTTCAAATGGATTTTAAAAACAATTATAAAATTATGTTATTAAATTAGAAGCTTATATCGGATAGCTAATGAGTTTTCTAATTGGAAATGATAAAAATAAAGTGTACAGGTTGAGTAAGGACTTGTATGGAATAAATAAAGCTCCTAGTGTATGTAATTAATTTATATATCCATACTTGAGAAATATTTAACTCAAAATAGGAGGAGTATATCAGAACCAATATAAAAAAACATCTTACTAAGAACAATTCATGGTTCTTGTTTATGTTAGTGATATCATATTCAATGGTAGAAAACGAAATTTAGTGGAAGAATTAAAAAGAGTTATGAACATAAAATTTGATATGTTTATGAATGGTGAGTTAATATAATTTCTATTGTCTCATGTTATTCAAGAGGAGAGATATACTCTTGTTTCCCAAGAGAAGTATGTATGTTATCTTTTGAAAAAGTTCAACATGCATGATTCCAAACCAATTTCCATACTAATCATGGTTTAGAGAAAACATTTAAATAAAGGGGATGGAAAATAATTTGATCCTACCTTATACAGGAAAATATTTGGAAGCTTACTATAGATAACTATAGTATGACCATATATTATCTTTGTATCATGTTTAGTGTCTGTTATTTAGAGTGATTCGATGGAAGATAATCTAACATCATCTAAATGTATTATGTGATACATTCAAGGTACTCTCAATTATGGCTTATTGTTTGATAGTAGAAGAGATTATAAATTATCTTAATTATAATATGTAGACTTGTATAAATATGTGGTGGACCAAAGTCCAAAAGTGGTAGAAAATTCTTAATTTGTAGTAAGTGTGTTGGATGGACAAGTAAGAAGTAAGAAAGTATGTCGATCGACACGATAGATGTGGGATACATTATAATAACCAACTAATTAAGAAATTATCTATAAAAAAGAAATATCTATATGATATTATTGATGTAATATGGCCTATGTTGATCTTATGTGATAATCAATGTTTGACCAATCTCATAAATATTCCTATGTAACACTATCATACCGATCATAAAAAAATATGGTATCACTTTATCTATGTGAATATTGAATAACAATTTATCAAAATGTAGCATATTGCAACAACTATTAATGTGGATGATATCATGAAAAATTCATTTCCCACTATGGTACTCAAGACACATTGAATTAACATCAGTGTTAAACAACCTCCCTTAGTATGAGTTGGTTCAAAAAAATCTTCCCCACTCTATATTGTATACATTTACTTAACTATTTTTTCATGTTTGGAATTCCCTTTGACATTGGTTTTATTTTTAAAAGGGGATAATGATTATTTAAAATTAATTTATTTGTATGTTTTATTCTTCAAACAAGTTGTTGTTGAGCTTCGAAGCACACTCTAATTCAAGGGGGAGGAGCTTAAGGTGATCGATTAAGTTGGAGATACAATATATAGGGATGTAATGTGACTTGATGTATATGTTTTTTAATCTATTTTTTAAAACAATAGGTTTATGAGATTCAAATCACTCTTTTATTTAGGGGTATTATGGTGTTGATGTTAGGGTAGATATGATCTAGGAGGATGTGATGTGATGTTTGTGTAAGGTATAGAAGTTTTTTAATGCATGGAAATAGGGGGATTTTATTGAATATCTCTTATCATGTATTTTTCTCTCAAACTCTTGTTTTATACACTGATCATTTCTCATGTAGACTTAGATTGGTGAAAGAGATATATTATACCCATGTGAAGGATGTGCAGAAGATAATTTAACTTTGGATTTTCAAAAAACCCCAAAGGAGGAGAATATTGGACCAAATGTGTTTTTTACTGAAACTATGGTGTTGTTATTTTGGTCTATATAATATTTTATTATCATGTTGCTAGATTCATAAGTAATTTTATGCTTATTCTGAAGAATACCAACTGACACAATAATGATTTTTGGAGAAGATGGAGTCGTTTCCCAGTGTTTTCTAATCTCATGGTCTTAAATTCTTGAGTGTAGGAAGGTTTGTCACATGAAATTATAATGGTCACGCAATCATGTAAGTAATAATGAATCACATGATCATTTGTTTTTAAAATAATCTTCCAAATTGGTCAACTGAATCATATATGGATCAAGGTTTTATAAAATGATGTTTCTATAATTATGAAAAGATAACTATGATTAAATAACAGAATACCTCTTGTGGATAAGGCTTCCATAGTTTATATATTCATCAACAGATCATCTGATCACATATTTTTGAATGGTTTAAGAGATCACATAATATCAAAAATGTATTACAACTTGGTCTCGTGAGGTGGATGAGTGAAGAGGATATAAATAACACCCTGATATATTTATGTGATAGATTTTTTAAAATAAATTGATTTATTTGATGTTTTGTGTTGTACACTACACTATAATAATATTTTTCAGCACAAAACACATTTATAGCTTAATTTATATCCTAAACTATTATAGTATTGTGTTACACATAATGTCTATTTCCTTCAATATCTTGAGTTTTATACAACACCAAGTTTTACCGAAAAATAGTATATTATTAAAATATTATTATTTAATATAATATAATATGACTTAGTTATTATATTTAAAATTATGGATAATATTAACTAACACATAAAAATATATTGTTTATAAGATTAATTCACTGGTTACCAATTAATTAGGAACAAAAAATATATATACCAATTCAATATAAAGGAAATATATTTATTTTATGCTCCTAAAGTCATTTTGTATTAATCAATGAAATTAATCACATTTATTAAATGATATTAATTAAATATATATGTTATATATTTGAAAAATATTTTTTATATTCATCAAATATATTTTATAGGGATAAGATTATAACGAACACAATTTTATGGATAAAAACTTATAATTTTCAAAATGGTAATTTTAATACATTTTATTGGAGAATATATGTAAAATAAATTTTCTTGAAATTATATATATTTTATTTGGAAATTTAAACTTATTCTCTTAAATTAGAATATAAATATTTAACATGATATTTTTTGATATGTTTTATGTTTTGATAAATAGTATAAAATATAAAAAAATTAATTGAAAAAAACATTTTTCATCGAAATATTTTATAGTGCTAAATTATTTTTTTTGGTTTTAAAGTATAGTTAGATAAATTTTTTATCATTTCATATAATTTAGGTCATTGTTATAAATTTTACATTTAATTTAGATATAATAATATTTCAATCTTTTGCATGTTTTAACTTTAATAATCTCTTTTGACACCCCATCAAGGGAATTAATTTAATATTAATTAGTATAACTTTTGTGTTTTGAATTTTGAAAATGGATTCTATATTTGGAATTCTTGGGTAAAAATTATGTAAATAGGATTCTTTTATTTTGGGGCATTATGAATAGTAACTTTATTGATTTTTTTTAACACAGTAAAAGGTAAATTGAGTAATTAGGCATAAAAATATAATTTTAAAAATTTTATAAAATTACCTTAACACTTAACCTATCTTAATTAGATGAGTGTGTCTCAACCAGAATATTTCTTGGATCAAAATTATACCGTAATGATGCCACTTGGATTAGATTAATAGATTTATTATATTTTATTTAAGGAAATGTTGAATATGTCATGCTCATATTTTAATAAATAAACCATTTCTATAATAGAATAATACAAAAGATAAATTTGAAATATTAATTTTTTTCTATATCAGGGTATTTCATTTTAATTTTTAGAAAAAAAACAACTACATTAAAGAATTATAAAATTTTGATGTAGTACTTGTACAAATATATGAAAAATAAATAAAATTATTTTTATTAAAATTATAAGAACTATTAAATGAACCAAAAAAATGTATAAATAATTTCATTGTTTATATATCAAACATGGTTATCTATGGGTCGAATTAATGTTCATTTGAAGACACATGGATATGAAAAATACCCTTATAATATTTTGCTGAAAATGAAGTCAAATTGTTCACCCTATAGGTATTTAATTAATAAAATATTTTAATTAATGGGTTCCCTAATGTTTTTTGAACATGAATATTAATTTGAAATATAATAAATTTAGAGTCTTCATGGAAACTTATGTATAATTTTTATGGAACAGATAATTACTTTAATATATTTAGCAACGGTAATCGAGTAATTATTTAATTAATGAATAAATGAAACTAATGATATTAAAAGTAATAAAAATAAATAATATATTAGTTAATTAATGTAACAGAATAATTTTATAGATTACCTATACACCTTAGGTCTATAATAAAATACTTGGTTCTAAGTTAACTTGTAATTTTGAGATATTTAAAAATCTCGGGATTGAATAGTGTTAAAATTGACACTATTGATATTTTTATAAAAATAATGTTTTATTAAATTATATACAAAAAATTAAAAAATACCAAAAAAATTATAATGTAGTCTAGTTTTTTCTAAAATTTTAATTTATGCATAAATTTACATCAAATAATTTAAATTTATAGTCCTAATATTGAGAAATTAATTACCTTTGTTAAAATTAAAATCAATTAACTAAAAGTTAATTAAAACGATAAGGTATAAATTGATACAAAAACTTTTATAAAATATATTGGTTGATTATATTTACACCTTATCACATCTCACATTCTTATAAAATACATTTTTGTTGTATTTTTAAGGAAATTGAAGTTATTATGAATTAATATTTTTTGAAATTCTGAAGGAGCCCCCCCCCCCCTCACCCCACATCAATTATAAAAGGGAACTCCCTACCTCAATTTTACACATTACATTGAGCCATAATGATCAAAAATTCCATAAAAATTTCTATTATAAACACACCTAATAATATTATAGTGGTTATTTTCTTCCTAAAATATAAACTCTAGTGCCCCGAAGAAGAGATCTAGAGGGAGCTCGCTAAAGAAGATGTAATCTCCTTTACCGACTCTCTCAAGATAATTTCTCCATATAATTTCTCTTACTAAGATTATTACATTATATATTAATAACTATATTATATTTTATATTAATATCTATTACTATAATTATTTGACAAACATATTACACCTTCTATCCACCCTAGGAAAAACAAAATCACCATGCATGCGTACATACGGCCAATCGTCTCCACTCCGCGGTGTATTCTTTTTTTCATAACAAATTTACTTATATGGTTATAATGATTGAAATAATTACTATATATGATGATTATAAAATTTTAATGATACATGAAAAAAATATACACCATCCATATTCATACCATTTCGTAATTAAAGAAATTATATCTTCACTTGTGTGTATGTATGGCCTACTAACTCTATGATGTGATAAGATTCATTCTCCACGATCACCATTAAATAATGATTATATAAATATATATATTGCATAAAAATGATACCTATTACATTAATATAATTGTATAAATTAATTAAATATATCATATTTTCATGAACTAGGGCTAGTACGACAAAACATGCGTTAGAAAATAAAGCAGTTAACACCTGGACAAAAAGAGTAATAATGACATGTTATTAACAAAAGGTTGATAAGAGGATCATATAAAAAATAATAAATATGAGTATGGTTCTATAATAAGTTAATAACAATATATAAAACATTATACCTGAGGTTTTTATGCATACTAAGGAAATCAGACCTAAGGTAAGAGATATATATGTCACCTATGTTTCTATGAGACACATTCCTTATACAATAGTTGTTTCTTCTACGTGGTGTATATACTTACAATGAATGAATTTTATGAGTCTTATATATAATATTATTATAGTTTTATATCATTATAATTTTATTTCCTTCATATGGTATATGATTCTATTTATTATAAAGTGATGAGTTTTTATTTCACAATCTCTTCAATATTTGGGATTCTTTCGTTTTAAGTCTCCGTTGGGGAATATTTATCATCCATGTCCATGTATAATAAAAAATAAATAATTTTTTTAATATTCTCATATTTATTTTTAAATTCATTTTAATCATTTTTTGGATTTTTAATACATGATTTGAAATAAATATTTTTGACATTTTCCAAAGGATGTACTTTATGACTTTTTTCAAAAAAAAATTACAAATGGAATGTTATTTTGTTTCTTATATATCACAAAATGATTTTTATACTTTCATAACATCTTAATTCCTTGATTATTTTATTAAAATATTATAATTATATTTTCCAAGAAATTTTTTTCTTTAAAATTTCATGGAATTAGAATAATTGAAAATGTTTTCATGGAAGAAAAGATATTTTCATCAAGAATTATTTTCATGTGATATTTCAAATGTTACATATTTTTTATTGGATATATTTTTCAAGTATGATATCCATATTTTTCATATAATTGGTTTATGTTTAATATAAAATAACATTTATGAGGCCTATACCTTTGCATGGGTTATGTTATGATTCAATGTTGTTTATAAAACCCATTTCTTTTTATGGGTTCTGATATGTATAATGATTTTTTTCTTATGGAGCACATATGTATAGTTATCCCTTTTGTGATTGTTGGGACCTATATATCCCTCCAACTAATTGGTTAAATATTTATATATAATGATATATATATATATAGGAAATGGGAGGTGATCTCGGTTCAAAAATAAAAGTCTGGTTTTGAAGTAATCATGGTATTGTAATATAAGGATGGAATGGGGGGTAAACTTGGTTCAGTAAAAGACTTGGTTTTATATGATGGTCATGGAAATAATCTTTTAATAATATGGTAATTACTTCTTTTTCTTGCCTGTTTTCTAAAATTACTTGATTTATTGCAAAGATATTATTTTATTATTCATGTCTTATTAATTTTTATGATTTATTCTATGACTCAAGAATATGATCATAGACCTGAAGGGGATAATATTAAAATTCTTATACCCTTATGTTTATGTTATGATTCATATCTCCCTTTCTTATCCTTAATAAGTATTATAGATTACCCTTTTCTTATTTTTTATTTCCCCGGGTTATAATCAAAGGTTTCTCGGTAGCAGTAATAAATGGTAAGATATTTGTGGAAGAAAAATGAAGATATATCGCTAGGCTATAAGTTTGTGTTCCAATTTTCCAGAGGCACTAAACTGATATGGAATTTTTTATTATGTGTTTGTAATGTATTATGTATTCTATAAAAAGTATTTATCATCCATTTACTTTAGGATTGGATCATTATAGTTGGAATTTGAGTGATGGTTTTTTTAATATTTGAAAAATAGGATGTGAAAACATTAGTGAGATCCCAAGAGATATTTCTAAGAATTTCTCTAGAGATTTCGATAAATAGAAGTCTATGTATATGTTATAATCCTAGAATTTTGGTAATTATCATGGATAACCTATAATTAAACCTAATATGTTAAATATTTGAAGTATTTCGCCGTGATGATTTGTTTTTTCTAGTATGTTTTTTTCCACTCACACTAATATTTTTGGGATTTAAACAATAGTTATAACCAGGAGGATTTTTTTAATAGAAAATATGATGGATAATGTAATGAAATTTCTCATGAGAAAATAAATGAAAGGGGTGTTGGAAGGAGAAATATTATTGTTTTTCCTAATCAGAAATCTCATAAAATGATCAATAATCTCAACTTTGGTGAGTTCCCTGACCCACCTAATAAAATAAATATGTAGTTACATAGTGACAACAGAGGAAATAATGTTGAATCTTCCTCTTGTAAATCATATGGGAAGAGGCATCAAGGATAATGTTTCCAAGTAACTGGAAGATTATTTAGGTTTGGAAAAGAAAGTCACAAACAAATTAATTGAAAAGGAATCAGTTAAAATAATTGGAAAGGACAATGGTATTTCTAAGGAATCAATAATAGTTAAAATTTTAAAACATGGAATGTATAGGAATTATGAAAATTGATTCCCTGAAGGGAAAGCTTGAGAAGTGAACCTAAAATCTTGTATGAATAATTGTTATATTATTGATGATGAAGAATATATAAACAACCTATGATACAAAAGAAGTGTTAAGGAATAAAACAATAATGTTAGGATAATAGTTTAAGAATATATTTGAATGATTTCATGTCCATATATTAAAATTAAATAATAATGTTGTGATATAATGGATTAATGAAACATCTAAGTATTGTTACGCTACAGTTTTTTCTTAAGTATTTGAAATTATATGTTAAGTGGTATTAGTAACCATGAATAGTGATTGAGGTCCTAAGGTGGTTAAGGAAAGGATAACCCTAATATATTTATAATGTTGGGATAATGAAATATGGATATGTTTCATAGTATTAAGACCTTGGGACAGATATGATGAAAATTTCGAAAGATATATTTTTTAAAGAATTCATGTTTTCACTATGGTTGTATGGTAATATAGGTTATTATTATGTTTCAAGAGAATAAATGTTAATATTTTTCACATGTTTGGAATGTGAATATCAATAGATACTTTAGAATATATGGTAGATCAATGATGAACTTATTTTTATAAATTTATTGACATTCTTTTTAATGTTATGAATTTATGGATTTTAGATGTCTTAAAATGTTAACTATTTTTGGAATTTTTAGGTTACTATTCATATGGTGTTTTTGAGATTAATTTATTATATTTTCACATGATGATTTATGGATATTTGATAACCTATGCTAACTGATTTTTTTCAGATAACAACTAAAGATAAATTGAATGACATATCATCATACGTATGGATATCATGATCTATTAGTACTTCAGGAATAAAAAATACACCTCCATTTCAGGGAATAACATTTGAAGTTGCAATTGATCAACTAATAAAGAAATGGTGATATTATGTTTAATAAATTAAGTATTTTGTCTCATTAAACAATTATTCAAATTGAGGGAAAGGATCTTGAAACCAAAAATGTTATCTTAGTACCTTAATTTCTGATGAATCAAATTATCGCATATATCGTTATATATTAATGTCTTGGTGATTTTTTAATTTATCATGACCATGTTCTCTAAAATTCCCCAATATTACATGATAGTTTTATTTCTCTTCCATGTATATGGTTTAGATTTCCAACTAGGTTGTCCGATGTAGAACCCCAGTAATGAGTTACTTTGGATAACCATTATGTTTCTAACATTAATTTTTAAAAGGAAGTTCTATTATTAATTTTTACGATGTGGTTTTATGTTAAAGAAACAATCAAGTATTAGTACTTTAATAATCTAGAAAAATATTGATGGTGAAATTCATTTTAAGGGGGATAAAATGTAACACCCTGTTATTTTAATGAGATATATTTTTTTAATAATTTTATTTATTTCATGTCTTTTTTTATACACTACACTAATATAATCTTACACAACATGCAATATCGACTTAGATTATAATATAGTCAAAACTATTATTTTCTTGTGCTACACACAATATTGAGTTCCTTTTATAGATTGTGTTTTACACAAGACTGAGTTTTACTGAATAACATTATATTATTAAGAAATTATTATTTAAAATATTAAGAAATAAACTAGACATTAAATTTGAAGTTAAGTATATTATTAACTAACTTATGAAAATAAATGTTTTATAAGACTAATTCATTGGTTACCAATTAACTAGAGACAAAAATATATATTCCAATTGAATATAAAGGCAACATTTTAATTTGTATGCTCCCAAATCATTGTTTATTAATAAATTAAATTAATTAAAATTACTAAATGATTATAATGAAATAAATATTTTATATATTCAATAAAATATTTTTTATATTCATAAATTATATATTTATAGGAATAATATATGAACCAACCAAATCTTATAGATAAAAACCAATAAATTTAAAAAGGGGAATTTTATTACCATTTATTAAAGAAATCATACTAAATCCAACTTTTGACCTTTTATACATTCCATTTGAAAAATTAAAATTATTATTTTAAATTGTATTATAAATATTAATTTCTGTTTAATTTTTTATATTTTTATGAGAAGATTCATGTTTTGATGATTAGTAAATAATTACTAAATTTTAATTGAAAAAAAACTTTTTTCATCGAAATAAATTATATTGTTAAATTAAATTTTTTATTGGTTTATAATTATAATTAGGAAAATTTTTTATCATTTAATCTAATTTATAAAATTTACATCAATTTCCAATTGAATTTTTATATAAAAACATATTAATCTTTTGCATGTTTTTATTTTAATAACATGTTTTCTCACTATATCAATAGAATTAATGTTATATTAATTACTACAAGTTAAGTGTTTAGAATTTTTTTAAATGAATTCAATATTTTAATTTAGTGGGTCCAAATTTTTTAAATAGGTTTATTTTATTTTTGGTCATTGTGAATAGTAACTTTAGTAATTTATTATTGACACGGTAAAAGGTAAATCAGGTAATTAAAGATAAAAAATAATATTATAAACATTATAAAATTACCTTAAAACATGTCTTATTTTCATTTGATCTATGCGTTTCAACCAAAATCATCATTGGGTTGAATTCATACCATTTTGAAGTTACTTGGATGAGAATAAGACATTTATTGTATTTTTTTTAAAGAAAATTTAAAGATGTCATACTCAAATTTTAATAACTAAAAAATCATTAATATAGAGTAATATAGAAAAATTTTACTATAAAAATTCATTTGAAATCTAACATTTTTTTCTTTATCAGGGTATTTTATTTTAATTTTTAGAAAATATATAATTTCTTTATAGGCTTAGATAATGTTGATGTAGTGATTGTACAAGCAGAAGAGAAATAAATAAAATGATATTAATTTAAATTATCATAACTATTAGATGACCTAAAAACATGGGAAAATCATTTTTGTTGTTGATATATCGTCAATGGTGGTCCAAGGGTCAAATAAATTATCATTTGGAGCCACATGTATATGTATAAGACCCTTGTAAATTATAGTTAAAAGGAAGTCAAGTTAATCACACCATAGATTTAAAATTAATATTCTAATTTAATATATGGGTTTCTTGAAGCGTTACTCAAAAATAAATATTAATTTCCATGATACTAAATTTATATTTTCATGGAAATTTATTTATAATTTTTAAATAACAAATAGTTACCTTAATATATTTTACAATAATGAGGTAGTAATTATTTAATCAACGAATAAATCTAATTAATGATATAAAAAATATTAAAATAAATATAATTTAAGTTAATTAATGTAACGAAATAATTTTATAGCTTTAATTTACCCCTTACGAATATAATAAAATATTTTCTATATTTTTACATGTTTTCTTGATGTTTTAAAAAATATATGGATTTATTATTTTCAAAATTGACATTATTGATATTTTACCAAAATTTTGTTTTATTAGATTATTTAAAAATCATAAAAAATTTACAAAATACCGAGAAATTATATTATAGTCTAAAATATACTAAATTTTTAATTCATGGTATAATTGAAATTAAATTATTAAAATTTACACTCTTTTAATATTTAATAATATATTACCTTAGTTAAAATTAAAATTGGTTAACTGAGGGTTAATTAAAATGATAAGGATTAAATTGATACCAAAACCTAACTATGATATATTGGTTAATTATATAAAAACATTATCTTGTATCATATTTTAATATATCTTATTTTTTATTTATTTTTTAATGGAATTGAATTTATTAGAAATTAAAATTTTAGAAATTCCAAAGGTGTCCCCAACTAAATTATAAAAGGGAACATCTTCCCTCAATTACTCACATTATTTTGTGCCTTTAATGTCTTCCATAGAATTCCCATTTCCCTTATCAACATCCCAATACACATTATAGAGGTTCTGGTTGTGTCAAAAGACAAACTCTAGTGTCTCAATATGATATCTAGAGGGAGCTCACCCAAGAAGAAGTAATCTCATTTACCAACTCTCTCAACATAATTTCTCCATATACTTCCTCTTCATGAGTGGTTTCCATTATAAATTAATAACTCCATTATCACTTATATTCTTACATTTTATTATAATTATCGAAAAACCATATTCCACCTTCTATCCATCCAATGAAAAATGAAATCACCACGCATGCTTCTGTACGACCTACCATCTCCACGTCGTGGTCTAATGTTTTTTTATCACTACTTCATATGGATGGGTATAATTATGGAAATAATTACTATATATAATTAATTTGACATGATTTTTATTTTTTAAAAAAATATACAACATCTACTTCCATACCATTTCATAATTAAATAAATTATATTGTCGCTCGTGTATACGTACAGCTTACCGTCTCCATGACGTGATGTGATCCAGTCTTCAAGATCACCATTAAAGAATTATTATATAAATATAGAAAATGAATAAACATTTCTACTATTACCTTAATATAATTCTCAAAATTAGTGAACTATATATTATGTGCATGAAATGAGACATATATGAAAAAACATGAATAGAAAAACAAAGTACTGAACACCAGGAAAAAAGAGTAATAATGAAATATTATTAATAAATATGTGATAACATGATCATATATGATATCATAAATATTAATATGGTTCTGGAATAAATTAATAACTTTATTTAAAACATTATACAATAGTTTCAGATACATATGAAAAAAATCAGACTAATGTCATTAATTTTTGTCTCACCTTTATTTCTTTGAGACAAATTCCCAATTCACTAATTGTTTCCTCTAAGTGGTGTATATACGAAACATGAATGTATTTTATGATTCTTATCTAGAATATTATGATACCTTGATATCATTTTAATTTTATTTCTTTAATGGGTCATATTATTCTATTTATTATAATGTGATGAGTATTTATTTCACAATCTATTAAATATTTTGGATTTTTCCATTTTAAGTCTTTATTCGGGAATATATATCATCCATGTCTATGTTTTATAAAAATGTTTTCAAAAAAATTAAAATTCTCTTATGGAAGATTAAATTCATCTTAACCATTTTAGACTGTATACTACATGGTTTGAATGAATTTTTTTTTTTATTTTTCAAACGAGGTGCTTCATAACTTCTTCAAGTAAAATATGAAAGGAATGATATTTTTTTAATTTATATGGTAAAAACATTTTTTTATAATTTCAGAAAAACATAATGAATTTATTATTTCATTACATTATTATAATTTTTTTCAAAGGAAATAATTTCATTAAGATTGTGCAGCATTTCAAAAAAAGAAAATGTTTTCAAAAAAGAAAGGATATTTTCCTCAAGAATTATTTTCAAGTGATATTTAAAATGATAATTATGTTTTAATGGATGTATTTTTCAAGGATTAAATCCTTATTATTACTGTGGTAGGTTTATGTTTATAATTGAATTATATTTATGAAACCAATTCTTTTCCATGGGTTACGTTATGATTGAATGTTGTTTATGAAACATATTTCTTTTTGTGGGTTCTAATATGAGGAATGATTTATATTCTCAAGGCACACATATGTATGGTTCTCATTATGTGATTCATGGAAAATATATCTCCCTATAATGAATTGGGTAAATATTTATATCTCATGAGATAGGCCAAATTAAAATAGGAACTCAATTTATTAATACAAGACTGGAACAGGAGTATTCTTAGTACAGTAATACAGGGCTAGAAAGGGGAGTGAACTCAGTTCAGTGGAGGATTATTCCTGCTATGATGGTCTTGTCAATAATCCATGACTAATATGTAAATTATTTTATTTTCTTATGTTTTTTTCATAATTTTATATTTTATTCCAAATATATTTGTTTATGATTCATGTCTTATTATTTTTTTTTTGATTTATACTATGACTCAATATTATGATCTTTGACATATTTGGTATAATATTCAAAATTATGATACCCCTATGTTTTTTTAATGATTTATATCTCCGTTTTTTATCTTTACATATAATTTTATCTCACCATATTATTTGTTTTCTTTTCCCTATGTTATAAATAAAGGATTTTAGGTAGGAGTAATAAAGGAGAAGATCATTGTGGAAAAATTGAAGATCACTCACTAAACTAGATGTTTTTGTTCCATGTTTTTTAGGGAACTAAACTAATATGGTATTTGGGGATGTATTTTTTTAATGTATTGTGTAATTTGAAAATGGATATAATATCCTTGTACATTAAGCTTCTATCATTATAAGATCACATTATCTTGATAATGGGTGATGGTTGATCACATAATGTGTAAGATATCATATGAATCATGTAAATTGAATGTGATAAAGATTTGGTAAAGTGGTCCATGTTCTCATGAAACGTTGACTGGTTTATGCAATGAATGTGATAGGAAAATTACAAGAGCTTTATGAAGTCACATGAATCATGTGAATAATAATTCATAATCAGAGGTAGTTATTTCATAAGATAATTAGTTTCCTAGAAACACCAGTTTTTAAAATGTAGAATCACATGATAAAAGGTGTAATGCGACTAGATACTCATGAAATTATAATTCACATGATTATTGGGGGACTGGACAGGCAACACACGTATTCTTTAAGGTATTCATGTAGTTATAATTTTGTAGAGTACATGGTTGGTTAGGAGAATTTTTTGGATCCAACAGTGGCTAAATTTGGCTTTGAATATCATTTATCACAAGATTTAGTGGGCATCTAAGAAGGATTAGAGTCTTTATCTTGTGGTTAATTTGAGAGGAAGGAAGAGATTAAGGATTTTATTAGGATTCGAGAGTGTTCCAATGAATTGGTCTCATGAATGCATAATCTAAAAAAGAGTTACATTTAGAGCTACCATTATTGTGGTCTTTAATCTAGGGATATATATTTAGGGTCATTCACTCATGATCTTGTGGTTGAGGTTGCATGCTAGATGGTCTTGAAAAAGAGATAATCAATGAGGTCTTTAAATCGGGATTTTTTATCATATTTTCCCACAATAAAATATTTATTGTGATTTAGATGGATGTGGTCATGTACTTGGGATCTCACAACCAGGGTTACACACATAATTATCTTTGTGGGGACTCTAATGATTGAAGTTGTGTGAAAGTGTTATTTTACTCAAGATTATGGGAATGATTTACGTGTAGGGGGTTATATGATACATTGTACTTTTAGGCTATATTTTTTTGAACTCTTAAGGATGTTAATTATGAAGATATTCTAAAGAATAGTGAAAATATTGATGAATTATATTCTCAAATTAAATATTTAAAATAATTAATGTGAGTTTAATAAGTAGAATATAACCTTCATGTTTTTAAAATGGGGAAGACTTCATCTAGTGTACGGTGTATGGAGGAGTCAATGGAGGTCATATAAGAGAGGTAGTGTACTATACCAAAATATATTATAAAGGTTGTGGGATTGACGCAGAGTGTCCATGAAAAAAATATAATTCATAAATACTATTGAATTATAGTGTATTTAGGTATGAACAACATGTCATTAGTGTATGTTCCTTAAATGTAGAATCTTGTGGTGAACCAAGTAAATTCTATTGTGTTTTTATTTTTCTTTTATTAGATTCTATACATGTTGTTTTTATGATTCAATCTAATAGGATTAATATGTTCCCAATATATTGGGAACAATATCCTTATATAGAAATAAAATTTTGGATCCCTGATTAAGCCCTCTCCACAGAGGGTGTCCCAAGGTTTAAAAAGTATTAATATATATATATATTTTTTTTACAATAATAATATAGTAAATTATGAAAATATGTATATATATTTATATAAATTCAATAATTTTTATCATATTAGTATATATTATCTCAATTATAATTTTAATTATAAGAATAAACGTATTTAGTTATATATTAAATTCAAAAATGAAATTTAATGTAAGAAAATACTATATGTTTATAATACAAGCAAATGTGTTGGGGATTTTTATTAATATAATAATGTATAAATTTATAAATAAATGTATATATATATGTACAAATAAATACAAAAATATATACATATATTAGGTGGATAAATAATTTAATGTGTTTATTGGGTCGAGTGGTGGATGCACAACTTCCTAACTTGAGCACCTCAAGATATAATTTTGCGAAGCTACTAAGGACACGTTTTAAAATAATTTTTGCAGTGTTTTTCATCATGTGTTTTTTAATGAAAAATTAATTTCCTCTTAGTATTAAAAATAATCATTGAGAAAGGCCGATTTTCTCATTGCTTTTTCAAGTTGAATTGAGAATCATTACCCTACTTATAGATAATATCTAGAAAAATTATTTCTTATTAAATTAAAATCTTCTTTTATCTGACACACTGTGTTGGAAATTAATATTTTCCGCCAAAAATATAATTTACCTAAAATGATACAATCCATTAATTATGTTTTTTTACAAAACACTCTTCATTTTAATTATTCCTAATTTATATATATATATATATATATATATCTGTATGTGTGTAGAGATATATCTATAATATATATATATATATATCTGTGTGTGTGTGTGTGTGTGTGTGTGTATAAGAATTATATATATATATACTATAGATATTTTCCAGCCATACACAAATAGAGATACAATAAAAGTTAGTAATATTCCTTCAAGAGGTAATCGATTTGATTATAAAATCCCTTCTAAAACATGAGGGTGACATTTGAATTTATTAATGAAGTATGAAGTGGAATCACTGGAGAAATTTTCAAATGGTTACTCATGGATATATTATTTATTAATTAACCCTTTATTTATAAAATCAGAGCTATAATAAAAGTTATAATTTTTTCAAGATTCTCAATTATATTGATTGATTACTTGCCTTTTATTTTCAAATTTGATTTAAAATATCTCCTTTATATATTTTATAACAGAATATGTTAGTATTTTTGTGTATATTATGAAAATGTTAAAATAAATTGATTATTCTAATATATCATTTTAATAACTTATCATTCATATTTGGATATTACTCCCAAATTAACATATACATTTATTTTATGTATATTATTTTTCTAAAATTATTAGTGGCATAAGAAAACTAATAAATATTAATTTAACAACTAATTATAATATATAGTCAATTATTTCTATGATTTTTCTAGAAATCAATGTCATTATACCTTTGTATCCATGTATTTTAATTTATAATGGATCGCGTTATTTTTTTAAAGATGTTTTCTATGGATAAATCCACTTAGACTATGATATATGTTATCACTTGAGAAATTATTCAAAATGATGCAACATTAAACTTGTGTGGAAGGTAGAGATTCCCACTCAAATGTGAATGATTAAAAATACAGTTCCTAATTTTTTTCTATCAAATAAAAATTATATCTATAAACTATAATAATTTAACATAATAATAGGAATTCCACTAAATAAGGCATTGATATATCAAATAATACACTAGATAATGACTTATATAACACAAAAATCCAATTCTAATTTGGAGGGTGACAAGAAATGTTGATAAAATTTTCAAAACTATTCTATTAATACTTTTAGACACAAAAATCAAATTCTAATTTGGAGGGTGATAAGAAAAGTCAATAAACATGTTAAAACTATTCTATTAATACTTCTAGGGGTGAACTCTAGATGATGGTGTCTTTGGATCAGTGTTATCCATTTCTATTTGAAGCATCAGGTGATGGGAAATTGGATAGAGTAGAAGAAGTGGACTTTTATATTTGAGGTAGTCCAATACATTACAAGTACACTATAATTCATGTTTTTCAATGAAAATATAGATGTTTCTACAAATATTATAGAAATTAAGAGTCCATTAGTGAAACAAGAAACATCATTCATTAAAATAATTGATTAAAGAGGATAAATAACTATAGGAGATGAATTTTTATAGAGATAAATTTAGATGATACAAAAAAATTATTATTGATGAATATATATATATCATGTATTAATACAACAAGTCTCGCTCTAAAAAACTATTAAAGAGTTATAAAATCATGTTATATATAAACAATGGGTAAATATTTAAAAAATGTGAAAACATAAAAAATTTGAGTCCAGAAGAGGGAAACGTAGGTGATGTTAATGAGGTAAAATTATCAAAATATAGTCCATTTGAATTGAAACGCATAATATTTTTAATTTATAAATGGGAATTTGAAGATATTGTTTATGTTCTTATATCTATGTAGAATGGGGTTATATGGGATAATAAAAGAAGGTTCCCAAGAAATCATTAATAAAACATAAATATTGGTTCTTTAAAAAGAATATTACTACTAACAAAATGAATTAATGAAAATTGAGTAAGTTTGGACCAACGCTTAAGGGTTAGGAGATTTTTCTTAAAAAATGTGCGACCCTCTTTTTGAAAATATACAAGTTGCTATTGAATAATTATATTAGTAATTTTATTTTTATTATAATAATAAATAACTACTATTTTTTATGTGAACATAAAGGATTGTTATGTTTTTGTTTCAGGTATTGTTTGATCTTCTTTTTCATTTTGGCTTTTTGAATAATTCTTTGCAATTTATTTCTTCATTCACTACAAATAAGTCATTTATTATTTTTGTTATAAAAAAGGCGTAATGGTATTTTTTTCTATATTTGGGAAACATATTATAGATAAATAATGTTTTCATGGATGTTCCAATGGATGAAACTCTTAAGAATGAAACACATTTTCCAATGTTTCAACCTTCTAATTCTAAATAAGATTATCATTGAGGAGCCCCAAACCTGCACTCTTTGATCCAGTGTTAAAAACACATTATTTACAATTATATTCTATTTTAAGGTGAGATTTTCTGAGATTAGAATACATATTTATTAATCATATATGTATTATATCTCAAAATTAATCACAAAAACCCAAGAACAAAAGGTATATTGTCTTTAAGGATCAAATACATAAAAAAATTATTTTATGATGCTTGTTATCATTTCTCCAAAATTGAACCACACTAAAATCACTTATATACTTCCCTATGTTATACACTTATTCATAGTCTGGGAAATATAAACATAATAAATGGGTGACCCTAAACACATAATCATGGAAAATTCATCAACATTTCATTGAGGGTTAGATCATATGAATATGAAAAAACATTATTTTGGGATTAAAATATTATTTAAATGAACAAAAAACAATAATCATTGTCCTTAAGTCATGATATCATGACATGTAATCTCAAATTAATATAAATAAAACATTAAATAAGAGTTTGTGTTAATAAAATTGATCTAGAGAGCCCAATTAATGCCATATAACATAGAAATGTGATGTTCCCTTGAAACGACGCATAAAAAAGAGCTTTGAAAAAACAGAAGCATAAGGAGAATCACCATTGTGATTCATTACTCACACTCATTAAATTTTTATTTAATCTCACACCCATTCCTTGAAAATTCAACTCTCACTTGCACACCTTTGTGAGTCACTACTCACACCCATGCCTTTAGGATCCACTAATCACAACCACTCTTTCATGAGTCATTGATTGCACCCTCTCTTTATTGAATCAATACTCACACACACATGTGGAAGATAAATGTAATTGTACCAGAATATACATATATAATGGGATATAATTTTCTAAGAAAATCAATGGAGGGAATTAAAAAAACCCAACCTGTCTAAGGGAATTCTCAAAACTAAAACATCTCAAGGCTTTATCAGACCCAAACCTTCTTAGGTTTTATTAAACACAAACAATTTTAGGGATTTATAAGACATAAAACATCTCAAATATTAACAAGAACCAATAAATATTAGGAATTTATTATAACCACCCCATAATTAATCCATAAATATTTATTCCACTTGAAATCAATCATTCATATTTACAACATCAGTCAATTAAACCGTGGCAAAGAGATGGGTTTTATGATGAAATTCATATCATATTTTATAATCCATCTAAATAAAGATGTTGGATAGTATCATAAGAATATATTATAAGTATAAAATAAATAATTTCAATATATGTTGAAAGATATGTAAATAGCCATTTTAAAAAATTGATAAATCACTTTGATAAATAAAAAAAAATATATCACTTTTTATAATTTTGGAAAACTCTTTAAAAGTGTTTCCATTAAAATTAAATATTTTTATCCTGAAAAGAAATTTTAAAAATTACCTTTTAAAAAAAATAGTAATGAAAGTTTTTAGAAGATATATATTTTCAAAACAATACTTTGAGAAGCCATTAAAACACTAAAGGATCCTTTAAAAGATAATACTTTAAAATACCTATTGAAATCAATAATTATTTTAATAAAATAAAACATTTAATTTTGAAAAATATTAAAATATTTCATTTTATTTTAAGAACTAATTAGGATATAATGTCACGAGTAAAAAAAAATTAAAACTTTTTAAATATTCTTCATAATTAATAATTTGAATAAAAGTTAATGAAATAGAAAAATAATTTTTAGAAATTTTTTTTACCATAATCATAAAAGATGATGTTAAAGATCATAATAAAAATTAATTTCCAAAAATTTGAAAGTGAGACCTTTTGAAAATAATTAATTTTAATAAAAATATGAAATAATAGAGCCTTGTAAAATACATGTTTTTAATGGAAATCTTGGGTGGAATATAAAATGTATGATCGAGAATTGAAAATAATTTAATTTTTTAAAAAAATACAATTCTCAAAAACCATATCAAAAAGAGAATGAAAAATATTTAATTTTAAAATAGGTATATTAAAATTTTAATATAAATAGAAATAAATTATATTTTAATTTTAAATTTATAATGTGGAAGATTGGATAGAAGTGTGGACGTGGATATATAAGAAAAAGAGATCATTCATAGAGAATGAAAATTATTCTTAACATCGTAAAATATTATGACAAAAAATTGTAAATATAATTTTCTATAAAATAAGTCAAAATTAAATACTAAGATCATTAATAAATATTATAAATAAATATTTTAAAACCTTATTCAAATATTTATAATTATGACTCCAGAAAAGAAGATGAGTGAAAAAACCCCCTTTAAAACATAAGAAAGATTCTAATATAAATCCATTGAAAGGGAGAGAATCAAATTTAACCTAAAATACCATAAATTAAATATAATTTTAGATATTATATATCCAATATGTTTTTTACACACACATAAAATGAAATTACGTACATAAAAAATAGGTCTCAAAATAATATATTGTGATGAAACACACCTACATTAATTTATGAATTTCATGAAAGAACCTTAACCTCTTCTATAAAAAAAAAATATATATTAATAATAAATTTAATGACATTATTCATACCTATAAAAAAATATTAAACATCTTTTTTAATCATTTATTATAAATATATCAGTTTCTAATATTCTATTTTAATCACTAAATGTTACTAGATTCGACTGTTTATTTTGTACTATTTTCACAATGGCAGTGTCAATTATTGTTTATAGATATGAATTTCAAAATTTAGAGATAATTATAGGCATCATAAAATATTTTTTTATATTTAGTTATAGTTTTTAATTTCATTTCATGTGTATTTTAATTATGATTCCTGATGACGAATTCAATGACGAGCTCATTTTGGTAATTTTTAACGATTTAATGATGTTATATAAATAACAATTAAAATATTAATATAACTATTAAATAAACATAAAGAACATTATCTTATCTTTAATTTATAATAATATCAATATACATGCTTCCATAGTCATCCAGGACAGTAATTTATATCATTATTTATATAGTCGGTTAAACATACCCAAACTAGAGCGTGTTATATTTAATGGGTTAGTATGGTTGAGAATGTAATTCATTCAGAATAAAATAATTATTATAAAAAAAACTGATATTATTTATATTTTTAAGTGGTTAAATAAAATTTTAATTAATATATATAGTAAATTAAGTACTAGAATGATGGAGAATTAAATGTATCTCATTGTGGATTTATCAGTCTACATATGCACATGGATAATTTTTTCATTTTACATAAAATGAGGAAAATGTGGGAAATGGTATATCTTTTCATAATCATAAACATGTTATAAATATCATATTTTTTCATTTAATACCCTTTTAGAACCATCCATGCTATTTGTTTAGGAAAAAGCATTTCACTTCGTAGAGGTGGTAGAATGAATATACGCAAGAACAACAATTTGGTTTTTCGAAGTCAAAACAGAAATGTTTGATCCAAAATTTGGGAAGAGGAAAAGCAAACGCGAAGCCCTTGGGGCTGCCTCGTGAAGATCGCATGCAAAGCCCTACATCACCACGACCGGCGCGAAGTTACCCCACTGTGAAGTCATCGTGGAGCAAGGAGGTGGGAGGCTCCGTGAAACAGATTGACGTTTTCGAAACCACCACGGAGCAAGGAGGTGGGAGGCTCCTTGAACCAGAATAAAATTTGTGAATATGCAGCAGATCAAGGATGCAGGAGGCTCCAAGAACTAGATTGGCATTTTTGAAGCCTCCACGGAGCAAGGAGGCAGGAGTCTCTGCGGTTATGACCAAAAGCCACATGTCTTCACGCACAACAATCTCTGCTTCGCGGTGCATCTTGCCTGTAAATAATGGGCTCCCCTCGAGCCCAAAGAATAGATCCTTCAACCTTTCTCCTTATTAGTTCCCAAATCATGAAATAATTTCTGCTCTGCGAACAATGATCTCTTCAAGGTAATTTAGCATTGCGAAGTGCCTTTCCCTTGGCTTAAATTCAACCCCACTTAATGGGGGATGTCCTTCGTGGAGCCCACGGGGCTGTATGATGAAAAGAGGTCCCCAAGGGGACTCGGGTCTTTGTAGAGCACTTGTGCTTCTTGATGTAACCTCCATGCACATGTACACCCTATTCTTAGGTGCGGTCACTATGCTTCGCGAAGCACATTGCATCGTAATGATACGCTTCACATGGCACACTTGCTTCGTGTAGATCTTTTCTGAGAAAGACTTTACACTTCATGAAGCACCAATCCATATGCACCTATTCCCTATTCCTTTTCTAGACCACTTCACTTCGTGAAGCATACCCCTTCGTGAAGCCCCGCCACTACATGGAGTACTAGAGCTTCATGAGGCTTCTACATGTGAACCCATTTGATCTGTAACTCATTTTCCTGTGCAACCCTCTATGTTTTCATGAAGTGATTTCAAAGTCCCTTGGGAGGTGCCTATCATTGTGTTGCTTCACCTCACTCTTCTTCACATAGGCATGCTAATGGCCATCTCTTCTTCGCATAGTCATGATAATGTGGAACCCTCAATGAATTACTTCACAACACCCCTTCGCCACAGCATTTCTAGTGCCTTCTCCTCACCAAGGGTTAAAGCATTCAAGTTATGTAAGTCCTAGGATAGAGAGTGAACCCCCCTCATCCAAGATGAGGGACGTTAAACTACTAAGTACCATCATCCTAAATACATGATATTAAACTGTGACCACACTATGTGCATCTTACATGGGGTGCCCAATATCGAGAATTCTATATGCCCACTCGACTCCAACGAAGTTAGATCTTCCTCACATTTAATGAGATTCTATTTTTTGGAGAGGTTTATATCCGCGAGAAAAGGGACACCACCTTGGTTTAATCCCCCTAGCCTTTCTTGTGAGAGGGAGCATCCCTGGTCCTCTTATCTACTTCTTGAGCAAAGACTAGAGGGGGGGATGGGCACCAGAACCCTATTCTCTTCCATGCCAAATTCCTCTGAGCTTTGTCGCCACTCGGGCCTCCATCCTAGAGTAATATCCAATATCCATCTCCTTGGGCTGTGAACGACGTGTAATCCCTTTTTCCCTTTTCGGGCATTAACCACGTGTAAGGCCCACTCCACTTCCCACGAATTCACCTTTCGCGACGTGATCATTAGGTATACACTAACACTTGTTTCTCACACCAAGCATGACTCACGTGGGATTAGAGTAAGCAATGATCATGAAACAATCCTTGGGTAGCCTAGAGTGTAATCCCCAAAAATCATCCCAAACTACGTGTAATTTGATCCTTTCCCTGGCAAGGTATGTAGGAAGGCTCCATGAGGTTCAATCCGAACACCCATTGGTCCCTACCACCCTACATTGTTCCACCCCCATCCTGCATGATGTAAAACTATATTCCCTATTTTATCCTGAATGACACTAAATTGTCCCCTATATACCAGTAAGCTGTCATGATCCCCATCCAGTGGTAATCCATTGTGAACACCATTCAGTGGTAAGCTGTTGTCAACCCCTATTCAGTGGTAAGACATTGTGATCCCCATATAGTGGTAAGCCATTGTCAACCCTATATAGTGGTAAGCTATTGTTAACCCCAACCCAGTGGTAAACCATTGTCCTCCATTTTGTTGGGACCCACTTCTCTGGTCCAACCCAGTAGTGTCAAACCAACCTCGGGCTGCTAACCACACACAAGCCTCTGTATATCATCGGGTCATTCTCCCCTACGCACACCCCGATTCTATGCCCCATTTTGAACTACGCGGACTTTGATCCATGCCAATGAAATGTATGTAGGACACCTCTCTGAGGTTCAAGCAAATCATCCCATGTATCATCCAAGTCTTTCCTTCAAGCCTATGTGTTTCAGGAAGGTCATGCCCCAACCTGGAGGATCCAATTCATCCAGGTCGTGTCCATACGGGTTGCCCCCTCAGGTGTCCCATCACCCCAAAAAACTACTTGGAGTTTTATTCCTAGCAACAGGGATTTGTAGGAATTATCTTTGAGTGTCAAGACCAATACTACCATCACCTTCATGATGGTTCCATCTCATTCCCCCACCACTTTATTCAACTCTCCATCATCCATCCTAATTCTCACCCAGGCTGCCAAATCTTGGTGAGATCATGCCAATTCACCTCTTAATTGCTCTTACAAGAAATTGAAAAACTAACCACACATTATCCCTAGCATCAGTGTTCCCTCTAGGGGTTTCACCAATCTGATCCACTCCCGTCGGTGTTCTAATCAGTCTAATATATCTCTGCTACAAGTTAAACCCATGGCATACCCTGTGTTAAACATGGGAAGATGAGGAAAACCTCAAAGACATGCCTAAGTCATATAATTCCCTAAATTTGATGTGGGATGACTCAGGCTTCCACCCCCTCGAGAAGCCCTATTATACGGGGTTGAAAACCCAGATGCGTCAGTGTTCCAGTGTCCAGACACGCCAATGATTTCCAATGTGACTACTCCCCCGACTGAAGGTTGTTGCCCTAACCGGACCCCTTGAAATGTCTCGATTGAAGCAGTGTAATTAATCAATATCCATAATGATACGACACTAGGAATAGTTTCATGAACAAAGACTTAATCTATTTGGGAGACCCAGAAAAGGCAATGAGTTCCAAGGAGGAATCCACGGAATGCGAAACTGAAATCCCATCATCTCGTTTCGATCAAGGGGCAAACGTCCCTGAATAAGCTGTAGATGTTGACCACCTTTGGAAACCTGGAATGTGGGGAAAAATCCTCATGTCCTCCTCAAACAGATGGATTTGTGCACCCCAGAAAATGTGTTGGTAATAGAAATGGTGAACCCGATGTGAAATTCTTCTTCTCAATGTGAAGATTAGTAGCATTCGAGAAATTAGTGGACTAGCGTGTCACAGGATCTAGTTATCTGGGGCTGGGTCCCACCAAGAAATAGTGGGATTGGCCTAAAACTCACCAGAAGTTAGGTCAGTTAAAATGATGGGCATCTCAATCTGCGACGCTATCATTGTGGATCCTTATAACCAGTCATGGAAGATAGAATGACGTTGGGGCACGAGACGTCATTTTTTTTACAGATCTGATGGTTTAATCTCCCTGCCTTCTTGGACCCAAGCTGCTGCAATAGAAAACAGATCACTACCAACCCACTGACACAGAGGTAGGGGAAGAGCCAACACCACAATCCCATGTGGCTCCACCGCATCTGTGATAGCTTCCACAACCACATTTTTTGGGCTCTAACACCCCATCTCCCCATTTGAATTCGTTAAGTGAAGGGTGATAAATGACCTCATATGTCGATATGAGGAGGAGGAGATTTTCCCGACTTAGGATATGGACCTCCAGGATTTAGAAACAATTGTGCCTTTCCACCCCCGCCACCCATAAGGGCTGCGTAGGGAGACACTTTTCCCCACTCCCATGCACAACTGTTTCGGGTGCCTCTCCCCGGAATGCTTCGATGACTCCCTCCCCAAAACCTATGAGGTGGGGGATGTCAGAGCTAGCCCAGATGGGATCTCGTTTCAAGGGTTACCAAGGATGGACCCCACTAGGTCATTCCAGCACTGCTATCCGGCCCTACGTGTCAAGGAGAAGGTAAGTTATACATCTACACCATTGACCCCAGTCCTGCTAGCCCGACGCCAATGTCAGGCACAAGCCGAGGGGGATGCCCACAAAGGGGTGTCAACATCAACAACTACCATGGATCATGCCACCGCCAATTTATATCATTATCCCTTGGTGTATACTTAGCAGGAACTACCATACATCTATCCCAGATTGAGAGCCCAACCGCCCCACAGGTAGGCTGGGTCGACTCTTTTGGTCATCAGCACAGGTAGTGGCCACCATGGACCGACCCTCGGAAACAGCACCAAGTACAGAGGTCCTCCTCATACCGCCACCATAGAGAACGTAGGTCATCCCCACTTCCATGATCGGCGTAGAGGTCTGCCCCGTGCCACCTTTATTTCGAATGAGGTTCCTCCCCATGATAGTGACAGTCAGTATAGAATCCTCTTCTGCACTCATGACATAGGGTATGGGGAAATTCCTCCTACCACAAGCTGCCGATGTGAAGATGTTACACATCCGGTCAATCTCCAGCGTGGGGACCTCCCTCATGCCCTTACTGTGGATAGTGAAGGCCCTTCTCTCCTTAGAAATCAGAGGAATAAATGTCATCCTCGCTTCACTGGTACCCATCATGGAGGTCATACCCGTGTTATAATTGACCAATACAAGGACCCTCCTCGCACTGACACTTTTTGGGGAAACAAGCATGGAGGTCCTATCCATGCTTCTACCAGCTTCAGTAGAGGTCCTACCTTCTCTGAAACATCCCATAGATATTCCCTACAAACATCATCCAGTGGACACAAAGGTCCTCCCCGCGTTCCCTTCAACATCTTTCTAGGTGCTTCTCATACCCCGGCTCACTCAAGAGAAATCCCTCTCCATCCCAGTACTAGTACAGCCGAACATCCTACTCTCACCAGCAATCTACCCTATCCTGAAGAACCATCTTAGGGTAGGAAGGTAGGTTGTCTCTCCAATAAAAAGAATACTAAGAAGATTCATACCGATATTAAACCATTCTTCTTCTCATATTATGAGGAGGAATACAACTCAGTGATGGAACCCTCACCTAGATCCTCTGTGTCAAGTGTTGGGGTATGAACAAAGCACATCATCCTTATAAATCCAAAATGTGATGTCCAATGGATCCCCACCACACTCCGTAGATACATTCAGGAGGATGATAAGTTGGACACTCCCAAGGATCTAGTCATTTGATCACCCCCATCATCACCAGGAACACTCTTTACCTCGACCAGAGATCACAGAGAGTTCTTTTGGGGACTGATGGAAAATGTGAAACAACATGGACCACCTCCAGCAGCCGCCGTCCCTACCCTAGAAACTATATTCTCTAGCCCGTCTTACCATGATGTGGTGGAAAAGTCACCACACTCTTCGGAGGATAGAACGAGATGTGGCATTTTTTCAGATCACTCGCCGTATTCTCCACTGGCCAGCCCACCGTCTCAGTGGTCTGCTTCAGTACCGCTATCGGTTCTCCAGCCACCTTCGGTTGAAAAGTGGGGAAATGAAGGGCCAGACCTCGAATTTGTACAAAGGATCTTGTGGGAAATTCTCGTAGAAGACCATTTCTCAGAGATGTTTTGGCCAGTTGCAGCGCCAAATTTCAGGGCACCAGAAGCGCTCACCCAGGAGGAAGTTAGATTCTTTCATCAGACCCTCTAGATGAATCATTTCCATCTTATTCATTGATAATTGGCCTACCCCAAGAGTCTAGAGCACTTCGAAGACATTTGCCAACTATGTATTTTGGTTGATTTGGCCGCACTCCTCGTGGCCCAGCGCCCTAAGTCATCATGTTTCCATAGAAACCTCCAACAATGATTCATCTAGAGGATCATTAAAGTGCTCTGCAGGATAATCAAGGAGGCTTCTCCCCATGTGAAAATCTTTAGTTGGGGGCAGTAAGCGGCCTTCCATTTCAGTTCGATCTGAAACCAGCCCAATTTTCTGGGAAACATCGAGGATATGTCTTCAGGTAGGGTCGCGGTTAACATGGTCGGCATTCCAGGGGTAAGAACGAGTTAGTGATTCTATGGGAAGACCAACCCCCTGAGAGATTTTCACACCTATTGGATCTGTTGGGAAGGATTACTCATAATTAAGGAAATCTATTGGGTCTTCTTGTACCCACTGAAGCATTGGTCCTTAGCCAAAAAACCATCAAGGGTAAACAAACACCTCGGATCTCCCAAACCCTCTGATCCATCCAGCTCAATGCAGAAGGTATAAGATGGTCCTAAAAAATCTGTGATGCATCAGCAACATGCCGAACACATGAGATGGTCGATGAACTCATTGTCGAATTCATTGCAGAGCGACGACCAGACTATGGTATTCCTCGGCCTAGGTAGCACAGGTAGACACAACTTTCCCCAGTAAATTTCCCCCATGTGACCCTGACCATCTTTCCCACATAGATAGGGTTGAGGTTGGAACTTACGGAAAGAGGGCGTAGTATGTGTCACCCAATCTTCCCGAGCGGTGTGACAATCCTTGGGACGCAGTTCAGGTTCCCCCAGGTGCTCTTTCGGTCATTCCGCCAGCTGCTCCGTGAGTCGCCGGGCTTGCTTATTGTGTTGAAGAACCCTCCAATGCACTGGTGGCCAGTGATCCCCGTCAAGACAGGGACCCCTGTCCAAATTATCAAATGGAAGAACTCATTTCCCAAAATGAGGCATTGGAGGCTCGATTGGTGGAAATACCACCTAATGGAAATCCATATCCGGCGTGGGTGGATGATATGCCAACACCCCCTAGTATCAAAAATACCACTTTTCCCCATTCAATGGGACAGGGTGCCTACTGCAGTATATAGACCACTTCATATCAAGGTGTGGACCCATTTTTGGAACTCCAGTATAGTAGGAGGACGCCAAACTCTGGTGTTTTGTGCAGACATTAGATGGGTCCGCGTTTGTCTCGTATAGCCAGCTACCCATCTGATTAGTATCCAGTTGGGAAGATGTCCATAAGAAATTTCTGTACCAGTTTAGTTCCACCAATTATAATATGTGTATCACAGACCTCTTCAAGAATAAGAAGAGGTCTGATGAGTGTGTTTCCGACTTTGTCTTCTGGTGGAAAAGGCTCACATACACTCTTGACATTCCATTGACTCAGGAGCAACTGTTGACGATGTGCATAGGGAATTTCAAGAATGAATCGGTCCCCTCTCCAATTACCCAGAGCTACCCAGGGGTATTTTGAGACTTCCTTAATAAGGCCCATATCCTAGAATAATCCTTGCAATAGGAAGGCCAGGCATGTATGTTTCCACCTAAAATGCCCACGAGAAGGATCTCTAGGGTCGAACCCATTGTGGTGGCCCAAATAGAGGGTCCTAGATAACTAGAATTGTAACCAACGGAGCTACCTTCACAATCTTGCAGAGGCCCCCCACCTCAGGCATAGACTCTGGCCCAGCAGCAGCCACCTCAGAACCGGCTGGTGCCCCCGCGTAATGAGCCGCCACCACCCAGGCGAGATAACAAGGCTTTCCCTCATTGACACGATCCTCCCGCCCCTTGTCAGGTCCAGGCTCCCAGATCCCCCTTCCCGGATAAGAGAAACCAGGACTACTCATTCAATGAGTCTTAGGTCCCCAATTATATCCATAGTGCCCTGGAATAGGGAATTGTATATTTTCTTGAATGTAGGAGGCCAAAATAGGTGAACCTCACTGATCGCCCTAATTACTTCCCCTATAACCAGATCTGGGGACACACCATCAAATAGTTCTATGTATTTAAATACTAGCTTCAAGACCAGGTGGATAAAAACATAGTCTAGTTAGGCCTTGCTCCGAAACAGGTGGCATATGTCTTCTTGAATCCAGACAGAAGTAGTGATAGCAAAGGTGAGTGGCATCCGGTTTCTAACCATGGGTCCCAGAAGTATGACTATTGGATGGATCATAAAGCAATCACTCGTACCCATGGTATTATCCATGACCGCATGAATCAATCTGAACCGTCAGAATAAGTCGTTCCATCCACCACCATTACTTATGTGCCAACGGCTCAACCTGCTTCTTCCTAGAAGAGCAGCCACTGGCGGCGCAAGGGAAAAAAAAGTCCCCTGCCAATGTCGTCGTCATCCTGTACTCTCGATAATTTCATATCCCCAGAGATGGTGATTCCCCTCAGAATCTATCCATTGGTGGATGAATATTTGAATGATATTCAAGGGTAAACCTTGGTCAATACTAAAAAGCTGGTAAATCACAACAAGATTTTTAATGATGAGGAGTTCCAGGTGGATACTCCCAATATCCTCAGTTGTCGCAAAGTATCGACGGAGCTATAGCTATATGGGTTTCTAGAGTGCCTCGTTTAGTAATTCTAGCTGGGTTGTGCATACTACCAAAATTAGGAAGCAGTCCCAGCGTAGATCCCATCACACACAGCCTTCTCATCTGGTGTCATCAGATCCACCTTCACTGTCGTTTGTGCTGCTTGATTAGGCAGAGCCACATCGACCACATCACAATAAGTTGTGCTCTGCTGTGGACCAGTCTCAGTCATCAGACCCTTATCTAGTAGTCACTCCACGTTCTTCGACTAGTGAGAATCTAGGTATTCCCAGCACCAGCCAGCTGTTGGTCCCATCGGCAGGGCCCACTATACCTCATGTCATAGAGCAACCTCCTGTAAGCAGAATTTCACACCTGGCACGGAAGAATGATGTCCTCGAACATCATTCCAGAATTCCAGAAAAGATCTCTATCCTTGGGGCCCTTCTCCTATATACAGATATGCATGATTCCCTTACTAAGGCTTTAAGAACCCCCCTCCAGTTTGAGAAGGAGTTATCAACTGTAGAAGCCTTCCATAGTGAGGCAGTCGAGCATGTTGAAATCCAGGCCATCATCTTGTTCTCGAGGGAAGATTGGGGCTCCCCTATATAGAGGGATTATTATCCCACTTCACATCAATGGCCAGTTTAATGGTGTTTAGGTTTGTCATTGTCTTTTCAACATAGTCTTCAAGATCAACCTAATCCCGACTTGGACACTGTGAAAATTGGGGTTATCCAAGGATGATATGAGTCCCTATGAACTAAGAATCCAATGTTATGATAGGATGGAACATACATCGGTTGACAAGATACTCTTGAAGACACAGTTCGGTGGTCTAGTTTCTAGCACTGAGATCAAGGTTGTCTCCCAGGATACCACCTACAATGTGTTGATGGGTAGGTCGTGGCTCCACCTGCATGTGGCGATCCCTTCATCATATCACCAGTGCCTCAGGTACTCCTGTAATGGTCAAGTGGGCATACTTAAAGGTGACTCATCCCCCTTTTCCTCTTGTGAATCCCACTATTTGGATGTCGAATTTTACAAGAGAAATGGAAAGTAGATTCAGGCTAATGAGGTTGAGCATGCCACGACTATGACTGAACCTTGGACAGATCTAGATGATGCCTACATCTTTCCAATCTATTGATTGGAGGATACAACCATGGACAAGGGGTAATGTTACATTTTTCTGGAATGATGGGGGAGCACATTCCCTTATCAATGAGATGCTGGAAGATCACCTCGTACTCCTACATGAATCAGGCTCTGGTAATCTCATAGCCCCCTACTCCCATAAGGTATTGGGATGTTATCCCCATGGAAACAACAATATATCATACATACTTGTTCCTCCAGGCCCAGATAAACTGGCTCACGAAAACACTCGATTATTGCTTCGATATCACTAAGTGTGGCCCCTTAGGTATAAGACCAGATGGGATCGGATCAGCAGCCTTCATCGTTACAGTTTCAACACCACAGGAGTCCCCTGATGTAGTGTCCATCGCCACTCAAGCTGGTACCAGCCTCCCATCTAGATCTGTTGACTCAGAGGAAACCCCTCCCCCTGGGAATTCCTCCTATATAAGTGAAGAAGAATATTTAGAGGATGATCCTCCCACCATTGAGGAGGGAATCTCCACCACAGTCGACGAACTGGTATAGGTGAACCTTGCTATTGAGGCAGACCCGAAACCTACACTGATCAGTGCCGCTATGCCCCTCGAGAAGAAACAGAAATACATTGACTTTCTCAAACAACACCGTGATGTAATTTCATGGAGCAATGATGAGATGCTATTACTAGACCCTTAAGTAGTCATCCACCTACGCAGTCTCCCAGCAAATCACTGTAGGTTTAATAAGCCTCTTAGAAAGCTGCATCCTTCTCATGGTGCCATGGTCAAGGAAGAATTTGATAAGTTCATCAAATACAAATTCATTAAGAAGATCCAGTTCCCAAATGGCTAGATAACATTGTGTCAATAAGGAAGAAGAATAGACAGATTAGAGTCTGCATCGACTTCCTAGATCTCAACCATCAGTGTCTAAAGGATGATTTTCCCCTACCTGTGATGACATTGTTTATCAACACTACATTTGGGTTCGAATCCCTCTCCTTAATATATGGGTCCTCAGAGTATAACTAGATCTGAAAGGATCCTGAGGAGGAGGATTTTACGGCCTTCAGGGAACCACAAGGTACTTTTTGTTACCAAGTCATGCCATTCGGTCTAAAGAAGGTAGGTTTCGCCTATCAGCATGTCATGCCTCTCATATTTAAGATGATATTCAGGAAATTGGTGGAATACTACATGGACGATATGGTCGTTAAATCTCTCCAGTGTTAGGACAATCTCAAAGAACTTAAGAAAGTGTTCGGGTTCCTTGATTCCCGCCACCTGAATATGAATACATTAAATTTCACCTTCGGGGTCACCTCTGGAATATTTCTCTACTTCGTTTTCAAATACAGTGGAATTAAGATCGACCGAGAGAAGATCAATTCCATCAATTAGATGTCTCTTCTAAGTAACCTCCACGATCTTCGAGGTTTCCAAGGCCACTTGGCCTACTTACTCTAATTCCTTTTGAATTTGGAAGGAAAGTGTAAGACCTTTTCTTGGATCATGAAGAAAGGCACTATCTACCAGTGGGATGAGGAATGTTAGACTGCATTCAAGGAAATCAAGCAGTACCTTCTTCAACCTTCTGTTTTAATGCCACATTTCTCCAGGAAGATACTAGTATTTTATGTGACCGCCCTGGAATTGTCTATCTGCTCCCTTCTTTCCCAGAAGAACAATGAGGGGATATAGAACAATCTCTACTATCACAGTCACATGAACCTTGATGTAGAGACCTAATACTCTCTTATCAAGAAGAGATGCATAGCACTAGTATTTGCAGTTCCGAAATTACGACATTACATGAACCATCATGAGGTCTTATATCTTGGTGGTCAGTGATTCTCTAGCAGTTCGACAACAGGTTCGTTCCTCAAAAGGATGTTATGGGGGAGGTGCTGGAATATTTCCTCACTGCTCATCCATCTCCCACAAACCAGTCTCTGGACCTTGATTTTTCTGATGAGGCAATTCTCTCAGTAGACAAAGCCATCCCATGTTGGAAAATGCACTTTGATGGTGCTTCCCAGATCCCCATCAGCAGAAGGCTCAATAACCCCAGGCTGAATAGAGTATGACCAGGTATCATCTTCTTTACCCCAGCACAATCCATTCTCTTATATTCATTTCTGTTGTCAGAAGGCTGCACCAACAATGAGGCGGAATACTAGTCTCTCATTACTGGCCTCGAGATAGACCTTGAGATTGGTGTTCCCCATTTTCATGTGAAAGGGGACTCTAAACTAGTCATAAAGTAGATCAACAGTGACTATATCATTAGAAAGCCAGAGCTTGTACCATTGTTGGAATTCACTCTTCAGCTAATGGATCAGTTCGCATATTGGCCAAAAGTTACTCATGTACCTCGATCTCAAAATGGTCAAGTTGACACCGTGGCTAGCCTAGCTTCCTCACTTGCGAAGCCGGAACAGAATGATTTGATTATCCACGTGGCACACCAGAGAGTCATTACTCTCAACACTCTAGATGATGATGAAAAACCCTAGGTAATCCACTTTATTGTCAGCACCTCAACATCAGGACGTCCAGGTCCCCTGGATGCAGTGATTTAGTCCACTCCTGAATGGAGAACCTCCTTTTTCATGTATCTCCAAAAAGGTAATCTCTCAGCAGATTGGGCCAAGCGCGAGAAAATTTGACGTCGCGTGCTGTAGTTTACCCTCTAGAATGGTCCTAGTCTTGAGAAGATCCTCTAAAATCAGATTTTTGATGGGGTACTCTCCCATTGCATTCAAGGAGTTAAGATTTCTGATGTCATGTAGGAGGTTAAAGTCAATTCATGCGGGTCTCATCAGACCAGGCTAAAACTATCTCCCTAGCTCCAAAGAATGGGGTATTTTTTTCCTCCATGATCCATGACTGCATCGAATTCTCCAGGAGGTTAAATGCATGCCAAATTCAAGACAACATTACGCATCAGATGCCAGAGCCTCTCCACACTACCAAGTACTCTTGGCCCTTTTCGGTTTGGGGACTCGATGTCATGGGACCATATCCATCGGCGACAGCTCACCAGTGTAGTTTAATACTAACCGCTATGGATTTCATCTCAAAGTGGGCAGAGGAAGTCCCGGTCAAGGAGGTCAGGTCTCATTCTATCATTTACATTGTGAGCTCCAATATCATCTACCTATTTAGAGTCCCTCATGGTATCCATACTGATAACAGCTTGAACTTCTGGGCAGCTCAGTTAAAGAAATTTTACGCTAAGTACAACGTCTGTTCTATCCATACCTCCCATTATCATGCACAAGGAAATGGATAGATTGAGGCATTCAACAAAACCCTCTCTAACATTATGATGAAAATTATTTGTCAAAACAAGAAGAGTTGGCTGGACAATCTCCCCAATTCCCTCTAGGATTATCGGATGATGACCCGTAATTCCACCCCGGTGACCCCATATTCCTTGGTGTACGAAATAGTGGTTGTCCTGCACATCGATATTCAGTTTCCCTCATTATGAAAAGTTTTCTATGATTAGAAAGTGCCATATAAAGTAGCTTAAATCCATTTGGATGAGTTGGAATCCCTCAATGAGAATAGGCTTCATGCCCTACACAATCAGTAAAGGCATCAGAATAAGATAGCTATAGCTTTCAACAATAATGTTCACCTCCACACCTTATTGTAAGGAGACATGGTATTGTCCCTAAGAAAAATAATGATACATTGTAGGAAACCACCCAAGTTGGATCCCAAATGGGAAGGACTTTACATCATTCACATGGTTTCCTCCAATGGCACATACTACCTGGTTACCATGGATGCTGAGCATATAAATCCTCCCACCATTGTCAAGTTCCTCAAGAAATACATTTCCTGAGTTTTATGGTCTCACATGACATTAAATTGTACAGTCATTCATGACCCTAAATGGAATTATGGTCCTTCATGACACTAAACTTCATTATGGTCCTACATGACCTTAAACTGTCTGGTCCTACATGACCTTAAACTATCCGATCCTACTTAACCTTAAACTGTTCGGTCCTACATGACCCTAAATTGTCTAATCCTACATGTAATTAATCTATTATGTCAAGAATGACGTTAAACTGTGTGTCGTCCTACAAGACATTAAACGGCAAGAAATTCATATGGATTTATTCCTAACCTCATGGGATACATAGGAACGCTCTGACACTTTTTCTTGAGTCTAGCCCCTATTTTTTTCTTTGAATATCGCCCTGGGTATAGTTGTCTTGGAGGATACTTCATAGTGTCATGTAGGTTTCTTTGGCCCCACTCATGTCAGAATTACGATGATCTCACCATGTTCCCCTCCTCGTTCTTCCATTTCTCCATCGTCCTCACCGCATGACGTTAAACTTTCGAGCCTTCAAGAACTACGTATGAATTGATTCCCATTCTCATGAGATATGTAGGAAATCCCTGAAATTTTTTCTGTTGGCCTGAACCCAACTTCAAAATCTCCCCTAGGTTCACAAAACATGGTGTGGTGTCATCTTATGCTCTTCTTTATGATAGATCCATCATGACCACACCATATATCCCCTTCCATGGAGATCATCACTTATTTCACCGTCCAATTTGACATAAAATCACATGGGCACATTTATGCTCCACACACTCCATTTACATGGGACTTTGTCATCTTTCACATCCCAAAAGTCTCTTGAATAGTACGGATACATAGCATAAGGGCCCTCCTATCATTTCGGGCTAACTCCCTCGAGGGACTCGAACAAGAAATTGATACAAGTCTAGCGTTGCAGATATGGTCAGCGGTCGATGCTCATTTTTTTCCCATTTCAGGTCACATGATATGGATACTATTTTTCAAACCCGGTCAACATCTATAATTTTTCATTTTCACCACCCCCATATGTCCCAAATATTGAGTGTAGTGGTTTATTCTGCCCCATTGTCTCCCCAAGCTTCAGTCTGCCTCGAGTAGGAGTGTGAGTCCAGCTATCGTACCCCTATATATCGAGGATAGCCTGGTCCTACTCATTGTTTCCCAGACTGATCATTGCTCACGTGGGCTCAAGAGATGTGGTAGGGCAATACTAGCATGAAGGATCATATGGCTACAGTTAGCCAGGACTCGTAGCCTCAGGTCCCTCGACACTCTCATCCCTCTAGCCCAAGTTCTCATCTAGGATTGTGTAGTGTATTATAGACTCATTTCCTCATTCATGCCAAGCTATTTTTCCATTCCACACATATCCCCTTGATACATCCCTCCATCATTTGTCATCCTTTATGTGAGAACAGGCCCCACCATGCACCGTGCGCCCCACCACTTGGGTTTCCATCATCTTTTATATCCGAAAGGACCCCCGAACCTCATAGATTTTTGGCACAAGATCACTCCTACCATTTAAAGAAAACGTCCTCGAGGATTTCAAGAAGCAAATTGATACAATTCAAGTCTTGCGAATGTTGTCAATGGTCGATGGTCAATTGTTTTCCCCTGACCTCTGGTCACATAAAATATAGATACTGTGTTGCAAACATGGTAAAAAGTTATCTTCTATCATTGCTATCGTTTTGTGGTTTTCTACAGGCACGATGATTCACCCTATCCACTCTATTTTCCCATGCATATGACATTAAACTAAGAATGTACAGTTCGATCCCTACAACCTTAAACTAATAGCCCCATTATCTTAACCGCAAGACGTTAAACTACGAGTTTATTGGGACTTCCCATTTCAAGTCCCTCAAACTTTTGTTCCCCCTGGACCAAGTGTTCATTTGGGATTATATGATGTGGTATGAGTTTATTCTCTCATTCATTTCAGGCTACTCATCGCACATTAGACATTCCTCATTGGGGTACCTTGCCCTCTATTTTCTCCCTTGTTTTATGACGATAAACTAAAAAACATCCTTCTTCATAACTATGTGTGGCTTGATTCCCATCCTTATGGGATAGGTAGGACCACCCGAACATCTAGTCTTCAGGTCTAGACCCATCTCTTAGAAAGCACTTTATCATGTTGTCCACTTGTCCTGAGTCCTTCCAGGGGAGGGCTACATGGTGTGGTATGGGCTTGGGTCCCCATTCACGTACAGTTTGTAACAACCATGCCATGTACCTCTCTCTCATGAGTGCGCTTATCTCCTTTTCCCTACACTCATCTTTTGAAGTCATTTTCTATTCTGTTGGGCCACTCGGCCCTCAATGGTGATTCACCAATGTGCCCAAGGGTACTCTGGTTCAGAACCTGGATTGTCGGATTCTACCTGGATATGTTTTCACCCATTTTTCAAGCTTCGTGCTCCCCTAAATTTGTGATTTCATTATATTTTACATCTGAAGGGACCCCCAAATGGCATGGATGCTCGGCCCAAGGTTTCTACTACCATTACATACCATCATCCTCGAGGGTTTAGAACAACAAATTGATACAAGTCCTACATTGAGAATATGGTCCACAGTTGACACTCATTTGTTTTTCCCATTACAGGTCACACGATATGAATACTATGTTTCAAACATGTTCAACAGTTATCCTCTATTGTCACACCAACCCCATCAAGCCTTAAATTTCTGTTACATGATTCATATAATTTTCCACACCATCATGTCCAAGTGGAATTTTGACACTCTTGGTTCAATCCCTCAGTGCATATTTCCACGTTTAAGCTGACAAACCTGCGGTGAGGCATCATTCGGGGATCTGCACAGACTTCCCCTTCGCGCATATCCCATGTGTTGGAAATACCTCTTCCTCCCTTGTTTCCCACACCAAGTTTGACTCGCATGGGCTTAGGGACCGGATCGAAGTCTGTGCTCACTCGGAAGAGTTTCGCTTCATCATGGTCTGAGCTCTAAGACCTTAATCTTGGATTTACTTAAATGTCCTCTGCTTAGAACTATTTCTAGATTGATTCCCATACTCATGGGATACATAGGAACACTCAGAAATCTACCCTTTAGGTTGAGATCAAATTTCACTAATTATCACTTATGTTTAGCCTTTTAGTCCCCAACTCGAATAGGATTGTGTCATGTGGCATGTGTGGGATTTTTCCCTCATTCACATTGGGTTTGTAGTAGTCGCACCACGTTCTCCCTTTCTAGAAGAAAGTATCTCCTACCTCCCATCCCGTATGACATTAAAAATTATGTCATCCTGTACGATGTTAAACTCTATATGGTCCTACATGACCTTAAAATGTTACATCCTACATGACATTAAACTGCACACTTATAACTGCATTTGGATTGATTCCCATACTTGTTGGATACGTAGGAAAACCAGTACATTTCTTCCATGGGTCCATCCCCATATTTTCTGACTTTTGTTGGCCCCTCGTCTCGAGGTTTCTTCCTCAGAATCGTGCATGGTGTGATGTTGACCTCATCCTCACCCACATTAGGTATGCGTTATCACGTCATGTGTATTCTCCAAACATTACCACATGACATAAACTGTTGCGTCTATACTAAGAGATGTAAAAATTCATGGTTGGTCCTACCACACGACCTTAAACTGTGACATTATCATCCTGGTCACATGATGAAAAACGGCACTACATCGTGGTGTCCTCATGCGGGAGGACATCATGTTCAATATCGGTCACCCACCATACCATTTGTCGATGCTTTTATACATCTTGATTCTTGTGGAGATGCTTGGACTCTCTATCCTATGTCCATTGCTTCACAAAAAACAAACATTCATCCTAAAGGTAAAAAAAGATCTATCAAATGTCGCTTCTTTTGGTGTGGAGGCCAGACCCACACATGTTTATTATCCCTGGCACTGGTATCTTACCGTGCCACATTCAGAACTACGAATGGCGTGATCCCCATTCTTATGGGGTCCGTAGGAATGCCCGGACGCTTTTCCTCTGTCCTAGCCTAACATTCACTTTTCTTCCCCTGACCCATATGTTTACAGGGGAGTACATTTTGGTGATACAGACTTCTACTATCCTCATTTACGTCAGGTTTAGTAATTACTTCACCACTTGTTTCCCTCCCTCAGTTCCATCTATGTTCTAAGATCTATGACCAAAAAATAAGACCACTCGGTGTCCTTCCTGCAAGACATTAAACTGCATTAAATCTTCTAGAACTATATATGGCTTAATTCCCATCCTCATGGGATACATAGGAACGCCCATGCATCTTGTCTTCAGGTCCATCTCCAAGAACCTAAAATCCAGCCCCCTCTCTTTATCCCCTCAGCTTGAACTCTTTTGGGACCATGTTGTGTGGAGAGTAACTCTTAGGTTCCCATTCACTTCGGGTTTTGCAACAGCTGCACCATTTGCCTCTATTGACTTTTTCCAATCTAGTCCCTGTTCTATGACCCTAAACTAAGATCACCCTATGGGAACTACCCGTCAGGTTTGGCTACTTCACCACCCTGGGCAGAGTCAATTAATTCAATCCCTCCCATTATGGACCATCCTACAACCTTAAGCTAGAATCGTGCAACCCCAAGATCTTTTTCCTTGTAAAGGGACTCGACTTCCTCTATCTGATACGTCTTATTGTCGTGCTCAGATGTATTCTGACAAAAATCTCAGAGTGTGAAATTTTCATGAGGACATTCCCCTCATTCCATGCCCAAGTTTTATGAGCCTTTTATTTAACTCCTCATCCTCTTCCACGTTTTAAAGGACCCCTTTATGTCCAGGTATCATGCCACATTATATCACCTAATATCTTGGGCCAACGTCCCTGAGGACCTCAGATAACCTTTTCAATAGGTCCCATCTTTCGAACATGGTCAGCGGTCGACCCCCATTTTCATGTCCCCATTCCAGGATAATGTGATATGGATGTTGTGTTGTGAACATGGTCAATAGTTATCCCTTATCGTCATGCCTACATCATTGTGGCTTGAATATCGAGCATGATGATTCACATTTTTCATCATCTTTATGCTCAAGTGGAATTCCAACATACTCCACATTACCCATTCGTGCATCTAGGTGTGTTAAGTAGGTGGGTCAGCATTTTGGGGACGTTATTTGCCCACCATCCCATTTCCCCTAATGTGTACCTCCTAGTACTATGAAAGTCCCATCACTACACCTTATTTTCCACATCGAGCATGACTCATATAGGATTAGTTGTTTTGGTAGGACAAGTACTGGTGCATACATGGCACACATTCCTTTCATCATCCCGCATGACATTAAACTGCGCTCTTAGAGATATGAGTGGCTTGATTACTATCCTCATGGGATACGTAGGAACACACAGACATCCTATCATGGGCCCAACATGATTTTCACCTTCAGTCCATTGACATAAGGATTCTCCTAGGAGAGTGTGGTGTGGCATGGAATCTTATGGTCCTCACTCACGTCAGTGTATGTACCGCACAACACATTTCCTTTATAGTTATCCATGTCCCTAACACATTCCATTAAACTATGGTTCTACCTTGAATGAGTTTAGGATGCCCCATGTTAATCGGGGGATGCACCAGATCCCTTTCCAGATGGAATTTCCCCTATCAGTGTTGGCCTTTGGACACGCTGTGTTTAAGAACTAAGTTTTTCTTGATTCTCATCCTTATGGGATACGTAATGATGCTCAGAAATAATGCCTCAGGCCAAGCCCTAGTTTAATTAACCCTTTTTTCCCCTCTACCCCAATTTAGTTCAAGGTAGTATGACCTTAATAATATGTGCATTGTCCCCACCGTAGGACGATAAACTATGTGTCTATCATCCTCATTGGTATTACATAAAGCTACAGAGCATTCCAGGTCCTTACCCAAGAGGTCCTGTTCAGAATTATGTTTGATCCCGGAGTATACAGATGCACCCACCAAATGTGTTTCCACCACAGTGGCATAATTTCAAGAGTGTTTCACTCTATTCGAAAAATAAGTCACTCCACCCTCTATGTTTTTCATACCATTTATTTGGACCCTTATCATCTTTCCTATCTAAAGGAACCCCCTAATAGTATGGATTCTTACCATATGACTTGCCTACTTTTCTGGGCTAATGTTACTGAATACTAATGGATGAAATTTCGAGTCAGACCCCGTGTTTCGAACATGGTCAGCAGTTGGCCCACATTTGTTATTCATATTTTAGGCTAATGCAATAAGGATACTATGTTTCGAACATGGTCTGTAGTTATAATTCATTATCATTCCATCCCTACAATGTTCTGAATCTTGGGTGTTGTGATTCAAACGTTCCACTCCCCTATGTTTAGATAAATTCCAATGCCCCTGGTGTTGCCACACTCATGCACTAGAGCACATTGGGAAGATGGAACGTCGATTTTTCTAAGATATTCATTCCCAGTCAGGCCTCTCCCTTTATTAATAGAAATAGGAATTGTTTTTTCAAACCTCAGATGCCCGAAGCTTGGTTTTCACTCTTATATTAAAATGGAATAACAAGGTGGTCACCACTTATTTCTCGCATCGGGCTCAATAAACATGAGATTAGGGACTGATCACTAGATGATCTATGAATGTAACGGAAATACAATAGACCAAAAATGAATTACAGAACTCATGCAAGAATCTAGCATAAATAATCAAAGCATGCATCTGCGTTCAAAAGTTATATGCATCACAATACCCGATGATCGACCCATCCCATGTATGGGTTGAACCCATAAAAGGATGGTTGCTGATCCTCCACCCTATAGATTATGGTGTCTAGGATCTATTGTTGCATGTTCAGTTATCGCTCCTCATCAGCAGCAATGGGGTGCAGTTTGTCAGGCTCAATCTGAGCCCTATCCTTGTCAATCTGGATAATAGCCATCTCTTTATTGACTTGCTTCATTTTCTATTCGGCCTCTACTAACTAGGCCTTCAATCGAAATATGATCTCTGATTGTGTGATGAGGAAATCAGAATGCTCATCTTCCTGGACCTACATCCGTTGAATCTCATTTTTAGCCTCATGAAGCATCTTGATGTTCACCTCTTTTCTCCGCTTCCATCCCACACCATGGCCACGGTCATATTACCAAATTTTCTTCTCCATGGGATCCCATACAAGCATGTGAGGAGGCCGGAAATCCACTCAGCCAGTGCATAGTTAACGCAGCCGAGACTGAAGTCTTGGAATTTGTTCTATTCATTTCTTTTTGAGGGGTGTCTTCAATAAATCCCTTAATCAGCTTCCATGTCCATTGATGGGCGATTTTTCTATCCTCCTCATGAGAGGTCATCTCATCTCGATCCATGAGGCCGGTGGGCTCATACAAGGGGAACTCCCCCCAACAACTCATCAGCAGGGTATGTGCCTAGTGTCAGATTGGGTATGTCAGGACCCATGTTGTCTGATCGATCTTCATCTTCATATCCCACCTCAATGATCCCAGGCTCTGTCCTACTAACAGTTCCACCACTGATCGTGACTGCCACAACTTGATCAGTTTGGGCACCCGCTTCAACGAAAACCGGCATTCCCTAGGGAAATGCACCACCAGGAGTAACAACCAGCTTTGCCCAGGTAGCCCACCCAATTTGAAGAACTATGAATACTGAGAATTGAATGGACGTCAGTTAACCTGATCAATGGGTTGAAGGTATAAATTTTGTAAAGGATATTTACTGAGATCAAATTTTCAGTCTTGTTCATAGGTTGTTTCAATTGGGACCCCGAGCAGTGGTCCTATGTATATTGTTGGGAAGTCTGAAAACTTTAGAAGAGCAACCTCTGGTTTCCAAGCCCCACTAGACACAGTAAACTCCATAGCTGCAGGTGTATATACCGAAGGCCCCGCAGCTGCATCTATTATAGGGCAGAAACATGTTCTACATATGAGTCCCTTTACACAATTAAAATGTTATTGAGGGGTCAAAGGTAACCTATAAGTGGATCCCAGGGAAGAGACTTAGGGTTTTACCTTAAGAGCCTCTACAGACTCTTCATGTTCTGGGTCTGAATCTCCAACTTCACCCTCCTCTAAAGGGCTCCCTCTACCAGCCTCCTCTCCCCAGGAGGACTCGTCCGATTCTTCTAGTAGAGGGAATTTCTCCCATAGTTCAACTGCCGACAATTGTGGAGGGGTCCTATGAACTAGTAACACCTTTACTCGATCTTTCATAAGACATGGGGTACCCCATGAGTGCACAAAGTCCTCAAACTCGGCTAGGTATTGATCTGCCTCTACCTAGGATGTTGCAAAGTTACCCCAAATAGGGTTGATCCCTAGAAAATCCATCCTGAGATGGTTCAGGTGTTGCCACATCTTAGACTGGTTGAAGAATTTCCATTTGACATCCTAATTGTCTCAAGATTCTAGAATGATAGTGTTATCTGGCATGTCTATATGGCACAACTGCTTCCCCAGAGCCCGGGTGGATATACTGTGGAATCCCTTTGGTGGACTCCACTCTGGATGACTCTACTCCTCTGGGACCTTCAGGTCCTCTACCACTGCTGGATCCGCTACTACAATCCCTTCGACCGGTGCAGGGCTCACCACCACTATATCCCCACCACCGGGAAATTTCCTTTCTACCATCGTGCCTTAGCCTCATGGTTGGGGAGGCACCCCATCGCTGGCTCGAACATTTGGAAGCTTCAGCATCTCCTCAGGGTAGGTCACCTCCCAGCTCATGGGTTACTCCTTCACCATCATGAAGACAACCATGGGCAGAGGAAGCTCGTTCCGTATCTTCCCATTTTCTTGTGTGAACATGAGCCACATATTCCTCATCATACACGGGTGGTCCTCATAGTGCACCCCCTAATAGACATGTGAGGTCAGTCACTGCATGCACTAAAACTTCCTTGCATATCGATGTAGGGTGTACAGCTTACAGAGGGACTCATGGTCCACCCATGCCACCAGGACTCCACCCCGAAAGGCCATAAGGTAGGAATGATGATCTTCCGTTCCCGGGACATCATCAGTGAACACACATGTTGGTAATGGGAACAGGTGAAAATTGAACTTGTATGCCTTCTATACTAGGTTTAGTATCGCCTACATGGTCAGGATGGTCGGAAAGCTCCCCACAACATTCAGAATGGACGACTGGATATTTGATCCTAGAGGGGATATGGGGTTTGGATATTCATAGATCCCCCTGACATGCGCCGATATCCACCCATAAAAGAGGTAAAAAGGCCCTCTTATTCTCCGTGACTTCTTCCCCCCGCTGATATGCCACAGAGTCTTGTACAGCCTGGCTAGCATCAGGATCCCAAGGTTTATATGTCCCCCGTGTTGCCAACATGGATTCCATGATAAACATGCTCGGTTGTACACCCTTGATCGTGTCTCTCACCGACCATATTCAACCGAAAATGAGCATAGAAATGAATCCATCCAACCTAACTACTGGTTGCTACTCGGTACTAATGCTGAATCCACACATCTTCAACTGCCTATCCTCCATCACCTGCTAGTAAGACTGCTCCTTGCCATGTTGACCCCCCATTGGGAAAGTCTGAGGCCTCAACTTAGAACTTCTTATTTTCTGGAAAGTTCAAGAACTTATTGAACCTACTTTTGAAATGGATGTCCCTCACCCACTAATTGTCCTATCCCGGCACTGGGTCCATCAATTCCATCACCAGTGGTGGAATCTGCTCTAGATCCTACCACACACACATAATAGGGAGGAACTCATCATACATCGCCTTCGGTATTGCGACCCCTGAGATCTGCTTCAAGTCCCATAAACTGATGTCGACCTCTCCATGGTGAAAATGGAAGTTATTGTTCTTCGACAACCATCTACTCAGAAACTCCGGCATCAGCTTTTAGGCTGATAAATATGGAATTGGGAGGCCAAAGCTACCTCATACAAGCCGACTCTCCTCAGCTTTTCCCTGAAAGCTTCACATGAGGCAACTAACCAGTTGGCCTAGGACTGGTCATCTATGATGTTGTCATACTGGCATAGATCCCACTCGTTGGACAACCCCTTCTCAAAGTTCCCCAATTCTTCCTTCAAAATGGATTGGTACAGTAGGGGAGATGTATCTGGATGCCGCTCCTTCCAGTCAATATTTTTCACATGATTGTATAGACACCCAGTGACGACAGGCGTGATGTCCTCCTAGTCATGGACATAATCCACCTTCAATCATTGGTGTTGCATGACATTCTCTTGAATCAATAAGTTTCCTCGTCCTTTCTCATTTCAGGTATGAAGACATCATCCCACAGGCCAAATCCATACAGAGGTAGCCTTCTGCACAGTCGATAGTTCTTCTTACTATTTGATAGAATCTCTACCAGTGAATAATGGTCAGAATGGCTTCAAAATAACTCCCCTATTCCCGAGCTATCATCCATTTCCTCCCTCCAAGCAGCATCTGCAAGAACCCCCCAGACAGCCTCCTGGTGAGCCATTCAGTTTTTGAAATTTGGAAGTTTTTTGTTCTGGTTCACAAATAACTTTCATGGATCTCATTCCCAAATGTCTTTTATGGAGCTTGGACCCAACAGATAGATCGTGGAGCACTGCCCCAACCTTTAGGGGCAAGCCACAGAGCACACCATCACAGAGTCGATGACTCACTTTGCGCCACAAAGTGGGAAGCCTGATTCGCGAAGTGCAGTCATGGAGTATCTGGAGCTTCGTGAATCAAGACCACTAAGTGCCAAAACATGGAGGTGAGAAAGAAAAAAAGAGATCTCAACCTTTCCTATTTGTAGGTGATGAACCCTTGCGCTTTGTGGCGCATCTGACCGTGGAGAGCTTCATGTCGTGATCAGCCCGTACGTCGCCTCTCCGCCTCGCGAGCCTCCTTCGCGAGTCTTCTTCACGATTGATCGAAGAGTTTGAATATTTACACTCAGACATCGACCCTCATTTTCTCCTCTTCTCCAAGTCAGAGGTGGGGAATTTGTTGGATCAAAAATTTGGGAAGAGAAGAAGACAACGTAAAGCCCTTGGGGCTGCCTTGCGAATCTCACCCGCAGAGCCCCACATCATGGAGACTGATGAGAAACACCCCCTATGCGAAGCCACTACGGAGCAAGGAGGCAGGAGGCTTCACAAACTTGATTTACATTTTTGAAGCTTCCATAATGCAAGGAGGCGGGAGGCTCCATGAACTGGATTGACATTTTCAGAGCCGTCATGGAGAAAATCAGCAGGAGGCTCTGTGAACCAGATTGACGTTTGTGAAGCCATTGTGGATCAAGGAGGTGAGAGGATCTATAGTTACAACAAAAGGCCAAGTGTCTTCACACCCCAAAGCCTGGATTTTCAGTGCCCCTTTCTTATAAATACATAGATCCCCTCGATCCCAAATGACGGATCCCTAAACCTTTCACCTACTTAGCTCCCAAATTGCGAAACAATTTATGTTATGTGAACCATGAGCTCTTAAAGGTACTTTAGCATTATGAAGCGCCTTTCCCTTTGGTGAAATTCAACCCCTCTTCAAAGGGGTATTCCTTTCGTGGAGCCCACAGGCCTCCACGGAGGAAGGGGATCCCCAAGGGGACTCGGGTCTTTGCGGAGTACTTGTTCTTTGCAATGTAACCTCCATGCACATGTACACCCTATGCTAAGGCAGGGTCACTTTGCTTCAAGAAGCACATTGCTTCTCAATGATACGCTTTGTAGGGAACCCTTACTTCGTGAAGGACTGCTCCTCGAAAGCCTTTCAACTTTGCAAAGCACCTTCCATAGGAACATGTGCCCTATGACAAGGCTAGATCACTTCACATCGCAAAGCATACCCCTTCGCAAAGCCCCACCACTACATGGAGCACCAAAGCTTCACGAGGATTCTACCTGTGAACCCCTTTGATATAAAACTCCTTTTTCAGTGCGAACCTCTATGTTTTCATGAAGTTATTTGAAATTCCCTTGGGCAGTGCTTCCTGTTATGCTGCTTCGCCTCATGCTTCTTCGCATAGGCTTGCTAACGGCAATATCTTCTTTGCATATCCATGATAATGAGGGCCCCTCAATGGATCACTCCACAAAACCTCTTCGCTAAGGCATTACTGGTGCCTTCCCTTCACCAAGGGTTAAAGAATTAGGGTTATATAGGTCCTATGGGTGTAGAGTGAACCCCCCTCGTACGAGTTTTAGGACGTTGAAATGCCAAGTGTCATCTTCCTCAGCAAATGACGTTAAACTATGACCCCGACCCATGCATCATACGCTGGGTGTCCCATCATGGGAATTATCTATGTCCGCTTGTCTCCACATGTGTGAGATCTTCCTTACATAGAATGATATCTTCTTTGCTGGAGTGGCTTCTATCTACGGGGAAAGGGAAACAACCTTTGGGTAATCCCCCTAGTCTTTCTTGCGAGAGGCAGCATCACTGCTCCTCTTTAATATTCCTAGACAAAGACCATAAGGGGGATGGGCACTTGAACCCTCCTCTCTTCCATGCCAAATCCCTCTGGGATTTGCCACCACCTGGGCCTCCATCCTGAAATAAGTCCCAATTTCCATCTCTCTGTCCTGCGAACCACATGTAAGCCCATGTTCCCCCTCTGGGCTGTGAACCACATGTAAGCCCATATTTCCTCTTTGAGCTACGAACCACAAATACGCCCATGTTTCCTTTTTGGGCCACTGACCACGTGTAGTCCCCACTCCACTTTACACATATGCACATTTCGCGACATGATTTTTAGGTCTATGATGACTCTTGTTTCTCACACTGAGAATGAATCACGAGGTCTTAGAGTAAGCATTGATCATGACACTCTCCTTGGGAATCCTAGAGTGTAAGCCCCAAACATTATACTGAACTACATGTAATTTGATCTTTTCCAAGGTAAGGTACGTAGGAAGGCACCCCGAGGTTCATTCCCAACACCCATTGGTCCCGACCACTCCATGTTGGTTCACCCCCATCCTACATGACATTAAATTGTACGCCCACTTTTGTCTCGCATGACACTAAATTTCTCCTATTTAGTGGTAATACATTATCATCCTCATCTAGTGGTAATCCATTGTGAACCCCATTCAACAATAATCCATTTTCAACCCCTATTTGGTAGTAAGACATTGTGATCCCCATCCAGCGTTAAGTTTTTGTCAACCCCTTGTAGTGGTAAGCTGTTGTCAACCCCAACCCAGTGGTAAACTATTGTCATCCTTTTGGTTGGGACCCGCATCTCTAGTCTATCACAATGGCATCAGACCAACATCAGGATTCTAAACACGCGTAAGCCCTAGTATATCATCGGGTCATTGTCCTCTATGCACACCCCGATTTTGTTCCCCATTTTGAACTACGATGACTTTGATCCTTTCCAAGACAAGGTACGTAGGACACATCCTTGAGGTTCAATCCCATCACCCATGTCTCATCCTAGTCTTTCCCTCGAGACTGTGTGTTTCAAGAAGGTCATGCCCCAACCCAGAGGTTCCACTTCCTCCAGGTCTCATCCATATAGGTTATCTACTCAGGTGTCCCGTCACCCCGCGAAACTAAGTGGACTTTAATTCCCAGCCCCAAGGATACGTAGGAATTCCCTTCGAGGATCAATCCCTATACTAATTTCACCTTCATTACAGTTCCACCTCATTCCCCCACCACTCCATTCAACTCTCAATCACTCATCATGATTCTTACCCAGGCCACCATATCCTGGTGAGATCATGCCAATTCCCCTTTTCACTGCTCTTAGCAGTAATCAGGATACTAACCACGTGTTATCCCTAGCATCAATGTTCCCTATAGGGGTCTCACCCATCTGATCCACTCCTGCTAGTTTTATGATCAGTTTGATCCATCTCGGCTAGACGTTAAACTCATGGCATACCCTGTGTTAAACATGGAAAGCTAAGGAAAACCTCATAGACATGCCTATGTAATATAATTCACCACATTTGACATGGTCTGCCTTGGGCTTTTTTGCCCTTGACAATCCATATCATAAGGGAGAGAAAACCCAGACGCGCCAGTGTTCTAGTGTCCAGACACGCCAGTGATGTCCAACATGACCACTCCCCTGACCGAAGGTTGCAACCGTAGAAAGACCCCTTGGAATTTCCTAAAAGAAGAATTGTAGTTAACTGGATTCCATAAAGGTATGGCACTGGGAAGCGTTTCATGAAAAATGTCTTAATATATAAGGGAGACTCGGACTAGGTGACAAGTTCCGAGGAGCAATCCATGGAAGGAATAACTGACATCCCATCATCCTATTTGGATGAAGGAGAAAAAATCCCGAAATAAGATATGGATTCCACTTGCATTTGGAAAGAAGAAATGTGGGGAAACAATCAGCGCGTCCTCCTCAAACATACAGATGCGTGCACCCCAGCAATAGTGTTGGAAATAGGAAAAACGTATTATGTTTTTTACATGATAATATAAACATATAATTATATATATAACACTACATTAATCAATTTTTATATGTTAATGTATGTTTTGGGGAGAAACATATGTTAGGAATGAAATTAAAGAGTGGTTAGTACTTACATTGAGAATTTGAACTTTCACTTATGTTCTTCTTAGAAGTGGGGTAATTAAAGTTTTTAGATGAATAAAATGGATAAAACATTTTGGAGAGAGATATATGGGATGTTAAAAGGTCATTAGTTTAAGAGTAAATCTAAATTGGAGTGTCCTTGAAGGGTTGGTGGAAGTCCTATTTTATAAGTGAGCAGAGTGACATTTTTTGTAATAATATAAAATTTAGAGTCACTATTCAAGTGTCATATGAATCCAACAAGGGAAAATAAGTGACCAGAGAAATAGTGTGGTATAATTTAAGGAATATATTCTTCTTAAAAATTCATTTTCGATAAAATATTATATTATTTTATGTTTTTATCTTTACTTTTAACAAATACCCAAATTAACCTTTACCACATTTGCTCGTTCTTATCCTTGGTAATTAGTTTTAATAAAAAAATTACGATTAGTATTATTATATAATATAAAAATTATGGTTTATAATTTTAATATAATTATATTAAATAAAATTTATGTCGGTGAGAAACGATATTGTTAAAGTTAACGTACATAACACACAAAAACCGTTTTTAGAAAAAAAAATATCCTTAAGAACAAATTTATGTGTAAGATAAAATCACCATTTTATTTTATTTTCCTTAAATAAATTTAATTATTATAAAAAATGCATGGATTTAAAATTAATAAAAACTCAACATTACAAAAAAAATATTTAATTAAAATAAAATAGAAAAATCAATTTTTTATTAGAAAATATTACTTAAATTCATATAATATTAAACATAGGTTTTTTGAGATCAACATAATATTTTAAAATATATATCTTTACTCCTAAATTCATCTATTATCAATTAAAATTCATTATAAATTACCATGTCTTACTTATATAATAATAATTTAAAAAAATCAGGTATAGTTTTTTTAAACTACTTCTTTCAATATTCAGCTAAAAATCCACCATTTAAAAAAATTTAAAAATTCTTACAAAGATAAATTTTACATGATGTATTCAAAAAATGAATTTAATTTTATAAAATATAAGTTTCAAAGTTTATAAATATATTTTTTAAACGAAAGTACATAATATAAAGAAAATTCGTTTTTATTGAAAAATAATACTTTAAGTGTTCTTAATATTATATCATATTTTTTTCTAATTTGAAGAGTGATAATATAATGGTTTATATATATAATGAAAATTGTTTGATAAAATTTATTAGGATAAGAATAAAGTAATTTTAAAAAAAATATTTGAAAAATAACAATCCTTTTTAATATTAAATAATTTTAATTATTACTCCTCTAAATATATGAACTTTTAGTGGGTAAATAAATTTTATATAGTAGATTTTTTTTATTATAATAATTATATTAATATTATTCTTCAAATGGGTCACATATTTTTTGGTTTCGGTGTTGCATGTGGAAAAACCTATCCAAATACTATATTTATTTAATGGAAATATATATAGTAAAATCTTGGACCATTACATTATCTCCCCCTTAAATAAATTGATCCCCTGTAATTTTAATTAATGTTAAATAATAAAATAGTCTAGGTTTTCTGAAAGATAGACATTCATATAACATTTAATATTCCATCAAGAGAAAGAAGGTGGATGGTATAATACAAACATAACCCAAGTATAGCATAAGAAATGTTAGATATTTAAATAGATGTAAAAACCCCTTTTAAAATTATTATATATTTCACTTTGAGAAACTAGAATAAATATCCATTTTTAAATTCCTTTAAAACTCCTTTAAAATGTTTTCATTAAAATTAAATATTAGGAACATGATAAGAAAATAAATAAATTATATTAAAACCCAAAAAAAATATTTTTTTAAAACAATTTGTTATAAGAAATATGTTTCCAAAAACAATTTTTGAGAATATATATAAAAGAACTAATGAATTATTCACAAATATAATATCTTAAAATCTCTTTGTAAATCAATAATTGTTTTTGAACTCAAACTTTTACTTTTAAAAAATATTACAATTTTTCCTTTTTATTTTAAAATCACTAAGAGTTAAAATAATTTACAAAACCATTTTAACACATGTAAATGATGATTTATAAAAAAAATGTGTATAATAGTGAAATAAAATATAATATTTTTTGAAAAATGTTTTCAACATAGTTATAAAATGTGATGTAATGGGTCATGTTTAAAAGAATATAAAAAAATATTAGGTAAATTTTTAATAAAAATTTTACATTTAAAAATACATATAATAATAGCTCTTTAGAAAATAAATGTGTGTGTTTTTAAGAAAATGTTTATTGTAATATAAAATACACTATTATTAACTAAAAACACTTATCAACATTTTTAAAAAATACAACTATTTAAACCCAAATTGTAAAGAGATTAAGAAATAATTCACTTAAAAATAGGTTAAGAGTATTTTTATGATCACCAGAAATAAAAAAATATTTTAATTTAAAAGTAATAAAGGATTATATTGGGACGAATAGTGAACATTAATATGGAATTGAAAGAGAACATTTGGAGAGAATGAGAATTATTCTTATGCCCATCAAATTTTATAGGGAAATAAATTTATCAATGTAATTATTAATAAAATAAGGATGAAAGGAATTATAATAACATCAATGAAATGAATAAATAAATATTGTAAAACATTATTAAAATATGAATAATTATAACTTCAAAAATTAATTTGATTCTATAAAAACCTCATATAACTTAAAAAAAAATTCTAATAAAAACCCCTTGAAAGAGATAACATGAAAGTAAACATCAAATACCATGAAACAAATATAATTCCAGATATTATATATCCAATTGGTTTTATACATATAATTTATGTGAAATTAGGATCATAAAACGAAAGATGTCTTAGAGAAAAAAAATATATAAAACACCCCTACATTAATCCTCGAATTTCATGAAAGTGCTTTAACATCATGTATAATAATAATTAATATATCTACAACATATTTAATAAAATTATTATTACATATAACCTGTTATAAACTTCATTTATAATAACTTGTTACAAATATATCGGTTAGTTAAATTCTATATTCATTGTTATATGTTATTAGATTGGATTGTTTGTTTAATTGTAGTATAAAAATAATGGTTTTGATTCTTTTTCAAAGATAAAAATTCCATCATTATGATATCGTTAATGTAACTTTAATAAATTTTTTATAATTATTTATAATGTTTTAATTTTTTTAATTTTTTTAATTTTGATTTCTAATAAAAAATTTTGTAATGAGATTTTTTTTATTTTTTTTAACAACCAAAAGATGTTATATTAATAACATAGAAAATATTGTTATAAAAATTCTAAAAATATTTTCCTAATATTATTTAAACATTAATTTATAGAAATGTATTTAATGAAGTTTTTACAGTCATCCATAATATAAATTTATATCATTATTATTGTATGTGGTTAAACTATCCCAAACTAAAACATGTTATATTTGATGGGTGGGTACGGTTAAGAATGTGATTATTTTGATAAAAATATCAATATCATAGAATTATAATGATATTATTTATATTTTTGTGGTGTTTAATAAAATTTAAATAAATCATTATATAGAATAAAGAACTATATAGATATAAAATAAAAACATTACTTCATATAGGTGGTAGTCTGCACATACACATAGATTATGGTTTTATTTTACATTGAATGGGGAAATTGTAGGAAATGGTTTATATTTTTTGAATCATAAAAATTTTATAAATATATTCTTTTTTAATAAATTTACCATTTAATAAAATCCACCAGAGAATTTTATTAATAATGAAAGACATTATTTCATTGAGGTGGTAGTCCACACATATGCATGAACGAAAGACATTTTTTTATAAGGGGAAAGGGAAACGGTGGATAATTCTTATTCCATAAACATAAAAATATATAACTATATACATAAAAATTAATTAATTATGTTTTAATTGGTAATATTTTTTTTGATAATAATGATATAAAATTAATCTGATTTGAGAGTGATTATTACAAAAATTTTATAATTAGAACTTTATCTTGAAGTACTTTTAAGAAGCATTAGATTTAAGGATTTTTCAAAGATAAAGGGGATAAAAAATTAGGGTTAGTGATATAGGGGAATTAAAAAGGTAATATATTAAATAGGAAACAGAAATTGGAGTTCCTTTAAGGGGTGGTGTAAGTACCCTTTTACAAGTGAGGAGGGAGTGTAATTTTTGTAATAATATAAAAGGGTAAATCAATCTTCAAGGGTTAAATGGATCCAATAAAAGAAAAATATAGGATAAGGGTATGATTTTGGGTAAATTTAAGGTTTATAAACTTCTCAAACATTCATTTTTAACACATCCTACGAGTGTTTTTAGGCTTTTCTCTTTACTTTATACTTTTACCCAAATTTATTTTTACCACGATAACTAATTCTTAAACATTGTAATTAGTTTTAATGATACAAATTTAGATTGGAAATATTAATTAATATAAAAATTATTTTTTACAATTTGAATATCATTTTATTAAATAATATTTATAAGGGTTTGAAAAGTAAATTTTAATTTAACAAACAAAAAGTATAAAAAACATTTTTTTTGAGAAAAAAAATATTTTAAGAAAAAATTTAAGTTAAGGATTATATTATCATTGTTTTTTTAATTAAATGAATATCATTATTAAAAAACAAATAAATTTTATATGGTTTTTATATTAAGATAATAATGAATGTCAAAAAAATAATTAATTAATTAAAAGAAACAAGGAACAATAGTTTTTTAATGGAAAATATTACTTTAATTATGATAATATTAAAATATGTTTTCGTAAATAAAAAAAATATTTTGAAAAAAATATTTTTACTCCTAAAATAAAACTACAATCAATTAAATGTTTTTTTTAACTTTTTGGTCATACTTATATAATAATAAATTCATAAAAGTTATTGTTTTTTTAACTTTATTTATTAAGAATCACATAAAAATAAAATATTTCTTAAAATTATAAAAATTCATAATAAGATTATTTTGAAATGATATTTCAAAAAAATAATTCAATTTCATAAAATTTGAATTTAAATATTTATAAATTTAGTTTTTAAATGAAAATATAAAATATAAAGAATTTATTTATTGAAATATTACATTTTTATGTGTTCTTAATATTATTTCATATTAGTTTCATATTTATATAATGATAATATATTGGTTTATTTAAAAAATAAAAAGACTTGAATTAAATTTATTAAGATAAAATATACAATACTTTAGAAAATAGTTATTTGAGAAGTAAAAAACCTTTTTAATATTAAATCATATTAATTATTTATCTGCTAAATGTAAGAATTTTTAGTTTATTAATATCTTTCTAATTTTTAGATATTTTATTATTCTTTTAATTATCTAAATAATATCCATCTAATATGTCAAATCTTGTTTCAGTTCAGAGTTGTGTGAGTAACATGATATCAAACACATTAGATTTATTTTATGGAAAGATATATAGTAAGATGTTAAGGAATTAAAATCAATAACTCCCACATTTTCTAAATATTTTTACAACTAATTAGAATTCCCCCTTCAGTAATATCATCCCTCAAATCCAAACCCACATGCTTGCAATAGATTTGATTCTTCCTTTTCTACAAAACAAAATTCCACCATCCACATCATTTCCCACCAAATAAAGAACCACACACCTATAACACCTATAGTATCACCCTTCTTATAATCATAGAGCATCACACATTAATTTAGTCATGTTTTTACAGAATCCGATTACGATCATTCTTGTTATAGGTTTTTTATTCTGGGAGAAATTTTTATTTTTTATGATCTAGATCAGTGGTTGTTTTTGTGTAATTGAGATTTGAATTTGCATTTTTAGAGATAGGACATATCCCAAAGTGGTTTTCATGATTTATGAAGTTAATGTGTGTTAGTGATGAATTAAAGCAGGGTTGAGTTGATTTGTTATAGGTGTTAAGAAAAAAAGGATCTATTGCTTCCAGGTATGGTGGCATTAGGTTCCTAAAAAATTATATGTTGGAGCAGAGCCCATAAATGGGCCACTATCTAGTCATTTTTTTTACATTAGATACCTGATAAGAAATCAAGTGCCTAACATTGGATCACTATGTACTTGATAGGGTTCTCAATTATTTTTCAAAGAAGGGGTTGACCTACTTTTTTCTTTTTTCTCCAATTCGTTAATTGGATGTGAATTTATAAGAGGATAATTTTATTTCCTTTCACCCTTTCCCCCCACCTTGGAACCTCTTTGTTTCCCCTTTTACATAGGGTTTATAAGAGGTAGTTTTGTTATACTAAATCAAGGTAACCATATCCTTTCCACTCTTATTGCCTCCATCCTCTTTCTTAATTCTCAATGGTTGTGCATAGTTATTTGAAGACATTTCCACCATATCATCCTAAAATTGTATCTAATAAATAGATATTTATGGTTTGGTTTCTATATGATGTCAATATAAGAAGAACACAACATGTTTCTCAAAATTTAATAGAAGATAATTCTATTGGAAATAGTTCCTTTGGATTCCACCATTATGGTTGTGAATTTTAAATCATTTGGGTTTAATTTACTTTGGAATTTTTTTTGAAGTGGTGATATAGAAATGGTTTTTATCTTCAATTTAGCATTGGGCATAGTTTCATAATCACAGCATTGTTTATCGATCTATAGAATAATGAAACTTTGATAACATTATATGAGTGTGTTTAATGGATGAGTAACCATTAATATCAAGGTAGGGGTTTCATTTTTTTCTATAACACATGTTGTTTTAATTTATGTGAAATTCATGTACATTCTTCGAGTATCAGGTTTAGTAATTTGATAAAGTGGGTTGAAAAGTGAATATTTCTATTGTAGGCTAGGTTTAATCCATTTCTATGTTAATTGGGTATTCTATATATGTTTTAAATATTTTATCGATTCTTAACTATAATGTTTTTCATTTGAGTGAACTCTCGCCATGTTTAACATACCCTAATGTGGTCTTCAATCTTAACATGATTTCATGTATTCTATTTTTTACTATTTTATTAATTTTCCATGCATAAATATACTCCATATTCAGATATATATGAGGAACCATATTAGTGATGCACAACTGAGTTGTATTCTCACACCATTCACATTCACTTTAGTTTGTGAAAAAATCCTTCATATTGAAATTTAGGTAGTAGGTTTTGTTGGGAATTTCGTTAGAGTATCTATATAGTGTTTTCAGAGGACATGTTCAAGGAGAGACTCAAGTTTTACGGTCATTTCTAAACCATTAATTTTTTACTTGTGTTTATTATGTTATTGATAAGCATAATGGGTGATCTGTAATGAATGTGTATCTATTGAAATGGGGTTCCCTTATTGTTATATCCTATGATATTTATTTTTTATTAAAGGTTGGTTCATAGCTATAATTCTTTACCCTTTCCTTGAGTCCATATGATTTTTATGTTATTTATATTTTATTATATTTTTTTGATACGAAGAAATTAGTCTTCTGATGTTGGACATAGACTCTAAAATCTAGTCAATAACCTTGGTCATCAGAGGATGTGTACAAAAGGTCACATTGCACCCTTGATGTAGTAACCATTTGGTCCTACCAAGCCTATGACATTAAAAGGTTGTATATATAATTTTTTTCCCTCATTTATTATTAGGGAATTTTAGTTTGAGGTGTGATGTTTCCAAGAATCATATTAACCTTATTCTCAATCATAAGTGACCCTTGTATAAGTAAAATAAAATTAACCTTGTATGGGATTTTTATTCATTAATTTCATTGTTATTATTGAGGTATTTTTTCCATAATTATTTTATAGTGTGAGGTTTTTATTTATAGTTTTACTCTAGGACCAAGGCGGTAAGTGGGAATTTTCCCATGAATTATACGAGACACAAAGGTATTTTAAACATCTGTATGACTACTTTTGGTTGTGAAATGATTTTATAAAGGGGAAAATGGTTTCTCAAATGGGTTTTAAGAAATAAATATTTTGTGTAAATCATTTTAGGAAAACAATATTCAATTAGTTAAAACACTAACAATACGTTATTAAATATTTTTTCAAAAAACCTATTAGTGATGTATAGATTTATAAAATAAATTATAGTAGTTTTCTTATGTTTTGTGTTATTATGATAACATTCATGTTATTGGTTATCTATAACCTTATAATAGGTAGATTTGGGAATGAGATGCCTTATGCTGGGATCTAGGATTGAGTGATCATGATAGAGAGTTATGTCTATATAATGGTTTTATTGGTAATTTAACCATGAGTGGGTCAGGTTATTATTGTTTCCTTAAGATGGGGATATGTGCCTCCTAATAAGGTGGTTGAATATAAGTCTAATGTGTGGTGTGTGGTAATGTTTGTTTGGTCGGTTGGATATAGTAGGTTAGTATGGGATAGTTGGACCTCATTCTTATAATGGGTATATGAGTGTGTCTTAGTTATTGTGATGGGTTCATGAGAGGATGTTTCATAGGTTAATAGTATCATGTGTAGATTATTCATATGTTATGGTGACACTCACGCACTTTTGGAACAAGTATTAGGTTATTCATGATCCTTGTATTGATTATGATGGGAATTAAGGCACCGTGGGTGGTTCATAAAATATATGTTGGATAATTAATAATGGATAAAGAATATTTTTGGCTGATAACCCAGAGTTAATACTTAGAATAGATTTAGGTCTCAGGTTATGGATTTTATTTATGAAAAGTTGTGCGACACATTGGGTTCCTAATATATAAGATGATGTTAAATTTTTATAAGTATTATTTTGAATGTTGGTAGGAATTTAGATATAATGGTTTAGAAACATTGAGGATATGTAAATCTCATTATGGCCTTACTATCATGTGGAATTTTGTGGTAGTAGTTGATGTACGTTATATAATAACTTGGGGAAATATTTTATGGATAATTCTCAAGAAAAACTACCCTTAGAGTAAGAATGTTATGGGTTACAATATGTTTAATCCATAGTATATTCGACTCACTAAATGGAATGGAAATAAGGTAGAGGCTAGTTGGAAGGGGAGGTAAAGCATTCAATTGGATAATTATCCCTGGTTAGTGACAGATAAAGGGAATATATTTTCTAGTGAAATATTGGTTGTTGTCACATTTTTGTAAAGCCTTTAGTAGGGAAATATGGAGTCTCTAGTGGGTGCTGGATATGACATAAGAGAGACAGTTTGTGGTAAACTAAAATAAGTATAGATTGATCACATGAGTGATATTAAAGAAACCATAGGGGATAAAGTTTTTTAATATATGGTGATGAATATCAAGGTTTTATCGTGTAATATGATGGTATTTATAGTAGTTTGATATCATAGGATTTAGAATCAGGATGATGGGATCAATATTGATTTTTTAAGTAGTAAGGATTATCAGTGATGGTTTCATGGGAATATGGGTTTTTAGGAGAGGTGGTTTCAGTGGTATAATGGTATTAATAATAATATGGTGGGTAGTTCATACCAATATTTTTTTACTAAACCTTACAATTGGTCGGATATAGTTAAAATTTTAGTTGTGGAAATTTAGATCATGGATGCTAGTCTTGATAAATTATTTTATGCTCCCATAAAAATGAATGATATATCATATTTAGTTCTAAGAGAAAACCAAATTAAATGATTCATATGAAATGATAAGGACTTTTAGTGTGTTCGGTAACTCATAGGAAGTATGATTGAGTGAACACAATAGGTTGATCTCATGTGATTTTGTGATATCATTCTGGTTGAGGATTTGGTTTATAGATTTAGATTTGATATCATGATGAGATAACATCTATTTTGAATAATTTAATGCATATGGATTAAATTGATGATTTTCACTAATAAATGAGGAATGAGAGATATTATTTTCATTAGTTACAACATTTAAATTATATATAGTTCATATGGAGTATCAAGATAATAGTTTTCAATGAAAATTATATTTGTCTTCATCAATTATTCAAATCAAAGATTTGTGTCCAATAAAAATCCTGAAAAATCTATGGAGTTAAATTCTAATAAATCAATAAATTATCATAGGATCATTATAGATTATTATTGAGAATGGTAATCCCTCTGGTTGAATTTTTTTTATGAAAATCAAAATTATAGGTCATTTATTTTGAGGAAAAGTTTATTTTAAAGAACTAGAATATTGGTGTTTATAAAATTGAGACTTGGATTTCAATTCTATGATTATAGATATATATATAAAAATTATGATTTTTTAGGTTCTCTGGTGTCCCTGGTGAATTGGAGTAGGGTTTGGGGGCCCTTTTATGGGTGTTAAGAATTATATGTCCAATGGGTACTCGGTACCATGTAACTAAGTACTCAGTCAGGATCATATGGGAGTTTATCTCCTAGACAAGCATTTATGTTATATATATGCAACCCAGAGCCTACCATTGGATCACTAGATACCCTGTGTGGTTTGGGTTTTCTTAAATAGGTCTATAAATATATTCTCTTGGTTCCCCTCCCCTATTTTTTATCAAATTGGAATTCGGTAATGGAACCCTAATGTTTTACTTTGGGCGAGGGGGTCAGTTGACGATTTTTTCTATTTCATCGAATTAAGATAACAAACTATTTTTCTCTCCTATTATATTCTTATTCTTCTTTCCTTTATTTTATATGGTTGTGAATGGGGATTAAATGATGGTTATATTAGAGAAATGTGCAATTATCTCTGATACATGGGGCTACATGGTTCAATGGCTATATTATATTAATATCCTTGGAACAAAACTTTATTTTCACTATTTTGATATAGGTAAGTCACCTGATGCATTTTCCTATGGATTATTCCTAATTTGTTACAATTTTTTGATCATTTAGGTGTCTTTTTATATGTATTTATCAAATATTGCTATCAAAGGCATAACATAGACCTTCCACGCACCATTATTTATAGATTCAGTTCCATAGTGATGTATATGGCATTAATGAATGGTCAAGATTGAATGTTGTTTGCATGATTTTAATTAAAGGGTGAGTAACTTCTATGTTCAAGATATGTGGTTCCTTTAGTGATTCAATATACATTTTATGTATTTTTGTGAAATGCATGTGAGTGAATGGGGTTAGGCTAGTGTATAGAATCATAGGAGGGACTTGGGTACACCGTGTATGGATTAATGATTTTAGATATTCCATATGGCTATTTCACTAAGTGGTGTGACTACTAATGTTGTTCATCAAACTCCAATGTGGTCTTGCCTCATGATATGAGATTGATATATCATAGGTTGAGCCTTAGTGAACTGATTGAATGGATTATAAGTATTTGGACCTTTTTTAATGGACCAATTAATGTTGATCTTTAGAATATTGTGATAAAGTCTGTGAGAAATCCTAGAAACCTTAATACAAGTATAGTAATAGGATAATAATATTAGGAATTGGTCTTAGGATCCATGGTAAGTCGTTGGGCTCGATTCATCCATGTTTTTGGGTTCTTGTAGAGAGTAATCACTCTCTTTGTGTGTTCTATGTATAATGTGGAGATTGTAAATTTGGTAAATAGACCCTATTGTGTACTAAAAATGGGTGGATTATGGACCATTAGGGAAGATTATTTTGAGTCTTGGATAGTGTAGAAAAAGATTATAATTTTCTATGGGTCTTTTTGTTTTCCTCTTGATGCCAAAAGTATGTTGAAAATGTGTTTGTCTTGGATTGTTTTACATTTTTAATGTATAACAAATCCTATTTTACGAACTTATCCCTTTTATTATGTATTTTGTCCTTATATAACGTTTTATTTGAGTTATGAGAGCTTTTGGTGAGCTTTCATGTGTTTTAGGTGGGTTTTTAATAGTTAATTTTTTTATCATAGTTAGGGGAAACCATATAGATTATCTAGAAAATTGTGTAATTTGTTATGAGAGTTACTAGGAAGGTGCATGGTTGGTTCATGGTTTATCCAAACTATGAAACAAACCATAAAATCTATATAATTTTGGGATACATGTTGTTTACATAATTAATATATATTTTTTCAAACCATGTGGCACTGACATGCAAAGCCCTATGTATTATCCAATATAACACACATGGTTGGAACATGGTTTATTAAATAGTGTGACCTAACAATGAAATTTTCATTATTATATCCAAAAATTCAAGTTTCATTTCATTTTTTACCTCAAATAACTCTTTTCTCTCTTATTAGTATAGTCTCTCAAACCATAATTTTCATCTTCGCATTTCTAGAATTTACTCTCTGTAACACCCCGAGCTTCCACGATACGCTTCTCATTCAATAATGCAATAGCTTGCATTGTACGCAACTTCGAGTTCTAAAACACCGCGACTAATCAAAGTAGCCGTTATGAATAGTAATAACCACTTTTTAAAATTATAGAAATTTTATATTTCAAAATGGACTTCATTTTGGATTCGGAATATCGAAATTAGCCTATGTTGAATTTTTGGTATTTTTCTGAGAATTTCTATTTTTTTATGAATAGTGAAAAATACTTAAAAACAACTTTTTTAATCAGAATAATTTATAGTGATAAATTATAATATTTATTGGTTTTAAAGTATAATTAGAATATATTTTTACCATTTTATCCAATGGTGGTCATTAGAATTAATTTAACATTGAAATTGGACATAAACAATTGCCAATCTTTTGATATAAATTGTTTCTTAAAAACATGCTATTTGTTGTGACAGCGGGAATTAATTATAAAATTAATTAATGCAACTTATATGTTTGGAATTTTTTAAAATAGACATCATTTTTGAATTCGGAATATCAATTATAGCTTAGGGTGAAATTTTGGCATTGTTCTGAAAAACATCAATTTTTGATGAATAGTGAAACCACTAAGTGGTAGTTAAATAACTGATTTTTCATTTAAATGAAATATAACCACTTCTGTGATTTGATTTTCAAAAATCTGACATACATGGTTGCCATTAAGAAGTAAAATGTGGTTCAATGAGATCAAAATAATTTTTTGGTGAATAGTAACTTTTAAGTTCTTAATCGCGATTAGAGGTAATTAGTGTAGTTTAAGGTAAAAATAATGTTTTAATAATATGATATGAGCTTGACACTTGTCCTACTCCTATTGGATGAGTCATGGCCGACCAAGAAACCCATGGGTCAACTTGGGGACCCCATGGATCCACTTTAGTTGGAAAATGACATTAATATATATTTATTTAATGTTAAAATTAAATTGACACAAACATGAGTTGTTTTACTAAAACAGTTTTTAACTAGGGTTACACAAGTCCAAATTTTGATTATAAATATTCATTAGAAATATAAAAATATTTCCTACATCATAGTATTTTTTTTATAATTTTCAGAAATTAAATAAATTAAATTATTTATGACATCATGATGATGCAGCGATGACCTCATTATTTAACGATTTAAATAAAATGGGAAGATAATGCAAAATACAAGGCTTAAACTTGTCCAAAGACAATTGGATGAGGAGATTTAGAACCCTTATCACCTTATCCTCTAATTATATAAGTGTGGGACCTTTAGAATCCGAAAATCATTGTGTAATAATTTAACATTTCAATCTTTCCAAAAGAGCCCCTCCTCTCCTCTTATAAAAGGCCCCCACCTCTCCCACCTCATTTACACTTTCAAGCCATTTGGCTCGGCCAACCTCTGCCCAAATACTCTCCCAACTTCCCCCTCTTACTCCTATAAGCCTTACTTTGGGCATAACTCTTCCCAAGGAATCCTTTGGCTCAAATCAAAAAGAGTTACCCGATTTTGAGGTAATGTCTTTTCTAATGTTGTTTTGTTTTATTTTTCTTCTCCAACCCCCTAAACTCTTTTTATTAATTTCTTTTGTAACAAAACCAGTATCCTCAATATACTAGGATGTTGTTATAAGAAGGATTCGAGCTACACTTACACACACCTACATCTAATGGTCAAAGAACATACGGTTTCTGTGAATGGCGAATTTCTGCCTCACGAAACGATGATTGTTCAAACACTCATATAACACCTTAAAAGGTGGCCATTAAGATGTCACTATATTTATATATGATATATAATGTGTTTATGTTTTACTTATGCTTCTGTATTTCTCATTTATGGCATACTTTATGATTTCCATTATGGGTAAAACGCGATAATTTCATTTTAGGAAGTGCGGACTACCGCCCCCTCAAAGTGATTTGAATCGTTAATGCCATATGTGGGATGTATAAAGGATGGATTAAATGATATTATACACTATATTATACTGTAATTATATTATAAATTTATATCATTATGATTTAATTCCATTAAATATGAAATAGAAATAAAAGTAGCGTTCATGCGTACGTACGGCTTACCGTCTCTATGAACGGTGCATTTCATTTCTTACCTCTAAATGTTACGTAATACTATGAATGAATGTATATACTGGATATATATGAGATATATGACTTCTAAATCATGAATATAATTCTGGAGATAATGGATATTCTACCACATAAACAACTTGTAATTATAAGAAGTTTATTGTTGACTCAAGTACCGAAGATCGACAAAACGACCGTTATTAACTTAAATAATTACATAATGTTCATAACATGGTTATAAGTTATATAAAAGGAATAATGAACATGAAAAAGGTTCTTATGTAAATAGAAATTAACTCTAGTTTATTATTCAGGAGGTTAAAGAACGGTTGAGTCAAGTCAGACACGAGGTAAGGGAACTTCTTAACCCAATTTCTATTCTTTGGGTTAATTTCCTACTTTCAAATTATGTCATGATATTTTTATGTCCTATCTTGTATTTGTACATTATTTATGTGTAATTATAGTGAATACACATTATAGATGTACTTTATTTAAAAAAATGATCTTTTTAAGGACTTCTTCTCAATCTCCTTTCATTGAGGCATATTTGGTTTTATACACAATTTTCTTTTATATGGTGCATAAACACGTTTGATTTTTACGTTTATTCAAAAGGAATCTTTTTATACAAAGTGTTTTGCTAAACGACAAAAGGGAATGTTTATCTTTCCGTACTTATGCGGCGACAACGACTTCTCTGCCGTCGTGACCATTATTTGAGTTTCGGCTTCCTCTACAAGCCATCATTTTTTTAATGAAAAATAAATACAATGTTTTAACTTTATTTTAATTTGGTATTGAAAATGGTTTTGAAAGCGTTTTTATTATATCAATGTGTTGTATTGATATCTTGTGATTGAAATGTGGAAATGTTATGTTTCCTTTATGCATGTTTTATGTGATACGATTATGTTATGGTTTATGATATGTTTAAACCTATTCATATGAGGAATGTATTGGACTTAATAAGTGACGGGTGGAGCCCGCTATAGCTCCTCGATGCATGGGTAGGTATCATGAGACAACTAGATGTGGAATTGGCCGAGGCCCTTTCCCAATTTGATTTATGGTTTTGGCCGAGGCCTTAATCATTTTAGACGTCTTGGCCGAGGCCTTGACAAAATGCTTCAGAATATCTGGCATTATACATTCCAACATTATGAAAGTGGTTAATGATATTTCATGTGATTATTCGACCAGTAGAATATCCATGTGAAGAAGTAAATGGCATTATCTCATTTTACTTTTTCCATATTATGTTGATGTTCATGTTTAAAAGGCTTTTGTTTTAGTTATACATTGCCTTAAATTTTTATGTTTATTTATGAAAGCTTCCGCAATATTGTTATCCTTACTGAGCATCTGAGCTCACCCCTTTCAATGTTTTAATATTTTCCACGATGTGAAGAAGTATTTTATGAATGAACTGCAGGGATAGTCAGAAGAGGATATGAGTGTGTACTATGAAGACCATGTTATTGTAGTTTGTTTACTTTTTGATGTAATGTAAGACTTATGAATGTATCTAGTGTTTCCAAGGCTACTAAACTAATCGGTCTTTCGAGACTTGATCTTTTGTGATCATGCCAATGTTACGAAGTAACGCACCGGCTCTGGGTAGCTGGGGTCGGGGCGTTACAGTTGGTATCAGAGGAAGTTTAGTACTAACTTTGGAAGCTAGATTTAGATAAACTCTGATTAGAGCACATAGCCCGAAGATAGACTTTGAGGATTATTATAGAAGAACTTCCTCGAATTTTGGTATTGTAGATATGTTGTGAGTTTTCCGAGAAATACATCCCTGTCTGGATACGAGCAGGTAGAGGCGGCTCTGGCACAGATGTACCTAGGGTTAAAACCCAAAAACACCTCTTTGAGCTAGACTCGAACGGGAACTGGTGCACGACAACGGGCCTTGCTGCACTCTTGGTTACGACACTCCTGGGTGATATGCTCAGGATAATTCTCATTTTATTTACAAACCACTATGAAAGATTATGAGTATATACTTCCTTAATGAAAACCTTTTTATGATTATGGATTATATCCATAAATAGTTCAATTTATGTTAAGTATTTTATAAGTATGGAATTATGTATTTTGATTCATAAACTAATCTAGTTTATGCCATTGTATAGAAATGGTTCCTAGTGGAAGGAATGGAAACCGTATCAATGCACGAACTCTGTGTGGGGATTTCCCTCCTACTCAAGATAATTATTGTGGATCTGGAGATAAAACTGGTGCTGATCAACTTATTACCATACTGGGACAACTCACTCAGGTTATGAATAATAACCTTACTCGTATGGAGCACCCTGATCCGCAACGTGGAGGATCAATGTTAGACCGCTTCATGAGGCAAAAACCACCAACATTTAATGGGGGTACAAATCCATTAGTAGCTGAGCAATGGATAAACTCCTTAGAGAAAATATTCCATGCCTTGGGGAGTAGCGAAAGGGAGAAGGTTGTCATGGCAGTTTACCGCCTCACTGGAGATGCCGATCAGTGGTGGTCGCTGATTCAAAACACAAAGGAAGATGATGACGTATCGAATATGGAATGGAGGGAGTTCAAAGAGCTTTTCTTAGAAAAATACTTTCCTCGTGACCATCGAGCAGATATGGAAAGGCAATTTCTGAGTCTGAGGCAGAAGGAGGATGAGAATGTCGCAAAGTATGAGGCTAACTTTACAAGGTTAGCGAGGCATGCTTACGATTATATACGTAACCCAAGAAGTAAGATTGATCATTTCTTTGATGGGTTAAAACCATTTCTCCGTCGAGCTTTAGTATCACAAACCTTCTCTTAATACGAAGATATTGTCGCGTGTGCTATCAAGACAGAAAAGGAATTCTCTAAGTCTTATGACAACAAAGTAAAGCAAGAGAAGAAGATAATGGTGGAACAAGAGACAGATAAAGGGAAAAAGGGAAAGAAGGAATTTCCATTATGTGATAATTGTGGGAAGAATCACCCTGGTACATGCCTAAAAGGAATGGGAGTTTGTTATAAATGTGGAGAAAAGGGTCACCAGGCTCGTGATTGCAAGGGAAAGAAAGAGTCTTTCAAAGTTGAATGCTACAATTGTAGGGAAATGGGGCATTATGCAAATGAATGTCCTAAGCGTCAGGGAAACTTACCTCAGAAAAGGCCAAGGGATCAAGGACAATCTTATGCTGTTACTATAGTTGAAGCAGAATAACTAATGTATTGGTTCTTTTGGACTCATGGATTATATTCTGGTTACTAGAATAATGTGATATATATATAAGGATTGTACTGTAGTACTTTTTTATTTCAGTAAGGTTTTAATATGATGAAGGTAATTATATTTTTAGTATGTGAAAATAAGATAAACTTTACTTTGTTTGGGGAATCTGATAAATTGATTTTGGAATTAAGAGACCTTTTAGAGAAAGTCTGGACAGAGGTATTTTGGATAACTATAAAGGTTGGAGTGGATTAAGTTGATCTTTGGATAAGTAATGTTTAAGGTTAAAAAATTTATGAAGATTATTTTTGGAATATTATGATACTATAGTTTTAGGAAAAGGACAACCTGCAGGGTGGGGAATAACCCGTCGTGTCGGACAAAGCTGCAGGAATCGAACCCACAACCATAGTGCGACAAGCCTTTATTTCCTACCACTACCCTACAGGAAGTCCCTGGTTATTATAAAATAGTTTTACTAATCTAAATGGTATGTGTTAACATTTTGAACCTTATACAATTAGGATAAATAGAATATTTTTGAGTTCTGTTACCATTTGGAGTAAAAGTTGGGTTTGTGGTAAAAATTTACTAACGAATGAAAGTATACATAAAAAGTATGTATATTCTCTTACGTTCTTAGTAAATCTCCTAAATAAATTCCTCAACATTATAAAAGGTAACTTAAAACAAAAATGTTGTCGGTTAACTTTTCCAACTGGGGATTCAATGACCGTTTAACCAATCACAAGTTTGTGATTTTCTTGTGGTTAAACTTTCTCCTAATCCTGTTTTCTATAACTCTCCATCATACCTTGATGGTTTGTTTCTCCTCCATATCCATATTTTCATATAATCCTAGAATGGGCTATATCGGGTGACCTTTGTACTTATATTGCTTTCTTTTATTGTTATATATTTATTAACCTTATTTCCGATGTGGGTTTTCCTCAAAGATATTTTCTCTTTTCAACCTTTTATTTTCAAAGAAAAATTTCAAATTGCGAGGACGCAATTTATTGAAGGAGGGGAGAATGTAACACCCTGAGCTTCCACGATACGCTTCTCATTCAATAATGCAATAGCTTGCATTGTACGCAACTTCGAGTTCTAAAACACCGCGACTAATCAAAGTAGCCGTTATGAATAGTAATAACCACTTTTTAAAATTATAGAAATTTTATATTTCAAAATGGACTTCATTTTGGATTCGGAATATCAAAATTAGCCTATGTTGAATTTTTGGTATTTTTCTGAGAATTTCTATTTTTTTATGAATAGTGAAAAATACTTAAAAACAACTTTTTTAATCAAAATAATTTATAGTGATAAATTATACTATTTAGTGGTTTTAAAGTATAATTAGAATATATTTTTACCATTTTATCCAATGGTGGTCATTAGAATTAATTTAACATTGAAATTGGACATAAACAATTGCCAATCTTTTGATATAAATTGTTTCTTAAAAACACGCTATTTGTTATGACAGCGGGAATTAATTATAAAATTAATTAATGCAACTTATATGTTTGGAATTTTGTAAAATAGACATCATTTTTGAATTCGGAATATCAATTATAGCTTAGGGTGAAATTTTGGCATTGTTCTGAAAAACATCAATTTTTGATGAATAGTGAAGCCACTAAGTGGTAGTTAAATAACTGATTTTTCATTTAAATGAAATATTACCACTTCTGTGATTTGATTTTCAAAAATCTGACATACATGGTTGTCATTAATAAGTAAAATTTGGTTCAATGAGATCAAAATAATTTTTGGTGAATAGTAACTTTTAAGTTCTTAATCGCGATTAGAGGTAATTAGTGTAGTTTAAGGTAAAAATTATGTTTTAATAATATGATATGAGCTTGAAACTTGTCCTACTCCTATTGGATGAGTCATGGCCGACCAAGACAACCCATGGGTCAACTTGGGGACCCCATGGAGCCACTTTAGTTGGAAAATGACATTAATATATATTTATTTAATGTTAAAATTAAATTGACACAAACATGAGTTGTTTTACTAAAACAGTTTTTAGCTAGGGTTACACAAGTAAAAATTTTGATTATAAATATTAATTAGAAATATAAAAAGATTTCCTACATCATAGTATTTTGTTTATAATTTTTAGACATTAAATAAATTAAATTATTTATGACATCATGATGATGCAGTGATGACCTCATTATTTAACGATTTAAATAAAATGGAAAGATAATGCAAACTCCAAGGCTTAAACTTCTCCAAAGACAATTGGATGAGGAGATTTAGAACCCTTATCACCTTAGACTCTAATTATATAAGTTTTGGACCTTTAGAATCCGAAAAGCATTGCGTAATAATTTAACATTTCAATCTTTCCAAAAGAGCCCCTCCTCTCCTCTTATAAAAGGCCCCCACCTCTCCCACCTCATTTACACTTTCAAGCCATTTGGCTCGGCCAACCTCTGCCCAAATACTCTCCCAACTTCCCCCTCTTACTCCTATAAGCCTTACTTTGGGCAGAACTCTTCCCAAGGAAGCCTTTGGCTCAAATTAAAAAGAGTTACCCGATTTTGAGGTAATGTCTTTTTTAATGTTGTTTTGTTTTATTTTTCTTCTCCAACCCCCTAAACTCTTTTTATTAATTTCTTTTGTAACAACACCAGTATCCCCAATATACTAGGATGTTGTTATAAGAAGGATTCGAGCTACACTTACACACACCTAAATCTAATGGTCAAAGAACATACGGTTTCTGTGAATGGCGAATTTCTGCCTCACGAAATGATGATTGTTCAAACACTCATATAACACCTTCAAAGGTGGCCATTAAGATGTAACTATATTTATATATGATATATAATGTGTTTATTTTTTACTTATGCTTCTGTATTTCTCATTTATGGCATACTTTATGATTTCCATTATGGGTAAAACGCGATAATTTCATTTTAGGAAGTGCGGATTACCGCCCCCTCAAAGTGATTTGAATCGTTAATGCCATATGTGGGATGTATAAAGGATGGATTAAATGATATTATACACTATATTATACTGTAATTATATTATAAATTTATATCATTATGATTTAATTCCATTAAATATGAAATAGAAATGAAATTAGTGTTCATGCGTACGTACGGCTTACCGTCTCCATGAACGGTGCATTTCATTTCTTACCTCTAAATGTTACGTAATACTATGAATGAATGTCTATACTGGATATATCTGAGATATATGACATCTAAATCATGAATATAATTCTGGAGATAATGGATATTCTACCACATAAACAACTTGTAATTATAAGAAGTTTATTGTTGACTCAAGTACCAAAGATCGACAAAACGACCGTTATTAACTTAAATAATTACCTAATGTTCATAACATGGTAATAAGTGATATAAAAGGAATAATGAACATGAAAAAGGTTCTTAAGTAAATAGAAATTAACTCTATTTTATTATTCAGGAGGTTAGAGAACGGTTGAGTCAAGTCAGACACGAGGTAAGGGAACTTCTTAACCCAGTTTCTATTCTTTGGGTTAATCTCCTACTTTCAAATTATGTCATGATATTTTTATGTCTTATCTTGTATTTGTACATTATTTATGTGTACATATAGTGAATACACATTATAGATGTACTTTATTTAAAAAAATGATCTTTTTAAGGACTTCGTCTCAATCTCCATTCATTGAGGCATATTTGGTTTCATACACAATTTTCTTTTATACGGTGCATAAACATGTTTGACTTTTACGTTTATTCAAAAGGAATCTTTTTATACAAAGCGTTTTGCTAAACGACAAAAGGGAATGTTTTTCTTTCCGTACTTATGCGGCGACAACGACTTCTCTGCCATCGTGACCATTATTTGAGTTTCGGCTTCCTCTACAAGCCATCATTTTTTTTAATGAAAAATAAATACAATGTTTTAGCTTTCTTTTAATTTGGAATTGAAAATGGTTTTGAAAGTGTTTTTATTATATCAATGTGTTTTATTGATATCTTGTGATTGAAATGTGGAAATGTTATGTTTCCTTTATGCATGTTTTATGTGATACGATTATGTTATGGTTTATGATATGTTTAAACCTATTCATATGAGGAATGTATTGGACTTAATAAGTGACGGGTGGAGCCCGCTATAGCTCCTCGATGCATCGGTAGGTCTCATGAGACAACTAGACGTGGAATTGGCCGAGTCCCTTTCCCAATTTGATTTATGGTTTTGGCCGAGGCCTTAATCATTTTAGACGTCTTGGCCGAGGCCTTGACAAAATGTTTCAGAATGTCTGGAATTATACATTCCAACATTATGAAAGTGGTTAATGATATTTCATGTGATTATTCGACCAGTAGAATATCCATGTGAAGAAGTAAATGGAATTATCTCATTTTACTTTTGCAATATTATGTTGATGTTCAAGTTTAAAAGGCTTTTGTTTTAGTTATACATTTCCTTAAATTTTTATGTTTATTTATGAAAGCTTCCGAAATATTGTTATCCTTACTGAGCATCTGAGCTCACCCCTTTCAATGTTTTAATATTTTCCAGGATGTGAAGAAGTATTTTATGAATGACCTGCAGGGATAGTCAGAAGAGGATATGAGTGTGGACTATGAAGACCATGTTATTGTAGTTTGTTTGCTTTTTGATGTAATGTAAGACTTATGAATGTATCTAGTGTTTCCAAGGATACTAAACTAATCGGTCTTTAGAGACTTTATCTTTTGTGATCATGCCAATGTTACGAAGTAACGCACCGGCTCTGGGTAGCTGGGGTCGGGGCATTACACTCTCTCTCAAGAAACTGATTTCATATGATGAAAGTGTGTTGGATCAATAAGATTATAGATAAGATACCTTTTCTCTAATAATTTTTCTATTCCATCTATATCCACTAATTTTACAATGGAAAAAATGTTAGATTATATATTTTTTATTTATATATCTATGATCTATGATGTTTTTTGATGAGATGATGATTGGTTCTATTGATGAAAAGTAATTTAAAACCCATATCTATAGAATTCATTGTGTTTTTTTAGTGGTTTCATCAATATTTTTTTCAGGTAGGTATCTCCCCTCTATTATACACTTATTCTAGGACATGAATTCTTTGAAATCACGATTAATTTCATTGAATTTAAAAATAATCTCATGAAAATTTCATTTCAGAAACCCCTTTTATTGATAATTTGGAAATCATTGTTTGAATAGTTACTGGAAAACCTCATTTGTTTCTAGATTTAAATTGTAAGTTTGAGATGGTGTGTGCATGGTGTTTGATTAAAAAATTTAAAAAGATTTTTTTACTTAATAAGTGGATTGGAGTGAGAAATTATAACAGATGGGTGGTGTGTTTTCATCATTGCATCAGGCTTGGCCTTTCCATTGTACACTTGTTACTAGGTACCATACTATAGGCTCCTAGATAATGGTAACCTTGTGAACACTTGGTGGATCGATGAGTAACCATTAATAAGTATGGGACCATCACTGGAAAAGCATGTTTTCATGAGAAATACGATGTGTTTTGGGTATTCCAAGTGGGATTAATGGATAAATAATTCATACTTTTAATTTAAATGGTTTTAAATTTGAAAATTACTTTGAAGTTTCTCTATTTATTTTTTAACATATATTTTTTTCTTTGAGTTGATTTGTTCTTCTCATAATTTCATGAGTTAGGAATTCTCTTATGGAAATCATACTAGTTAAGATCGCTCACCCACTGAATATGCACTTTGGAGCGTATGAAGACTTGGTTCTTAATGACATTAGAAAATGAAAGGTATCATATTTATCTAGTAATGAATTGTTATTCTACATTACTAGAACGGTGATCAGATATTGGAGTTATCATGTAGAGTTGTTGGTGTGATTCCACGTCGATGTTGTTGTATTGGGATATCCTTTGGTTTCATTTCTCTACCTATTTTTTCTACTCTAATATTATTTATTTTTTGGTATTTAAATTGATATATATTGTTTATAATTCATGAAATATATAGTTTTTTTGGTTATTTTCATTTTTTATTGATATTATGTGGTTATTAATGGGTAAAATCATCCCCTAATGTTTTAGTAAGCCCTAGAATTTATTTCCAACATTTAGTGTCTTGTGGACATCGTCTACAGTTAATGTAACCTTAACTCTTTCTCATCTAATGGTTAGGGTTGGGATTTTATTAGTGGTATCATTTTTGGTTAGTCTATCATATTGGAATGGTTGTTATGAGTGTAGTATATCATGAATTATTAATGAGTATTATAAATAGTATTACATTTCCCAAATAATGTTTAATGATTTTTGTAAATTTGTTATAATGATTTTTTTTATTACTGGGAATATTTTATGCCCTCTTTTTACAAGTAAGTACTGACTAAATGATGTTTCGTTCAAACTATAGATATATGGAAGTTGTTAGATGACCTAGAAACACACGGGAAGAGGCTACAGAGAACAAGGATTCACCTAAAACATAGATGAAACAATAGCATGTCCATTAAATTGTTCAGACATTTCAAACTATTGATATGGGAAATTATGACAAAAAACCATGAAAAGATGATCAATCTGTGCAATTTCATAAAAATAATTTAACAATCATTCTGGGGGATTTAGAACCTAAAAATGTAGAAGTTTTGTTTAATATAACGAATTAGATATTCAATATCTTTAGAACACTAAATCATATAAAGGTAAAATTATAATTCTATATATTGGAGGATGTTTTACACTAATTATGTGAATTAGTTTTCCAAGTTATACATGACCCAGACCTTAAGCGAGAGGGATTTGATGATTTTTTCAATAAATAATTCTACCTGCACACTTTCAAGATGTGAAGAATAATATATTTCGTCAGTATTAAATAAAATATATCTATCTATAATGAATACATAGTTATGTTTATAAATATGGTTCTTTTTTCTCTATATTTTGAAGCTAGATCGTCCTTTATGGAACACATATTTGAGTCTAGAATTTGACCAAAAAATCATTCTAAGATAGTTATACTCTATATTACGAATTATACGGACATGGTTATAAAGTTATTATAGATGAAAGAAATATTACAGGGTATCCTACTAGAAAAAAAATATTTTTATACACAAGTACATGTTGGAACTATAATTCTATGAATAAGTAGAAGAATAGAACCTACCTCTAATGTTGTGAAACATCACAAAATCAATCCACTGTCTTAATTAACATTCATCCATGTTCTAATAGAAATCCCAGAGGTTTCTAATGTGGTTCATTTAGGATTATGAAGAAATATTTTATAGAACCACCCAACTGTAATCATATGGGACATCTTAGGTGTTATTTCACTAATGATACAAATTTACTTTATTGAAATAAATATCACATGGCTCAAATATCTTATTCTTTTATTGGTCAATCATGTTAGAAGAGCACTCTTCATCAGAACCTCCCTATTAAAGGTGATTCTAGGAACACCCTAACTCTTTGAAAAATGAAAAAGAATCATAGAAAGAAGTGTAAAAATATGGATGGGTAAGAATTTTTTTGGTGTTGAATATATTCTCATGAGGGATTTATAAAGTCTATCCACTGTATGAGGTACCATTATTCTTAATGAAACTCTTATGTAAATTCTTTTAGATACCTCTAAATCCCAATCTTCAATTTATTCATGTATCTTTAATATAATGGGGTTCCATATTATGATAATTCCACATGTGATGAATATACAAACACCTCTTGGGCAGTGAGATTGTATTGGGTTTAAATATGTAGCTTGTTCTGTAACCATTGATGGAGTCTAGTTTGTTTGAGACTTTTTCTTTCTAGAAATGGATATATTTTAATTGATCTTGGGAATGGATTTTCCGGTTTCTTTTAATGATTATATCAATTTTATTCAATATTATTAAATTTTATATCTCATGATGGATTATTGCTTCTCTTTAAATGAGATTTTGATGTGAATGATAGAAAAAAAGTACCTTCAGCACCAATGGATGAAACTATTTTTATCAATTGGTAGTAGTCCATTTAGGTACTAATGATATAATAGATGAGATAAGCTTTCCTACCATCTTGGATTTGTTTTTTATATAGTTTTAGGCCTTGTCTAATGGTTCAGAGAGTCATTTATTGATAAAATAAAAGGTTCCATGAGTTTAAAAGAATGGATTTTATTATACTCTTACAAAAAAATTAAGATTAGAAGGAAATTCATCTTACCAAAGAAGATCATTTCTAACTCCTTTGTTGGTATGCCTATCTACCATCGCATTAGCTTCATGGAAGACATGCATGATAATATGATTTTAGACTGAGAGGAACAATAAATATTATGTCCACCTAGATATGATTTTCCACAAAATAAGTATCACACCATTATTGACCACCTAAATAATAGTATTATAGTCACTTTTATTCCAGATATTGTCCCATAATTTATTCCTTTCAAAGAGACTATATTAATAACACTATGAATTTTGGCCTTCATAGATGATGTGATGCAAAAAGTTTCAAAATAAACATCCAAGAATACTTCCATTTTAATCAAGAAAAATAGTACCACATCCTTCCATACTCAGATTACCTTTTAATTCTCAGTCAACATTGACATTAATCAATCCCCTAAAGGTATATTTCAATAAAATTTTATGAAATTCAGTTGACTATTTTTCTGATCCATAGATTCCCAACTTCCACAAAACCATGAAATCATGTACCGAGTTAGAATAATATCTAGGGTAAAAACAATTAACCTCCTTAATTACTGTTATTATTTTGACCAGTGCTTCTTGAAGAGAAAAGGAAGATTTATCATGGTGTATGGGGTTTTGGTCATACCAGGTGACATTTAGTAGTTCATCGACCAAAAAATTTAAAAATATTGAATAACTGGGGAGTAAGTTATATAGATGTCTAGCGGTGCAGCATATCTAAAAGAGTAAAATATGATGGGAATGTGTCATCAAAAAATCAGGTACAACCTTCCAATGATATGATGTAGAGGCACAAGATAGAAAAATATGATTGGCTTCCTCCCTATATTGATTGAAAATATGACACTTGTAAGAGAGGGGAATACCTTTATACTGTAAACAATAGTTATTATAAATTATATTGTAAGAAATCCTCAAAATTGGGTTCATATTTGAAGGCCTAATAAAAGGTTAATTAGATTTATTAATCTAAGAGAAGTGAAGAACATAACTAATAAAATTAGTTTGATAAAAAATCATGGTGTCCATAATTCCAGTATGTGCTTGTTCCCAAATTATGGTGTCCCTATTAAGAGAGAAATAAAAATTGTTGAGCATGCTTTGACATTATTCGGAAATATCTATGATGAGGGAGGAAAAAATCCTTAATGGGGACATGATTATCCATTGAAAAATTCTGAGAATTAACAGTAGATATAAGAGTAGCGCCCTTCCATTTTTCAACCAAACAATTAAGCGATAACCCCTATTGGAAATCAATCTAGAGTGTGACCTTATGTTGAGAAAGGAATACTTGATAGTTTTCCAAATATAAGAGTCAATATAATGTATTCTCCTCTTATTTAGTTTAATAATAAATCTAGATCTAAGAAAACTAATATCCCTTCTGTCACGATTAAAAATATTCCTAGTAAATAAGGATTTTATGACATCATTGAATCGCCTGGTGTTTTTGGTTCCAAGGACACCCTTTTCCATTTGATTGTTTCATAAAGTCTTGGGAGTATTGACCAATTTATTTCCATTTATGTTTCTAGTCCCAAATAACCTAATTCATAAGTCAGGATACATTAGATGACCAATTGGCCACCTATAAATTAGAAAGGAATGAACCAATTTAGAAAAAAATTGATTTAACTAGGAAAATCCCTCCTTCTATTGAAATATACTTCCCTTTAGAAGATGAAATATTCTTCTTAATTTAAAAACACTTCCCAAAAAAGTAACCATCCTTAGGTATCTGCTATAATAAAGGGACACCACTGTAATTAAGAGGTAAAATACTTCATTAATACCCATGTCTTGTAAAATATGAGATATTATAGAAATAGGGATCCCCTTACTAACATTTATGAAATAAATTTTCTAATTTATATTCATCTATGAAACATCATCATTGTGTGAGAGGACCATCTTTAGGTTTTCAATATTTCCCCCCTTGTAGAAAAATAATGATTTCATCCATATGGAGGAGATGGGATAGAACTATAAGATTTCGTGAATCCTATATAAGTTTTAACTTTCCTTGTTCCATCCATATGTGTGATAAGACTTCTAAAATAAACTTCAACAATAGATAAAGGGATATTAGATAAAGGATATCCATTTATAAATTCAATTGAACATTTAAAATATCCCTTAGGGTAACCATTTATGATAACTAAAACATGATAATATTCAAATAGATATTTAATACATCCACCAAAATTATCAATTAATAAAAAACTATGAGGCACCTTATAAATGATGTTCCAGCCAATAGTATTAAAGGATTGCATTATTTAGAACTTTAGAAAAATTATAACACCTATTATATATTTATATAGAATATTTACACATTTAGGGTTCGTGCAAATAAAATCTTTTGTGGTTTCACCTTTAAAAAATATAGACTGGTTCCAAGAAAAAAAGGGTTATGATCGGAATGATTCTATTGGAAAGACACATGGTAATCGTTTTATATATGGTATTGATAAGTGAAATGTGTAAGAATAGGTGTATCTTTGAAACATTTTTTACTTTCGAAATCAGTGTGATAAACTTAACATTGATGTCGTATGGTATGAAAACTGTGGAGAAAAAATATTTTACCAGTTTTCACACTTCCAAGAGTATAAGATCCCTATAATTCTGAATGAAATATTTGTTAAATACATTTGGTCCTAGAGAACTTTTAGTATTAAGAATAAAGTAATATTCTCTTATTTTAAAATCAAGTGTGATGCTGGAAATCCAATTTTTATCCTCATTACCAACAATGTCTATAATTTTATCTACTTCAAAATCATTGTTGAGTATAGTCCGATTAAAGAGTATTTTCAAACATGATACAATATGTTCTGATACACGTTCCTCATTATCAATAATAGTGTCACCAACACTAACAAAGGTGAGGTGACTACAATCTCTTCTGAATAATTGGATAGAGATATAAAATTTAGTATTTCATTCATCATCTTTTATCCAATTGACAATGAAGGTTTCTTTTTGAAGCTTTTACATTATAGAAAAAAGGTCATGTAGCTTGGTGGTGTGCTAAATTTATTTTTTTTTCACTACAAAATCAGAATTAGTAGCTTCATGATGCATTTGATAATGGTTTCCTTCAAGAGAGATAATGTAATATTTAATCTGGCCATATGAATCCTTACACAAAACCTTGATTTTATATTTCAAAAGCACCAAATTCATGGAATAATAAAATGCATCATCACTATAATGGATTGAATTCCAAAAGTCAATAACAAGCTTACCACACTTAGGAAGGGAATAAAAATCATTAATAAATATAAATCGATGAATTTTAATGAAATTACTTATGATAAGGCTAACCAATATTGAGTGATTATTAGAGTTTATCATTAGAATAGTGATACTTAAAATGGTGTCTAGTTTATCAAGAGCCTATTCATTGAATAATTTTCAGTCAATATTACTAGAAACAATCCTGGTGTTATGCCTTTAGTACCAGGTATAATTGGATCTACCATGATAAATTTCAATCAACTTGTTTCCACTAATTCATGTTTTAAACTCTCTCAAAGAGCTGGAGGAGTGAAAAAATCCCAACCTTTCCCTGGTCCATAGAATTTAATTAAAATCCCCAATGATAATCCAAGGATTATGGATTCTCAAATATATGTTATCCATGGATATCCAAAGCCTTATTCGGTCTTGGTATATACATTTATCAGAGATATAAGAGAAGAACATATGGAAATTAGAAATGTCCATTACACAATATATCATTTATTCTTTGATGCTGATAATAGACACTAATTATAAAGGAATTAGAAAATATCTATAGGGTATCCACATTGAAAAAACTATTATTACTAATAATGAAATGGAAACCCTTTTTTCCTAGAGCAGTATATCCAAGAGTGTAAAAGTTTTTGGGTTTTAAGATTTCGAGAATCATGGGTTTATAAATATGAATAAATATATTTATGGAGATTGTAGTATTAGATTTTTCTAATCCGTGAAAATTCCAATAGAATAGATTCATTAAAATCTATGATTGGGGATCGAACCCCCTTTTTTGGATTAATTATTTTCTAACTGATTTTATTGTGGATTTAACCTTACTTAAATCATAATTGGTCATGTTGGCTATTTTTTCATGAGAAGAACTAGATGATGGGCCCTTATTGCGTTGTCCATCCACTTTTGAAATATAAGAAACATTGGTTTTAGAGAAGGAATTATAAACGGTAGATGCATCCTGATATTTTCCAATAGTATCCACTATTAATGACTCTCTTACATTAACTTCAGTGGTCATGCTATCAAAACACTTAATGCCAACATTTTTTAGGTCTTCACAATACTCCTACAGATTTGTGTAAGGGTTTTCTCCATAATTAAGGTCATTATGTGAGAGAAGTGTGGAGATCTCAAGCCTAGCATTAGAAATATGAACATTTCCCTCAAAAAAGCACTTGAGGCTAGATAGATATCATATATCTTATCATTCCGAGGGAATTATGAAGGATTATCATTATAACCCAACAAAATATATGGTATTTATCTTCATAAATAAATTTAATTTATTTGATATCTTACATTTCCCACAACACCGATCTCAAATGAACTTTTATATACAATCAAATATTTACATGACCATTACAATAGTAATGTGACTATTATGAATAGTAATGTGGACATTATAATAATAACCTCACCTATGAAACTACAAGTAATATTTATGTATCTCATAAATAAGAAAATGATATATTTATATCATGGAATATGTAAATAAATTCTTAAAATTGATAAATTTTTTGTTGGTATATTTTTCTAATGAAAAGGCTTATTTACAATTTTTATATATATTATAATGAATTAAAATAAAATTAATTTTCATAAAATAGTTTTATATATTAATATCATGTATTATTATAATTAAAATATAACTTTATGAGACTCTAATTAATAATTATAAGTGTCTTAAAATCTGTATTGTTTGAATAAATGATTCTCTTAATAAAAAATTAAATTTATTATATTTAGAAAATTATTTTCATAAAAAGGAGTCCATTTTTAAAATCTACACATCAAAAATTGATTAGGGTTAATGTTTCATATTTTTATGAAATAGTTCAATTTTTTTAAATATTGAAATACGATAACTTATGGTATTCAACATGTTAAGCCAAATACATGAATTTATGGTTCATGCAGGATATTAGAACCCATTAGTTCAAACTCAAATTCACTATTTACTAAACGTAGTCACAATATTTAACACTATTTACATTTTTTAAAACTAATAATAAACAAATAAATAAAATAATCAAAAAAGCACCTCTCGTCCCACTATAAATACCACCCCTTCTCCTCACACCTTATAAGCCGTGAATCTTGTATAAATTATTCCCATTTCCCTTACCATGCCTCTTCCCAAATTTTAAGACCTTTTGAACTTACCAAAATGCCAAATTCATTTATCATTAAGTGGTTACCAAGGATATGAAATTTGCGAGGTAAAATACTCCTTCATTCCATTTTAATTTTTTTTGTTTTCTTATCCTCTCTTCACCTACCATATCCAAAGTGGTATGGTAACTATAGTATGTAACTTATACTCGAATTTCATTATGTTAATGGAATACTCATCAAAAATATGTTCTCATACTCTTTTAACTATAAAAATGAAAACATCATCTATGAGGTGTCGATTCACCGACTTCATGGGAAATGACTTTTTATTTTTTCATTACCGCATTCGAGGATAGTCATAAAACTATTTTTATTGTTGAAATGGATTATAGTATGTGTATTTAAAATTATTTAATATACTATAACTATTATATAAACATAATATTAAATAAATCAATACTAGTCTGTGATGGTCGTAAAACCTACCAAAATAAACTAATCATTTTACATTAATGCTTTATCTAATGAGCCATCCTCATAAAATATAACAAAATTTTATGTGAGTACCAATTAAAATACTTGATGTATTATAATAACATTACATTAAACTTTTGGGTTTTTTCTTCCATTTTAGAAGAACTCTCATAATTATACACAAGATCATCGGCCATTAAATAATGAACCAAACACTCCCGGAACAACGAGATTAAACATTATAACTCATCGGAAAAGAAATAAATGAAATTAATAAAATTATAAAAAATTAAATATATGTTCAAAAGGTTTTTAATTAACTAATTAATTAATAAAATTTGATTATTTATTACATTAATTAAGACTGTGGAATTATTTCATACATAAGTTAAGGACTTCGTTTCAATATCCATTTTATTGAGACATACTTGGTATTGTGCACCTAATAATTTTAATGTGGACTATTTAATACCCTTTTGAGATTATTTTTTATTTTAAATTATAATCATCTTTCGTACATCATGGATATGATTAATTTATAATTTTTATACCATTTTTTTACTTATGGTGTTTACATTGATTGTTTTTTTATTAATGGGGAAATAATGTTAAATATGTATCTTTTAATAAATACATATATTTTTGGATACTAAAAATTTATTTAATGATTTAAATTGATCATATAGATATTTGAGGAATTATTTGGACATACAGACAAAGTTGGGGCCCAATTATGGATATCCCCTTGATGCATCAATAGGTCTTAAGAGACAAAACAGTTTGTGACAAATGCTTTGCATTTATTTCCATGAAGAATTTTATGGGTCTGTAACCAAAGACATAAACATTATTTTTAAAGGTCTCAATGATATTTTCATTATGAGAAAATATATGGATTGATTTTCATTCTCAGTTTATTGATTGCATTTCTTGTTTTTTTTCAATTATTCCATATTGATTTGGCTTCACTTATTATTGATTTGTGTTTCAGATATATATAACCCTTACTAAGAATATCTGGTTACCCTTTTATTGGTTTTCCTAAAATATGTTATGAATATGGAATAATTGAATAAGTTTCAAGTAAGAATTTTATTTTCCTTTGTTTGGTTTTATGTTTAATTAATAATGTAATAAGGGAACCATGTATGTATCTAGTTCTTCAAGACTATTAAATTGATTGATCTTTGGTTATGTGATCTCTTGTATCTATGAAATTGTAATAAAATATCCACCAACTCTATGCTATTAGGATTAAGTTTGTTTCAGTTGGTATATGAATAGGATTAGTAGAAACATTAGGAAAAATATGTCAAATAAAGATGAGAATTATAATAATTCTTTATAGTGAATTTTTTGTTCAATACACATGATGATTTTAGATAATTTAGTATGTTCCACTATTTACTGATGGATAAAAATGAAATAAAGATAATCAATAATAAAAGAAAATTTAGGTATTTCCCTACTGAGAAATTCAACAAAGTTGGTGTTGGAGCTAAGAAGATCATGACCATATTGAGATACCTTAATTAGGTTTTGAAGAATAAATATACTAATCCAATGTTCGTTTATTTCATGTGCGAGAATCCCCCATATTTATTTAGAAATAATAATATAGTGGTAGTTAAGAAATGGATCAAGTGCCTTGAAAAGATATATTCTATCATTTTGATGTGATGAAAGGGAAAAGGTAATACTTGTTTTATATTTCCTCAAGGGTGATTCTGATCAATGGTTTTTGTCACATCCCAACCCAATATCTTGTGGTCGCCGTTATTTTTATTTATTTGTTTATCCTTATTTGTATTTTGGTTTCATAATGTTTAGATATTTATTAAATTAAAATCAAAAGAAAATAAAAATAAATAAATGAAAAACAATTTAATAGTAATACTATTATTATTATGGTTAATAATATTATTATTATCAAGTTTATTATAATTATTTTTACATTATTATGAATATTAACATTATCATTATTCATTACATTTTTTTTTATATTATTTCATTTTATTTTATTTTATTTATTTTTTATTTTCTATCCCTTTTTCCCCTCCCACTTTCTTCATCTCCCCTCTTCCCCCATCGTGCACTGTGCTACCCCCCCCCCCCTCTCTCTATCACGCCTGCTCTACCCGCAAATCGGCTGAAGACCTGATGACACTCCTTCCTCCTTCCTCCGGCATGACAATCATTGGACCGGCCTCCCTCCCTCGTGTGGCAGCCTTTCCCCCCTTCTCGCAAAACCTAGACTTCCCTACCCTCTCTTGTTCATGTGAACTAGTTTACTGTGAGAAGCTTCGACGCGTTGTTCTCCCCCTCCGATGATCGAATCTATTCTTATTTTGGGGTGTGAACCCCTTAGGTGAGCTTATTCTCCCTTTTCCTTCCCCTATTTTGGTGTTTTTTTGGATTTCATGGGGTGCACATATCTTGGCCGAACCCTAACGTGTTTAGGGGTTCTCTTTTTTGTTTTTTATTGTTATTTAGGGTTCATCTTTGGACCCTCATGGTGAGAATGTAGTGAAATTGATGTTTTTCACCGTAATTTGGAAATTTCGACACCAAAGGTAAGAGTTTATGCATATTAGTGTTTTTTGATGAATTAATTATCTTATTTAGATGATTTTGAATACTCATTTATTTGTTTAATTGGTGCGAATATATTTTTACTTGATGTTTGATATGATTTCAATGTGTTTATTAGCATGTATATTTGATGTGAATGTTTTTATTTTGTGAAAACCCATGTTGAGACTTTCTTTGTGTTTTATAAACTTTGTTTTTGGTTTATTATGCCACGCAAGGGCAGAGAATTCTATTTTATCATATTATTAGTGTTTTTTTGAACTTAAAAGATGTTTTTATTGGGCATTTGTGTTCAAAGTTTGGTAATACTTCTTGGGGTTGTTTCATAAATTTATTGAGTGGTTTATTAAATCTTATAAAGGTTGTTAAACTGGTTTTTGAAATAATTTGATATGCGCTTGTTTTGGAATTGTTTTTTTAATTTGAACTTGGTTAAAATTTTCATGTGAGAACCTTGTTGTACTTATTTTATGTGTTTTATAAATTGTAAAAATGGTTTATTCAGTTTTTCAATTGGTTTGAATCATTTTTTCAATGGCACTTGTGGTGGAAATGGGTTTGGGTGTAGGTTTTTAAAGGGAAATGAATAATTTGGCATGTTTGAGTTGTCGTGTATTACTAAATGTAAATTTTAAATGGTATAAATAGTGAAATGCATACTTCAGAATTGGTTCCGGTTTATATGACGATTTGAAATGGACTTTGGAAATGGTTAAATTGATTATGTGTTTTTATTTTAATATTTTCAATGAGTTTTATGAGTTATGTAAGTGGCGTGTCATTGGTGCAAATCCTTGATGTGTTATTTTGAAACGTTTTAAAGAACTTTAAAGTGTTTAATTGCTTTATTAAATTGTATGTGAGGTGCTATGGGCCTTGCTTCAATGGTTTTGTGTCGCGGGTGTCGAGGGATCTTACATGTACATGCATAGGGTAAGGCATATATATATATATGCCCTCTTTGTACATATTCCCTCACGGTGTGGGGAATTTGTGAAATGTAGCTAGGTGTGTGTATATATATATGTATAAATGCATGTGCATGTATGTGCCAAGCGTCAATTCGATTTGTCGTCGACAAATAGCGATAGGTTTGAGGTAGGTCCCCTATGCCCAAATCTTTAATTGGAATTTCCATTTTTGCTTGATGTTTCATTAAAAGTATTTCTTGTTTTTTTATTTGAAATTGATATGCACTATATATATATCTATATGTGGTTATTAAAGAGTGGTTTCATAGGGGTTTGAACATGAAATGGGTATTTCCAAAAGATGTGTGACCTTTCGTTTGATTTTGATATGAAAGTGTAATAGCATGCATTATTTTTTTAAAAGGGGTTCCAAAGTGATTTTTAAAATGGTTTTTTGTGTGAAAATGAGATTAAAGGATATTTTGATCTCTATAAAAGTATTAATTCATTTGAAGTATTGTTTTAAATTTTTTTTAAATATATAGTACCTTTATGTGTTCTAAAATGACGAATAATCAATGTAAAGTGATGAGGCAAGTTTTTCACTTTGATATTGGTTTGCGAAAATGGAAAACCCCACTGGAGACATTCCCCTTAATTTGAAAAATGTGATGCAAGTGTTAATGTGTGGTTTGCGATATGTTCCTAGTGTAAAGGCTTAAGTGTGGTTGTGTGATGAAAAGAGGGGGAATGTGCTTAAGGAGAGAGATTGGTGGTGAGATTTTGAATGGGTTTTAGATAAGGAAAGTGTTGTGTACATATATGTTTTCTTTATAAAGAAAACTCACCACCAATTGAAATAGAGCACAATGGGAAACCTAGGTATCTAGATGGATGACCAGGACTAGTATGCCAGATAAAACGACTAGGGTTTGTCTCAGTTCGTCTAGTAGGATTAACGCAACAACACTAACTATACATATGAATTAGTGAGGGCAGTGGTCTTTTAAGCCACATTTTCTATGGTTTGTGGTATTCTAAGCCATGTTTTTATGAGGATAGTGGTTTATAAGCCACGTTTCACCGAGGTATGAGGTCTCTAGGTTCCCACTTGTTCTAGATACCTATAAGGGTAACCCATGGTGCTCATTTGTGACATGATGCTTGTGATGTACCTTTTTTTAGTTGTTTCATACTTGATGTCTTGTTTGTGAAAACCATATTTTAATCAAAACTGGTTTTTGTTCATTTTGAAACGTTAATGAAATCTTGGAACCTATTTTGAGAATATAGTGGGAGTGAAATGCTTTACCTAAAAATGAAAACTCGTTACATGATTTTGAAAAGAAGGAGAAACATTATTTTAATATATATTATTTTTAAACTAGCATGATTTTATTTCTTACTAAAGGCAGGGGCATAGAACGTGGTTATATATTAGCATTCCGGCTGAGCATCTTAGTTCTCATTCATACTTTACTTTTTAGTTACAAGTTTCAGTCTTGGATCGCTTTTGGGAGTATGTGTAGTTTACGTACTATCGTGACCCATGGGGTCACCTGAGGTATGTCACGTTGCTTTGTTTATTCTTTTTTCTGATGCCATGTTGTTCAGTTTATTATCATTTATTTATCTTCTTGTTTAGTTTATGTTTATTTATCTTTGTTATGGTCCAACTCATTCCCAAATGGTTTATTTTTATGCCTTACACTAGTTTCCAGCTTATGGGGATCAGGAACGCCCTTCAGGCTATGTTGCAGACCATCTCGGGTGACCAGTTCATGGTCGACTAGGGTTGGTTTGTGACAAAATGGTATCACAAGAGGCCCTTGTTATTAGGGGTGTTAGGTATCTTGGTGAATAGGTGTGTCGTGACTCGAGAGGTAGGTGCAGGGAGGATGTCATGAACCTTTTCCTGTCCCGAGACGTGAATTTCCAGGGGTAGTCCGGGATTTGAATTTTCTTTTTTGGCTTGGTCTGTATGGATGAGGGATGACAAATGATGTGATCCAGTGTTACGCAAAAGGATTGCATAGAGTACTGACCCATGTACAACCCAAGTGCATGGTTCAAGACGCTTCCTGTGGTTAATGCTCGCTCAGATCACAGTTTGTTAAGCCATGTTACTAGGTTGGCATAGCCACTAGTTTCTTGTTTTTGGAAATTTTAAGGTGAGTTATGTTTGACCTTTTTTAAGGTTGGTGTGAGTACATCTCAAAAATGAAAATGGATTTTTGTGAAGGTGTTTTAAAATGGGAATGTGGTGTTAGAGTGGGAAAGTGGTTTTGAAATGGAAATTGTTTTCTTTTAACGAATGTGTGGTTTCAAAATGGAAAATGGGAGGTGTTATGGAAGTTGTTTTGGGATCTTGGTAACAAATTTTAGAATGTGAATTGGAAAAATGTTTGGGAATTTGGAAATGATTTAATTTAATTATAAGTGACTTTTTTAAATTGGTTGAGAATCTTTTCTTTACATTGAATGATCTGTTTTGAAAATGGGGTGTGTTTCAAATGAACCCTTGGTATTCCTTTGAGGGGCACATATATATAGGTACGCATGTGGCACAGGGAAAATCAGTGGTGTTCATGGGATGGGTGCATGAGCTAGCCCAAGGGTATATGTATATGTTAGACTTCATGGGATACAAATGGTGTAAATTTAATTTGTTTTGTTTGATGAAAAAAATGGTTTTCGAAATGGTAATTTAAATGTTTTGAAAGGTGAGTAAGAAATTGTTCAGTGTTCTCTTTTCATGGTTGGTATCCTTTCTCGTGGGTTCTTGGTTTTGAAATACTGAATTGTGGTTGGAATAGGAATTTTATTTTGAGTTTTAGCTTTTGATTGAAGTGTGGAATTTTTATTTATGATGAGTTATGATTCGGATTGGTGAGTTTTTTTACTATGCCACCCAAAAAAGTCCCAGAGGGTTCTAACAAGTCACTTCTAGTTGTTGGTTCTACCTAGACTCTTATTGGAGTGGGGGAATTGAAATATTTTCTGTTGTTGTCCATATTTTGTATTGATCGTGATATATTGAAGGTAACATATTGGCTTAGTGATATCATTGGTGTTTTTAAATTATTGTAAACTCCCAAAGCTAAGAGATTCTATGCTGGGTCGGGTTCGTTTGAAGGTTCAACTTTAGATTGATAAAAGAAGATGATCCCAACATCATTTCATGATGGGGTGTCTTGGAAGTTGTTTAAGACCACTCTCATCCGATGTTTTATACCAGAGGAAGTGAAGGTGAGGAATGTGGAGTAGCTCGTGAGTGTCCAACAAATCCAACGGACAGTAAAGGCTTGCGTCAGGTATTTTGAGGGGTTGATTCCCTTTTCTCAGGAGGTAGCGTCATGGAATGAGTTAAACTTATCTTATGTGTGGTCTTTGTCCTGAGTTCCAGGACTGATTCTTTATGGTATTCAGGAAGCTTCCACATCTGGTGAGAAGAGCGAACTGGAGGAACCTGTCTCATACAAGTCTTCTGGTCAATTTCATCTTCTTCTAGTCGGGCCACCCTCTTGTTTGGTTCACATGTGGCCGGGTTGGGTACTTTAAGTAGCCTTGTCATCATCCTACGAAGGCTTGCTATCGGTGTGTCCAATTGGGGAAACTTTGAGAGGTTCCTCTAGTGCCAACGTTAGAAAGAGTCTTGACCGGTGGATGTTAGCTCCTGACTGCGGGGTAGTAGATGCATCAAGACATCAGAGCTCCAGCCACAAGTCTCGAAGTGAATCCGTTCATGTAGTCAGTTTTCATTGGGTGTAGGTCACATTGGTCTTACTTTTGTCTCTAGTGCTAAAATAGGGGCGGTGTAAATTTCTCGATTCAAGAATCCTCATCTTTGAAGGTTCTGTTTTGCTGTAAGAGGTATAAAGGTTTCATTTCCTCATGGTGGTTTTTGTTCTTTGAATACACCACTTTGGTTGTAAGAATCCATGGTGATCTAACCTTCTTGTAATTCCAGTAGTTGTGCCTCCTCAAATGTGACCCGTTTTATTTTAGTACATGCTCATTTTGGAGATGCACATCTCTTGTGGAAATGATGAGTCATGGTTAAATTTTAAATTTGGTAGAATTTTTATGTGGGTTTTATCATGTGTCAGTGGCTTCTAGTTTGGGTTGGAAGTTCTCATTTTGGTCTATACTGGTAGGTATAAGTTGGTCGGTTCTTAAATGGTGGAGAGACCCACCATGAATCTTGTTGTGCCTTCTTCAAGGGTTTTTCTGTGTAGGATTTTTGGACATTGTTGGTGGTTTTTTCTTTGGTTCAAGTTAGTATTTACAAAGTTGGCCCATGTTGTGAGTCTCAATGTTGGTTGTGCTAGTTGGGTTCTTGTGGTGGGGAGAACCCTCCTCAATTACTGAGTGCTCTTCTCTTTACAGTTTCCCTTAAAGTTGGTCGGGTGTGACTGATGGATTGAACAGTCACATTGCGTTCGTGATTTTGTTGGCCTCATTTAGCTTTGAACTCAAGTTTGATTCCTTTTTTGGGCTAGGTGACTTTCTGGGGACAAAAAGTTTTTGTGGTTTAGAGAATTGTCACATCCCGACCCGGTATCTTTTGGTCACCTTTATTTTTATTTATTGATTTATCCTTATTTGTATTTTGGTTTCTTAATTTTTAATGATTTATTAAATTAAAATCAAAAGGAAATAAAAAAAAATAAATCCCAAACAATTTAATAATAATACTATTATTATTATGGTTAATAATATTATTTTTATCAAGTTTATTATAATTATAATTATGTTATTATGAATATTAATATTATCATTATTCGTTAATTTTTTATCTATTTTATTTCATTTTTTTATTTGTATTTTTATTTTTTCTTTTCTCTCCCTTTTCCCCCTCCCTCCCTATTCCTCTCCCATCTTCCCCAATCATGCACTGCGCTTCCCCCCCTTCCATCCTACTCATGCTTCCCCCCATCAGCTGAGGACCTGACGACGCGCCTTCCTCCTTCCTCTAGTGCGGCGACCATTCGACCGGCCTCCCTCCCTCATGTTGTGGTCTTTTCCCCCTACTCGTACAACCTGGACTTCCCTCCCCTCTCTTATTCGCACGACCTAGTTTACCAGGATAAGATTCGACGTGCCATTTTCCCTTTCCGATGATCGAATCTCCTCCTGTTTTGGTGTGCGAACACCTTAGTTGAGCTTATTCTCCCTTCTCCCTCCACTGTATTGGTGTTTTGTTGAATTTCATGGGGTGAACATATCTTGGACGAACCCTAACATGTTTAGGGGTTATCTTTTTGGTTTATTATTGTTATTTAGGGTTTATCTTTGGTCCCTCATGGAGAAAATGTAGTGAAATTGATGTTTCTCGCTGAAATTTGGATGTTTTGACACCGAAGGTAAGAATTTCCTCATATTAGTGTTGTTTGATGAATTAATTCTCTTATTTAGTTTATTTGGAATACTCATTTATTTGTTTACTTGGTTCGAATATAGTTTTATTTCAGTTTTGATATGATTTCAATGTGTTTAGTATCATGTTTATTTTATCTAAATGTTTTTTTGAAAACCCATGTTGAGCCTTTAGCTGTGTTTTACAAACTATGTTGTTGGTTTATTATGTCGTGCAAGGGCAGAATATTATGTTTTATCATGTTATTGGTGTGTGTTTGGCCTTAGAAAGATGTTTTGATTGGGCTTTTCTATTCAAAGTTTGATAATACTTCTTGGGGTTGTTTCATAAATTTTTTCAGTGGTTTATTAAATCTTATAAAGGGTGCAAAACAGGTTTTTGAAAGAATTTAATATGATCTTGGTTTAGAATTAGTTTTTTAATGAGAGATTGGGTGCACTTTTCATGTAATAACCTTGTTGTGATTTTTTTATGTGTTTTATAAATTGTAAAAATGGTTTATTTAGTTTTTCAAGTGGTGTGAATCACGTTTTCAATGGCAGTTATGGTGAAAATGGGTTTGGGTTTAGGTTTTTAAAGAGAAATTCCTAATTTGGCATGTTTGAGTTGTCCTGTATTTCTAAATGTAAATTTTAAATGGTTTCAACAATGAAATGCATGTTCTGCAATTGGTTTCATCTTATGTGACGATTTGAAATAGCCTTTGGAAATAGTTAAATTGATTATTTGTTTTCCTTTTAATATTTTCAATGGGTTTTATGAGTAATGTAAGAAGCATGTCAATGGTTCAAATCCTTTATGTTTTATTTGGAAACGTTTTATAAATCGTTTAAGTGTTTAATTACTTTATTAAATTGTATGTGTAGTGCGTTGGGCCTTGATTCGATGGTTTTGGGCCGCGAGTGTCGAGGGATCCTACATATACATGCATAGGGTAAGGCATATATATGTATATATGACCTCTTTGTGCATATTAATGCATGGTGTGGGGAATATTTGCAATGCAGCTAGGGGTGTTTATATATATATATGTATAAATTCACTTGCGTGTATGAGCCAAGCGTCAGTTCGACTGTTCGTCGAAAAATACCGACAAGTTTGAGGTAGGTCCCCTATGCCCTAATATTTAATTAGAATTTCCATTTTTGATTGATGTTTATTTAAAAGTATTTCCTTGTTTTTTTATGTGAAATTCATATTCACTATATATATATATGGTTTTGGTTCTTAAAAAGTAGTTTTATAGGGTTTTGAACATGAAATGGGTATTTCCAAAATATGTGTGTCCTTTAGTTTGATTTTTTTTTATGAAAGTGTAACGGCATGCATTAATTTTTTTTAAAGGGGTTCTAAAGTGATTTTTAAAATGGGTTTTGGTGTGAACATGATATTAAAGGATGGTTTCATCTCCATAAAAGTATTTCTTCATTTTAAGTGTGGTTTTAAGCTTGTTTTAAATATATAGTACCTTTATGTGTTCTAAAAAGAGTAATACTCTTTGTAAAGTGATGAGGCTCGTTTGGCAATTTGAGATTAGATTTTGAAAATGGAAACCCCACTAGAGACATTCCCCTTAATTTGAAAAATGTGATGCAAGTGTTAATGTGTGGTTTGTGATATGTGCCTAGTGTAAAGTCTTGTACGTGGTTGTGTGATGAAAATAGGGGGAATGCGCTTAAGGAGGGATATAGGTGGTGAGAAGTTGAATGGGTTTTAGATAAAGAAAGTGTTATGTACAAATATGTTTGGTTGATAAAGAAAACACACCACTAATTGAAATAGAGAACAATGGGAAACCCGGGTATCTAGGTGGGTGACCAATACTGGTACGCTAGATGACACGGAAGGGGTTCGTCCCGGTTCATCTAGAAGGAATGTCGCCACAACACTAACTAAACATGTGAATTACTGAGGGTCGTGGTCTTCTAATCCACATTTTCTGAGGGTCATGGTCTTTTAAGCCATGTTTTTCGGAGTTTCGTGGTTCTTAAGACACATTTCACCAAGGTACAAGGTCTCTAGGTTCCCATTTGTTCTATCTACCTGTAGGGATTACCCATGGTGCTCATCTGTGACATGCTGCTTGGGATGTAACTTTCTTTTCAGTTATCTCATACTTGATTTCTTGTTCATGAAAACCAAATTTTAATCCAAACTTGTTTATTTTTATTTTGAAACATTAATGCATGCTTGGAACCTATTTTGAAAATGCAGTGGGATTGAAATGCTTTATCTAAAAATGAAAACTCGTTACTTGAATTTTAAAAGAAGGAGAAACATTATTTTATTATATCTTATTTTAAAACTGGCATGATTGGATTTCTTACTAAAGGCGGGGGAATAAGACGTGGTTATATTTTACCATTCCTACTGAGAATCTATGTGCTCATGCCTAATATACTTTTAATTAGCAGGATTCAGTCTTGGATCATTTTTGGGAGCGAGTGTATTTTACATACCGTGGTGACCCATGGGGTCACCTAAGGTATGTCACGTTGCTTTGTTTATTCTTTTTTCTACTTCCATGTTGTTCAGTTTATTTTCCTTTATTTATCTGCTTGTTTAGTTGATGTTGATTTATCTTTTTTATGGGTCAAAATGTTCCAAACTGATTTATTTTGATTCCCGTCACTAGTTTCCAGCCCATGGGGATCGGGAACGCCCTTCGGGCCATGTCGCAGACCGGCTCGGGTGACCGGTTCAGGGTCGACTCGGGTTGGTTCGTGACAGTGTTCATTTATCCAAAATGATATGTAGGAAGATGAAATTGAAGTAATGTAATGGAGAAATTTAAAATAAACATTATTTGAAAAATACTTCCCTCATGAGAAATGAACTAAAATGATGAGAGATTTTTTAGCTTAAATCGAAAGGAGGAATACAGTGTTACATTTTATGAGGCTACCATCACAAGACTAGCCAGGTATGTTATAGATTACTTACGTGACATAGAAAATAAGATAGATCATTTATTTGAAGTTCATAATCCATGTCTCAAAAGAGAAATGGAATCCCAAACATTTTCAACATATTATGAAATATTATTAAGTTCCATAAAAATAGAGAAGTAATTTTATAGATCCTATATGTTCAAGGAAAATAACAATAAGAATATGAATTCTGATAACCATGAAAAAGTTAAAGCATCAATAAATAATACGGGAACAAAGATATTCCCATTATATAAAAATTTTTGAAATAATTATCTTGGGAAATTCTTGAAAGGAATGAGATTTTATTATAAGTATGGAGAAAAGATTCATCAAGATAATGAATGCTAGGGGAAAAAATTAATCCATGTTGTTCAATGATTCCACTATAAAAACGGGGTATTATTCAGTCTAATGTCCAATGTGCCAAGGGAATCTACCATTGAAGAGGCTACGGAAAGATGGATAAGCTAATGTGATCACTATAGATGAAGTAGAAGTACCAAATGATGTAGTGGTAGGTACATTAATCATATATTCAAATTTTTCCATTGATATATTTTTTTCATGATCATTTCACTCTTTTATATCTACCCAGTTTTAGATGAAAATTAGGCATTTCCATTTTTATTTAATAAAGGTGTTTTCATTCAAAAATTTTAAGGGACGTCTCTTTGAAACAAATATGTGTTGGGAAGTCCCCATTATGGAATATAAACATGCTTTATTTTCTAACCATATCATTATACCTATGGTTGACTTTGACATAATCCTCAGTATATACTAGATTTCAAAATATGATGCAAAATTTATTGTAAGTAGAAGGAAAATATTATTTTTAAGGAAGATATAGAATTCCAAATCTTTATAGTAGAAGCTTCATCATCCTATTCTTATTTAGATCCACACCTAGTAGCTCTATTAAGTGAAATTCTTAGAGAGTAAGAGAAAATAACATATAGGGATGAGTAAAGTAATATAAAGATTAAATATATACCAATTATATAGGTATAAATTGATGTATTTCATAAGGAAGTACCTGGACACCCCCGAGAGTGTGAAGTTTCATTTACAATTGATTTAATCCCTAATGAAAAACCAAAATCAAATAATCCCTATGAAATTGCCACTGTAGAATTAGTGGAGCTAAAGAAAAAACTATATAGGTTTAGTAATAAATGATTTATTGTCCCCAGTGTTTCTCTCTAGGGATCCCAAGTTCTCTTTGTTAAGAAGAAATATGGATCTCTGATGTTGTACATTGACTATAGAGAAATAAATGCTTTTACAATAAAGAAAAAGTATCAAATTAATTTAATTGATGATTTATTTAATCAAATTTATGGTGATAAATATTTTTTGAAGGTTTAACATCATTGTGGGTATCATCAATTGAAATTAAATAAGAATCATATTCCAAATATATCTTTTTGGATGAGGTATGAACATTATGAGTTTCCATAAATTTCATTTGGATTAACTAATTCACCCTCTACTTTTATGGTTAGGATGAACAGAATATTCAAGGAATATATTGAAGATTTTTTTGTGGTATTCATTGATCATATTTTAGTATATTCTAAAACTTATGAAGACCATGAGAATCACTTGCATATCATTATTGAGACTCTCATATGGAAAGTGTTTTATAGTAAATTTAGAAAGTGTGAATTCTGTCTTTTAAGAATTTCTTTTCTTGGCCATATTGTATCTAATGATGGAATCTCAGTTGATCCTATAAAGGCAAAGAAAAATAAAGAATTTACTATACCAATGAACATAATAGTGATACATAGTTTCCATAGTTTGGAAATTTACTATCGGCGTTTCGTTCTAATTTTTTTGGCTAGGCTAACCTGTTAACCATGCTCATACATAAAGGGGTTAAGTTTATATGGAAAAAAATGTATAGAAAGTTTTTATGAATTTAATATAATATTATTCAATGATCTAATTTATAATCTACCATATAGAAATGATGGTTTTTTCACATACAGTGATATATAAAAGAAATGAATAGGTTGTTTCCTTATAAAAAATGATAAATTTATTAAAGATTCATCAATGATGTTCATGAACAAAATTATCCAACTCAGTATCTTGAGTTTGTAGTCATGATATTTTATCTAAAGATATAGAAACATAGTCTCTATGGTTTAAAATGTGGGATATATATGAATCACAAGAGTTTTAAATACATATTTAAATAGAATAAACTCACCATGAGGAAAATATGATCGGTCGATTTACTTAAATATTTTGATTTCTCAATACACAACCACCTACGAAAATCAAATAAGGTAGCATATGAAATAATCCCGAAAGATCATGGACTTCGGACCAAAATGAGGACTGATAAATATAATATGTTCATGGATATGTTAAATGTGGATATGGGAAATCTTATGGATGGAGAAACATCACTCCTTTTTCAAATGATTGTGAAACCATATTTGTTGGGGATGATGAAAAGATCTTAATCGAATGGTGATAATTTTCAAAAGAAAATTAAAGCTATTAACAGTGGAAAATTAGAAGAATTCATATATGAGGATGGAATTATGATATTTCAGAAGATGTTATTTGTTCCATAAATAACTGAGCTAAAAAAGAACAATTAGATGATGACCATAGCTCAAATTTCTCTATACATTATAGTAGTACCAATATGTATAGAGATCCAAAGGATTAATTTTTATGGCACTATGAAGTTGGAAATTATTGATTATGTGTAAATATTTCTTGTATGTAAATAAATAATGTTTTATAGATGTTATTTAAGATGATTCAGGTAACCTCTACCAATTCCTATGTGCAAGTGGGATGAAATAACTATGGAATTCATAACTGGATTACCAAATATCCCCAGAAAGTATTATATGATATGGTTTATTATAGATCACCTTATATGATTGGAACATATTCATTCTATAAAAAAATATTTTCTTGAGAACCTAGAAATAATATATATTAATGAATTTATAAGACATCATGGTACACCTATATTGATTTTGTCTGATCGGGATCCCCTTTTATATAAAACTTTTGGAAGTGTCATACAAAGGATTTGGATATTGAGCTTCATTTGAGTGATGTTTATCACCCTAAATTATGAAAAATATTCAAAAAGTACTATTGAAACATAATAATACATGTTTAGATCATTCACACATGACTTTCAAGGAATTTGGGTGTATTATTTACCATTGTTATATATTTCCAACAATAATAGTTTTCATTTTCGTATTAAAATTTCTCCATATGAAGTATTATATAGAAATAGATGCCAGACTCCAACTTTTTGGGATGAAGTTGGTGAGAAAAAACATATAAGACAATAAAGTATTGAAGATAAATTGAATAAGTTAAAGACTATTCAAGCTCATATTAAAGTAGCTTAAATTACAAAAAAGAGTTATGCTGACAACCAGAGAAAGGATTTCGAATTTCAAGTGGAAGATCATGTCTTTCTGAAAGAATCTCCATGGAAGTTTGTCATAAGGTTCAGCATGAAAGGGAAGTTAATCCCCAAGAACATAAAACAATTTGAAAGTATGGAAATATTTGGAGTTGTAGGTTACTGATTATAAATTCTAACATGTCTCTACAAAGTTCTTCATGTGTTCCACATATCATAGGTAAAGAAATATATTCCATACTAAATGCATTTACTCCCCTATGAAGAAATAGAATTGGAACCTTATTTTTTTATTTTGAAGTGCCTGTCAAGATTCTTGACACAAGAGATAATGTATTGATAAATCAGATGAATCAACTAGTAAAATTTATTTAGAGAAAACATAAAATGGAACAAACAATGTGGGAACCTACAGATATTATGAAGAAGAACCAACCTCATCTCTTTAGAAGGAAATATTCATGAAACATTTCAAGGTTGAATTTTTCAAAGGATGGAAGGATATTTGACCCCATGATTTTTTTGTATGTATCTTCTTAAATAAATTCTATTTATTTGATAGCGTACGTTTCATGCAACACTGAAATTAAATGAACCGTTATTACTACTAAATATTAACATGACCATTGGAATATTAATGTAACCATTAGGAATATTAATGTTTTTATTAGAATAATATACGCTCCTATGAAATTATAAATAAAATTTAGTTATCTCAGGAATATAAATATGATATATTTATTTCATGTAATAAGTCAATAATTATTTCAAAAACTAATGAATTAATTATTTGTGTTTCTCTTAAACAAAAACGATTATTTACAATTTTATCAATTATATAATGATTTAAAATTAAATTTATTTTATTAAAATTTATTCATAAATTAAAATTTTGTTTTATTATAATTATATTATAATTCTCTAAGACCATAATTAATTTTTATAAGCATCTTAAAATCTGTTATAATAATAAAATCGGTTTTTTTTTGAATAAATGATGATATTTATTTAAAAGTTAAATTTCTAAAATTTAAAATATTATTTTCATAAAATGGAGTCCATTTTTGAAATCAACACATCAAAAAATGGTGATGATAAATTTTTGGGATTATTATGAAACAATTAAATATTTGGTGAATAGTTAAACATGGTAATTTAACGTATTTATCATTTTAATCCAAATACAAGAACTTTTGGGTCATCAATGTTGTAAGAACACATTATTTCGAAATTGCATGCACATTTTAATTTACTTAGTCTCAATAATCAACACTATTGATAGTCTGGGCCCAAAATAATAAATAAATGAATAAAATAATAAATAATACTCCTCTCCTCCCACTATAAATTCTACTGACCACCCCTTCTCCTCACACCTTATAAGCCTTGAAGCTTGTCTAAATTATTCCCAACTACCATCCCAATATCCTTTACCACCTATAATACCTACTTGTATTACTAAAATAAAAAATTCATGTGTCTTAAGGAGGTTTCCAAGGAGATGATATTCAAGGGGTAAAATACTCCTTCATTATCTTTTAATTTCTTTTATTTTCTAATCCTCTAGTCACCTCCCCTATCCAAAGTGGAATTATATCTACAGTATGATATATACTCTTTAATTCTATTATGTTAATGTAATACTCATCATCAAACCTATTCTCCTCTCCTTTTAATTATAAAAATGAATACATCATTTGTGATGTGTGGATTCACCGCCATCGTCGACGACGAGTTTTTTGTTCTTCATTAATTCCTTCAAGTATGGTAATAATACATATATTGTTAAAAAAAACTAATAATATGTGTATAAAAAATTATTTGATGTTTTTACCAATATATAAACAGTTTATTATATAAAATGATATTAGACTGTTATGGTCATAAAAACAGATAAAAACATCATTTTTCATTAATTGTTTATCTAATGAATTGTCCTTATATAATATAACCATATAATTTATTAATTTCATTGAAAATAATGTAATAATATTAATATCATTCATTTTATGTTTTAGGTTTTTTCTTTCATTTGAAATGAACTACCATAATTATAAACAAGGTAACCGAACATAAAACGATGAAATAAACTCTCCCAGAACAACAAAATTAAACATTATAACTCATTGAAAATAACATAAATGAACACAATAAAATTATAATAAATCAAATATGTGTTGAAAATTTTCTAAATTAATAAATTTATTAATCTAATTTTATTATCTAATACACTAATTATAAGTGTATAACTCTTTAATACACAAGGTAAGGGACTTCATCTCAATCCCCATTTTATTGAGACTTACATGGTATTGTGAAACTATTCATTTTTATATGGTGTATCTACTTCCATTTTGATATCAATTTTCATTTCAGATTATATTTCTTTTTCATGTATTACAGATATGATTATTTTAACTTCATATAACTTTTTTTATATAAAATGTTTACTTTGAATGTTATTTTATTAACGATGAAATAATGTTAAATTTATAGCTTTTACTCAATACATATATTTTTTGGTAATGAATATTGATTTCATGAATTAAATATATCATTTTTATATATGAGGAATACTTTGGGCATGTAGACATTGGTGGGTCCTATTTATAGATATCACATAAATGCATCGATAGGTCTAATGAGACAAAACTTTTGGTGGAAAATCCTTCACGTTTTTTTAGTAGAATAAGATGGGTTTCTACACTCAGACTTAAATATTCTTGTGAATGGTATTAATAATATGTTCACTATGAAAAAATATATGGATGAATTTTCATTATCATTTTATGGATGAAATGGATTGTGATTTTTTGAGTTATTCCATATTGATTAGGCTCCACGTATTATTGATTCCTGTTTCTGATGTATGTAATGCTCGCTGAGCATTTATGTTTTCCCTTTTATTCGTTTACCTTCCCAAGGTTATGAATATGAAATCTTTTCATAAGTTTCAAGGAAGCATTTTATTTCCATTTTTATGTTTTATGAATAATTACTATTTTAATATGTGAACCATGTATGTATCTAGTTATTCAATACTATTAAAATGATTGATCTTTTGTGATGTAATCTCTTGTATCTATGCCATTATAATAAAATAACCACTCACTCTGGTATACTAGTGTTAAGGTTTTTACAATTTTTTAAGAGTAGGTTTAGTATAAACCATAAAACTAGATGTCAAATAAACATTAAAATTATAATAATTCCTCATGGTTAATTTTTGGATCCATACTCATGATGATTATCTGCTAATTCTATATGTGCTATTATTTAGTGATGGGACCTAATGGAAGAAATATAATCGATACACATAGAAATTATAGGGATTTCCCCAATGATCAAGTCAACATACTTGGTGTTTTATTTAATAATATCATGACCATACTAGTACAACATAATTAGGTTATGAGGAATAACCATACTAAACCTATGTTGGTTCATTTCTTGTGGAAGAATCCCCCATATTTGAGTGGCCCTACTTATATAGTGGTAGCTAAGTAAAGGATCAAGTCCCTTGAAAAGGAATTTCTAGAATTTGGATGTGATGAAAGGGAAAAGGTAGTACTAGTATTATATTATTTCAAGGATTATTCTGATCAAAGTTGTTTTTTGATCCAAAATACTAAGGAGGGAGATGAAACAGTAGTCATGGAATTAAAAACTTTTAAAAAAATATTCTTTTACAAATACACCGTTCATGATAAATGAACTAAAATGAAGATATATTTCTTAATATTAAATAAAAAGGAAGAATTTATTGTTTCGTAGTATGAGGCTACCTTTAAAATACTACCAATGTATGATATAGATTATATACGTCACTCAAAAAAATAAGATTGATCATTTTTTTGAAGTTCTTGAGCCATGTCCTTGAAGGGTAATGGATTTTCAAACATTTTCATCATATGATGAAATAGTATTATGTCCCATAAAATGGAGAAGTAATTATCTAGATCCTATATGTTTAAGTGAAATCAAGAGAATAAGAGGTATTCTGATAATAATTAGAATGGTAAAGCATTAAAGTAAGAATAGGGGAACAAATAGATTCCCATTATATAAAAGTTATTGAAATAATAATCTTAAGATATTCTTGAAGGGAATGGGATTTTTTATAAGTATGGGGAAAAGGGTCATAGAGCTAATAAGTTACTGGGGAAAAAACAAATCAATTATTTCCGATGCTTCAACTAAAAAATAATTGTATCATTATTTAAACCAATGTCCAATGCACCCAGGTAATATACCACAAAAGAGGATATGGGGAGATGGCCAAGATTATTTGATCACTATAATTGAAGTTAAATTACCCAATGATATGGTGGAAGGTACATTAATAATGTCTTTAAATTTTTAAAATGATTTATTTGATTTTTGATCATTTTAATATTTTTTATCTACCAAGTTTTTCAAGAAAATTAGACATTTAAATTTTTTTAAATAAGGTAATTGTCAGTAAAAACTCATAAGTGAAGTCTCATTTAAACAACTATGAGTTGAGAGGTCCCCATTATATAATATAAACATGCATTATTTTTAGGCTTTATCATCATAATTGTGGTTGAATTTAATTTGATCCTCGGTATTGACTGGATTTCAAAATATGATGCAAACATTTATTGTAAGAAGATGGAAAACAATATTTGTAAAGAAGATATAGAATTTATTATCTTTATATTAGAAGCTTCATCATCTGATTCTTATCTAGATACACCCCTAATAGCTCTATTTTATGAAATTCTTGGATAAGAAAAGGAAACAACTTCTAGATATGAGTAAAGTAATCTTCAAATTGATGGTTTACTAATTCTATGGTAATACATTGAAGTATTTCTTCAGTAATAACCTAGACACCCCCAAGAGTGTGAAGTTTCATTTACCATTGACTTAATCCCTACTGAAAAAAATATCAAATAATCCATATAGAATAGACACTAAGGAATTAGTGTATCTAAATAAAAAACTGGAGGATTTGAGTAATAAAGAATTTATTCACCCAAGTGTTTCTCCATAGGGACCCCATGTTATATTTGTTAAAAATAAATACAGATCCATGAGTTTGTATATTGACTATAAATAAATCAATTCTATTATAATAATAAAAAATTATCATATTCTTTCATTGCTGATTTATTTGATCAACCTCATGGAGCTCAATATTTTTTGAAGATTGAACTTTGTTATGGATATCTTCAATTTTGAGTAAATAAGGGACTTATTCTGAATATATATTTTTGGATGAGGTATGGATATTACATGTTTGTAGTAATTCCATTTATATTTACTAATGTTCCCTCTCTTGTTATGGATCTAATGAATAGAATATTCAATGAATATCATGAATAATTTTTATATTATTCATTGATGATATTATAGTAAGTTATAAAACATATTAAGAACATAATAATCACTTGTGTATCATTCTTGAGACTCTCAGAAAGGAAATAGTTATATGGTAAATTTATAAAGTTTAAATTTTTATTTTAGGGAATTTCTTTCCTTGTCCATATAATATCTAAGGATGGAATCTCAGTTGATCTTATAAAGACAGAGGCAATACAAAAATGGCTTACACCAATGAACCTGTAGAAAGTTGGATAAACTTTTAACTAATATCACGGGTAAAGGGATAATTTCTTATGGAAAAAAGAAAATGTAGAAAGTTTTGATGAATTAAAAATATGATTAGTCAATACTTCAATTTTTACTCTACCATCAAGAAATTATTGGTTTGTGATAGACAGTGATATATCAATGAGATTTTTGGGTTTTGTCCCTATAAAATGATAAATTTATTTCATATGCATCATGGTAGTTGAATATTAAAGAAACAAATTATCCAACTCATGATCTTGAGTTAGCAGTCGTGATCGTTTCCCTGAAGATATGTAGAAACTATCTCTATGGTCAAAATGTGAGATATATACAAATCACATGAGTTATAAGTACATATTTAAATATAAAAACTCCAAAAAATGAAAAAAATATGGCTTCAGTAACTCAATGATTATGATATCTTAATACACTACCACCAAAGAAAAAAAATAAGGTAGTAAATGCATTAAGCTAGAATGATCATGAAATTCATTCCTAAATTTGGATTGAGAAAGATCTAATGTTCATGGATATAGTAAATATGAATATGAGAATTGTTAAGTGAGTAGAAAAAATAACACCTTTTTCAAATTATTGTGAAACCATATTTAATGTATATGATAAAAATATCTCAATATAATGTGGAGAAGTTCAAAAGAAAATTAATGTCATTAAGGGTGGAAGATTGGCCGACTTTGAGTATGAGGACAGAATACTAAAATTTCGGAAGAGTTTGTGTGTTCCATCAATAACTGAGCTAAGAATTCCAATATTAGATTATTCTTATAGCTAAATTTCTTTATACGCACTAGCTGTACCAATATCTATAGAGATCTGGAGGAATATTTTTTCACGGATAATATGAATCAGGAAATTGCTGACAATGTTCCATGATTTCTAGTTTGTCAACAAGTGAAGGATTATATAAATCATACATGGTGATTCATGTAACCTTTAACTATTCCTATGTGGAAGTGAGATGACATTACAATGGACTTCATCATTGGATAACCAAATACCCCCAGAAAGAGTGATTTGATATGGTTTATTATTGATCACCATACAAAAGTGGCACATATTATTGCTATAGGAAATTTTTACCTCTTGATAACCTGGAAATAATATATATTAATACATTTTTAAGACTAAATGGCGAATCTATATTGATTTTTTCTCATCAGTATCCCATTTTTAAATCAAAATTCTGGAAGAGTCGTCATAAGGATTTGGATATTGAGCCTCATTTGAGTACTGCTTATCACCCTCATACAAAAATATAGTTTAATAAATACATGTTTATATCATGATCAATTGACTTTTAAGATATATGGGATCATCATTTACATTTGGTAGAGTTTTCATATAATAATATTTTCCATTCTAGTATTCAAATTGCACTATATAAAGCATTATACAGCAAGATATGTCAAACTTCAACTTATAGGGATGAAGTTGGTGAGATGAATCTTATAGGAACTGAACTTATTGAAGAAAAAATTAAGATGTTAAAAAATATCCGGGCTCATATTAATGTAGATAAACGATGGGAAAAACATCATGTTGCTAACTAGAGAAAGGATTTTGAATTTCACGTGGGAGATCATATATTTATGAAAGTATCTCTATGAAAGGTTTTCATAAGGTTTGGTAAGAAAGGTAACTACATACGCAGGTACATAAGAACATTTTAGATTATGAAAAGAATTGGATTTTTAGCTTACATATTCAAAATTCCACCAAGTCTCTTGAGAGTACAAGATGTGTTACACATATCATTGTTAAACAAACATATGCCATACCCAATGCATGTACTCAACTATGAAGAAATAAAATTGGAACATGATTTTTCTAACTGTGTAGATCTTATAGAGATTCTTAACACTGAAGAGGACATATTTAGAAATCATATTACTCAGTTGGTAAAAGGTATTCGGAGAAACCATAAAATGGAATAAGTAATGTGGGAAGCTAGGGATGTTATGATGAAGAACCAAACTAACCTGTATAGAAGTAAATATTAATGAAAATTTTCTAGAATGAATTTTTCAAAGGATAGAAGGATATAACATCCCAATATTTTTTTATGTACCTTTTTAAATAAATTCAATTTATTCGATAACATACATTTTTCACAACACCGAGCTTAAAAAACTGTGATATACAACTGAATATTAACATGACCATTGGAATAGTAATTTGACCATTATGATGACTAATGTGTCTATTGGAATAATAACTTATCCTATGAAATTATAAATAAAATTTAGTTATATAATAAATGTAAGTCTGATATATTTTTATCAAGGAATGTGTAAATAATTTTTTTAAAAATGTTAAATTAAGTGTTGGTATTTTTGTGAAATGAAAACGATTATTTATAATTTTATAAATAATATAATGATTTAAAATAAAATTTATTTTCAAAAAATCGATTCATAAATTAATTTTTGTTTTTTATTATAATTATAAAATAATTTTATGAGACCATCATTAATTTTTGAAAGTGTTGTACAATCAATTATAATATTAAAATCAATATTTATCAAATAAATGATGATTTTATTTAAAAATTAAAGTCAAAATACTTAAAAAATTATTTCCATAAAATGGATTCCATTTGATAAATCTAAATTTTATAAAATAGTTATGGTGAAATTTTTGGTATATTTATGAATTATATGATTTTTTATGAATAGTGAAATACGATAATTTAAAGAATTCAACATTTTAATCCAAATACATGAACATTTTGGTCATTCGTGATGTATAAACCCATTATTTAGAAACCACATTCACTTATGACTTTACATATTCACAAGAATCAACATTATTGATAGTCTAGATCAAAAATAATAAACAAACGGAAAAAATAATCAAAAACACTCATCTCCTTACATTATAAATACTACCCCTCACCACCCCTTCCCCTCACACCTTATAAGCCATTAATATGATATAAATTCATCCCATTTCCATTCCCAAGCATCTTTCACATGTCCAGATCTACTGGTATTACCAAAAGACTAAATCCATGTGTCTTAATGAGGGTCCCAAGGAGATGATATTCAAGAGGTAAAATATTCCTTTATTATCTTTTAATTTCTTTTATTTTATTATCTTTTCCTCACCTCCCATATCCGAATTTGAATGATAACTATAGTATTATATATATTTTAGAATATTATTATGTTAATTTAATGATAATTATCAAATATATTCTCTTCTCCTTTTAATTCTAAAAATGAAAACATCATATGTGAGGTGTCAATTCACTGCCTCTGTGGACTACGAGTTTTCATTTTTCATTCCAGCCTTCATGGCTTGTCATAAAATATTTTATGGTTAAATAAAATTATAATATGTGTATTAAAACTTATTTAATGTTATATAACTATACACAAAAATTATATTAAATAAAATGATACTAGTTTGTGATGGTTGTAAAAACCACCAAATAAAGTAATCATTTTTCATTAACATTTTATCTAATGAATAATCCTTATACCATATAACCAAATGATATATGAAGACAATTTAAAATCATGAAAGGATATTAATATCATTTATATATACTTCTTTGGTTTTTCTTTCATTTAACAGGAACATCCATAATTATAAACAAGGGAACCAACCATAAAACCATGAATCAAACGCTCCCAGAACAAAAAAATTAAACATTACTACTCATTGGAAAATCCATAAATGATCTTAATTAAATTATAATAAATACAATATATTTCTAAAATTTTCTAAATTAATTAATTATTTAGTCTAATTTGATTATTTAGGATATTAATTATTAGGGTATAACTCTTTCAGACATAAGGTAAGGGACTCCATCTCAATCCCCATTTCATTGAGACTTACTTGGTATTGTGAAAATATTCATTTTTATGATGTGTATCTACTAGCCTTTGGAGATAAATTTTACCATTTTGAATTATATTTCCCATTCTTGTATCATAGATATTATTAGTTTGTAAATCGTATACCAATTTTTACCTATAGTTTTTACTTTTAATGTTATTTGATTAATAGAAAAATAATGTTAAATATGTTTCTTTTACTCAATACGTATATTTGTTGATAAGGCATATTTATTTCACAAATTAAATATTTCATTTATATTTTTGACGAATTATATGGACATGAATACATTTGTGGGGCCCAGTTAAAGATAGCCCATCAGTTTATCGATGAGTCTCATGAGACAAAATGGTTAGTTACAAACCCTTCATGGTTGTTTCTAAGTAAAATAAGATGAGTTTCTAACCTCAGAAAAACATTGTCTTATGAAAGGTGTTCATGAGATTTTACCTATGAAAAAAATATATGGATGCATTTTCATTATCATTTTATTGATTAAATGGCTTGTTTTTTTCAATTATTCCATATTTATTAGTCTCTAATTATTGTTGATTCATGTTTATTCTATAAGTAACCCATACTGAGCATTTGAGGTCACCCTTTTATTTGTCTTAATCCTCTTGGTTATGAATATGAAATATTTGAATAAGTGTCAAGGAATCATTCTATTTCCCTTTGTTATATTTTATGTTTAATTACCAATGTAACAAGGGAACCATGTATGTATCTAGTCCATCAAGACTAATAAACTGATCAATATTTGGTGATGTGATCTCTTGTATCTATGTCATTGTAACAAAATAATCTCCAAATATAGGCTACTAAGGTTGATTTTGTTAAAGTTGTTATAAGATCATTTTAATTATAAACCTTAAGAACTATATGTCAAAAAAACCAGGAGAATTATAATAATTCCTTAGAGTGAATTTTTTTCTCAATACTCATGATGATTATGATCCATTTTATTATGTTCCATTATTTAGTGGTGGGGCCTAATGGAATAAATAAAATCAATAAATGTGGACTATATAGTGATTTCCCCACAGAGCAAGTCAATATTTAGTTTTGAAGCTAAGAATATCATGACCATATTAGTACAGCTAACATAGGATATAAATAATAACAATACAAAACCAATCTGTATTAATTTCAAGTGGAATAATCCTTCATATTTTAGTGAAACTACTAATCAAGTGGTAGAAAATCAATAGGTCAAGTCCCTTAAAAGCTATTATTTTCATTGGGATGTGATGAAAGGGGAATGTTAGTATTAGTGGTATTTTTCTACAAGGGTGATTTTGATCAATGGTGGTCATTGATCCAGAATACTTATGGGGAATATTAAATAGAAGACATGGAATTGAGAACTTTTATTGAAACATTCTATAAAAAATAATTACCTCATGAGAAAGGAACTAAACTGAATAGAATTTTCCTTATTTTAAATAAAAAAGAAGAAGAGTGTGTTGCAAATTATGAGGCTACCTTCATAGGACTGTCCATGTATGTTATAGATTATATACATGACATAGGGAAACAAGATTGATCATTTATTCTAATATCTTATTCCATGTCTCTAAATGGAACTGTCTTCTCAAACATTTTCAACATTTGATGAAATGGTATTATGTTCCATAAAAGTGGAGAATTAATTTTCTATATATTATATGTTCAAGGGAAATTAACAGAATAATATATCTTCTAATAACCATGGAAAAGTTAAAGTGTAAAATAATAATAGTGGAAAAAAGAGATTCCCTTTATATGATTTTTTTTGAATGAATCATCTTGGGAAATTCATTAAAGGAATGGGATTTGGTTATAATTATTGAGAAAAAGGTCATAAATGGAATTAATGGATGGGAAAGAAAAAAATCAAAGATATTAAATAATTAAACTATAAAAAATGGGGGCATTATTCAAAACAACATCCCATGCATAAATGGAATCTACTACAGAAGAGGATTAGGGAAGATGACCAGGATTATGCGATAACTACAACTGAAGTATAAGTACCTAATGATGTGGTGGTCGGTACATTAATCCTATATTGAAATGTTTCCAATGCATTATTTGAATCTAGACCATTGACCTCTTATATCATCTCTTCTTTCTAGTAAAATTAGATGTTTCCCTTTTTATTTAACAAGAGAGTTATCAGTCAAAACTAATAAAGGAAGTCTCATTGAAACAAATATGTATTGGGAAGTCCTTATTATGGAATATAAAAATGCCTTATTATATGACCTTATCATCATACCTATGGATGAATTTTATATAATTCTTGGTATAGACTATATTTCAAAATATGATTCCAAATTTTATTGCAAGAAGGAAAAATTATGAGTGACATTGAGAATCATGAAGGTGGTGAAGTAACCTTTGTAAAGGATTATTCACTGAAAATTAAAGGAGTTGGAAAAGAAAAGATTAAACCCAAAATTTTAAGCCTAATATTGTGTTATTTTTTAAAGGGCTGAAGAAAACTTTTCTTAGTGTCATCCATCTTTGGGATGACGTAAATTAGGTTTTGTTCAAAAAGGATTCATGTATCATCCAAATCACAAAGGATAGAAGAATTATCACTCAATGAAAATGAACCAAAGGTAATCTATTTCAAATTTTTTATTCTATCAATTCCTATTACTTGAGTGAAAAATATGAAATCAAACTTTGGCATAGAAATATTTTCCATCTTGGTAAAATGAGTATATATAAAATATTTAAACATGATATTATGGGATATTTTCTCAGGATAACGAGATAAAGGGTTGAAATATATAAAATCTATCAAAATGGTTAATGGGCTCAAAGATCATAAAAAAGGGGTGGATATTCTATCTTATAGACCTCTTGAACTAAGTAATACTAACTTATGTGGCCCAATGAGTCAAACTTCTACCATATCTAATTTGTATTTAATTACATTTTTTTATTATTATACTTTTTTAACTAATTTCATGTTTATCAAACACAATTAAAAGGCAACTAAAATGTTCCAAAAAATATATGGAAATTTAAAAAGGATAGGGGTATCTATGTTAGGAAATTGAGATCAAATAATGATAAGGAGTTTTCTTATGATGATTTTTAAATTTATGTTTCCAAATATGGAATCAAGAAATAGTACAGGGATCCATATACTCCAAAAAAAAATAGGGTAGTTAAAAGAAATAAAATAACCATAGTTGAGATCGGAAACACTATGTTACCTGAACACAACATCAAAAAGTATTTCTGGAGATAATATATAAGTACTACCATACACATAATGAAAATATTTCTACTGAAACCAGAAACACAAAAGGTAGCTTATGAAATGTGGTAAAAGAAAAACACAACTACTAAATACATCAGGGTTTTTGAAATCCCTTTCATACTAATGATCAGGAACATCAATCTAGGAAAATTTGAAAAAAATGGAGAGGAAGGAATTTTCATAGGCTATCTATCTAATGGTAGTGGATATATATTTTAGAATAAATTGATAAAAAAGTTAGTTCACTACAGAGATGACGAAATTATTAAAGGCTTGAACAAATAAGATATCTTATTTGATAAATATTCATAAGATTTAGAAGGAAATTGTTTGAAAATGCAATAAAGTAATGATAATGGTACTAAGAAAGATCCAAAAATTACTGATATTTATCCTAAAAAATCCATTAATGAAGATGAAGATGATGGAAATAAAATAAAATGGTAAAAAAATTAAAAAACATATTGAGACTAAAAAAATAATTAAAAATAATTATGATCCAGTTCAAACTAAAATTTGATTAAGTATTGAAGATCAAACTACGCTTATTTCTCAAATTGAACCTCATATAGTGGAAGAAACATTTGAGCATGGGAAATGGATACAATCTTTGAATGAGGAACTTTATCATATTGAGAAGAACTACACTTGGGATCTTGTATCAAGACCAAAAAAATTGGTAACAAGTGTGTTTTCATAAATAATTTAAATGAGAAATGTTAAGTATCAAGAAAAAAATCAAGGATAGTGTGTAAAGAATATTCTCAAATGACAGGAATTAAATTTGAAGAAACTTGTACACTAGTATCAAGAATAGAAACTATTAGAATTATATTGATATTAGTATCACATAAACATTATATATTTTATGAAATGGATGTCAAATATTCATTTTCTAATGGTGATCTTGAGTAATAATTCTATATTGAACAACCAGATTGTTTTTTCTTAGGCAATGATGGAATTATAGTATAATAATTATGGAATTATCTATATGGTTTGAAAGAGGACCCTAGATCCTATTATTATAAATCAGATGGTTTTTAATTGATGTGAATTTTATAAAAGGTAAAGTCGATAGTAACCTTTATGTTTGATAAATGCCAGAAGGTGCTCTCAGTCATTGTATATGTGGATGATATCATATTTTCTAGGGGAAAATAATGTATATGGGAATAGTTCTTTGAAAAAATTAAAATAAATTTTGAGATTCCCACACCCGGTCAGATGACATATTTTATGGGGTTTTAGATTGAGAAAAAAACAAATTCTATATTTCTATCATAGGAAAAGTATGCTAAGGAATGGTAAAAAATTGAAATTTAAAATTAAAAAGAAGATTAATGTCTCATTTCATTTTGAACTAAAGTATTCAAGGAAAAACCCGGTAGGAGTATTAATAAAAAAATATTTCTTAAGAATCATTGGAATTCTACTTTATCTGACATAATCATGTTTAGATATAACTTATGAAATGACTCTATATACCATATTTTAGAGTGATACTAAAGAGTCTCACTTATTTGATGCTAAAAGAATCTTGAACTATATTAAAGGAAATTTGAAATATGCTCTTCTATAAAAACATATTACATATTTAAAACTATTCGGCTTTAAAGATAGTGATTGGGTAGGTGACTATATAGATAGAAGATCAACTTTAGGTGGAACCTTCTTTCTAAGAGACGGTTATGACAGTTACTCTAGTAAGAAGAAAAATTAATTAATACTAACCATATTTTAGGATGAATGTGGTGTATCTAGACATGAATTTACAAAGATGGTTTGGATGAAATAATATTTGGTAGATTTGAAAATTGATAATGAGATACCACTGAAAATTTTATTATATAATCAAGGTGTTATTGGGATATCTAAGAATCTAGTACAAAATTCAAGATCCAAGAATATTTTTATCAAATATAATTTTATCAAAGAAAATGAGGCACATGGAGATATCATGTTGGGATACATTTCGAAAAAATATTAGGTTGTAGATATTTTCAGCAATGTAATGACAAGACAGAGGTTTATTGAGTTAAGGTTGAAACTTCATGTTCATACTTATCCTATCACTTAAATAATGTCAAGAGGTATCTCTTTCTTCCCTATTATTCGATGCATATTATGATAAAAAAAGTAAGAAATTGATGGAGGAGTGTTTCTCATCATGGATTTAATTTAATTTTATGATGATGAATGTGAATTCATATCTTTAGGGGGATCCTTCATGAGGTTTTAGTATTCCATTCACACACTCGTCTCTCATTCTAAATTGAATTTATCAAAAGTTATTACTTGATTGGTGAAATGATGAGATAATGGGGGAGTTATTCTTGTGCACCGGAACATTATGATGTGTTTGATAAAGTGTGTGGTAGATCTTTTATTCCATTCAAATCATTATAGGATTGATTTCACATGCATTGATATTTTAAGATATGTTTTATTCCCTTGGTTATATCTCTCTTTTTTCCTACACTGGGTGCGCCTATATAGAATTTAAAGTGATTAACTAAAGAATAATTTTCAATTATCATGCGATATCATTCCTTATTTTAATAAACTAATAGATTAGTTTCTAGTGAAGAAAGGTGAGATAAGAAGACCCCACTTACCCTCTGAATTTGATTTTAATTAATGAGGAGTAAAAATTGAACACAAAAAATTACTTTTATGGAAGGGAAACATACAGAAAAATACAAAGGGGATATTATTGAACCTCAATGTTACATTGTTTTTTTCAATTTTGTATCAATATATATTTAGTGAGTTTGGATGAAGTGGTGATGCCTTGAAAATAGTTATGAATGAAGTGGTAATTCTTGGAGAATTGTTATGGATCCATCTTATATATTTGGATGTCACTCTTGGAAAATTATTCTTGTTATGGAATTTTATCTCATTCATGGACAATTATTCATAGTAAATGTGATATTATGTGAACCAATCTTAATTATAAATGACATGTTCTGTGGATTTTATTCTATGTTTTTAACAAAACCGGAGATAGAGATTAAGACTATTCAAAATTATATTTTTTATATTGATTTGAGAATAATGGGATAAAGAATTTGGAATGGAAATCATTTTCTAGTTGTATATTTTCTATACATTTCCAAGAATATGAATGATGCCTTACATAAAAAAACATGCCAACATACAACCCCCATGGCTAGCCCTCAACCATACTTAAGGGGACCTAAGGGGTTAACCCCCATTATAGAGCTTTCCTGGGTGGATGCATGGAGGATAATGTGTGAGTGTTCCATGGATAATCCCACAAGAGTTCCATCATGTATAAGGGGCTCAGGATATACTAAAAACCCCATGAATAATACTCATTGAAGGATCTCATAGTGGCGCATAGAGGACAGGAAAGTAGCTTGTGGGCCGAATTCTGTGTGGTGTGTGCAGTGAATTCTTGTGATGATCCCCAAAATAATCTTGAGTAGTGTAGTTGGAGTGTTGATTGATATACCACATTGGATCTTCTTCAAATATCCAATGTGGTACATGTCATATGTAGGTTTTTGTTACTCCACTAAAAACATACATTTAAAATGGAATCTTTCTGATATGATCTATTGTTTTAATTTGATCCAACTGATAAACACGAGAGATGTTATTCTTCCTACTATATATGAGTCCTATAAAAATGATGGTTTTTAGAATCAAGAAACTAAAAATAATCTCAACCTCAATGAATGATAAACCCATTTCAGTAGGAGTTAGAAAAATTGTTAAGGTCAATTGTACACTAGGCACACAAAAATTATATGTTGATGAGTATCTGGGGAATAATGTTATGCCAATATGATTTTGTGTAATGTCATGCAGTTCGTAGTGATTGTCCTATGTGAAAGCACATAAGAAATGTCATTATATATGGACTATTGAGTTTTTGGACTCAGTTCAATTCATAGATGATTTAGTTGTTTTGTGATGTAGAGTTTATAGTGCATGAAAGATTGTCATTTGACGGAGTGAGAGCTCAAATACTATTCAGAAATTGGTGACTGATTAAAATTAAGACTCTATGTGAATCCACCAAGAAATTTAAATTCTATGTGGGAATGAAAGGTTTCTTGTGTGAATATTTTTCAGATTCTATGCTATAGAGTCAAAGGAATACTGCAAACTATAAGATCAGTTTGCAAACCGAATGACAACTACTGATATGTGGTCATGCATGTTATTCAGTAAGGATTACATGTGAACCAAGTTTTATATGGTGAGTGTTTGCAGTGAAGAAATGGAAGATTCTATGAGGATCTAAATAAAATATTATATGATGAGATGACTAAAAAATGTTATATCGATATGATTAAAAATGTTATATGTATATTCTATGTGGATACAATTGAATGGATTTAAATTGATTACCATGTTTTCATAATTATCATACGACAAATCCTTCAATAACCAGTTAATTGTTTCCTTTAAATACCAGGTTGATTACCAGATTAAATATATGTGTGTGTGAGTACTTAAGTGAGGAGAAAATTTTCTACGAATTTTTTTGATCATAGTGTAAATATCCATTTTTTGAGTAGTAATTATTTTTTTCTGGATAGTATGATACAATGCTATGTGATATTTTTTCTATATACACATTGATCATTTCACTTACTATATGAGAAACATATATCTGAGAAGTTAGGATCCAGACAATTATAAAGAACCAATTCGGTGAGTTTCTTTAGAAAGTGATCATTTTCTATTTTATCTATCTTGAAGGATCAACAGAAAATATAATCCTCAATTTTTATAGAAGTATCCATTATTTAGAAGTGATCTTTCTAGTGTTATTTGTAATCATTTATTTAATATACAATGTTAATGTTTTGTTTTAGTGAGATTTTGTAAAGCATAGTGGGACTATATGATAGTGAAGAAATTTATGTGGTAAGTGGTTATGATTATTGTGGAGATATATGATTGGGGAGTCTGACCAATCATAGAAAAGATTAGTCTCATATTGAGACCAAACATTGTGAAAATATTGTGTTTCTATTACATTTATTTTTTACTACATTTGGGGTAGGTTGAGTTATCATAAGAGTAGATCAGATCCTAATAGGTCAATAGAGTTTAAATTCTAAATAATGAAAAATTATAAAAAACACCATTGATTCAACACATGTATTAGTTCAACATCCTCATAGTTGAGAATATGTTCACAATTGGACTCGTACCTCCGAAGATGGGAGATATGGGAAACATCATACATACCTTGATATTGTGGATGAGTATTCAATTGATAGGTCACAATCCTAATGTGTTCTATGATCTCGAATAGCCCAATTTACCGTAGTTAAAACTTTTCATACTTCCACATACACCTATTCCCTAGTCGAGGAGACACCCGCAATAAAACCTGGTCACCTAGGGAAAACACTAAGGGACAACTCCTTTGGTCAACATAATATTGTTTCCTATTCAAATTTGTAACTTCCGATTTAAAAATAAATTGTACATGATCCGAGGTATCTTGTACTATAATCATCCCAAAAACTAAATACTTACCTTCCTCATTCCATTATAAAGATGAAATAAATGTATGGCCATATAGATCCTCAAATAGATCTATCTAAATTTAGGAATAGAATCTATTATTATAAGTGAAATCTACTAAAGCCAAGTGATCTTCGCAAGATCCTATGAAATCTAGAACACATACTTAAAGAATGTCCTTTAAATTATGGATCATTCTATTTTAATACCTATCAGTATAAGGATGAAAATACATACTCAGCTTCTACTGACTCCCTATTTCCTTCTAGAGGCCTTTCTAATCCCATAATGTGAACCTGGAAAATATTTAAGAAACCATACTCGAAGGAACCTCGTTTCATTGTATGATTTCCCAAAAATCGAGATTGTCTAGTTCATACACTATGTTACCCACCTATATCATAAAAAAGCTAAACACTAATGACAAATGATCCACTATAATCCAAACTGTATCTCAACCTATTTATGTCTTGGGAAAACCTATCATAAAGTCTAGTGTTATCTCATTCCACTTGCAAATAGTAACTATAAGTGGTTGGAGAAATCCTATAAGTCTATAATTCACGACCTTGATCGTATTACAAGTAAGAAAATGGGATATGTGTATTATAATGTATCTCTTCATATTATACCACTATAATTTTCAGCTAAAATAATTATACATTTTGTAAAACCCAAGGTTCACTTCCCACTAAAAATCATGAGAGTATTTCATTAACTCTTCTATCATGAAATATGTAACTATAACCCTACCATGAACCAGATGAAAATCATGTCATTCTAGGGACTTCCTTAGAATAAAACCATTTTATTCCAACATATCAAGCATTATGACACTCTCTAGATCAAGCTACTAGTTTTAATTCACTCATTCTACCAATGAGGACATGATCCCTAAGGGAACACATGTCACTTCCCATAGATCTTAAGCTACACCCATATTCCAATCTATCAGCCAATCCATAATCTTATATCCTTCTTATGATATCTTCTCACCCACTTCATGTGTATTCTTAATAATAAAACTAAAAATATATTCCATTACCCTAGAGAATAATACATATTAAATTAAAATGCTTGTAAGTATTATACAAAACATAAATGATGAAACTTTAGGCCATGTTTAGATAAAATACACCATATAATATCCTGGTTAAAATTTTGATTAATCTCTCACAAAATATTTAATGTCTTTAACATTTCAATACATGAATTACAACTACCAAATCTAAGTATTTTTTATGGTAGTTCCACTAATGTGGTCACAACTGACATGGCCCATAAGAAAATACCATATCACCCGGTATCAGAATAACTCCCATGATAATCCTAGAAGTGTCTAAAAACACTGAATACCCAACTCCAGGCTCAGGAAGGATCATAATAAGTTCTTACATTAACCTTTTATTTGTATTTAATAATGATTCATCGCAATTTCAATCCATTCAAACATTAATTCCTTCTTGGTTGGTGCGGTCATGGGAGATTCTTAGAGAAAGAATTCCTGAATGAACCTCTTGTAGTGCCCAGCCAACCAGAGGAAACTTAAAATATTAAATACATTATTCAGTCATGAAAAATACATAATTGTATCTACCTTATCTTTATAAATTGATATTATTTCTTGAGAAACCACATGCCGATGAAAATTCACCTTCTATATCCAAAAGTGACACTTCAAACACATTTCTCAAAGATGATGTGATCGAAGTGTACTTAATAAGATTATGAGTTTTCAAGAATTTCATTATGAAATCTTGGAATATATCAGGATATAATCAATAAACACAAAGACAATGGAGTCTAAGAATGGGTGAAAGATCTTTTGATGATAGCTATTAACACCATCAGAGTATTCTTTGGTCCGAAAGGCATAATGAGATACTAAAATAACTCATAATTGTTCCTAAATAATATATTTTCCATGTATTTCTCTTTAAAACCAAGATAATGGTTGCCAAAATATAGATCAACAATTAAAAACCACTGGTCTCCCCTCAATTGATCAAACAGTTCACTAATTCTTAGAATATGGTACGTATTTCTCACAGTGATGTGATTCAACTTCTGGTATTCCACACAATGATGAAGACTAACGTACTCTTTATTAGTGAACAACACCAAATCACCCCAAGGGGATGTTCTTAGTGGGATGAATATTTTATCCACAATACCATCAATTCGTAACGTGATCACTTTCAAGTTATCTAGTTTCACAGGATACAGTGGAATATATATAGGCAATGCACTAGGCACTAAATCAATCTCAAACATAACTACCCTATGTGGTGATAACAATAAAAAAATACTATTTAAATACATATCGGTATAGGTCTACAAAATGAGGTAAAGAGAATGGATTGACCATTTGATCCAATAAAATGTTCATGCTAGTCACCTATGCTGAAAATAATTCTCTCTAATGAGAATTTGGTCCTAATCTGTCTTCCTTGAAGTCTCATTCCCCTGTCAATATGATCTTATCCCCTATATTATTAGAAAAATTCATTTGTCTCTTATAACAGTTGATGTGTGCATGATATCCAATCAACCAATCCATTATATAGTTCACATTAAAACCTATCATCTCTAAAATTACAAAGATCTACACATAATCGAATCCATAAATTACCATCAAAATTTTAGAGAGACATAAATATAATCAAATTTTTTTCCATGGGTGTATTTATAGATATAAACTCAGAAGAGAACATAACTGGTAAGCTTATCCCAAAAACCACTTGATCCATTATTAACAAATGGGACATGAATATATCAAATAAATAAATAGATATATAGAAGAAATCAATATTGGAGCTGAACTGTAGAAGGTCCCTCTCCACTATCAACCAAAGAATTATTAAGTGTGTAAGCTTTAACAGAAACCACTCCACAATACCCTATATGTTAATAAGTTACCTAATTCACCAACCACTATGGGGTTTTCACCCACTGTTGATGTCTTGTACCTATACCATAGCCTGAATGTTTTTACATTTATGAATCCCAATCATATAAATACGTTATTTTCCTGGTCTTGAAACCTGGGTGACAATTCTGTAGAGAAAAGGTATAGTCCCTAAGATAGTTCCCTTTTCGCCCGTACTTGTAGGGGATGATAGAGTCTTCCACCATAGATGGAATCAAATAACCTTTACTGTTCTCTATTTATAGACTAAAACTCTAGAATAAATCCTCTAACTTCTTTTTCTTACTTTTAGAATGAGAAGTTAAGATTGTTCTATAGAAATCACTAATCAATCCACTGGTAATGGGAAGAAGACTTGTTCTTCTATCTTCATTGATGCCTTTACCTATCATCAAAACCTTAAAAATAAATGTGACATAGGTAATCTAATAAATGATCCAAAATTATCATTTCATGTCTTGATAAAGAACTATCTTAAATTTCTTGACTTCTATACCTCATTCTCCTAATGAAGAGGAGAAAAATTAATCAAAATAGTGAATCATGCTGAATAAGCAGACACCGTCACCATCCCTTGCTGGAGATCCACAAACTTATGAGCACATTCCAACTTTAGGACATCAAGGAAGAAATAATTGGATTAGAGGCCCTTGAAATACACTTATATCATCCCTTCATGTATACCATCCTAAATCCTAACATCCCACCACCTCCAAGTTGTTCCCCGAATCATGAAGGTCACAAACTCAATCTTCTAATCCTCAAGGTTTTATAACAAGTAAAAAATACTCTTAATGACTTATATCCAATCATCTACATCATGGGGGCCTCCAGTGCCCTAAAAGGACAAGGTATATTGAAGCTAAAATTCATAAGTTTATTTAACCTTTATTTCCCTACCCCTGTGCGATCCTCCTTTCTAAATAGGAACTATAAAAAAAAGTCCTAGATATACTAATTTTATTTCTTGACCTACTATGGAAACCTTTATAGAATGATCAATTACATCCTTATACATAATTGGTGGTGCAATTGGCTGCGAAAAATGAATATGAGGAAAATTTTCCTAAAATTCTAGATCAAACATTATAGAATGTAAAAAAATTACAAGAATACCATTAATAAATAACAGGTACACCCAGGGGTTCAAAATAATGTTCATCCTAAGTGGCTACCCATAATAACAAGGTATAGCCTTCTAATGACTATCCATGACCCAAGGCAATCCTCTTGTACATGCGCAATAGTCACATACATATATATACAATCAAATAATAGATTAATCCATATCAAATATATAAATATAATAAATAAATTTCCAACATCATGCATCACAATTTCAATAGTAATTTATTTATTTGTGCTCCATCTAATATAATAAATAGGAATATATCATTTGATCGTACATGCATAAACATAAGGTATGAATGCACAAAAAATATCGTAAATCCATAGAATAAAAACATGTGAATCGCCCAAGGTGAATTTTAATCGAAGGTGACATAAAATAGAAAGATAATATACTCCCACATTATTAAAACATAGAAGTCCGCTATGTAGTGTTTCACAGGAATAAACATTGTACCCCTACTCGCGTCACAACCATCCTATCTCTCATCTACCCTATCCAAAATTTTGGAAAAAGAAGAAATAATTCAGTAAACCTGGTGCTCAAATACCATTTTATTACACCCCAACCCAAAGAACCATTCTAATATGGGATTCCACATGACCTTATACATGTCTTCCCATATGCAAGAGGTCACTGACTAGTGGTGAGAGCCAAAGGGTCATCATGGTGAGACTATTCCCTTGATACCTAGTAATAATTAGAATACAATAATAGAAGCAATAATAAATAATATATAAATAAATACATAAATAAATAAACCAGTTGAGTGTCATCATACATAATAAATACCAAACCATTTAGTGAAATTATATATTTTTAGTTACACAACCCAAGTAAAAGAAAAGATCCCCACATGTCATGTATCACTACATGAAGTGAAGTAGCTAAATGAAAAAATACATAGGAAACTATCCAAAATCCAATCATACAAAGTCCATATCCTCCTAATAAACCTTCTCAATAATACATGAAATGTCCCTTCCCCTCTATCAGATCCTTAATCATGAAATATAAAAATGCACCAAAATTCATTAGTAGGGTGTGGGATTAAAACTCAGTAGGACACCACCAAAACCCCTGATAAGAGTGTATATTATATACTATTGACTTTCATGAAATTAAATAGAACATGGATAAGCTATAAATACATCACACAAGAATAACATGTGTGGAGGGTTCTAGAGACTAGCTCTGCCTGCTTTGGCACCATTCTAGAAAGAATATCAATGAACCATGTATAAAACTTCCTCATTCATATTGATAGACTAAAAACATGTTTTAAACATCCCACCAAATAGTATTTCCCATGTACATTCTAAAATATCACCTAACACACCCCTTATAAGGGGATAGTATATATGTCTGCACCTACTTGCTTAATTGTAGAAGATAGAGATAACAACACATGAAAACATATATATTAGATGATATATCAATATCAAGTAATATTAAGAAAAAGACACAATACTAACAAATCATATGCAAGAAAACATAAAACATAGGTCTCTAAGGGATACAAACACACTCTAGGATATCATTACATGAACCAATATAACATGATTTAAATTCAAGGAATTCCAACCATAGTTATAATGATAATTAAATGAAAAGTTTCGATGTTCAAATATAAAATCACCACTGAATCCTACAAAAATTACCAATTCAACATGATTTGAATTATAGGATCAAGATTGAGGAGAAATCACACCAAATAAGTTAATATGTGATCATACATAATAGATAATATTCACTGATGACAAATATCTAGTTTAAAAGGTAGTAGAGATTCCAATTCCTATAATATGGATGTCAATTTGAATTGGCATCAGCGAATCAAACCATTATTTGGGTGTTGAACAGAGGAGACGTGGGGGAAGGAGAAAAAACAAAATCATCAGATGAGATCTCCAAGGGTATTGGAGGTCAATATAGGTCTTAGTGAATTGTAAAAATGTATAAAGGTTAGGTTTCTTCAAAAAACACCTCAAAACACAGAATCTATACTAGGCTATGAACAATGCTACTAGATGGATGGTGGCCACTAGGTAAAGCGATTTCAACCCATGAGCACCACCGGAAGGCCAGTGGACTCCACTATTTGGCCAGTTGTGTTGGGGTAGAACTAAATCATCCATAGAACTTCATTGACTAGCCATTGGGACTAATGTATCTTAAAAATATATAACATTTCCACAATCCAAGCCCTTTTTCAATTCCAGGCTCCCAAATTCCTCTAAGACACCTCCAAACACATTAATAAATTTTCAAAATCTATACAAAAGATAAATAGAGGCCTTCCATAAATAAAGGATTTTGTAATGCATATATTACTAATATTGAAATTAAATTATATAAACTCTCATAGATTAGTTAAGAACTAATTGGAGAAGGGAAAAAATTTATCATAGACAATATTTAGTGGGCATGAACTCATTGATACATATTGTTCAATATTCTATCATATATTCCATTGATATAGTAATACATATATCCTGACTATTATATATCTCATTTTCATATTTAATTTTTTCTACAAGCTATATTTTTTACATTTTAGTATAAATACTACTATGTTAAAATAGTAAATACCGTAGCATACTGATTATAAAATCTAATAAGTTCATTAAATTTTTTTCCATGAGTGGTTTAATAATTAAATATGTATATTGTATTGTTTAAATTTTTGATAAAATATATTTTTTGAATATTTTATCAACACTTCCTTCCATTGAATTATGTAAACAAATTCTGATCTATGACTTTCTTGAATATGATACATAAATAGTAAATAAAAATATTAATCAACTTTATGATAATACATTTGTTTCAAATTAGTGTTAGAAGTTATTAGGTTTTAATAGATTTAATTTTTAATTACTAATGTTGATTTTAAATGAGAAATTCAAAAGATTGGATTTGTTTTTCCATCCATCAATGCAAGTAATTAATATATTATATTCAAGGACGTCATTAATGTTTTCTATGGTAATGTATTAAAATTTTAATATCAATGTGTGGCTAGGTTGATCCGGTTTGGGAGATTAATTTGATAATTTCCAAAAAAAATATTAATCATTAGTAAAATTTTATATAAATACCATCACATATGCAACAATCCCTTCATATTATCATCACTAATAGAATATACTTAATTTTTTATCACTGATTCAAACTAGAAAGTTATGGTGAAAATGTAGAAAGGTGATATTTTCTCATTAAATGAGTAGAGAATAATATCACCACATTTATATATAAAATTCATAAACAGGACACTATTTCTATATAAGTAAAATAAAATCAATGGGTTATCAGATTGTTAAAGGATACACGGCTGATTTTTATGATCAATAAAAGGTTTCTTGTAACTTTTTTATTAGTTATTTTTATAATTGTTTCAAATTTATTTAAATTTTTTAGAACTATTTGATAAAAAAAATCAATGAATTTAACATTATTTTACTTGTATATATGTAGATATATAGTATAGATATTCATTCATAAGTGGTGGTATGTATGATTTCAATTTTAAATCAATTTATTATATTTTTATATACATCTATTCTCATATCAGCATTATTTTTTTAAATAGAACAATCTATTATTTTTTACTATATTATTAGTTTTTTATTAGCAAGACCTGGTGTTCCATATAATATACACATGGGTATTGGTAGATGGATTAATATTTAAAACTATGGTATCCATATATATATGTAATATTTTATAAAATATTATGTAACACTTCAACAATTTTATTCAATTGACATGTTAAGTATCTTGTTTCACATGAAACACAAAACTAAAATAAACAAAGGTATGTTTTATCAAGATAAAATATTAAAATAAAAGATAAATATTAATATATTATGACAATGTAATATTAAACATCATTATAAAAATTGAAAGAGTAATAAACCGACAAGTAAAAAGGACCACAAACATGAAATCTTTATCCTCATTGTTTGGATTGAAGATCATGACACCAAATAGAACTGTAGAATTATAGAAAATATTAAAAATTTAATATAAACTTTAAAATATAAATACATGAATACGATGAATGAATCATATTGGGATACATAAGTTCCAATATAATAATGTGTTATTAGAATTTTATATATAGCCATTACATATATGGACATTTGATATATGTTCATTGAATATGTGGTCTCACGGTATGCATTTATCCAATTGGAAAGTTGAGAATTTTATTATTACAAATAAATAATGTGTTGCACATAAAATATTTGACATGAAATAAATAATATTTAATAAAATAACAAGATACTAATTTATTTTCGAAAATATGTATTATTTTAAATAAAAAAATTGGACAATTTGTTTTATATTATGTTTATTACAATTTAGATTCATGTTCATAAATTAGAATGAAATAATTCAAAGAATTGGTGATAAAATAATTATGTAAGATGTAATAAATAATTAAATATCTATAATGAATAATTATTTAATGATTCACAAACAATAAAAAATGATAAATTCAAAAATCCATACATTTATTATATATTATATATTTTCCATAAAAATAAAAATTCCACATATTTGGATTATGGAATTTAAATAAATTTAATTTATATGTAGATATAAAAAAATAGTTATAAATTTATTATTAATTGGTTAGAACCATTAATGATCACCTAATATAAGATTCTAAATAAATGTCCTGCATTTTCACCTATAAAAGGCTATCTCTTCCCCACTCCAAACTAATTTTATCATTCAGTTTTATAAGAAATATCTTCCCAAATTATCACATATAAATTATTTTTAAACATTTAATAGCTTTTTTCCAATATTGTTTCCTAAATCCTTCATTATGAAGAAACCAATTTCAACAATGAGTGTCTTTATCAAAGTGATTATATAGTTCTTCACCATCCTTTTTAAATTATCTTCTCAAATTAACAATTTATAAACATAATTTACCACTATAATGGTTTATTTAACCTTATTGTGATTTAATAAAAAAATATTACTATAATATAACTTTATCCTCTTCCCTAATAATTAATATAACGTATTCTTATTATTGTCAGTTCAACCACCTATATGAACGATGCTATATTGTCAACACAATTTCCAAAATAAATGGGTAAAAAAACATTAATACTAATAATATATGATATTTATGATTAATTTATGTTATTAATATGGTTATGGAAGGTTCCATAAAAATGAATGGTCATTATAATATAAACCACTATTATAATAAAATCACCCAAAACATATTCATCATAAATTCTGTTCTCACAAACCATACCCATACCTTTCATCAATTGAACATGGAAATGAAAAAATAATTTTAAAAAAATTATTCTACTACCTTTAATGGCATGGTAATGTTGGTATTGTTATAAAATAACAGTAATCCACATCTCCATCATGAAACTTGAATGAAATAATCAATATTACCAACATCCACTGATTAAAATAATAAATAATCAACTAATATACGTGTAATGAATTATTATAATTAAATAGTATAAAGTGAAATACACATGAATATTGTTGTTAAATAAGTTATTAAGATGGTTATATTAATTATACAGAGAATTATAGATTTTTCATAGGAGTTAGCTATAAAGGTAAGGGATTTATTTCCAATATTATGTTGAAATCAAGGTTATTTATGAGTAAGTTTATATTTGGAAAAAATTTATATAACTTATATGTAAAAATATATAAATTCCTATAATATGGTTTTTTTGGGATTTACATGTCATCTCACCATTTTCTCTCCCATTTGTTTTTAATTCACTCGAAATGATTCTTGCATATATACTCGACATTATCTCTTCTTTTGGGATGGGAATAGTTCTCTTACATGGCTATGTTTTTTATATTAGTCTATACATTTCAATATCCATAATACCATGATTTATAATGATCACAGTATACTAATATTATTTATTTAAAAATGTTTGAAAATAAACCTGTTAACTCTGTTTTTTAGTGTTTTCCATGTGGTTATTATCTATAATAATTTTCTTAAATTTTCATTGAGATGATTACATTCTACGATTTCTTGGTACTTAAAGGAAAGTTTTATTTAATTTTTAATGTTTACCTAAAAATTGATTAATAAATTACTTATTTTAAAAATATTTTATTATAAAAAATGATAAATGATGTATCTTTTTATTTTTCAAAGAATTTTCTAATATTATTTTAAATAGTTGTTCATATATGTCAATATAATTTAATGTCTATCATAATTCACATAGAATATGTTTTAATGAATTCATCCACATTAATTTTCTAGAAGATATATTTACATCATTTGGAAATTTTCCTGAAGAATGTTTCTTTATCATAAGTTATTAATTATATGTTTTATTAATGAATGAAATAATGTTCATGTGTCGCACATATGTATAGTTTTACATTATGTGATGGGAGGGTATGAAATATCTCTATAATGCACTGATTAAATATTTATATCACATGAGATTTGATTTCATGGGAAAAAGGTGGTTAGCCCTATCCATTGTGTTATGAGGATTAGGTGATTTGCCTAGTTTTCTAAGATATGAATTTCTTAATTATTTACCATTACCTTAGTTAAGATTTTCTATTCTAATTTTTGTGCCACATACTTATTTTATGTTTCATGCCACTAAGCTATTGTTTATTGTTTCCAAATTATTTTAATACATTCACAAGTTATATTAAAAGAATTATTCTATATTAAAAATTATGATTCATTTTTTTATTGGTTATGATTTTCTTACAGTATATTCATATAACTATATTATTTTACAATACTCACATGTCCATATTATGATCATTTATGATCCTTGTATAAATTATCACATGTTTTACCAATTATTTTCCATCTATGCTCACCCAGTCTTATGTTTCTATTTACCATTTTGGGAATAATACTATAACATATGATATGTCTATAAGGGGTTCAAGTTTGATGAAAATATGGAGAAATGTTAATAATGTGTTAAAATAATTCGTTTATGAATCTAATATCTAAAAATAAAAAACCTATAGGTTTCAGGGTGTTATTTATTATGAGATATAATGGATGCCAATTTAAAATTTTTAAATATATATTTTTTTTTTGATTGATTCATCTTAATTAATATGATATAAATTTTAGTTAACTTAATATATTTTATTATAAAGAATAAGGATAGAAAACTTGAACCAATCTAGGTTGTACCAAAAGTGATTTTGGTTGAACTAGCTTTTATTTTTTATAGGCTAAACATGGTATTATAACTTGAAAAAATGTTTCATAGGTAATTTAATATTATGAATGATTAATTTTGATATTTGTTTTATTGCTCATGAAATCAATTTAGGTTTTATTAATTGATTATAACCAGAATCAGATAGAGAAAGGAACACTCATTATCAATTCATGAACATAAAGTGTCTTAATTGAATATATTCATAATAACTCTTTCGTATCTATACATTTTTCTAATGGTATTTAATATTCATAATTATTATTATATGAAGAATTATTGGTGAAAACACCTAGTAGTGTGATGATTATATCACAAGTTTATTAATCTTCTCTGATTGAAGTTTGTTATAATTTGATTCCTATTAATCATGTTATTATATCATTTTTTGGAAATTAATGTGACATTGGGCATGGATTTAACTTCTCTAAATAAATACCATATCAATTTCATGATATAGAAATAAAATTTCATATCCCAAATAAACACATGATCATTTATTTGTGTGATATTAACTATAAACTACCTATGGAAATTCATTCCCTTATACGGGTCTTAATACCCAATAATGAGGGTTATTTAGAAAAACTGGTTAGGGAGAAACTAAGTATTATTCCAAATATTTAGGAATATGTTAATGTATTTTTATAATAGTTAAATTTCATTTCTCCATATATGGGGACCACCATCCCCTTTTATTAAGAAGAATGGTGGATCAGTTTGTCTTGGAATTTTTTATCATGATCATAACATGATCACAATCATGAACAAGTATGGTCTACCTCATATTGATAATTCGTTCAATCGACTATTAGGGGATTAATACTTATAAAATATTGAACTTTTATATAGATATAAATAATTAAGGGTGACTAAATGAAACCTTACATATAAGATAGAAACTCCATGAATTCATAGTGATTCCTTTTTTACTGACTAATAAACATTCTATGATCATTGATTTGATTAATAGAGTCATTAATAATTATCTCGATTAATTTTTTTGTATTATTCATAGATGATATTCTTATATAATCCAAGTATATAGAAAATAATGAATATAATTTTAGATTTTTGATAACTACTATGGGTAAGGAAAATTTATAGGCCAAATTTAGAAATTGTGAATTATAACTGCATAAGATATCAATCATTGGTCATGTAATCACATGAGGGGGTATATATATGGATCATTAAAAGATTGAGGTGACTGAATAATGGATCATACCAACCACTACTACATAGATGTGTAGTATTATTATATTAGATGAATATTATTGATGTTATGTTATAAATTTCTCATGAGTGACAAATCTACTAACCATGTTAACTCAAAAGGGTGTCAAGTTCACCTAGACAAAATATGTACAGATATATTCAAGTATCTTAAGAAGATATTGGAAAATATACCTATACTCACACTAACATATAGTAGAGATAGGTTTTTGATACATGTTTATACATCAAACAAAGGTTTTGGGTAGACCTTATGAAAAAAATGAAATTATGGTATCTTATTCTTCCCTCTATGTAATGATCAATGCGAATAATTTCCTTTTACATGATTTAAATATATCATCTATAATATTTTAATTATCAACTTTGATGAATTATCTCTCTGATAAAATTGTGATATATGTAAATATATATTGATCAAAATATATTAAATTATATATTCACATATAAGGGGTTGAAGATGAACCAAAATATATGGTTGGAGTTGATCAATGACTTCTAATGCTCAATAAATTACCACCTTTGGAAGGAAAACAAGGTAGATGATGGCATAAGAAAGATAAATTATTATACCTTATCCATGATAAAGAATTAAAGAGACCCATCACTCAAGGATTTGTAAATCATGGACCTGAATATCATAAGGGGTGGGGGAAATATTATCTTTCCTAGAGATACTAAAACATACATCCACGGGGAGTCTAAAGAGGTATAGAAGGAATATATATATATATATAAATTAATTTAAGGAATGTTCCATAGTTCAACCATGATAATTATGGAATTATAATATTTAAGAAATGTATATTTGTTCCTTAAATAAAATAATTGAAGAATTAGTTATTTGATGATGCACATAGCTCATCTTTTTCTTCTAATACTCAAAGCACAAAGATATATATAGATATCAAGGAGATATTCTAGTGAGAAAACATGGTGAGGGTTTTTTTCAATTATAAATCTCAATTATCAGTTTTCTATAATGTCAAGGATGAAAATTAGAAGTTTAAATGGATAACTTCATTACCCACACCTACATAAAGCATCACTATAGATTACATTATATGAATTTTGAAGGATTATAAGGGTATTAATTCCATTTTTTTATGGTTTATTTACTTAAAACAATGATGAATTTCATTTATATTTGATTGGGTTTCTCACTCGATCATCATTCCATGTAATACATAAGTTAAGTTGAAATTATGTATGTAGTACCAACTTTATTTATATATGGAAAATATATATAGTTTAAATCATATTTTTAGAGAATTCTTCATCAATAATTGAATATAGGGATGAGATTTACCAATACATATCATCCTAAATTCGACGGTTAATATAAAAGGAAAATTTCAACTTTGGATGATATGTTGATACATTAGTTTATGGGTTTGAAAGGATTTTAGGATCAATATCGTCCACTGTTAGGGTTCTCATAAAATAATATTTTCCACTCAACCCTTGAAAAAGAACTATATAAGGCTCTTCCTAAGAATAGGTTTTGAAATAAAACATGTTATGATGAAGTTAGATAGTGAAAACTACTAGGACCATATCATACTCAATACATTTCAGAGAAGAATCAAATCACTCAATGAGGTATCAAAAATCCATAAATTTAAAAAACGATCCTTGCATAATATCTTCAATAATATTTTTATTTTGAAGATAGAGATGTGGTATTCCATTGAATATCATCATCGAAGTTGATTTTGATATTTTTAAAGAATTCAATGTTTAACCATAAGATATATTGACCACTTTTAAATCCTTGATCATGTGTAGATGGTATATTATTTCCTTTCACTTAAATTGAATTTTTTATAAGTCCAAGATGTGTTCCATGTCATAATTTCTTGGAAGTGCATACCTGATCTATCAAATTTACTGAACAATGAGGTTATAAAATTGGAACATGATATATCTCATAATAAATAACTATATAAGATATTTCATAATATTGATAAATTACTATAAAATAATACCAAACATATGATCAAAGTTCTCTGGAGAAATCATAAGTTTGAGAAAGGAATGTGGGAACCTATAGATATAATGAGTCAAAAATATCTTCATATTCTTTCATACGAGTACTGAAATTTCAATGATGAAATTTAGTTTAGGGGGTAGAGTGTTACACCCCAAATTATTTTAATCCTTTAACATACTGAATAGATTTTTTTACAAGAAACATTGTACAAAAACAATGAAATATTTTATTGAGATAAAATATTAGAACACAAGATAAACATTAATAAATTATGAAAAATCAACATGAAATATCATTATGAAAATAATTGGAGGAATAAAACCATATGTAAATAAAAATACTATTAATATTTAATCTTCATCCTCATTGTTTTCCTTAAAGATCATTCTACCTATTATAAATACCTAAATAAGGAAAAACATTAAAAATATAATTGTCATTTTGGGAGGGAAATAAATTAATAGAATGAATTAATTTAAATGATGAATATAATTTCATATATTGTAATGTGATGTGAGTGTTATATATACTGGTATTTGATATATTAATGTTGGATATATGATCAATGGATATATGGTCATAGGGTATAAATATATCTAATAGGTATATTAAGTGTTTTATATTGAAATGTAAATAGTGTTAAAAATAAAATATTTTACATGTAATAAATAATTATATAATAATTTTTAAAAAACAATTAATTTATGAGAATAATTTTTTTGTAAAGAAATTTTTTTTGGCACATAATGTATTTCAAAAATAAGTTATTATTCTTTAAAAAATTTAAAAAAAAATTGAATAAAAAAATTTAATTGATAAAGGCATAAATTAGTAAATAAAATCTAATAAATAATTAATTAGTTGTAATAAATAATAATTTAATGATTCATGGTAAAAATGATTTATTTAAAAAACATTTTTTTTATTATCTATTTTTTGTTTTTGTTTAGAAGTAAAATTCAACATATTTGGATTATGATATTATAAAATTTATTTTATATATATAAATTAATAAAAATTTATACATTTAATGTAAATTAGTTATAAATACTAATGAAATATTTTAATATTTTAAAAAAGATATTTTCTATAAAATTATTTTTAATGCATTATGCATTTTAATTTTTGAAAACTAAATATATCATGATTTAATGATTATTTTATTAAAATTTAATTTTTATAACTATGTAAAATTATTCAATTACTAATGGGATGATTAGTAATTAATATTATATTATAAGAAGAACACTTAATGTCTAAAATTTCATGTCTTCATAAAAATAGTTTTTTCTATATATTTATGTTTTCTTTTAAATGTTAAATTATTCATATTTATAACTTGAATTAGATGAAATAGATACCATATTAATAATCAACAGATATAAGTAATGTAATATGTGTCATATTATATTTTTTTATAAAAAATTAATTACTGAGGAAAATAATTAAATAAAGTAAACTGAGATAAAAATGGGTAAAATGATGATGTTGGGATTTTTAATAACTAAATTGATATAACAAAATTATATAACAAGTTTATTTTTTATGAGTATATATTACTATTTAAACTAAAATTTACTTTCCTATCATGTGATTCTATATTTACCCTTCCCCTAAATTAAGATTCCAAATACATGCCTCTAATTTTCAACTATAAATTGTGCTCTCTTATACCCCAATCCAAAACACATCAATCATTCATTTTTATTTTGAATCCATAACTATATTATCTATACTAAAGTATTCATACACATTTTTTATCTTTAAGGTCTAATACGGTGGCCAAAAACCTTCATTTTGAAGGAGCCCATTTTGAGAATGAGATAATTCATAAAAGTAAGTATCTATTTATTCACCACATTTTTTAATTAAAATATTGTCTAAAATATTAATAAATATAATTAATTAATCTAAATATCTTGTATTAACATCATTATTATTCTATAAAAATGATATTATTACAATATAACATCATCCTCTTACTCATTAATTAGTATAGCATGTTCTTATTTGGGTTGGTTCAATAACCTACATGAATTATGCTATACTATATTAACCATTTACAACATGAATGAGATTCAAGATATTAATAATAGTATTATATGATATTATATAGTAATTTATCTTATTAATATGGTTCTATAATTAGGACACAGAAATTAATGGCCATTATAAAGTAAGTCGTTGTTATCAGTAAATAACCCAAAACATGCTTATCATAAATTCCCTTCTCATGAACTATACCATTACCATCCATAAAATGAATATGGGACTGCATAAATTATTTCAAAAAAATAATTATACTAACTTTACGAATCTATTAATGATAGACTTGTTATCAAATAACTAGGATCAATATGCTTCTCGGAAAGTTTTATGAATTAATTAAAATTACTACCATCCGATGATGAAAATTAAAAATAACTAACTAATATGTGTATAATAAATGATTATAATTTAATAGTGTAAAAGTTTATAGTTACTGAAATAATTTTTAAATAATTAATTAATATGGTTATGTTTATTATAAATGATTTTATATAACTTTTTTGGGAATCAAGAGTAATGGTAAGGGTTTTCTTCACAATTACACTTTGAAATAAAAAAAATCAAAGAATAAATTTATGTGAGAAAAAAAATATTATTTTTCTTCAAAATCCATTTTTTCTTATCATTTGTTTCTTATTGGTTTTTACATGACTTATCATCATTTTGGTTTATAATTCACCAAAAATTAATATTTCAAGTGGAACTTACCTTATATCTTCTTTTGGATAAAAAATATTTCTCATTAATATGCATATTTTTAATTTTTATGGATTTCCTTATCATTCCTTCTATGATTTATTACGGTCACTCACTACCTAATTTGACTTATTTACAATTTTATAAAAGGGATGTTTTTTAATATATTCTTTAAAATTTTACACCTAGTTAATTTCTCTTACTGCTTTCATTACATTTCATTAAAAATATTATTTTCCATGTTTTACTGGCTCTTAAAAAAAATTATTTACTTTATTATTTTTCTAATAAACCCATTTATTTTTAAAATATTTAATTTAAAAAACGTTTTTAAAAATGTTAAGATAATTTCTGCTAATTTTATAAAAAAAATTATAAGTTTCTAATAATTTGTTTTTTATCTGTTTCAATATCTTTTAATGTTTCTTATGGTTCACTATTGATATTTAATAATTAAGTCATCCACTTTCATTATATAATTGATTTATTTACACCTTGTGGGAATTTTCTTCAATATTATTTAATTCTCAGAATTTATTTATTTTGGGGTTTATTTTTTAATATGATCAAATTCACGGGGCTAACATATGTGTGTTTTTTCATTTTGTGATGGGTAGGTCTGATATATCCCACTAATTCATTGGGGAAATCATTAAATATCATAAGATGTAATTTTATGGGAAATGGATTGTTATCATAGCCTATTATGTTATGGGATATATATGGATAGCCTAGTACGCTATGATATGAATATCCAAGTGGTTAACCATGACATAAGGTGTGATTGTATATGCTTGTGTTTGTACCACATCCATTTGTTATGTTTCATAGATTGTGATTATTTTCTAATGTTTCCAAATTTCTATTCTATTTTCACAAGTTATACAAAAATCCTTATTCTATATTAATGTTTATCATTCATGCTTCATTGCGTATGATTTCTTCATGTTGTATTCATATACATTGAGTATGTTCTCATACACATATATTCATCTTATGATCCTTGATTTATATCTCATATGTTTTACCCCTTAATAAACATTGATGACTTCCTTTTCTTATTTTTTCCCTTTCTTGGGTTATAAAATAAGATTATAGTATATGATATAACTATAAGGTGTTATGTGTGATAAAAATATGGATAAATGTTCATACTATTGTAAAATAGGTCATTTAATATTCTATTCTCTAAAGATACTAGACCAATAGGTTAAGGGGTATGATTTTTTATGAAATAAAATAGGTATTCATGAAGAATTTTTTAATATGTATGTGTTTTCGGTTAGTTAATCTATCATTTCTTTCCATTTTATAGAAGGTAGTTCAATGTTTCATGAGATGGAAATATTATACAATATCCCCAAATATTCCCCAAAATTAATCATGATTGGAATTCATTCTATCGGTGTATGAATTTCATATTGTGGAGGGATATTTAAGTAAGATAAAAATTTAAGTTTTCATGATATTCTCTATAATTATAATATCTATTTAGATTTTTCATAGGATAATTTGGTATCATATCCTGATGATTTTTGTCCAGAGATTATCGTTAAAATTATAAAAATATTTAAATATTACCTGGTATGAGTGAAGAGAGATTAATGATAATTATTTACATGTGTTCCAAGAATCTTATAGAAAGTACCACTATACATTATTCCCAGTCAGTTGCATGATTCATTTACACACAGGTTGAGTGAGGTTGTAATAGTGAGATTAAATTCTATAAATAAATAAATTATTTAATTTTCAATATATATATTAACTAAATATTTTTAAAGTATTTTTATTTAGGTCATCATTTGTGTAATTATCCATTTTAAGTAATGCCTTAAAACTTGGCATTCGACATGTGCCAAATATTCGGCATAATTTAAGTGTAGAGTTATTTTTTGTCAAGTATTTAAAATATTCTAGTATAATATTAATATAAAAATGTAATTTGTGTTCTAAATAGTATGTTACACTATTGAGGTGATCCCATCAGTTAGAATTCATTGAAATTCAGGACTCATTGGGATGATGATCCATATGTTTTTTGTGTTATAGTATTATATATATATATATATCAAGAAAAATATTTTTATATAACAAAGATAAATTATATTTTTTTAATTAATTCATTATATATATTTAATGGTAATAATTTTATTCTAAGATAGTGTTGATCTATTCTCTGAATAACCTTAATTGTTTCCTTTCTCATGATAATCACAGCAAATTCTTATTATTTCCCTAAGCATTTACTTTTAATATTTTTATATAAAATTCCAAAATCAGTTATCTTTATCTATATATATGATTACGAAAAATAGACATCTCATCAAATAATAGAAAAATATAAGTTATAACATAGATAAGTTGATATACAAAAAAAAGATATAAAAAATGTTAGATGACATGGTTTCACCACAAAGATATACTAACCAAAATACCAAAGTTACGATTAACCCACCAAATTTTCTTTCTATGATATTTAATAAAAAAATATACAATAAAAATATTATGGTTTTTTGGAATTTTCAATATTGTTTAATGCCGATAAAAGAAAATTAAACAATAATTCATGTATCGATCAAGAGAAATTAAAGTCTATAAAAAATTATAAATGTCATAATCAATTTTGTGACAATGAAAAATAATTAATGGCTTCATCAACATCAATAATTCAATGAATTATCTTTAAAATGATTATAATTATAAAGGATATATAATGGTATAATAAATATACTTCAAACAAAGATTTTTTATCATAAATTCCCTTAACTTCATGTGAATTATCTTTTCTAAGCTTTACATGTTTATATAATGTTTCTATACATATTAAGAGCACTCAGTATTCAAATATAAAAATCAATATTCCCATGTTCTCTACTAAATTTGTATCTTTACAATTTTGGTCATATTAATTATCTCAATTATTATTTCAAAAAACATGAATCGCTATTGGTTATGATGCAATGCATGGTAAAATTCTAACTCCTTAGTCAATAGCCTATTATATCATGAAGGGAAAAGCTAGACTCAACAACTCTAAAATTTTTATTTCTCATGTGTGGAGGGAGGGAAACAAAGTGGCTGGTCATCTTGCTTCATTGGTGGTGGCTGAACAAGGTAATAACATCATTTGTTTTTCAAGTTCTCTTCAATTGGATCTGGAGGGAGTAAATTTGATTAGAAGGGATCAATTGGGTCCTCATTATTTTAGACCCCCTATTTAGTTTCTCTCTAACATCTTTGTTGTAGTTTTATAAATTTTAAATAAAAATTCAATGTTTATGATGAAAAAACATGAATCACCCTTTACCATATGTATTCAATCTATTCTATTTATTGTTCACTATAAGGAAGAATTATTTTTTGAGGAATTCGTATAAAAGTGGAAACTACTTGTACTCAATACTAATCAACCAGATATGGTTATAAATCCCCCTTTCAAATTGGTTCATAATATAAGAAGTTGTGAGTATAGTAACTTTGGGTTCTTTACTAGTAATGATTGAATACATAAATATTTCTTGTCATAAATTACATTATCGTTAATTTTATTTTTAATTTATATTTTTAAATTGAATTGATCCATTCAATGTGATTTTTTATTCTCTTACTTTCAATTTATATATTTTTATTAAACTTTTATCATCAATAGTTTTAAAAAAAAATATATGTCCTTTCAATTTAAATCAATGTTTTAACAAAATTTGAATTATCAAGAAATTTATTTATTTCATCCAAGTAATTTTGATTTTTCCTAAGTTATTTAATTCACCTTCTCTTAAAGTATCCATTTTGTGAGACCAATTTTTTTCTATTAATATTCTATATGTGACTAATTTTTAGTTCAAACCTATCACATATAGAATACTTCCAAGGTACATATGGATTCATATTGAAAACCAAAACTCTCAGAATATTAAAAAACCACATTTCATTAACAAAAAAATGTAATTATACTTGAGAGAAAAAAAAAGAATAAATCACTATTAAATATTGGTTATAGTGTTAGTTCATTCATTGTGAAGATCAAAAAATCCATTGTATGTATCCTGAAACGATTACTAATGCAGAAAAATGAGTTCTTTATTAACAAAAAATGTATGATATTCTATACTATAGTAGATTTAACAGAACATATATAGTCATTTATATACTTATAATATAATCTGTGAAATATAGATAAAGCTGGAGACTACTCATTTCAAAACCAAAAAATATTACATAAGAAATGAGGGATGCTATTCTCTTAGTTTGAACACTTTCATTTATATACAAGGTCATTGATGTCAACAATGTACTAGTATCTCACAACCATTATCAATATACTTCACTTACTATGTAAGAAAGATATTAAAAATTATATTCTTGTTTATAAGTTCATTATATCCTACTGGGAGAGTGAGAGTCAAATAAAAATTCTATTAAATATATAAAGATTATTAAAAAAATTAAATAGATAAACTCATTGTTACTTTAATAAAATATTAGTTACAACTCCAAATTAAATATGTGAAGGACAATAAAAACAACATGGAAATAACCTTAAATTTAACTAATTTCTTAGATCCAACTGATGAGAGTGAGCCATAACTAAGAGAGGATGATTTTTATTTTTTTGATAGAAAAATGGGTATAATGTTCCAAAGAAAGGATTTAAGATATGTATGATTCGAAAAAATAAATACACATGAAAAATAAGGTGATAAGGAAAAGAAAAAAGATAGAGTATAAGTAATTTGTATTTAATTAAATATGCATGTACATATCAAAAACAACATCCCTTGGAATAGATACAAGAAATGAAATAAGTCTATAAAAACAATAGGAAAAAGGTATTTATGGAAGACACATAGAGTACCAGTGAAACTCATCAACTATGACAAACTAGAAAAGTGATGATAATTGAAAAATTTCTAGATTCTTCACATACACCGAAAAAAATTTCCTTGTAGAAAATGATAGTTAATCAGTTACCTCTGAATCATTATATTCTTCACATTTTGTGTTTTTTAAATAATACTCTGAATCAGAATAAAACTCCATGATTATATTGAATATCTTGAAAATGTTTTCAAAATCCTTGGAAAGAAGTAAATATTGGAAAATTTTGAACTAGAAGTTGATAATTCAAAAATATTAACACAAAATAAAAAACATCATTAATATTTACCATTTCCAAAATATTTATTGGAAATAAATATTTGTTTTATATAAATTCATATATTTAAATCATAATTAATGTTTCTTAAATGTTCACATAGGGTAGTTAAAATATATTAAAAGTGTTTACTATGCTAAAAACTACTAGGTAAAAATAGACCTATATACTCCATATCCCATAAAGATAAATTTTCAAATAATAAATTTATTTCAGGAGAAAAATATTTGTGGACTTACTTCTAAATCAAAGGTAACTTGAAGAATAAATACTCACTAAAAAAAGTTAAATACTTCAGTTGGAGAAAAACATATATTTTAATGAACCCTATGGCCTTTGAATATATAAAGAACAAATAAATATTGTTTATAATGGTTTTATTCACTAATATTTAGGGAACTACGAAAATTTGGGTACACAAATCATTAATTCATGATTTTAAAAATAATGGTTCATGTTTTGATGGAAGTAATAAAGATATCTAATAACTGAATAATAGTTTATCTATTCACTTGAAAGGTAAAAAATAATCTCTTTATTCTAAAAAATGGTTGATGTATTCTTCACATTTTAAAATAATTCATAAATAATAATTATTGAATGAGGATATGTCACTATATAGGAAAAATGATTCCATAATGATTTTTTTTATTTTGTAGTACATAAGCACACTCTAATAAGAATAAGTTAACTTTTTTATGAGGTATATTTAGTAATGTTTATAAACAATTCATGATCCATAATTAATTCACAAGGATATCACATAATATCTATAGATTTTTGTGAATATTCTAATACAATGAAATTGCGTGACATTTAAAACTAGTACATCCCTTTCCTAAGTTATGTGGAAGATCTTCATGGTTATGGAATAGATTTCACAATCATTGTAACCTTCAAGCCTTAACCAAACTCCCTAGAAAGTATTTATTTTAGGTTATACTGGGTCTAATATTTGATTTCTCATAATCCTATGATCCTTAATAATTCAAGAAGAAATAAATGTTTATCTTAAAAATAATTAACACTATGTAACCTTATGACCACTCTATCTCATGAACATTAACATTTATGGACCAAAAAAACTAAGTGAGTCAATGGAAGCATTGTTTTTATTTTCTAGTTGATAACTACTCATTACACTTGGGTTTTAATTATTTTTTAAAAAAATAATCACCACATTTATTTAAAGGTTTTGGAATTAGTTAAATATTAAAAGAACCATATGTTGATTACTATCAGAAGTGATCAGTTTACTGTGTTGATAAATTTGGATTTCAAAACTTTTTATAGTAAAAAAGGCATAAGACATAACATTTTAACATAAATAACTCGATAATATAAATATATAGTCAAATAAATAAATATATAACTCTATGAGATTTTTTGAAATATTCTTTGTTAATATATACTACTAAAGTACTTCTTAGTTGAAACTTGTAATTCTACATATTAAACTATAAATTTAGTTTTACTTTATCTTCTTTAAAATGAAACTCTATTTAAAATATGGAATGGTATAAACTCTAATATTGGATAATTCAATGATATAAAATTTAAAATTTTTATTCTAAACATCGAGGATAATTCTGTTATGTTCAATTTTAAATTTTCTGGGGGAAAACATTTAGTCTACCATCACACTATAAAGACTTATTGGTTTTTTAATGAATTAAGACGTACTATTGAAGAAAAAATACGTGTTAATTAGATGATACTAACCATTTTTCAAAAAAAATATAAATCATTAGAATATGATCTAAATTAAATTTTAATAGACTCTCCTATTTTAAAAAATTTGATGCCTAAAAATATGGATCTCTAAATTGATGAACATGGAGGTGATTCACTAAAAGAAGAGTAAAAAATTTCTTTTTATACTATAACCCATAAAATAATAAATATAATACAACATATATTCTCATTCATGACATAAATCAACTAGTTTTAAACATATGTTCTCTCAGAAAATGAATTTGAACAACTTGTACGCATGGGATATTCTGGAGAGACGTACACTTTGGGGTAATTTTATTATGGGGGAGTATGGTACCAATTTGGACAAGCTGAAATTCAAAGCCTCTAACTTATATAATTTTATATGAGAACATATTCAAGATCTTTAATATAGATCTTAGTGGATTGTGGGTTGTGGGGGGATTAGCTACTCGAATGATAAGTGGTAGGTATCACCCTTGGTTTCCCAGGTTATCCTACACCTGATATAACATTCACCCAAGCTAGAAGTTTTCTGACTATAATTTAGGAAAATATCAATCAAAATCAATGTGGAATATTTGACAATATTATCTTATCTTTAAATCTTGAAATACTTGTGTTCAATAGGGCTTCATATAGGAATTTCATATACATGAAGTGTCGAGAATATCTTCAAAATGGTCTCGATAAGGGAAAACACAATCTTCTCTGGTTTACATACATCCCTATCAAATTAATTTTCTTATATTGTGAATATGAAAGAATGATATTCTGATGGATATGGATATCAAACATAAAGCATTTAAACTTTTTTCTTAATTTTTTTGTTATCAAATATCCAAGTAATAATTGGCTGATCATCTATTTTTTGAGAGCGACTAGTCGATATATTTTTATAGTGGTTTTGATAGTCTCATTATAGTTGACCTATCATAAGGTAATAGATATTTTTTTATTGGATCCTGGTTTTGGAGAGTGGAGTAGAATGGATTAGAGAACACGAAGAGAGTGATTATCATCTCCTCAGAGTGTTGGTTCTTCTGGATATTTAGGAGAAAATATCATATCGGTTGTACTGTGAATTAAAACATAGCCCAGAAAACCAATCCTAGGTTCCTTGTCTTTTATCTAGTTCCATCTTAATAATGTAGGTAAATTATCACACCATGATGGTGGTAATAAATGGAAGTAGACACACACCTATAGCAGAGATAATGGATTGTCTTTCTAGATGGGTATTCTGGAATCCCTGATCAAAGGACATAAGATTAATATTTTAGTTCATGCAATCTCAAGTTCATGAGAGGTGTAGGTGTTGTCCATGACTTCAAATTCTCATTGTTGATGGATTTCAACAGCTTCTATGGGTGGGGTGATTTTCTTATGGATGAGGCTCGTTCTATTCTCAATGATTTAGAGATTTTCCATTCCTATAATATTCCCATTGATGAAATTGAAACTGGTTCCTCTATGATGTTAAACTCTCTTAATGGTACATATGATTCTCACTAGTCAATTGTCTATCTCATCTGAATATGAAAGAATCTTATTTTTCATACAAGATTAATTCACACTTGGTGGGAGGGTAATTACATTGTGAACTTCCTCGCCTCAAAGGGAAATCAAAGTAATCCCTATATTATATTTTCTAGACCATGATCCCTTCTCCGTGAATGTGATAACTTTGTTCAAGTAGATTACCTTAGACTTCATCACATCAGAACTACTTGATTAGGTTATTTCTCTATTCATTCTAAATAATAATTAAAATGATTTCATTGATAAAAATGTGAACACCTTGTAATTTTTACTCATTTAAATAAACAACAATATAGTAATCTATTAATGATCAAAATTAGATGATTTTGATGATAGTAATTATCAATTATTATGAGATCAACCAATTATAAAATATATTATAGAAAACTAATGATTCTTTGGTTATAAGATATAAATATTTATACTAAATAAATTATGATGAGAATAGTGTAATTATTTGGAATAGGGAAAGACTGGATTCAAATATGTATTACTAGGATAAAGGTACATACTATGAGGAATTGTTTCCTCAACTAGTAAGACTTGAATCGATCTAAATTATACTTTACATTAAATTATATATAGATTTCACCATCTTTCAAATGGATGTAAAAAAGAATATTTTATATTTTTTTACGACAAAATTTATATTGTAAACCTCTAGATTTTGAAAATACATATATTCTAGATCATGTGTTTAAAATTATCATGGCTCTTTATGGACTTAAGAAATATTTGTGTTCATGAACTGAAATTTTATCAAACATTATTTTACAAAAAAAATTACAAAATTAATTCTATATCTCAACTTTTTTATCAAGAGAATTTGTAAGGACACCTTTACTATTTATTTCTATGTAAATAATATCATATTTGGATCAACTCAAAAACCTTTTAGAAATGTTTTTTTGAAACATACCCATGTGAATTTGAAATTATTATAATATGTTAAATTAATTTAATTAATAAATTTCAATTAGTACAAAATTTGGAACTTGAAATTTTGTCGCAAAAAAAAATATACCCTCAACCTACATAAATATTCCAGTGTAGACAATTCCACTTGTAAAGTACTATGGTGATTTCCCCATGTAAGTTTGATCTTAATAAAATTGAGAAACTAGTAGGTCAAAAACCTTATTTTGGGATTATTTGTAATCTAATATAATTATCATCTAGTCAAATTGACATTATGTTTTTGGTATAGATATATTCAAGATTCTCAGAAAATTTTAAAAAATATCATGTAATGGTCATGAAAAAAATATATACGTAAATTGAAAATCATATATCATTTTATTCTATCCCACTAGGGTATATTTCCTCTTCAAAATATATTCAGATGATAAATATATAGGATGTGTATTAATAAAAAACAATTTCAAGTACTTTTAATATTTTTGAAAAGACCTAGTATCTTGGTCTAAGAATAAGCAATACAATGTTTCACCTTACCCTACTAAAGGAAAATATCAGGTAGTTATACGTTTTTGTGTATATTTTTTCTATATGAAAACCATAGTTTTCAATAAAAGTTTTTTATACTAACATAAAATAAATGAAAATAAAAGTGTCATTTATCTATCTAAAAATATGGTGCATTAGTCAACATCCATACATATTAATATTCAACATCACTTTATTATGAATGATGTATTGAAAGGATATTTCACTCTATAATTCATCATAATGTATGAATAGAAATCTAACATCCTTAATAACCCATTGAACTCAATTTTGGTTGAATTTATTAAATATAAAATTGGGATTCTTGAATTTAAATGACCATATTCATTTGTATTGTATAATCTAGAAATAAATACATTTCTATAGAAAAGGGTAATGCATTTTTTCTTCACAGAACCTATTTTTTCATGGTACATTGGTATAGATGTCTATCATTTTTCGTATTAAATTTTTCAACTAAACATAAATTAATATGAAAAAATACTTAAAAATTTGTAAAACAATTTAAATATTTTAAATATTTTTTCGATCATCGATAACCTGAAATTATAAACTTTTAAAATTCTTCATTTATCTTATATATAAATTATCACATTGAGTTTAAAACCATCACCATGATATTATGCATGTAAAATCACTATATTTCTCCTTAGGGTGTGAATTACTATTCGATAATTATGAGAGATTAGTTAATTAAAAATTATTTCTAACATAATCCATATAACATCATCGGATAACATGATTCATTATTTTTCTTTCATATATATTGGATCTATAATTTTTAGGGGTATTTATTTATTTAAATAGTCCTTATTTTATTCTTAATATCTCTTGTGTGGTGTAACACCCCGAATATTTCAAACCTTATAAATAAAAATTATGTGTCTAATGGCATTAAAGTTTTCTCCTTTTTAACCAAACAAAATGTAAAAGATAAAGCATGGAACTTTTTATTTAAGAACTTGACACCGAAGTGTCTTACAACATCCTGAGTTTACAAAGGAGAGCTCACTGACCATAAATTCCAAATAAAAACCCTAGTATGATCACTTGAAGGTGGCCCAGGATGAAAACAATCCTGACTTCATAGTGTGGATCAGTAGTACCCATTATAAGTATTAGGATAGCTAGTGCCACAACGGCCATGATGAGTACTAGTTGAATGTACAGAACCATCCTTATCTGACCAACCGATTCCAAAATATGAATACCAAGACTACATATTTATAAAGGATCCACATAGCCATTGAAATACTTTACCATTTTTTTCTTCTGAGATGACTGTTGGGATTTAAATCCGAAGGCCATCAAAAATTTGCTGAATATTTTTATAATAAGTAAGATGATTTCATAATACATAATGAATCTAGTTATGTTGTGGTCTATGTTCTAAAGAAGCAACATAAATATTTATCTACACATTCTTATAGTTATTAGAGATTAATTATATGAAGTTATCATACTTTTTTTAATTTATAATAGTAAATAGCATTAAATATTATTAAAGAAGCACACTTTTTTTATGCGATCAATTAATTTGTTTTATGGGTTATATATATATATTACAAATGTTGCGTCATAATTTTAATGTTTGCATAAATACTATTATTACTTGAAAAACAATAGAGATAGTAGATTAATTTTGAAATTTAAAATAATGGGTGATGTTTTGTTAACATATAAAATCATGTTTCTAACAAAAAAAGTAAAAAAATTATAAATTTCATGCTTTGAAATTATGAAATTTATGGGTTAAATAATCATTCTTTTTTTAATAACAACATTAATGTATATAGATCCTTACATGTAATTATAGATTAAGATAATTGGTTCATATAATTAAATAAATAAAAATGATAATATAATTTATGATATAGTTAGGGGATTAATAGTTTAACATATTTCTGTATTTATTACTGTTGACTTATCTTATGATAATAATAATAGTTTAATAATTTTTTTTTCTTTTAATAATAATGATATTATAATAGAAGTTATAAAATAATAAAAAAAAATTATATTATGTAAAAACGATAAAACCAAGGGCCGCGTTTCTTTTTTTTAACACTGCATCACTTCTAGCCGTCCGATTTCGTGCACATCATCACATCCGTCCAAGTATTTTAAAATTTCGTGTTGGCTTCGACCGTCCGATCAATTTTGGTTTAATCCAGGTCATCTGATTCTTTTTTAGATCTCTTCTTCCATGCGTTCTTCTTCTTCTTCTCCCCGCTCTGCACCAGTGAACCTATCTTGCCTTTTGTTTCTTTCTTTGCCTAGGCTGGTAGTGGACCCATCCTCACCCCCACCTCATTCCACAAAGTTGGCACCACTCATTTAATACCCGGCCTCGGATCCCTCGATGCCTCTTTTCTCTATGTCATTTTTTCTAAAAAAACCTGAATTTCACTGAAGCAAGGCCGGCGGTTCCTTCATATTTCTCTCTAGCATTGTCGAGATCACTAGCTCTTTCTCCTCCTCTCTAAGCCGGTAAGGGAGCTCTGTTTTATCTTGGATGTTTTCTTCATATTCGGTTTTGAATATTTATATATATATATTTATATATATACATGTGTATATATATATCAACCATTTCCTATACTGCAGTCATCCTTCTCTTTTCTTTTAAAAAAATGGTGTTCGGATTCTGGTAGGGTGATCTTTAAATGGGTTGCAGGTTTGATCCTTTGTGGTTTTGTTTTACAACTTGTGCTATACATACTGTTATATATATATATATAATTTTAGAACATGCATGTATATCTCAAATCCTTTTTTTAGGGGATTGTTTATGGGTTATCCACTCAAGTATTTATGTAAAGTTTAATTTTGAAAGTTTTCCTTTTAAGAAAATCATTTTTATACAACATGTTTAATCGGGTGTTTAGGTATTTTCATATATATATATATATATATATATATATATATTCCCACCTTCAAATCTATTTTCTTATATTTCCAATTATTTCATTATTGTATATTAGGGTTCATGTACCTAGATAAGTGATTTTGAAACTACAAATCCATTATGTAAACTTTATATGTGTATATAACTAAATACTTGTATGTTTATGTATTTTTATTAAAAATTAATTACAGTGTTTAAGAGATGAAAATTCATCTTTATATAATAATTTTGGTGCAAACTAGGTTTTGGGGTCTATGTGAATCTATGTTATCGTATAAAACCATTGTTTTTATGAACATGTGGTTTCATGGACAACACACCTTATATGTTTTAGTTTTAATCAAATAAGTGGTTATTGGTTAGAGGTATTCTAATATTACGAAATTTTATGGACCTTGATTAAATTATGTAAAAACCCATATACACACTTCACGTATATATATGGTTATGTAAAATGTATTTATAGGTTTAATTTCCAAAACCATGTTTTCAATTAATAATTATCCGGACTTAGTTTATACTATGATACATGTAAGATTTTAATAATTTTGGTGGTTTCTAATCCAATATGTATGTTGCACCAATGAACTTACTTAATATGCGAAGTTATTATAACATGTACCCTTGATGTAATTTATACTTTAAAAGAATGAGCATCGGCGTGTTTTAAAGAAATGAAATATGAATTTATGGGTTTATGTTATCAGGTTGTAACCATTTATTATTCGATGTTAATCCTGCTGTAGTGATTATTAGCAGTTAACCTAGTTATGGTTAAATTTCAAGTTTCAAAGTCATGTTTACCACAATAATGAAAGTCATGTATTTTCATTAAGTGTATCTTTTTAATCAATGCATTTCATGGTCTAATCTGATGCATCCATTGTATCTAGTCATTTTCACATGTATTTAAATAATGGCCCAAACCACCAGCACTTTATCATCATATTTGAAAGATAATGCATGTTGCCCCTTGGAGGTTTTTCATTATGAATTAGTTGGTGTGTGCATCACTAATATATAAAACATTGTATTATGCATGTACCACTTTTCGTCAAGCATGTCTTTCCTTAGTAGTTTCCATATCTTATCTTGTGTGTTATACCTAGAATGTTGATCACCAAATATTAATTAATGAATCTAATAACCTGTCATTTGGAGTGGTATGGAACACCCCAAATAACATCACTTTAAAATTGGGTATCCAAAGCGGTGTGTGATGCATTAGAAACCTAGCCCCTAAGACATGTGGGGAACGTATAAGACTGCCAGGTTGGTGTCCAGTTAAAAGAAAGCCCTCCAGTTTGGGAATTGGTTAAAGTAAGCCCTCCAAGTTGGGGACTGGATAAAGTAAACCCTCCAGGTTGGGGACTGCTTAAATTAAGCCCTCCAGTTTCGGGACTGGTAAAAGTAAGCCCTCCGGGTGGAGACCGGTAAAAGTAATCTCCACGATGCATCGAAAGATCTCATGAGACAGTTATGTGGGTACCTACCCTTAGGTCATGGAACGAGGCCCTTGACATAAAGACATGAGTCTAGAATTGTTTTTTTCCTCACTATGTCTTAATATAAGTGATCAACCATGGGATTTTTCCGACTAGTAGGTTATCCCTGGTTCAGAGCCTTTTTATGTACAGAATAATTAATGGAATGACTTGATATGTCTCAGAAGTATTAGACTTGATCCTTTTAACAGAAGATTTATGATGTCACATGTTCAAAGATATGGATATGGACATCATGATAAGTGCACCAGTTATGTTCTTTATTACGGAATCTTTGATTATGTATTGTACACTCAGAACTGCCTTGCTTGTAGTATTCTTTACCCTGCATGTAGTTAATGGTCAGGTATTATATGTGCCTTTCTTTGTTCTTTCCTAATTGGAAACTGTGTACTCTGATCATGACTATATGTTATGTTATATGTTTTCTTTATTCCAAGATAATTAGTTTTCCAATTGTTAGGTTTATTTTCAAGAATACTATTCTTCTTTTCAGTAAAGAAAGATTATTTTCAAGTTGTTTTAAAACCCCTTACTGGGAATACTTTTCTCACCCTACGTTTATCATTAAAAAAATTTCAGTTATGGGATTTTACTAAAGGAGTTTTTTAGAAGCAACTGGTTTCCCAGAACCTGAACCTCGCGATCCCCTATAATAATGGGACATGATGTTTTGTTTGTAAATGTTTGTAATGAAATTTTAGTATATCATGTCTCATATGGCACCCGGGAAGAGGGGGCCTTACAGTTAGAATCAGAGGATAGGTTCGGATAACTATGGAAAACCAAGTAGTATAAATATATGACTGAGCATCACTAAGTAATAATATTATAACATTCAGATGACAGATGGAAACGTACCTACAAATCTTTTTTCACTCCCCACTGAGGCCCTAGAGACCATTGTGTCTCTAGATAGCCGAGATAACTTCCTTTATCATGCCTATATCCACATGTCATGCAAGCATCTGTATGATGTGTCAAACTCACCACGGGTGCTTAGTCTACACCAGGGGTTGGGAATGAATTACATCTTTATGATGATAGCCCAGTTCCCCTCATATGGACGATGGGGAAGGTACCATGAGGTAATTTTTCGAGTGTTCACGGTAGGTGAAGACTTTGGAAAAATGATCCTCAACCCTTTCCAAGAAGCCGCAGTTGCCGATGCCCTCCGTGCGGCCTACCTCTGTAAGATCTTGAACTACGGCTTCTAGGGACAATTAATGGACTTCGGGATGTTAGAAGAAGAGTCTGCCCGATTGTCTTCTAGGCAATAAGTTTATTTTTATGTTTCCCAACTTGATACCCCTCATGCTAAACTCTTAAGATGTCATAGGTGATCCCATGAATTCAACCCTTACTGCTCAGCCTGTATTTTTTTTTGAGGAGATGAGGAGTCTCGATTCCTTATGTGGAGTTCCTGTAGTAGGTCATTAAGGGAAAACTCAGGCATGGATGTATCAACTTATGTTTTGTTCAAATGTTATCTATTTTCCTTTCTATCTTTACCTTATCAGAACTTTTAAGTGAATTCTCATAAATGCATCTTTCAGATGACTAGAAAAACAAACATCTTGTCTCTACCTGATGAGATAGTAGAAGATATTTTAATCAGAACATGCACTGTGGACTATCCATCTTTCCCCAACCTATGAGGATCTTTTCAACACCTGTTAGACTTGTCGAACATCCCTGAATTCCTTCTTTCATGTCAGGGGAATGACCATGTATTCCATCTCATTTCCACTGCCCAACTCCCCTACTATAGGGGAAGGGGAAGATACTACGAAAGCCTTTTTCAGGGTTTTACTCTGGTGAAAAACTTTTTTGTCAGAGCAAGATTCTTTATAGCATCCCAAGATGGCCAGATCAGTGCGGTCTTTATGTTCCAGATCTTATATCTTAGTCTATTGAATCACGTCATCCCCCTTGAATATCTCAAACGTGATGTAGTCTAGCGGGTCATCATGGAATTTTTCCACTCAGACATTTCGGATCTTTTTACCGCACGAGCCTCCCTATAGCAGCCTATGTGTAGAACACATGAACAGGAGTTCAAAACATATTGCTCAAGGTGCATCTAGGCTAGGTAAGCAGAAGAGTTGAGTGCCAATCTGGGTATCCCTTTGACCAAACCCGATCTCCCATTCTGGTGATGATGTTAGTCTCGAAGTTTTTCTTTTCCAGTTTATGAATAGAATTGTGAGGGTGCAATTCTTTGAAGGGTGGAATAATGTAACACCCTGAATATTTAAAACCATATAAATAGAAAATATGTGTTTAATTCCAATAATTTTTTCTCCTTTTTAACCAAACAAAATGTAAAAGATAAAGCATGGAACTTTTTATTTAAGAACATGACATCGAAGTGTCTTACAACATCCTGAGATTATAAAGGAGATCTCACTAACCATATATTCCAAATAAAATACCTAGTACGATCACCGGAAGGATTCCCAGGACGAAAAAAATCTTGACTTCATAGTGTGGATCAGTAGGACCCATCATAAGCATCAGGATAGCTAGTGCCACAACAGTCGTGCTGAGTACCAGTGCAATGTAGAGAACCATCCTTAGCTGACAAACTGATTCCAAAATATGTATACCAAGACTACGTATTTATAAAGGTTACATGTATCCATTGAAAAACTTTACCGTTGTTTTCATTTTTAATTTAATTATATGAAGTTATCATACTTTTTTTAATTTATAATAGTACATGTCATTAAATATTATTAAAGAAGCGCACTTTTTTTATGCGATCAATTAATTTGTTAAATGGGTTTTATATATATATTACAAATGTTGCTTCATAATGTTAATGTTTATATAAATACTCTTATTACTTGAAAAAAAATAGATATAGCAGATTAATTGTGAAATTTAAAATAATTTGTGATGTAATGTTAATATATAAAATCATGTTTCTAACAAAAAATGGAAAATATTATAAATTTCATGCTTTGAAATTATGACATTTATGGGTCAAATAATCAATATTTTTTTAATAATAACATTAATGTATATAGATCGTTACATGTATTTATAGATTAAGATAATTGATTTATATAATTAAATAAAGGAAAATGATAATATAATTTATGATATAGTTAGGGGATTAATAGTTTAACATATTTGTGTATTTATAACTATTGACTTATCTTAAGATAATAATAATAGTTTAATAATTTTTTCCTTTTAATAATAACAATATTATATTAGGATAAATAAAATAATAAACAACGTTTTTTTATATTATGTAAAAATGATAAAACCAAGGGCCGTGTTTCTTTTTTTAACACAGTATCACTTCCAGCCGTACGATCCATCTCACATCATCGAAGCCGTCCAAGTATTTTAAAATGTCGTGTTGGCTTCGACCGTCCGATCAATTCTGGTTTCATCCAGGCCATCCGATTCTTTTTCAGATATCTTCTTCGTCGTGTTCTTCTTCTTCTTCTCCCCGCTCTGCACCAGTGAACCTATCTTGCCATTTTTTTTCTTTCTATGCCTAGGTTGGTAGGGGACCCATCCTCACCCTCCCCCCCCCCCTATTTCCACAAAGTTGGCACCACTCATTTAATACCCGGCCTTGGATCCCTTGATGCCTCTTCACGCTAGTTTGTTTTTCTTTAAAAAACCTTGATTTTCACCGAAGCAAGGTCGGCGGTTCCTTCGTGTTTCTCTCCAGTGTCGTCGAGATCACTTTCTCCTTCTCCTCCTCTCCATGCCAGTAAGGGAGCTCTGTTTTGTCTTGGATGTTTTCTTCCTATTCAGTTTTGAATTTATATATATATATATATATATATATATATATACATGTGTGTATATATATCGACACTTTCCTATACTACAGTTATCCTTCTACATTATTTTAAAAAAATGGTGTTCGGATTCTGGTAGGGTGATCTTTAAATAGGTTGAAGGTTTGATCCTTTGTAGTTTCTTTTTAAAAATTGTGTTATACATACTATTATATATATATATATATGTAATTTTAGAACATGAACGTATATCTCAAATCCTCCCTTTTTCCGAGGGGATTGTTCATGGGTTATCCACTCATTTATTTATGTAAAGTTTAATTTTTAAAGGTTTCCTTTTATGAAAATCATTTTTATACAACATGTGTAATCATGTGTTTAGGTATTCTTGTATATATATATTACCACCTTCAAATCTATTTTCTAATATTTCCAATTATTTCATTATTGTATACTAGGGTTCATGTACTTGGATAAGTGATTTTGAAACTACAAATCCATTATGTAAACTTTATATGTGTATATTCCTAAATACTTATATGTATATGTATTTTTATTATAAATTAATTACGGTGTTTAAGAGCTGTAAATTCATCTTTAGATAATAATTTAGATTAAAACTAGGTTTTGGGGTCTAAGTGAATCTATGTTATAGTATAAAACCATCGTTTTTATGAACATGCGGTTTCATGGATAGCACACCTTATATGTTTTAGTTTTAATCAAATAAGTGGTTATTTTTTAGAGGTATTATAATCTAAAGGAAATTTAATGGACCTTGATTAAATTATGTAAAAACCCATATACACACTTCACGTATATATATCGTTATGTAAAATGTATTTATAGGTTTAATTTCCAAAACCCTGTTTTCAATTAATAATTATCAGGACTTTGTCTATACTATGATACATATAAGATTTTAATAATTTTGGTGGTTCCTAAGACAATATGTATGTTGCACCAATGAACATTCTTAATCTGTGAAGTTATTTTAACATGTACCATCAATGTAATTTATACTTTAAAAGAATAAGCATCGGCATGTTTTAAAGAAATAAACTATGAATTTATGGGTTTATGTTATCAGGTTGTAACCATTTATTATTCGATGTTAATCCTGCTGCAGTGATTATTAGCGGTTAATCTAGTTATGGTTAAATTGAAAGTTTCAAAGTCATGTTTACAACAATAATGAATGTAAATTATTTTCTTTAAGTGTATCTTTTTAATCTACGCATGTCATGGCCTAATCTGATGCATCCATTGTATCTAGTCCTTTTCAAATTTATTTAAATAATGGCCAAACCACTAGCACTTTATCAGCATATTTGAATGATAATTCATGTGACCCCTCAGAGGTTTTTCCTTATGAATTAGATGGTGTGTACATCACTGATATATAACACATTGTATTATGCATGTACCACTTTTCATCAAGCATGTATTTCCTTAGTAGTTTCCATATCTTATCTTGTGTTTTATACCTAGAATGATGATCACCAAATATTAATTAATGAATCTAATAACCCGTCATTTGGAGTGGTATGGGACACCCCAAATAACATCACATTAAAATTTGGTATCCAAAGCGGTATGTGACCCCTTGGATACCTAGCCCCTAAGACGTATGAGGAACGTATTGGACTGCCGGATTGGGGTCTGGTTAAAAGAAATCCCTCCTGGTTGGGGACTGGTTAAAGTAAGCCCTCTAGGTAGGGGAATCATTAAAGTAAGCCCTCCAAGTTGGGGACTGGTTAAAGTAAGCCCTCCAGGTTAGGGACTAGTAAAAGTAAGCCCTTCGGGTGGAGACCGGTAAATGTAAGCTCCACGATGCATCGAAAGATATCATGAGACAGTTATGTGGGTATCTACCCTTAGTTCATGGAATGAGGCCCTTGACATAGAGATATGAGTCCAGAACTGTGACTTTCCTCACTATGTCTTATTATTAGTGATCAACCATGGGATTTTTCTGACTAGTAGGTTGTCCCTGGTTCAGAGCCTTTTTATGTACAGGAGAATTAATGGAATGACTTGATATGTCTCAGAAGTATTGGACTTGATCCTTTTAACAGTAGCTTTATGATGTCACATGTGCAAAGATATGGATATGGCCATCATGATAACTGCACTAGTTATGTTTTTTATTACGGCATCTTTGATTATGTATTGTACACTCAGAACTGCCTTGCTAGTAGTATTCATTACCCTACGTGTAGTTAATGTTCACGTATTATACGAGCCTTCTTTGTTCTTTCCTAATTGGAAACTGCGTACTCTGATCATGACTAGATGGTATGTTTTGTGTTTTCTTTGTTCCATGATAATTATTTTTCCAAATTTTAGGTTTATTTTCAAGAATACTATTCTTCTTTTTAGTAAATAAATATTATTTTCAAGTCTTTTTAAAACCCCTTATTGGGCATACTTTGCTCACCCTACGTTTATGTTTTAAAAATTTTCAGGTATGGGATTTTACTAAAGAAGTTTTTCAGAAGTAGTTGGTTTCCCAAAACCTGAACCTCACGATCCTCTATAATAATGGGACATGATGTTTTTTTGTAAATGTTTGTAATAAAATTTTAGTACATCATGTCTCATAAGGCACCCGGGAAGCGGGGGCCTTACATGTGTTGTCCTTTTTTTCACCCTCTATTTCTTCCTTCTATAGTTTTTCTCTACTTTAATCTTCTTATTTATATTATATCTTCTTGAAGAAGAATTTATGGCTCTCGATGTCATCTATAGACACCTATCAAAAAATTAATTGTACAATGATAATGCTTATACACTCATGAAAGTTATTACCCATCCAAAATTTGATAATATATCTTTGAACAATGATAATACTTGACCCTAGCACCTAGAACTCATACAACAGTTCTTAACCTTTGTCCAATCCTTAACCATCAACAACAATCCATGGTTTAGCTTTACTATTATGGGTAATAATTTTATTTTTCCCTCTAGAAATTTAGAAACTATCAAGGAATACTTATTACTGGTGATATAATTCTTTACTATCATACACCCTCTAATGAATTTAGATCATTCTTCAAGAATAAAGTCATTATAGATTAATTTAGGCCACCTGATCAAACCAGTTAGTTAATAACAATAGAAAGTAATTTATTGGTCTTCTGAAAGTGGGTGTGGATACTTTTAATTATTCTCCAAGGTGATATTAACACCATCGATTTATAAGAAATCAACATTTTAGAGATTCGGATTGGGACACAAAATTTCAATTCCACACAATTTATGTAAGATTAAATTCTTTATATTTCCTCCTATAAAATCAAAGATATAATTCTTCCATATTGCTGAATTATTTCTCAAGTTATGTTCATAATTCTTCACACCCACCTACAAATCATGTTAATCCTTACCTCTCCCATCATGGACTATCGCATCAGAGAACACAGAATCACCCATATGTATCTTGTGTTAAATTCTAATAATAAATGATTTGTTGATAGATGTTTCTGAAATGATACTATGGTTATTTATCTTTAATTATATTTTTTTATAAATTGAATATTATTCAGATAATTCTTATTCTCTAGTTTATCATATCAAGATCATGTATGATTCTATTAATAAGGAATCTATTTTTTAATCCATACTTCATAAGTTAAAATCTATTTCCTCTCATTCACTAGAATAATAATAATATGTACTGTCTACTAATCCTAAAAATATTGAGGTGATGAAAATGGAAAACACCTCAGGTTTTGGGAGAATCAAGAGAAGTTAACTCTTATTATCCCTTTATTTCCCAACATTAATATACCCTCCCAAACCCTCCCCTTTCCATAACTTCTCTTCCATATCCTAAACAACTCAAACCTTCCCCTCATCCAAATTATCTCCAAACTTCCCCTCATAAACCCCTTGGTATTTTTATATACCTTCCCTTTCTTATCTATCTTATTTTAAAATTACTATCTTAAATCATGTTCTTCCAAGAACATCATTTTTTAAACCCCATCTGCCTCTATATTCCATACTCTACATTATTCATTGTACCTAATTTCACAACCAATATCATTATTATTGTAACATCAATTTTTAAACCACTTACTTATTTATCCACCCTATTATCCCCTTCACTTCTTTACCCTATCTATATCTGAACCACCAAACATTCCTTATCCTTTAATCAAACATCCAACTCCTTATTATAGTCTCATATTCCCCAACTCCACCTTTTATTATATACCCATTTGTTCTTGGGTATTTCCATGCTCTACGTCATTTTATTATAAATCATTTCAGTATCAACAACCTTTTCCACACCCAAATTAATTTTTACTAAATTATTTAATAATTCATTCCATTTGGGGTGGTCCTCCTACTATAACCCTTCCTTCAAAACCTTTCTCAGTTTTCCTCTTCAGGTATCTAAACCTTTATTTTCCTCTACCAAACTTGCTAATCCATTTTAAAGGATTAAAACACTTCGGTATCTAGAATACCTGTAAAAACATACACTACAAAATAAATTGTACATATGTACAAAATTTATATCATTTTTTCATTTCCATTCTTTAAAAAGAACAACTAACACCCATCCTTTAATGTTCCTTCTATAGTACCACCTCACCTACCAATCGTACCAATAATATTTCAAATCCTTACTATGAAAACATTGATCTCCTCCTGGATCTCATTAAGTATTAAGTATATCCCCTAATGGAATTGGTTTATTTATTTTATCTCAATGAAGGTTTTGAAGTTGATCAAAATACTATAAATCATGTCAATTAGTATCTTGACATAGTTTAGAGCCAGTTTTCTAGCCATCCAATTGAAATCCTTTATCATTTTTAGTTATTTTTTCCTTTCAATTTTCATAATTTACCTTCTTTATTAAATTGCTTTCAAAAATTAGCATCTCTTTCATTAAATTTCATTTATTTATTTTTATTAATCACAAACGGGATAAATTTTCGGGTAAAATCCATTTCACTAAAATAAAGGGAGTTATTTAATAAAAATAAAAGTTGTTTCTAAATTCTAAAGTATTATAATAATTTCTTATCTTTTATTTTGATTATGAATAAGTGGATATTTTTGGTTTATTTTTTGAATTCCCTAAATCCTTTAATTTGTGTTGACAATCACAACATACAATTATTAATTCTCAAATTGTTTGCTGTGAAAAATTTCAGGCACACTATTATTGTAACCTTTCATTTATCTAGGAATCTCATTATCTGATCATTAATATCTCATCAAACTCATCAACCTATTTTAAAATCTCCGTTTTAAAATTCAAAAGAAAATCATTTCACCATAAAACCCCATTTTTTCAAAAATCCCCAAAAACATCACCCAAGGGATTTTCAACAAATTTCGCACATCAAAACAAAATTAATTTCAAGTACAACAAATTAATTGTAACCAAAACCAAAATCTCTAACCAATTGGTTTCGAAAGAGAAGCCACCTACCTTTAGGGTTCCTCAGAAATCGACCCACGAACAACCGCGCCTCAAATCCAGCAAACGCACCACCAAAACCTCTCTAGATCCCTTTACCTAACATCCACAAGACTTAATATTAACATACAAAGAAACCACAACCATAGATATACACACAAAAAAATTAGATCTAGAAAACTGAGAGAGAGGGAGATGTAGATCTAGAGAAAACACAAGATAAACAAGAGGAGAGACTTACCTGTGAGAAACCACCTAGAATCCACCTTGAAACCCCTTCGAAATCCTTACAAACCGAGTGGGAGAGCCCCTCCAACCCTTGAGAACCTAAAATACCGAGTGAGGCTCGAGTCGGAGAAGATTTGGAGTGAAATGAGGCAATCTCGAGTGAGCCTGGAACATATAACACTAACTTTATGTGGTCACACGGTTAGCCCACACGGTTTGGAAAATTGTGCGCTAACCATGCACACACCACTTCCTCGAGACGTAGGGTCTGCACGGTTTCCACACACAATTTGGAAAACTGTGTGCAGGCCGTGCGAGGCCTACTGTCTCAAGAACAAGGGTCCACATGGTTTCTTGGGGAACCCGCACGGTTTCGACTAACCGTGCTCAAACCGTGCACCCCTTTAAAACCCTCCAAACTCATCCAAAACCATTTCAAACTCTCCCAACCTCTTCCCAAATCATCCCATTCAATTTAAACACATAAAGATGCATAAAAAAGTCCACATAACTCAAACCAGGGGTGCTACATTCTCCCCACCATTGGACTTTCCATCCTAGGAAAGTAGTGAACCCACCATTTGCCGAAAGAGCTCGGGCCACTGCTTGACCATCTCTTTCTCCTGCTCCAAATTATCCTCTTGAATATGACCATGTTTCCACAAAACACAAACTAAACCGACTCTTTTACCATGCAAGACTTTCTCTTTCCTATCCATAACCCAAACTGGCACGTTCACCAACGAATCATCTGGTTCTAGCTCAACATGATCCCATCGAATCACATGGGCATGATCCGGCTGATACTTTTTCAACTACGACACATGAAACACATTGTGAACTACACTAAACCATGGTGGCAAAGCCAAATGATAAGCCACCTCACCAACCCTCTCAAGAATCTAAAAAGTCCCAATATTCCTCGGAGATTACTTTCCCTGCTTCCCTAACCGACGATGTCCCAACCTTGGAGAGATCCTCAAGAACACATGATCACTCGCTTAGAATGACAACGGCCATCGATGATGGTCCGCATACAATTTCTGACACCTCTGAGCCATCTCCATTCTCTTCCTGATCAACTTGATCTTCTTCATGGTCTCCTGGACAACACTTAGTCCAACCATCCAAGACTCACCCATTTCCACCAAACATTGTAGAGAACGACACGACCGCCCATACAATGCTTTAAACGGATCCATCTGTATGGATGCCTGATAACTGTTATTGTACAATTACTCAACCAACGACAAGTGCTCCTCCCCTGAGACACAAAATTCCATGACACAAGCCCGCAACATATCCTCCAGATTTTGTACCATCCTCTCGGATTGACCATCCGTCTAAGGGTGATACACCATACTCATAGTCTACTGTGTTCCTAGGGCTTTCTGTAATGATTTCCAGAAACGAGATGTAGAACTCGGATCTCTATCTGATACAATCGAAACTGGAACACCATACCTCTTTACCAACTCTCAGATATAGATTTTGGATAGATCCTCCACCGTATGAGATTTAAGAATCGGGATGAAATGGGCCGACTACGTTAGCTGATCCACTATCACCAAAATGGTATCGTGCTTCTTCACCATTCTTGGGAGACTTCTGACAAAATCCATCGATATCTTCTCCCACTTCCAAACATGGATTGGTAAAGACTGCAACATTCCTGCTGGACTCTGATGCTCTCCCTTGACCTGCTGACAAGTCAAGCATCTCAAAACAAACTCATCCACACTTCTTTTCATACCAGTCCACCAGAACTGCGCCTTCAATGCTTTATACATTTTTTGAATTCCAGGATAAATAACCCACCTGGAATGATGATACTCCCTGATAATATCTTCCTAAAAAGCAACTAGTAGAACCATCTAATTCCTAAAACACAAAATTAAATCCCCATTCAGATACCAACCCATAATGGTCTCCCCACCATTGAGTCTTGACCCCATGCTCACACACTAATAATCAGATATCTATGCCTCTCTAACAAGTCCAACCAAGTCAGGAATCAACAAAACTGGAAAGAAGACTGCTATATCGCACTGGTCCTCACATTCCAACCGCATATCAGCTATAACCGACATCAACATCCACTGGTATGATGCCTGTTTCACCACCTGAGCATATGATTTTATACTTAATGCATCTGCCACCGAATTTCCCTTTCCCAGTGTGTACATCAAGTCAAAATCAAACATCTAGAGATATTCCATCCATCTCCTTTGCCGCATGTTCAAATCATTTTGTGATAAAATGTGTTTCAAGCTCTTATGATCTGTATATACTGTGAATTTCTAACCGAATAGATAATGACGCCACACTTTTAAAGCATGGAGCCCTATTGCTAACTTCAAATCATGAGTTGGGTAGTTCTTCTCATGCACTTTCAACTGCCATGAGCCATATGCAACCACATTATTCTGTTGCATGAGAACGCACCCCAACCCTGATCAGGATGCATCACAATACACCACGTACCATTTTCCTAATTCTGGAAAAACCAAGATTGGTGCTGATGTAAGACGACCATTTAGATCTTCAAAACACTTCTGACATATAATCTGACGAGGGGTATGCTGCTGCCCCCGTCCTGTCGAGGCATACGATGTCTGCAATCCCTAAGGAGTGGCACACGCACCCGCTTGATGTGGCTCGTCGAACCACACTGAAAACATCCCGGATTGCTTTGGGGATTCAGAGGAAGATTTATCGATCCTGCCGTTGGATTATATGTCATATTCCCACCCTGAGAATAAGTGTCCCTCCTTCACTTGAACCTAGCGTTAGAGTTTCCATTGTTCCCCAAGGGTTCCACCATGCTTCCCCCACCCGGAGTTCCCAACAGATCATGCTCAGCCACCGAGGCTCTATTCACCATCTCTGTGTAATCATCCATACATAGTACTGCTTCCTTTGAATGGATTTCTTTCCTTAACCCCGCTTCAAAGATCCTTGCCTTCAACAATGTGCTACCGGCCACCTCAGGTGAAAACCGCACTAAGTTCATAAACTAAGCTGCATATTCCATCACAGACATAAGCTCTTGTTTCAAACTGAAGAAATCAGTCATACGCTGAATTTTAAATGTATGTGGGTAGAATTGTTTGTTAAACAATTCCTCAAAGCCTTCCCACGTCACACCTTGGTCCATCCCCGCTTGGACTACTAACTCCCACCATTGAAGGGCACGATCTTCCAACATATACGTGTCCAACTTCACTTTTGACTCTACCAGAGTTCCTAAGAACTCGAATATTTTGTTCATTATATTCATCCATGCTTCTACCCTCTCTGGATCTGAATCACCCCTGAAGATGGGTGGATTCTTCTTTTGAAACTGAACTGTATGATCCCCATGCCTTCATTCATCCACTTTATTTCCACTTCCGACAGCTTGGAAAGCTTTCACTGTACTTTGCACTAGCTGTTGGTTCACATGAGGCTCAGGTGCAACCACATTCATAACAGTCTCCTATGGTTGGTCTCTACGACCTCTACTCGGTGCCATTTCAATCAATAGAAAACAAACAACCATGGGTATCACTTCCGTAGACATCATGAAATCCCATTTCAAATCACATTTCACAACACTATCACAACAGCGATTTCCACTAGTTCACATTTTTTCACATGTGCCATGTTTCACCATTTTGAAAACCAAACCATTTTCAAAATACCAATTTATTCACATTACAATTTCACATGTTCATATCACATCGTAAATAATTATACCCCAATGAAATATTCATCCTAGAGGGAAGTCATTTCTACCAAGCATGTCATGCTCATCTCATTGGATACACCCACGGCAATGAGATATCAAATGCCTATAAGTGTCTCCAAGACACTTCTGTACCCAACTCTCTGGTAACTTGAATTTTAGCATAAAAGTGTTAGCTACGTCCTTTTATGATGTACATTCCAAGTTCTGACATTCCTATTCCTTGCTACCATCCCAACTCAAGGAGTGTACCACAACAAATGTCAACACCAAATCCGAGAATATACTCCAAAAGACCGAACAAACTGATACCACTTGTAACACACCGCCCCTACCCCATTGGCTTGAGGAGGCGGTGAGGGCTAGTTGGCCTTAAGCGACGTTCCCAAGACGCCAAAGGCTGGAAATAAATGCCGAGGGATTCAAGATCAATTTGGGGAACAATTTTCCCTTAAGACAAAACCAACCAAACTATCCACAAACTATATGATACATGTCAAAAAACCCAACCAACCCATCCACTAACAACCAAGTTGTTCCACAATACAATTCAAACCCAATAAAACTAGACATGTCCACAACACATCAGAGTACAAAGAGGGAACTAAATAACCAAACACCAAAAGCCATGACTCCACCAAAGCTCCACACCAAGCCCCAAGCTCCAAGCTCCTCCAAGGAATCACAATTCTACACTAAAGGAGGTAGATGCCTTACCTTTTCCCATGGCACAGTACACGACATCTGCAAAGACACCAAAGTGCCAAAGGAGGGGGTGATTACTAAAACTCAGTAGGATTTCTCGAAATTAATTCCATACACACACCACTAGGATAAAACCCTTAGCACATCTATATAAAACAATTTATATAAAATAAATCACAAGTGCAACCATTTTCATAATCCAAACATGTCCTTACCAGGCCATCACACCCAAACCAAGCAGCCCAAGGAAATCCAACCAAACAAGCCGCAATCATCCCAACATTTACACATTAGCACAAAAATTCCATCTTACAAAGCAATGCACAACAATTCCATCTTGCAAAGAAATGCACAACAAGAAACCAAACAACTAAATGGTGGAGCTTCCGTCTAACCCGTTCACCCATTCACAACTAGTGTCTCTTCCGTCCACTTATCCTTTGATGGTGGCCCTTCCATCCACTGTCCATCCCCTTTTTATAGTGATACTTCTTGCCACTTCCACACAACATTCCAAACATAACAAACCAAGCATATAACCCACTAAGGTCACAACATCATGCAATCAACCAACTTCCATTACATATCAATCCATTTCAATAAATTATCCATTTATTGAAAACAATTTTCCATGCCAAACAACATTTCAATAAAACAAACCTTTTCTTGAAAACCCTTTCCATCAATAATTTTACAAAACCAATCTCATCAACCTAATTTAAAATCTCCATTTTAAAATTCACAATAAAAGCATTTCACCATAAAACCCCCTTTTTCCAAAAATCCCCAAAACATCACCCAAGTGATTTTCAACCTATTTTTAAAATCAAAACACAATTAATTTTGAGCACAAAAATTTAATTGTAACCAAAACCAAAAGCTCTAACCAAGTGGAGTCGAGAGAGAATCCACCGACCTTTATGGTTCCTGAGAAATCTACCCACGAACAATCGCGCCTCAAATCCAGCGAACGCACCACCGAAACCACTCTAGATCCCTTTCCTTAACTTCCACAAGCCTTAATATTAACATAAAAAGAAACAACAACCCTAGATCTACACACAAGAAGTGTAGATCTTGAAAACTGAGAGAGAGGGAGATGTAGATCTAGAGGAAAACACAAGAGAAACAAGAGGGGAGACTTACAGGGGAGAAACCACCTTGAATCCACCTTGAACCCCCTTCAAAATCTTTCAAAACCGAGTGGGAGATCCCCTCCAACCCTTGAGAACCGAAAATCCCGAGTGAGGCTCGAGTGGGAGAAGATTTGGAGTGAAATGAGGCAATCCTGTGGGAGCTCGGAACTTTTAACCCTAACTTTAAGTGGCCACACGGTTTGGAAAACCGTGCGCATGACACTACCTTGAGAGCAATGGTTCGCACGATTTCCTCTCACGGTTTGGAAAACTGTTTGCAGGACATGCGAGGCCTACTATCTCGAAAACAAGGGTCTGCACGGTTTCTTGGGCAACCCACACGGTTTCCACTAACCATGCTCAAACCGTTCACCCCTTTAAAACCCTCCAAACTCATCCAAAACCTTTCCAAACTCTCCCAACCTCTTCCAAACTCATCCCATTCACTTTATACACATAAATATGCATAAAAAAGAAAACATACCTCAATATGGGAGGTGCTATATTCTCCCCACCATTGGAGTTTCCTTCCTTAGAATGTAGTGAAACTACCCTTTGCTGAAAGAGCTCGGGCCACTGCTCGACCATCTCTTTCTCCCGCTCCCAAGTCTCCTCTTGAATATGACCATGTTGCCACAAAACACAAACTAAACCGATGCTTTTACCACGCAAGACTTTATCTTTCCTATCCACAACCTGAACTGGCACGTGCACACACGAATCATCCGATTCTAGCTCAACCTGATCCCATCAGATCACATGGGCATGATCTGGCTGATAATTTTTCAACTGCGACACATGAAACACATTGTGTACTACACTAAACCGTGGTGGAAAATCCAAACGATAAGCCTCCTCACCAACCCTCTCATGAATCTAAAAAGGCCCAATATACCTTGGAGATAACTTTCCCTGCTTCCAAAACTGACGATTTCCCAACCTAGGAGGGATCCTCAAGAACACATGATCACTCACCTCGAACGACAACGGCCATCGACGATGATCCGCATACGATTTCTGATGACTCCGATCCATCTCCATTCTCTTCCTGATCAACTTGATCTTCTTCGTGGTCTCCTTGACAAGACTCGGTCCAACCATCAAAGACTAACCCATTTCCACCCAACATAGTAGAGAACGACATGGCCGCCCATACAATTCTTCAAACAGAGCCATTGATATGGATGCCTGATAACTGTTATTGTACAAGAACTCAAGAAATGGCAAGTACTCCTCCCATGAGCTACCAAAGTCCATGTCACAAGCCCGCAACATATCCTCTAGAGTTTGTACCATCCTCTTGGATTGACCATCCGTCTGAGGGTGATACGCCATACTCATTGTCAACTATGTTCCAAGGGCTTGCTATAAGTATTTCTAGAAACGAGATGTAAAACTCGAATCTCTATCTGATACAATCAAAACAGGAACACCATGCCTCTTTACAACCTCTCAGATATAGATTTTGGACAGATCCAGCACCGTATGAGATTCACGAATCGGGATTAAATGGGCCGACTTCTTTAGCTGATCCACTGTCACCAAAATGGTATCGTGCTTCTTGACCATTATTGGGAGACCTTTGACAAAATCCATCGCTATCGGCTCCCACTTCCAAACAAGGATTGGTAAAGACTGCAACATTCCTGCTGGCCTCTGATTTTTTGCCTTGACCTGATGACAATTCAAGCATCTCGAAAAAAACCCAACCACACTTCTTTTCATGCCAGCCCACCAGAACTATGCCTTCAGCGCTTTATACATTTTTTGAATTCCAGGATGAATAGACCACCTATAATGATGATACACCCTGAGAATATCCTCCTGGCAAAAAACTGGTATAATCATCTGATTCCAAAAACACAACATTGAATCTCCATTCAGTTTCCAACCCACAATGGTATCCCCACCATTGAGTCTCGACCCCACGGTCACACACTCAGAATCGGATATCTTTGCCTCTCTAACAAGTCCAACATGTCAGGAATCAACAAAACCGGAAAGAAGACTACTCTATCACCCTGGTCCTCACATTCCAACTGCATATCAGCTATAACAGACGTCAACTGCCACTGGTCTGATACATGTTTCACCACCTGAGCATATGATTTTCTAATTAATGCATTTTCCACCGAATTTCCCTTACTCGGTGTGTACATCAAGTCAAAATCAAACATCTGGAGATAATGCATCCATCTCTTTTGCCGCAAGTTCAAATCCTTTTGTGAAAAAATGTGTTTCAAGATCTTATGATCTGTATATACTGTGAATTTCTCACCGAAGAGATAATGACGCCACACTTTCAAAGAATGGACCACTACTACCCACTCCAAATCATGAGTTGGGTATTTCTTCTCATGAACTCTCAACTGTCGTGATCCATATGCAACCACATTATTCCCTTTCATGAGAATGCACCCCAACACTGATCTTGACGCATCACAATACACCACGTATCATTTTACTGATTTTGGAAAAACCAAGATTGGTGATGATGTAAGATGACCCTTTAGCTCTTCGAAACACTGCTAACACTGTTCATTACACTGGAATGGAACGTTATTTCTTGTCAAAGCTATCATTGGCGAACCCAAATGTGAAAAATCACAAAAAAATAGCTGATAATACCCATCTAGACCAAGATAACTGCATATCTCAAACACATTCTTTGGCGGTTTCCATGAGATAACAGCCTCTATCTTTTCTGGATCCACTGAAACACCCCTTTCAGAAATCACATGGCCAAGAAAACGAACTCCCTATATCCAAAAGTCATATTTTGACAATTTGAGATACAACTGATGATCCCTCAAGATCCCCAGCACTGTCGCCAAGTGTTGTTCATGCTCCACCATTGTCTTTGAATACACCAGAATATCGTCAACAAACACCACCACAAATGAATCCAGATATCTCTGAAAAATCTGATTCATCAATTCCATAAACACAGCTAGCGCATTCGTTAGACTAAAGGGCATAACCACATATTCATAATGGCCATATCTACTTCTGAAAGTTGTTTTATAAATATCCTCCTTCTTCACCCGCAGTTGATGATATCCCGACCTCAGGTCGATCTTGGAGAACCAATGGGCTCCCTTCAACTGGTCGAACAAATGGTCAATTCGTGGAAGTGGATATCTATTCTTTATCATAACTTGGTTAAGTCTATGATAATCAACACATAGCCTCAAGGTTCCATCCGCATTTTTCACAAACAACACTGGCGCTTCCCACAGAGACATGCTAGGCCAGATAAACCCTTTGTTTTCTAACTCATCCAACTGGATTTTCAATTCCCGCAATTTATATGGTTCCATCCGATAAGAGGGAAGTGAGATAGGACTGGTCCCCGGAAGGAGATCAATCGTAAACTTCACTTCTATAATGGGAGGTAACCTAGAGAAATCATCATGAGAAAACTTCCATGAACTGATCCACCACTTCCGGAGGAACACACTGCTAAACACCCTCTACCGATTCCAACGACAACACCGCAAACTGATACGATGACATACCCACTGCTGGTTCCAACAAACCCGTTGCACCCTGCCTTTCATGCTTCTCTCCTCTAATGAGATGTCTAATTCCATCGTGTGTCGTAAAAGCAATTGTCCGTGCATCATAGTCTATGTGGGACTTAAAAGCCACCAACTAATCCATTCCCAGGAATACATCATAACCATACATCTCAAGCATTGAGAAGTTCCAAACTATCTCAACCTTGCCCACAATGATACAACATTCTCTACACGAGAAAGCTCGACACTCTCTTCGACCCAAAGGGGTTTGATGTTTCAAAACCAAGGTCATAATTTCTACCCTTAAACACAACAAATCAACCACACGTGCAGCAATAAAAGAATGTGAATCACCCGTATCAAACAACATTTTCATCAAGGTAGAATTTAAAATAATAGTACCTTTCACCATGGATGGTCCTGATTGATCATCCACCACAACCTCCTTAGCTCCGAACACATGTTTTCTTTGCACACTCTACTCTTTATTGCTCTGCTGAGGTGTCGTGGTATTCTGAGAATCAACATGACCCACTTTACTCTACTGACGAGGGGTATGTAGCTGCCCCCGTCCCATCGAGGCATACGACGTCTATGCGCCCTGACGAGTGTCACGCACACCCAACCTTGGAGCATTCCAGCAATAACGCTATAGATGCCCCATCTTCTTAAAATTATGACATGCTCAATGTTGTGTCGTACAATCCCGCTTGATGTGGATCGTCAAACCACACTGAAAACATCCCGGCTTGCTTTGGGGGTTCGAAGGAAGATTTACCAGTCCTGCCATTGGATTATATGTCATATTCCTTCCCTGATAATAAGTGTCTCTCCTTCGCTTGAACCCAGCATTAGAGTTCCCACTGTTCCCCATGGGTGCCACCACGCTTCCCCCGCCCGGAGTTCCCAACAGATCTCGCTTAGCCACTAAGGCTCTATTCACCATCTCTCTGTAATCATTTATGCACGGTACTGCTGTCTTTGAACGGATTTCTTTCCTTAACCCTGCTTCAAAGATCCTTGCCTTCAACGATGTGCTACCCACCACCTCGAGTGAAAACCCCACTAAGTTCATAAACTAAGCTGCATACTCTGTCACAAACATAAGCTCTTGTTTCAAACTGAAGAAATCAGTCCTACGCTAAATTCTAAACATATGTTGGTAGAATTGTTTGTTAACCAATTCCTCAAAGCCTTCCCACATCATACCTTGGTTCGTCCCCGCTTGGACTACCAACTCCCACCACTGAAGGGCATGATCTTCCAACATATACGTGGTCAACTTCACTTTTAACTCTACCAGAGTTCCCAAGAACTCGAAGATCTTGTTCATTCTATTCAACCATGCTTCTACCCTCTCCGGCTCTAAATCACCCCTGATGATGGGTGGATTATGCTTTTGAAACTGAACTGCATGATCCCCATGCCTTCCTTCATCCACTTTATTTCCACTTCCCACATCTTGGAAAGATTTCACTATACTTTGTACTAGCTTCTGGTTCACCTGAGGCTCAGGTGCAACCACATTCTCAGCAGCCTCCTCCGGTGGGTCTCCACGACGCCTACCCGGAGCCATTTGTATCAACAGAAAACAAACAACCATGAGTCTCACTTCCATAGACATCATGAAATCCCATTTAAAATCACATTGCACAACACAATCACAACAAGGCTTTCCACCAGTTCACATTTTTTAACATGTGCCATGTTTCACCATTTTCAAAATACCAATTTATTCACATTATAATTTTACATATTCCTATCACATCGTAAATCATTATACCCAAATGAAATATTCATCCTAGAGGGAAGACATTTCTACCAAGCATGTCATGCTCATCTCATTGGATACACCCACGACAATGAGATATCCAATGCCTATAAGTGTCTCAAAAACACTTATGTACCCAACCCACTGGTAACTTGAATTTCAGCATAAAAGGGTTAGCTACGTCCTTTTATGCTATACATTCAAAGTTCCAACATTCCTACGCCTTTCTACCATCCCGACTCAAGGAGTCTACCACAACGAATGTCAGCACCAAATCTGAGAATCAACTCCAAAGGACCTAACAAACTGATACCACCTGTAACACCCCACCCCTACCCCATTGGCTTGAGGAGGCGGTGAGGGCTACTTGGCCCTGAGAGACATTCCCAACACGCCAAAGGCTGGAAATAAATGTTGGGGGCTTCAAGATCATGTTGGGGAACGATTTTCCCTTAAGAAAAATCCAACCAAACCATCCGAAAACTATATGATGCATGTCAAAAAACCCAACCAACCCATCCACTAACAACAAAGTTATTCCATAATACAATTCAAACCCAATAAAATTAGACATGTCAACAAAAAATCAGAGTACAAAGCGAAAACTAAATAACCAAAAACCACAAGCCATGACTCCACCACAACTCCACACCAAGCCCCAAGCACCAAGCTCCTCCAAGGAATCACAATGCTCCTCTAAATGAGGTAAATGCCTTACCTTTTCCCATGGCACGGTACACGACATCTACAAAGACACCAAAGTTCCAAAGTAGGGGGTGAGTACTAAAACTCAGTAGGATTTCCCCAAATGACTTACCTACACGCACCACTAGGATAAAACCGTTAGCACGTTTATATAAAACAATTTATATAAAATAAATCACAAGTGCAACCATTTTCATAAGTCGAACATGTCCTTACCAGGCCATAACACCAAAACCAAGGAGCCCAGGGAAATCCAACCAAACAGGCCACAATCATACCAAAATTTACACATTAGCACAACAATTCCATCTTACAAAGAAATGCACAACAATTCCATCTTGCAAAGCAACGCACAACAAGAAACCAAATAACTAAACGGTGGAGCTTCCGTCCAACCTGTTCACCCATTCACAACTACTAGCTCTTCCGTCCACTTATCCTTCAATGGTGGACCTTTCGTCCACTATCCATCCCCTTTTTATAGTGGTACTTCTCTCCACTTATAAACAACATTCCAAACAAACCAAACCAAGCATATAACTCACTAAGGTCACAACATCATGCAATCAACCAAGTACCATTGCATATCAATCCATTTCAATAATTTATCCATTTATTTAAAAACATTTTCCATGCCAAACAACATTTCAATAAAACAACCCTTTTCCTTAAAACCCTTTCCATAAATCATTTTTCCAAATCAATCTCATCAACCTATTTTAAAATCTCTATTTTATAATTCACAAGAAAAGAATTTCACCATAAAACCCACTTTTTCCAAAAGTCCCCAAAACATCACCCAAGGGATTTTCAACAAATTTCACACATCAAAAGGCAATTAATTTTTAGCACAACAAATTAATTTTAACCAAAACCAAAATCTCTAACCAAGTGGAGTTGAGAGAGAAGTCACCTACCTTTAGGGTTCCCGAGAAATCGACCCATGAACAACCGCGCCTCAAATCCGATGAACGCGCCACTGAAACCTCTCTAGATCCCTTTCCCTAACATCCACAAGACTTAATATTAACATCCATAGAAACAAAAACCCTAGATCTACACACAACAAGTGTAGATCTAGAAAACCGAAAGAGAGGGAGATGTAGATCTAGAGGAAATGTAATGCTCTAACCCCAATTACCCAGAGTCGGTGCATTATTACATTACATTGGCATGATCACAAGAAGGATCAAATCTCGAAAGACCGATTGGTTTAGTAGCCTTGGAAAAACTAGATATATTCATAAGTCTTACATTACATCATAAAAATGAAAACTACAACAACATAGTCTCCATATTCCACACTCATATCCCCACATACTATCCATTCAGGTCATTCATAACTTACTTCTTCACATCCTAGGAAAAATAAAACATAGAAAAGGGGTGAGCTCAAATGCCCAGTAAGGATAACAATATAGTGGAAACTTTCAAAAATAAGCATAAACATTTAAGGAAATGTATAACTAAAACAAAAGCCTTTTAAACTTGAACTTCAACATAGTATGGAAAAAGTAAAATGAAATAATTCCATTTACTTATTCACATTCATATTCTATTAATCGAATAATCACATGAAATATCAATAACCACTTTCATAATGATGGAATGCATAATGCCAGACTATCATAACCATATAGCCAAGGCCTCGTGCCAAGACTACAAATAAGATTTTGCCAAGGCCTTGTGCCAAGACACTAGTTTGTCTCATGAGACCTACCGATGCATCGAGGAGCTATAGCGGGCTCCACCCGTAACATATTAAGTCCAATGCATTCCCATGTGAAAAGGTTTAAACATAACATAAACATTCGTATTAAAACGAACATACGAAATTTAAATACTTCATCCATAAACCATGAATGGTATAAAAATAACACATCCACAGTCAAACATATCACAAAACCTTCAATACAATATAGAAGTTTTTTATCATAATAAATCAACTTCAAATAAGCGTAAAATCCATCAAAGGATGTTGACATAGATGAAATCAAAACTCTTTTTAGAGAAATATCTCTTTATATTTGAAAACATTTAAGAGAAATATATTTATGAAATAAAAAATTTTCTTTTAAAATATTCTTATAATTTTGTAAGTGAAGCTTCGACGATTTTATAACGGCGGAAAATAACTGCACCCGCCGTATAAGTTAAAAAAACATTCTTACCTTAATTCTGTCGAAAAGGTTAAAAAGCACCTTGTTTGGAAAACGACGGAAATATTCCTTTATAAAAATCTTATAAAAAGTCAAACAAGGGTATAAATGACTTTAACCCATATTCTATTAAATAGTAAAAAAATTTATAAATACATTTTTAAGAAACATGGATGTGGATGATAAAGAGATCCCGGTAGATTATTACGTATAAAAAACCTTGGATAATGAAGAGATTGTGAAATAACCCTTACCTTTTACTTTTCCTTGGATGAGGGTAGGTTAACCTCCTGTATAATGGTGAAATAATTGTTATTAAATTATACAAGAATCATATATATTAATATTATATTATATATGATCTTTTAACATTTATTTGTTAATAATATCTTAGAATTATCGTCGTTTCGGGTGTTAACTTACTCGTTTTATTTTTTATGTTTTGTTACATAAGCCATGTTTGTTATGGATAGGTTGTATCTTATTCATATACAGAATGATATCAAGTCCTTGAACATTATTTTTAAATCATCAAATGATAATTATACTTGAATGGATACGATGGAGAATGAATCTCATCGCGTTCGTGGAGACGGTAGTCCGTACGTACGCACGAGCGACAATATCATTCTATTGATATTAAAATAATATATAAATGGATGTTATATAATATATACAGAATCATTAACATGTTATATTTATTATTTACATGAGTTACACATCATTATTATACCCACCCAAATAATAATATATTGAATAACAATTACACCACGACGTGGAGACGGTAAGCCGTACGTACGCACGTATGGTGACATGTTATTCAAAGGGTGGATAGAATACTGAATATGGTTGTACCATATTTATAATAACATCACAGTATATATATGATACTGGAGTTATTATTTTAGAATGGTAATAACAAAGGAAGAAGAAGTGGAAGAAGAAAGGAACTTGGAAAAGGGTGGTGAAATCATTACCTCTTCTTCGGGATCTTCCTTTTGATTTGATCAAAGGGGCTCATTAGGTTGTCTTTCTGATCAAAATAAGGCCTCTAGGATGTAGTGAGGGAAGTTGGGAGAGTATTTGGGCAGATTTTGTCCGATCCAAAAGGCTTTGACGGTGTGAATAAAGGAGAAGGAGGAGTTCCCCTTTATAAGAGGGGTGAGGGGCACCTTTCGAAAAGCTAGAAATATTAATTTATAATAAATTAATATTTGGTTTATAATGGCTCCAAAGTTGATTATTTAAAGGTTAAGGTGGGGATAGTACGAAAACCACTCAACCAATATAATTTAGATAGTTTTGGGTTATTATATTAACCTTATCTTTAAGTATTACCTCTTAGTTAATTAGTTTGACATTTACCATGTCACTTTGTATTTTTATATTATATAGTTAATAAACATACTATATACATCCAAGAGACCCCCAAGTGGTCCATTAATGATACAAATATAATGATATAAGTATATTTGCCGAACCATAGATTTTTAGGAATTTAATATCAATTAATAATAGAATATTTGTTTTAAAAACTCTATTGTGTCAATTTTGACACTATTCAATAGTTGATTTTTGTGAAGCTCATAAAAGAATGATTACATAGAAAAAAGTTAATTAAATCAATAATAATATGTCATATTATCCTAGAGAATTATTTTAATTAATTAAAAGTATCAAATTATATTTATTTGGGTATTTTTATTATCAATTTTAAATTTTCACTATTATGTTAATTATTGTATCATCATTGTGTCATAAATAAATTAAATTATGTAATATCTAAATATTATAAATAAAATATAATTATGTAGGAAATATTTTTATCTTTCTAATGAATATTTATAGTCAAAAATCCAACATATATAACCCTATGTAAAAATTGTTTTTCTAAAAGATATATGCTGGTATCATTTTTGTATTCATTTTAACTTAATTAAAATAAAGTGTCCCTATCACCTACAAGTGGCTCCATGGGGTCCCAAAATCGACCCAAAGATGCCTATGGTCGAACATGTATCAACCAATAAGTCTAGGACACGTTTTAGGGTAATTTATTATTATTATAATATTATTTTTTAACCCTTATTTACCGGATTTACCCTTAACCATGGTAAATAAAATATTTACCGAAGTAATTATTCAAAATGTCTCAAAATAAAAATTACCTATTTACACAATTTTAACATCATGATTCCAAATAAGGAATCCATTTTTCAAAATTCAAAACACAGAAGTGGAAGAAATTAATTTAAAATTAATTCCCGTTGTTAAAACAAAAAGCGTGTTTTTAAGAGATAATAACTATCAAAAGATTGACACTTGTTTTTGTCCGGTTTAATTGTAAAATTATGTCCAATGACCAAAATTTTATTAAATGGTAAAAATATATTCTAAATATAAATTAAAACCACTCAAATTCATAATTTATCACTATTAATTATTTTGATTAAAAAAGTTGTTTTTAATTAAAATTTAGTAATTTTCACTATTCATCAAAATATTAAAGTTATCCGAAAAGTACCCAAATTTCACCTTAGGCTAAATTTGATATTCTGAATCCAAAAATGAAGTCCATTTTTAAATATAAAATATATATAATTTCAAAAAGTAGGTATTACTATTCATAACGGCTAGTTTGATTGGCTATGGTGTGTTAGAACTCGGTGTTGCGTATAACACACGCTATCACATTATTCAAAGAGAAGCGTACCGTAGAAGCTTGGGGTGTTACCGGAAAACACATGAGAAACAAGAGGAGAGACTTACCTAGGAGAAACCACCTTGAATCCACCTTGAAACCCCTTCTAAATACTTCCAAAACAAGTGGGAGAGCCCCTCCAACCCTTGAAAACTGAAAATCCCAAGTGAGGTTCGAGTGGGAGAAGATTTGGAGTGAAATGAGGCAATCCGGAGGGAGCCCTGAACATATAACCCCAACCATATATGGCCACACGGTTTGGAAAACCGTGTGCTAACCGTGCACACCCCACTCCCTCGAGAGTCGTGGTCCGCACGGTTTCCTCACACGGTTTGGAAAACCGTGCGTAGGCCATGCGAGGCCTACTGTCTCGAGAACAAGGGTCTGCACGGTTTCCTGGGCAACCCACACGGTTTCCACTAACCGTGCTCAAACCGTGAACCCCTTTAAAACCCTCCAAACTCATCCAAAATCATTCCAAACTCTCCCAACCTCTTCCTAACTCATCCCATGCACTTTAAACACATAAAGATGCATAAAAAGGCCACATACCGTAAACTAGGGGTGCTAAAACACCCCTATCTTTTTCAATCCACCAACATGATGATGTTTCGGTGGATTTCTATTATATCATTATCCTAATTTTCTAATTAATAGGACCAATAAAATCGTCGGGAAATTCATGTTGAAGGGCACCCATCCACCCCCCATTATTATAAGGATAGATAGCTAAATGATAGGTTTCAGCAAACCCATCCCTCATTCAATTTCATCCACTCGCTAGTAATTTCATATCACCATGTTGTTCCACTCTCTAAATGGTTAGAATAATTTATATATCCTCATCATGAAACTTGAAACCCCTCGATTCATGGCCCAAAGTCCTAGTGGAAACATTCTACAAAAAGAGTTTAAAATTTCAATGTAAAGGGAAATAAAAAAATCCAAAATTCATCAGTGGAAACAAAGATCCTTCCCCAATCACACCCCAATTCATCTCTTAATGACCTCCTCTACCACTATAATCATCGTTGATTGTCGACCTAAGGGTTTCACTGCACATCCTAGCTATGGTGCTACTATCATCGACAACTGGATCTCACAAACCAATGTCAATCACTTAACATCCCTCATTAGATCCCATGTTTTTACCCTAGAATGGCATTGATCACCTAACTCCCATATGACCTTATACTATAACCACATGTTGAACTAGGACAACGCTCATCATCCAAAACTCATCACCCCACATATTGCAATGATGACAAGAAAATAAGGACGTCTAGATCTAGGGAGTAAGAGGGCCTATATATCACCATAAAAGACATCCAAGTCCAAAAATGCGCTTACAATGCTAAAATCACCACCATTAATATAGATTTTAGGATGGTGAACTGAGACTGCCCGAACCAAATCCACTAGAAGAAATTGCTGATTATGATAATTCAATATCTTCGTAAATTATTGAGAAGCTAAGAAAAACTAACACAATGGATGTGAGAAAAAAAATATTCAATGGGGGATATCTAAGGAGATGGATATGATAATAACCCTAGTTATTAATGGAAAAATCTCACATAAGAGCATAATACATGTTGATAGAGACCATGAACCCTAGATGGGTAGAGCACTTGGGGACTACAATGTTATCCTATATTGTATATTATATATGTATTTTATTTTTGAAAAATAATTTTCTAAATTTTATTAATTTAATTTCAAAAAATAAAATTAATTTTGATTGCACCATGTATAAATTAGCTTATAGGGATTTTTTTGACATTTTTCTGAAAAGGATAGTTTTTTGGTGAATAGTGAAAAATAATATTTTTATGAGTATTGTAACTTTTAACACATAATTATGATATAATAAAGGCATAAAATATGAGAAACCTTTCAATAAAAGATATTTATATTTAGTAAAATATATCATTTAAAACTATAATGTTGAATTTATAAATCCATGCTTGACTTTTTGGAACCTATGTTATATTTTATTTTAATAAAATACTATTTTTAATTATTTACCTTTAATGGGGTTGTTCAATGATTCTATTTTGTATTGGGATGGATATAATGTTAAATAACCTTAATTTACTTAATAATAAGATAATAAATTTATAGTAATCTTGGATACATAGGATTAGTTATCCAAAATAAATATAAATTGATTTTTACACATAAAAATAATTTTTGTGCATAAATGGTTTTTATGTGTTAATATAAATAATTTCCAACATTTATAGGAATTTAATAATTTTAAATGGATTAAATATTTTTAAATATAGTATTTAATATTTGGTAATATGCTTAACTTATGTTTTATCCATAATAAATAGTTACCATGGTTAAAATCTTGCTACCATAATAAGGGTTAAAATAATTAATAGAGGGGTTAACCTAAGAGATAAGTTTTTAGATAACACAAAAAACTTGTTTAAATATTTTTATTTAATTTTATTTATACCTTAAACTTATTATATCTTGAACTATGAAAAATTGGTTCAGATATGTATTGTATAATAAATTTTCAATTATTTACAAGTTTATCACCCACCTCATTTATAAAAAGGAACCTCATACTCTAACTTCTCCACATTAGATGAGAAATATAGTTCAAAAAATCCCTAACCAAATCCCTTAAAAAAATTAATCCCCATGTCTTAGAGGTCTAGTTATCACAAAACGACCATCTTAATAATGTTTAAAGTTTAATCTAAAAGAAGATGCACAAAAAAGAGGTAATTTTCATTACATATATGTTTCTAGCTTATTTTCTCATTAACCTCCTAAAAATTTTAAATAACCATATTAATATTATTAAATAAGTATATTTATCATATTGAAATGTTTTTATGTTAATGGTACATCCATTTTCTATCTCTTTGATATCTAATAGAAAATAAAAACTCTCCTCATGAATTTGTGTGGGAAATCACCTCCACAAAGTGATGTGATTAATTTTTAATTAATTAATTAAATGAATAATAGTAAGGATATATTTAAGGAATGTATTTAATATTTATGATATTATTATTATTCATTAAGGATATTTTAATGCCTTGAGAATTTAAAATAAGAACACTATGTTTAATAGAATATATGATATGCAACATGGGGCGTAAACAAACCACAAAATATTATTATTTAAATACAAAAATATAAACTATCATTTTAATTGTTGGGGCTTAATACTAAAAAATAAATTATAAAATATATATATAAATTTCTTACTAAATACAAATTTATTTATTAATGCTTTAGAAGTAAGCATTCATATTTTAAGTAAAGGTATATTTCCTTAAAAATGATATTAATATATTTAATTAATAACATTTTAAGGAATATTATTTTATAACACTAAAAAAATTTGTTAAATCATAATATCAAAATTATGTTAGGGTTAACTTTTTGGATTTTTCTGAAAAATTGATTTTTGAGTGAATAATGAAAATGCTAATTTTATAGAAAACTGTATTTTTATTTCAAGATTGTTAAAAATTAAATTCTCTTTTAAAATGGTTTGAAAATAAAATTAGTTCTATCGTATTTTAAATAATAAAATTAATTTCATTGGAATAAATATTATTTTTTAATTTTGTATAAAAACATTTTTATAAGTAAAAAGGCATTCTTCTGAAAAATTGTTTTAATGAGAATGATTTATTTTTATCTGAATAAATTAAATATTAGTGAATGATTTAAATTAAATTTTTATATTATATATTAAATAAAAAACATACCACTTTTATAATATTTTTATAGATATGGGATAATAATAAAAATCTAATTTTACGCATAAAATGCATTCTCTTAAAAAAGTGGTTTTCATAACGTTTTGCACGCTTATTTTAAAATTAATTTCTATAACTTACACAAATAGAATTTGATAAAATTGATTCCAATTTTTTAATCAGGATATTAATATTTGGTAAATAGGTCCATTTTATTTATGGTAAACATTAATTGTAACCTTAATAAAATTTATCACCTTATTAAAGGGTAAATTAGGTTAAACTAGGTTAAAAGAAAATTTCAACGTCACCATTTTTCATCATAATTATTATTGAATAAATTTAACCCTTGTCACTTTAAGAGAAAAATTTAATTTTTTAAGGAATAATTGATTATGAAAATGACCTATATAATATTTAAATCAAATAAAGTTACAAAATGTCACTCTCTTAATTTTAATTATCTATTATGTATCCACATAATGGTAAAATAAAGTTATTAATCAATAAAATTTCTATTTTTAGAATTATGAGATTATTTTATTGATTTTAATTTTTTTATAATTATTTTTAGTTATAGTATTACATTAAATTCATATTCAATTCCAATGCATTATTTCATCAATTAATAAAAAAATATAAGACATGGTTTTTAAAAAAATAAAAGAAAGATAATTTGAATGGGTTATGGTTTTCCAATAATTTTATATATTAATATGACATATTAGTGTTGCTATAAAATATTTTATTCAAATTAAAACTTTTTTATGCCTTTTAAGTCAAATTAAATGAATAGTTACAAAATTTACATTAATGATATTTTATAGAAATTATATTTCATTAAATAATTTGAAAATTATAAAAAATTATTTGAAGAGTAAAATTAGGATATTATATTTTTTATAATGTCATATCATTTCCATTTATGATCCAATATTTAATTTATAAGTAAAATTATAACCCTTTAAGAGTAAAAAGGGACGTTAATCTTGTTAAGGTTTAAATGTGTTAATTAAGGGGTTAAACGAAAGAATGAGGTCTAAAAGACAACACAAACCTACACAAATTATATTGTTTTATGGTATTATAACCAAAACCTAAATTATATTCAAAAAAATGTTCATTTGGGCGTATTTTTCATAAGAATTAATTTATTATAATATAATATTTTAATAAATTCCAAGAGTTCCCCTTCTCTAAATTATAAAGGTGCGCATATCCTTTCACTTATTTACACCACTTTAATACTTCTATATTAACAAAACCCTACTAATTTCTCTTCTCCACTTCCATACACACATTATAGATGTTTTTTTATTCCTAAATTACCAACCCTAAGGTCCTTAAGAGAATAAATAAATGAATTTTTTAAAATAAGAAGAGGCTAGAGCACGTTCGAAGTAAGTCAAACTTAAGGTAATAGATTTTCATCTCGATTTTATGTCAATTTGAAACATATTGTATTCATCACTTGTTTCTCTTATGTGGTGTATATTTTTCTAATAAATTTATTTTATGATACTTATCATGAAAAATATGGGGATTTACATATCTATATAAGGTTCTTTATTTCATGGTGCTTATGATTCGAAAGTAACCAATGTGATAAGTGTTTTATGTTACAATTTCATTATTTATCTGTAATTTTTATAATTAAGTTTAATTAATGAAATGCTATATTATATATCTCAATAAACTCAGGAACATTCTTCACATCTAGTTATTTATGGAAATTAAATTTTTTTTCCTTTCATTTTTTACTCTTTAATAACTCAAGATATAAAAAGAATGTCTTTAAACCCAACTCTATTTCTCTCTTTGGTCAAAAATCATTTCCCTTCCATGTCTATGTTTTAAAAAAAATTACTATTATCTAATTATTATTTATAGTAATTTTTATGTATATTTTATTTTTTTAAAAAAATAAAATTAATCTTCTAGGTATTTTCAGAATGATGTATTTTGACTTTTTACTAAAAATGTGAAAGGAATATTTTTTCTATTTATACAGCATAAATTAAATTTCCCACCATCATTACCACTCAATACATTGATTATTAATCTATAATTTTTCAAGTCTATTTTTATATAAAATTTTCCCTTAAATATTTGGGACATTTTTAGATTTTAAAAGTGATTTCAAAGTGAAAATTACATTTTTTTCAAGAAATGTTCCATGTGATATTTTAATGCAATTTTTCATCTATGATAATAACCTTTGATGTGACTTATTTTTTATTAGGGATATAATCTATTTATAATATCCTCATTATTTATATGGATGGTTTATTATTATTATGAAAATATTTTTATGAAGCATATTACTTTTTCATTGGTCATTTTATGATAAATTGATGAAATGTTTATACAACTCAAATATTTTCCATGACTTATACTATAATAAAAAAATTATGGAAACCATTACCTTTTCATAGGATATGATATGATTAATTTTTCATGATCTTATGGAATACATATATTGATTTTCATTATGTGAATTTTGGGAATATAAATATATTTCCCTCTAATGCATTGGGTAAAAATGGATAACTAATTAGATAAATCTCTTATGCTTGAACCTAATTTTGTGTTCACAATTTTATATTTGGATGTGATTTTAATGTCCATATTTTTATACATAGACTTTTATTTCATGAATATAAGATTATTCATGGAACTATATTTCATATCCATATGATTATTCATGGACTTGGTTTTCATGTCCATAATTTTATGCGACGGCCTGATTTTATGTCCTTAATATAATAGGTGAATGTGTTTCTATTTTAACATGTTAACAATGATATAAGATTATGTTTTTCCACATTACTGAGTTTATGTTATTCCCCCATATATTATGTTCTTAGATTCATTTATGATACATGTCATATGAACTATCAATATTTATTACATAACATGTGATTATAATATATGATATGTGGGGTTTTATTTTTAACTTTTCAGATCAAGTTATCAAACCCTTATTATCATGTTATAATTAAGTGATAATTGATATCATATTTTTTTACCCTTCTTGAGAATATGAGCTCACTGGTTCTTATGTTTCCTTTCTCAAGGTTATGAAGAAATGTTTAAAGTATGGTATTTATAAGAAGAATTATATCAAGGAATATCATTATAAGAGTTATTTAAAATAATTTATTAATAAAAAGTTTATGTATCCCGTCTCCAAACACAATAAACCTTTATTTTTTGGAATTTATATTGATTTTATGTATTGAATATTCATATAAAAATATTTAATATTATGTATGCAAATTTTGGGTCACTATAGTTGGAAATAGGTCAGGTTTTAGTTAATATTTGGATATTAGGATTAGTGAACATTACAGAAAACCCTATGTATAAGTCTAAGTATATGATAACATCCTAAATTATAAGAAGATAAAATATTAAATAGTTTTTATAGTAAAAAATATATGTCTTTATAATACAAGTGGATGTCGTTTTGGATTAGAAGCATATTGGGGTAATAACCCAGAAAAGATATGGTAGAGTATATCTTAACCAGTATTACAGTGGATGGTAAATATTCCTTTAATGTGCACCAATTCTAAAAATACATGGGTAAATTCTTATGTTAAATCATTTTTTATTTATGTACCATATGAAGGATTATAATAGATGATTATCATAAATTAACTAGGTGTTATAATTTATGGAAACTAAAGAATGATATTCATAAATATATGATTATCCACTTTTATTTTCTTAGCATGATCCTTACACCATGATTTTTATTTTAGTTAATTTCTATAAATTTAAGTAATCATGAAAAAATAATAATTTTTCGACTAAGGAAATGATCATCCTCATAATAAATTAAATGTATTAAGAGTTAGGATGGAATGTTTTGCGACTATGATCACTCAACTCTCTTAATATATGTGTGGTAAGATGGATCATGTTTAACTTATAAATACACCAAGTAGGGGGAAACATTTTATTGAATCTTTTATGTGAAAACATCCACACTCGTTCTATGGGTATTCTAATACAAAATTTGTTTAATAATGGATCTATGTGACGGAAAATATATTTTATGTTACACAGTGCTTGAACCATGAAAATCTTGTCCTAGCCATTTGTTATTTGGAAGGAAAATTAGATCAATAGGGGAATCTGATTAAGAATATTAGGTTATATGATAAAATTGATAGTGGGGAATGGGATAAGTTTTATATAATATCTTTTATTAATTACTTCCCTAATATTCGATGTAAAAAACTGGGGAAGGAATTCCTTGAAATTAAGTTTAAGGATGATGAATCCATTGGTAACTTTAAGGAAATTGTTTCAAGAACATCAAGGTATTCTTATGGTATAATTATAATCCTTGGAAAAAAAATTTATCAATTATTTATTGTTTTGAAACAAAGTATTTTAAATCAATTTCCCATAAGGGACATAAAAATCAATGGATAAATAGTTTGATATGCACTCAAAGTGGAAATTGAATTTGTAATCCCCTATGGTTGTAGTGAAAAAAAATGGAAGATGGCGTTTCATGGAAGATCTAGTTGAATTTCACAAGTATAGAAGAAAATATTTCAACTATATAATTTCCAAAAATGTGGGAAGAAGAACTTAGGTTAATTCTGGAAAGAAAAAAAAACCAAGTGTGAGAAGCTTGGCCATCGAGAAAAATAATGTTAAAGTGATGTGGAAAGGCTAGTCAATGAAATGATTAGAAAGAGAACTCAATATAATACACCTATGAAACTTACATGTTATAGATTCAATTAGTTTGGTAATTTTTAAAATCAATTCCCTAATCCAAGGACTAATGAGGAAAATAAGCTACAACCACATCTGATATTAAAGGAAAAGGGGAAAGCCTATGAAATCACAATAGTTGAAGTAAATCACAATTGTTAGGGAAACATTATTCTCTACCATAGAGTTTGGGAATCCATATTGAATATTGTATGAATATTATTGATTAAAATATTATCCCATTGTTTAATTTGATATGATCATGACTATTGAATATCTCTCTCTACATAGACCCCATATAAATTTCTAGAATAAGGGAATCATATTTTTTATTCCAAAATCAACTAATGAGTGTCTATTGATGAAAGGATGAACCTAATATAGATAGTTTTCTTAATATATTAGTTCATTTAATTATTAATGGGTGGGTTATATTTTAGAATCATATATTGTTTTATTGTGAATTTATTGTTGGAATTAATTATGGTAAATAACTTTTTGGTATATACCTTCATGAGTGATTAAAAATATTTAAAGATAATTTTTAAGCTAATCTTAGAAAGACATGAGATAAATCCATTCTAATATTTGGTTTTCAATTTGGGACACACATATTATAGGGGTGACTTATGTTTAACTATTTATGGAATGTATTAAGATTAACTTTGGGTGTTATTGTTGAGGTTTTATAAATTAATGTATTTTATTTATCAATATTGGATACCTTTTACTGACCATATTGGTTTTGGTAAATATATAAAGGAAAAAATAATAACTTATGAATCATATGACTGGTGAAAAATTTATTTTAGTTCTTTATAAATTAAAAACATATCTTAAATATTCATCCACTACTAGAAAAGCAGGTATTTGCGACGGGCTATTTGCGACGGGATCCCGTCGCAAATAGCCTGTTGCTGAAAACGCCGTCGCAACTAAACTTATTTGCGACGGGCCCGTCGCTAAAGCCTTTTTTTGCGACGGGCATTCTCCCCGTCGCAAATAGTATTCCGTATTTTTGTAAAAAACTTTTTAAACAGTTTTTGCGACGGGACCCGTCGCAAATACCTTTTGCGACGGGACCCGTCGCAAATAGTTTTTGCGACGGTTCCATCGCAAAAACTCTTTTTTAAAACAATAAAAAAAATTAATAATACTAGTATTTGCGACGGGAACCGGGACCCGTCGCAAATACTATTCATAGTATTTGTGACGGGACCCGTCGCAAATACTCTTTTAAAAAAAAATAAAAAACTATTAAAAATACTAGTATTTGCGACGGGCATAGTATCCCGTCGCAAATACTATAAAAAAAATAAAAAAAATAAATTATTAATAAATTATTTTAATTAATAAAATAATAGAATTATAACTTACAAATGAAAATAATAAATTATTTTAATTACTATAATAATAGTAGAATTATAATTCAAAAATAAAAATAATAGAATATTAATAAATAATTTAATTAATATAATAATATTACAATTATAATTCATAAATAAAAAAAATAATAATAAGTTATTTTAATTAATATAAAAATAATATAATTATTTTACATTCAAATATTAAAATAATTCAAGTATTACAAAAAAAATAATTAAATTATAATATTATAAAATTTTAATATATATATATAATTTTATTATATAAATAAAATTTTAATATATATATATAATTTAATATTATAAAATATAAATATTATTATTATTCATATTAATATTGTTATTTAAAAATATAATATTATTAATATTTTATAATGAGACAGAAACTACGAATAGAAAAAAAAATATTTTGATTTCACAAATTTTATAACAGAAATACAAACTCTAATCTGTAGGAGGGGGGGGGAGGGGGGAGGTGGGGGATCTGCAGATGGTGGTGGAGGAAACTCCATCCCTAAAGCATGAGTGAGTCGGCGCATGTACTCCATCTGCTCCTGATGCTGCTGCTGCCACCGACTCGTCTGCTCCTCGTACAGCTGCTGTTGGCGTCGACGCTCCTCCTCATGCTGCTGACGCATCTGCTCCTGCTCCTGTCAGAGACTCTCTATCTGTGCAGTCTGAGATCGCAACTGCTCCTCATACTGTGTAGAAGAAGATGCACGAGCTCCCCTCGAGCTGGACGCCGACATCGCAGCATTGCCATAATAATCTCCAAGAGTCAGTCGAGAGCCGATACCAACTACCCGGCCCTTCTCGAAGGCATACTGGGTGGCATGCATCCATGTCGCCTCATCAAACTGACGGGCAGTGGTCTGATCTGATGACTCGGCCTGACTCTCAGGCCGGGCATGTGCCGCTGCGGCCTCATATGACTCCTATAGTTGCAATTTAAAATTAAAATTGTGAATATATTATATGCAGTTAATTTTTAAACTTGAAAACAAATAATACTGACCACGATGTGATGCTGACGATCACCTCTGAGCTCCCCAGTAGCAGGATCACTATACATCCTCCGATATACGTCGTACTCTGTAATATCGGGGTGCTCGACAGCCTATAAGAATAAAAAATAAACTGTTAATATTTATAGTTATATAAAATATTTATAAATAATGTACGTACCAGATGCTGCCTATGAGTACTGAAAGAACGACTCCCAGCTCGATGAGTCACCTCCTGCCTCCCCCGATTCTGCCTCCCCACCGATGATCTCCTCTGAAAGGCACCACTCAACCAGTGCGCACATAATCGATCCCATACATGGGATGAAATGTACTCTGGTCGGTGTGCTCTACATGACTCATCAAAATCTGACACTCCTGCTTTCTTCATCGCAGCTTTTCTTAAATTGTGAAAAAACTGACGAAGGCGATCACGCATGGCCACCTCCCATGCCTCGTGGATGGCATCACGCATGGTATCCTCGATCGGATACCATAAACCCTACAAATAAATCAAAATATCAAGTTAGAAATGAAATAATTTTCAAAATAAAAATTATTTATTTACGTAAGTACCAACCAATGGCCGAACATGGCCTGCTGCACATCAATGGGAATCTTCTCCCATGTGGTCCACGGCTGAGAGAAATAGTTGTGCAAAATAGCGCTGCCCTGTCCGACTGCTATATGCGAAAAACTGAAAAAATAATAAACATTTATTATGTGAATAGATTAATGAAATCTTAGTCAAATTCACAGGTTATTACACAGGTTATCACACCTCCGGGTGCGCGGATCAAACCCAAGACGTGGACGTCGCTCGGGGACGGGGTCAGGAATCATCAATCGTGCAAGACCGCGCCCCCTCCGCGTACTCCCTGGAGCGCCTGTAGGCTGAGGGTCATCTGCCAGCAACTCATCCGCATCGAAAGGCAGGTCAGCCTCCGCCAACTCACAAAATGTGGCCTCGTCCATCTGAAACAGAAAATGTTAATATTAGCAAATAATTGATAATTACTATTATATATACATATATACATATTATGATTGTATATAAATACCATGGAATTCTATAAGTGTTCATCTTCATCATCATCTTCATATATGTCAATGTCATCTTCATATTCCTCCTCAACATCATCAATATCCATTCGAGTTGCAGTTGCTTCATCTCTTACCATTTCAAATTCATGTGTGACATCATTAACATCATCGTCATCACCGACTCTTAAATGTGGGGTGTCGTCATCGATACTCATATCTCTTTGTAAAAAAGATTGATTTTGAGTACTCTCTTGAAAAACTTCAATTCTTTGCACATCAGTGAAAGCACATTCACTTTGACTAAACTGATTGTCTCGAATTTTGATTTTTATTACACTCCACCAATCAGTCAAGTCTCTTGATGTTGCACAGTACTTTGCATAATAAACTTGATATGCCTGTTGAGCCAATAAGAATGGTTCATTTACTGCGAGAACACTTTTACATTTAATATCGATGATTCCATGAGTCGGATGAACACGCACGCCTCTCTCTGTATCCAACCACCGACATTTGAACATGGTTATGTAATGTTGTCCAAGATAACAGAGTTCAATGATTTCATCAAGTATGCCATAAAAGTCAACTTCATTTTCTCGATGACGAGATCCTCTCAAGCTAACTCCACTGTTCATTGTTTTTTTCGATTCCCCATATGCATGTGTGTGGAATCGAAATCCATTCACCACATATGCATTATAAGTTTTAACAAGTTTGGAAGGTGGGTTACTCAATACACACAGCCGTTTGTCAATTTTATCAGCATGTCGAGACACCTGAAGATTTGTGAAATAATTATCAATATAGTAAACTATACATTGAATGAGTTGCTAAATGATAAAGAATTTATGTTACCAGTTTTTGAAACCACTGAGAGAAATTTTTCAGTCGCCGTTCTTCGAGAGCAGCTGCTGTAATTTGTGGAATTTGTTTCTTGATATGATTATCATACAACCTATAAAAACCAAAGTTATTTACTGTAACATAAATGATAGAATAAGTGATATAAACACTTACAGTACAACTGATGTCATCTCTTCACAGTTGAGCAGAACATACGTATGAGCTCTATGATGTTCATCATCTGAAAGCCAGCGTTCAGAAACTCCACCAAAACCAAGCTCTGACTGGTTGAAAACAGATAATTGATTGTCGATTTCATCAATATTCCTCTCATTCCGTCCCATTCGGTTGTGTTTTGAAGGATACTCAGATTCAAAATAATGGGAGCAGAAAAAAGATATTTCCTCTTGCAAATAAGCTTCTGCAATAGATCCTTCAACAGATGCTTTGTTGCGTACTTTTCTTTTCAATTTTTGCATGCATCTTTCAAATGGGTACATCAATCGAAACTGTACCGGACCTCCACATTTGGCTTCATATGGCAAATGTAACATCAAATGTTCCATTGAGTTGAAGAAAGACGGCGGAAATATTTTTTCCAGTTTACATATAATTACAACAACATCTTTTTCAAGTTTTCCTAGAGCATCATAATCTGCCGTAGCCGCACAAATTTCCCGAAAAAAATGAGACATGTCTGTTATGGAATCCCAAATCACAGAATTCAACAGACCTCTTAATCCAATGCGTATAAGTCTCTCCATTATAACATGACAATCATGACTTTTCAATCCAGTAATATGACCATTCTTTACACATCTACCCAAATTGGAAGCACAGCCATCTGGAAGTCTCAAATCTGCAATCCACTGACAAAATAATAAACGGTTTTCTTTAGACAGTGTATAAGCTGCTTTTGGTTTCAGTAACCTTTCTGTTCTGACATTCTCAAATAGTTCCAATTCTGGACGCCTGCAAATTTGGGCAAGATCTAAACGTGCATTTACATTGTCTTTGCTCTTTCCTGGCGTATCCAAAACTGTATGAAACAAATTATCAAAACAGTTCTTCTCAATATGCATGACATCTAACATGTGTCGGACCAACAAATCAGACCAATATGGAAAATCCCAAAATATGCTACGTTTAATCCAATTGTGTTCTTTCCCAAAACCAGAAATTTTCTGTTGGTTTATTGTGGGACCAAAAGTGATGGGAGGTAATAAAAATACAACCGATTTTAACTCCGAACCTGATAGCATTTTTGGAGGTCCATCCCTTTCAGCTGTTCCTTTTCTGAAATGAGATCTGTTTCTGCGAAAAGGATGATCAGCTGGAAGAAATCTGCGATGACAGTCAAAATAACAAGGTTTCTTTCCATGAATGAGCATAAATGATTTGTTCTCTCCCATACAGTAAGGACATGATTTCTGACCATGTGTACTCCAGCCAGATAACATCCCATAAGCCGGGAAGTCACTTATTGTCCACATCAATGCTGCTCTCAGTATGAAATTCTGTTTCGTTGCAACATCATATGTACTGACACCAGTACTCCACAATAAATTTAATTCATCAATCAATGGCTTCAAATAAACATCAATATTTTTCTTCGGATATCCTGTAATTAGTAAAGTCAAAAAGATATATGGCTCCTTCATCAACATCCATGGAGGTAAATTATACGGAGTTAAAAAAACAGGCCAACATGAATATTGACTACCATAAGATCCAAACGGACAGAAACCATCAGTGGAAAGGCCCAGTCAAACATTTCTAGCTTCTAAAGCAAATGATGGATGCACTCTATCAAAATGTTTCCATGAATCACCATCGGCTGGATGATTCAAGCTTTTATCGGTTGAAATATTCTCTTTATGCCATGACATCATTGTCGCTGTATTCTTAGACATGAATAAACGCTGAAGTCTGGATGTAAGCGGAAAATATCTCAACTGTTTTACAGGAATCAAACCAGACTTCCCGTGTTGTCCTTCTTTATATCTCAGTTGCCCACATGTGGGACAACTATCCAACGACTCATTTTCCCCTGAATATAAAATGCAGTCATTTGAACATGCATGAATCTTCTAAAAAGTAAGTCCCAAATTTCGAACCAACCTCTTACTTTCATAGTAATTTGCAGGTAAAACATTTCCTTCGGGTAACAGTGTTTTCAGCAAAGAAAATATCTGGTCAAAACATGTGTTTGACATTCCGTTATCTGATTTGATAGCCATAAATTTTGCAACTGCTTCTAATTTTCTCATCTTGCAGCCAGGATATAATGCATCCTCAGCAGACTTCAACAACTCATAAAATTCAGACGGTCCCAACTCAGGATTTGAAGCTATATCAGCCAGAGTTTCTGTATGTTGAACAGATGAACCTGCAACATCATGTACTAACTCTTGAAACTGGGATGGATCCGGAATGAAGTTGGTATCACCTGCTCTGGAACTGCGTTCACCGTGTTGATACCAAAAAACATAATCTGCTTGAAAACCAAAATGCAAGAGATGTTCCCCCACTTTGTCAAACGTGTCAAACGTTCTCAATGCACATTTTCTACAAGGGCATTTTATCTTTCCTTCTGAAACAAATTCTGGATTTGATGCCGCAAATGATAAAAAACTCTCCACACCCTCTATATATACTGGATTTAAACCAGAACCATTTGGATTTCTACGTTGATTTATCCATATGCGGTCATCTAATAATGACTGTTGACGACCTCGTTGTTCCATATTTTTCTATAAAATATAAAAGCATTACTGGTTTTGAATAATTTGTTAGAAAAAACACAAGCAAGGATTGAATATATTGAGAATAAAGCAAAACCTGTTACAAATATTGATAATTTTAATATTATATTGATTTTTTATTTTTTTAATAATACTAATATAATTTTTTTCATAAATATTAATTATATAATAATAACATCATTACATTATTAGTATATTTTATTATTAATATTAAAATAATATAATTTTCTATATTATATACAATTCTCCTTTCATCTGTGTGTTTCACATTCTGTCTCCACATGTAATATTGGCATTCACTTTCACCTCTCCATTGGCGAGTAGGTTGATAATTTTGAAAAAGAATGCCAATATTACATGTGGAGACAAAAAAACACAAAAGAAAAGAGAATTGTATATAATATAGAAAATTATATTATTTTAATATTAATAATAAAATATACAAATAATGTAATAAGGTAATTATTCCAAATTATTGGTAAGTATTTCAAATTATTGGTAATTATTCCAAATTATTGGTAATTATTCCAAATTATTGGTAATTATTCCAAATTATTGGTAATTATTCCAAAATATTGGTAGTTATTCCTAATTATTGGTAAATATTGGTAAATATTGGTAATTATTGGTAATTATTGGAAAATATTGGTAATTATTGGTAATTATTGGTCATTATTGGAAAATATTGGTCATTATTGGTAATTATTGGTGATTATTGGTAATTATTGGTGATTATTGGTAATTATTGGTGATTATTGGTAATTATTGGTGATTATTTGTAATTATTGGTGATTATTGGTAATTATTGGTGATTATTGGTAATTAATACTAATTATTGGTAATTAATAATCATTATTACTAATTATTGGTAATTATTACTAATTATTCCTAATTAATACTAATTATTCCTAATTATGACTAATTATTCCTAATTATTACGAATTATTGTTAATTATTACTAATTATTACTAATTCATACTAATTATTTCTAATTGTTACTAATTATTTCTAATTGTTACTAATTATTCCTAATTGTTACTAATTATTGCTAATTATTACTAATTATTGATAATTATTATTAATTATTGATAATTATTGGTAATTATTGATAATTATTGGTAATTATTACTAATTATTGTTAATTATTACTAATTATTATTAATTATTACTAATTATTGTTAATTATTGGCAATTATTGGTAATTATTACTAAATATTGTTAATTATTGGCAATTATTGCTAATTATTGGCAATTATTGCTAATTAATACTAATTATTACTAATTAATACTAATTATTTCTAATTAAAACTAATTATTGCTAATTAATACTAATTATTGCTAATTAATACTAATTATTTCTAATTATTGCTAATTATTGCTAATTATTGCTAATTATTGCTAATTATTGCTAATTATTACTAATTATTGCTAATTATTGCTAATTATTGCTAATTATTGCTAATTATTGCTAATTATTGCTAATTATTTCTAATTATTGCTAATTATTGCTAATTATTTCTAATTATTGATAATTATTGCTAATTATTGCTAATTATTCGTAATTATTGCTAATTATTGCTAATTATTGCTAATTATTGCTAATTATTGCTAATTATTGCTAATTATTGATAATTATTGCTAATTATTGCTAATTATTATTAATTATTGCTAATTATTGTAAATTATTACTAATTATTGTTAATTATTGGCAATTATTGTTAATTATTGACAATTATTGTTAATTATTGACAATTATTGTTAATTAATACTAATTATTAGTAATTAATACTAATTATTGGTAATTAATACTAATTATTGGTAATTAATACTAATTATTGGTAATTAATACTAATTATTGGTAATTAATACTAATTATTGGTAATTAATACTAATTATTGGTAATTAATAATCATTATTGGTAATTAATAATCATTATTACTAATTATTGGTAATTATTACAAATTATTCCTAATTAATACTAATTATTCCTAATTAATCCTAATTATTCCTAATTATTGTTAATTATTACTAATTATTGTTAATTATTTCTAATTATTACTAATTATTTCTAATTATTACTAATTATTTCTAATTATTACTAATTATTTCTAATTATTACTAATTATTTCTAATTATTACTAATTATTTCTAATTATTACTAATTATTTCTAATTATTACTAATTATTTCTAATTATAACTAATTATTGCTAATTATTACTAATTATTGCTAATTATTTCTAATTATTGCTAATTATTACTAATTATTGCTAATTATTATTAATTATTGATAATTATTCGTAATTATTACTAATTATTGGTAATTATTACTAATTATTGGTAATTATTGGCAATTATTGTTAATTATTCCTAAATATTGATAATTATTGGTAATTATTAATAATTAATACTAATTATTGGTAATTAATACTAATTATTGGTAATTAATACTAATTATTGGTAATTAATACTAATTATTGGTAATTAATACTAATTATTGGTAATTAATACTAATTATTGGTAATTAATACTAATTATTGGTAATTAATACTAATTATTCCTAATTAATACTAATTATTCCTAATTATTACTAATTATTACTAATTATTGTTAATTATTCCTAATTATTACTAATTATTGGTAATTAATACTAATTATTGGTAATTAATACTAATTATTGGTAATTAATACTAATTATAGGCAATTATTACTAATTATTGTTAATTATTGGTAATTATTACTAATTATTGGTAATTAATACTAATTATTGGTAATTAATACTAATTATAGGTAATTAATACTAATTATAGGTAATTAATACTAATTATTGGTAATTATTACTAATTATTACTAATTATTCTTAATTGTTGATAATTATTGATAATTGTTTCTAATTATTAGTAATTAAATGAATAATTATCAATAATTAGAAATAATTACCAATAATTATAAATAATAACATTATTAATATATTTTATTATTAATATTAAAATAATATAATTTTCTAATTTATATACAATTCTTCTTTCATCTGTGCGTTTTCTATCTCCACATACAAATAATACATGTGAAGACAGCAAACACACAGATGAAAAAAGAATTGTATATATATAAAAAATTATATTATTTTAATATTAATAATAAAATAAACTAATAATGTAATAATGTTCTTATTCCTAATTATTGGTATTTATTACTAATTATTAATATTTATTCTTAATTATTAAAAATTATTACTAATTATTCCTAATTACCAAACAATACTAATAATTTAAATTTATTAAATAATAAAACAATGTAAACATAATTAAATTACAACTAATTAATAATAATCGAAACAAATAAAAAATTAAAAATAAATAAAAAATTAAAATGAAGATAAATACCTTGAAAATTGATCTGTTCTGATCGTTCTTCAAAACTTTAATATCAGCTCCGGAGAAAAAAATTAAACTGGAGAAAAACTGAACTCTAGAAATATAATTTTCAGAGAAGGAGAAGATAAGGAATGAGAATGAAATGAAAAAAACGGATGGGGGTATTTATAGGTTAGATTATTTGCGATGGGCCCATTTGCGACGGGATTCCCGTCGCAAATAGTATTATTTGCGACGGGTACCGTCGCAAATACCTTAGCCAACATTTATTACGGTCAACCGGTAAATAGTTATTTGCGACGGGTCCCGTCGCAAATAACCCCTGCCGACATAGTATTTGCGACGGGGGATATTCCCGTCGCAAATACCTTTTACCGCCGCCGGTTATTTGCGACGGGATTGCTTTCCCCGTCGCAAATAGTTTTCCCGCGATGCGCGCCAAATCGCGGGAAAACTATTTGCGACGGGGAAAGCAATCCCGTCGCAAAAGCCTCCTTATTTGCGACGGGGAAATACCCCCGTCGCAAATAAGTTTTTAACATGACTATTTGCGACGGGAATAAATCCCGTCGCAAATAACCCGTCGCAATTGCTCATTTTTCCCGTAGTGATCATTTTTTGAAACATATGAGATTATGGTGGAAATTGATTAAATTGAGAAATTTTACTTGTAAAGTAAGTATATTCCCTAATTTTCTTAGTATAGATGGTAAGTAAATCCCTAAAATCTAGTAAAAAGGATATTAGAACAAAATATTTATCCTATAACCTTAAATTTATATGATTTTATTGTTATTTTCACACCTTGATAATTTATAGTTTTGCGGTCATTAACTTTCTCATGATATTCACTTTCTTGTGATCAATGTTATCTATCACTCTCCATAATTGTATATACATTAGGTTTTTATTCCATGTACACATTTTCACATCTTGCTAATTTTATCCTATTTTTAAAGCTATATATGAGTTATTCTAGATGACCTTCATAATTATCTTTCCCACTTTTTAAGACTAAATATTATTAACCCTTTATATGATGTGAGTTTTCTATAATGAAATTTTTAAATAGAAAACTCTTGATTATTTAGAACACAATAAAATTATGATAATGAAATTTATTAAACTGAGGGATAATGTTACACCTTGATATTTTTAAAAAATAATACAGTGCTCAATAGCATATATGACACGGAACAACAATCTTAAAAGAACCAAAAAAATATTATTATTTAAATATGACCATTATATACTATTTATTGAATTGTAGGGTATGAATAGGAAAAATAAAATTTTCATATATATATATATATACCAATCAATAAAAATGTATTGGTCAATGCTTAGGAAAAAGATAATTTAATTTTTATTTAAAGATATATTTCCATCAAATATTTGTTTTATATATTTAATTTTTGAAACTTTTATAAATTTTATTATATAAACATAAATAAATTTTTGAAATCATCATATCAAAATTATATTAGGGTTAGTTTCTTGTATTTTTCTTATAAGATTGATTTTCGAGTGAATGGTGAAAAATATTGATTTTATTAAAAATTGTATTTTTGTTTCAAACATGAAAATAATTCCATTATTTTGAATTTGTCTAAAAGAAAAATTAGATATCTTATATTTTAAAAAATCAAATTAATTTCATTTTAATCAATTTTATTTTTGAATTTGGTATAAAACATGTTTATACATAAAACGACATTTTTCTGAAAAATAATTTTTAAGCACGCAATGTGTTTTTATCTTAATAAATTAACTAGTAATTATTGGTGAATTATTTTAATGAAATTTACATATTAAATATTTAATAAAAAGTTTTATCATTTATATAATATTTTTCTAGACCTGAGATAATAATAAATCAAGTTTTAGGCTTAAAATAATTATAAAAAAGTGGTTTTCATCAAGTATTGCTTTCTTTTTTTAAAATTAATTTCTGTCACTTCTATAAATTATATTTGATAAAATTTATTCCATATTTAAAACCATTAAGTTCAAATTTGGAAAATAGGTCACTTTTATTTTTGGTCAATATGAATAGTAACCTTAGTAAAATTTATCACCTTGGAAAAGGGTAAACCGGGTAAAACTATGATAAAACTAAAATTTAAGGGGCCCATTTTTCATCTAAATTCTTATTAAATTAGGGTAATTAGAACCATATCACCATAGGCTATAAATGTAATTTTTTAAGGGAAACTTTTCCATTAAAATGACCTATATAATATTTATGTCAAAGAATGTTACAAAATGTCCCTCTCTTTCTTTTAAATATCTATTATGTGTCTACATTGGGATAAAAAAGTTATGAATTAATGAAATTTATATTTTGTTCATAATGAAAATATTTTCATGATGAAAATTTATTGATATTATATAGTTATTATATAATTAGCATAGAATCTTATGAAACACCGACACAATATTTTTTTAATTAATAAAACAATATGATAAATGGTTTAAAAAATATTATAAGTAATTTAAATTAGATGATTTTTGGTTTTCCACAAATTTTATAGGTGAATATGACATATTATTGTTGTGTTAAATGATTATATTCTAATTGAAACTTTTTATTTATGTATTTTAGGTCAAATTAAATTAATAGTTCTAAAATTGATATTAATGATATTTTATAGAAATGATATTTTATTAATTTATTTAAAAGATATATAAAAGAGTTAAAATGACAATTAGAATAACATAAGATCTAAAATTTCATCTTCTTTCTATTTATGAGCCAATTGTTAACTTATAAATAAAATTATAACCCGTAAGAGTGAAAAATTGTCATGGTGGTTATGGTTAAAATATGTTACAAATGGGTTAAACAAAAAGGTAAAGTTTAAAACGCCACTTAAAAATATAAAATTTATATTTGTGGGTGGGATTATAACCAAATCCTACCTTATTGTAATATATTTCCATTTTAAAGTATTTTTCCAAAGAATAAATTTAGTATAATTTAATATTTTAATATATTCCAAGAGTGCCCCTACCCTCAATTATACAAGGGAACATCTAATTTCTCTTCTTCACATCACTTTGATACTTCTATCTAGACCAAACCCTACCAAATTCTATTCTCCACTCCTATATAAACATTCTTGAGGTAATGTATTTCCAAAAATAACAATCCAAGAGTCTTTAAGAGAATATATAATGTATTTGTTTTAAGGAATATGAAGTTGGAACACTTTTTCAGAAATTCACACTTGAGGAAAGGGATTTTCATTTCACTTTTATTTCTATGAGACACATACCATGTTCCAAACTTTTTAATATTATGTGATGTATATACTTACCATTAATTTATTTTATGATGCTTCTAGTGAAAATAATGTGGATTTACATATCCATCCAAGGTTTTTTCTTTAATGGGACTTATGATTCAAATGTTACCAATGTGGTAAGGGTTTTTTTTTATAATCTCATAATTTATCAGGATTTTTTATGATTAAGTTCTATTGATAAAATATTATGGTTTATCTCTCAATAAAATCATGAATTTTCTTCACTTCTAGTTTTTTTGTAAACAACAAGTTTTACTTTCATTTTACTCTCTTTATGAACTCAAGATACAAAAATAATTATTTTAAGGGAAACCATTTTTATTTATCTATTTAGTAAAAAGAGTAACTTCTTTGTCCATTTTCTTAATAACTTCTTGAATAATGTTTTTTAATATAATCTAATGTTTTCTAGAAATCATTTTACCTATGTTCTAATTTTTACGAAATGTTTTAAAATAACTATTTTTATCATTTTATAATTGATGTTATTTGATATTTTTATTGAAAATGTGGAAGGAATATTTTTTTAATGCATACAACATGAACATAATTTCTCACCATCATGACTTCTCAAATAATTGATGATTCCTTTTCATGTTTCCAATTTTTTTTTCAAATGAAATATTTTCCAAAATATATGGGAAATTTTTAGATTTTAAATAAGTGGTTTCAAAGTGAAAAGGATATTTTACCTAAGAAATTTTCCAAGTGATAATTTAATGTAATTTTTCATTTATGATAATATCATTTGATTTTTCTTTTAGTTTTACTTGGGATATGATCCAATGATACCATCCATATTATTTTTCTAGATATTTTATTTTTATGATGACAATATGTTTTTTAAACTCATTCCTTTTTCATGGGTTTTGTTTTGATAACTTGATAAAATGTTTATAAAACCCATTTATTTTCCATGGGTCATACTATGATAAATTTTTTATAAAACACAGTCCCTTTTCATATGTTATGATATGATAAATGTTTGATGAGCTTATAGAATACATATTTATGATTTTCAATATGTGATGGGTGGGCCTTGAATTATATATCTTTCTAATGAATTGGTTAAAGATGGATAACTCATGAGATAAATATGCTATGCATGAATTTCCTGACCCAACACTAACTAGGGGTTGATCCAAAACTACCCAAAGCTCACCTTCATAGGTTGGGGTGGAAACAAGAACCTAAAGGAATATCTTAAATGGAAGGAATTTTCATAATATACCTATATGAACACACCCAAACATATCAATCAAGATTTGTAAAATAATAATAATAAAAATATGAAATATATAGAAAGTAAAACAAGAATGAAAAACCTCTAGGGTGTACAAGAGTATGACAGCACAAACAAAAAAGTAAAGGGGGGAATATACTCCCAACCATAAAATGTCCCAACCGAAAAAAATGGAAAGTAAAACACTGATAGATCCCAACTATTTATCTCCAAGCTATGACCACCATACATCGTGTAATGCACCAAGTATCCTTAAGCTCCACTGAAGTCATTGTTGACTAGTTCATCATCTACATAAGACTTGACATTTTCAAGAAAAGTCCATGTAAGGGTGAGTATATACATACCCAGTAGGATGCCCCAAAATCTATAGTGGGAGACGTAAGAGATATAATTGGGATAGATATATAGTAGATAATAAATAAGAAATTACTCAACCCAACGTAAGAAGGTAGCCTCATCCAACTATAGGGAGCTCAACATGTCATATAGTTGGAATAAACATTGTGTCTCTTCCACCCATAGTAAGAGAGTAGAAAATTACATCAACATGTATATAGAAATGTGTGTGTGTGTGTGTCTATTCTTAGTACAAGAATAACAAATGAGAGAGAAATGGGTTCTCAATCTCACAACATAACCAAGTAAAAGAGTTCCAATAAGTCTATAAGTCCCTCATTGATTCTCATAATCTCACACATATGCCCAGTAGAAAATATCCAATTAAAACCACACCTTGAAACTATACCACACATCCAATGGGCCAAAATCTCTAGGTAGTAGAACCAATCCCATGTAAAACAAGAGGGTGTCACTCTAATAGTTTATGACCTATGCCCAGCCTAACTGGAGGGTTACACTAGTCATCAAGGATCCATGCCCATCCTGGTTGGAGGATGCTACTCGGAAGGTTGAGGAACCATTCTCATCCCAGATATAGGGTTCCACTCTAGTCATCGAGGACCCCTGACCATCCGAGTTGGAGGGTGCCAATCAGAAGGTCGGGGACCCATGCCCAATCTCTATAGGAGGATTCCACACGAGTCATTTAAGACTCATGCCCATCCCAACTAGAGCATGACACTTCTATGTTTAAGGACCCATTAATACTTTCCATGGGTGGGTGACACTCTAGTCATTTAGGACCCATGCCTAGCCAAGCTATAGGGTGTCACTTAGAATGTCATGGAATCATAAACCTTCTCCGTAGGAGGGTTCCACTCCAGTCATCAAGTAACCATACCTAGTCTAGATAAGGGGTGACACTCGGAAGGTTGAGGACCCATTCCAAGTATCCATAGGAGGATTCCACTCTAGTCAAAGAGGACCCATGCCTAGAATGGCTAGAGGGTACTACTCACAAGGCCTTTAGTGATCCTTACAGATAACTGTTGTCTTAAAGTGTCTCCTAAATAAGAATATTTCTAGAAACATCTCACATCATATTATAAAATACATAATGGAGGGAACGATCACATTATACATGGAAAAAAATTAAAGATAAAATACTCATAGGCCAAAATCCTAGTTTAAAAGGAGAAGATACTAGAGAATAAAGATTCTCAAAAGGAACCCAGGGGTATACAATGTGCGAGGGGAACCAAAAAACATGTGGTCCCACTCCATAGTCTGGTCTTGTCCTTGTATGTGCATTTCTCACAAAACATTTAGAACTATATAGTGTGTAGCGGTGTGATACGGCGTGTACAATCCACTTTGGGTCACTATCATGCGCCATGTCTGTGTCTACATATCCATCCCATGACTGTGTACTTTGGTACATAGTGTGCATCTATAGATTCCTGTACTAGTATAATCCAAGAGTAAATTCTATGTTTTCAAGAATAATTTCACAAGGGTTAAAGGGGTACCACAGGGCATGTGATACTTATAATTCATTGAAACCCTAACTTCTACAGCTTGGGGTAACACATATTGTGTTCTTTTAAACTTCACGACGTATGATCTATATATTCTCTTAACTATAGATACATTATACATGATTCATATCTGGCTTCCCCAACTTCATATCCAACCTATAATCCTTCAAAAATTTAAGTATATCTCCATCATTCATCGTTTCCATCCATCCGGTGACCAGAAATCAGCATCCATTATCCACGGTGATTCATCACTCAACCTACGCCCTCTATTCATCTCTTAATCGGTATAAGATCTAAAATCAATTAGAAGAAATCTCTATTGTCCCTCTATTAATCCACAAATCGATCCTTTATCACTAATTACTTTGTCTCCTGTGAAACCGGTGTGAATTTGGGGACCTGTTCTAGCTCGGTCCCACCCGACAATGTTGAATGGTGACCTCGTGGTCCAATGATGTCAACCAAAACAAATTCATGGTATAAAAGAACAAGAAAAAAGTATTACACAATCATTTCTCAATCCTACTTGTCTAATAAACACTATTTTGATATCCAGATTTAGAAAAAAATGAATTGCCAATTTAATTTTAATAGATTGGTGCATGAAAGTCCGGAAATTGGTGTCGATCATAGAAATGAATGATTTCGATCAATCAATTTAATAAATAAAGTCATAACAAAGAAATTGAAGATTCATAACTAGATATTGTATCTTTATTTATTTAATAACATTATCAACAATTATTTATTGGGGTCATTTCATTTGTTGTGTCTTGATCTTCTCAGATCTACAGCCTCATCGTCGTCAGATGTCGATTCACCAATAGAAAGAGGAAGAATGATCTTGATCCTCCCAAGATTAATAAGACTAACCCTTGAGTATTTTTCATATTGGTTTATATATAGATGATTTAATAATTAGGTCAATTAATTAATAAAATGGAAGTTATTTTATTTATTTAACTAAACACACTTTTCCATAGCCATTTTATCCAAATGCCCCGTACTGACCTATTTTAGGTTACACCTAGGGTAAACATCGCATTTTGAACTCAACCATGGTCTCTAATTTCTGATTTGATACTCCTTTTATGATTTATCATATTTTCTATAAGAAACTATGAATTTATAATTAAAAATATATTTAATATTTTTATAAAATTAATTTTGGGCACATCGGGCCTCAAAATCACACGTTGTCTCAGTGCTTAGATCTGAAAAAAATAAATATTTCAAAGTCTTAGAAGAAAAAAGTAGGTCTATAAATTCTTCCTTCGTTCAAAATTTTCATACCCTAAAAGAAAAAAATAAATAATTATGCATAATGAGCTCACATCTAGCTTTCCCACTCCAAGAATCTCTCCTACACATTTTTGTGATGTCAAAACATGAAACCCAATGGAATGGTCCACCCATACAGGGTCCTCCCTTATCGATTCGCAATCTCCACCAGTTGCTATGAAAAAGTTACTCCATCCTTGATTTCTAGCTCTCCCTAGTCAATAATATGCATAGGGTCAGGCATGAATCTCGTCACCTATGATACAAGGAAGATAACTCACACACACTCTAACTGTGGTGATAGGGAAAGGTGGTAAGAAACCTATCCAACCCACTATTGGATCTTGAACAACCTAATGAACCTTAGGGATATATTTCCACCCTAAACAAACCTCCAAAATTCTTTTCATGGGGACTATCAAGAAAACATGGTCGCCTTGCTCGAACTCTAAGGGCATATGACATCTATCTATGTACGATTTATTCCTACTCTGAGTTGCCCTCATCTGATCATGGATGACCTAGGCCTTCTTCGTCATCACCTGCACCGACTCTGGACCCATAAGAGATCCATCATTGATCTCCATCTAGGACAAGGGGGCTCTATAGGGTCTCCCATACAAGGGTCATTTTGAAATTAGAGTGGTAGATGTTATTGTAGGAAAACTATAATAAGGGAAAGTTATCCTCCCATATATGGATTAAGTCTAACATGAAACCCATCAGTATATCCTCCAACACCTAGATAGTGTGCTTTGTTCTTCCCATATTTCTAGAGGTGTATGGTTTTCCTCATCCATACTTAGTTATGGAATTCTCCCTACATGCCTCTCCACAACAGTGATGTAAACTGTGCATTAGAGTCATAGTCTATTGTTGAGGGAACCCCATGATGGTGAAAAATATCCCCTACATACAATTTCAATAAACTATCAAATGAACAGATTTTCCATGATTAAAAGTAAGTGCACCAGCTTCATGAGTCTACCAACTATAACCTAGATGGTATCGTGTACCATCTCTATCTATATAATATTTGATACAAAGTTCATGGATATGTCATCCCACTTGAAATCTAGGATCTCAAGGGGCTACAACCAACTAGTCAGAACACAATGCTTAGCCTTCACCTACTGACAAGTGATACACCATGAGATGAACTCATCCATGCTCTTTCTCATTACAGATTACCAAAATTTCCATTAAAGGTATCTATGCATCTTCCCCATACCAATATATACAGATAAATCATATGCATGGAATTCTTTCATCTCCTCCTCCCAGATCATGACTGGGACCACCATCCATCCCTATAAAATGATGGCATGATTCCCTCCTTAAAAATATATATATAGTGAATTACCCATGGATATCTAGTCACACAAGACCTCGTAGTAAATTTCTCCTAGTTGGGACTCTCTCACACGCTTGGGAAGTAGAGGAGTAAACACCATCAACTAAATAAAGTTACACCCTCCTTATCCAACAGGGTCAACTACATAGAAGCCAAATTCTCAAAATCCACATGCACCATGAGATCTTGCGACTGCCTACTAAGGGAATATTCTACCACATTTCCCTTCCCCGAATTATGGACTATCACAAAGTCATTTTCCGTAAGGAACTCCATCCAAAAACATTATCTCATGTTTAAGTCTCTCTACATGAAAATATACCTGAGAAATTGGTGGTCTGAGTAAACCACAAATCACTCTCCCAGAGTATAGTACCTCCACATCTTCAGGATGAAGACCACAGCTACCAGGTCTAGGTCATGATTCGTTTAGTTCTACTCATGTGGTCTCAATTGCCTCAGCTCATATGAAATAGCTTCCTATTGAAATATAAAAATTCAATTGATCCTAACTCATAAGTAATCTTAATAAACTACATACACCATGCTCTCTTCGAGTAGTCTTAACATAGGATCACTCATCAGTCATAGCCTCAACTCCTCAAAGGCCCTCTGAAATTTCTCAGTATAGGTAAAAGGATTCCCATTCTATGTCGGGGAGGTAAAAGGGGTTGTGATCCTAAATAATTCTACCACAAAACCTCTTTTACTACCCCACCAATCCAATAAAACTTTTCACCTATTACATGCTCTTGGCTGGCTCCCAATAAATCACTACATCAATCCTCATTGGTTCTATGGGTAAACCATGCTCAGAAATTCATTCCCTAGAATGTGATCCTCATGAATCCAGATCTAACCATAAATCTTGTGCTCCCAAATTAAATCAAGAACCATATTTACGTTCTCTTCATGAACCTCCTATGGTGTAGAGTATATAAGTATGTTTTCAATGAATACAACCACAAACTAGTCTAACTACAGATGGAACCTTCGGTTCATCAAATCTATAAACATGGAAAGGTTATTCATCACACTAAAGGGAATTTCCAAGAAATTGTAGGGTCCATAGAAACATCAAAATGTAGGATTCAAAATATTAGCCACATGAACCCTCAACTAGTGGTTGTCAGGCCTAAGATCGATCTTCAAGAACCATCCCGCAACCCATGACTAGTCAAATAGGTCATCAATCCTTTGAAAGGGAAACTTATTCTTTATCAAGGACTAGTTTAGGTGGCGACAATCCATGTAAATCCATAATCTCCTATACTCCTTCAAGAAAAAAACTATAGATTCTGAGGGGGAGACACGGGGCCTAATTAATCCCTTTTCTCAAAGGTCCTCCAACTACAACCATGGATCCTCAGGCTTAGTAGGGGGCATCCGATATGACATGGAAGATAATTAATATTTCCCAGGATTTAGTTAAATATAAAACTCTATCATCCACCTCATATGTAGTCCCAAAAAATTATCTGGGAAGACTTCCATGAAATCCTCCACAACTTAAGGAATCTAAATACTTGAAGTGACTGCTACAATAAGGGCTATATTCTCTGACTAATGGGTGATGATTTTAAGCATAATACTCACAGAACCCCATTATCTCACCCTGAAATCTCTCTCACTCATAAAGGTGAATCTCATCTCATTAGTAAAAACTCATTTGAATCATCTATGGTGATATTCAATCTTGTCTTGGACTGGGGACTATTAATCAATACCCTAGATGATTTCATAGGGTTCCATCATGATGACCAAAAGGTCCCCCATGAACCTATATACAACAAGTGATAACTCATAGTAAAAATGGATAAAATATAAATAGGAAATGTTCCCTGTAAAAATCTAAAGATGAAGATGTTGATCTAAAGACTCTACTAGGAGCTCCAACTCTCATACTAGAAGTATAGAGAGAAAGGAATGAATGGAACATATTTCTACTAATACTGAAGAAATAGTATAAAATATATAGATCGTACCTATAATCATCTCATGTGTTGTAGGGTCATAAGTCTCTATAGCATGTAGCTATCTATGGCCTCATAGAATACCTCCCAAATCCCGATGTGGATCATCTGGTGGTGGTGGTTGTGGTGGTGGTGGTGGAAGGATGTCATAGCATCATCCATCCCCCATAGCTCATACTTCTCCTCTTCCTAATCTATATCATTAGGGGCCTCCCTACCCTCTTCTAGGGATCCCTGATCACAGTGTTGCCTCTACTGTGGCGGTCATTCAGCTATCTATTTGTGCACCTTAGGACATCAGGTTGGTAAATCATGCACTATATAACCTATCTCACCATAATCATAGCATCTCCCTTCTCTAGGATACCCTGGTTCTATGAAGTTTCCCTAATCTTGTGCTCGAGCAAGGTCCCGGTAAAATCTCTGTCATAGATATCCTATCGACTGACATCTACTAGATGCTCCAGATAACTCAACTACACGACTCCCAATGCCAGCATAATTTTCCTAGAATCCTTTATATTAGAAACACTCTATCACCAATTCTTACTCCAGTACCCCATAATATGTGGGAATGCATAGGGATACAATGCTGTAACGTATCCCTCTATAGATTCATTACTCAAACATATGTGCTTGGAATTAGCTATCTTGGATCATGCCCTATCTCCATGGAAGGGTGCCACTTAGAAAGTATAGAATCCATGCCCTATCTCAGTATGAGGGTTCCACTCTAGTTATTTGGGACTCATGCCTAGCCTAGCTAAAGGGTTCCACTCGAAAGTTTGAGGACCCATGACATGTCTCGGTAGGAGGGTTCCACTATAGTCATCGAGGACCCATGCCCAGCCTGGCTGGTGAGTACCACTTGGAATATCGAGGACCCATGCCCTATCACTATAAGAGTGTTCTACTCTAGTAATCAAGAACCCATTCCCAGATCAGCTAGATGGTGCCACTAGAAAGGTTGAAAAATCATATCCTGTATTCACATGAGTTTTGAACTCTAGTCATCGAGGACCAAAGCCCATCCTAGCTAGAGGGTTCCCCTCATAAGGCCTCACATGATCCCGCATGATCACTACAAACATCGGGTGTCACCTAAATAAGCTTCATGCCTATAAAATATCACATCATATCATAAAATCCAAAACAGAGGGCATTTTCATGTTCTACATAGAGAAACACTTAGGATAAGCTACTCACACACCAAAATATGTTTCCAAACGAAATTGATATGAGAGTTTGAAATTTTCTCAGAGGGAACCAAGGGATACATGACATGTGAGGGGACCTAAATGAAGTGTAGTCTCACTCCATAGCCAAACTATTTACCTGGAGTTACATGTCTCACCAACTCTGTATCACTACAGAGTGTGTAGCGGTGCTATAAGGCATTTGAAATCAACTTAATGGGTCCCTACCCATGCTCCCAAGATGTGTCCATGTATTCATACATTGTCTGTATACTTTGGTACATGGAATTAGCCTAGAAAAACTCATTCCACTGTACTCCCAGAGTACACGCCAAGTTTTTTAACATAATCTCACATAGCATGTAGTGGTCTTATATGGCTTGTGATAGTTATAACTCCATGGACCTCTAGCCACCACATCATAGGAATAACACATCGCGTGTTATTACAAACTACATGATGTATGTTCAGAAGTTTTATAGAATTTTAGATCATGTCTCTATAAATTAGATGGAACATCACCACCTTCAAATCTAACCTCTTCTCCTCTTGAAATTTAAGGATCTTACCACCGTCTGTTGCTTTCATCCATTTGGTGGCTGAAAATCAGCATCCATTCACCAATGTGGTTCGTTGCTCAACCTATGCCCTATATTCATCTCCCGATCAGTCTCACATATCATATACATAAAAATATTTTCCCTTTATCCCTTGATTCATCCCCATATCCATCCTTGATCACTGATTTCATTATCACCTATGAAACTAGTGTAAATATGGGGGTTTAATCAGGCTCAGCCCTCCCCGACAATGTCGAATCATGACCTCATAGTACAATGATGAAAACTATGAAGAATTAATGGGATGAAGTCATCAAAAATGGGTTAAAAAATATTTGTCCAAGCCTTATTGGATAACGAACACAATTGGGAGATCGTTAGTTAGAAAACAATTGAATAATCAATTTAATTTCAATACATGGGCACATGAAAATATGAAAATTGGATCATATCATAGAAAGGAATGATTCTTCTCAATCAATTTAATAAATAAGTGAATAATACCTGAATTTATTATTCCAAAATAGAGATTTGATCATTATAATTTTAATAACATGCTTGCCAAATATCGAGAGGAGTTGTTTCTTTCATTTTGTCTCAATCTGCTCATATATGAAACCTTATTTTTGTCGGATATCGATCCACCAATGAGAACAAAATGAATGTTCTCTATCCTCCTAGGGTTTATGAGGCTAACCTTTCATAATTTTCCATGGTATTTTACTTATATATTATTTAGTAATTAGTTCATTAATTTTAATAAATAAAATTTATTTATTTATTTAACTAAACACACCTCTCCACGACAATTTTATTTGAAGGCCCTACGCTTTTCTATTTTAGGTTAGTCTTAGGGTAAAATCGTGTTCTAGACTCAAATATGGTATCAAATTTTTGATCCAATATTCTATTTAAGATTTTTCATATTTTCATTAAGAAACTTTTAATTCACAATATAAAATATATTAAATATTTTTTAAAAATTTATTCCGGTCACACCAGAGCTTGAAATCACACAGCCTATCAGTCCCTGACTCCATATATATATATATATATATATATATATATTTTTCAAAGTATTATAAGGAAGAAATTAGGTCTCTATAGTGAACCTGATTTCATGTTTAAAATTTTATTCTTGAAAATGATTTTCATGTCCATATGTTTATGCGTGGACTGGGCTTTCATGTCAATAAGTTTTTTCATGGGTATGACTTTCAAGTCTATAATACTATATATCGACCTAGTTTTAATGTCCAAAAGTTTATTCAAGGTCCTGGTTTCAGGTCATTAACATAATTAGTGAACCTATTTCGATTTTTACATGTTCATAATGTTATAAGATTATGTTGTTTCCACAATCCTATGTTAATATTATACCCACATGGATCATGTTCTTTGATTCATTTATGATACATATATTATGAACTACCTATCATTATACCATGGCTCATTATTATAATCTATGATATATTGTGTAGGATTTTAAAATGATAAGATCAAGTTCTTATACCCTTATACTTGTGTTATTCATACTTGATCATTGATATCTCCCTTGTTAACTCTTATTTGTCATCTGAGATCACCATTTCATATATCTCTTTTCTCTAGGTAATGAATAAAGGGTTTAATTAGGGTGTGAATAATAGGAGTACAATATAGAAATATATTTATGGCAGGTGTTGAATATATCTTATGAAGAATATTTTTATGTAACAAGTCTATAAAAAACAAAACCTTTATGGCTAGGGAATAGATCATAATTTGACATATTTAATATTCATCTAAAAAGATATAATATTTATGTATGAAAATTTTTGGTCACTATAGATAGGTTATTATTTACCTTTCTTTCTTTCCATTCGCTGGAAAATGAAAACATTACTCTTGCATATATACGGGATATCATATCCATGAGTTGATGTAATTCATTTTTTATCACCATTTTATATTAATTGTTATAAAAGTGTATATAGTGAATAAATATGTTACTTATTATATGATTAATATTATAGATATGATGAAACCATGACTAAGGTGGAAGGAATAGAACCATCAAACTGAAACTTGTATGATAAAAGAAGAGTTAACACAGTGAATGTTGATTTAAATGAATAATTATAAATAAATGGGAAATTGGAAATTAGAAATAAATCACATATTGTAATATAATTTTTAATATAGTTCAGTTCTATATTCATAATTAATCAAATTTTATTATACATTAGGTTAATATCATGTATGGAGTGAGTTAGAACTTGTGGTATGGGTTTATGTTGCAATATCATTTTAAATCCGGATTGTTCATGTTTAAATTTCCATTGGGGAAATAATATGTTAATTATCTACCTTGAAAAACATTAATTTCCTTATCCCATGGAAATATATATATGATTTTCAGGTTTTTAATTCATTCTCATTTCTTCTGTACTTAAATAAATTGAGAAAATGGTTTTAAGAAAAACTAAATTTAGTCCCTCTTTTCGATCGAGAAACTTTATCTTCTATATCTATGAACTTCAAATAATTTTATTGATGTTTTTTCCTATAATTAAAAATTTTAAAAGTTTTTTTCACAACCTTTGATGTTCTTTTCTGTTGGTTAAAAATTATCTTTTCAAATATTTTTTATATAGCTCACTTATTACTTTTTAGAAAAGTTTGAAAATAATGTTCTCGTTTACTATATATGACATGAATTTATTTTTCCATCATCATGAACATTATTCATCATGAATATTCATTTAAAAAAATTAATGTTTTTATATAGAAATCATATTCCCATTTTTCTATGAATTTTTCTTTCTGAAAGTTATATAAATGGAATGGATATTTTATCTTTGTTTTTAAATCATGTTTTAAATTCATTTATAAATTCATTTTTTTATTTATGTCAACGTCCATGGAGTACTGTTATGCTTCATTATGAATATTATAGTATGATATAATCTATCTTTATTCCTTCTATTTATTATAATGATGAGTTTTTAAGGATGATTTCATAGAACTCGTTAATTATGTTTTGATGAAATGGTAAATGTTTTTCTGATATTATGGAACACATATGTATGATTTTCATTATGGTATGGGTGGTCCTGAAATTTTATATACCTCCAATGCATTGGGAAAATATTTATGACTCATGGTGTAATTTTAACAAGAATATGGATTGAACCATGAAAATTAAGGGACTCTAACTACTATGATAGTATTGGTAGTGACTCTTGAATAACAAAATGATGGGAATGAGAAATGAACCTGATCCACTATGGGACTCTATCCAATATGATAGTCTTTATAGTTATCCTTGAAAAGAGAAATTATTTTCTATACATATGTTTATGATATATTTTTTCTTATTCTCACGATCTTCCCTCATTACCCGTGATTGATCATTGCTGATTCCTCACTCTTATGAATCATGTAATATATTATCACAATTCTTTATGCCATGACTCATGATTTATGGTCAATTATATATTAGGTATGATTTAATCTATTATGATAGTGTTCACATACCCTTATGTTTATATTATATTCAATTATGATCATTTATTGATATCTCTCATATTTACCCTTACTGACCATCTGATCTCAACCTTTATTATGTTTCCTTTTCCATAGGTTATGAAAAAAGATACTAATTAGGGAATTTATAAGAAGGGTTCAATGTAAGAAGAAACTTTTGGGATACGTTTAATATATTTAATGAAATAATTTTATTATGTATCTAGTCTCTAAAGAAACTAAATATCTATGGTTTTAGGGGATGTTTTATTATGAGATATATTTAATATTCAAGAAAAATTATTTAATATTTATGTATTTAATGCTTGGGTTTCCAAGGTTTGTATCAAATAAATGTTTTTTTATTTTTTTTGATTAGATTTTGAGAAAAATAAGGATATAACCTATGACAACTATAACACCACATGATTTCATGGTACGTTATCTCACTAAAGTAATTCAATAGCTTTTGTTACACGCAACACCGAGTTCGAGCACACCACAACTTAATAAACTAACCATTCAAAAATATTTTATGAATAGTATTAACTACATTTTGAATATTATATACTCTATATAATTTTAACATCCATATAATGTGTTTCTTATACATAATATAATAACAAATTCATTTTTTCATATAAAAGAAGTATTTTTTTAAAAAATACAATCTTACCGCCTTTTAATGGAGAACCCTTTTAAAAAAAATAATATTTGACACTTTTATATATTCAATTTAATGAAATTAAATTCTTTTTTAGAATAGGGACATAAAAATTTAGTTTGGATAAAGTTTTGATACTTTTCTGATAACTTTCATATTTTGACAAATAATAAAAAATACTATGTTTTAATTGATAACATATTTTTTAATAAAAATAATTTATAGTGTTAAATTATTCATTTAAAATGTTTTGAAGTATAATAAGATTATATTTTTATCATTTAATACAATTTATTTCATTATAAAAAAATTCACATTTAAATTTTACATAAATACATGTCAATCTTTTGATAGTTTTTTCTTTTTAAAAACCTGCTTTCTGGTTTTGAAAGTGGGAATTAATTTTAAATTTATAAATGAAAAAAATGTGTTTTGAATTTTGTAAAATAGACATAATTTTTGAATTCATAATATCAAAATTATCTTAGTGTAAATTTTTGGTATTTTTCTGAAAAATTTCAATTTTTGATGAATAGTGAAAAACACTGCGTTATTATTTAAAACCGACATTTTATTTAAATAATTAGTTATTTTATTTTAATTTATTTTAGGTCAAAATAGAAACATAATACCTATATATGTTCAATGTAATTCATTGGAGTCATTTTATAATAATTATATATATATATATAATTTTATTGAACATTTTACCGTCTTTTACCCACCTTCTAGGAGCATTTGCAAATTTGTATAAATTTAATTTTTCCGCTTCTGTGAGTTGAATTTCAAAAATATGAGAGACATGGTTAATATCAGTACGTAAAATTTGGTTCAATAAGATGAAAATAATTTTTGGTGAATAGTAACATTTGACTTTTATTTACCATGGTTAAAAGTAAATAGGATAATTAAGGGAAAAAATGATATCATAATTACCCTAACACAAACCCTAATTCTACTGGATAAGTATAATTCACCGAAAAACAACCATAAGAATAATATATGATCCTATTTGGTCCACTTGTATTATATTAGGACATTTATTATTAGTTTATATAAAGAAGAGTTAAAAGATTTAAATTCAAAGTTTAATAACTAAACCATTTTTAATATAGGGTTATATAAAATATAAATTCAACGATAAATATTCAATAGAAGGCTAAAAAATTCCTACATAATTATATTTTATTTATAATTTTTAGGCGTTAAATAATTTATTTTATTTATGACACAATAATCACACAGTAATTACCTTAATAATGAAATATTAAAATAATTGATATTATAAATATCCAAATTAATGAAATTTGAGACTTTTGATGAATTACATTAATTTTATATGTTAATATGACATATTATTATTGAAAATATGAATTTATTTCGAATTAATAAATTTGTTATAACTATAAAAAAATCATTCATTAAATAATGTCAAAATTGACATAATTGATTTGTTTAAAACAAATACTATATTATTGGTTGATATAATATTCCCAAAAATATAAGGTTCAGCCAAAGGGCCTTAATAATATTATATATGTCATTAATGAACCTATTGGGTTTATCTTGGATGTTTATAGTAATTTTATTAACCATATAATATAAAAATACAAAGATACATGGTAAATGTCAAACTATTTAACTAAGAGTTAAATCTAAAAGATAAGGTTAATATGATGACTTAACCTGTATAAAACCTTTTGGTTGAGATTTTTTCGACCCATACCCACCTTATCCTTTAAATAATTCATTTTTGACCCATCATAAACTGAAATTTATTATATTATAAAATAATATTTCCAGCTTTTCCTAAAGTGACCCTCACCTCTCTTATAGAAGGGCAATTCCCCTTCTCTCAGATTCACACCTCCAGAGCCATTTTTATCAGCAAAACCCTACCCCAATATCCTCCCAACTAACCTAAATTAATCCTATAGGAATTCATTTGGTCATAAATCCAACCATAGAATCCCTTTTGATCAAATCAAGAGGAAGAATCCGAAAAGAGTTAATGATTTCACCACCCTCTTTCAAGTTCTTTTCTTCTTCCACTTGCTCATTCTTTGTTATTCCCATACCAAAACAATAACTCCAGTACCATATATATACTATGATGTTATTATAAATATTGAACAACCAAATTCATTATTCTATCCATCCTATGAATGATAATGTCACCATGCGTTCGTACGTATGACTTACTGTCTCCACGTTGTGGTCTAATTTGTTATTCAACTATATGTTTTTTGGATAAATATAATGATGATTAATATGTATATAAATAATGAAAATAACATGATAATGTCTCTATAAAATAAATATACCATATAATTTCACACCTTTAAGGAAATTATATTGTCGCTCGTGCGTACATACGGATTATCGTCTCTACGACGTGAAGAGATTTATTTCCACGTTCACCATTCATCGAAGATTATAAAAATATATATTACTAATAAGTATGTAACATATGACATAATAATTATACTGGATATATATATGTGTGTGTGTGTGTGTGTTTATTTATTTACTTACATATATCTTATTCACTTACCTCTGTTCAATATGATATGAAAACAGAAACAGCATTTATGCGTACGTACGGCCTACCGTCTCCATAAATGGTTTTTTCCATTTCATATATCGATCTATTATAAATAATTATATTCTAAATATATATGATATAAAAATCAAGGTTTATATTCTTGATGTATTTAAATCATGACTTAAATGATATGATCAAGAATAATAAGTTAAAATACGTACGATTAAGAAAGAGATTATTACGTGAAATGTTAATTTAACATGAAAAATATTATCAAATAGGTAGTATAAAGTCATAAAATAATCATGTATGATATCATAAATATTAATATGGTTCTAGTATAATTTAATAACAAACTATTTTCTTTATACAGAAGGTTAACTATATCCTCAACTAAAGTAAAGTACAAGGTAAGGGTTAATTTCCAAATCTCTTTATTATACGAGGTTGTTTTTATGTAAGCATATATTGGGACATATTTATTATCCATGTCCATGTTTCATAAAAGATTTTTCAAATAAATTCTTTTTTACGGACTTTTATACTAAAACATCATTTTATATGTTTTAAATATTTATTCTTCTAAATCATTTTTATTAATTTCCATGTTTTCAAAATGTTTTTTAAGGATTTATTTATATGGAAATGAATGTTTTTAAATGTTAATTACTTTCAAATTTTTCAAAGTGTTTTTGGACACTCTGATTAAAAAATTTCTTTAAATTGTTTTCCTTTCTAAGTGTTGTGACTTTTAAATGTTTTTATGAAAAAGGGATATTTCTCACAATGATTTTTACAAATAATTTTCATCTAAATAAACATCCTTTGATGGATTTTAAACTTTTTTGAAGTTGATTTATTATGGTACAAATCTTCCGTATTGTATTGATGGTTTTGTGATATGTCTGACTATAGATGTGTTATTTTTATACCATTCATTTTTTATGGATAAAGTATTGACATTCTGTATTCTGGTTTTAATACAAATGTTTATGTTATGTTTAAACCTTTTAATATGAGGAATACATTGGACTTAGTAAGTGACGGGTGGATCCCGCTATAACTCCTCGATGCATCAGTAGGTCTCATGTGACAAACTAGTTTTTTGGCACAAGGACTTGACAAAATCTTATTTATAGTCTTGGAATAAGTCCTCGACTATGTGGTTATGAAGTCTGTAATTATGCATTCCATCATTATGAAAGTGGATATTGATATTCCATGTGATTATTAGACTAGTAGAATATACATATGGATAAGTAAATGGAATTATTTTATTTCATCTTTTCCATATTATGATGAAGTTTAAGTTTAAAAGGCAATTGTTTTAGTCTTATACATTTCCTTAAGTTTTTATGTTTATTTATGAAAGATTCCGCTATATTGTTATCCTTATTGAGCATCTGAGATCACCCCTTTCTATGTTTTATTTTTCCAGGATTCCAAGAAGTGTATTGTTATTGATATGTAGGGTTAAGCAAAGGGAATAATGGAATTCATAAAGGATTATTTATGTTATGTTGTATGTTATAAAGTGTAATGTAACATTCATGTATGTAATCTATTTTCCAAGACTTCTAAACTGATCGGTCCTTTGGAACTTGGTTCCTTGTAATCATGCCAATGTTATGTAATAATTTACCGACTCTGGTCTTCTAGGGTCAGGGTGTTACAACAACCAATGATGAATTTAAAGTGATATTGTACAAACATAATGATTCATAGGTTTCTAAGATGGTGTCATCATTTAAGATATCTTTATATAATTGTATTTATTTAAAGGATGGAACAAAGAGGAATAAGGTTATTAATGAATGGGTAGGACAATGAAATGATTATCCTCATTAGAAAAGGAATGGAATGATAAATGGAATGAAAAGCCTTATTGGTAATCTCATGTATGTACCTTAAGCTTTGAATATTTTTGAGTTTCCAAATAAACAAAGAGAGAAAAAAGTCATTGATTATTTAATAACTCAATGTTCACATTCTTTTAATGGGTCCTCTGATCCACTAATTTCCAAGAAAAATGATTGGTACTACTAAAAATATGTTCTATATTCATTAGTTATCAGACTATAAGAAGGTTATTTTAACTATGTATAGTTTGTATGGTGAAGCTGATAATTGGTTGAATCATATCAATAATGAAATTCAAGAGAATGAAATTGACACCATGACATAGTAGGAGTTTAATATGGTATTATTTAACAAGTATATTCCTAAAACTCATTTCACAATAATTGAAAGGGAATTCCTCGAGCTTTTGTAGAATGATGATGAATCTATTAGTACCTATGTGTAAATTTTAACCATAAATACAAGGTATTATTCTGGTTTTTTCATCGACCTAAAATAAAATTTGATCAATCATTTAGTGGAATAAAACCATGTCTCAAAAAGTCATTATTAATATAGAACATTGGTAGAAATGAACAAATTAGTTGATGTGATCTCAAGGTAGAAATAATGAGTGGAGAATCCCGTTATAATTTTGATGTCTTGGATAAACAGAGGGATGTAACACCCCAAATTTCTAATATATTATGACCTTTAAATAATTCAATGTGTTCAATAGCATTCACTACATGCAATACCAAATTTAAATGAAACTATGATATATTAAAATAAAATATAAATATTCATGTCTGAACATTAAGAAACTATCCATTTAAATTGAGGGAATGAATTGTAGTAACCACTTTATGAATTATATAAATATGGAATATAAATTATAAATTTAATCTGAATGAAATATAATCAGTTTACCTAAAATTTCTAATAAGATCATTTATTTCTTAGAAAATTATTTTTCTACAAAAACCTTTTATATGACACGCATTTCTATTTCAGGAAACAAGTGATTAATGATAAATAATTTTTTATATTAATTATTTTTTTAACACCAATTTATTTGGTAGATTACATGAAATAAAAACAGTAATAGTTAATATATGAAAATTTCATTTCCCAATTTAAATGGGTTTTCAATATATTTTATGATTTTATTTAAAATATCGGATTTTAAAATTTTGGAGTTTGAAAACAATAAAAATTAACTTTTTTTTGAATTAAAAATATCATAATTAACTTAGTATGAATTTTTAAGGCTTTTATGATAAGGATTGTTTTTAGTAGAAAAATACGAGTTTCATAAAACTTGTAATTTATATCACATTACTATTATATAAGAATGACATTGAAATTTATAAAACATATTATGTAAAGATATATAAATTTTAAGGAAAAATTATTTATTTAAAATATTATTTTTATTGAAAAACCTAGGGAAATTTTTTTTTAACTAAATAAAATGTCACTTTACTATAAAAAATATTTTCGATCTTTTTTAAATAAATTATTTTTCAAGAGGGATTCGGTTTTGTATTTACATGGTAGCCTCACATCCTTTATTTTATTATAATAATTAAAATTATTCCATTATAATTAGTATCCAATATAATTTTACCTTATATATAAATTTTAATCTTAAAAACGTTATTTCTCTAAATACTATTTCACATGATTAAGTGTATTTATTTTAAAATTAAGCTTTCACACCATTAGAAATTTTATTTGATAAAATTATTTTAAAATTTTAAATTATAAGTATCAAACTAGGTTAAAAGTTTAATTGTATTCTTCGTAATTAAAATTAATTACTAAGGTTTAAAAAGTAATTACCAAGGTAAAAATTTGGGTAGATTTAAAAAAATTAAAATAAAAAAACAAAAAAAACGTCAATGATTCCAAAAAAATGGAGTGGTTTCGGTGAGTTTATACCCAAACTCATTTTACTCTCCTATTATTTCCATTTTTTAACCTTTGACACTTAAATAGTAACCTTTAATTAATGAAAATGTAAGGGATACTCCCAAAACTACCATTCATGTCACTTATAAAAGGTTAAGATCTTCACTACTTTAAGACTCACATATCATTAGAAATTATTCTTGAAACACTATAATTTATCTCCTCATATAACCCTACCCCACATTAAAAATCTTATTTTCACCATTATTTATCATAAGGCATTCATTTCAAAAAATACTTCTAAGAGAAATCCAAGTCCCTTATGTGAGTATTATCAACCACTTAGATATTCCCCTTAATTATCTTCTTACAAATTTATTCAGGAACACTAATATAATTATATTAGTATCACTTATATAATTTAATGTTATTATATTAAGTGTATTATCATTTTTTATTCATATACCCTATCCATTAAGAAAACCAAAATCATTGTTCTTATGTTGTGAGGACTACCGCTCCAAGAAACAACATGTTTCTTTTTCCATCACCGCCTTGAAAGTATGAATATATAGATAGTATTAAAGTTTAAATATGATTTTTATGATGCCAATAAGGGTCTGGTATTAACACTTTAACAATTTATTAATGATATGGTCAACAAACAACCATCATTAATTCAATTGTATACAATAAGGATAATAAGAGGATAACTTTTTATTCAAATTGTGTAATTTTTTAATATCCAATAATTATTTTTCCACTTTCACAAATTTTTTTATATAACACTAATAAAACCTAAATAATAATATTATTATTTAGGTATAATTGTATAAACCACCTCATATTCATTCATTAAATTAGGTTATGTTCATGTATGGGTCGGTTTAACCACCTAATTGAATGATACTATAAAATTATATAGTGACTATGGGAATAAAATTACTGATATACTATGAAAAAATTCCTAAATAATAATTATTTTTTATTTATTGAGTTTTTATATCAATATTTAATTCATTAATTCTAAACACACCCTTCAATTTTCAAGAATAACCAAAACATGATTATTATCAATTTTATCTTGATAAGTAAGGACAAAAATGACCATGAATGAAATTTTAAAAACATAAATAATTATAGATAATCGATAATATTAAATTTAATGATACAGTAATGATAAAATTTAAAATAAAAATAAATATGTACCACTTTTTTAGGAAATTTGTATAAATGATCAAAACTACAAACCCCCGATATGGGAAATCATAAGAATTCAGTTAGACAATAACTATTTTTTAAGAGTTTGAATGAAATAGATATGATTGAGGTTCTAAATTAACAGATTAATATGGTAATTTTTTTTATACATGAGGTTAAAATCTATTTATGGAAGTCAGGGCAAGAGGGGAAAAAAATTCTTCTCAAATTCCTCCCTTTGTGATATGTTTTGTATTATGCATCAAATTTCATTAATGTGGTGTATATAATAACTATTTGAGATATCATATCATGAATAATATTTTAATCATGGTATATAGAGTTAAATTTAAAACCATATATTTCCCTAAGTTTTAATTTGAATTCATCAAAATCTGTAAGGGGTTTCTTTGTCTCGATTCTAATTCTTTGAGATATAATACATTTTATATATCATGTTTACTTTGTATGGTATATTCACTACCCATGGATATATTTTTATCATACTATTTATATTTCATGGGATTTAATTTTTACACCATGTTCCCTTATTAAAGTGGATATTTATTTATTTTTTTACCCATTAGTAATGATTTTTTTAACTCAACTTCTATACATTTAGTTATGATCACTCTCTTGAACATATTTCATATAAGTTGGGTACATCATTACTTTTGATTATATTATCTGGTATTCTCTCATTGTTTTTAGGGGATGCAAATTTATACCACATAAACCCTATTAAACATATTTTTCACTTCTTAGGTAATGTTATTTTAAAATCATCCACATATTTTCTCTTAATGGATTATGAACATGATATTACCATATTGAATTATGTGTATACTCAATGATCTATATAGTTTAAATATCATATTTTACATAAATTATATTGGACAATGTTCAACTAGAAAGTATGTATTATATTTATAAGGGTAAATTTATTGGTATATCTTATATTTTTGTAATGTCCTCGACCAAGAAGCCATTAACCGGTGCTCTGAGCTTGGTCTTCACATGACCTCAAGCATGCCTTCCCGTATTCCAGTGGTTGCTGACTAGAGGTGAGGGTCTAATGAGTCATGTAAGGATACTATAGCCTCTGTACTAGAGTAATCCACATCAGATAATAATTTAAATAATGGAAACAATAGCCAAAAATCAACAACATTCATAAATTTAGAATTCCCAAAAACTGGGTACAATCATATACAAAAGTAAATATGTCGTACCATGCTACAGTGCAAGTGAAATAAATTCAAAATATAACCACAGAAAAAACTCCCAACGGGTCTAGAATCTAATTCCGGATCCTTCTCTACAAACATCATGACCCCAACTCAACAACTTTGTGTAGGGCCCTTTCCCTTGTCCTAACCTGTAACCAAGAAGTCTACTTGGGTACCCAACGGCGGCCCAAGAAGGGTGTGAGTACAAAAATCAGTAGGCCACCACCAACGGTGTCTACAAAATATCAAGTCTAATAGATAGTTCATGAAAGTACAAAATGAAAGGTAAGTAAACAAGGGATAGTTCAGGTGACATTAGTTAACAATGTTTACTTAATTCATGACAATCATTTATCCCAATTATATTTCTTATACCATCTTCATTACATATGCCAAATTTATCACATGTTTCATGGGTTAGGAATAAATATCATCTATACATGGGTCCAAATCAATCAATCGCAATGAATAGGGAAACAAAACAAGTCCCTATCTCACTAGGGATCCACATATCACATCAACACATTTTCATCACCTTGAAGACTCAGTCTGGGTGGAATGCAACCCTTAGGGGAATAGAGCCTTTATCTCCTTCCCTAACCCATTCATTTTGGGGTGGAGTTTAGAGCCTCTGTCTAACTCAACCCGTGGGTTTAGAACCTCAAGTCAATACCCCACTCTACCAAGCCATAGGCACATTCTTATTTTTCAAGTCACCACAACCATACCATAACACAACCATTCATTTTCAATGACACTGGATATCACAACACGTAACAGCAACATGGGAATTAATATTTTTCCATAACCCATTAATACATTTACCATGTACAATTCATGTCTATTTAACGAAATTCACATTCTCATTCCTTAACCCATTAGGTGTATTCAAAAATCCCTCTGTCTTAGACAAATTCAACAATGACCATATATTTACCCATTTAGTCCATTGATCATTTCCCAAGCATTCACCCCTTTATGCATTTCAAGTACATTTCTCATAACACAATCCCTTCATTACATTCAACCATTTAGGTGTGCCACTTAATTCTCATATATTAACCCATTCCAAAATTTCATCCATTACCTTATTAAATCACACTAACAAATTCCCAATTTCCCATTCTAGTACCCAATTATAGGTTCACCATTCAGCATGCTCTAATTCACTTAGGCATTTCTAACCAAATTAATGAAACAATCAACATAATCTCTTCCAACCCAATTACCCATTTTAATGCTATTAAAACAACACCTTATACATTTCTTTCCCTAGTAATATTTATATTTATTCTATTTATAACTTAATCAGTCATTAAAACACATTCTACATGGGTTTCACATTCTTATTCGGCAACCCACCAATTAACCCTACCACACTCTAAGTTCGGGTTTGTCAGCGCACCCCATGGGTGGCTCTAAAATGGTCAAGTCATCCACAATGCATCCCATGGGTATCGTGAGGGTTTAAATTGGTCACCTAGACAACCATTATTATCAAACACTTCAACAGATCCAAGAACACAAAAATGGAAAAACAAGAACACCAACTTCCATGCACAAATCCAAAATAAAACTACAGGATAATACTTGTAGACCACCTACCTCAAATACGAAGATGAATGCACTCTCAATCATGGACATAGATCTGGATTCAAACACCCATTGAATCCCCAACCTAGGTTCCACCAAAAAAATGGGTTTTAGGGTTTTGGAAGAAGATGGAATAAATCACAAACCCTTATCCGAAAAAGAGAAAGAATGAGAGTATTAGACTTAACGGAGCTTCGATATGCAACCAACAACGTCCAAAATAGCCAATAATTGAAGAGGAAACACCTCTTGGAAGCTTGGGTCTTCCATTTTCGTTACTAGGGTTGAGAGGGGAGGAATGGAGGATAATCTTGAGTGGGGTTTTAAAATCTCGGGGTCGCATTTTTGTAATTTTTTTAATGTTTTTGGGCCACATGATTTACCCGCACGGTTTTTCAAACCATGCGCAAGCCGTGCGTGCACCACTATCTGAAAAACACCACTTCACACAGTTTCCTGGGGGTTATTCATGGTTTATTTAACCATGTGCTAGACGTTCATAAGCATCTATCCATGGATGCACAGTTACCACATGGTTTTCACTAACCGTGCGCAAACCATGCAACATGCCCAGGAACTCCCTTTTATTCCTTTTTCCTGACCCGAACCCCCATAACACCCACGGGTTTTCACATGAACATGGTGAAAAACTTATCTTTCCAAAAATAATAGTTGAAAACAAAAATTAAACAAAAACATACTTTAAGAAGATTCAAGATCTTACAACCTCCCCACCTTATAACGGTTCATCCTCGAGCTGCTCTTCTGAGCATCACTAACTTCCTTAACAAGGGATCATGCCACAAGGCCTGATTATCCATTACCACTTTCCAAGTTCCTGGTTTCACATCACAAGGCCACTGATCATGGACCAAGTGCTCATGCTTTCCCCTCAAGGATTCCTCACCATAACCCACAACACGAATGAGAAAAACTCCTCAAGGATGCATCTGCTTCAACCATTCTCACCACAAGATCTACATGGGGGAAACTTATGTGGCAACACCTAACTCGTAATGCAGGGAGACATAGAACATGGAATCACAACATCATGGAGGAACAAATCAGCACCTCATCATCCAGATCCTCTATACAACTCAGGACCCAAATCACTTGGCATTATCTTTCTTTGTTTTCCAAACTCTAATGGTGACAAACCCAATATAATCTGGAGGAGAACACATGATCCTTCCAACGACGTCTCCTAAAGATTTCATTCCACTACTATACAACCAAACTCCACCCAAAACTCTCGGGTACTCAACCAACTAAACTCTTTCCAAGGCTCTCTAATAGGGCCAACTCACCCAAACGGTGACCACTCGAGTCCTTCCAACCCAAAACTATGATCACATCATAAACTAACCATTTATCCAACATGGTTCTGTCCACCATTTCTAATTACTTGGAACTTTAACTTTTGAATAAGGGCCACCAAAACTCAACCAAACATTCACATTTCCTAACATGTTACAACTCACTGTGTCCAAGAATCCTTAGTGGAATTACCTTAAATTTCCATCCAGCTGTACTATCGAATCCATTCGGGAGGACATTTCTACACAATCCATCCAAGGACTATGATCAACTTGACCTTACTTAGGTACATATTCGTTTTAAAATTCACTTTCCGCTGCAAAATTAACCAAGATGTGGGTCATCCCCACCAGACACTTTTAAGTTTATCATCTTAGGTCAGACCACACCCAACTAGCTTATACCAAAACACCCACCATCCACTGATGGTATGCTATACCCTTCTCACCTTTCCATGGTGCTTACTGACTTGAAGCCAATAATTATCATCTCAAACACATACTGAGGTCATTTCCTTAATTCCAGTAGAATTCTATCATCGCAACCATACCACCCTCCAGGCTGTCATCGACTTAACCCTTGGCATGACACCAGATCACATGGCCAAGGTTCACCCAAATTCACTATGTCTTAAAACCCCACAACGAAAATTGACTAAGTCTAACACCAATCTTCGTTGGAGTTATAAGGCCCCAATTTCTCTTGCCACCACCTATTTTCTAATCCAACCAAACACTTCTACGACTAAAATCAGACATCATAAGAATCACCTGGAACCACTCTATACTCAAAGCCCAAACTTTACCCATCATCTACCACATCCAAGTCCCACATTGCCTCTCCATGGAACCTAACATGCACCTCACAGGCTCCTCATTGGCACCCCGGTGCCACTACGTTGACATGATGTTCTCTTCTCCAAATCCAAGACTGAATTATGACTCCTTATCTTAGGAGTGTTGTTACCAATGCTCTCAAAAGGGATTCCAACCACCGTTTCTTACACTAAATCACATGTTGAACCCTAAAAACATAGACATGACTATCTAGCTATTTTCCAAAATATGATAATGAACTTTACCCAGTTCCCGTTCCAGGATCCCATGAACGGAACCCCTGACATTTTTCGACATCCAGTCTATCTCGAGGACTTCACATGAAGCCATTGATTGTGTATATCCTATCATCAGGCTTCACACATACCACTCCCTTGCACGTAAACTCCATGATTTCCCTCATCCAACCAAACACATTCATGTCTTCTGGTGTGATCCAGAGCTTCTCAACACACCTAGGATGATGTCAGGGTGTTGGGAATTCTTGTCACTAGATGAGGTATGCTAAAAAGTTGTTAAGGAGGACCACCACCAACTTATCCATTTTTTATGTTGAACCATGGGACATCTTGACCTAGCAAGGATCTCAGGCTCCCCTACCAAATGACACTTATCAACACTTGACCACCACTACTCAGCTGTGATGGCCAACTAGGTTTAGCCATCACCCCACAACCAAACAACCAAGCAGTCGTGAACCAACGTTTGGTATGGAACTACTTCCATCACACCACCCAAGTTCTTCTGGCATGGCCTCGACAACCAACAAAAAAAGCACATGGTCTACCATACCATCCAAACCATCAACCTCTCACCAAAACAACCTTAAATTGTGTAAATACAATCTCCTACTCACTTACCTAACCATTTCTACTGGTTAGTCAGTCTCATGAGCCCTGAGGCAGTCTCTACATCTTACCCAACAACCAATGTAACACCCCGAGATTTTAGGAAAAGTATTCTTTTTAATTAATGTCTCGTGTTGTATGCTACACAAAAAGGAGCTTGCACTACACACATCCCTGACTTGGCTTGCATTACATGCAATTGCGACCTTCCACGATAGCGTGTGTAGTACGCAATACCGAGTTTCACTAAATGAGATATTATTATAATATTATTATGAACTAGCCGTTATGAATAGTAATACCCACTTTTTGAAATTTTATAAATTTTATCTTTTAAAACGGACTTCATTTTTGGATTTGGAATATCAAAATTAGATTAGGGTGAAATTTTGGTACTTTTCAGATAACTTTCATATTCTGATGAATAGTGAATATTACTAAATTTTAATTAAAAACAACTTTTTTAATCGAAATAATTAATAGTGATAAATTATAAATTTGAGTGGTTTTAAAGTATATTTAGAATATATTTTTACATTTTAATACAATGTTGGTCATTGGAAGTAATTTCACATTTAAATCATTTATAAACAAGTGTCAATCTTTTGATGGTTATTATCTCTTAAAAACACGCTATTTGTTTTAACGACGGGAATTAATTTTTAAATTGGTTAATGTAACTGATATGTTTTGAATTTGAGAAAATAGAAATAATTTTTGAATTCATAATATCAAATATTTCTTAGGCCTAATTTTTGGTATTTTTCTGGAAACTTTCATTTTTTGATGAATAGTGAAACCACTAAGTGGTAGTTAAAAAAACTGAATTTTTCATAAAACTTAATTTTACCGCTTCTGTGAGTGGAATTTCGAAAATCCAAGAGCAACGGTTAATATCAATGACTAAAATGTGGTTCAATGAGATTAAAATAATTTTTGGTGAATAGTAACTTTTTACTATTTTTTCCACGGTTAAAAGTAAATAGGGTAATTAAGGGTAAAAATGATATTATTATTACCCTAACACATGTCCTAATTCTATTGGATAAGTGTAATTCGACCAAAAACAACCTTAGGAATAAAATATGATCATTTAGGCCCACTTGGATTAGATTAGGACATTTATTATCAATTTATTTAAAAAGGGTTAAAATAGTTAAAATCAAAGCTTAATAACTAATGAATTTTTAATATTGGGTTATACATAAGATAAATTTGACTATAAATATTAATTATAAAGATAAAACTATTTCCTACATAATGGTATTTTATTTTTAATTTTTAGACTTAAAATAATTTAATTTATTTATGATACAATGATGATGCAGTAATTATCTTATTAATGAAATATTGACATAATTGATGTTATAAATACCCAATTAAATGTAATTTAAGACTTTTTATGAACTCCAATAATTTTATATGTTAATATGACATGTTATTATTGATGTAATAAAATTTTTGTGAACTAATAATTCTATTATGATTTTCACAAAAATCAATTACCAAATAGTGTCAAAATTGACATAAAATAGTTTTTAAAACAAAGACTATATTATTAATTGTTATTTTATTCCTAAAAATCTAAGTTTCGGACAAATGACTTAGCTAAGGTTATATATATTAATAATAAACAACTTGGGGTTAGTTTGGCTTGATATAGTAAGTTTATTAACCTTATAGTGTAATAAAACAAGAAGACACGGTAAAAGTTAAATTATCTAACTTAAAGTTAAATCTATATGATAAGGTTAAAATTGATACCTAAACTTGTATAAATTCTATTCTATGAGGGGATTTCGACCCATCCCCACCTTAGCTTCTAAATAAATCAATTCGGAGCTATTAAAAACCGAATTTGACTTTATAATAAAACAATATTTTTTGTTATTCCAAAGGTGCCCCTATCCTCCCTTATAAAAGGGCACTTCCTCCCTCTCTTCCTCACACCACTTTGAGCCTTCAAGCTCGGCCAAACCCTAAAAAATTCTCTTCTCCACATCCCTAGAAACATCCTTTAGGTCCTGGTCTTCTTCAAAGACCAATTTTAGAGCCCTAAAAGGAGGTCTCAAAGAGGTGCTTCAAAGAAGTGGTAATGTCCGTTACCGATTCTTTCAAATTTATTTCTTCTTCCTCTTCTTCTTCTTAGGTTGTTTCATTATTAAGTAATAACATAAGTATCACTCATATACTTATATGTTATTATAAGTATGAAACAACCCTATTTCATCATCTGTCCATCCTATGGAAAACGAAATCACCACGCGTGCGTACGTACGGAATACCGTCTCCACGCCGTGGTGTAATCTATTTTCCACCACCACCTTACAATTCCACGATCATGAGAACGATATCATCGCTCGTGCGTATGTACGGACTACCGTCTCCACGGCGCGATGAGATTCATTCTCCACGTTAACCATTAATGAATAATTATAAAGTATATATAATAAGTAATCATTAAATATATGACATAATAATGATACTGGATCTATGTGTATATATATGTATTTCATCTACTTAATTCCATTCAACTCAATAAGGAAACGAAAACAGCGTTCATGCGTACGTACGACCTACCGTCTCCATGAATGGTGTATTTCTTTCCATTTACTGATCTATTATATATATGTATATTCTGAATATATATTATATATAAATCATGTTTTATATTCTGGAATTAATTAATCATGATCTAAGTAATCATATGAATAATTACAAGTCAAAACACGGACGACAAATGAAACTATTTTACCCAAAACGCTCTTTAACATGGAATTTACAAAATAACGGGTAATATAAAGTCATAAGTGAACCATATATAATATCATAACAATGATTATGATTCTAGAATAAGTCAATGACATTATTTTAATCATTATACAGGTGGTTCGGACACTTACGAAGCAAATCGGACCTAAGGTAAGGGAAATTATCACAATCTCATTTTATCTGAGATTGTTTATACTTTGGTATTTACTGGGGTGTATTTTATCATCCAAATACATGTTTTCTCAATGTGTAATATTGTTTCCATCCACCTATAATTGTTTAAATCCAATTTTACCCTTCGGTGAGTTTTTAGTAAAAGATATGAAAGGAATATTTTTTTTCGTTTTTCGTACGAGGTACTTTTTTACTTTTCCAACAAAAGTACGAGAAGAATGTTTTTTTTAACTTATACGGCATAAATGGATTTTTAAAACATTATTTCCAAGAATCTTCCTTTACAAGTTTTCATGTTTATTTTTAATCAACTTCTTTTAGTTTAGAATTTTATGACATGTTAAGAAAGGAAAAGTGTTTCTGAAGTACAAAGGATATTTTCCTCAAGAATGCAGTTCAAGTGTTTTATCAAAATTATTTTTCATGTAAGCTAATAAAGGGTTCGGTTTCTATACCTATTATTACATTTATTTGATTATGTTGTGATGGAATTATTTTTTATTAATTATTTTATTTTATATGAATTGTTTTATGATGTCATGTTGTTTAAGAATTCCATTTTTATTACATGAGTTATGCAATGATGTATGATTTATGATTTTGTGGCACACATAAGAATGGTATCATTATGAGATGGGTGGGACCTATATCTCCCTCCAATACATTGGGTAAAGATTTTATATCTCATGAGATAGACATGGCTGGAACGACAGGTTAAACCGGTTCAGTGAAACAGGACTGAAACGAGGAGTGAACTCGGTTCAGAAATGGACTTTGTCCACTAAGAAAGTCTTGAAAATGAGTCTTGACTAATAAGAAATGATTTTGTATGATTATGTGTGTATGCCAAAAAGTTTCATGTTTTAAGTTATGATTATTGGGATTACATTTCACTACTATGATTTATCCCATGTTATGATATTATGATCTCTTTTGCAGGTTAAGATTTCCAAAATGTTATGTTCTTATGAATATGATGTGAATGATATTTCTTTTGTTTACCCATATTGAGCATTTGAGCTCACCCTTTTTTGTTTTCTATTCCCCAGGGTATAAAGAAAGGTTTTAGGTAGAAAAAAAAAAGAAGATCTTTATGGGAGATGTTGAAGATGTTTCACCACGATTAGAAGATTACGTTTCGAGTTTCCAAAGACACTAAACTATTATGGTCCTTGTGTGTCTGTTTTTGTTATGTATTAAGAATTCCGCAAAATTAATGTAATGTCCATGTACGTTAAGATTTGGGTCTCTACAGTTGGTATCAGAGAAAAGGTTTAGTCAACCTTTGGAAACTAGGATGCGAGAACTTTAGTGAGATCACTAGATATATTTCTAAGGTATGTCTAGGGATGTCCATAAGGTTAACTATAAGTATAGGTTATAGTTCTGGAATTGCGCTAATGATCTTAGAATTAAACCTAAGATATTAGATATTGAAGGTACTCCCCCTTTATTTTTTTGTTTTCCCTAGCATGATTTTTGCCTCTAACACTATTCTTTTTGGGTTTTAGACGATGGATGGAACCTGAAGTAACCATGCTGATCAATGCAATGGACAATGCAATGATTGTCCTCCTGAACAAACAAATGGTATGGGAGATGGAGTGAAAAATATTATTACTATACGTACACAAGCTATGAATCATTCTGGACTTCCAAATGAGCAGATAAGGTAACAATATTCTATTGAGTCCTTCATGAGGCAACGTCCACCTTCTTTCAGTGGGTCTTCTGATCGACTTGTTGCTGAACAATGGATCAGTACCACTGAAAATATATTTTCATTTTTTGAATGTTCTGAACATGATAAATTCATCTTAGCAGTATATTATTTGGAAGGTGAAGCTGATCAATGGTGGAATCTTATCAAGAATACGAGTCCATGAGATAAAATTGAGTCCATGGAATGGGACGAGTTCAGGAACTTATTTTTCAATAAGTACTTCCCTCGTATTCTTCGAACAAAGATGGAGAAGGAGTTTATTGAACTAAAGCAAAAGGATGATGAATCTGTTGGTATATACGAAGCGAATTTTACAAGGCTTGCAAGGTATGCATATGGATTTATCATCCAACCTGAAAGTAAAGTTGATCGATTCTTCAGTGGCTTAAAACCAAATCTTCGAAGGGAATTAGCTTTAAGAGACATCAGTAGATATGAAGAAATTGTGCATTGTGCTATCAAGGTAGAAATAGAAGTTGGTGTTACTTATCCATCTCATAGTTTTGACAAGAAATGAAAGAAGGAGTTCAAGGAGAAATCTCAGAATAATGGTGAAAAGAAGATGAATGTTTCCTTATTCTCAAAGTGTGGAAAGAAGTATGGTGGAGATTATCATAATGGGACTAGAAAATGCTTTATGTGTAGAAAATAAGGTCATTGAGCAGCTGAGTGTCGAAGTAATGGAAAAAGGGTTTCTAATGATGTGAATAATGAAAAAACTACAGAGAAGGCACCACCAACACTTCAATGCTTCAAGTGCAAGGAAATGGGGAATTATGCTAATAAATGCCCTAATCCAAGGGTTAGTGATGATCGACATGAGAAACCACTTAAAGAAAAGGACAAAGGAAAGTCAGATGCAATCACTATTGGAGATGTTTAACATAAAAATGATGTGGTGGAGTGATTAAGTGTTTATGTAATGGGATTCCAAAATAATGTTGTATATAGTATCGTGGAATATTAGAATATTTATGTATTGGTATATTGTGGTTTTCAATAATTTTATGGTACCGGTAACCATGGAAAGTGATTGAGATATATTTGGAAAAAATATGATATGCGCATAATGAAGGGATAAGGAGAAAATGAAATGTTTGACAGTATTCATGATCTCATGACTGATATAAGGAAATAGTTATATCATGGTTTGAGGTTTTGGTATGTGAAAAGAGTTAACTTTTGACAGCATTCATGTTTTCACTAAGGTTTAATGGGTATTCATTTTTCAAGAGAATACATGATTAAGGTATTCACAGGATTGGAATGTGACCAACAAGATATATGGGGGATAAATGATGGTATTCACATGCTTGGTTGATGACATTTCAAGTAATCGTTTTCTTTATACTATGAGCTTGGACCGAAGTATTTTAGATAAGCCTAAAGAATGGAATGGATTATGTTGGAAATAAGTTAGTATTTTTTAAGGATAGAACTTTTTTTCGATATTATTTATGGGATGTTATAGTAATATAGCTTTAGAAAAAGGAAAACCTGCAGGACGGGAGACAGCCCATTGCGTCGGACCAGGCTGTGGGAATCGAACCCACAACCGAAGTGCGAGTGGCCTTTATCGCCTACCACTGGCCTACAGGAAGTCCCTGTTTAGTAGAAACTAGTTTTATTATATTAAGCAGTATGATATATGAAGTATAAGTCCATTTTAGGAACCATATATGATTAATCTCACTATAGATGGACTTATGTATTTTTTGATAACTTTTCTAACCTTTTGTTTGAAACAGATGGAATGACCCATCATTATTTCACATGATCTACTAACACTTCACGAATGACAAATTCAACTTCATTTCTTTAATATATGAAGTGGAAATTTTCCAAATAACGACCAACGGTGAGACTATACCAAAATCTCGAAAGTATTTCTTCTAATTCCAATTTCATCATCTTTAGGGAAATGATCTTGAAAACCAAAAATGTTGTCCCAGTGCTCTTATATCCGATGAATCAGATGGTACCTTAGATCGTCACAAATTTATGGCTTTGTGATTGATGGATTTTTCATAGCCATGTTCTCTACCACTCTCCATCAGAACTTGATGGTTATATTTTTCTTCCATATCCATATTTTCACCTATGTTCTCCTACGTGGAAACCCAGTGATGAGTTAATTTGGGTAACCATTACATTTCAGACATTAGTTTTTAAAGCCAAGTATTGGTATTCCTTTTTACGATGTGGGTTTCTATTAAACGAACTTTCTAGTAGAAACCATTTATAACCCCGACGAATTTTGAGGGCGAAATTCATTTTAAGGGGGGTAGAATGTAACACCCCGAGATTTTATGAAAAGTATTCTTTTTAATTAATGTCTTGTGTTGTACGCTACACCAGAAGGAGCTTTCACTACACACATCCCTGACTTGGCTTGCATTACACGCAATTGTGACCTTCCACTATATCGTGTGGAGTACGCAATACCAAGTTTCACTAGATGAGATATTATTATAATATTATTATGAACTAGCCGTTATGAATAGTAATACCCACTTTTTGAAATTTTATAAATTTTATCTTCCAAAACAGAATTCATTTTTGGATTTGAAATATCGAAATTAGCTTAGGGTGAAATTTTGGTACTTTTTGGATAACTTTAATATTCTGATGAATAGTGAAAATTACTAAATTTTAATTAAAAACAACTTTTTTAATCGAAATAATTAATAGTGATAAATTATTAATTTGAGTTGTTTTAAAGTATATTTAGAATTTATTTTTACAATTTAATACAATGTTGGTCATTGGATGTAATTTCACATTTAAACCAGTTATAAACAAGTGTCAATCTTTTGATAGTTATTATCTCTAAAAAACACGCTATTTGTTTTGACGACGGGAATTAATTTTTAAATTGGTTAATGTAACTGATATGTTTTGAATTTGATAAAATAGACATCATTTTTGAATTCATAATATCAAATATAGCTTAGGCCTAATTTTTGGTATTTTTTTCTGGAAACTTTCATTTTTTGATGAATAGTGAAACCACTAAGTGGTAGTTAAAAAAAACTGAATTTTTCATAAAACTTAATTTAAACGCTTCTGTGAGTGGAATTTAGAAAATACGAGAGACACGGTTAATATCAAGGACTAAAATTTGGTTCGATGAGATTTAAATAATTTTTGGTGAATAGTAACTTTTTACTTTTTTTACCACGGTTAAAAGTAAATAGGGTAATTAAGGGTAAAAATGATATTATTATTACCCTAACACATGTCCTAATTCTATGGGATACGTGTAATTCGACCAAAAACAACCTTAGGAATAAAATATGACCATTTAGGCCCACTTAGATTAGATTAGGACATTTATTATCAATTTGTTTAAAGAAGGGTTAAAATAGTTAAAATCAAAGTTTAATAAATAATGCATTTTTAATATAGGGTTATACATAAGATAAATTCAACTATAAATATTCATTAGAAATATAAAACGATTTCCTACATAATGGTATATTATTTTTAATTTTTAGACTTAAAATAATTTAATTTATTTATGATACAATAATGATGCAGTAATTATCCTATTAATGAAATATTGACATAATTGATGTTATAAATACCCAAATAAATGTAATTTGAGACTTTTTATTAATTCCAATAATTTTATATGTTAATATGACATGTTATTATTGATTTAATTAAATATTTTCTAACTAATAATTCTGTTATGATTTTCACCAAAATCAATTACCAAGTAGTGTCAAAATTGACATAAAATAGTTTTTAAAACAAATACTATATTATTAATTGTAATTTTATTCCTAAAAATCTAAGGTTTGTCCAAATGACTTAGATAAGGTTATATATATTAATAATAAACAACTTGGGGTTCTTTTTTCTTGTTTTAGTATTTTTATTATCCTTATAGTGTATGAAAACAAGAATACACTGTAAAAGTTAAATTATCTTACTTAAAGTTAACTCTAAATTATAAGGTTACAATTGATACCTAAACTTGTATAAATTCTATTGGATGAGATTATTTCGACCCATCCCCACCTTAGCTTTGAAATATATCAATTTGGATCTATTAAAACCCGAATTTGACTTTATAATAAAATAATATTTTTTGTTATTCCAAAGGTGCCCCTCTCCTCCCTTATAAAAGGGCACTTCCTCCCTCTCTTCCTCACACCACATTGAGACTTCAAGCTCGTCAAAACCATACAAAATTCTCTTCTCGACTTCCCTAGAAACATCCTAGAGGTTCTGGTCTTCTTCAAAGACCAATTTTAGTGCCCTAAAAGGAGGTCTCAAAGAGGTGCTTCAAAGAAGAGGTAATGTCCGTTACCGATTCTTTCAACTTTATTTCTTCTTCCACTTCTTCATCTTATGTTGTTTCATTATTAAGTAATAACATCAGTATCACTCATATACTGATATGTTATTATAAGTATTAAACAAACCTATTTCACCATCTATCCATCCTATGGAAAACGAAATCACCACACGTGCGTACGTACGGAATGTCGTCTTCACGCCGTGGTGTAATCTATTTTCCACCACCACCTTACGTGGATGGGTATAATGGTGTACATAATAACTATATATGATTACTGTAAAGTGATATTGATTCTGAAATAGTATACATACACTCCACTACAATTCCATGATCATGAGAATGATATCATCGCTCGTGCCTACGTACGGACTACCGTCTCCACGACGCGATGAGATTCATTCTCCACGTTAACCATTCATGAATAATTATAAAGTATATATAATAAGTAATCATGAAATATATGAAATAATAATGATACTAGATATATGTGTATATATATGTATGTCATCTACTTAATTCCACTCAACTCAATAAGGAAACGAAAACAGCGTTCATGCGTACGTACGGCCTACCGTCTCCATGAACAGTGTATTTCTTTCCATTTACTGATCTATTATATATATGTATATTCTGAATATATATTATATATAAATCATGTTTTATATTCTGGAATTAAGTAATCATGATCTAAGTAATCATATGAATAATTACAAGTCAATACACGGATGACAAATGAAACGATTTTACCCAAAACGCTTTTTAACATGGAATTTACAAAAGAACGGGTAATATAAAGTCATAAGTGAACCATATATAATATAATAACAATGATTATGATTCTGGAATAAGTCAATGACATTATTTAAATCATTATACAGGAGGTTCTGACACTTATGAAGCAAATCGGACCTAAGGTAAGGGAAATTATCACAATCTCATTTTATCCGAGATTGTTTATACTTTGGTATTTACTGGGGTGTATTTTATCATCCACATCCATGTTTCCTCAATTTGTAATATTGTTTCCATCCACCTACAATTTTTTAAATCCAATTTTACCCTTGGGTGAGTTTTTAGTAAATGATATGAAAGGAATCTTTTTTTTGTTTTTCGTACGAGGTACTTTTTGACTTTTCCGACAAAAGTACGAGAAGAATGTTTTTTTAACTTATACGGCATGAATGGATTTTTAAAAGATTATTTCCAAGAAGATTCCTTTACAAGTTTTCAAGTTTATTTTTAATCAACTTCTTTTAGTTTAGAATTGTATGACATGTTATGAAAGGAAAAGTGTTTTTGAAGTACAAAGTATATTTTCCTCAAGAATGGAGCTCAAGTGATTTATCAAAATTATTTTCCATCTAAGATAATAAAGGGTTCGGTTTATATCCATATTATTATATTGATTTGATTATGTTGTGATGGAATTATTTTTTATGAATTCTTTTATCTTATATGAATTGTTTTATGATGTCATGTTGTTTAAGAATCCCATTTTTATTACATGAGTTATGCAATGCTGTATGATTTTTGATTTTGTGGCACACATAAGAATGGTATAATTATGAGATGGGTGGGACCTATATCTCCCTCCAATTCATTGGGTAAAGATTTTATATCTCATGAGATAGACATGGCTGGAATGGCAAGTTAAACCGGTTCAGTGAAACAGGACTAAAACGAGGAGTGAACTCGGTTCAGAAATGGACTTTGTCCACTAAGATAGTCTTGACAATGAGTCATGACTAATAAGAAATGATTCTATATGATTATGTGTGTATTCCACAAAGTTTCATGTTTTAAGTTATGATTATTGGGATTACATTTCACTACTATTATTTATCCCATGTTATGATATTATGATCTCTTTTGCAGGTTAAGATTTCCAAAATGTTATGTTCTTATGAATATGATGTGATTGATATTTCTTTTGTTTACCCTTACTGAGCATTTGAGCTCACCCTTTTATGTTTTCTTTCCCCCAGGATATAAAGAAAGTTTTTAGTTAGAATAAAAAAAAGAAGATCTTTATGGGAGATGTTGAAGATCTTTCACCACGATTAGAAGATTACGTTCTGAGTCTCCAAAGACACTAAACTATTACAGTCCTTGTGTGTCTGTTTTTGTTATGTATTAAGTATTCCTCAAAAGTAATGTGATGTCCATGTACGTTAAGCTTCGGGTCTCTACAACCAAACCATTCACACCAACAATTATGGCCATGTGACCACCCTCCCTCAGGTGTCACCATCGAGTGAAATCATATAACCGCACTTCTTCCACCCATGTCTTTTCTGCTCAAAAACAACTCCCAGACATCCATTAATCATTATCCAATAGGTTAGTCAGGAATACATATGATAAAACCCTTCAGAACAACCTCACCTCATATCACAACACTAGGGATCCCTTATGAAGGAACCAGTCACAATTATACCATCAACCTTCCCACTTAACCCTCAAGGCCAAACCTACACCATGGGGAACTCAGAGTTCTGCTTCTGAAGCCCAAAACATCTACATACGCGACACACACCTCAAATCACTAGAAGCCATGACCAACCTCTCTCATAGGTCACATTGAAAGTTGAATGATTCCAACTCCCTATACTAGATTCACAACTAGGAAAAACCATTGGTCCTTTCACCAAACCATACTTATCATGAAACGAACAAATCAATGCGTGTGAATAGAACTCTCACTCCCATTCCAATGCACACTATTATTAGCGTACCAAACAACAATCTACTCTAGGTTCCACACCAAAGGTGTACACATTCATCAGCACTATGATCCAAACAACCCCTCTAGGATTCAAAACAAAACTCGTAAGGTCTCCACTCACAAGACCACCAAGACCCAGGCACCATCCTTAGGGTCCATCATGCACTCTATATAGTTACGAACCATGAGGGTTTCCTCACTCACATTACAAAACAATGCCTCTCAACCCAAAGGACACAACCATAATAAGAGTTCCCAAAACACACCACCTAGGCCATATCACAACCAGCCAGACCTCCCAATCCAAATCCAAGGTCTTAAACTTGAGTACTCTCACTACCCCAGCCCACACACAAGGGTCCAACTAACAACAAAAGGGATACCCACTATTGAACTAAATAATTCTCATTTTTAAACATATCATTCACTCGATTCTTCGAATAATAACCAATATGATTTAATCATATAGATGGAAAAAGTCTCATGCTATCAACCTTAAACAACCCATTCTTCATACTATATCCAAATGGTCATCATCAAACATACAACACTACCCTCTACCATACCTACCACGATTCATGGTCAACATGGGGTAACCAATTTACTTAATTATAAATCTTTCATTAACACCTATTCAAACCCATTATTCATTTAGAACATGATCCCTTTCTATTATGCACATTTCCCATTTTGAAACTTGTTACAATCATCATTTTAACTCATTTACACCCTTCATTAGGAAAAGTTCATTAACAATTTTATCGTCGTTATGTAATTTTTTTTCTTTTAGACATCGAATCACCCTTTACAAATTATCACAACCCAAATGTTTAACCCCAGTCACAAAACATCTTTATACACGATATTACTTAAATATTCATTTGCATTCATTTCATTCACCCACTTTCATTACCATTTTTAAGCATCATTTTCATAATATTTATCAAGGAAGTAAAATGAATTCTACTTTATATGCCCCTCACACCCATCCCGTGTGTGTTATGATAATGATGCATGCCACCTATATCCTTAGGTGACTAAAATTATGCGTGATTGCATAACCTCATTTCATTCCTAAAATGAGAAAAATATCACAAATTAGTCAAATCACACAACATGTGCATCACCCAAAGGTGAAATATCATTCAACTGTAACAACTAATATCAAGAACAACAATTCCCACCCAAAGTGACTTGGGTTTTCCCTCATACATGGGTAAGATAATCCAAAGAACGAGCTCATTAACAAGGTTCAAAACATCCTAATCTTCTATCTACCATCCCCAAATAGTAAGAAGAGAAAATAAATCCTCTGATACCACTTTGTAACATCCCCGACCTGGAATCCACAAATTGATGCGCCAATTCGGGTCATCACAAGACCTCAAGCACTCCTCCCAATACGCCAGAGGTTGTTGACTAGAAGTGAGGGTCTAATGAGTCACATAGGGAGACTATAACATCTTTACCATAGTATGCCACAGCAGATAATAATTTAAATAGTTAAATAAATAGACAAAAATCAACAACATGCATAAATGACCCAATCCCAAAAACAAGGTACAATCATATACAACAGTAAATATGTCTTATTATTCTATAGTACAAATGAAAGAGACCAAAAATAAAACAATGACAAAAAACTCCCAACGGGTCCCAACTCTAAGTCCAGATCCTTCTCCACAAGCATCCCGAGCCCAACTCAATATCTTAGTGTAGGTCCCTTACCCTTTTCTTGACCTACAACCAAGAAGTCTTATCAAGTACCCAATGGTGGCTCAAGCGGGATGTGAGTACAAAACTCTATATGCCACCACCAATGATGACAAAATAATATCCAGTCTAATAGATAATGTATGCATGTACAAAATGAAAGGTACGTAAACAAGGGATAGCTCAGGTTCCATTAGTTAACAATTTTCACTTAATTCATGACTAGCATTTATTCCAATTCCATTTTTTATACCATCTTCATTAAATAATCCATATTGATCCCATGTTTCATGGGTTAGGTGTAAATATCATCTATAAATGGGTCCAAGTCAATAAATCACAATGCATAGGGGAAACAAAACAAGTCCCTATCTCACTAGGGATCCACATATCACATCCACACATTTTCCTCACCTCAAAGCCTTAGTCCATGTGGAATGAAACCATTAGAGGAATAGGGAATCTATCCCCTTCTCTAGCCCATGAATTTTGGGCTGGAGTTTAGAGCCTCAGTCAAACTCGACTCGTGGGCATAGAACCTGAATTCAATACCCCACTCTACCAATCCATGTGCACATGCTTATTTTTCAAGTCACCACAACCATACCATAAAAAACCAATCATATTCAATGCCACTGGATATAAAAACACATAACATAAATATGGTAATTAATACTATCCCATAACCCATTAATACATTTATGATTTACAATTCATGTTTATTTAGCCGAATTCTCATTCTTGTGCCTTAACCCATTAGATGTATTCAACAATCCCTATGTTTTAGACAAATTCATCAATGAATATATATTTACCCATTTCTCCCATTTATCATTTCTCAAGAATTCACCCATTTCTTCATTTCAAGTACATTTCTAATTACACAATCCCTTCATTACAATCAACCCTGTAGGTGTACCACTTAATTCTCAAGTATTAACCATTTCCACAATTTCATCCATTCCCTTATTACATCCCATTAAAAAATTCCTAATTTCACATTCAATTACCCAATTTTTTGTTCACCATTTAGCATTCCCTAATTCCATTAGGCATTTCTAACCAAAATCATGAAGTAATCAACATAATATCTTCCAATCCAATTAACCATTTTCTTTTCATTCCAATAACACCTTATGCATTTATTGCCCTAGGAATTTTTGTCACTATTAGATTTATAACTTAATCAATCATTAAGAAACATTCTACATGGTATTCACATTCTTATTCGGCAACCCACCACTTAACCCTACCACACTCTCAATCCAGGTTTGCTGGCGCACCCCATGTGTGGCCCTAAAATGGTCAAGTCATCCTCAACGCATCCCATGGGGATTGTGAGTGTTTAAATTGGTCACATAAACACCCATTTTTATCAAAAACTTCAACTAAACCAATAACACAGAAAGGGAAAAACAAGAACACCAACTTCCATGCACAAATCCAAAATAATACTATGTGATAATACTTATAGACCACTTACCTTGAATCTGATGATGTACGCCTTCTCAATCATGGACTTAGATCCAGATTCAAACACCCCATGAATCCCCAATGTAGGTTCCACCGGTTAAAGGGGTTTTAGGGTTTTTGAAGAAGATGGAAGATATCATAAACCCTATTCTGAAAAAGAGAAGGAAAAAAAGGATTAGACTTACCAGGAGCTTTGATCTGCAACCAATGGCATCCAAAATGGCCACGAATCAAAGGGGAAACACCTCTTGAAAGTTTGGGTCATCCTAATTCATCATTAGGGTTGAAAGGGGATGAATAGAGGAAAATCCCTAGTGGGGTTTTAAAATCCTAGGGTGGCATTTTTGTAATTTTCTCAAAGATTCTGGGTCGCACGGTTTACCAGCATGGTTTGTCAAACTGTGAACAAACCGTGTGTGAGAAACTATATAAAAACACCTCTTTGTATGGTTTTCTAGGGATTACGCATGGTATTCTTAACCGTGCGCTAACCACGCATAAGCCTCTATCCATGGATGCGCAGTTCCCACACTGTTTTCCCTAACCATGCGCAAACCGTGCAACATGTCGAGGAACTCCCTTTTCGTCCTTTCTCGTGTCCCAAACCCCCAGAACACCCTCGAGTCTTCACTTGAAGATGGAAAACACTTATCTAGCCAAAAATAAGAGTCCAAACCAAAACTTAAATAAAAAAATACCTTAAGAAGATCTGGGATCTTATAATATTTATTTCATTATAAATTATTATTGGAACGATGGTTATGTAATGTTAAACATCAATCTTCTTTCGTGTTATGGGTTATAATATTGTAATTAATTTTATCTGAAAGGAGAAAAGTGTTTAAATTATTGATAATTATTGACTACTAACCCAGGTTTATCATTTACTTTTATTATATAATCTTTATTATATGGATAACCTTTTTTATTCTACCAAAGGTTCCTTAGGGGATGGTATGAATAGTATTTTTGGATCTTATGGTGAATTCATTGAAATTGATTAAGTTATGGGTGGCCCTAGAATTATATATCCCATAAATTAATCAATATGTCTTATTAGAAAAAAAATTCTGGGTATTTGGTGTATTCCTGTCCAATTCATCAAGATTTATTCATTGCAGTCTTAATGACAAGTAAATTGTCTTGGAATAAGGAATTAAGAATGTGTTTTTAATATTTGACATTATTCAATCCTTAAGTATGATATCAGTATTATTTATATCAATGTTTTCATTTATTTTCATGGATATAAAATTCTCTTTGTTTCATATTGATTATGGTTTCATGGTTTTTACTTATTCATTCCGTAATATTTATTCCATGTTTATGACATGATTGAATCAATTATATGTTTCCCTTATTGAAAATTTGAAATCGCAATTTTCTTATGTTCCCATTATCTAGTTTATGAATAAAATTATTACACATGATATTTTTATAAGGATAGAATGTGTGAATGAATTTATGGGATATATTGAAGAATCATTATGAATTCAGTAGTTTCATATATAATAAAAAAATTATTTGACACAAAGAACATGAGATTTTATAGTTATTATTCTTTTCTAATTATTTAAATATATAATCATGAAAATATTATTTATATGTTAGAGATAAAAACAATAATTATATGTTTTCTAATTATGGATGGTTATATCTAGATTTTTATATTTGTTATCAAATAAATTATAGAAATTATGTGTTTATGAGCATCAAATCTAAGAGTATATGTTTGGGGCATCACATTCGGTATCAAAAAAAATTGACAACATTATATATTATGATATTAGATAAGGATAATTTAAGGTTTGATAAGTTAAGTTTTATCATAATATATAACCCATTGAGATAATTATATGTTTTAATGTCAAGGTAATAATGCATATTTTATTTAGGATTTGGAAAAGAAATATTTAGTGAAACCCCTATGAATTTGTTTATATATGGGATAACATCTATATGGTTTCATAAAGTATATATTATAATGTTTGTTTCACAAATACATCCCTATATCGATACTAGAAAGTGGATGTGGTTGTGGAAAAGATGCACCTTGGGGTAATCGCCATAAGAAAATTAAGCTTGTAAATACCTGAACTCGCAGATCTGAATTCAGTAATAAAACATACGGTGTGTATATTTTAAATAAAATATAATAGAAAAATATACAGTACATTATAAAATATATGAGATTTTTCTGTCTTGGTTTTAAAGGATTAGAAAAAACATACAACTTATCAAAGTTTTAAAATAAAATAAAACAAATTTTATCACATGTGATGACTCCATAAGCGAATAAAACACTTTTGGAACATTCTAATAAACCTAGGAAAAATAAATTTTTAACATAGGGTGATAATTTTTTTTCCCAGCAAGACTTTTTAAAAAAATTTACAAATTATTTTACAATAATCCCTTATAATAAAAATACATACCGAAAAATAAATTTTCTTAATGTTTGTATACTAAATAAAAAATTTAGAAAACCCTTATTAACTCAAAATAATTATAATTGAAAATATCATTAGAATTTCTCCATTAAAAATAATAATTTCTTGTGGTTCATATTTGATACTTGGCTGGCCATATTGAAAAATGTAAGGCCTCTATTCATAACTCATACGGAATAAAGTCCCCTTAAAATTTATGGGTTCACTCCCCATAACATAACATTCATTATACTAGTGTTAATTTTTTAAAGCACGTTCAATAGACCTACCTTTCTCAATAATAACCCCAAACATTTCAAAAATACATACATAAAAGAAAATAACCTTTCTTATAACATGTCATAAACATATTCTTCACAGTTTATAAAACCAGTTTTAAGATAATCTCATGCTTGCAAATACATGTTCTTATTTAAAAAAATGCATAATAAAAAAATTCATATTTAAAAATATAATACATGGAATGTCAATTCAATGCATAATGCATGGTCATGACTATATGAAAACGTGAAATCCTTTATTTCAATATAACATGATAACATGCATATTTTTCTATGCGCACTCTTTTAGAAACATGAAAAATAAATTGTAAACATGAAAATAAACATTTCAACCTTGTATATATATATATCCTTGAAATTATAAGTAATAGAATCAAATAATATTAAACATTTAACTAATTATATATGTTATTGTGTATGTGTTTATATAATATATACATATATATAATACACCCATAAAAATATTTGCATGGTTTTGAAGTAAGTAAACATACTGTATCAAAAATATTACTTAATTATATACATGTTAAGAATAATCTTAAAATTTACATACGCATATCTATAAATAATGAATTAGAAATATAAACTAGAAATTATTAAAAATACATATAAACCTATATATACTTAAATATAATTATAAAAATCTTGATGTAAATAATCATTGATAATGGAAATAACACTCACATATATGTAAATTTTCATCAAACATGGAATTGAAATAAAAAACATACATAAATATATAAATCATAAACTTATATCCTAAAATCATACACAAGCAATGTTATGAAAAAATTTCATATTCATGATAAAAAGATAATTAAAGAAATACCCTTACATTATAAATCATAAAATAGATATGTGAATACATTTACGTATATCTTAAATTGGTAAATAAAAATAGTATTCCCCTTACTTGAATTTCTAGAACAAAATAGAACATCTTCTATTGTTTTGGACTCCCTCTCTTTACTAGATATTTTTTATTTACATAATGGATTAATGTATATATAGCTAGTTTATACATAACTATTTCTATACTAATGTATTCCTCATTAAGCCTCTGTACTAATGGATTCCTTTGTAAGCTGGGGAAGTGGAAAAAAGTAGCAATAAAATAAATTGAAAATAGGAGGAAAAACATTGACATAATGATATAAAAAATACTAATATATAGACAGGCGGAGAAAATTGGTGAAAACTGACACAATCATGATGAAAAAAATAAATTTAAAATTATAAATACATGGATAGATGAAACAATCATGTTAGAAAAAAATACTTCAATGAAGAAATAATCCATGAAAATAGTCTAGAAAAAGATTCGACATCGAGAAGGAAAAGAAAAAACCTACCTAAATAGGTTGAATAAGATCGAACCTCACTTGGAAATGAAACCCTCACTCATGGATGGTCCCCCTTAGGCCTTCAGAAACCCTCGCCATCGGTCAGAAGTTGTTTGAAATCCATCTCCAACATTTGAACCTCTACTAACAATTGATCATCTACCGAGTTGAACAATCGTGGCTATGATTGGACCTTCCTCCTACTGAAGACCCATTCAGCCAGCTCTTGACCCCTTTTGCATCGACCTTAACCTCATATCAAAGCCCTTGGGTCACCTAGGGATGAACCCCCTTTGCACTTGGTGTCTTTCTATGCTCCCTACTACCTGTCAAAACCATATTCCCCTCACACAAAACCTGATTTATTCTTCTTATTTTATTTATTAATTTTTTTATCATTTTATTTTTATTATTTTATTATACTTTATAGTTTTATTAATATTCATAATATTTTACTTATATATTAATTCAAGGGAGATTAATATGATTTATGGTTTCTTAATTTTTCATATATATATATATATATATATATATTAATTATAATCATTATAATTTCAAAACAAAATTATAAAAGTTTAAAATATATCACCTTAATTTTTTAATAACAGAATAAATTATAGTTATTAATCAATGTTTTGATTATTTATATTTTTATCAAACATATTATTTTTATTTATAAAAATAACAATAATAGTAATAACAAAAAATAAAATTTAAATTCAAAAATAATTATTTTATTATTCTATTAATATAATTTCTTTTTCATTTAAATAAAACCATAATTTCTGTAATTTTTTATAATTTCAATGAAATATATATATATATATATTAAATTTTGTTTATTTAATATATTAAATAAATTTCATAATCTAAAATAATAATACATTTTTCATATTATCATACTTTCATATTGCAAATTTTATAAAACAAAATATATTGATTTTAAAAATATTATTTATTACTTTTCATATAATCTTTTAATGTAAATAATTTTTTTTATTCATGTTTATTAAAAATAATAAAATAAATACTATTTTTCATTTTATTTTTATTTTTTTTTATTAAAGTAATCTTGAAAAAATACCACATTTATTAAAATTGTTATTAAAATAATAATTAAGAAATATTATAATATAATATTTGAAAACAATATTTTTCATAAAAATATAATTTATAAACTATAAAAACAATAAAAAGTATTATTTATTTTAATATTGTTTTTATGTGTTATTATAATTTAATTCAGAAATCATTTTTACAACTTACCTTAGTTTCAAAAAAAATTATTAAATACATTTATTTTATGTTTTAAATTAATTAATTATTTAAAATTACAATTTGAATTTCTTGGGATGTTACATGGTTGAGAATTGAATCAAACATCACTATAATTCATGATGAGTGGTTTTAAGACTCCACACATGAAAATATAATTCTAGGGGATATATTTTGGTTAATAAAATTTTCTTTAAAAACAGTATGCATAATTTTATAATGTTGTTATCCAATTTGATTAGAGACCTAATAGAAAAATGACCATAGACAACCATGGATTGAATAAACTGTGTCATAGGTTTATCTAAAAGTATCATATCTTAAGCACATAGGTTTCATAAGGAAATTACTATTCGGATTGTTGTTTTCATATGAATATTTTATATATTATCATACCCATTTCTTATAGTATTTGTTTGAAATATGATCATAGAAATGAATCTAAAAAATTTATGTACTTGGGAACCACTATATATTATAACCGAATAAGGTAACATACAAAAATGGTTGAAAATATTATTATATTCCTATTATTATTGAAAATAATAATTTCATATTTTTACATTTGGTACTAAGATTGATATTTTCTTGAAAATCATAGCTATTTTCAATAGTGATTGATGTTTATAAATGTTAGTCTGGTATATTCTAACATTTATGAGGTTTATGTGATCACATATGGATTTTCTTTGGTATTTTTACTTTAATGTTTTGGAAAAATATATTAAATAGTGTTAATAACTTTGAAAACTGGTTTTTGAAAAAGTTATATTTTTAGGGATAACTATTGGAGAACATGTAATTGAAGTATGTATAACCCTAAATTTTAATATGCACATGATAATGAGATAATAAGGGGTGATTTTTTTGATGAAGTAAGTAAGATAATAATGGGTAACCTTGGGATTGTTAATTGATTTATTATATTTTTGGAGGCTTTTACCTCATTTTTCGGATTATGATATATAGTAAAAAGTATATGTACCAGTGGTTAATACTATTTGATGGTTAGATATGGAGTTAATTTTTAGGGGAATATATAATTTCATCGTGGTTATATTTTTTAGATATTTGTATATGTTTTGGGAAAGGTATGTTATTGAGAGTATATAATTATGGTATATGCATACTTTGGTATATGATTGTAGAAATTATTGATGTTCTTTGAGGAAGGATAAGTTTTATTTTGAGAGCATATATTTCCATGATTATTCAGTTTAAAAAATTTTAGTAATGATCATGATAATTTAGGATCTATATTTTAAGTATTACGTTGAAAAGTAAGAGAGAACCCAACTCAAATTAATCTAGCTTGAACCATGAAGGATATATGATAAACTGAGAGTGATATGGGTTGAATCTAGTATGATACAAGATGAGTTGTAAGAACTATATGCTAAAATAGTAGTGTTATAATTTGAGATGTATTGAGTTTAAATTTTGTTTTCATGGTTATTTAGGATAATTTTATTATAATTAATTTCACTCATATTGACTCTCTTGGTTTTAGAAATGGATGAAGCCAAAAGGGATCAAGTTAACAATGGGTGACATGGAATATGTAGTAATCATCCCAATGAACATCCTAATAGGATAAGTGTTGGAATAAGAAATATTATAATTATGCAAAACCATCTATTAAGAATTATGATTAATAGCATGAACATAGTTTAAATCTAAAACACACCAATGATGATAAGGATTGAATCATATAGAAATTTTGGTGACCAAGATAATAAAGGAAAGATGTTTTAATTTCATACTTACCAAAAATGTGAATGGAAACACGAGAGTAAATTTTATAAGTGTGGATATAAAGGCCATCATACATACAATTGTAAGAGAAAGAGAAAAGTTATAAATGTATATTGCTTAAATTGAAAGAGTTTTGTTAATTCTGAGACTCAATGTCCCAATATGATGTCTAATGAAGAAAATAGTCACAAAAAAACTAAAATAATAAATAAAATACTATAAAATTATAACTAATAAATCAGATAAAGAGTTCTTACTCTAAATTTTCTTGTATCTTATTTCTTGTATGTTCCTAGGAACTACTGAATATTGAGTTATAAATAAAAACCCCTAGTGGAATGATTATCATATAAATCATTTTCAGGTTTTTCATGGAGTTATTCCTTATAGATAGAGATCTACACCCCTTAGTAAAATTATATGTGAAATTATGAATGGGTTTTTTCTCTTAATAAAGCACTTATAACGAATTTTTATATATATAAATCGCATGCTACATCCTAACTAAACCCTTGATCATCTACCAGTATATGGTTAATTAAGAGTTCCCTATAGAAATTACTATGATCTTATTAGTTAAATTGAAAAAAATTAAATTTATTTAAGAGGGGATAATGTAACACCCTAAAATTATAATATATTATTACCTTTAAATAATTCAAAGTGTTTTATATCTTTCACCACACGCAACATTGAACCTAAACAAAACCATAACAAATTTAGATAAAATTTAAATATTTAAGTGTTACTATTAAAAACCTAGTTTTTTAATTAGTAGTAATGAATATGAGTTAATACTTTATTAATTATATGCATGTAGACAATAAAGGATACTATTAATATGAATAAAATTCAATTAGTTTACTAGAAATGACTGATAAGATAATTTATTTATTATAAACTTATTTTTTGAAAAAAATATTTTATGTGATACACATTTCTATTTCACAAAACATGTGACTAATGATAACTTATGTTTCATAATAATAATTGGTTAAAACCAATTTAGTTTCTAGATGATGTGAAGTAAGAATAAAAATAGTTAACATATAAAAGTTTCATTTTCTAATTTAAAATTTTTTCCATATAATTAATGATTTTATTCAAGAAACTAAATTTATAAATTTTTTAATTTTAAATCAATAAAAATTAGATTTATTTTTCAATTCATTCTATCAAAATTTACTTCTTGTTATTTTTTAATTCTCTTCCGAAAATGTTAGGTTTTAGTCAAAAAATATGATTTTCATTAAAAATGTAATTTGTATGACTTTACCATTATATAATAACAACCATGATATTTATAAAAATTTATAAGTAATAAAATATGATTTTTATAAATTACATTATTCATTTTAAAATATTATTTAAACATAGAAATCCTATGGGAAACATTTCTATATCTAGTTAAAATGTTACTTTATTAAAAAAAATCAGTCGTTTAATTTAATCACTTATTTTTTAATGGAGATTTAGTTTTTTATTTCCTTATAATCAGTGTATAAATTATCTATTTAATAATAATTCTATTTATTCTATTATAATTAGTATCCAAGATAAATTTACATTATATAAATTTAAATCTTAAAAACCTTATTTCTATAAAAATTGTTTCATGTGATTTAGTGTATTTATTTTAAAATTAAATTTTCACACCATTATAATTTTTATTTGATAAATGATTTTAAATTTTGAAACTATAAGTATCAAATTATGTAAAAATTTAAATCTTAATAATTTTCATAAAAATTAATTATTATGGTTTAAGAATTAATTATCTGGATAGAGGTAACTTTCGGTAAAAGGACAAAAGTAAAAACAAATAACCATAAAACACTATAATTTTTCTCAAAAAGGAGTGGATGAGGTGTATTTTCAACCAAAATAATTTTCCTCTCCTCTTTTTTCCATTTTTTGCCTCTGAAACTTGAATAGTAACCTTACATTATTTAAAATGGATGGGTAACTCCCAAAACAACTCGTCCCTTAACTTATAAAAGGGTAACATCTTCTCCATTTCAAGAATCACATATCATTCAAATTTATCCTTAAAAATAATAAAAATTTTCATTCTGTATCCCTTTCCCATTTTAAAAAGCTTATGGTCACCATTATTTTTCATTAGGCCTTCATTTCGAAGGATTCTTCTAAGGAAATTCAAGTCCCTGATGTGAGTATTATCAAGTACTTAGATTTTACCCTTAATAATCATTTTTCAAAGTTATTATATCAAAACTAATATATTTATATTTGTATCATTTATATAACTTAATGTTACTCTATTAATGTTATTATTATTTTTTACTCATATAGAACATCCGTTGACAAAAAAAATCATTTTCTATGCGTTGTGAGGACTACCACCTCCACGATGTAACATGTTTTGTTTTCCATCATCAACTTATGATGATATATATAATGATATTATTAAAGGGTAAATATAATTTTTATGATATGTTTAAAGTTATATTATGAAAAATTTAATAAAAAATTAATTATATAATCAATAAACAATCATCTTTAATTAAATTGTTTAAAATAAGTGTAATTGGAGGATGATCTTTTATTCCAATTATTTATGGTTTCATATTCATTATGTATTATTTTAATTCCTATAAATTATTATATAACACACTAATAAACAATAAATAATATCATTATGCTTCTTCTATAATGATATTATAATAAAACCACATCATAATCATTCATCAAATTAGGGTATATTTATGTTTGGGTCTGTTTAACCACCTCATTGAATGATACTATGAGTTTAAATCATGAATGACTATAAAAAAGATAATTAGTGGTATAAAATGATATAAATGTGTAAATAATAATTCTTTTCTATTTACATTATATAAAGATTTAGTTTATTAATTAATAAAACACCCTTAGATTGACAAGAATCACTAAAACATGTTAATTATAGATTTCATATTCAGGGATACAAATTAAAATTTCAATTAATGGAATTTAAAAATTAAAAAATAACTATATATCATCCCAAAAAATTAAAATTAATTATTCATTATTGATTAATTTAAAAATAATAATAACTAAGTACACTGCTATTATGGAACTAGTACAAATGATCCAAACTATAGACACGCGATGTACAAAATCATATGAATTTATGTGAAGAATGGAAATTTATGAAGATTATGAATGAAATATATATGAGTAAGTTTATTAATTAAGTTATTAAGTAATAGTTTTTCTAATAAATAAGGATAAAGTATGTTCATGGTAGTCAAGATAAGAGGTGAGGGGTTTTCATCTCAAATTCCTCTCTTTGAGTCATGTCTTGTATTATGCACCTAATTTCATTTTTGCGGTGTGTATAATGACTATTTGATAAATAATAGCATGATTTTTATTTTCATAATTGTATTTGAAGTTTAATTTCAATCCCTCTCTTCCAATTGTGTTTGATTTTAAGTTTTTCAAAATTTGTAAGGGTTTTCTTAGTCTCAATTATGATTATTTGAGAAAAAACACATTTTGGTAACCATTTCTTTTTTTTATAGTGTATTCACATTGCATGCATATATTTTTATCATACCCTTTGTATTTCATGGGATTTACTTGCTAAATAATATTCCCTTATTCAAGTGTCTATTGATTCATTTATTTCACAAGTAGTAAGGATTTTTTGTAACTCAACTTTTGTTCATTAAGTTGTGATCATTCTCTTGAACATATTTCATATAAGTTAGTTACATCCTATCCTTAAATTTTATTACACATTATTATCTATTTATTTTTTGTGGATATAAATTCCTAACACATAAAACATTTTATAAATATTTCTCACTTATTAGGTTTGATTATTTTGAAACCATCAACTTTATTTCTCCTAGTTGATTATGATCATGTTATTCTAATATTGAATTACTTGTATTCTCAATATTCTATATAGTGTCAAAAAAAATTATATAACTCATATTGGATTATGTTCAACTATAATGTAGTTCCCCGACCCATTTTTCAACACAAATAGTGATCAAGGTCGGTTGACCATTATGCCTTAAGCACGCCTCCTCGTACCCAAAAGGCTGCTGACTAGTAACGAGGGTGTAAAGAGGTGATTTTGGGAGACTGTACCCTATGGTGATGATAATAATGATTTTCAATATAAATATAGTTGTGTAATAATTACAATGAATAATAGGACCAATAACTCGTAATAGTGGAAGCACAAATAAAAAAGCATTAGTAATAATCAACAAGCTCAAAATAGTATTTTTAGAATGAAACACCACATGATATAATTTGTATAAAATAAATACAAGTTAGGTCATACAAGACAATAGATAATTAGAAGGGTCTCCCATGAACTAACACCAGTAATTACATAAAAGAAGGCTCTAAAGTAAACTCCAAATGATGTAAGAACATCCATTCCCCCTTTACTTCCATCCCTTATTAATGGCCCAACATGATCACTTCGTTCTAACTCCTAAGCCTGAACCCTTACCTGATCGTAGAACCATAAAGTCTACACATGTCCTGAAAGGGACCATGTAGGGTGTTATAATAATTCCTATAGGCTACAACCAACATGTTTCTAACATAAATGGTTGATAAATAATATGTATCTATAAAAATAAATAAAACGAGCACTGCACACACGTATAAATAAATATATGATTCCCTTGTGCTCAGCAGCCACAAAAAATTGATCACCTACTTCAACCAACACTGGAATACCACATGACCCCTGTTATACATATGGAATATAGTGACATGTATTCATATATATAACTATGGTGGTGATGATCCTTATCATAAATCCCAAGGCATCCCCTAATGAGAATCATCTTGGGTGAACCCACAATCCAGCCTCTAAAATTTTCACCTGGAACCTCATTCCATCAATCATGTTTCTGTATACAAAAAACCATGCCCAAATAAATAGTACCTAGTCCCTTAGACCCCTTCTTAAGAGATCTTATCAGCTATAATCCCAACATATCAAGGAACAACGATGCTTATCCTCTAAATAATAAACACCATTGTCTTAATAGATGATGTCCGAGGTACAGTGATCTCCATCCTCTAAAAAAATATCATCCCAATGGCCTCAACATATGGTGATAATTATCCACCAACTTATGGTCTTATCACTACAACCAATTTATCCTCACCATCCCTATTTATTTCTATTACAAGCACCTCCAACCTCACTATTGGTCAACACCATCCTATGCCTCAACTAATGAATTCCTCTACTTGTATGAGTGGTGTTCATTATCGGAGTCCTATCCATTTACACATGACTCCAATGATGATTATACCAATCACGATGAGTAGAAATCCTCCAAAAATATAACCTAATCCACATCATCACAGCACCTCATGCCCATGTGACCATATCACTCATCTTAATGGTAAACACCATCTCAAATCACATGTGATATGCCTATATCCTAATGACCTCATCACCTCAATCTGATGACCATGCCACCCAACCATTGATCAATATAACTAATATAACATTCTGCTTTATGAACCTGATGAGTCACATAGCCTTATTCTAGGTGGTAATCACCACCTCAATCCTTAGGTCAAGCATGGCATGTTCACATGGAACCATCACATGCAACATATATAATTCAATTTAATTTAAATAACCCATTTGGAATAACCTACCGAAGTGATCCAAGACTCTAACATGGATTATACCATTTTTATTCAAGGAGGATCAATCCCATAGAAATCTCACAACATATATTTAATGATTGATAACAATCATTAATTTATTAGGGTCTCTCTCAAACAATCCAGTGGAGCACGAAAGAACTCACCCCCAAAACATGGTAAAAATCAAAGATAAATATAAGAACCATCTACCTTGTATTTGTAAAAACTATATTGTCTAATATCAGCTTCTAACATGAGATTATTTGTAATAAATCAGTTCCTTAGATGAACAACAGATGTGGTCTCAATGAGACTGACAGTGATCAAAATAGAGTTTGGACAGAGTGATCATCTCAATGCATAATGTATGGAGAGGATAGATCTATATATTCTTGGGAGTATATCCCCACATGAAGGAAGAAAATAGTTAAATACATCTTAAATAAAATAGGGTGAAATTGTAATTTTTTCCCTTTTAAAGAGGCTGCACAGTTACTGAATTATTTTTAAAACAATGCGCAAAACATGTGGTGCCCACTGTCTAAGCCCCATGCGCAAAACATATACTCTTTGTGTGACCCCTCCATAAAAGTTTGTAGAGAAACTTCATGGTAATTCACTACCTCCTACATATTTTGATAAATCATTTCCATTGATGAAGTAGGGTCGCACAATTACTCTTGGAAGGCCGCACAGTTTGTCCCAAATATGCATCTCTCTCTATGTAACCAAAAAAGTTGGGTTTTTAACCACTGATGCACCCAAAACCCAATCAAAACCATGAGGAACTTCCCAAACATTAATAAACATCTATAAAATTCCATGGGTAAATAAAAAACTAGGAATTACATTCAAAATATTAATAAAATAGTTCATCTGACCACCAAGCTCCAAAAATTCAAACAGGTTTAAAAATTCGACCTGCTCCAAAAAAACCAGAGTTGTTACCATCTCCCAACCTTAACATATCCTTTCCCCAAGCTACAAATCATTACATGGATATGGTACTAAACATAACCATATCTTAAAAATCAACCCGGACTACCACGGTCATAAGGTCACTAGTCTCCCTCAATGTGCTCCCCACATTAATATTTACCTACCTCGGTTGCTTCCTAACCCAAAACTCATAATTCTTATGGTCTTCTGACCATCCGTGGTCTAAAAAATTCTCTTGTGATGCTTTGTCACTCCTTCACCTCATTAGGTGCTCAAATCATGCATGTGTCACATCTGACACCCAACAAGTACCACATATCATTATATGTCTACCTCATGCCCATGTCGCACATGGAACCTATGAGGTCCCACATCTCATGAGATGCCCTAAATCAATCATAGTGCCTCTAACCCCACATGAAATCTATATCATATTGATTCTCAAATGTCAACACACCTTAAACAAGAACACATACATCAATGTTCATAATAAATCCTTGTACCATATACCTCATATATATATATATATATATCACGCATTTGATATGATTCTAACCAACTAAACAGCGTTAGGTTAGTAAAAAAATAAATCATGTACTTCAACCATCAAAAATAAAATGCCTATAAAAAGGGACATTCCAAAAAAAAGAATCTTGGTAACACCCAGGGTGTACCTCTAACTGTAGTTGGTTCCTGGATCGGCTTTTCACCTGGCTTCTCCAATATGTGCACCTGGCCTGAAGCCTGACTGCCTAAGGCATATCCTTCCTTTATAGTGGAACCATCTACCAAAAACTAACCCCACTACTAGGACCCACTGTCTATACCATGACCTCCACGTGTAGTTGAATCCTAACTACTAGCTCCTGGAACCACTCTCGGTCCGACCTCAGATGCTTGAGTCTACCCCAGTCCCTGAAGAAGGCTTCCTATAGAACCTCTTGAGCTATATCATCTGTCCACATCCCCATTACTACTTTGGAGGTCATTCGAACTAAGTTTAGACATTTCAAGGCTAACCTCATTATAATCACACAATCAAAGACCCACTCCTCAGTTGTCTACATGAGTCTCTAGCCTAAACTCCCTTCTGAGACTCCTCTTAGTCCTGATTCCTATTACTAGAATCATCATCGCCCTGATCATCTAACACTTTCACCCAGCTTGACTATGATCAATCCATAACATTTCCCTCAACTATCAGTTCCTTATTGACGATCTCTATGAATTAGGATAACCTAAACCTATACCAAAATGGTGTATTGTATACCATCCTCAAAACGCCTCACTCTTAAGGTGTAATAATCCACTATTCCAAGTCTGAAATGATAAAAGTCTATGAATGTAGATTCATAGTCCAAGATAGGCATGTCTTGCAACTAAAGTTTCAAGAACTCATAAGCTCTATCTTTCCTTAGTGTCTCAAGGAATAAGTTCTTGAAGTACCTAGCCTCAAATTCCTTCCAAGACAATCCCTCGTGTCTTCCTTCATTTACTTGTATATACCATCAGCGCTTTTATAGTCATCTAAGCATGTACATTTCCATATTTACCCTCCATCATAGGTGTGTCTCAAGCCACTTAAATATGGTATGTAATAACTTTATCTAGTTCTATTCGACCTGTGTTCTACCCTCACTCTAAAATAGTAGTGGATGATACGAGTGGAACTCATGATTCAAGTACTCCATATAGGTATCAACTCCTTGAGCACCTCAGTCAATGCCTTGGATGGTACAAACCAAGCACGCTCTAATATGATAATTGAGGCATGGCTCAAAAGATACCATATCCTACAAAATACCCTCCTATACCTAAGCCTATACATATGCATGTACCTATGGATCATGATCATCCCGGCCCTTCGGGTCCTCATACTAACCCTCGGGGTCCTCAACATATATATTCTGATGAGGAACCAAATAATCACCCACCTAACAGTATATCAGAATATATCTAGGTGTCATCCAACAGAATACCAATATCATGGTCTGACATCCATCATAGTTTATATATAACATAGATAAGGAAATCTGTAATAAGGATTGAAATTTCATCACACTTACACCTCCCCATAACAACCATGTCACACAAAATCCGACTTAAAGGCCTGTTACCCACCCATATCAGGGTTGGGTATCAAATTAATCTAGCCCCATGGACCCTCACCTTCCTATAACAGGTTCATATGTCACATGTAACCCGAGGTAGCTGAGTAAAATGTCACAAAATAGGCTATACAGTGAAACATTATTTTACTTTTTTGTTGACACTTTAAACACCTCACCCCATATCACCATCCATACCTACTTTTATTAGATCTAGTCCCATATATATATATATCACATCATAACATAATCACACACAGATTTCATTGGAACCACATGCCTAGGATGGCCTAGTAGAATGCCACCAAAGAGTGGCTAAGTAGGAAATGATTGTTTATCTTCCTTTGTTAACACTTTAAACAACCAAACCCCTCTTAACACAATCCATGTTCCTAATGAAAATAAAAGAAATTTATAATAGGAATATATATATATATATCAATCTTTTTATATGCCTATCAAGAAATCATAAACAATCATCCCTTTCTATACTAGGAAAAGGGTCCATATATCCTCCCTTGCCATGACAGGCCAAGGGTCTCATATAATAACAAATAATAATCACACCCAATTGCACCACTTGAGGGGTGGATCATATCAATTGTCAAAAGAGAAAACCAGAACACTAATTTCCCACCCCTAGAAACATATTTTTCCCCCATGCATGGAGCTACAAGCAACCAAACATGAACTATAAACCTAGTTCAAACTAAATCCTAGTCTTTGGTCTACCATATTCTAAATAGTACAACCTAAAAAGAGGTAAAAGAAACACCTTTTATATAATTTTTAGGGCACTGGTCCATTTTTTTTTCTTGAATAATTCTCAGGGCCGGTTGACCACTAAGCCTTAAGAGAGCCGCCCCATATATCATAGGTTGCTAACTAGAAAAGAGGGTATAAAGGGATGATAGTGGGGATACTATACCCTATTGTGATGATATTAATAATGGTAAATATAAATATAGTAGCTGAAGAAAGACCATGAAAATTGGGACCAGTAACCCACAATAGTGGAAGCACAAATAAGAAGTAGTATTAATAATCAACAATATCAATATACCATTTTAAAATAAAACAACACATGATACCAATTTCATAACATGCATACAAGTCAATTAATATAATACAATAGATAATAAGAAGGGTAACCCATGGATGACTAATAGTACGTACATATATCAAGCATGATGAAACAATATAAGACTCAAAAGTAAACTCTAAATGATGAAAGAACCTCCAAGGTCCCATTCCATCCATCCCATGAAAACATTCCAACATGATCACTAAGGTTCAACTCCTGATCCTAAACCCTTACTTGATCATAGAAGGATAAATTCAAAAAACATCCTGAAGGGCCCATGTAGGGTGTGAGAATAATCTCAATAGGCCACCACTAACATGTTCCTATCATACATCTATGATAAATTAGGTGTATCTATACAAAACAAATAAGAGGATCACTGCACACATGTATAAATAAATACATATTTCCCTTGTTCTCAACAGCCACAAGCAAAAGATCATCTGCTTTAGACAACATCGGTATACTATGTTCCCCTAATTATATATATTGCATACAAAAACATGTCTGCATGTATATAATTGTAGTGGGGAGTATCCTTAGAATAAATCCTAAGGCCTCCCCTGATGAGAATCATCACAGGTGTACTCTTAGGTCCCACCTCTATAAGTGTAACCTGGTACCTCAATCCATCAATCATGCTTTGGCATCCAAAAAGTCACACCCAAATAAATAGTACATAGACCCTCAAAACCCTTTTCAAGAGCTCTCATCATCTTGAAGCCTAAAATAATAAGGAATAGATATGTTTGGCCTCTATATAATAAACCCAATAGGCTCAACAGTTGATGTCCTGAGGTACAGTGATCTCATCCCTCCTAAATAATTCAGGCCCAAATGCCTTAATATATGATGAGCCTCATCTCCCAACCAATAATCTCATCACCATCAACCTGTGGCTTCTCACTATCCCCATTAAATTATATGGAAAGTAACTCTAACCTCATTGGTGTGAAACTCCTAATCCATAACTAACAGAGGCATATACCCACACGAGTGGTCAAAACCACCTCATCGTATGAGTCCTATCTCTGTGAACATGAATCCAACAACTTTTCATCCAATCAAGATGAGTGTAAATAACCCAAAAATTATACCAAATCCACATCATCCTAACACCTCATTCCCCTACAAAAATATCGCTCATCCTAATAGTCAACACCATCTGAAATCACACGGTCTATTCCTGTAACTTGACGACCTCATCACCTCAATCTGATGAACATGTCTCCCAACTAGTGATAAACATCACTTATAGGACCTGAGACTCTCCCTACATGAAAAAAACATCACCTTTGTGAATTTTCTCATCACTACCTCAATCCTTGCTTTAATCCTAACATGGTCCCATGGAACCATCGTATGTAACACATATAATAGAAATTTAATTTAAATAACCAACCCTACCTAACCTACCCAAGTAGTCCAAGACACTAACCCAATTTATACCATTTTTAGTCAAGGAGGATCATTCCCATATTCATCTCACAACATCTATTTAATAAATAAAATACATGAATTATGTTATTATTGTCTCTCTCAAAAATCCAATGGTGATATCAAGAATTCACCCCTAAAAACATGATAGAAATCAAAGAGAAATATAGAAACCACATACCTAATATTGGTAGAACCTCACTCATCTTATATCCGTATCTAAATCAACTTATAAGGAAGAAATATTCATTTTATATGAATTCCGATTGCGGTTCCAAAGTGGCCAACAAAGATCAAAATGGAGCACAGATGGAGAGATTGGATCAAAGCCTACTGGTGGGAGAGGAGAGCTCTATGAATACTGAGGAGGTGACCCCTCATGAATGAAGAAAATAGGTAAATAAAACAGAAATAAAATACAAAAAAATAGTCATTCTCCCATTTTAAAAATGCCACCGAATTTGGAAAACTCTATGTAAACTGTGTGATTCCCACTGTCTAGGAACCACACCTCAAATGGTTAGGTGCACAGTTTCTCAAATTGTTAACAAACAATGTGTCATCCCTATATCAAAAATTTTATAACTCTCATATTGTCATGAAATCCCTCCTAAACCATTTGATAAACCATGACCAATGAAGAAGGTGGGTCGTATGGTTACTCCTAGGAGACATCAAGGTTTTCCCAGACAATGCTCTTATGTATAAGAAACTAGAAAAGTTGTGTTTTAGCATATAAAACACCTGAAACACACTTGAAACCCTGAGTCACATTTCAAGCATTAAAACCCATCTAAAAAATCCTTGGGTCACTAAAACTCTCAAAATTATGTTTTGAAGATCAAGAAAGGAGTTGGTCTCACCACCAAACTCCAAAAATTAAAATGGGTTGAGGAATTTGAACTACTCCAAAAACCTAGGAAATTACATAGAAATTATGATATTATATTGACAATGAGAAAATTATTCATGTACCATATATTTTTATTCCAATAAGGATAATTATTGGCAAGTTGACTGTGTATTTTTTACCATCCCTTTTCTTTATCAAAATAGGTTATGATCATGAAATCCATTTTATTGTCTTTGGAAAATGTATTCATATTCTTGATAATTATTGATTTCTAACATAGTTTTATCATTTATTTATATTCATTAATCTTAATTATATTAATAGTTATTTTTGTTCATCCAAAGGTTCCTTAGAGAGTGATATGAAAGGTCTTATTGGATCTTATGGTGAATAAATTGGACTTAATTAGGTGATGGGTGGGTGGGGACTAAAATTATAGAACTTCTCAACAAATAAATAGGTATCATGAAACAAAAAAAATATGCATTTTGTTTATGCCTTCCAAATTCAGCAATATATCTTCATTAAGATCTCAGCGACAAGTAAACTGTCTTGTCATAAGGATTTTACAGTAGGTTTTTGATGCTTGACATTATTCATTCCATCATTACGAGATTATTATTATTGATATCCATGTTTTCATTTATTTTTATAAGAATGTTATCTCAATTTCATATTGATTTTTTCTTAATATTTTTTAACTATACCTTCTATAAAATTTATGCCATATTCATGATAGAATTTTTTCAATTATATGTTTCCCATATTAGGTGATTGATATAAACCATTTCTTATGTTTATATTACACATGTTATGGTGAAAATTAGTTCACGTGACATGTTTAGAAGGATATAAAATGTCAAATAATTTATAGAATATTTTTAAGTCTCATTATGGATCGAGTAGTTTCTTATATATTTAAAAAAATACTTTGTTACAAAGAACATGGGATTTGATGGTTATATTTTCTTAATTATATAAATATCAAAGCCTAAAAATATCCGTTAAATGTAAGTGATATTAAAATCATTATTGATTTTTTAATTATGCATGGTTATATCCAGGCTATTATAGTCGATATAAATAAAGTATGTAAATTGTGTGTCTTTAAGAACCAACTTCGGGAGTGCGGGTCTGTGGAGTCATAGGAAAGATTGATATTTGTATAGATTCAAATAATAAAACATATAGAGGAAATATAATCAATATTTATTTATGATATATTTTTGGAAATTAGTATGAGTGCAATTTCATTAAAGGGACTAGAAATTTTTTAAGTGTGGAAAATATTTACATCAAGTAAATGAATGTTGAAGTAAAGTGGAGATTCCATATAATGAAATGGTTGAAGATAAATCTCAAATTAATGAACCACTATCACTATAATTAAATAATTGAAATTAATATGTAAATTATGAAAATTAGTGTACAAATACATGGGTTAATGATGATAATCGACTTCTATAATCTCTTAAGCCAAGAGATAAAGTTAAATCTCATGCCATCACAACCGCCAAAGTGGTTCATTAGAATGAAGTGGTAAAAGGTAAACTTATCAACCAATCTAGAAATAAAAAATTTGTATTTGATTTTTGTTTTATCCAATATTTTATACCTAGATAATTTTTTAAGGGTATCACATCACCACCTCAATGAATTGATTTTGAAAAATTGGTGAAAGATATTCATGGTTTGATGATCACATATCAAGTATATAAATCCTCTATGATATAATTTTTTGGGAATGTGATTCCTAGAAACCTTGTTATTCTCACTATAGTGGTAATCTTGGGAGAGGTCCATGGTAATACGTGGTTTCATGCCATTCAAGGGACATAAACCATGCAGTTTAATGCCATGCGTCAAGGACTCATTGTGTGATTTTTAAAGTCTTAAATCCAATACCACGTTATCCCCATCATGAACTGGAATGTCTTGATCATGTAGGTAATCCTTCTCTAAAATTCTTAATCCCACATGATATATTCTCAATGTGAGAGAAAAGTAATGGAAAAGGGTTCTCTTAACACATAGATACAATTCAAGGAATGGAAATGGGAATTTTGTATCATATGGTGGTTGGGACAAGGTATAGGATCTTCATATCCTGACATACTTCATTGGGATGAGAATGAATTTGTACACAATTATAGAAAAACAATGAATTTTAGTGTCATGTGGTGAGGATATCAGCCATGAAGTTTAACATAATATGGTATGGATGAGAGAGAATTGATGTGAAAAAGAAGAATTAGTGGTTAGGCCCAAGGATAGAGATCTGGGCATTGCTATATATCCTATAATGGTTGAAATCAAGCCCCAAATATATCTTGGATGGGATATTTCCTATATGCATCCGGGTCCCACACAGGGATTATGGTGCTTCATTTCTCTTTGTTATATATCTAGCTCATGTGTGATTAATTTTCATTGTGAATATGCTTCTCATGTAGTATAATTCCATATGGTGAAGACATCTCCCATGCAGTTTATTAGCATGTGGTGAGTATGTGAGATGATGTGAAATTTAACATCTTACTATGAGGAATTATTTTGTATAGTTTACCAGCATGCGGTCATGACGTCTACCATATAGTTTAACCTCATGCGGGTAAGGATGAGTATAATTATTAATGGTAGTTATGCTAAGTATTTCATAAGAAACATCACATTGGTAGGGGAATAATGCATTCCTTATCCATTGTAATGAATGAGTAGTCTCTATTTTGATAGAGATTATGTGAAATAAAAGGACCTTCCCATTCAGGTTACAACATTGCTGGTTTCTTCCATGGTATCATTTTTGTCCTAAGAGATAATACCAGTTCTCCGTGAAGGAATGAACAGAGGTGGAAATTTTTATTGAAGGCCCATGAAATCTAATTATGATGGACATTAAGGTTTTTTAGTGTATGAAACCTTTTCTAATCAGGCTACTCAAATTCATCCAACTACTTTTGTGATTTACCATCTTCTGAGAGTTTCCCTTAGATGGCTATTTGAAGAGAGGGAAATGGACTTCTATGGGAAAAACTACCTTGGTTCCATACACTAATTAATATCGATTTTATGATGTAGCAGTATACATGGTGGTATGGTAGGCCCATAAAGCATGTGTGAGTTTTTTCATATATGAATTTTGTCCTTATTCATCATCTTCTAGAGTATATTATAAAATGTGTTACTAAAAACCTCTAATTTTCCATTTTATGCAACAAGATAGTGGGATTAATGGTCGGACTGAAGGTTCTGGGTGCAGTGGAAGAATGGTTGGGATGAGACCCAATTTGATTTTTACCATGATCAATGATTATTCTAGGATCAATAAAATGATGAACTCCAGTCTCCACAGAATATAATCATAGATTTATAAAAATAATAAAGAGACCTGAAACATTTAAAGAGGATTTTTCACATCATGATTATAATTAACTTAATTAATTTCATAAAGAAAAATAATACCTGGATCTTTGTTATTTTTCTTTATTAATGATGTTGATCGTCCAGAATGACCCTTCAAGATTATCTTATTGCACTTATAATGATCCAAACTATAATCCCTCTAGTGGTGATCCACAGATGCTCTGATAGCCTCGGATCGACACTTCTTATTCTCCAAGTGCTAGCGCGGTCAATCAAGCGTCTTGTGTCGGTCATTCTTGATCACTTGTTCTTCAACCATGAAGAACGTCTCTCATTCTTGAGAGGGAAGAGAAGAGGATTTGAGAGAGAAATTTTTTGGCTCAACAATTCTCATTTCACCAGGTGTGTGGTGTGGTGTATGGCACAATATGCGTACTTTCCTATTTATATACATGGAATTTTAGTTACAATATTTAATTTTATATAAACAATTAAATACATTCATGAACTAAGTAAAAACCCATGCATTTAATAATAATACCACATCATTATTTATGGTGCGCCAACTTGCACAAAATAGTCACAAAATAATATCATCATTATTTTAATTTGTTCCAACTAGTAAAATAATTATTTACCGTCTTTCAAATAATTATTTTACTTATAGACTGACCTTGGTTCGCTCAAACTCTACTTCCATTTATCGAACACCCGAATAAAGAAATAAATAATTTATTCTCTTAACTAAATATTTTATTTACAAATTAGTAAATAAATATTTATTAAATGTTCAATATAACAAATAAATATATTTAATTTAATTTATGCGATAATTATAACTTGAATAAAAAAAAATTTACAGTCTTGAGAATAATATTTATTTCATTAATTAAATTCAAAATAGAATTTATTTAAGACCACCAAAAAACACTTAGTGTGTGACCCTCTAGGATTATTTCTCATTGGCATTAGGTGGGATTACCTAATGTCCAAGAGTAATATCTAGCAATGGGTCAAGGCACCCTATAGAAAGAACGTAAAGTCGCAACAACAACATCCACAAACGAAAGATCACTATGTCATATAATCCATTTGTCACAATATCTCATCAAGCAGGTCTCATGACTGTGACATCAAATTTTATGATTGATACTTCGTTCTTTGATTACCTGAAATATACTCGTCGTTACACCATGGCCATGGAATTTCGCATGACGGTTCAATTTCAATCAAAGGGTCGAGATATCAACTTCTATAAATGGAAGGGACAAATCCTTCCTCGACTTATCCATTAATAACATGCCACTCATGACTCACCCAACGTACCCTACTTCCTACCAACTGTATGTGTGATGGTTTTCGTTTGTAAATTGAAGTGTGTATGTCATGACACGTATTAATGATAATCTTAAATTCTAAGTATCATTACACATGCTCACAATAGAAATATCTGATGACACCAAAACATGTGAAACTTCTAATAGCAGGTCCATTCTCATAATCTCTTATATTAGAGATTACCAGGTGAAAACTTCATGAGAGGAAGCCTTGTCCGCTTACGAGTACTCGCACCTGACGGTCTGCATGCTATGTGTCCCATCATAGCATGTCATCCAACCACAAAACTATATTTAAGAATATTCTTTTAGAATTTCAAGGTTCTCATCATAGTGGGGAACTCCGATGACCTTATCAATGCAACAAATACTCTAGGATATTATTACATCATAATCATTCCAAACAATGTACAATATGTAATAATACATTAAATATCCATGTGACACTACTAGAAAATTAGGCTACAGCCACGGTTTGGAACCGTGGATATAGGGTTTTGGCCACAGTTTGAAACTGTGTCTAAAACCATTCACATTTCATAACCCCCCCCCCCCCCCACCACCACCACCACCACCACACACACACATCCCTTGAACCCCTTGCACACAACATCTTGCACCCCCTTACACACCCCCCTTGCACACCCCTTACCCCCCCTACTGGACCCCCTTGGACAGCAGCCCCCCACCCCCCTGCGGGACCCCCCTGGACAGCAGCCCCCTGCTGGACCCCTAGGGAAATCATCCCCCTTCCCCTGCTAGACCCTCCTAGAAATCATACCCCCCCCCTACTGGACCCCCCTAGACAACCCCCCCCCCCTACTAGACCAACCTGGACAGCAGCTCCCCCTTACTAGACCCCCCGGATAGCATCCCCCCTTCACATCCCTTGCACACCCCTTACCCCCCTTGCACCCACTCGACAACAGCCACCCCCCCCCCCAACACACACACATCCATTGGACCCCTTCCACACACACCCTTTCCCCTGCTTACACACCCCCTTGCACAACCCTTTCCTCCCCTGCTGGACCCCCTGGATAGCAGCCCCCCACCCCCTGATGGACCCCCCTGGACAGCAGCCCCAGCCCCCCTGGACACCCCCCCCCCCCCATGCTGGACCCCCCTTGACCACATCCCCCTCCAACTACTAGACCCCCCCTGGACATCATCCCCCCTGCTCGACCCCCCTGGATAGCAGCCCCCCTGTTGGACCCCCCTGGACAGCATCCCCCCCTGTTGGACCCCCTGGACAGAAGCCCCCCTGCTATACCCCCTGGACAGCAGCCCCCCCTGCTGGACCCCCTGGACAGCCCCCCCCCCCCCTTCTAACACATCCCTTACACACCCCTTTCCCCCCTCCCCCTACTGTACCCCCTTACACCACCCCAGTTGGACACTCTCCACCCCCCCCCCCCCCCTTGCACAACCCATGCTGGACACCCCTCCTCCCTGCTGGTCCCCCCTTGCCCCCCTCCACCCAACTCCTGCCCCCTGCCCCCTGCCCCCCTCCACTCACCCCCCGGCCCTCTGACCCTACCCCCCTCCAACCTCCCCTTCCGACAATGTGGAAGATCCTAGATTACCTATAACACCCCAAGCTTCCATGGTACGCTTCTCTTTGAATAATAGAGCAGCGTGTGTTGTACGCAACCTCGAGTTTTAACACACCGTGGCTAATCAAATTAGCCATTTTGAAGAGTAATACGCACTTTTTGAAATCATATAAATTTTATATTTCAAAATGGACTTCATTTTTGGATTCAGAATATCGAAATTATCCTATGTTGAATTTTTGGTATTTTTCCGAGAACTTCCAATTTTCAATGAATAGTGAAAAATACTTAAAAACAACTTTTTTAATAAAAATAATTTATAGTGATAAAATATAATATTTAGTGGTTTTAAAGTATAATTAGAATATAATTTTACCATTTTATCCAATGGTGGTCATTAGAATTAATTTCACTTTGAAATTGGACATAAACAAGTGCCAATCTTTTGATAGATATTGTTTCCTAAAAACACATTATTTATTTTGACAGCGAGAATTAAATATAAAAATAATTAATGAAACTTTTATTTTTTGAATTTGGTAAAATGGACATAATTTTTGAATTTGTAATATAAAATATATCTTAGAGTTAATTTTTGGTATTGTTCTGAAAAACTTTGATTTTTGATGAATAGTGAAACCACTAAGTGGTAGTTAAAAAACTGATTTTTCATTTAAATTAAATTTTACCACCTCTGGGATTTGAATTTCAAAAATCCGACATACATCATTGTCATTAAAAATTAAAATTTGGTTCAATGGGATTAAAATAATTTTTTGGTGAATAGTATCTTTTAAGTTCTATTAATCGCGATTAAATGTAATTAGTGTAATTTAAGGTAAATATAATGATATAATAATGTGAAATTACCTTCACACTTGGCCTGCACTTATTGTATGAGTCATGGCCGACCAAGACAATCCATGGGTCAACTTGGGGACCCCATGGAGCCACTTGGGTAAGAAAACGACATTAATAACTTCTTATTCAAAGTAAAAAATAAAAATGTCACAAACATGCATTGTTTTACTAAAACAATTATTACAAGGGGTTATTCAAGTTATCTTTTCGACTATAAAAATCCATTTAAAAGCTAAAAATATTTCTTAAATCATGGTAATTGTTTTATAATTTTTAGTTATTAAATAAAAAAAATTATTTATCACACCATGATGATGCAGCGATTACCTCATTAATGATCTTTTTAAATAAAATGAAAAGATAATGTAAAATCTAAGACTTAAACTTGTCAAAAACATATTGGATGAGTATATTTAGAACCCTTATCACCTTATATTCTAAATATATAATTTTTGGACCTTTTAAATCCTAAAAGCATTTCATAATAATGTCACATTTCATGACATTCCAAGAGTGCCCCTCCTCTCCTCTTATAAAAGGCCTCCACCTATACCACCTTATTCACACCTTCAAAGCCATTTGGCTCGGCCAAAATCTACCAAAATACTCTCTCAACTTCAATCAATTACTCCAAGAAGCCTCACCTTGGGCAGAAATCTTCCTAAGGAATCCTTTGGCTCAAATCAAAAGGAGTTACCCGATTTTAAGGTAATGTCTTCTCTTATGTTCTTTTGTTTTATTTTGCTTCTCCAACCCCTTAAAATATTTTTATTCCTTTATTTTGTAACAACACCAGTATCTTAAATATAATAGGATTTTTTTATGAGAAGTATTTTATTTACACTTACACATACATTCGTCTAATAGTTAAAGAACATACTGTTTCTGTGGGTGGAAAATTACTGCCTCACGAAACGATGATTGTTCAATCTTCTTTTAACACCTCTCATGGTGGAAATTATGATGAAACTATTTATATATATGATATATATTTTGTTTATGTTTTATTTATGCTTATTTATTTTTCATTAATGGCGTACCTTTATGATTTCCATTATGGGTAAATGCGATAATTTCATTTTAGGAAGTGCAGACTACCGCCCCCTCAAAGTGATTTGAATCGTTAATGCAATATGTGGGACGTATAAAGGATGGAGTTAATGATATTATATATGATATTATACTTTAATTATAATATACCTTTATATAATTATGATTTCATTCCATTAAATATGAAATAGAAATGAAAGTAGTGTTCATGCGTACGTACGGCTTACCGTCTCCATGAATGGTGCATTTAATTTCTTACCTCTAAATGTTATGTAATATTATAAATGTTTGTATATACTGGATATATATGATATATATGATATCGAAATCATGAATATAATTCTGGATATAATGGATATTTTACCACATGAACAACTTGTAATTATAAGAAGTTTATTTCTGACTCAAGTACCAAAAATCGACAAAACTACCGTTATTAACTTAAATAATTACATAATGTTCATAACATGGTAATAAGTGATATATAAGGAATAATGAACTTGAAAAAGGTTCTTAAGAAAGTATAAATTAACTCTAGTTTATTATTCATAAGGTAAAAGAACGATCGAGTCAAGTCGGACATGAGGTAAGGGACTTCGTCTCAATCTCCTTTCATTGAGTCATATTTTGTTTTATACTCAACTTTATTTTATACGGTGTATAAACCCCTTTGACTTTTACATTTATTCAAAAGTAATCTTATTTATACGAATTGTTTTACTAAACGATAAAAGAGAATGTATTTTTGTCGTACGTATGCGGTGACAATGACTTCTCCACCGTCGTGACCATTATTTGAGTTTTAGCTTCCTCTACAAGCCATATCCTTTTTAAAATGAAAAATAAATACCATGTTTTAATTTTCATTTATTTTGGTATTGAAAAAGGTTTCGAAAGTGTTTTTATTATATCAATCTATTGTATTGATATCTTGTGATTGAAATGTGGAAATGTTATGTTTCCTTTAAGTATGTTTTATGTGATACGATTATGTTATGGTTTATGATATGTTTAAACCTTTTTTTAGAAGGAATTAATTGGACTTAATAAGTGACGGGTGCAGCCCGCTATAGCTCCTCGATGCATCGGTAGGTCTCATTAGACAAACTAGTGTCTTGGGACGAGGCCTTGACAAAATCTTATTTTTAGTCTTGGCACGAGGCCTTGGCTATGTGGTTATGATAGTCTGGAATTATGAATTCCATCATTATGAAAGTGGTTATTGATATTGCATGTGATTATTTCACTAGTAGAATATCCATGTGAATAAGTAAATGGAATTATTTCATTTATTTATTGCCATATTATGTTGAAGTTCAAGTTTAAAAGGCTTTTGTTTTAGTTATACATTGCCTTAAATGTTTATGTTTATTTATGAAAGTTTCCGTTGTATTGTTACCCTTACTGAGCATCTGAGCTCACCCCTTTCTATGTTTTATTTTTCCCAGGATGTGAAGAAATATTTTATGACTGACTTGCAGGGATAGTATGAAGGGGATATGAGTGTGGACTATGGAGACCATGTTATTGTGATTTTTCACTTTATGATGTAATGTAACATTTATGAAAGTATCTAGTGTTTCCAAGGCTACTAAACTAATCGGTCTTTTGAGACTTGGTATTTAGTGATCATGAAAATGTTATGTAATAATGCACCGACTCTGGGTAACTGAGGTCGGGGCGTTATAGTTGGTATCAGAGGTAGTTTAGTACTAACCTTGGAACTAGATTTCGATAAACTCTGATTAGAGCACATAGCCCTAAGATAGACTTTGATAATTAGTATAGAATAACTTCCTAGAATTTCGGTATTATAGAGATTTTGTGAGTTTTTCGAGCAATACATCCATGTCTGGATATGAGAAGGTAGAGGCGGCTCTGGAACAGATGTACCTAGGGGTAAAACCCGAAAACATCGCTTTGATCTAGACTCGAACGGGAACTGGTGCACGACAACGGGCCTTGTTGTACTCTTGGTTACGACACTCCCGGGGGATATGCTTAGGATAATTCTCATTTTCTTTACAAACCATTATGAAGGGTTTATGAGTATATACGTCCTCAAAGAAAACATTTTTATGATTATGGATTATATCCATAAACTGTTCAATTTATGTTAAGTGTTTTGCAAGTTTGTTATTATGTATTTCGATTCATAAATTAATCTAGTTTATGACATTGTTTAGAAATGGCACCTAGTGGAAGGAATGGAAACCATATCACTGCACGCACTCCATGTAGGGATTTCCCTCCTTCTCAAGATGATTATAGTGGAGCTGGTGATACAACTGGTGTTGATCATCTTATCACCATACTGAGACAACTCACTCAGGTTATGAATAATAACCTTACTCGTATGAAGCACCCTAATCTGCAACATGGAGGATCAATGTTAGACCGCTTCATGAGGCAACAACCACCAACATTCAATGGGAGTACAAATCCCTTATTAGCTGAGCAATAGATAAATTCCTTAGAGAAAACATTACATGCCTTGGGGAGTAGTGAAAGGGAAAAGGTTATCATGGCAGTTTACCGCCTCAATAAAGATGTTGATCAGTGGTGATCATTGACATAGAACATAAAGGAAGATGATGAAGTATCAAATATGGAACTGAGGGAGTTCAAAGATATTTTCTTAGAAAAATACTTCCCTCGTGACCATCAAGAAAATATGGAAATGCAATTTCTAAATCTGAGACAAAAGGAGGATGAGAATGTCGCAAAGTATGAGGCTAACTTTACAAGGTTAGTGAGGTAACCCAATAAGTAACCCAATAAGTAACCCAATAAGTAAGATTGATCGTTTCTTTGATGGGTTAAAACCGTTTCTCCGTCAAGCCTTAGTCTCACAATCTTTATCATCGTACGAAGATATTGTCTCATGTGCTATCAAGACAGAAAAAGAATTCTCTAAATATTTTAACAATAAAGTAAAGCAAGAGAAGAAGAGAACAGTGGAACAAGAGACAGATAAAGGGGAAGATGGAAAGAAGGATTTTCCATTATGCGATAATTTTGGGAAGAATCACCCCGGTACTTGCCTAAAAAGAATGGGAGTTTGTTATAAATGTGGAGAAAAAGGTCACCAGGCTCGTGATTGTAAGGGAAAGAAAGAGGCTATCAATGTTGAATGCTACAATTGTAGGGAAATGGGGAATTATGCAAATGAATGTCCTAAGAGTCAGGGAATATTACCTTAGAAAAGGCCAAGGAATCAAGGCCAATCTTATGTTGTTACTACAGTTGAAGTGGAAAAATTAATGTATTGGTGCTTTTGGACTCAAGGATTATATTTTGGTTATAAGAATAATGTGATATATATAAGGATTTTACTGCAGTACTTGTTGTTATCATTAAGGTTTTAATATGATAAATGTAATCATATTTTTAGTATGTGACAATAAGAGAAACATTACTTTGTTTGGGGAATCTAATGTTACAATTGATTTTGGAATTTAGAGACCTTTTAGAGAAAGTTTGGACAAAGGTATTTTGGATAACTATAAAGGTTGGAATGGATTGAGTTAAACTTTGGATATTATTTTTTAAGGTTAAAACATTTCTGAATATTATTTTTGAAATATTATAATACTATAGTTTTAGGAAAAGGACAACCTGAAGGTTGGGGGATAACCCGTCGCGTCAGACAAAACTGCAGGAATCGATCCCACAACCATAGTGCGACATGCCTTTATTACCTTCCACTAGCCTACAGGAAGCCCCTAGTTTTTACAAAATAGTTTTCCTAATCTAAATGGTATGTGTTAATATTTTGAACCTTGTAAGATTAGGATAAATATAATATTTTTGAGTTCTATTACCTTTTAGAGTGAAAGATGGGTTTGTGGTAAAAATTTATTAAAGAATGAAAGTCCACATGACAAGTAAGTATATTTCCTATGTTCTTAGTAAGTCTCTTAAATAAATTCTTCAACTTTATGAAAGGTAACTTAAAACAAAAAAACATTGTCGGTTAACTTTTCCTACTAGGTAATCAAAAACCGTTTAACCAATCACAATTTTATGATTTTCTTGTAGTTAACTTTCTCCTAATTCTGCTTTCTACGACTCTCCATCATACCTTGATGGTTTTTTTCTCCTCTATATCCATGTTTTCATAGAATCCTAGTATGGGCTATCTCGGGTGACCTTTGTACTTCTCTTTCTTTCTTTTAAAGTTATATTTTTATTAACCCTATTTCTGATGTGGGTTTTCCACAAAGGTATTTTCTATTTTCAAAGAAAAATTTCAAATTGCGAAGACACAATTTATTGAAAGAGGGGAGAATGTAACACACCAAGATTCCATGGTACGCTTCTCTTTGAATAATAGAGCAACGTGTGTTGTATACAACCTAGAGTTGTAACACACCGCGAACAATCAAAGTAGTCATTATGAATAGTAATACCCACTTTTTAAAATTATATAAATTTTATATTTCAAAATGGACTTCATTTTTGGATTCGGAATATCTAAATTAGCCAATGTTTATTTTTTGGTATTTTTTCGAGAACTTCCAATTTTCGATGAATACTGAAAAATAACTAAAAACAACTTTTTAATAGAAATATATTATAGTGATAAATTATAATATTGAGTGGTTTTAGAGTATAATTAAAATATAATTTTACCATTTTATCCAACGGTGGTCATTAGAATTAATTTCACTTTAAAATTGGACATAAACAAGGGTCAATCTTTTGATAGATATTGTTTCCTAAAAACACGTTATTTGTTTTGACAGCAGGAATTAAATATAAAAATAATTAATTCAACTTTTATGTTTTGAATTTGATAAAATGGACATCATTTTTTGAATTTGTAATATCAAATATAACTTAGATTTAATTTTTGGTATTGTTCTGAAAAACTTTGATTTTTGATGAATAGTGAAACCACTAAGTGGTAGTTAAAAAACTGATTTTTCGTTTAAATGAAATTTTACCACCTATGTGATTTGAATTTAAAAAATACTACATACATCATTTTCATTAAAATGTAAAATGTGGTTCAATGGTATTAAAATAATTTTTGATGAATAGTAACTTTTAAGTTCTATTAATCGCGATTAAAGGTAATTAGTGTAATTTAAAGGAAATATAATGATATAATAATATGAAATTAACTTTACACTTGTCCTACACTTATTGGATGAGTCATCACCGACCAATACAATCCACGGGTCAACTTGGGGACCCCATGGAGCCACTTGGGTAAGAAAATGACATTAATAACGTTTTATTTAAAGTAAAAATAAAAATGTCAAAAACATGCATTGTTTTACTAAAACAATTATTACAAGGGGTTATACAAGTTATATTTTCGACTATAAATATCCATTTGAAATATAAAGAGATTTCCTACATCATGGTAATTGTTTTATAATTTTTAGGCATTAAATAAATAAATTTATTTATCACACCATGATGATGCAGCGATTACCTCATTAATGATCTTTTTAAATAAAATGAAAAGATAATGTAAAATCTAAAACTTACACTTTTCAAAAACATATTGGATGAGTATATTTCGATTCCTTATCACCTTATATTTGAAATATATAATTTTGGGACCTTTGAAATCCGAAAAGCATTTCATAATAATGTAACATTTCATGACATTCCAAGAGTGCCCCTCCTCTCCTCTTATAAAAGGCCCCCACCTATACCACCTTATTCACACCTTCAAAGAAATTTGGCTCAGGAAAACTCTTCCCAAATACTCTCTCAACTTCCCTCTCTTACTCCTAGAAGCCTCACTTTGGGCAGAAGTCTTCCCAAGGAAGCCTTTGGCTCAAATCAAAAAGAGTTACCCGATTTAAGGTAATGTCTTCTCTTATGTTCTTTTGTATTATTTTGCTTCTACAACCCCCTAAAATCTTTTTATTCCTTTCTTTTGTAACAACACCAGTATCTTCAATATACTAGGATATTTTTATGAGAAGGATTTTATTTACACTTACGCATACCTTCATCTAATGGTTAAAGAACATACTATTTCAGTGGGTGGTAAATTACTGCCTCACGAAACGATGATTGATCAATCTTCTTTTAACACCTCTCATGGTAGACATTATGATGACACTATATATATATATATGATATATATTATATTTATGTTTTCTTCTTTCTTCTGAATTTTTCATTTATGTCATACCTTTATGATTCCCATTATGGGTAAACGCGATAATTTCATTTTAGGAAGTGCGGACTACCGCCCCATCAAAGTGATTTCAATCGTTAATACCATATGTGGGATGTATAAAAGATGGAGTTAATTATATTATATACGATATTATACTGGAAATATAATATACCTTTATATCATTATGATTTCATTACATTAAATATGAAATATAAATGAAAGTAGCGTTCATGCGTACGTACGGCTTACCGTCTCCATGAACGGTGCATTTCATTTCTTACCTCTAAATGTTATGTAATATTATAAATGCATGTATATACTGGATATATATGATATATATGATATCTAAATCATGAATATAATTCTGGATATAATGGATATTTTACCACATGAAGAACTTGTAATTATAAGAAGTTTATTTTTGACTCAAGTACCAAAGATCGACAAAACGACCGTTATTAACTTAAATAATTACATAATGTTCATAACATGGTAATAAGTGATATATAAGGAATAATGAACTTTAAAAAGGTTCTTAAGAAAGTATAAATTAACTCTAGTTTTTTATTCAGGAGGTTAAAGAACGATCGAGTCAAGTCGGACACGCGATAAGGGACTTCGTCTCAATCTCCTTTCATTGAGGCATATTTTGTTTTATACGCAACTTTATTTTATACAGTGTATAAACCCCTTTGACTTTTAAATTTATTCAAAAGAAATATTTTTTATATGAATTGTTTTACTAAATGACAAAAGGGAATGTTGTGTTTGTCGTACGAATGCGGCGACAATGACTTCTCCACCGCCATGACCATTATTTGAGTTTCGACTTCCTCTACAAGCCATAACCTTTTTAAAATGAAAAATAAATACCAATTTATAATTTTATATTATTTTGGTATTAAAAATGGGTTTGAATGTGTTTTTATTATATCAATGTGTTTTTTTGATATCTTTTGATTGAAAGGTGGAAATGTTATTTTTCCTTTATGCATGTTTTATGTGATACGATTATGTTATGGTTTATGATATGTTTAAACCTGTTCATATGAGGAATGAATTGGACTTAATAAGTGACGGGTGGATCCCTCTATAGTTCCTCGATTCATCGGTAGGTATCATGAGACAAAATAGTGTCTTGGCATGAGGCCTTGACAAAATCTTATTTGTAGTCTTGGCACAAGGCCTTGGATACGTGTTTATGATAGTCTAGCATTATGTATTCCATCATTATGAAAGTGGTTATTGATATTGCATGTGATTATTCAACTAGTAGAATATCCATGTGAATAAGTAAATGGAATTATTTCATTTATTTATTTCCATATTATGTTGATGTTCAAGTTTAAAAGGCTTTTGTTTTAGTTATACATTGCCTTAAATGTTTATGTTTATTTATGAAAGTTTCCGCTTTATTGTTACCCTTACTGAGCATCTGAGCTCACCCCTTTCTATGTTTTATTTTTCCCAGGATGTGAAGAAATATTTTATGACTGACCTACAGGGATAGTCTGAAGGGTATATGAGTGTGGACTATGGAGACTATGTTATTGTGATTTTTCACTTTATGATGTAATATAACATTTATGAAAGTATCTAGTGTTTCCAAGGCTACTAAACTAATCGTTCTTTCGAGACATGATCTTTTTTGATCATGCCAATGTTATGTAATAATGAACTGACTCTGGATAATTGGGGTCGGGGTGTTACATTACCAAAATTTTCAAACCCAAATGGCCTAAAAAATCAATGAAACAACTATTTTTTACGTATGCTAACCGTAGATTATTATTTCATTGGATGAAGAATGAAATGGTATGAAATCTAATTCTATGCCAAATATATGACTACCCCAATCATGCCTTATGATGTGATGGAAGTGGTATGAAAATCCCATTTTCTAACCCCTTTCTATATCCCATAATAATTTGATATGATATATACATTTATCACATACATGATATGATTTATATTCCTTTATGATTCCATCAATAATTAAATATGATCACCCATTTTTATCGTATAAAAATAGGATTTAGGTTATATATATCTTTTAGAAATACATTTTGGGCCAGGGGTCAGATCATGATGTGTTTAGAAGGAGATTCATTTCATTATCCTGGGGGCACGCCCTGATGTTCTTATGCCCAGTTTTTTTTAAATGACTAAATCATTAAATTAAATATAAAATTAAATTTTGGCTAGTGCGGTTAACAGCCATCTGTCCCAGCTTCTACATCATTGGATTTTAGATGAAAAACATGGGTTTGTTAATGGAAGGACAGTCTAGGCTGCACACCCACCCCCCCTCCCCACTGCACACCCCCTCCCCACTACACCCCCTCCCCCACCCTGCACACCCCCCCAAACCAGCCCCCTAGCCTACACCAGCACCACCCTGCACCCCCCCCCCCCCCCCCCCCGCCTCCCCAATCCATTCCCCTCCCCCACAACCATCCCACAACCCCCCCCCCCCCCTCGACCCCACCCGCACCACCCCCTAGCCTACACCAGCACCCCCCCCCCCCAAACAGCCCCCCTAGCCTCCACCAGCCCCCTTGCACCACCCCTCTAGCTTGAACCAGCACCCCCCCTCCAAACCATCCCCTAGCCTGAACCATCCCCCCTATCCCCCCCCCCCAGCCTACACCTACACCCCCTACCCCACCCCCCCTTGGCCCACAGCCCCCACCCCCTTGCACCCCCTCCCCCCTCTCCCCGACAGACCACCCCCCTGCCCCCTGTCCCCCTCCACCCTGCCCACTTCCCCCCTCCACCCACCCCCTGCCCGGCAGACCTCCCCCCTACCCCCCTGCCCTCGGCCCCCCTCCACCCTCCCCCCTGCCCCCTGCATGTACAAAATTGTACTGTATTTCAACAAACTTGCTTCCAAAATAGGAATAAAAACATGCTTTGAATGAAAGACATGCAATGATGGAGAGAATAAGATATCATAGAATCGATTTTACCTAGAATATTGTGAATTGTATGCATACTCACCCAAAAACCTCATCATAAATGGAGTAGATGGATTCATTACTTATCATGTTGCAAACTAGATGGTCCAGATAAATATTAACTACAAGATTGTTGTGCTTGTGAAGATCCCTTACTGTTCCAAGTTAAAGGGGGCATTTGAAGTGATGACCCAATTATTTTTCCACTCATTTCTGAGTCCATTCACATGAAATTGCACTTCAAATATCCTATAGACAAACCCACATTCTATAAGTAGATTTTTTGCAAAATATGAACTTGAAACCTTTATACTCATGAATTTCAAGTACTTTATAAAAGATCTGCATCTTACAGAAGGGTCTATATAATGAATTTGTAATCTGGGGAGGGATCACACATGTATGATTAAAGTAACAACAAAAATATAAAATAATTTTACCTAAACAATCACTTGATTTCATGTGAGGTGCTTGCAAGATTCTGCGTTCACATCAGGTTGAGGCATCAATTCAGGTTGAGAATCAATTATAGAGTGGTTTTTCTGAGGGTATCCATGAGCAGATGAAAATAACCACTTGATGTTCACTTAAAACTCCCTTTTTTTATGCCAGCAACAACATGGTGGAGTTATTTACAATTCAGAGAAGGGGGAAGACATGAGGTGTATGAATTTTAATTATAGGTAGAGCATCTAGCCATAAAAAAAATTAATTCAAATTCAAAAAAAGTATTTTTTGTATTTTGAAATAGCTTAGTGTATTGTTCCTTGATAGAATAGAAGCATACAAAATCTCTATATTAGATGAAATCTGGAGGACGAATTCCGAAAAGATTCAATGACATCAACTTATAATAATAAAATCGTCCACAACATCAATTCTTCTTATGGAAAATATGGCCTCCATGTCAAAAAAAATATAAAATTTATGATATTAAATCAGAACATGGACTAAAATTTTGTGTTCTAAAAACTAAAATAGATAACCCCTTTAAAATCTATATCGTAGAAGTGAGACCACCTCATCAATATCAATGAACAACATACTAGTTTCATGAAACTTATGGTTCACTAATCTACAGTTAGAAATATAATGTCATGTTTGAATTTTGATTATCCAAAATACAAAATTATAAAACGATGTTATATTTCATTTTAAGAAATAATTCAGTAAAAAACACTGGGATGTGTAATTTGTTCAAAAATATAATATACCATCAAGATCAGCATATCAAACCATCTAATGATGATCATATTTTAGTAAATCTGAATTTATTTAGGTAACATCAAGTAGTTAACACCTTCAAACCTTGATATACAACATAAAAATTGTTCTAATCTATTCTCCAATGTCACAAGGCAGGTCATAGAGTTTTGCTTTCATATATTATAATCTATTGTTAGGAATGCAGTTGTGCAGAAAATGAAAATCATGGAACTATAGTCATATCTAGGATCTTAACATGATAAAATCAAGGGGTGGAGTTATAGTCTGAGAAACACCATCGGAAAAGGCCCCAAACATCACAACAATAAATGAATAGTTAAGCTGGTCGGTCTTCTCCATATACTCTGCAGACACTGGAACCTACGGATCGGCATTCACCATTTCTAAAGTTAATGTTACCATCATCCAAAACAATTTAAAAATACCAAGAAAGAGGTATGAAGATCAGAAAAAATATATGACAACAATAAAGACAATAAATTGAATGAAATAAATCATACATTATAAAAATTGGAGGATGATTTGAGTGTCTCTTGTAGTGGATTGTAGTTTTGATGGAGGTAGGGTTACCTAATTCCTTCGATGGAAGCATCAGCGGAAACACATTGTATGTGAGATATTTACCTGAATAGTCTCACAAATTTCCATTACAGAGTGCACTAAATAACATCTTGGATAACAGTGACCTGGATCCTACACATTAAATGTCTTTTACATAAACCTTCAAATTAAAGGTTAAATGTCTCACATACAATTTAAAGAGGAAGGTGGAAAACTTAAAAACATTGAAAAAAATGTAGAAACATGAACCTAGATGTTTGTTTATGCTTCCAAAAACAGTATGATTTGATCTTCAATAGGCGCATGAGGTTTTGTCTAGCTTTTTTCCTGCTTAGAAAACTAAAGAAAAATGTTATTAAATAGTAAAATAACTAAAGGAAATAAAAGAAAAGAAATGGGGAAATAATTTTTAGGTTTCAAACCTCGAATAGGGGCTGTTGTTAACCAGTCCATAGTTGGACAGTTCTAGCAAGTCAACCCCAATCCATTTGCAGGTGTGGTCATCAGAGTAGGAACCACCTCATCTTGTTTCTATTGAGTGTTGATTGTAGTTCCCCTTGAACTTCAACTTGAGTGAAGTCAATACGATGTCCATTAAGACCTCTCAGTAGCTCTTCCCGGTATTCACCCTCTTAGCATCAACATGATACTTAAGTGAAAGTTCTTATACAATAATCAACCTAAACCCAAATTTTCAATGAGATATAACACAGAAGCAGTGTCATGTATATAAGAGTTCCTAAAGAACAATTCTTAAAGCCATGAATTATTGGTCTAATACCATCAAAATAAGCATAATTAATGAACTGTTCAATCTCAAACCACAAAAAAATAGTAAAAATGAAATATGGCATATCGAAATTTTAAATCCAGATAATGGTATTTATATATTTATCAGGAATTTCAATATGGACAGCCACATGAGTGAATAATGTAAAAATATACCTCTCAATATTAAAATTGTAGTATGGTAATAACAAATAAATGAACATGCCAAAAATTTTCCGTCGAGCAGTAGGGCGCATTAAGAGTACATTACCTTATGAGTACATTGTCAAACAGATTAGTCATATGGATGGTAAAATTGACGTCGTTGACCTATCACCTGCCTTTTGGAATAGTAATTAGTGGCCATATTTTACCTGTGATGGCTCGTAAGATTGAAGGCTTCTTGTATTTATATATCCCATCTATTACACTAATATTCTAAGCATCATTCCTCATTTAAAATAGAACAAATAACAGTTTATCCTAAATGGAAAATGAATTTAAATAAATCAAAAGAAGAATATAAATAAAATGATTTAAAGGAAAAGTATAAATAATTTTTCTATGTTATAAAATGTTTTCATTTTGTATATGCTGAGTTTTTCTATAACAAAAAAAATTTAAGAATCTGTAAATGCATTTATAAGAAAGATCAAGATCCATATAGAAGTAAAATTGCATTATATTGGTAATCCATAGTTTCAAAAATGAAAATTGGAAATTCATATTCAATACTTTCCATAAAGCTATTAAATTAAAGGAACACTAAAAATAATTCTCAAAATACATACCTGCATATCCAAAAATTTATGTCCCTATACACACAAAGAAGATCAAGATATTGAACCACACCAGAAAATTAAGATTTTAAATCTTCTAATAAAATAAGAAGATCAGATGAGCTTACATACAAATCAGTCCAGGAATTCCAGGTAAAACATTAAACTGAACCATCACTTATCCATTCGAAAAAATGTTCTTCCATGTGATCCCATCTCCTGATGAAAAAATGGTTCAAAAAAACATGTATGGATTTACACATTAAACCATAATGAAGAGAGGTAGAGCCCAGCAAAATCTTCTTGGAGAAGCATGACAATAGATCGGGGTGGTCTCTCTTCAAAAGGAAATTGATCTACAAACCATTTGAGTAAGATAATCGTAAAGGATGATGAAAAAACACAATAAATGCTTCCAAGGTGTGAATTTCCCTTCTCTAAACATCTTCAAACCTGCTTGAACCTATTCTAAATCCACAAAATTATTGAATAAGTAAATTTAACACCATAAAACATCCTGGGACTCCAATCCCATATATTTTATTATCAATAATTTTTATATCACCATCAATTTTTATGGTTCCCTTATATGTTCAACATCATCACATCAATATGCCTTCAATTTCTACTCATACTTTACCCATGTCATCTATAAATACAAGAGGAAGGGAAATATAAATTACCATCACATGAAATTCAAATCACAGTAGAAACTTAAAATTAGAACATTGAAGAAATAATATGGTATAATATATCTGTGTTGATTGGAAGCCAGGAGGAGGGTGTCGTGGTGACAGGTCGTCAGAGAGGAGGGTGTCGCGGTGAGAGAGGTCTCCGGGGAGGAGGGTTCCCCTGTGAGAGAGGTCATCGGGAAGAGGGAGTCGCGGTGAAAGATTTCGTCGGATAGTAGGGTGTCATGGTGTGGAGAGGTTTGGGAGGAGAGTTCGGCAAAGAGAAGTTATTAGGGAGGAGGGCGTCACGGTGAGGGGAAAATGTCGGGGAGGGGAAGTCATCAGGGGAGGAGGGAACTGTGGTCAGGTGAGGTCAGGGAGGAGGGTGTCGAGGTCTGGCAAGGTTAGGGAGGAGTTCATCGGGGTCAGTCGAGGTTGGGGAGGAGAATTCGTTGGGAGGAGAAGAAGCCAGGAGGTTAAGAAGTCAAGAGGAGCACGAGAGTAGCGAATCGGGGGACCCCGATACCAAATATGAAAAACATGCGGTATATCCATGGTTATTAAATTAAACCATGGAAATTGGGAAGATATTTCCAAGAACCAATAAAACTATGGATATAGGTTTAATTTCTAGTAGTTTAATCAAGGTAAAACTAGTTGTTTCTAGGACACAAACTCTTAAAAACTCCCACTTATACTAGAGCCAACTGCTTATGAAATTCAGTCTATAAGACCTCACATGATGATCATGTTTCTACTAAGTCAAGGCTTTAGTCATGGGGTCTTCTACATTGTCTTCCATGGAAGTAATTCTCACTATAACTTCACCTCTCTGAGAAAAATCCCTCAAGAGATGACACTTCTGAAGTATGTGCTTCGTCCGCTGATGTGACCTTGGATCTTTTGCGAGATCCACCACTACAGTATTATCACAATAGAGTGTGATGGGATCTTTACTTATAGATATCACATCTAGCTCCTGGATGAATCTTCACATCCAAACTACTTATTTAGTTGCCTCTGAAGTTGTGATATACTCGGACTTTTCTATAGAATCTATAAACACACTCTTCCTTGAGATCTTCCAACTCACTACACAGCCATTCAATGTGAAGATGCATCCCGTTTGCGGATTCATGTCATCTTGATCAGTCTGGAAAATAGAATCTACATATCCACTGATGACTAGTTCTTCATCTCCTCCATAAACCAGGAACATATCCTTAGTATGCCTTAGATACTTTAGGATAGTCTTGACTGCCATCCAATGGCGGTCACCTGGGTCAACTTGATATCTTCCTACCGCACTCAATGCATAGCCGACATCAAGCCTAGTACATAGAATTACATACATGACTAACCCAATCCCTGATGAGTATGGAGTCCTTTCCAATATCTTTCTTTCCTCATGTGTCTGAGGGAACATTTTCTTGTAACGATGAATGCCATGTGATGCTGGAAACAATACCCTCTTGTATTGTTCAATACTGAATCAATTAAGTATCTTATCAGTGTATTTACTTTGACTTAGTCCCAATAATCTCTTGAATCGGTCACGGTGTATATTGATCCCAAGAATATACACTACCTCGCCCAAGTCTTTCATGGAGAATCATTGATTCAACCATGCCTTAACAGACTGTATGACTGGTATCTCATTTCCAATAAGTAATATGTCATCAACATATGCTATTAGAAAAATGAATGCACTTCCACTAAACTATTTTTAGACACAAGGCTCACATTAATTATTGATAAAAACAAAATTATTTTATGGATTTAATCAAAAAGAATGTTCCATGACCTGGATTCTTTCTTTAATCCATAAATGGATTTCTGCAACTTTCATACCTTTTTAGCATCCTTTGAAGTCACAAACCCTTCAGATTGTGTCATATAGGCATATTCCTAAAGTTTCCAGTTAAGGAATTATATTTTGACATCGATTTTCCAAATCTCATAGTCATGGTAAGCTGTAGTGGAAAGTAGAATTCTCATGGATTTCATCATTGCAACTGGTGAGAAGGTTTCATCATAGTCAATTCTTTGACTCTATTCAAAACCTTTTGCAACTAGTCATTTCTTATAGGTACTGACTTGTCCTTCCATGTCTAGTTTATTCTTGAATACCCATCTGCAACCAACAGGATTTACATTAACTAGAGGATCTACCGAAATCAATACTTGGTTTTGGTACATGGAATCCATTTCAAAATTCATGGCTTCTTGCCACTTGGCAATGTTTTCGCCACTAAATTATTTCTTGTAGGTTAGAGGATCATTATTATCAACTAATAAAGATTCACCATCCTCGGTAACTAGAAAACTATACCGTTCTGGTTCTCTAACATCTCTTATACTTCAAAGCAGTACTTGTGTCTCTAGAAAAGATTCTTCTTCCACGGGGCTTTGTGGAATATATTCTTGTACCAACTATTGAGTACCTTGAGCCTCGACTTCATCAAAGTCTATCTCTCTCCCACTATCTATTTTGGAGATTTGATCCCTCTCAAGGAATATGGCATGTCTTTCCACTATAACCTTTTTTAAAGGGGTTGTATAGGTAATATCCCCTTGTTTCCTTGGGGTATCCTATAAAGATACACTTTGTGCCTCAAGGTGAGATTTTGTTACCTGAAGAGGCCTTAACAAATGCTTCGCTACCCCACACATGTAAATTTGGTAACATGGCTTCTCTTCTACTCCAGAACTCGTATGGAATACCATTTATCAGTTTAAATTGTACTTGGTTTAATAAGTGTTCTGTTTTTTGTAATGCATATCCCCGAAAGGATAATGGAAGACTCGAATGACTCATCATTGATCATCACTATGTCCAACAGGGTTTGGTTTCTCCTTTCACTAACACCATTCCACTGGGGTGTGTTTGGAGGAGTGAGTTGGGATAGATTCACAAACTCCCATAAGTAATCAATGAAGTATTGATTAAGATATTCTCCACATCAGTCTGATCAGAGTTTCGTAATCTTCTTACCAAGCTAGTTCGCAACATTATTCTTGTATTCTTTGAACTTATCAAAAAAATATGACTTATACCTCATTAAGTAGTTATATATATATCTACTAAAATCATCATTAAAAGTTATGAAGTATGGGTACCCTCCCATTGACTCAATGAGAAATGGTCCACACACATTGGTATAAACCAATTCAAGAAGTTCTTTAGCCCTTTCACATTTCCCACTAAATAGGGATTTAGTCATTTTGCCTTATAAACATGCATGACATACGCTAAGTGGTTTTAGTTCGGATGAATCTAAATATCCATCTTGATGTAACTTTTTTAAGAATTTCTTGTTTACATGACCTATCCGGTGATGCCAAAGTTGGGTGTGGTATGATTCATGTGAAGTATCTTTTTTATTGATTTCCATTACTTGGTTTTTGTAATCCAACAGGTAAAGTATGTTGTATAAATGTTCCCTATCATAACAAATGCTATCTTGGTAAAAGAAGCAGCATTCATTTCCAAACATGAAAACAAATACATATGTATCTAATATGGATACAAAAATAATGGTTTTAGTAATAGAAGGAACATAATAACAACCCTTTAATACCAAGATCATCCTAGTTGTCAACATGAGGTGGTAGTCACTGATAGCTATAGCAGAAAGAATGTCTCTATTAGATACTTGTAGATCTACCTCCCCTTGATCAATCTTCTTGAATCTACTCAGTTTATGTATTTGGATACATATGTGAGCACCAAAAGATGTATCTTATAACTTATTTGTAGAGACAGATTGATTGTATTCGATAACAAACACACTTAAAGCTTACCCTTTCTTCTTTGGATGGGTGCAGTTCTTCTTCCAGTGGTCCATCTTGACACATGTGAGACAAATAGCCTTCTGTTCCCTTGCCTCCTTTGATCGTAATTTTCTTGGGAGTTCATGTAGAAGATTTGGGATTAAAGCTCTTCGCCTTCCCTTTCCTCTTTTTCACCATAAATAAATAAGGGTTTTCACACTTCATATCAATATCCACTTGGAGAATGAGGATAAGAAGATCAGATAGAGACTTATCAGTGATGATTATATTGAAATTGACAACAAAGTTAGAGAAGCTATGAGGGAGTGATGTGAGAATGAGATTGGTTCCCAGTTCATTGGGGATTTTAAACCCTAGAACCTCCAGGCGCTCAATGTAGCCAATGATCTTGACTACATGAGGCCCAGCTGCGGAACCTTCTCTAAGATTTCTATGAAAAAGTGTCTTAGAGATCTCAAACCATTCATATCTTGATATCTCCTGGTGAAGACCACGGAGGTGCTCGAGCATGCTATAAACATCCATGTTTTCATGAGACTTCATGAGATCACTAGACATTGATGATAGAATCAAACATTGAATGTCTACCGCATCATTCATATGTTTCTCATAGACCAAGAAATACTCATCACTCACCTCTTTGGATGGCAGATCAGGTGATGTTGACTCCAGCACGTAAGACTTTTGTTCATGGCATAGGATAACTCAAAAGCGTCTAAACCATTCCTGGAAGATACTGCCAGTGAGGATGTTGTCTTTATCAAAAATTGATCATAGTGATAGTGTGGTTGATGAGTTTTTCATTTTTATTCTACAATTAAAAGAGATGATCATTAGTACTTTCTTTATTACATTTTATAAGAAATAATAATTTTTTAAGTCTCCCACTGTTTTATCAAGTGCCAATATCCCTCACTATTGAACTCAAAATTTCTAGTTTCCATGACATTCTAGTGTAAAGTATTCATATTCTCCTTTGAATAACCCAAACAAGGGTTGGTCAAGCTATTAGATTGTATTTTGGTAGGCAGGTCTTTTCCATCTGTAGGCTTTTAGCTCTTTGATATGTTGAGTGGACTCCCCAATCCTGAAATCATGAATTTGGATTTCCTCAACTCTTTCCTCTAATATTACACCAAGTCTTGAAGGGGATACTCCTCTCGATGTAATATGGTTAAGTCAAACCAAAACCTTTCATAAGGGATTCATGTATAAATGTAAGTGTCCCAACAAGGGTTGGTCAAACACATAGTTTTATTGAGTTTTTTCCTTAATCAAGTAATGGAAGGCTTGTTCTGACTTAATATTTTATTTGATAGATTTTTTATCTCTTATGAGTAAATTTCTTATTATCATTATCACATGATTTGTAATATTAATTAGAACTTACTTAATTTATTAACCATGTATTGATAATATTTATGCATAAGTCTAGTTTATTTTAGTTCCATCTTGAATGCTTGTTTAATTCATTAATTATGTGATCGTGACAACACATCCATAATGATAAACCATGCAACTGATACAAATAAAATAAAGTAAATGGCATGATCAGGATATTTTCTAAAGGATATTTTATCTAGCGGTTGATAATTTAACCCTGACCTGGGGGAGAAACACCTTGATCCTTTTGGGTTCATGTTTATAGCTTCCACTTGTCCACCTCTGTATCTCCTGTGATTAGTTTCATCTTAGCTCTAGCATGGACCACCTCCACTATATTGAGAGTTTCATCCATTACATATGCCTTTTTTCAACTCGCATGTAGGTGAGGGATAAAAAGGGTTTTACATAAAATAAATCTTGGGCGTGCATGCCCTACATATTAATGAGGCGAAGGCTCACAGGCCAACACATTTCATTCAAATAAATAAATTAAAAGAAACCATCCACATACAAAGGTCTTGGTCTAGCTCATGATCATCTATACATGCAATGATATTTACCCAAAAATAAAACTAGAAATCAATTCTTTTATCATTCTTGTTTTAGATAAATCACGCTCGAATCAATTAATTATCATTTTTAATTAATCAATCCTTTTATCTTAAACCCTTTTCTGAATTTCCTTGAGATTCCCATCCATCATAATTTTAAACAAATAAATTCATTTAAAATTATCTTTGTACGTAACTTGTACCTTGAAGGAAACCCGGTGAATTCCTATTCATAACTACTCAATGAGTAGAAATGAACATTATGCAGATGTTAAATTAAACACATATATATAAAAACACCTATCATGTGTTGTGCCTCAAATTTATGCCCGCATGATGGTACACATCTCAAGGGTTTTTATAAAAAAATTAATAAATCTATGTAATTTGGATGAGTACACAATGTGTAGTTCTAACTACACAACGTGCATTATTTTTCACCATCTATTCGAATTAAATGCCCGGGGAAATGGCGTGTGAGTATACATCATAAATCTTCAGATTAAATGGTGTGTTCAGTGGGCTACATGCTATTGGGACAACTTTGTGTATGAAGATTGTATTTTTTGTCAACATTTGTCAATACTCGTCAAAATGAAGAAGGAGATGAAGAAGGACTAAAAAGTTAGTGGAGATTGGATGAAGTTGTTTACAATAATGAATAATGGAGAGGTGTTATCTAAGGATGGTTGAAGAAGAATTGAGGATTTGAAATGAGGATGAAATAAGTACTTTGGAATTCATATTCCAAAAATAATGGACAAACTATGATGATGCTTTACTGATTTGTATTTTAAAACAACTACAAGTTTGGAGAACTTGTGGTGCAAGTTATATGAAGGATAGAGAGAGTAAAGAAGTGTTTTTGGAAAAACACATTTCAATATCATACTATCCAAAAATGTCAAAGGAAAGAAGAAGGCATGCAAGTAGCAGCGCGCGAGTGCTGTAGAGGCGTGCAAGTCATATTTCAAAAAGCATTATTTCAGAAATATAGCAAAGGAAGGAAAGTGGCGCGCAAGTATTGGCGCGCAAGTGGTGGCGTGCAAGTGGTGGCATGTAAGTATTGACGTGCAAGTTTAAGTGGCACACAAGTCCCATTTCTAAGATCATCCAATCAATATATGAAAAAGGAAATAAAGTGGCGCACAAGTTTTAAAGTGTTACGTAGGTTAAGAGTGTCAAGCAAGTATTGGCGCGCATGTCTTGGAGAGCAAGTGCATGTTGCGCGCAAGTCATATTCCAACATCATCATATCAAAATATTACAAAGGAATGAAATTGTCGTGCAAGTGATGATGTGGTGCGCAAGTGATGAACCGGAACGCAAGTATTGGCATGCAAGTCTAGGATTCACAAGTCATATTCCAACATCATCATATCAAAATATGACAAAGGAAATAAAGTTTCACGCAAATGATGAAGTGGAGAGCAAGTAATGAAGCGGCGTGCAAGTCTAGGTCGTGCAAGTCACAAAAATGTCTATAATTATACGACTAGCCTCCTCATTTTTTAAGGATCAACACTTAAGAGAAGAATTTTATCTTTGAACACGGAAGTGTATAAATTGGCACGCAAGCTGAAGTGGCACGCAAGTTGAGGTTTATTTACGAGGCGCGGAAGCTGGGTGTCACGCAAGTATTGCTACTAAAGTTTTGCCGCGCTAGTTTTTCTGTGTTAGTTTTTCTGTGCAAGTATTGTCGCACAAGTATTGTCATGCATGTATTTCCGCACAAGTATTTCTGTACAAGTATTACCGTGAAAGTTTTGGTGCACAAGTTTTGGCACGCAATTTGTTAGTGGCGCGCAAGCTGGGTGGCACGCAAGTAGGGAGGCGCGCAAGCAGGGCGGCATGCAAGTAAGGATTGGCGCGCAAGCTGTGAGTTGTTCAAAAATTTCTTACTAGTTTTTCTTCAACTGTGATGATGCTAAGTCGATCTAGACTTCATTTTTTTACAATCACAAAGAGAACTTTTTATTCTAGCAAGAAGAAGTAGAAGAAGATCTCGGTACATATGGTTTTTCCCTGAAAGAAAATGTGTGAAGAAGAGTAGGTTTCAGTACAGCTGGTTTTGCATTGAAGAGGCATAAGAAGAAGAAGAGTGTGCAGTTTACAGGTTTTCTACATAGAGAGAATAGAAAAATAAGAAGAATAACAGACCAAGAAGAGAGAAGAAGTTTTAGTTCAGTTGGTTGTTACACTAATAAAAAAGAAAGAATAAGTCTAATGTAGTTGGTGTTGCACTAGAAAAGAAGAGAAGGAAAGAAGGAAGAATTGCTTGCCTACTGCTTTGCAAGTAATCAAGTGAAGAGCACTGAAGAAGATCAATAGAAAAACCTACCTTTTGAAAAAGGAAGAAGAATATCTCCATAGGAAGTATAAAGAACTATATAGACGCTGCAAGTTGGGCTAGGTCATCACCAGTCCAGGGAAGAGGATTTTTTCCCACCCCCCTCCAAAGTGTAGGGACTCACACTGGAAAGTTGGGCTAGGTAATCACCAGACCAGGGAAGTGTATTGTTTCCCAACCCCCTATAATGTGGAGGGACTCACAATGGCTAGAGGATTTTTTTCCTAGCCACTCCATTGTAACAGCATTTCACATTATAGTGTAGAATCCATGCACCGGTCATCCCCATGCATGGAAAGGACGTAGCTACTCTTATTGAGTGGTGAACCTTGTAAAAATATCTTGTGTATATTTGTACTGCTTTCTATTATTGCATGCGACAGGGAAAATAGAATAAGTGAATCAAGATCCTAACAGGTCAAGAGGTACAGGGATAAAAGTTAAATTGGTTTTAAAAGTCCCCAACACTGATTCACCCCCCTCTCAGTGTTAGGTATATCCCAAACTGGTCCTCTCAATTGGTATAAGAAGGACAGGTTAACCTATGTTGGATTCCTTACAGAGAAGTCATTCTCTTTTGAAAACTTGAGTTCCTTTCCTGAGTCAACAATGAAGATCATTGTTTGTAAATATTCATATATCTCTGAGCAGAAACATAAATCTACCAAGACCATAATGAACAGGAAAAAGAAAGAGAAGATAAAATTGAAGAATAATTCCCTCTCATCTAAAGAAGAGGAAGCATCTGGGTCTCCATATCTAGATGACATTGAAGACACACCAGACTTTGAAAGTAATTAAAAGGTGGCTTAATTCCCCACCAAAAATATGTACAACCTTCCTACCTCAAATTATAAGGAGGTATGTGTTAGTACATTTGGAAATTATTCTCATGGTGAAAATTATGGCACAAGTGATGATGATCAATATACAACATCTCAAGAAATATCAGTTGGTAGATTAACAATGATTCTTCATGGTATTCCGGAAGAGAGTGAATCTCTTGTTTGTGGAGTATTTCAATGCATGTTGGAGAATATCACTCAACTGTAAAAAGAAACTGATGCTTTGGAGAAAGGCTTACAAGCAAAAAAATTCGAATGTTTAGAGATCTCCAGATAGGTTGGAGCCTTTGAAGCAACAATGAGGGGATTTGATGTAAGTTCTTCAAAGTGGTTCAATGACGTTGAAGAGAAAGAGGGAGTCAACGGGACTCTAGAAGAGAAGACCCATGCACTTAAATATGAGCTGAAAAAGAGCAATGATTTCAAGGAGATATATTTGGAAGAAAACTCCAAAAAGATCAAAGAACATGACTCTTCGTTACAATACAAAGTAAAGATGCATGAAGATGAAGTTGAAAGATTAAAGAATTCTTGTGAAGAGAAGATTACTACGATTGAAGATGAGGAAGTCATAATCAATATGAGATTTCTAGAATTTAAAGCTGAGTTTATCAATCTTGAGAAGACACGTATTGCATCTCCACAAAAGAAGGAAACAGTTGCTGTCAGTATTCAATGCTCAATGGACGATTCTGCTGTCAAAAGACCTCCAACATTTGATAATAAGATCATGGATTCACTCGTTGATCTATCGAAAGCTACTAAGAAAGTAAATGTATCATACATACCAACTTTTACTAATGTCTCTAAAATTTCCTCTACCAAAAGTGCAGGTTGGATGAAAAATTATAAAGAATTATGGATGAAGAAAAATTAAAAGGAACCTACCACCATGGCTAGTGTGGATAGGGGAAATAGTGTGGAAGATAGATCCCCACATAAAGCACAACATACCAAGAATAATACTCAACAACCTTATCAAGAAGATGACAAGAAGTCAAGTTTTGTTGGTCAATGTTTGTGCTACAATAGGTTTGGACATTGTGCACTGGATTGTTGGTACGATCCCTTAAATGTAAAAGCACAGAGAAAGCCCGTCTCAAGAGGGATAAATCTAGAGAAGAAGAAGAAACATCCACAAATCCAGAAACATCTATATACTGCAAATAGATTTGGAATGTTAGATAACATTTGTGATGTATGCAATAAGAGTGGTCATATGAATGGTGCATGTTCATATAAGAAAAGAAGACCAAAGAAGCGGGGCAAGAATGAAGAATCATCCTTGGGAAGAAATCAGACGAAGAATGTGAAAAAAAATTCTCCCAAAAAGATTTCAGGAAGGAAAGATGAGAAGTCTTTGGATTCTAAATCCAAAAAGGTGAAGGCTGGTGCATCCAAAAGAACTACTAAGAAGGAAGCCACTCAGAAGAATCCATGTATAAGATCCTATCATAATGCCTCAATCCCTAATGATATATTGGTGTATTGGCCAGAAGATTTGGACAGAATGAGGAAAATGGAAGATGCACAAGCTAAGGATAGTGTTAAATACAAAAAGAAGATTCTACATGAAGACAATGAAGTTTTGTGTGTGAGGTGCAACAATGCTGGTCATACTGTGATAAAGTGCATTGAATTTATTCCAGCACAACAAGAATTCCTCAAAAATATGGAAGTTTCTCCAGGATATTCTAGTGCTTTGAAAGCTCTTGAATAAATAATATTCACACACAAAGAGATGGAATAAATAGTGAGTTCCACACAATCACAGTCAGCATTGAAGATCAGTTGTGAAAGTGTAAAGAATGGAGCGTCTAGGCTGAGAAGATCATATCAACCTTGTTGTTCACATTGATTGAGAAAAGAGGATCCACCTTATTCCATCAAATATTTGTGTGTTTTATTTTTTATTATGATACAAAGAATTGAAGGTTAAGTAAGATCTCAGGAGGAAAACATGATATTCAGATAGGAGAAGTGTTCCATTGAGGGGGAGACACATGAAAAAGCTGTCAGATACATTATCTCAATCAGTATCAACATCAGTTGGTATAAAATTCAATTACTCTGAAGATTGTATGAAGACCGTGTCGTTGGAAAAGGTATGTCATTTCTTAATCTCTCATCCTTGGTTACTCAAAATAAATATATTTTTACAAAGGGGGGGTAACTAGGTTAATAAGTGACATAAGAAGAATGAAGGTGCCCCAAGGCCACTTATCCTGCTTATTGCACCTGAATGATTTTGATCCTTTTGTTGAAGTGAGTGCAGGAATTTCAGGATTGATTATTTCCTATCACATTCAATATCTTTATCCAGGAATGAAAGTGTAAAACCCTTGAAGACAAGTGTAGGAGATCTCATCTCATGAGGTATCACGATCATTTGATAATGGACAGCTTTGTTGTCTAAATCAAATTATCTTGTTTTCTACATCGATCTTTTCTCAAGTAGACTTAGAGTGAAATGATTGATGGCACACTGCTTAAGTAAGGACTAATACCCTATAAACTATGAACTTTGTATTTCTTGTCAATAAGGTAGAGAGAAAGTGAAATGAAAGTTTGAAATGAAAGGGGAAGAGAAACAAGTAATGGGGAGATAAAAATGAAAGGGGAAGAGAAACAAGTAATGGGGAGATATAAGATTTTTATTTTGACATTGACTCATTAATTTGAGGAAACTTTGTGCTATTGACAACAAAATACAAAGGGGAGATTGTTGGGACCACTTTGTGTATGAAGATTTTATTTTTTGTCAACAGTTGTAAATACTCGTCAAAATGAAGAAAGAGATGAAGAAGGACTAAAAAGTTAGTGTAGATTGGCTAAAGTTGGTTACAACAATGAAGAATGGAGAAGTATCATCTATCTAAGGATGGTTGAAGAAGAATTGAGGATTTTAAGTGAGGATGAAATAAGTACTTTGGAATTCATATTCCAAAAATAATGGACAAACTATGACGATGCTTTACTGATTTTTATTTTACAACCACCACAAGTTTGGAGAACTTTAGGTGAGAGCTTTATGAAGGATAGAGAGACTAAAGAAGTGTTTTTGGAAAAACACATTTCAATATCATACTATCCAAAAATTTCAAAGGCAAGAAAATGGTGCACAAGTAGCGGTGCACAAGTTCTATAGAGGCGCACAAGTCATATTTTAAAAATCATTATTTCAGAAATATGGCAAAGGAAGGAAAGTGGCGCGCAAGTATTGGTGCGCAAGTGGTGGCATGCAAGTGGTGGCGTGCAAGTATTGACACACAAGTGTAAGTGGCGCGCAAGTCCTATTTCAGAGATCATCCAATAAAAATATGACAATGGAAATAAAGTGGCGCGCATGTTTTAAAGTGTCGTTCAAGTCAAGAGTGTCGCGCAAGTATTGGTGCGCATGTCTTGGCACACAAGTGCATGTTGCGCGCAAGTCATATTCCAACATCATCATATCAAAGTATGAAAAAGGAAAGAAAGTGTCGTGAAAGTGATGAAGTGGCGCTCAAGTGATGAAGCGGCATGCAAGTCTAGGTCGCGAAAGTCATATTCCAGCATCATCATATCAAAATATGACAAAGGAAAGAAATTTTTGCGCAAATTATGAAGTGTAGAGCAAGTGATGAAGCGGAATGCAAGTATTGGTACGCAAGTCTAGGTAGCGCAAGTCACAAAAATACCTATAAATAGATGACTAGCCTCCTCATTTTTTAATGCTCAACACTTAATTGAAAAATTTGAGCTCTGAATACACAAGTGTAGAAAGCGGCACACATGCTAAAGTAGTGCGCAAGCTGGGTGTCGCGGAAGTATTGTCGCGCATGTTTTTCCGTGAAAGTTTTTCCACGCAAGTATTGCCGCGAAACTATTGCCGTGCAAGTATTGCCGCACATGTATTGTCATGCATGTATTGTCGCGCAAGTATTGCAGTGCAAGTATTACCGTTCAAGTTTTGGCGCGAAAGTTTTGGCGCACAAGTTGTTAGTGGCGCTCAAGCTGGGTGGTGCGCAAGAAGGGAGGCGCACAAGTAGGGTGCTGCACAAGTAAGGATTGGTGCATAAGATTTGAGTTGTTCTAGAAGTTCTTACCAGCTTCTGTTCAACTTTGATGATGCTAAGTTGATCTAGACTTCATTTTTTTTTACAATCACAAAGAGACCTTGTGATTATAGTAATAAGAAGAAGAAGAAGATCCTGGTACATATGGTTTTTCACTGAGAGAAAACATGTGAAGAAGAGTAGGTTTCAGTGTAGCTGGTTTTGCATTGAAGAATCATAAGAAGAAGAAGAGTTGGCAGTTTACAATTTTGTTGCATAGAGGGAAGAGAAAAAGAAGAAAAAGAAAAGACCAAGAATAGAGAAGAATTTTTAGTGTAGTTGGTTGTTGCTCTAAGAAAAAGAAAGAATAATTATAATGCAGTTGGTGTTGAACTAGAAAAGAAGAGAAGGAAAGAAGGAAGAATTGCTTGCCTACTACTTTGCAAGTAATCAAGTAAAGAGCACTGAAGAAGATCAATAGCAGAACCTACCTTTTGAAGAAGGAAGAATACTATCTCCATAGGAAGTATAAAGAACTAGCTAGATGCTGCAAGTTGGGCTAGGTCATCACCAGTCCAGGGAAGAGGATTTTTCCCACCCCCCTCTAAAGTGTAGGGACTCACACTGGAAAGTTGGGCTAGGTCATCACCAGTCTAGGGAAGTGGATTGTTTCCCACCCCCTCTAAAGTGTAGGGACTCACACTGGCTAGAGGGTTGTTTTCCTAGCCACTCCATTGTAATAGCATTTCACATTATAGTGGACAATCCATGCACTGGTCATCCCCATGCATGGCAAGGACATAGCTACTTTTATTGAGTGGTGAACCTTGTAAAAATATCGTGTGCATATTTTTACTGCTTTCTATTATTGCATGTGACGGGGAAAATAGAATAAGAGAATAAAAATCCTAACAGGTCAAGAGGTACAGGGATAAAATTTGAAATTGGTTTTAAAAGTCCCCAACACTGATTCACCCCCCCCCCCTCTCAGTGTTAGGTATATCCCAAACTGGTCCTCTCACATGCGATGTAGGTCCTCGTTACATGGTCTCCAACTGGGAAATCTGTGTACGTGGTACACAGTCCAACCCTAACCTGAAGGGACTACACGTTGTGTCCATTGGGCTACATGGCGTGTAATACAGAATCTTCATGCCACTTGTTCTTGGTCAATATACAGAGTCATCTAAGACATATAAAGGCTCCAACACATGGCTTGGTTTGGTGGACTGGTCTGATGCATTGAATCTTGACTACATGGCGTGTACTTCCGAATACATTCCATGTGTTCTATTTTTGTACAGAAATGAAGCTTTGGAACCTCCGGATGAGATCCTCTATTTTATTTTAATCAAGATTAAAATAAAATATCGTTTCTGTATGGAGAATGAGAAATGAAAGAGGTGGAATTGATCTCAATATTTAGATTTATAGAATGATTAACTTGAATTGAAATAACTAACTTATTAAATGCATAATTCGTCAAATAAATATTTAAATAATTATAAACTATGATGTAACCCCTCTGATACCATTTGAAGGTTCCGAGCGTAGTAGAAGCACGGTTGGGATGGGACCCAATTTGATTTTTACCATGATCAATGATTATTCTGGGATCAATACGATGATGAATTCTAGTCTCCATGGAATTGAATCAAATATTTAGATAAAGAAGAAAGAGGCCCGAAACCTTTAGAAAGGATCTTTCACATCATGTTTATAATTAATTTAATTAATTTCATAAAGAAAAATAATACATGGATATTTGGTATTTTTCATTTTTAATGATGTTCATCATTTGGAATGATCCTTCCGGATTATCTTATTGCGCTTGTAAGGATCAAAACTATAATCCCCCTTGTTGTGATCCACACGTGCTCTGATGGCCTCTGATCGACATCGCTCATTCTCCGGGTGCTAGCATTGCGAATCGAGTGTCTTGTGTCGGTTGTTCTTGATCACCTATTCTTTGGCCTTGAAGGACGTCTCTCGTTCTTAAGAGGGTAGAGAAGAGGATTCAGAAGAGAAATTGTTAGGCTCAACAATTCTCAATTCACCAAGAATGTGGTCTGGTGTATGGCACAATGGGTGTACTTTCCTATTTATATACATGGAATTTTAGTTACAATATTTAATTGCATTACAACAATTAAATACATTCATGGACTTAGATAAAACCCATGCATTTAATAATAATACCACATCATTATTTATGGTACGCCAACTTGCACAAAATGGAATTATAAATAAAATTCCGCATCACAAAATAATAGTAGTGTTATTTTAAGTTGCGCCAACTAGTTCAATAATTATTTAGCATCTGGAATATAATTATTTTATTATTGGACCGACCTTGGTCTGTTCAAACTCCACTTCTATTTATTTAACACCCAAATAAATAAATATTTTTTTTACAAACTAGTAAATAAATATTTATTAAATGTTCAATAAAATAAATAAATATATTTAATTTAATTTATGTGATCACTTTAACTTGAATAAAAATTTTCCATGGTCTTGACAATAATATTTATAACATTAATTAAATTCAAATAGAATTTAACCAAGACCAAAACAAACACTTAGTGTGTGACCCTCTAGGATTCTTTCTCATTCGCATTAGGCAGACTTTCCTAAAGTCCAAGAGTACTATATAGAAATGAGAAAGGCACCCAAGAGAAAGAATATAAATTAGCAACAACTACATCCACATAAAAATGCTCATTTTGTAATATAATCCCTTTTTTCAATATCTCATCAATAAAGGTTCATGACTATGTCATCAACTTTTATGCTTGATATATTATTCTTTGACTACCTGAAATAAACTCGTCATTACACCATGGTCGTGGAATTTCGTGTGACTGTTATATTTCAATAAAAGGGCCATGATATCAACTTCCATAAATGAAAGGGACCAATCCTTCTTCTACTTATCCATTAATAACATGCCACTCATGATTCACCCAACATACCCTTCTTCCCTCCAACTATCTGTGTGATGGTTTTCATCAGTAAATCAAAGTGTGTAAGTCGTGACACGTATTAATGATAATCTTAAAGTATAAGGATCATTACACATGCTCGCCGATAGAAATATTTGATGACACCAAAACATGCGAAATTTCTACTAGCGGATCTGTTCTCATAATTTCCTATCTTAGATATTACCAAGTGTGAACTTCATGAGGGGAAGTCTAATCTGATTACGAGTACTCGCAACGGATGGTCTGCATGTTATGTGTCCCATCATAGCACGTCATCCAACCATAGAATTATATTTAAGAATATTATTATAGCATTTCAAGGTTCTCATCATAGTGGGGAACTTCCATGACCTTATCAATGCAAAAAAAACTCGATGACATTATTACATCATAATCATGCAGAACAATGTACAATATGTAATAATACATTAAATATCCATGTAATCAAAGTAAAACCAATTGGTTCTAAGACACCAAAACTTACACAGAGTAGATGTTTTAATCCCAGTACAATTTCTTTAAATCAGTAGCATCAAAATTAGTTCCATTTCCTATAAATATCATGTAAGGGACTCTGAATATGGTGATGATATTATACTTCATGAAGTTAATAATATTCTTTGTTTCAACATTCTTGAGGGGTGTTTCCTCAACCCATTTGGAATAGAATTTAGTAGCAGTAAGGATTTTCTTAAACTACTTATTTGTCGCTAGGGGAAATGGCCCCATAAAATCCATTCCATATATGAATAATGGATAGGAATATTTAGTTGTATATATCAATTATGGGGGTTAAGGGATGAATTTTTCATGAATCTAGTATGCATGAAATTTCCTAGTGAACTCCACATAGCCCTATATCATTGCTTTCTAGTAGTAACCAGGCCTCCTGATTTGGTAATATATCTTGGCCCCAAACTGGTGGGTATCTCATGAGCCTACACAGACCTATTCCATGATGTTAGGAACCTATTTTTCTTCTATGTATCTAAGGAGGATTCCATCTAAACCTCATTTGTAGAGGTCTTTTTTCTCATTTTCCCTATCCTGGAGGCTAAAGTTTACTTATCAGCATTGAATATGTTCCCTTTAGGCTCAATCTGTAAGGAGGGTCCTATGTTGGATATAATCAATTATGGGCTCTATCTATCTAGGGTTGGATATTGGTTCATCATGATATAGAACAATGTTGATATAATTGATCTTCTCCAGGTCACTGATGATGACTGATGATACCATCCTTTAGTGTGTGATGTGAAAGATTTATTCTTCTGGATCAAGGTCAACCAAAATTGTGGTTGTATTAACTAGTTCATGGATTTGAGAATTCTTTGATCGGGGGAAATGATGTAATGTGGGTTCAAAAGGGAACTCATTCATCATTCTTCTGACATAGCTGGTGAGAGGAGTTGATCTATCCTTTTTAATGGCATATTCATCATTGATCAACTTTATCACTAACTCTAAATCACCTTTTATATTTAAGTGGGCTATCTATAATTACAGGTCTAGTTCCAAACCAATGATGAGGGCTTTGGTATTCAGCCTCTTTATTCGTTAATCCACTAGATATTGGGAAAGAGTAGGAAAAAATCACTTTGTTTGAAGTTACAAATACAATCCCTAATCTAACCTAATTGAGATTTTTATTTTCTGGTCTCTTTCCAATAAGACTTTGGGATCCACCATAAAAATATATCTCCCATCTATTGGGAGTGTCATGGATATAGAAAACCCCCTCATCTGGAAGTTCAGTGTCTAGTGGTATACTTTCTAAAGTGGAGTATGCATAAGGAAATAATCCAGGGGCTATCCTTTCACTACCTTGTATGAAAAAAATTAGATTTCATAAGGTTTTATAATGACCACACATTAGGAAAAATGGTCATTTACCATCTGACGACCGAGGTAGTACTTGAGTGGGTCAATATGAGGGACCATGTGGACTCTATGGTTTTAATGCCCCAGACCCTCATGGTCCAACCCTTTTCCAAATTTCAGATCCTATGGGTGACGCCTCGGTGGTAGGACGTCATTTTGGTGTGCAGCCGACCAACGGGACACGATCTGTGTGACCGATCGGTGTGCCACCGAACGGTGTGACCGATCAGTGTGTAATCGATCGGTATGAACGAATGGTGAGACCGATCGGTGTGTCGCCGATCAGTGCGACCCATCGGTCTGTCACTGATCGGTGCGACCCATCGGTCTATCACCGATTGGAGCGATCGATCGATGTCACATAGCCTTGTCATGTTTTTCTTCTACAACATTTCCCGTAACGCAACTTTTAAGCCTTTTTAACCTTTTGGGATGTGGTTCAAGGAGTTTTTAGGCCCATAATCAATATTTGAATTCCTAAGAGTGGGTCGACCCTCAACAGACCCAGCTGTGTGTCTGTGTAACGTTTCCCCTCTGTTTATATAAAATCCTTCAAATTCACAGTTGTTACCACCTTTTCCTGATGAGAGTTATTAAATAACAATTAATTCAGTCGTGTGTAACCACCCAACCGCGTGGTGAAACCACGATCTGACTTTATAGCTGTTCAAAATCCCACATCCCGTGACAACCAGATCTCATCCTTATATCGCACGGGAATTTATTCTTCTTCATCCTCTTTTCCTCTTGGCTGGTCTTTTTTGTTCCTAGTGCATTTGGAGTCCCCCTTCCTGAGGCAAGTGGTGTGATTGTCCCGAAGCTTTTTTTCTCACCCTTGGATTCCCCGATGTTCCTCCTCTACAAGTCACGCATCCCCCATTCTTGGAGTCTGGAGAATAACTTCAATCCTTGATCATCCAGGTAGGGATTTTCTTTCGTCTCTCCTTATTGTGTATCAAGTGAGGTGGGTGCGCTACTGTTTCTATGGGAATGGATGAAACCAAACCTTAACAAAGATAAAAAAAATGGACTTTTAAATAATTAGTGGGGGGAGTGATCGATGTTCTACTTCTTTTCCTTACCATTTATTATTTATGTTGTGAATTGTGTGGGTCTATGCCCACTGAAAATCATGGTCGTTGGTGGTCTTTCATTGTGCATTAATGAACCTCAATCTTCAGTGATGATTGAATGAATCTAACAATGGGAATTTGGTTTATCACGTAAACTCGATGGATTAAATGAATTTACAATGAACAAAAATCCTTGTGTGATCACCCCGGTTAACCAAGCAAAAAGAAAAAAACTTGGTGAATGATGTAATTGAGTCGGTAAACATCCTTGTTCTGTCTCAGTGGCATGTCTGTTTGTTCTGCTCGATGCTTATGGGGTGACGTGGATGAGGATGGGTTCCTCTGTTGTGGAATGGTTTTTGGTTGTGAAACTGAAGTTGTGTGGTGATGTATCTTGAGGCTTGGTTTGGTTCCAGTACTTTGAGGGATTTCACTGATCCCTTTGTTGTTGTGATTTTACAAGAGAACCGGGTGTGAATGCTTAAATTTTTGTTTGGCTATTTATTTTTCTCTAGATTGTGGTTATTCCTATTAGTTTCCCACTAGTTCATAATTCACCTAAATTGGATCACTTGAACATGAAAACAAGAATGAGTTAAATGGGGAATTGGTATTGGGAATGAGTTGTGACTTGTCCATGAGTGTTGTGCCTTTCTTTTATGAATGAATAGTAACAGGGTGTTGTGCTTAGGTTGGCTTCGGAAACCCTAGGTTGGTATGAGTGCTTCTTACCTATACATATAATTGTAGTTCTTATGCTTCTTATTCACGTCCCACCCAATTTGAGAACTTAGTGACGAACACCCCCATTTCATGGGGGAGGGTGTTTTTTCCAACACTCCTATGAGTGGATGGTTGTCAGCACCTTTTCTGGTCCCTTTCCCGAATAGCCCAAGACTCTTCAGGTAGGTTGTGATGGCCTAATGTCCATTATAGCCCAAGAATATTCGGGAAGGGTAGTTGTGGTAGTTGGCCCAGGTGTGTGTGGGCAGGTTGTTTCCCAAGAGTCTTCTGGATGAGGCTCAGGTGTCTTCCGGCATGGCAGTGGTTTTTATAGCCAGGGTGTTTACGGGCGTGGTTACGCATGGTGGTAGTGGCCCATGTGTTTTCTGGCAGGATGTGTGGTAGTGGCCAAGGTTTTTGCGGGTGGGATGTGTGGTAGTGGCCCAGGTGTGTGCGGGCGGGGTGTGGCAGTGGGACTGCGATAAGAATGGCGGGATTGGTTTGATGCATAGGATGTCTTCAATAACCAGTGGGAAAGTGGAGCAGGGTACCCAAACATCGATGTGCTATTACTATACATTACTTGACTTGTGTTATTTTGGGGGTGTGCCTTGGTGAGGCTTGGGTGGATAGTTTTCCTTGCTAAGTGCTTTAGCTATCTATTTTCTCATAGGTCATTAGAATTCCTCCCCACTTGTGCACGAGAGCTTTTGATTTCCCTATTGAGTATACTTGTATGCTCACCCTACGTATATAAAACTGTTTTCATGTTTCCAGGACGACTTCAGGGATCGTGCAGGTTCGTACTAGTTCAGACATTGGGACAGTTTTTGTTGCTATTTTTCTTTCATTTGGTACTTCTTTTTGGGGTTTTCTTTAACTTTTGTGTCATTTACTTTTGGAACATGCGTATGGGAATAGTTGTATTTTCTTTACCTGTGCTTCCAATTTTTTTGTTGTTGGGATTTACTATCTTATCTCTAGATCCTATTAAAAAAAAGGGTAATGCCTTCCATATTATGTGTGATTCTATACACTAGGTTCTAGTCTCCACTCCGGGACCTGTTGAAGGCGGGTCTCGGGGGTCACTATCTCTCCTTCAACTTGAAGAAGGAAGGGTCTGGAAATCTGATGTCCCTTCTCTCATCTTGGTGAAGGCGGGTCATGACAGAATGGTATCAAAGGCATAGGTTGAGATATAGGATGGAGTTTGGAGTTAGGCACAGTGATTATTGTATGGGATGGTAGGGAAACAATGTTGGGTGATCTTGGTGTGTGAAATAGACCAGGGAAGACCAGCTAGGGCACAGGATTTTAGGGCCCCCCATGACCCAATGCAAGGACTCTGGGCCTACCGAATGACCAAGTAAGGCTACACTGATTGCAGGGTAGAGACCCTAGGGAAGTTACATGCATCATAATGACTTGTGTTCTTGTGTTTCATGGGTATTTGGGGATTTAAAATGAATAAGCAGTATAAAACAATTTAAGAACAATATCCTATACTACTCGGTCTTAGGCATTCCTTGTTTACCTTGTAGCTATGGCACCTGGGAGATGACCATGAGTAGTGTGGGAAATCGAGGCTCAGAAGGGTGACTTGGCTGATCGAAAGAGGGATAATCGAGAAGAGGAGGATGATCAGTTGTAGAAGATTCTTAGATCTTTTCAGCAGAAGACCCTCGGGAATTATGAGGGCAGCATCTTAGACATAGAGATAGAGAGCTAGCTAGAGGAGCTGGTGATAGATTTAAGCTTGATCCAGGCTCCGATGGAGTACTGGGTTCCTCTGGATATGTGCCAGATGCGTGGAGTAGCATGTCAGTGGTGGACGCTTTATCTTGGGGAGAAGAGGGAGGCTGAGGTCACGTGGTCTGATTTTGAGAAGGAGTTCCAGGTGGAATTCCTGTCTTCCACGATGAAGGCTGAGAAGAGGTAGGAACTACTCTTCCTCCAGCAGGGGATTATGTCAGTGAGAGAGTTGGGGATCAAGTTCAAGGATCTCATTCGCTTTTCTCCCAATATCTTCCCAGATGAGGAGTCTCGGGCGAGACGTTTTGGAGGAGGCACTTCGGCCTTCTCTCCAGTATGTTGTTACTCCCTTCACCTTACCGATGTACTTGTAGGTCCAGAAGATGGATGAAGTGGTGGAAAGGATTCACATTATGGGAGGTGTATCGTGAGAGGGAATCTAGTTGATCTCATCAAAGGGGAAATCCGTCAGCAACATGCCTCTAGTATCAGGGCCTTCTTGGTTTCAACTAGTAGGATGCAGGCCTCAGTAGTTCCAGTTCCGATCTCCTTGACATCGCCCTTTTCTTTCGAGCCCAGGGCTGAGATGCTTCATCTATGGAGGACATGGGAACCTTTGGAATCAGTGCCCGGATAGAGTGTAGTACGGTGGTGGTGGGAAGGGTCAACACCCACCTTAGCAGCAGTAGTTTCTAGCTAGACCCTTTCTGCAGCAGCAGCAGGGGAAGAGAGCTCCCGATCCTCTGAGGGCAGGCGTCACAGGAGGAGTCCAACCTTAGGGCGCTCCTTAGGGACCTCGACCAGGGAATGGTCGGGGAGGTGGGAGACAGTCGAGAGGCAGAGGAAATGGGCATGGGAAATTGCACACCGCAGCAGAAGCAGTCCCAGTAGGGCCAGAAGTTGTTTGAGGTACGATTAGCTTGTTTAGTACTCTTGTCTACGCCTTGTTTGATACAAAAGCTTCGCACTATTTTGTTGCACCCAATCTGGCCCATGCTCTGGGTTTATACACTAAGAGACTTCCAGTGCCCCTGTTGCTGATCACACCAGTTAGAGGTCAGACCGACTTGTTTTCTGTTTGCTGAGGGTCTAAACTGATGATAGGGCCACATCAGTCTATCAGGGATTTTTTACTGTTGAAGATACGACCTTATGATGTTATCCTAGGCATTGACTGACTGTTCTCTATATGTGTCATCATTAACTTCTTTCGAGGAAGGGTCGTGTTTTCAGATTTGGGCGGCTGACGTATAACTTTCATCAGTGAGCGGGGTTTCAATAAAAGCAGTAGGCGAGAGGAGCCCCTCCTTTCCTTGTTATTTGATCTATTAGTGGAGTCAGCAGATGCGGAAATGATTGAAGTTACAGGGTTTGTCAGTGAGTTTATCGATGTCTTCCCTGAGGAGGTGGAAACTCTACCCCATCGACGTGATGTTGAGTTTGGGATAGACTTGCAACCTCGTGACTGTCCCATTTCGATGGCTCCCTACTGGATGGCACCTTCTGAGTTACGGGAGTTGCGGATTCAGATTAACAATCTAATGAAGAAGGGTTTTTTTGACCAAGTGTGTCACCATGGGGTTCCCTATACTTTTTCTCAATGAAATTAGATGGTGGTCTCAGGCTGTGCATAGACTATAGGAGACTGAATCTGGTGACGGTCAAGAATCGCTACCCTCTCCCGAGGATAGACGATCTCTTTGACCATTTTAGGGGAGCAGGTTGGTTCTCTAAGATCGATCTGTGGTTTGGATATCATTAACTAATGGTGAAAGAGGGTGACATCTTGAAGACCGTCTTCAGGTGCAGATATGGGTACTTTGAGTTTTTGGTCATTTTGTTTCGCATCACGAACGCTTCAGCTGTGTTCATGGGACTCATGAACTCCGTCTTTCGGGAATACCTGGATCAGTTCATAGTCATGTTTATTGATGACATCCTGATCTACTCAAGTTCAGATGAGGACCACACGGAGAACCTGAGAATGGTTTTAGAGGTCCTCCGACAGCACCAACTCTATGGGAAGTTGTCCAAGTGCAAGTTCTGTATGTGAGAAGTGCACTTCCTTTGGCACGTGGTGTCCGAGCAGGGAATAGCGGTGTACCCATAAAAGGTCTAGGAGGTTTTTTCTTGGGCAGCGCCCAAGAATGTGGCAGATGTTCATAGTATCCTTGGACTAGCGGGCTACTATCGGAGATTTGTGCCCAACTTCTCCCAAGTTGCAGCACCTTTGACAGATTTTACCAAGAAGGACCGTGCTTTCATATGGAATGGGTGGTGCAAGGAAGCCTTCAGCTATATGAAGGAGAAGTTTTAAGTTCCCCGGTGCTGAGGTTTCCAGAAGAAGGGGCAGCGTATGAGGTGTTTTTTGATTCTTTAGGACAAGGCCTCGGGTGTGTGCTGATGCAACGACAAGGGGTGATCTCTTATGGATATAAAAAGTTACATCCCCATGAATGTAATTATGCCACCCAAAATCTGGAGCTTGCGATGGTCATTTTTGAACTAAAGTTGTGGTGGAATTACCTCATCAGGGAGCGCTTCGTGGCCTTCACGGATCACAAAATCTTGAAGTATATCTTCTCCCAGCGGGACATGAACTTATGGCAGCGAAGGTGGATGGAGTTCCTTCAGGATTAAGACTTTGAAATTTCATACACCTCAGTAAAAGGGAATGTGGTTGCTGATGCCTAAAGCAGGAAGTCATAAAAGTATGTGGTTCAAGAGTCGGTAGTGCTTGGAAGGCGATGGAGGAGTTGGCTACCCTGCACCTAGAGGTAAGGGAGGATGGTGGTAGAGGTTATCTGTTTCAGATGATAGTGCAATCCTCTCTCCTACGACAGGTGGAGGAGTATTAGTGGGGAGACATAGAGAGTGAGTTGATGCGCGATCGGGCTAACCAAGGCAATGCTCCGGAAGTATGGACGGAGGATGGTCAAAATCAGATGTTTTTTAAAGGGAAGATGTTTGTCCCCAAGGTGATGCGTGAGAGGGTTCTTGGTGAGTTCCACAACTCACCCCTAGCGGTGCACCTGGGAGTCTCCAAGATGTACTAGGGATTGAGAAATCAGTTTTGGTGGCCCGGGGTAAAGCGGGTGGTGCTAGATTTCGTGGCCAAATGCCTAGTGTGTCAGTAGGTGAAGGTTGAACACCATGCTCAAGGCGGTCTGTTACAACCTTTAGATATTCCCTAATGGGAGTGGGATGTCATCTTGATGGATTTTGTCACAGTACTACCCAAGGATCAAGGATGTTGTGATGCTATCTGGGTAGTGGTGGACCGGTTGAAAAAATCAGATCACTTTCTGGCGATCATGGAGTCGAGTGCAGTGGATGCCTTAGCGCGGAGATACGTGGATGAGGTGGTGCGGTTTCATGGAGTTCCGAGGTCTATAGTCTCGGATAGGGATGCATGGTTTACCTCATGAGTCTAGAGAGGATTCCATCATGATTTTGGCACCCAGCTACGTCTTAGCACAGCTTTCCACCCCCAGACAGATGGACAGACAGAGTGCACTATCCAGACAATGGAGCACATGCTACGGGCATGTATCTAGTAATTTGGGAGATCATGGGTGCGACACATGCCTCTAGTAGAGTTCTCCTACAATAATATCTATCACACTACCATTGGCATGGCTCTGTTTGAAGCCTTGTATGGAAGGACATGTCGCTCACCCGTGTGATAGACTGAGGTTGGGGAAACAAGTGTTCTTGGCCCAGAAGTTGTTAAGAGCATGGCATAGAAGGTTCATCTTATATGGGATAGGATGAAGGTGTCTCAGGACCGGCAGATGTCATATGCTGATAATAGGAGGAGACCCATGGATTTCGGTGTCGGTGACCACGTATTCTTGAATGTCTCCCCTCGGCATGGGAAACGGAGGTTCGGTAGGGGGAGTAAGCTTTCTCCAAGGTTCATCGGACCATTTGAAGTGCTACGATGGGTGAGAGAGGTGCCTTATCAGCTAGCGCTACCACCGCCGCTACTGAGAATACATGACGTCTTCCATGTGTCACAACTCTGATGGTATCTGCACGACGATTCACATGTCCTGGACTGGGGAAAGATGGACATCAAGGCCGACGTGACTTTTGTGGAAAGACCAGTAAGGATCGATGATTGTGAGGAAAAGGTGATCTGTGGACGGATCATTCCTTTAGTTCGTGTGTTGTGGAGACATGGTGGGCTCGAAGAGAGTACCTGGGAATGAAAGGCACAGATGCATGCCCAATACCCATATCTATTTTGAGTTTTTTCCTGTTTATACTTTTTGTGATGGAACACTTTACCTTGTTAACTATGGAATATATTGTTTTCCTTATTCTCTAAGATGCATGTGAAAATTCTTGAATGCGGGGAGGGGAGGACTCGATCCCTAATCAAGACGCAATAAGGTGGATGTGATTAAACCCCTGCAGTCGAGTCAGTGTCGCCCAAACCAGATAGTATCGTAACATGGATGACGAAGCTCCCTAACCCAAATGATTGGACATCTTGACCCTTGAATTATGTGTGGTTGCTTAAGGGGGGGGGTGTTCTTATATGTCGAAGAGGATCACTCCTGAGAGGTATCTTCCGGGGTGGTTGTTCGGACCCCCCTCTTTTCTTCAGGTATGGTTTTGATTCTCGAGGGTGAGAATAGTTTGAGAGGTATCTGATGTAATGGACTAGACCCTCATGGTCCATCCCTTTGCCAAATTCCAGATCCTAAGGGGTGGCGCCTCAGTGGTAGGACATCATTTTGTTGTGCGACTGACCGACAGGAAACGATCGGTGCAACCGATCGGTGTGTCACCCATCAGTGATTCACCCATCAGTGTTCCACCGATCGGTGTTCCACCGAATAGTGCGACCGATCAGTGTGTCACCGATCGGTATGACCAAATGGTGTGACCGATCGGTGTGTCGCCGATCGGTCTATCACCGATCGGTGCGACCGATCGGTGCGACCGATCGGTGTCACATAGTCTTGTCAAGTTTTTCTTCTACATCTTTTCCTATAAGGCCACTTTTAAGCCTTTTAACCTTTTGTGAAGTGGTTCAAGGACGTTTTTAGCCCCATAATCAATATTTGGATTCATAAGAGTGGGGAGTCCCTCAATGGACCCAGCTGTGTGAATACGTAACATCTCTCATCTTCTTATATAAAATACCTCAAAGTCACATCTGTTACCACCTTTTCCCGATGAGAGTTATTAAATAACAATTAATTCAGTCGTGTGTAACCACCCAACCACGTGGTGAAACCATGATCTGACTTTATAGCCATTCAAAGTTCCATATCCCATGACAAAAAGATCTAATCATTATATTGCATGGGAATTTCTTCTTCTTCTTCCTCTTTTCCTCTTGGTTGGTCTCCTTTCTTCCTGGTGCATTTGGAGTCCCCCTTCCTGAGGCAAGTGGTGCGCATGTGCCAAAGATTTTCTACTCAACCATGGATTCCCTGACATTCCTACCCTGTAAGTCATGCATCCCCCATTCTTGGAGTGTGGAGAAGAACTTTGATCCATGATCATCCAGGTAGGGATTTTCCTTCGTCTCTTCTTATTGTGTATCATGCGGGGTGGATGTGCTACTGTTTCTATGGTAATGGATGAAAACAAACATTAACAAAGATAAAAAATGGACTTTTAAAGAATGAAAGTGGGGTTTGATCGATTTTCTACTTATTTTCCTTACCCTTGATTATTTATTTTGTGAATTGTGTGGGCCTATGCCCACTAAAAATCAGGGCAGTTGGTGGTCTATCTTTGTGCATTAAATAACCTCTGTCTTCTGTGATGATTGAATGACTCTAACAATAGGAATTAGGTTAATCACATAAACTCAGTGGATTAAATGAATTTCCATTGAACAAAAATCCTTGTGTGATCACCTCGGTTAACCAAACAAAAAGAAGAAAACTTGGTGAATGATGTACTTGAGTGTGGAAACTTCCTTGTTCTGTCTCGGTGGCATGTATGTTTGTTCTGTTCAATTCTTATTGGGTGAAGTGGATGAGGACGGGATCCTCTATTGTAGCACGGTTGTTGGTTGTGAATCTGAAGATGTATGGGGCTGTATCTTGAGGCTTGGTTTGGTTCCAGTACTTTGAGGTATCTCACTGATCCCTTTGTTGTTGTGACTTTATAAGAGAACTGGGTGTGAATGCTTAACTTTTTGTTTGGCAGTTTCTTTTTCTCTAGCTTGTGGTTATGCCTAATAGTTTCTCACTAGTGTAGAATTCACCTAAATGGGATCACTTGAACGCAAAAACAAGAATGAGTTAAATGGGAAATGGGTTTTGGGAATGAGTTGTTACTTAGTCATGAGTGTTGTGCCTTTCTTTTATGAATGAATAGTAACAAGGTGTTGCGCTTAGGTTGTCTTCGGAAACCCTAGGTTGGGATGAGTGCTTGTTACCTATACATATAATTGTAGTTCTTATGTTTCTTATTCGTGCCCCACCCAAGTTGAGCACTTAGTACTGAACACCCCCATTTCATGGGGGAGAGAGTTTTTCCCAACACTCTTATGAGTGGCTGGTTATCAAATCCTTTTCTTCTCCCTTTCCCGAATAGACCAAGACTCTTCGGGCAGGCTGTGATGGCCTGAGGTCCAATATAGCCCATGATTATTCGGGTAGGGTAGCTGTGGTAGTTGGCCCAGGTGTGTGTGGGAAGGTTATTTCCCAAGAGTCTTTGGGATGAGGCCCAGGTGTCTTTAGGCGTGGAAGTGGTTATTCTAGCCCAGGTGTTTACAGGCATGGTTACGCGTGGTGGTAGTGGCCCAGGTGTTTGCGGGTAGGATGTGTGGTATTGGACCAGGTGTTTGCAAGCGGGGTGTGTGGTAGTGGCCCAGGTGTGTATGGGCGGGGTGTGGGAGTGGGACTGTGATGAGAATGGCAGGATTGGTTCGATGTGTAAGATGTCTTCAATAACCAGTTGGAAAGTGGCACAGGGTACCCAATCATTGATGTGATATTACTATACATTAATTTACTTGTGTTATTTGGGGAGTGTGCCTTGGTGACGCTTGGGTGGATAGTTTTCCTTACTAGGTGTTTTGGCTATCTATTTTCTCACAGGGCATTAGAATTCCTCCCCACTTGTGCACAAGAACTTTTTATTTCCCTACTGAGTATACTTGTATGATCACCCTATGTATATAAAATTGTTTTCAGGTTTCTAGGAGGACTTCAGGGATCATGCAGGGTCATACTAGTTCAGACATTGGGATAGTTGCAGTTGCTGTTTTTCATTCTTTTGGTACTTCTTTTTGGGGTTTTCTTTCACTTTTTTATCATTTACTTTTGGAACATGCGTATGGGAATGGTTGTTTTGGCATTACATGTGCTTCCACTTTTGGTTTTTTTGGTATTTACTATCTTATCTCCCGATCCTATTGAAGAAAAAGGGTAATTCCTTCCATATTTTGTGTCATTATATACCCTTGGTGCTAGTAGCCACTTCGGGACCTATTGAAGGTGGGTCTTAGGGTCATTATCTCTCCTTCAACTTGAATAAGGAAAGGTCTGGCAATCCACAGTCCCTTCTCTCATCATGGTGAAGGCGGGTCGTGACAATGGTGTTGTAAGTAATGCCTTAAATATTTCACATTGAAGATGAGTATGAGGAATTTCTTCTCAACAGTAGAATAACAGGTATCAGTGCCTATCACTGTTTGATTGAGGTAGTAGAGACTGTTCTCATTCCCCACATCCTTGTTTTGTTTGAGGATATCAGTAAATGATTATTCCATGGTACCCACATATAAGATGAATGGAATACCTTAGATCGGTGGAATCAAAACTAGTGGGTGTAGTTGGTACTTCTTGATACTTTTAATGTCTTCTTGTAATTCCTCATCCCATTAGTAGGTGATTCCTTTCTTCCTCTTCTTAATTAAGGGTAGATATTTTCTATCTAGGTTGATTATGAAATTCCTAATATAGGTGAGGCACCCTTGGATCCCCGTTATCTATTTGAGATCCCAATGGGGTGAAATTTATATAATTGCACTAGTGTTTTCTAGTTCAGTCGTGATTCCATAGTGGAATACCGCAAATCCAAAGAATTTTATGGATATTACCCTGAAAGCACATTTCTACGGATTCATCTTCATATTGTGTTGTCACAACTTTTCAAAGACTATTTGAAGGTCCATGAATTGATCAAATCATTTACCAGACTTGGCTACTTTTTTATCAATGTAACATTTCACTATTCATCCCAAGAAGGGCCTACATATGTGATGAATAGTGTTTTCATATGTAGTGACATCATTATTTAATCCAAAGGGCATGGCCCGATAGAAAAAGTCCTCTAGGGTGGTTTGGATGTTGTGGCCTCTGCATCCTCAGGGTCATCTCTATCTGATTGTACCCTGAGTAACCATCCATGAAGGAAAAGGATTAGAATCTAACAGTTGTGTTGATCAAGAGTTTTTTTATCGGAAATGGGAAATCATCCTTTGGGAAGTGTCAATTAAGGTCTATAAAGTCAATACATACCCTAATATACCTATTATTTTCTTGATAGGGATGATGTTGGTGATCCATCCTAAGTATTTTACATCCCATAAAAAATTATATTTCATCACTTTTTCAACTTATGACTCTACATTAGTAGCATGGGAGGCGTGCATCCTCCTGGAAACATGCTTGAAACCTTTATGTTCATCGGGTAAGACTAGATGGTGTGTATCCACTTTAGGGTTCATTCAGGTAATATTTGTATAATTCCAAGAGAACACATATCGACGTTGATTTAGAAATGTGATTTACATATATTACTCTTCAAGAGGTGTGTTGGAACTAATCATTGTAGTCTATAGGTCTTCTTTTGTTCCTAGATTTATCTATATAAGCTCATTAGTGGTGGGTAAGATGACTTACTCAAATGGGGTCGGGTATTTTCTAATGTCCTCCTCTTATTATTTCGTATATGAGTCCATATAGTCATTTTCAGGTGCGTTAGATGTTCTAAGGGCATCTCTATCCCTATCGGGATAAGATAGGTCATGGGAAGAAACATTGTCATCCTCTTCTTCTAGAGTCATCGTAGGGAGATTTCAGAGATGACTTATTCCTTTTATATTATCTCTGGTGATAGGAGGAGTCTGTAAGTCTATGATTATGTCTATTTACTCAATCTGATTTACGGGTAGCACATAATTCTTGTTGATCATACTTCATGAATTCATAGGGGTGGTACCCAATCCATTTGGGGATTCCACCTTCATATTTTCATCCAGTATTGGTTGTTTATATTCTCTTCTATAGAAACCTACTTAATCATATATGGATTCAAAATAATCAAAGGGATAGTTATCACCATGTAGCACGCTGACCTTCCCATAGATGGGGTGTTTTAAGAATTGATGGAATGTTGAAGGTACCTCCACATAACTGTGGAGCCATAGTCTACTAATTAGAAAATTTTCTATGGTTTCTTACTAGATAACCATGAACTCATCATTAGATTTGAGATCCCCAAACTAGTACTTGAGATTTATCTTCCCAATAGTACTTTTCTCACTCTTATCATACCCTTGGATGGTCATCTTTTTAAAAGTTAAGTCCCCTTCACTATATCTCAAATGTAAAAGGGTATGAATCAGGATATGGTTAATACTTGGACCATTTTCGATTAGAGCCCTTTGGATTTCAAACATTATCAAGTCTACCCAAAACATATAGGTGTATGATGTGTCCTTGGATGACCTATTTCTGGTCCTGTTCTATAAATGATATGGGGATATGGAATTCTGATACCATGATCTCCACTTAATAAACCACAACTACAACAACTTTTATCTCGAAGTCCTATGGGTTTTAAATGTATTCTATGAGCACCTCTATGAGTTATTTTGAAAGTTGTATCATATCTAGGATTGATAGATCGGTTGGTATAATTTCCAACTATTTCATAATGTCATAATTTTATGCCAGAGGTTGGCGCTTCCCAAGGTGGTGTTTCTATTCATTATGCATCTCAGAAGTTGAGGTGTTTAAGGTAGATGGTATTGGTTCTTGTATATAGGTTGATGGAGAATCGTTTGTTAGTGATGCTGGTTATGATGTCCCTCTTAGTTTTCTTGGTCGATCAGCCAATCAAAACCTTACTAGATGTTCTTGTAAGATTATTGGGATGGGGATACCAGTTGGGGGCTCTGAGGAACCTTCGTGTTTTTTTAAGCACACTAGAGTGATTTACCACAAGTCTTGGATCCATATATACCCTCTGTTGTGATGTGACTAAGATATTGGGTATGACCACACCCGCATTATCCCATGTATCATCGACTCCTATGCATGCGACATTCAGTTCTCCGATCATGTACATAGAACTCATACTTGGAGGCATATTCTTAATTGGTTAAGAGTACTTCCAAGTGTATTAAATTAAAAAAAATTATGGTCTATTCATATGATGATGGTTCTGTTTGGTGGGGTTTTTCACATTATTTAAGTGTTGTATGAAAGAAGTCTGTAATAGTCAGAGTTTTCGTAGGATTTGAATATGACTCTTCCTCTTATGTTTCTTCCTATTTATGGTGATTGCATCCACATCCATAAGGTGTTTTTTTATGTCACTGCCATAGGTGAAAAAATCATTTGGGTTTTAAAATCTGTGATATTAGGGTGGCATGATCTTGGTTGACTTCATTTAAATTCATCTAGTTTTTTAAATTCTACCCATTTCTAACTGTAACTTATTTATAGTCACTTTCTCCTCCTGAATAGGAACATGTTACATAGGTCACCTATTTGGGGAATTTTCCAACATCACCTATCTAGAATCAACCATGATTTATAGTAAGTCTTTTAAGATTAGTCAATCTTGAATGGTTTGACCCAACCACCAATGAAAAGGGGAGTAGTTGGGGTGATCGGTGAGGTTGACCTCATCAGGTGTCCTAGGTATAGGAGCCTGAGTAGGTTATTTTCCTTGGCTATGAGGAAATAATTGGGGACCTTCCCATTTTATAAGGATTATGATTTATTCATACATTACTCAAATCCCCAATGACCATAGACTGTTTTTGCTTATGGTCAAGGGTTATTTTTCAACTATTGTTTCTCGACAAGGGAATTGGGAAGTTTGGGACCTACCTCGATGCCTGAATTGGAACTGCTACTGGTTTGAGGGTAACATTTGTAGTCTCTTCCTTCTCAAGACTATTCCTTTGTGGTATGTGAATTATTCAAGACTTATATAAGTTTCGTTGAATGGAATATTCCAAATGTTGTTCTGTTTCTACAAACTCATGGAATATATTTGGATATTTCATTTAGATTAGAGGGGTCTGTAGCTTATCCTATAGATTTTCAGTATTTAGTTCTAGTAGTTTCTCTTGTGATAGAGGGATTCTAAGTGAATATGTTAAACCTTTCCATCTAGATATAAATTTATACACCCTCTCATTTTAACACTACTTATAGTTTTTCAAGTCAAAATGTTTTTTTCCTTGGTGTAGAGATATACTGATAATGTAACTGACAATAAATGTCTTTAAATCCTACAATGAATCCTACTAGGAGGATACTGTACCAAACAAAGTCTATCCCTATTTGATTTTGTCAAAAAAAACATATCCTCCTATTGATCTCAATGTCCCATCATTAGACTGCATTAGTAAATGAAGTGATTGAGATGCTATTCTTGATCTCTTGTAGCATCAAAGGTGGAGAAGGTAGGGTTTCCAAAATTGTGTGGGAGAAATTTTCATCCACCCATTCGAGATATGGCTTCTTTTTAGGCTAAACAAGCGTGTTCCACCCTTCCATGGATTCTATTCAAGAAACCTAGGACTCAATGAAATTGGAAATTTTTGGAGGTACTACTCTCTGACCTGCCTCCTATCTACAAGGAGTGGGGAGGACTTGATGAGGTGGACTTGCTTTCATATCATGCTAATTATTGATTTGTTCAAAGATAGGATGATCAACCTATTAGGGGGGGGTATTATTATCATAATGGATGGAAGTCAGGAACATATTTGACTTCCTCTTTTCTATAGATCATCTTCTTGGATATGGATCCAAACTGATGCTCAATTTCTACTCTTATAGACGGAACAGATCTTTCCTGACATATGGGAGGATGGAAATTCATTTATATCTGAAGATAGTTCCCAGTGGAAATGTTTCCCATAAGTATCTCCTAATAGTGTTGTCTGATATTTTTTATATCATCCTCCTATTATGCCAAAATATCCTCTATGGAATGAATTTCGTCTCTTCTTGGTGTAAATTTGGATATGACCACTTCTTTCCCTTTATCCTTAGTAGTGTTCTTCCATAGAGTTGGAAACACAATATTTGTAGGTACTAAGTTTTGGATTCTCCTTTTGTTCAATATGCATATATCCTAAGTTGGTGAATCCACATCACCCTCCTCTTAGAGTGTATTTTTTATATTACATCACTCTACATTTCTATCATGATCCATTTTATCCATTGTGTTAACAGTGATGACATTCAAAGAGGTATATTGAGAAATGGTTGTTGTTTCATTACTCTCAACGCAACAGGGTGATTCTACACTTATTTCATAAACACCATTTTTCCAAAACCTGAACATGTTAGACCTTTTCATCTTATCCCCTTGAAGGGTTTGATTTTCTTTATCATACGTTCCACCTGTCTCGGTTAGTGAACAATGACCTTGAGGGATATTTTTCGTTCATGCTTGTCTAATGGGACCTGAATAGAAATCGTTTTTCTTGTGGTAGGAATGATAGATGGGATGATGACTATAGATATTTAACTTTCGTCTATGAGAATACTGAATCCCTTTGAGGGGATGATGATAATGAAAATTCCCCTGGTCATGTGGGATAGGGATTATTTAGGGACAACATTGGAATTTTTGTACCCTTTCACTAAGGATATGATGAGTCTGATCAGGGATTTTATGACTCCTAGGATAGTCATTGAGATATAAATTCCCACATCCTTATAGTATGAGGATGATCTAGAATCACTGCTAATTTATACAGGACCCTCTTCGGGTATGATGAACCTAGTGATTACTATTAAGAAATAATTGTCCTTATACCTGTGGGTTGGGGTTAGTTTGCAGCTATTATGGATATTTCTTGAATCATCTCATGTTTTGATGACCCAAGAGGTAGAGGTGGTGGGAAATATTCCCCCATACCAGTGGGATGGATTCACTCCTTGATGGATACATTGGTAGTTTCTACTATGTTCTGCTTTATTTAGCATAGTTGTTCTCATGTATGAGTTAGGTGAAATGGAATCCCATGATGTGATTCATTCATTATGGTATATTATCAAGTTGACCACAAATTCAATTTTCATGTCTAAAATTAATTACCATAACTTTGAGGATCCTAGTTCAATGATATTTTGGAATTCCACTCTCTCCATTTGTGATATATTGGCATTATTAAAGTAGGGGAATTCCATTATAGTGACTAACTGGTTCAAACGTTATTCAAACCCCTGATTTCATTGGAGGATATGACCTTACAGGATTCCATATCTTGGAATTTTACCTATTCTAGTGGTGAGGTGATTTGAAATTATCTATAATTTCACCATCCTTGAATATGAATACATAACAAGGCGTTAGTGATCAGTTGTCGAAGATTTTTGATGTAATGGAATCAAGTGTACTACATATACGCATTTTTCTTTTCTGGTTTTGAGTCTCAGGTAATGGGGATAGCATGTATGTCTAATTGACAATAGATTATATTTTTGGTCTAAAGGTTACCCTCATATCCTGGATAAGTAAGGTTTTGAGAATTTAATTTCTGATGAGTTTCCCATATATTTTGGTGTATGTAAGGTATGCACTTCGTTTTCTAACTTTTCTAGGATCTCATAGTCAAATGTTTGAAGGATACATAACATAGTTTTGCATTTGTTTTTGTATAACTCTATCCATATGTCATTGTTGATTTTATCTTCATCAAACTTATACGACTCCACCTAGTCAGACAATATAAGTTGGTTCTTGGGGCTACCTACTAGATGTGGTGAAGGGTTTCCGATAACTAGTGGGGAAATATATATGTTTGAACATGGTGTTTCAAGCACCACTCTTTATGATTTCATCTGATTTTTTATCACCTATCTATATGGTGGTATCTAGGTAAGGAGATTATTTCCTTGTTGGATGGAGATATCACCATGAAGAGGTTAACCATGGAGGATGTTAGGAGTAGAGTCCCTATTCTCTATCTCTATAATACCACGAGGGGGGCTATCAAGGTAATGATCACCTTTTTCTTCAATTGAAGAGTCAAAGGACCCTTGGTGTGTTTATAATGTGTCTCAAAATTCTTATAGGATACTATAATTGAGTATATTAAAGATATGAGCCTTATTATGCATCATGGTCGGAATATGACGACCGACCTTTTAGTATTATATAGTGGTATGAGCATGTTGTATAATGACTATCAGGATATATTAATAATCATATACTAATATGAGGATATTATCTTGTTGTTGAGAATCTACTGGATTATTCTAATGAGATTATTCATTATCAACATGAATATGAGCCTTCTTATGTGGGGTTGTCGAACTATGATGGCCAACCCTAGCTGGAAAGGGGATATCATCCTGATCCAAATATTCATTCCCTACCAGAATATACCGAAATGCCTTAAAAATGGGAGAAGTTATATGAACCTCATTTTTTATAGCCTCTAAATGATTTAGATTCATTCATCCATCAGTGGATGTAGGGATATGATCCCAGATTCCATGAGCTTCTGAAATATGTGATGTAGTTATATTGATAAGAATATGATCATGTCCTAAGGTGTCTGCCACTCTCAACTAGTGATCCCCAATTAAATTGGGGATATAATCCCAATCATGTTCCTTTGGAATATGCCTCGGGTAATTTTTAGAAGGATATGTTCCCTTCCCAAGTAATGTGTCTCTCTCACTTGGTGTTACCTAGTTGGAATAGGAATATGATTCTAATCTTGTACCTTTGGAGTACACCATCATTCTTTTTTAATAGAAATTTTCACATGTACCAAAACATGTGCAAATCTCGCTTTTGATCCCTAGTTATAATGGGGATATGAGCCTGGTCTTTGCCTTGTCATTTACCAGAATATGTTGATAATCCTACTGGATGGGAGCAAGAATGATTGCTTTCTCCAGATAAACCACTTGTTCATGTTGATCAGAGTACTGTGTTTCCCTAGTTATAGGTATAAGAATATATGAAAATCCTTATATCTATACCAGTTCTAGAATATGTTAGTGGAGATATTCAGTTGTTTCTAGAATATAGTGACATTTTACCAAAGTGTGGGTACAAATATAGGCATGCACATTTTTTGTCTCCAATTAATATGGGTAGATATCTTCAATTTCAGTGGGGATATGAGACCAATTTCATCCTCCTTATTCCACTATAATATTCCAATGGGATTCACATATGGAGGTATGAATATGTGACTCCCTCGTGCTTGATGTAGGAATATGCATGTAGCCTTGCTTTGACAGAGAAGGAATATGAGCCAGATCACTGGCTATGATCGAAATATGCTAGTGGGCTTCATCGATGGAAGTTGGGGTACATGCCCACTCTCAGTTATCCCAAGCCTTCTACACCTGATGTTTCTTCCTTGGTTACCAAGCATGGGTGTTAAAGGTGGAAATTGTTTAGGCGGTTCCCTTAGTTAGTGAATGAGGAGTAATGGTGGAATAGATTTGGTGATAGTGGTTGACAAGAACCCTCATCAATGGCTCTTGAACTAGAAGGGATATGTAGTGGAGTCCTTGGTCCACTTTAATCATATACTAAAGGTTGTGATTTTCGCATTTTATGGATAAAATTCCGAAGTGGTTATTGGTGGTAACGAGTTCCATCAGTTTCAATGCATCTTTCTTTAGATGATTCGAAATCATTATTTTTAGCATCTAGAGACCCTTTTGTGTAGTCTCAATGGTTGGTATTGTATGACGGTGGTGGTACTCCCAAACTAGTGTATTTTCCACACAATTTTGAAGGTTTCAGGTGGGTGATTTCTTTATGTGACTCACAGGGGTTGTAGTCATAGTTGATTTCCCATAATGGTCACTAGATGAAGACATGATCTTGGGTCGGGGTGTTTTTTGTAAGAGCAGTATCTGCTGTTAAGAAGGAAACAAGGAACACAGTAACCAATCAACACACTATTTCAAGCATGATATGCACTCAATCATATTTGAATTGGTTTTACAATTGTCCTTTCTTATTCCCAGTCTAGCCATTTTTCTCTTATAGACTTGTCACGGTGAGTGTGGACTTATTTAATGGGAACCCAGGTTTCATTTGGTCAACCAATATTTTTTATTATTTGAGAGATTCATGTCAGTTTCACCATTTTGTTATATAACTAGGGTGTCTTTTGGAGATTCCAGATGATGTATTGTGAGGGGGTTTGAATGTGTTTTACAATTCATCAAATTGATTTTACCATATTTTCCTTCCATAGAAAATCCAAACAGTTCCCATATCCATAACTGAGTACAAACCTACTGTCTAAAGGCAGGTGGTCAATTGAGGTTTCAAACCCAATGACACTTAGGAACTCACATTAGTCAAAAGGAGGGAGTTCAGTCTCATCACAACATTTTGATGGGAATTGGTTACTACATCAAGACTCTCTTATAGATTTAGGATATATTCATGAATCTCTTCCTAATCCTTATATGGTACAAGTTACCCTAACAAAATGATTGAGTGTAGAACCCTTATATGTGTAAAGGGGGTTATACTGATGAGTCTATCTATATGTATCTGAGGATCTTCAATTATTTTCCATTATCATATATCCACTTGTATTTTGAGTCCATATAATCAGACACTCTTGATTTTACTGCCATCCAACGGTGATTAATATCTCAATGATGGGATTGAGCCTTTATGTGGTGTTTATGTATCCTATTTATAATAGGAATAAAAACTCACATAGTTCATTGAACCCCTTAAACATAATGTAATGTGAAAAAGACATATATGAGGGCACTTAGGAATTGTTTTTCAAGATCGAGCCTTAATAAGGAATCTTACATATCCTAGTTGCATCAGGAATCAGGTTCATCAAATTTTGGTCTTGCCCCTCATACATACCTTGAGGTGGATGCCCTTGTATGAGAGAGGTCATACAATAACACAAATTAGGGATTGCACACTAAGGTTTCCCTGGTTGGTGGATATTAATGATGTGAATTATATTATCATTAAAAAACATAAATCCCAAGTGATTCATGCTCGAATTGAGAAACAAGGGATACTATGTAATCTGTACCACTGCATATAGATGTGGGACATATACATTGGGAAAACCATTTGGATGTTTCATATGGATCTAGGGAATTTGGAAGGCATCCTATGTATCTTGATTATGATTGGAATAAGATTCATCATAATTAGATTTACCCTTAATCCAATGGTAGATGAGGAAGAATGATAATCCCATGGGAGAGATTAATTCCCGATGGTTGGAATGTTAGAGACATTGAGGGGATTACACTGAGGTAAATGCACATTAGAGCTCAGACATTAGAAAGGTTTCCAACATATCCTAATTATGGAAGGAATTCGAGTTCTCATAGTTTAGTTGGGGGTATGACTCAATATAGACACAAGATGAGGTCATCATGTCTAGGGACATCTTCTTGACATGTCCTGGTTGTCTTCATGACATGTCCTAGTTATCATCTTAACATGTCATGATTGTCTTACTTACATATCCTGGTTGTCTTCTTGATATATACTAATTTCCTACCTAACATGACATACCCTAGTTACCTAATGGACATATCCAAATATAGTCTCACAATCCATTTGACTTGTACGGGGGACATCACATTACATGGATGACTTGTTCGAAGGACATTTCATGATTAAGGATGACATGTTTGGAGGGTGTCACAAGACATGGTTGTTGTTTCTAGAGGTATATCCAAGACCTAAATGACGCATTTGGGAGGTTTTCATGTTATCTGACTAGAAATCTCAAAGGAATTTCCAAGACCATGATGATTTTTCTAGAAGAAATCACATGATCAAGTCTGACATGTCTAGAGGGTGTCACAATACATGGGTGAAGTGCTTGGAGAAATATTCAAGACCTGAATGACACATATGGGAGGATATTTCATGATCTGATAGGAAATCCCAATGGACTTTCCAAGACCTAGCTAACTTTTTTGGAGGATATAGCATGATCAAGGATGGAATTTTTGGAGGGTGCCACATGATTAGGGCTAACATGTTTGGAGGATATCAAAGGATCTGGATAAGTAGTTAGAATGACATCGCGGGACGTAGATGACTTGTCTGAAGGGAATTGAGAGACCTAGAAGACATGTCCTAGTGTCACTACATAACTTGGGTGACATGTCTTGGATACATCACTAGATATGAATGGAAATCCCAGAGGACTTTAAAAGACTTAACTAGAAATCTCAGTGAACTATTAGTGGGCATCATATGATTTACTAGAAATTTCCAAGGGAAAACGCATGATCCATGTGACATGTCAAGTTATTTTTGCATGACTTGGGTGAAATGTATTAGTGTTATCTCATGACCTGGGTTGTTCATGTGAAGTGAATGAATATTAGTGTATCCATCATCGCATAAGTATCCCATATTTTTTAATCTTTATTCCATCATTTATTTCATATTTGCCTCAAGTTTTGTCCATTTTCAATTATTTTGGGTTTTTCATGACCCATTTGACATGTGATACCTTCTTTTAAACAACCTGGTCAATACACTATAATTCTTTAATGTGATCTAAAGAGTGATCACATGACGCACATATTCGTGTTGCGTGATTCATTAGGTCATTTCCCATGTTTTTTCTAGTGGGAAACCTTTCAATCACATGGCCGTATACTATGAGAAGTATGTTTCTTCTCTCTCTCTTTTATCTCTTCATATGTTCCGTCATTGACTTTTTGTGTTAATAGGGAGGTACTTATAGGTCTCACTACCCTAGTGATACATCACCAAGTGTGGTGCATGTCTCATCTATATGGTCTAGATTTTTTTGAGGGATTTCAATGTTACACTCTTTGTATGATCATATCGGGGTTTGTCTATGGCATCGAGTGATATTCAATGACTATGAGAATATCCCTTCATCACTATGTTTATTTGTCCATGGCTGATCAAATAGATTTATCCTATCCATTTTTATATCTCAAGGGGTTTCCATAAGCTCAGGAAGACATGTCTAGGGGTCTCTAGAAGATCAAGATTCCAATGGGGAGGATTTCATGTGATTGGAGATGACTTTTTTGGGGGCCTTCTCGATACAGTGGCATCTTTCCAAGGGATCCTCTGCAAGATGAGGCCCATATATCTAATGTCCCTTGCAAGATCGTGCTAGCTTATTGATGGGGTCCCATGTGAACAATGCTTATTTATTAAGGTGTATGAACCCTTTCACATAAGTTTTAGATTATCCTTGCTTAACAAGAAGTTTCTTCCCTTCCCCTTTATATTTCCTTCCTTATTCTACAATGATAGGGAATATTTTGTAGTCATGTGAATGTAATCGAATAAAATTACTCCCCTTATCTCTAATGCATAAAATGACCAATAATGGATCTTATGATGATGCGCAAGAATTATAATGGACATCCAATTTTCTTGTATATGGATATAGAGGGTCAATGTGTAATTAAATGTACATGTCTAAGAACATTCACAAGATAAATGTGACATGCCAACATGCTCTTGCGTGAAAAGGTAGACATGTCTCTAGGGGATTTGTAGGCTCTTGTGAACCGCATAAGCTTCTCACATGAAAATAAACAACTTCATAAGGCCTCTGTATTTTTGATATTTTTATCTTTTATTTTACAAGGTGTTTTGGATGATTTTCAGGTGAATTCCTGTTGAAAAGTTTTGTGATTGGAAGATCCTTCCTGGAAGACATCACATGATCATCAACGGTTGTCTGGGTGCATTATCAAGAACATAAAGGCTTGAAAAAGGGTCTTTAATGATGATTATAAGGTCTTTAACTACACATGACCCATTCTCCTGACCTTCCTAATGTCATTTGATTTCACTTTCTTCAAAATTTTGGCAATCTGTGGGAGTCAGACACCTTCTCTTCCTTTGTTTTACAGAGAAAATAATACCCATGCTTCTGGTATTTCTTCCCTTATAGATTTCATGATGATAATTTTGTGGGTTTGAAAAAAAATTATATAATAAAATAAATCATTTAAAACTATTATTTTTAATCTATAAACCTATGATTTACTTTTCTAACCCTATGTTATATTTTATCGTAATAAAAAATATTTTAGATTCTATACCTTTAATGACGTGGTTTGATGATTTCATTCGGTTTTTAAATTATTTTAATATCAAATAAACATAATTTAATTAATAAAAACATAATAAATTAATTTTAATCATCACTAATGAATAATATTTTTCCTAAATAAATATAAATTCAATTTTACACATTAAAATAATTTTTTCTAAAAATGGTTTTTATGCATTTATATTAGAATTAATTTTTTTCACTTCTAGGAATCGAATATTGTAAAATTTATTCCATATTTGGAATTAGTATATTTAATATTATTTAATAAGTTCAGCTTAAATTTTTTCCATAATTAATATTTAACATGGTACAAATAGTGTTACCATGATAAAGGTTAAAAGGGTTAAATGAGGGGTTGGCCTTAGAGATAAGGTTTAAAATAATACAAAATGCTTACTTAAATTTCATTGGTTGATTTAATTTCAACCTTAACCTTATTATATTTTAAACTAATAAAATTTTTATCCACTGTACTTGAGTGAGACATTTATTATATAATAATGATTCAAGTATTTACAAGTTTCCCCCGACCTCACTTATAAAAGGGAACCTGTTATTCTTACTTCTACACACCACTAGAGCACTCTAGTTCATAAAAACCCTACCACATTCCATTTCCAATTTCACTCCATATTTTTTATAGGTCCTTTTTTCACTGAAATACCATCTCAATAAGTCTTATGGTGAAATTTAAAGAAAGGTACTCAAATATTATACAATTTTATATACCGATCTATTTTGAGTTTATTTCTTCCTTAACCTCATCAAAATATTTTATAAGAATATAAATATCATTAATTTAATATATTTACAAAAATAAATTTTTTTTTGTAATTTTATATCCATTTTCTATATCTTTTATAACTAATGGAAAATAAAAACATCACTCACATGTATGTACGAACTATTATCTCCATAAAGTGATGTATTTTATTTTCCATCATTTCCTCTCTTGGATGGTTATATAGATTGGTTTAATATATATATACGAATTTTATAATACAATAATGATTCTTAAAATGTAAAATTTTATCTACCTTCTTACCCTCCCATTCACTAGAAAAAGATAACATCGCTCATGCATATTTGTAGACTACCACCTCCATGAAGTGATGTGTTTCGTTTTTTATTTATGCATAACATCACAAATAATAATGATATATTTAAAGAATATATATATTAAAATTAGGATATTATTACTATTTAAACATAAATTTTTTCCCTTCCTTTATTTCCATTTATTGTAAAATGAAAACATCACTCATGTGTATGTACATTCTTCTACCTCCATAAAGTGTTGCAATTCATTTTTCATCACCTATTTATATGAATGGTTATAAAAGTTTATATAATAAATAAATATTATACTAATTAAATGATTAACATTTTTTTGATGATGAAATCATGACCAAGGTGTAAGTATTAGAACTGCCAAACTAAAACTTGTATGGTAAATGGAATAGTTAACACCCTTAATATTGATTTTAATGAAGAATTGTTAATAAATGGGTAGGTAGAAATTATAAGGGAATTATATATTGTAATATAGGTAAGAATATGTTTCTTTTAAATATTTATAATAAATCTAAATTTATTATACAATTGGTTACAAGTGTTTATGAAGAAATTCAGGCCTTGAAGTAAGGGTTTATGTTGTAATCTTATTTTTAATCGGGATTGATCATCTTTAAATTTCTATTAGGGAAATATTATTATATATCTCTATTAACCCTCATAAAATTTCTTAACCTATGGTTATTTATAGAATTTTTTTATTTACATCTTATTCTCCTCTCTTTGGTAATTAAAATTATCATGTAAATGTTTTTAAGAAAAACTTACATTATTTCCACTTTTCAGTTGGAAATATTTCTCTTTGATATCCATGTTCTTTAAATTGTTTTATGGAATTTTTAATCTAAACATAAATTTTTTAAATTATTTTTTTGGTTAAATTTGTCTTTATTTTCAAATAAAAAAAAGAATATTTTCAAAGGATTTTTATACGACTCACTTTTGACATTTTGTAAAAGTATGAAAAAAAAATGTTATCTTCTAACTTATATGACATGAATATATTTTCTCACCACCATGTACTTCATTCATCATGAATATTAATTTACAAGTTTCATAGGTTTTAAAAATAAAATATTATTCATATTTTTAGGTAATTATATCTTTTAAATGTTTTCAAAATAGAAGAGATATTTTTTTTCTTTATTGTCAAAGAGTATTTTAAATGATTTAATAAAAGATATTTTTCATCTAGGTCAATATCCATTGAGGAGTTTTATTATTCCCTATAGATATTCCCTTATTATACCATACACATTATTTCTTTGTATTTCTTATGATTGTGATCTTTTAAGAATGATTTTAGGAAATCAATTTCTTTCCAATGTGTTAATTAAGCTATGATGAAATGATGAATGGTTTTTTGATCATATGGAACAAATTTGTCTGATTTTAATTATATGAAAGGTGGGCCCATAATTATACATTTATCCAATGCATTGGGTTAAGATTTATGTCTCATGAGATAATATTAATAGTAATGGGTATGAAACCAATATAGTAATATATTATGTCCACTATGATAGTCTTAGTAGAGAACCTTGAAAAATTAAATGGTAGGAATAGAGAGTGAACCCAATCCACTATGAGACTTTATCCACTGTGATGGTCTTGTAAGTGATCTTTGACTAAGGAAATGATTTTTTATACTTATTTTTATTCCCAAAAATTATTTCCTATGCTTATGATATGCGCTGAAGGATTTATGATTGATTATTAATTATTATGCACTCTTAAGACTTATTGCTTTTATTATGAAAGGATTTATACCGTTACTCATGATTTATGGTATATAATATGTTAATTATTTTTTAATAAGTTATAATATTGTTATTTTCCATTATTATTAACCTATTATCACTTATGTTCATCGATTGATTTCTCTCATGTTCACCCATACTGAGAATCTAAGATCATATTTTCCTATGTTTCATTTTCTCCAGGTTATGAAGAAATGTATTAAGTATGGTAATACTAAAAAGGGTTATATTTGAGAATCAATTTCTATAATAAATTGAACGTATTTTATAAAATAAGTTTATAACGTATCTTGTCTCTAAATAAACTTAACCTTTACAGTTCTTGGGCATGTAATATTTTGTGATGTTTTGAATATTCATCTAAATCTAGGAAATATTTATGTATATAATTCTTGGGTCTCCTCAATAATATAAAATAAATAAGTATTTATTGAACACTCTTCATTATAATGAGGACTGATTTTACTCATTTTTGATCTACTAGATCTTAGAATATGATCCCACTTCCTTGTTATTCCATAATGAAATGACTCTTCCCCACTCTCCCAGATCCATAGATAAAAAAATATTATTTATGTACGGGATTGATTCTAGTTGAACCAAAACAAACATAACCAACTATAATTAAAATATCAATAAAAATATTGATCTACTTACAAACTAATACCATTTTGGTTTAGAGTTTTATATAATTGGGAAAAAAGCTCCAACTAACAAGGCCCACATCTTTTCCATAAAATGGACATTTTTTCTAATAAACAAAATATTCTTTACTTTATAATAATCCTTCAAAATCTCCCAAAAAAATCAAATCCCAAGAATCCCTTCTAGAAATATCATATTTAATACACTTATTCATAACCTTGGGAAATTAAAACATAATAAGAGTCATCTCAAATACATAGTAATGATATACATATGTGATAGAAATCAAAGATCATAAGTGACCATTAGATAAACATATGGGTATGGGAACATAATCAAGGTATAGGAAAACATCATAAGGAATTCATACCTGATAAAACATGGGTCATAATTCATGAATCATAACACAAGTCTTTCAATATAAAAATATAGATAAAATAGGATCATCGAATTATTATAATGTGGAAACAATATAAAATATCGCATCATGAGCATAAGTCAAGGATCACAAAAAAGGAAACATAAAATATTGGAAAAATTCCCATAGTGGGTTAGGTTTACTCCCTAATCTCTTATATATAATCTCATTAGTTATAAAACATGTGTTTTTCAAATATGTAAAACATAAAAAAAATCCATATATAATCATTACTTGATCAACTCAGGGAAATTAAATTTTTAACTAATGAAATTATATAACTCTATAGATAAATGAAATTCAATTAAGATAATGAACTATATGGAATTTACACCATATAGATAAAAGATATATGGTTTAGTTATTAATTTATGTAACGTCCCAGACCTGAATTCCACTCAACAGTGCCCTGATCCTGATTGGCCACATGGACTCAAGCGCATCTCCCCAAACACTAGAGGATTATGACTAGTAGTTGTGGCTTTGGTGTGTCTGTGGGGAGACTATACCTTCATCGCCATAATATAGAACATTATAATATCAAAAACAGGTAAGTAACAGAAGAAGTAATATAAATCATACAATAGATAAATATAAGTAATAGATAATGACAAAAAAAAAAGGAAGCTTATATAATATGATGATGTTACATGTCACATGTATCTACAAAATATCCAAAATATGCATACAAGGAAGGTGTATAATACATGGAAAAAAGTAAAAAATGGCTAAAAGTATCCCAGCAAGCATCGTGAGCCTCAACTAGATCCCATGCTCCCATGCTCCTAAGAAGTAATTAAGAACCTATATTAGGGTTATTTATTGTATCCATACCTACAATCATATAATCTTTTTGGGTATTTAAAGGTGTCCCAAATAGGGTGTGAGACATAATCCCAGTAGGAAACCACCCAAGTTCATGTTTCATTAGTTCAGTGAATATATAATGATAACATTGTGCAGGTAGTAGTATAATATGTAAAGGGGGTATTGAAAGCAAAAATATTAAAAGATCGAGGTTCTCATTTACAAACAATATCATTTAATTCGTAAATCTTGATTCTTGGTGCATATATTAGTGTCCTCTATAGTGGTATTCACAAAGAATGCCTAAATATTCCATCTAAAAAGTATAAAAAATAATGAATGCATGATTTTTCTTTGCCTTGGAAAATGCATCATATAAACCATTTAATTATTTATTCAATTTAAAACTTGATCCCATCCATGTAATTCCTAAGTTGGAATCCAGGTATTGCTCCAAGTGTATCTTAAACCAACCACCTTATAAGCTCGTCAATGGAGATCCTCACAAAAAACCAGGTATCTCTCTAGGTGTGGTATAATTTCACTGCCATTCAAGTTCATCCATGGTGGTCTACTAAGTGAGACCAAGTATCACTCATGGAATAAATTATCAAATTCCCTCTGAGTCCATCCTTGGAAATCCATAAGTAATTTTAAGTATCAATCAACATATAATAGGAAAACCTATGAGTTTGTCCTATGCATTCCTCATGGGAGTCCAAGTATCACTTGGGCATAAGCAAAGTAACATTCTGTTGATTCTATCCATGCAATTATTTATTTGAATCCATGTTTCACTGAATTCATATAAGAATTTAATGAAATTAAATAACATTTAATCAATTAATTTAATCATTTCAAGGTCATCACAAAGAACATTCAATTCAAACTCAACTCAGAGGGTGAATTGAGGCGTTTTACAAGATCAGAAGACTTTCCTCTTAACTAATCACATGGGAATTTCATTATAACAAGCATTCCCTGCTTAAACAACCAATACAAGGCATTTTTATAGGGGTATTGCATCCATCCCATATTCTTAATCAATTCCAATTACAATTCATATTATAATTTAAAAAACATATCAATTCATAACTGAATTCATCAATGTGATTCATAATTCTATTCACAATCTACATCCCAAGGCAATGGGTAAATAGGGACACCTCCAAGGTATCCAAATTCATATACCATATTAACGGATCATTTAATTAAACAACACACCCAAAGGGGTGGTTTTAGTTTCAAGGTACTAATCCTATAATCAATCATTAACAGTCTTATTTAATTACATATGTTATACCTATCAATTCAAGGATTAAATTCATTTCGAGGAATCAACCAAGAATTGGGTGCATGGCACAATAGCTTATATAAACACTCTGACTTTTAACAAAAGGCATGAGACCACCTACTGAAGATCCGTAGTGGATAGATCATCCATTATCATCTTCTAATTGGACTCATATTGGGATAAAATCTATGAAAGGATGAATAACCTAATAATAGAGAAAATTATATTGCACCTAAATATCACAGCTAAATCCAAACCAAATGAGAAATGGAAAAAATGGGATTGGGAAATCATAGATGTGAATCCAATGATATGAGTGTAACTTGAATCTGAGCTAGGATATATAAGATCTATAAATTCCTCCCATATGAATCAAAGAGGATTCAAAAAAATGTAATTTCTATGTGGGAGAGAAAAAATAATTAGGTTTGATTTAAAAGAAATTTTGAAGTAAAATTATTAATTTTACCCAATTTAACAGGGTCTCATGATTTGGCTTCATGGTTTGTCCAAACCATGTATCAACCATGTAATCTTAGTTTCATGGAAGGGAACATCACATAGTTTGACTAACTATGTGAAAACCATGTAAAACTCCACTGTAAAAATTGAACACATTCCTACACCACCATAAACCTCAAATAATATGGTTTAGACTAATTGTATGGCATGTAGGGATTCACTATCCATCCTCACATAGTTTTATCTAACTGTACGACCTACCCTGCATGGTTTACTCTATACATGCACTATGACATTATCACCCAAAAATTTGGGTTCTTGGCTTCAAACCATCCATGAACACCATCGAAACATTTATGACCTCAAAGGTAATTCACATTATGCATATTTAAACATTTAAACTTAAATTTAATGGATGTAAAGGATTCTATACCTCAAATAAGAAACAATTTCTTACAAACTTCCCACTTAAATCAATTTTTCCTGAAATTTTCCTTCCAAGGGTGTGAAGCATGATATGAGAATAACTTTAGAAATTGTGATTGTATGTTGGCCTCCCGCTCCCATGTCTCATCTTGTACTTAGTCGTGCTTCCATAGTTCTCATACTAAAGGAACTAACCAGGCTCAGAGAACCTTCATTATATGATACAAAATATGTATAGGATTATCCTGAAAGGATACATCTACCTATAACTCAACCTCCTCGAGCTGAAAGGTAAGAGAAGGTTTTGAATAATATAAACATAAATGAGATACCTAGAAGACATTGTGCAAGGATTGGATCCTCTAAGGTATCTGTAATAGGTAGGCTCCTAGCCCAACCCTCTCCAAAATCTCAAACGGCCTGACATAATGTGGTGAAAGTGTACCATCTCTCTTGATTCTTTAGCTTCACATCCTTGGTGAAACAAGTAAGAAAACCAAATCCCTGACCTCAAACTCTAGAGGTAATTTTCGGTGATTGGGATATTATTTCTGTCGAGACTATGTAGTAGTCATCCACTTATGAATCAAATGAACCTACATAGTGGTATCATGAATAGGATAAGGTCTAAGAATAGATACTTATCCTATCTCTAACCAAAATATGGTTGATTGACATGTCCTACCATACATATCTTCATATGGTTCCATCTTAATATTATCCTGAAAGTTTTTTTGGTACGTGATTTCAACCAGGGGTATATACCTCTCCCAAGATCCCCCAAAATCCTATATGCATTCTTGCATTATGTCTTCAAGAACATGAATTGTGTGCTCTGACTGACCATCTATCTTATGGTGGTATTTCATACTCATAAGAACCTATGTACCTAACACCATCTATATATTCTACTAGAAACAACATGTAAACTAGGAATCCCTATCTGAATCAATAGTGTGCAAGATCCTGTGAAGTCATACTATCTCATGGAAATACAACCTCTCACTCTCATCAAAACTAAAGGTCTCCAAGATCGGTAAGAAATTTTCAACCTTCATGAGATTATCAACAACAACCCATACAACATTGTTACCTCGAGTAAGCCTTGTTAAAACATTCATTAAATACATCACAACATTAACCCATTTCCACTCAGTTATGGGTAACTGTTATAATAATTCATCTGGTCATTGGTGTTCCACCTTCACCTACTCACAGTTGGAATACCACATGAAAAAACCATATGTATCTCTTTTCATACCCTAACACTGGTATTAGTGATGTAAATCCTGATACATCATTGTGACTCTAGGGTGCACTACCCAATATGAAGTATGAAATTCTCGCACCATCCTCTCATGAAAGTCTATTGAAACCTATACACAACCATATACATGGAAAATTTTATATTAACCTATGGTAAAAACAAGGAAGAGGTTCCTATCCTTTCACACTCTCCTGTAGGACTGGGCCTTCTGAGTTTGATGAATGACTTATCCTTACTCTATCTAGAAGGGTATAGGTAATAGTAAAGGTTGACATGAAATTCTACCCCTGACTATCATGTACCTCTAAGTGTATCTTAGAGAATAAATCCATGAGCTTCCACTTTCTACTGGGTTGTTTTACTACCTGTATCCAAGTCCTCATGTTCTATGCATTGTCCACTTCATGGCCTTTACAAGTCATGTAGGCAAGGTCAAAGTCAAAGTACTGTACATAATCAACCCACCTCTACTATTTCATGTTCAGATCACATAGTTTAAATATGTACATGAGTATTTTGTGGTCTGTGTACACCAAAAAATGATCTCCATGAAAGTAATGTCTTCAACAGTGAAATGCGTGAACAACCGCAGCTAATTTGATATCATACATCAGTTAATTTTTTTTATGTGGCCTCAAATACTGAGAACCATATTCTATGACAATATCAAACTTCAAAAGGAATTATCTTATCTTAATACATGATTCATTATAGAAAACAATGTAACTCTTACCTGGATTTGGTAATATCAGTATCAAAATTGAATTCAATATCCCATTCAGCTCCTAAAAGGTCGTCACATAAGAATATGACTATACAAACTTTAAAACCCTTCTAGTCAAGCCTGTAAGTGGTTATTCTAGGCATGAGAATTATTGTATAAAATTCCTATAGTATCCATAAATCCCCAAGAAATGTTCTACATCAAATATGTCATTGGGATACTCCTAGGAAACTATAGCCCTTGCCTTCTTTGGGTCAACTGATACTTTTGTCTCTATGATAATATGACCTAATATGTGTATCTAATCCATCCAGAAGTGGATATTTTTTATCTTTTAATATAATCGATGCTCTCTAAATTTATTCAATATGATATCAAGATGTTTTCCATGGTCATGTTGATTGTCATAATACACCAAGATATAATCCATAAAAAACACTAAAAATGAATCCATATGAGGAGGGAAAACTCAGTTCATTTTTTCCATGAATAATGATGGCACATTCGTGAGACCAAACGGAAAAACCAAATACTCATATAGACCATAGCTACTATGAAAGCTTGTGCAGGGTATGTCTGATGGTCTAACACACACCTGATGATAACTGGATCTCAAATAAATCATTGATAAAACTTGATCTCCTTTGAGTTAATCAAAAATTTCATTTATCCATGGTATAGGATACCAATTCTTAACCATCAGCTGGTTTAGTTTTTTGTAATCCACACATATCCTAAGAGTTTTATCCACCTTTTTACAAAATGTATCGGTGAACTCCATGGATAAGTAATAGGTTGAACAAACCCTTTTACCTCTAAATCTTCTAGATACCTATGGAACTCTTGTGTCTCGGTAGTATCCATCCTGTAAGAAGTAATGGATATCGGTGAAGCTTCTCCACTAGATATATGGATAAATATACCTCTCTCCTTGGATGTAATCCTAAAAAGTTGTCTTGGAAAATATCCCTGAAATGATCAACCATTGGAGGGAAATATACCTTACATGTTCCCTGATCATCCAAATATATGATCACGATCTAGGCTATCATAAAACCCATCCCACGATGCCTGGGACCAACATGGATTACCTGGAAATCTCATTCACTATTGTGAATAAACTACCTACCTGATTGTGATGTAAAGGTCACCCTTTAGTGATAGTAGTCAACGAAATAATAAAAGGTAACCTACAAATATATCTTGATAATTACATAAAAACTTTTCATCTCAATGAAAAAGAGGTCTGATACGAAGTGACACCTTCAATCTTAAGGGGGGACTCCATACACTGACGTACAACCTTTATTATAATTCCCAATGGAGTTTCAAGTGTCATGAATCCATACGAATTATAACAATGAGACCAAGGCTATCCACAATGGGAATAGATATAAAGATATGATAATCCCCTATATTAAAATATGTAAACAAAAAATTAGAGGCTACATGAATAGTATCTATAGCAGTAGAAGCTCCAGGATCTTGATCCTTAAGGGTTTTTTGCACGGTGTATATCTTTCAAAATTTTCAGCCCTATGATACTGCATGGATACCATGATCAGATCCACTCTGATGTCTCTGTAAAACTAGTGTCTAACTATGATAGCCATGACCACCACCTTGGCATGATCATCTAGTTGTACTCTAGTTCCCTGCCTGGTGAGAAGCTGGTGACCCCACTTCTGAATGTGGAGTTGGTGAAGACCCTATCTCACTGGCTGTCAGAGGAAATGTTCTGCATAAGTGTTGTACATGGTCCATCTTTCCACAGGATCAGCACTCGATTGTGAATCTCATAAAATGAGGCCTTGCATATCCCATACTACCACACTGGTATCACCTCACTTGGATACTTGATTATATGTTATGACTGCTAATATCACCACATGGAAGCACTAGATGTTTCTTCCTACTACAAGTTGATGTAGTACTAGATCTCAATGTCGAACCACGCTTTCTCGCACCCTTTGTATCTCTCAAGTTACACTCTATGATAAGTGCTTGATTCACTATTTAAAAAATTACAGTCATCCAAAATACATTCACCTATGATCATATTTCATACCTAATACCATCCTTGAATCTCATATCTTTAGATAACTTTTAACACGTCAGAATGGGTGTATAGCACTAGAGATCAGTAAAATGGTCTAAGTAATACATCAATGATAGTGCACACTACTCTAGTTGAAAAAATTCCCAGTCTCTATCAGACATGAACATCTTAAGATAGTAGTATTCATAGAATTCCATATGAAAATCCATCCAATCCATCTATCGATGATGATCTGCCTGAGTAATGAAATCCCACCATCTCTTGGAGGAATAATATAGCATATATGTGGTGAGCTTGACCCTCCTCTCAAGAGGAGTCTCTAGATGCTCAAAGATAGATAGAATGGAATCTAGTCATGACTCCACAAGTTAAGGCCCACCATCCCCTAAAAATGTGGGTGAATGCTACTACTGTAACTCACACGTCAACTCTTCCATAGTTAGAGCAGGTCGTGATGCTCCCTAAATATTCTACAAGAATTGCATAAATACCTCACTGAACTATGCCTCACCACATGTGTCTAGTATAGATATTGATGCCACAACTGTAAATACAGGGGGATTTACTGGTATCTCATAGCCTACCACCTCTGAAGTATGGTCATCACCACCCTCCTGGCATACAATTGGAGGACATCGTGGAGGAATACTTCAACAAATTCCATGTGCACATCTCAGAAAATAACATTATCAATGTTCACAACTCAAAAGAGTAGATACTGAAATGGGATAGGTATAATCTTTCCAATATAAGTACACACCCCTCTTCCTTCTCCTAGAATCAAGTTTGAGCAATGTACAAACCATATACAAGCAAGAGATACTACCTATATTCTGCTACTAAGGTCGGGTCTGGGTCAAGTTATCTACTATAAACAGTTTTAGTTTCTATTTTAATTATCACTTGAATTCACATATTCATTTTCATTTGAATTCATTCCCATTTCACATTTATATCACATTTAATTAAAGAAGTTTAAACCAATGGTTCTCCAAATTCTGATCCATAAGGTCCCATACTCCTCTATAACCAAAGTATGGCATCCACTTGATCCACATCATAACATTTTCAAGAATTTCAATAACATAAATAGGTATAACTATCACGGAACATATCACAATAGCATTAAACAAGTAATACAACCTAAATTTCATGGAATAATGCATAGAAATTGATTCCTATAAAGTGACTAATAATGATAAATTAAATATAATACCCTCATCTAATCGGGTTACAACTTAATATAACACATAGTCATATTAGTAATAACTTAAAAAATTAAATTTTTCACCCAATGGTGGAATCAAATCAACTATAATATTCAAAATCAATAAAACATCCATTTAATTCGAGACAATTTGGTTTTTTCTTATGCATGGGTTAGCTACACCCAGGCATAGATCATTACCAAATTCTTATTCCTTTCTATCCCTTTATATTATCATCAAATAATAAATCAAACAAAAAAAAGAATCCCTTTGATACCAATTTTTAACATCCTGGACCAATATGCCACTCAACAGTTCCCCAAGCCTAGTTGGCCACATGGCCTCAAGCATATCTCCCCAAACACCAGAGGCTACTGACTATCAGCAAGGTCGTAGATGTGTATGTGGGGATACCATACCCTCATCACCATAATTTAGTACAATGGAATATCAATAATAGGTATGTATTATAAGTAGTAATAACAATCAAATAATTGATAAACAACAGGAATAGATAATGATAACAAAAAAAGGAAGCTCATATACTATGATGATGATACTTGTCACATGTCTCTACAAGATATCCAAAACATTTATACAATTAAGTTGTAAAATACATTGAACAAAAGTAAAAAAAGGCCAAAAATAACCCATCAGGAATCACAAACCTTAGCTTGGTCTCATGGTCCCATGATCCTAAGCAGTAATCAATAAACTGTATTAGGGCGCTTTCCCTTATTCATACATGCAATTATATAATATTTTTCGGTGCCCAAAGGTGGCCCAAAAAATTTGTGATACATAATCCCAGTAGGTAACCACCTAATGTCAAGTTCCATTCATTCAGTGAATATATAATGACAACAGTGTTCATGCAGTAGGATATGTAAAGGAATTACTTAAAGTAAACATCCTACAAGTTCTAGGTTTTCATTTATAAACAAGTTCATTTAATCATTCAATTTTATTTAATTGGTAGATATTAAGAATTGGTGGATAGCTCAGCATTGCCTATAGTGGTATACCCAAAGGATTCCTAAAAGTTCCATCCATAAGGTATAAACAATGACCAAATCCAATATTGTGCTTTGGCTTGGAAGGCACATCATATAAACCATTTAATAATTTATTCAGTTTGGAACCTAAGCCTATTCATGGAATTCTTATGTTGGAATCCAAGTATTTATCCAGGTGTATCATAAACCAAGCACCTTACAAGCCCATCCATGGAAATCCTCACAACAAACCAGGTATATCTCTAGGTGTGGTATGATTTCACTTCCATTTTAGTTAATCTTCAATGGTCCACTAAGGGAGTCCAAGTATCACCCATGGAATAAATGATTGAATTCCATTTGAGGATGTACTTGGAAATATATAAATAATTCCAAGTATCACTCAATATATAATAGTCAATCCACTAATTCCATTCTCTTCAGTCCTCGAGGGAGTCTAAGTATCAATCCGGCATAATAAAATAAATATCCAATTGAGTCCATCCATGGCATTCATCATTTTAATCCATGTGTCACCCAAGGCATATACGAATTTAATATAATTCAATGCCATTTCATTAATTAATTTAAACATTTAAAGTTCATCACCAAGAACATTAAATTCAAACTTACCTCATAGAGTGACTTAAGGAATTTTTTAATCCTAGAAGGCTTTCCACTTAACTACTCATGTGGTATTTTCATTATAATAATCATTCCATGCTTAAACAACCAATACAAGGCATGCATTTAAGGGTATTTCATTCATCCCCTCTTCTTAATAAATTCCACTTACAATTGATATTACAATTCAAAACACTTATCAATTCATAATTGAATTCAACAATTTGATTCACAATTCATTTAAAAATACACATCCCAAGGAAACGTGTAAATATGCACACCTCCAAGGTATCCAAATTCATATACAATATTAATGATTCATTTAATTAATCATCACATCCAAAGGGGTGGTTAAATTTTCAAGGTATTCAACCTATAATCAATTGTTAACAGACCTATTTAATTACATGGTATACACCTATCTATTCAAGGATTAAATTTATTTCTAGGAATCTCCACAGAATTGGGAACATGGCACAATGGCATACATAAAAACTTTGACTTTTAACGAAAGTAACAAAACCACATACGATAGGTCTTTAGTGGGTTTCTCATCCAATAGCAGCTCCTGATTCGACTCATATCGGTAGAAAATCGAAGAATATATGAAGAACCTACTAATAGGGTAAATTAGAATTCATCTAAATAGAACAGTCGATACTAAACCAATCGAGGAATGAAAAAAAAAAGAATTGATAATATACTTATGTGGATCCAACAAGATGAGTGGTACTTAAATCTAAGCTCATATAGAGAAGACATATCAATTACTACTTTAGGTATCGAAGAAGATTAAAAAAATAGTATTTGTTGTGCGATGGAGAGATAAAGAATTAGGTTTGAGTTAAAATAAATTTTAAAGGAAAATTGTAATTTTAGCCAATTTAAATGGGTCACATGGTTTGGTCGTATAGTTTGGACATATTGTGTGCCAATCATACATGCATAGCTGGACGGAAGGATATATCGAATGGTTTTTTTACACTATTTGACTAACCATGTGAAAAACATGAAAAACTACATTATCAAAATTTAAGACATCCCTTCATGGTTGTGTGACTCAAATCGTACCATTTAGACTAACTATGCGGCCTAAAAAAATCCACTCTCCAGCCTCACATGGTTTTATCTAACCATGCGTCTTGCCCCGCATTGTTTACTCTAACCATGAACCAGTCCATTTTCACCCAAAAGGTTGGTTTCCATGCTCCAAACCATCCCTATACACCCTCAATACATTTATGACCTTAATGTTCATTCACATTAGTCCATATTTAAACATTTAAACTAAAATTTAACATAAGTAAATGATTATGTACCTCAAAAAAGAATAAGGTTCATATAATTTACATTTTCAATCAATTTATCGGTATATAGGTGAACTCCCTTCAATCAAAATAATGAAATATAGGGTTTTCACAAAGGAAGTGCATTGGAAGAAATGTCATGTTTATGCATAGTGGATGAATAGAAAATATAAATGTAGTGATTAATCACTTATCTTATAAGGATTTAATTTTCATCATATTGTACATGATTATGAACCTTGATAAATAATCAAACTATTTTTTTGATATAGATGATAAATTCCATCAGAATCAAATTAGAAAAAACATTGCAAAATAATAAAAAATACACATTTTATTTGATAACTTTCAAAAAATGAAAAAATAATAAAATAATGGGAATAGAATTTTATTTTTAGAACCATGAATACTTAGAATGTAATATTTATAATTAGTATTTAACATGAAATAGGTAAATGTAATTCCTATATAATATGCCAAAAAGAATATTATTTTAACTCTAATGTAAAGAAAGTTAAAAAATTACCTGTGTTGAAAATGTTAAAATTATTCCTTTTAAAAATTATTAAAGAAATTAAAAGATAAAAAAAATAAAATTTATAAATTATTGAATTATATATAAGGAAATTATAGAATTGATATAAAGTATATATACATGGATGAAAAATATTCACAATGGAAAAGAAAATACAAGGACAGGTTAACATAGGGGAAACCATTTGATTGAATTGTGAACCAAAGGGATGTGGAATGATAATAAGGTGTGTAAACCCATAAATATCATGGTAATAAGGATATAAATTAGTTTTTAAATAAATATAATAAAAGATACCTCAACTAGTAATTTATACATAAACAATCTCGAAAATAAAGTGATCTTAGAAAAGAAACCCTTATTGGTTTTATAACATTTGGATCAAAGAACCATAAAGTATGTAACAAGAAATTAAAAAATAAATAGCCTAAATAAATTGATAATAATTATATAATATGTAAACTATCATATATATACAATATAAATTAAAATAGGTGCATAATATAAAACATGTCTCAATGAAAACAATTTGAGCTAAGAAATACTTATGACTTTGGTATTGTATGAGTCAAAATAAAATGAATGGTAGGTCATGATATATAATTAAAAATATAATTAAATGAAATATTTTTTTATATAGGAAAAAATAGGGTAGTAATTACACCATATAAAGTAACATATGATGCATAATATTAAATGCATCTCAAGGAATTAAAATTGAGGTGATCAACCCTTACCTTGGACTTTCACTTATTCGAACACACTCTATTATCCTTTATAATAAAATATGACTCACTATTCATTTATTTAAAAATATTTTTCATTTATATTTCATTTTTTATGTTCTATTTATTATCATATGTCATTAATTTATTGTAAAGTATTTTCTATTATTGACCACTTAGGGTTGGTTGGTCCATTTATAAAAACTATATTAGTACATTGAACATGGTAAAAGGTTTTATAAAATAGTTACATAATCTCTACAATTATATATATATATATTATATATAATTAAAATAACAAAAAAATTATATAGTTCAATGTATTTCCTAAAATAGATTTGAATTATAAAATATGTCTCGATAAACTCATTTTGGGAGATAAAAATTATTATGATCATTTAGATAAAAATATCATTATTATAATTCCAAATTTGTATTTTCATAATATTAATCATGTCATAAATATCATATTAATTAAATATATCCATTTTATAACCATCCATGTTTGGTAGTGATGAAAAATGAAAAAACATTGTTCATGTAGGTGGTGAACCAACCATAACCAAAACAATATTTTCATTTATAAATGGATAAGAGGAAGGTAGATAATGGTTATTCTAATAAAATAACAAGATTTAATTATAAAAATGATATTTACTTCATTATATCATTATGCATTGATGTGATTTGGAGGAGGTATAAGAAGAATGATTGTTAAAATAACTCTATTAAAAAAATTACATCTTCCTTTGATATCCTCCTTTAAAACACTCTTTAATCCTTATTAGAATGGTATTTTGGTGACACTATAACCTATAGGACATGGTAAATATTTTTGGGGGTGGTTTTAGCAGATTTTGGTTGAGATAAGATTATTATGGGGTGAGGATAAGTGGGGTGGTGAAGGCATCCTTTTATAAGTGAGGTGTGGAATTTTTGTAAATATAAATTTGTTAATATAAAAAAAGTTGTCAGATTCAAGGAATGTAGATCAATGTTTTATAATTTTTTTGAATAAGATAATTTAAGGACTTTAAATACCTCATATAATCATTTATATATGATATTTTGTGATATTTTTTTTCTTTACCTCTAGATTTAACATTTTTACCTCATTTTAACTTTTATCATGGTGACACATTTTTAACTTTGTAAATTATTTTTATTCCTTAAAATTAAATTGACCTAATCAAATAATTTTTTATTATAATTCAAAATATTAATTCCATTTTATTTAATTAAATTTCTAAATGTGATAAAAATTAACATCAATATAAATATGCATAACACAATAAAAATAATATTTTTTCCATTCCTTAAAATCCACATTTTTTAAAAAAATTGAAAAAATTACACTATGATAATTTTGAAATTATGAATCAAAAAATGATTATTTTTAAAATTATATTTCTAAATTTTGCGAATTTATCTTTTAAAAAAACGTAAAATATAATGAAAAAATATTTTTATTTGAAAATTCCTTTTTAAACATTAAGAGTTAATAATATTATTTCATATAAATTATCAATTAAATGAGTGTTAATATATATTTTTTTGATATAATTTTTTTTTAAATAGTCCTTTGAAATTGTTCAAATTAATTTATTAAGATAAAAATAAATAATATGTTGAGAATTCAATTCTTTGAAAAATAATCATGTTAACACTAAATGATTTTAATCACATCCCATTAATTATTTATCTTCTAATAATTAAACATCTTCAATTAATTGGTATTAGAAAACATAAAATTATTCTTTAAAAAATAATGATAATATTTAAAATAAATCATTTTATTTTTATTTTTATTTACTTGATGTTTTTATCTACTTATAATTTTTTTAATGGTATTTCAAATTTTATTCTCATGATTTATTTTTGTAAATATTTTATTGTAAAATATATTGTGGTTCATTTTAGTTCAATGTTGAATATTATACAATCTATTCAACATAGTATTTATTTAAATTAAAAAATACACACAAAAATTTTTAGGTGTTACATTCTACCCCACTTAAATAAATTGCATCCTCACAATATTAATTTTTTTTAGAAATGAAAATTTGTGAGGGTATTATTAATATAGTCATGAGTCATTATATAAACATTTATTAAAATCTCTCATAATGGTTTATAACTGGCCTGTATAACATCCAAATCATATCCCCTAAGAGTGCCAAACCTTACGTGTAGTTATTATCCCTTATTATTCACAATGTGAAGGTCAATTTAATACCCAAACAACCTTTTTTAGGGTTATTACCCCTATATTCATTAGATCCATATCCTAAAACCACCTGTAGTATCTAGACATGGATTTCATTACTAGGAAACCACAAACTTTTTACCTTACCAAAACATTTGGATATATTTCCATATTTATATTTATACCTAGGATTTCAAATTATTTATTCTATTGATAATTCTCAACAATAATTTAACCTAAATTTATTAACATGTTTCCTAATTCATTCCAAACCAAAAATCCATGAAAACCTATGATTCCATGAATCAACATACCCTTTAATCCAAAAGAAAAAAATTATATATTAATAAATATATATCTTAATAAAATGTATTCACAAAATGATATTAATATTTTCTCAAAAAAATGAATTTATTTTCCATAAAATTACTTACCAACCATAAGGGATAAATATACCTTGATCATGAATTCTTCTTAAAATCTAATAAACATCTCATAAAATATCATTAATAAACAAAAAATAAAATCACATGACTTCTATGAAGGTTTATCTAGGACTTTAAACTTATAAAAAACCTTAAAATTATTAACCCATGATGGTATCCATTACACTTAAATTATCCCCTTATAATAACATTATAACTACTAAAGTTTTCTAAACTATACTTTAATACCAACTGAGACACTCTAGACTCACACTCTCACATCTAGTGATAAAAAAATATTCTTTACATACTAGCTTGATACCAACTGAAGAGAACAAAAGTTAACCATCCATAATTACAATATATATATATATATATATATATATAAATTATAGAGTCACTAACATACCCAAGGACATTTAGGTTTAGAGTTTTATAGAATTATTAAAAAAACCAATAATAAACAAAACCCATATATTTCCCATAAAATGGTTATTTTCCTAGTAAATCAAGGATTCCTTATCTTACAATGAGTCTTCAACATTTCTCAAAAAAAATTACTCACCTGAAACCCTTCTAGACATATCATATGTAACATTATTTTTCATAACCAGGGTAAATGATAAAATAAGAAGTTTGATCTCAAACACTCAATAAGGGTAAAAAAAATAAACAATAATTGAATCATATGTGAGTATAAGACAAGAATATGGGTATGCTAACATAGTAAAGGTAAAGTAACACATCATAAGAAAATCATACCCAATAACACAAAGATCATAAGACCTGAATCATAACATTGGGATTCTAGTATGGATATGTAGATAAAATCATATCATGGAATCAAAAAAAAATGGGGAAACGAAAAAAAACCTGACATCACAAGCATAATTCAAGGATCACTACCAAGAAAATGTAAAAATGTAGAAAAAATACCATAGGGGATTTTGTTTAGTCCCTAGTCCCTTATAAATCATCTCGTGAGATATAAAACATTAACCATTGAATTTTAGGGATATATAATGTTAGGTGAACCATCACATCATAATATGTACATGAATATGTTTTACATAAACATAAAACATACATAAATAAATTAATAATCATATCATGATTAACACATAGAAATTAAGTTGGAATCTAATGAAATAAAGTAACTCTCTAGGTAAATAACCTTCAATTAAGATAATGTTTTATATGGTTTTAACACTATGTAGATAAAATTTATATAGTTTTATAAATAATTATCCTAGTAAATTGATGTATGGGTACCAAGGTAGACACCCTTCAGTCAAAAGAATGATATATAGTGTATTAATAGTGGAAAGGCATTGGAAGAAAGGACATGTTTCTACACATTGGATGATTTAGAAATAAAAGAAAGTGATGGATAATTTCTCTTATATATATTTAATTTTCATAATATTACACATATGTTTGAAAATGGATAATTAATCAAATGATTAATTTTACATAGATGAAAACTCCATTATAAATACATTATAGAATCACATTGAAATAGAAGAAGAAATAACTATTCCTTTTAATAAATTTAATGAAAATAAAAATTCATATAATAATGGGAATTAAATTTTCTTTATAAAACCATAAAAACAGGTAAATGAATATTTCTAATAAATAACATACATAAAATCAAGAAAAAAAATTCAGGCAGGATTCCTTAAAAGAGAATATTTGTGTCAAACTTTTATAAAAAAAATAAATAATGACATGTGTGAAAAACCTTAAAAATAATCATTTTAATCCTTTTTAAATAAAATTAAATAAAAAAATGAACTTAATTTTTCATTTATGTAGATATAATAACATTCTTGAATCAATAAAAAGAATATAGATATGGAAAAGAATGATTTCTGGTTGAAGAGAAAAGACAAGTTCGGTTTCACTTATGAGAATATTTTTGGATGAATTATGAACCAAATGGAAGTTGAATGATATGAAGGAATGTAAAAACTATAAATTATTATGTTATAAGGAAATAAATGTGTTTTTATTGAAAAATAACATAAAATATCCTCAAGTAGGAACCTAAAAATAAACAATCTTGAAAAAAAATTTGATTGGAAAACATGCCCTTATGTATTTTATAACATTTTGATCAAAGAACCATGAAAAATATAACAATAAATAGAAAATTAAATAACATTAATAAATATATAATATATCAATGATTTTATATATAAAATATATAAAAAATTGGTTCATTTTATAAAAACTATCACAAAGAAAGAAATTTGAGTCGAGAAACACTTACAACATTGGTATTGTATGAATCAAAAGAACATGAAAGGGAAATAATTTTATGAAATTTAAAATAACATTTAAAGCAATATTTTTATTATATATTAATACAATATGGTATTAATTACACCATATGATGTATAATATGGTTTATAATATAAAACATGTCTCATTAAATTGAAATTGAGATGAAGAACCATTACATTGGGTTCCCAATAAGTTGAATGTGCTCTAACATAATTGATAAAAAATAATAATCATTAATCCTTTATTTAAGAATATTTTTCAAGTATATTTCATTTTTAAGGTCAATTTATTGTTATATTTCATTAATTTATTATGTAGTTTTTCTCTCATCGATTACATGTTCTAGTTCGATGAATTTCTCTAAAACTATTTTGGTATATTGAAATTGGTAAAAGGTTTTATAAAATAATTCCATAATACAAAAGATTATATATTTATATAGAATTTATCATTTTATTAGCACAAATATATACAGTTTGATATATTTTCAATAATATATTTGAATTGTAAAAGATGTCTCGGTATGCTTGTTTTGAGCAATAAAAATTACTATAATCATTTATTTGGTAGTATCATTAATATAATTCCCAATATATGTTTATCGAATATTAATAATTTTATAGATATCATATTTATTAATTAAATTCAATTTATAAAAATCCATATAATGTGGTGATTAAAAATGAAATACATCATCCATGGAGGCAGGAATCAACCAAAACACATGTGACCTTTTTATTTTCAAATGGATGGGCAGAAGGTAGATAATGGTTATTACGAATACATAATAAAATTTATGTATAAAAAATATACCAATATAATTATTTCATTTTAGATTAATATTTTTAAATGAGTTATAAGAAGAAATAAACTTGAAAGAACTCACTTAAAATAATTTCATCTTCCTTAGATATCCTCTTTTAGACCACTCCTTAAGTCATCTTAAATTAGTCTTTTGGTGAAACAAAAACCTATAAAATGTGGATAATGGGTTTGGGGAGGAGTTTTTTTAGAGTTTTTTAAAGCTAATATTGTAATGGTGAGAGTATAAGTGGGGTGGTAAAGGGGTCCTTTTTAAGTGAAAGAAGTTGAATTTTTTTAAATGTTAATTTCTTAATATAAATAGAGATGTCAAATTCAATTAAAGTAGATCCAAAATTTATAATTTGTGAGGATAATATATTTTAATGATGTGAAATCTATCATTCAATCATTTATAAATGATTTTTAGTGATATTTTTTGACTTTACCTCTTGATTTAATATTTTTACCTTATTTTAACTTTTACCGTGGTGACAAATTTTTACCTTGGTAAATCATTTTTATACCCCAAAATAAAATTGATCATAATACCTTATTTTTATTATGATAATCCCAAATATTAAATCAATTCTATTGAATTAAATTTATAAAGGGGATAAAAATTATCTTCAATGTAATTATGCATAACATAATAAAAATAATATTTTTATTATTCACTAAAAAACACATTTTTTTTAAAAATCCCAAAAATTCACTCTATGATAATTCTTAAGTGATGAATCAAAATATTAAGTACATTTTTTCAAATTGGAATTATAAAATTTTAGAACGTAATTTTTAAACAAAAACATAAAATTTAATGCAATGTTTTTCTTATAGGAAAATGATTTTTTAAACTTTAAGTGTTCTTCATCATATTTCATATAAATTATAAATTAAATGAGTGTTAATATATTTTTTTTACCTTGAAACATTTAATTATAATAATATTTTAAATGTTTTCAATTTAATTTATTAATATAAAAATATAAAATGTATAAAAAATTATATTTCTTTAAAAAATATGCCTTTTACATAAAATGACTCTAATAAAATCCAATTAAGTGTTTATCTTCTAACCATTAAATTTATTTAATTCATTGATTTTAGAATAAATCAAATTTTTATTTAAAAAAATAATGATAATATATAAAATAATTTATTTTAACTATCTTATTTACATGGTTTTTTACTCCTATTAAAATTTTCTTAATGATATTTCACATTTTATTATCATGGTGTATTAATGTTAATATTGAATTTTAAAACATATAATGGTTCATTTTAGTTCATTATTGTGTATGATACAAGATAATAAATATATTAATTATTTAAATTAAAAACAATACACACTAAAATTTTGGTGTGTTATATTCTACCCCATTAAATAAATTACATCCTCATAATTTTAATTTCTATGATCGATGAAAATAGATGATTGTGTTCTTAGTATAGTCATTACTCATGATGTAAAAATGTATTTAAATTATTTATAATAGATCTTAAAGAGCATGAAATCATTCAAATCATATCCCCTTGGAGTATCAAACTAGTTATACTGTTAATCATACTTGTTATGCACTGAGTGAAGATCGAGTTAGTGCCTAACTTACCCTTTTTAGGATTATTAACCCTAGGTACATTAGAGTCAGAACCTTCAGACACTTGTAGTATCCATATATGAATTTAATTTCTAATAAACCACACACTCTTTACTTTACCAAAATTTTAGGATGTATTTCTATATTTAGATTTATCCTTATGGTTTTCACTAATGTATTAGTGTCTTAATTATTAATTATAATTAATCCTAAATTTATCAATATGTTTCTTACTACATTCCAAGCCTGAAATTCGTGAAAACCTATAAACCTTAAAATCAACCTACTCTTTAATCCTTAAGAAATATAAATTAAATTATCAAGAAATATATACCTTAATCGTATATATTCCCAAAAAATATATTAATATTTTACTAAAATAACCTAAAGTTCATTGATATAAAATTACTAAAAAACCCAAAGAGATACATATACCTTGATCATTTATTCTTCCTAACATTCATTAAAAAAATCCAAAAATATTATTAATCACTCTAAAATAAAATCATATAAGACCACAAATGTGGTATCTACTCCTTTAAACTTATACTCAACCTTAAACCTATTAATACGTGGTGGTATCCATGAATCTTAAATTATATTATTATAATAACATCATATCCTCTAAATTTATCTAAACCTTACATCGATACCAATTGAGACATCCCATACCCATACTCCCAGATATGGTGCTAAAAACAATTTCTTTACATACAGGGTTGATACAAATAAAAGAAACCCAAACATAATAATAAATAATTACAATATTAAAAAATATTTTTTCACCTACATATAAAATACCTTTTACATTTAGAGTGTTAGAGAATTAGTAAAAAAACATCTAACTAACAAAACCAAAGTATTTCCCATCAAATGTAAATTCTCCCTACTAAACCAAAGATTCCTTACTTTAAAATAATTCCTCATCATCACCCACAAAATTATACTTGCATGAAACTCTTTTATACATATCATAGAGAATAATATTCTTCATAACCTTGGGAAATGAAAACATGATAAGGGTGGATCAAATGCCCAGTAATGGTAAACATAAATGAAAAAAATTAAAGATCATAAGTGAGAATATGAAAGACATGTGGTTATCAAAAAATAATCATGGTATAAGAAATGTTGGAATACTAATGTTTTAATCGTGTTTTAATGATCACAAATTATGTTCAACTTGTTTAATCTTTCTCAAATCATGTGTAGATATGGTTGGTTTCCCTATGCTCTAAATAGACTTTCACATGTTTTTTATTCCTATAAATCATGTTTGATTATTGTAAACTATATTTAATTATGTTATATAATGTTTTTCTTATATGAATTCTTATGTATAATTCATTCTTTGAATATTATTGCTTAAGAATATTTATAGATATTTGGATAAGTCTAAAAAACCATAAGTCTGCCACTAGTTCTAGATTTTGGCAAAGTCCCTAACACCATAAGCCAGACATCAAAACCTAGACACATTAATCCCTGACACTATAATCCAGACACCATCACCTATACACTGTAAACCCAGACACCATAACACATACACTGTAATCCCTAACATCATAATCCAGACACTGTAATCCTAAGACATCATGACCCAGACACCGTAACCCATACATCGTTCAATGTTTTGATAAAGGACTAGACACCGGTCTAGAGACACTATGATCCTAACACCGCATCTATGCTACCAGTTCCTGGTCTCAATGAAACTGTGGCATCATGACTGTCTCACCAATCAAAGGAAAAGAATAAGACCTTGTTTCCTAGTGACACTATTTCCAAGTGATACCATATCAAGACAAATTGTGATATTGTTCATTAATTTGTTTTGTCATTTTCAATTTAATTTATAAAGGTCATATTTAAGTCATTTAAATTAACAGAAATAATTAATGTTTCTTTATAGACGTTTCACATAATAGTACAAGTTATGAGGTGTAGAAAACATGCATCATGTCGGATCCAACACATGTACCCAATAAAAAACGAATGTGTGGTACTGTAAGAACATGCAGAGGAACAAGTGTTTCAAAAAACTAATTGATGCATACAACACAATGCAACTGAAGAACACAAGAAGCACTCTCAACCCCAAAATGCTCAACCACCGTATATTAGAGTCTCAATCATCTTCACAGTACCACCTCAAAGAAGAACATGAGATACATAGCTCATATCATCAAACTAGAAACTAGAGAACCAGACATGTGATACTCTGTTTTTCACAATAGAACCTGATACATGCATCTACTTCATCCTACAAGTTCAGAGATATATAGAATAACACTTACAGCACTTCTAACCATTTCTCATCATCTTTTCTTTGTTGTGTATTATTTTTAGCTTTTTTGCAGTGTGTTTTTATCTGTATTTAAACACACACAATCTCATGAATTAAACTAAATGACGTAAGATATCATTCCTCTCATATCTTCTTACATCTTTTTAGTCCCATGTATAAGTGTGGAATATTTCCTTGTGTGACCTAGTAGTTTATACCAATGAAGAAAAGTGGAAGAGGTTGTGTGATGCGAATAGTCTTGTGTACTATTGTTTACCCTGATCCAGGGTTTGGATCAATCTCTTATCTATATAGACTTCTTGGTGGAAGTTGACCACCAAGTAGAGTTTATTAAGTCTCAGCTTGAGACTGAACCACTTTTTTTACACTGTGTATTTTGATTTATTTTTTCTCTTCTTTACTTTATATTTCAAGAAACTAAATTTTACTTTGATAGTTAGTCTTGGATATAAGTTACAACTGTTTTTCCTTATTAGAATACCTTCAAAAGATGTATCAATAACTTACATTAATATTATTGAGAATTAATCAATTTTCTATGAAGTTATTTGAATAGTCAAACTATTATAACTGTATTACCTTGATTAATTTTCCTATATTTATTTTTATTGGGGGATCATTTTTTAAGTGAAATTATTAATATATATTTTTATAGATACTCAATTCACCACCCCCCTCTTGAGTAATCTACTTATAACCACATTTGGTATTAGAGGAATTTATTATTATTAAGGTTCTGGTTTTAAAATCTGTTCAACTATGATTTTAGTTGTACTTTAAGGATCTGAAAAAATATGTTTGTTATAAATTTATAGCTCTTTAAAAGTATTTCTTCATTATGGACAATTGACTCGAAGGTTCTGCAACAAATAGACCTCCATTATTAAATAGAACCAATTATTCCCAATGAATTAAAATGAAAATAGATTTAGAAAGTATGGGTTATGAAATTTGGCCTTCAATTATAGATGAGTATAAAATTTATGCTACTAATAGAACTACTTGGGATAAACCAACTAAGACTTATTATAATAAAAATTGAAAATATATGAATTCCTTATACTTCTCTTTAAGAGATGAGGAATTTAACAGAATTTCTACATGTAAAACAGCCCATGAAATTTGGGATAATTTATCTATTTCGCATGAAGGAACTTCTAGTGTTAAATAAATGAGACTTAATACTTATACTATTAAATATGATAACTTTAAAATGAAGCCTGATGAGCCTATTTCTAACATGTATCTCAGGTTGAATGAAATCTTCAACACAATGATCTCTCTCAGAAGAGAAGTTACAACCAAAGAACAAATTATGAGGATGCTCAAATGCCTACCTGACAGATAGAGAGGCACTTATGTCTCTATTAGAGAGTCATGTGACATAATCAAATTACATGTTGAAGAAATCATTGGGAAACAAATTATTTATGAATAAATTATGAAATTAAACAAGGAAAAAGAGGATGAACCCAAAAGAAAATATGTGGAATTTAAGACCAGTACCTCTAACCACAAATATAAGGAGAAACTACAAGTATCTGTAGAAATTTCCAGTAGTGAAAAATAATCACCCAATAGTGATGAGGAGATGGCTCAATTAGCTAGAAAGTTTAAGAAATTTTACAAAAGAAATAAATTTTTTGGAAAGCCTAACTTCAAAGGAAGATATGGTTAAAAGGGAAGTTGGAAGAAATATTGGAAAAGAAATGACAAGTCAGATAAGATAGTATTTATGAATGTAAGTTAAAGGGACATGTAAAGGCTTATTATCCCAAGATCAAGTATAAAAAAGAAATATTTGGACAAAGATAGAAAGTATAAAACGGAAATGAAAAGAACTTGGAGTGCTTCTAAGGATAGTTCAAGTGACTGAGATTCTTTACATGATGGACAGGATAACAAAGCATATATGAGTTTCATGATAAACACATCTGAGGTAACCCTGTAATCTCATGTACAAAATTCATATTAAGTGATTATAAAAATATTTCTAAAGAAGAAATGTTTGATTATTTCAATATTCTTGAAGAGACATGTAGTGAACTTAAAAATAAATACAATTATCTAAAGAAATAGTTTGTTTTACCTCAACTGTTAAATTTGAAATTACTATAGAAAGATAGAAAAATGTTAAATTACTCAAATAAAACAATGAATTAAATCTATCTAATGAGAAATTAAAAAAACATTAAAAGTTTTACTAATGGTAAATATACCTTGGTACAAATTCAAGGTACAATGATTTCCCCTAAATAAACTACTGGTATTGGTTATCAACATGGTAAAATAAATTTTTGGAAAAACCAATTTTGTTTCTCAATATAGGACATACAGATTTACTCCTAGTTCATGAAAACAATCTTCTAGTTCAAACTATAATAAATCGTCTATTGTTTCTAGTTTTTTTGGACCAAATAAAGTTTATTTCTCAAATAATTTACATAATTCTTATAGAAAACCTATGAGGAAGATATGGGTTCTTAAATAACTAGTTATAATATAACTAGACCCCAATAAATATGGGTACCAATGTCTGTCTTTATTAGTCAATTTTTTAGGAATAGTTTTTGAAGAGATCTTGTAAAAGCATATGGTACTTGGAGAGTGGGTGTTTAAGACACATGACAATAGACTATTCAGGTTTCAAAAACCTAATAAAGATTTATTTTGAACATGTCACTTTTGGTGATAATTCCAAAAAAAATCATTGGCCTAGGCTAAATTAATAACTCTAACTCATTTTTAATTTCCAAATTACTTTTTGTTGTTGTAATGAAATATAATATGCTTAGTATTTCACAACTATGTGATGATGGATTTCATGTTAAATTTGAAAATGATGCTTGTATTATTCCTAATTATAATAATGAATTAGTATTTTCTACATTAATAAATGAAAATGTATATTCTGTTAAATTAGATCCATTAGTTTCTCAAAATGATTCATGTTTAAGTTTATTTCACAAAGAGAGTTAGATTTGGTATAGAAGACTAGGACACTACAATATTCACTCCCTTATAAAGATAACTAGAAAACGTTTAGTCAAATATCTACCCAAACTATAGTTTTAAAATGATAAAGTGTGTAATCCTTGTCAAAAGGGAAAGCAACCAGAAATTTCATTCAAACCAAAGAAAGAAGTTTCAACTTATCAACCTCTCGAGTTGGTTCAAATGGATTTTTTTGAACCATCTATAGTTTCTAGTATAAATTATAATCAATATGTTTATGTTCATGTAGATGACTTTTCTAGGTATACTTGGACCATCTTCTTGGCTCACAAAAGTGAATATTTCTCTCATTTCACCAAATATGCTAAAACTGTAGAAAACCTTAGTGGCCTTAGAATCAAATCTCTAAGAAGTGATCATGGACATGAGTTTGAAAATCAAGGGTTTGAATCCTTTTTCTCACAATATTTATATAATCATAATTTCTCTACCCCTATATCACCTCAACAAAATGGAGTTGTAGAAATAAGCAATAGGACCTTTTATGCAATTTCTAGAACCATGCTTAGTGAATATGAGTTACCTATTTATTTCTAGGCTGAAACTGTAAATATAAATGTTATATTATTAATATAGTGTTTATTATACCTATTTTTAAAATAAATCCATATGATTTGTGGAACAATAGAAAACACAAAGTAAAATACTTAAAAGTATTTGGATGAAAAGTCTATATCCTTAATACGAGGGACAGTCTTGAAAAATTTTCTTCCAAGAGTGATGAAAGGATATTTCTAAGATACTTGGTCTCTATTCAATCCTATAATGTTTTTAATAAAATAACTAAATTTTTGGAGGAATCTATCCATGTCAAGTTTGATGATATAGATCCACATAAGGTTAATACCTCTCTTGAGAATCTTGAGAATGATATGTAAAATCTGGACATCAATGTTAAATCCTCTAACTATCCTATAAATGAATCTGTAAAAACTTATAGTTCTAGAAATTCTCCAGATTCAAACCATAATGAACCTGAACCTATTGAAGAACCTGAAATATCTGGCCCCTCATTTTCTAGAGTTGTTAGAACACTTAAGAACCATCCTTTAGATACTGTTGTTGGATATTTAGATAAATGAACACAAACTAGAGCTTCTCTTAGAAATCAGGTTGAACGTCAGGATTTCATATCACAAAACGAACCTAAAAACATCAATGATGATGTAAATGATGAATTTAGGTAATGTATATGCAAAAATAAATGAATCAGTTTGAAAGGAACAATGTTTGGAATCTTGTTGATAGACCCAACGAAATTTTTTCCATAGGCACTATGTGGGTGTTTAGAAATAATGTGGATGAAGATGGTAACATATTTATAAATAAAGCTAGATCAGTTGCACAAGGATATAATCAAAAAGAAGGAATTGAAAATGAGGAGACCTTTGCCCCAGGGGCTAGATTTGAAGCCATTAGAATCTTTCTTGCATATTCATCACATCTGAATTTAAAACTATATCAAATGGATGACAAGAATGAATTCCTAAATGGGTATATAGTTGAGGATATTTTTTTTGAAAAACCCCTGCTTTCACAAATCCTCACTTTACAAATCATTTTTTTAAATTTTCAAAAGATTTGTATGGTTTAAAACAAGCTCCAAGATCTTAGTATGATAGATTATGTCATTTTCTTATTTCCAAAGGTTTTAAAAAAGGTATATCTGATCCTAATATTTTTATAAAATGAATTTCCAATGATGTTTTAGTAGTTCAAATTTATGAATATTATATTATTTTTAGATCTTCAAAAAATTCCTTATGTATTGAGTTATCTAAAATGATGCAAAATGAATTTGGAATGAGTTTAATGAGTGAACTAAAATTATCACTTGGATTTTAGACCTTTCAAAATAAAGATGGTATTATTTTAAATCAAAGAAAATATACTAAAGATATTCTAAAACGTTTTGGATTGGACAGAACTAAAATTAGTGATACTTGAATGAGTACTACTTATAAGTTAGATCTTGATAAAGATGGAAAATCTGTTGATCAAACCACTTACATAGGAATGATTGGAATCTTACTCTACTTAATTTCTAGGCGACATGATATTATGTTTAGTGTATATGTGTGTGCTCATTTTCAAGAAAACCCTAAAAAGTCTCATTTAAATTATGTTAAAATGATTTTCAAATATCTCAAACATACACCCAATAAAGGACTGTTCTATCCTAGAGGACAATCATTTGAGTTAGTTAGATATTCGAATACCGATTTTGGTGGTTGTAATTTAGATAGAAAAAATCACCTATGGAACATGTCACATTTTAGGCAAGTCTCTTGTGTCATGGTGTATTATTAAACAATTTTTTTTTTGCATTATGTACTACCGAAGATAAATACATAGTTTCTGGTAGTTATTGTACACAAATTTTGAGGATGAAACACACATTACAAGACTATGGATATCAATTCAGACATGTACCTATAAATTGTGACAATAAAAGTTATATTAATATTTTAAAGAATCTTGTTTCACACTCAAGGAAAAAACATATTGATGTAAGACATCACTTTTTGAGAGACTATTATCAAAAAGGTGATATCACTTTTGAATTCATTGGAAATGAATTTCAACTTACTGATATATTTACTAAATCATTGAATTCAGAAAGAAAAAATTACATCATACATGAATTAGGATTGAAAAATCTAAAATATAAGGTGTGCAGTTTCAAAACATGTTGTTTCATAGCTTACTATTTCAGAGTTTACGGTTTCATGATTTGCGGTTTCAAAAGTCACTATCTTAGATTTAATGTCTTTCTATTACTGTCTTGAAGTTAAAATTTCATGTTTAAAGTATCACAGTTACTATCTCTTGGTTACTTTCTTGAACTTACTATCTCAAATGATACGGTCGCACCATTTAAAGTCCCACCGTAAGGATGACACTGTAACAATCTGCTCTGATCTCAAAATGACAATATGTTCTGGTCTCAACATGACAATCTATTCCAGTCTCACCATAATGAATTAGTTTTTGATTTATTTGTATTTTATTACCCATATTTTTATATTAACTATTTTTTATTATTTTATCCTATGATTATGAATTTGCGATGCTTGAAATCCCAAAATGATAAAAACCAAATATCTTCCACTCTTTTCTTCACTTAAGATATTTTCTCTCAAAACTGAAACCCCTCTCTTTTAAACAAAAAGTGCTCTTTCATTCCTTCATCTCTCTCGAACCCAAGTCAAATTCCCAGAATTAAGCGCCCATCTTCATCAACTCCTAGTAAGTGCATATCTGCAAAGAAAGTGAAAGGGTCACTGAAAGTAGTGCCTGAAGGATTGTTAAATCTTAATCTTGTTGAGATAATTATTGTACGAGAAATAGAAATTTGTCCTAAGTGGTTGCTAACAAGTATGTCCTTAGTTTTTAAAGAACTAGTAGAGAAGGGATGGTTGAACTGGTTTACAAAAGATAAAATTCTGATTTATCCAAAACTTGTTTCTTGGTTATATCGGAATGTCTGGTTTTCTTTCGATAGTGAAGATGGTTTTATTGTAAAAAGTTCGATTAATGGTCAAAGGTATACTTTTTTCTCGAGGTTATGGGATCGATTGATAGGGATACCTCATGAAAGAATATTTGGGGACTACCAGAGAGTTCCTCCTCCTCCTAGTGATGATTTTTCTTAGAAGAAGCCCTAGACAGTTTGATTGGTAATAAAAAGAAAAGAAGGGAAATTGCTGCTTATTTGGATGGTGAAATGAGGTTTCTCTTTAAGTTTATCTAGAATGTTATTAGTCCAAGGAAAGAGTATTTTTCTATGCTTAAGTATCAAGATGTATTCTTGATACATGTTATAAAAAATGGGCATAAGGTTAATATGAGTAAGTATATTATACTTCACATGTGTGAATTGATTAAGACAACCTTAAAATCAACATCTTTGTTCAATTCACGGTTAATCACTACAATGTGGTCTGCTAAAGGGGTGGTTGACCTGAATAAAGACTTCATCAAAGATTATGAGTTCTGTATCTCAAAGGATACAGTCCGAAGGATGAAAATATGTTGGAATCCTTGAAAAATGTCTTGGGTGAAGGACAGTGAAAGGGTGTATGGAAATTCTAATCCAGTTGAGAATCCTTCAAGGCCTAAGAACATATCTGATCCTACTTTGGAACTGTATGATGTGGTTGATTATGCTGATGAAGAACAAGAAGAGGTATTTGTTGCATCTAATGAAGGAATTGTCTTGGACAATGAATACAGTGGTCTACCTATTTCACAAAATGTAGTTGAGAAGGATGTACCTGTTACTAAAAGATGTTTTGTTTTAGGAGAATAAAATGATTCTGGAAAATAATATGTTACTTTTATAAAAGAAAATGTTGTTTTTTAGAAGCATCAAGAAGAATAACTTGATATTGAGGAGGAGACTACTGTTTGGGAACAACTAAAAATTGATCCTGAATTTATCCCTTCTACTAAGGAAATAATGGAACAATCCTTTCAGGTGGATAGAAAAGAAATGGGTGAGTCTATGAGAGATGAAAATTTAAAAACAGATCAAGTGAGGGGATGAATCTCTTAGTCTTATAAGGGATGAACCTGTTGAGGGGGGGCAACTCCCCAGTCAAGAAAGTGTTGAAGTTCCCAATCCTATTGATCAAAGAACTATGGATACCTAGTATAAGTTTTCGATCTACTTTGATGTGTATAATACACAGGATGATTTAGTTAAATTCATAGACCTTTCCACTATATTTCAATTGAAACTAGTTTCTTCTATATAATTAATCTCTTATAAGGAGTCTGAAGCCATCTCAGCACCTATTCATGATACTTTACTAAAACCTTCTGTTTTTTGGAGTCACAGTGATCTAAATTATTTTGGAGATGCTCTTTTAGCTGGATTTGAAAAGCTCATGACCACACAACTTGGTCCTGTGAAAAATCTTAGTAAAAGAGATTTTGCCTTGCTGTTAGAGATGATAATATGGAAAATCCAACCAAAAATGATTCATGAAATAAAATAAGTTAGAATAGAGAACAAGCAGTTGAGTGAGGAGGTGAAGTATCTCAGAGATATGGTTGAAGATATGAAAAAAAGTGTTGCAACTAGGACAAGCTTCTTTTTCACATCCTGTTAAGGATGATAGTGATCAGATTCCATATAAAGTTGCATCTTTGATACAAACAAACTTGGCTTCAATTTATGACAAAGTGGTTGAGAGAAGCATCAATATAGTCAATGAGATGTGTGAGCTTGTTTTTGGTCTTAACAAGATGAATGATGAGTACAAGGGATGTCTTCAGAAAGTTCTAAATCAGATCAAGTCTCTCACTTCAACCGTTACAGTATCCAATGCCTATGGACAATCATCTTAACCCATGGACAATGGTCTACTCAGAACTGTTGTGAAGGAGGAACTTTAATTAGTGTTAAGTAGTTTTTATAAGGAAATCTTATCTACAGTTGTCAAGAATAGTGACAGAGTACTTGACCTAATGAGGATTCATTTAAATATTTCCGATGAAGCCCTATCATCATGTTGTTTCTAAGGAGCATCTAGAAGAATAACTTGACCTAGTGAGGATTCATTGAAATATTCCCAATCATCTCACCACCTCATGTCACTAATGCCTTCAAGACTCAAATCCAAAAGCAGAAATATTTCACTCCTCTGTTGGATATGTTCATAAAGAAAAAAGATGATTTCGAGAAGTCCATGTAGTATGGTGGTGAGATCATTACTAATCTCATTCAATTGTTGAATCCTTATCTTCATGTGTAAATCACTGCCATTATGGCTCCTACAGCTGCACCTTTAAAGTATGGTTTAACTTCTTCCCCATCCACTATTTTTCCTTCTACCTCCATGTATGTTTCTCAAGCTCTGAGCCAGATCAGACTGGTTATCCTTGACCAATCCTTGTCTCAGTCTTCATCAAAACCCATTATGACATATTCTTTTTTCAATGGGATACCTCTTCCTTCTCTAACAGTTGGCTCAATCCCTTCTTCAACTTCTACTTATGCTCTTGTGGCTCCTTATGATGTTGTTACCAAGGGTAGGGAGAAGGTTGTTGGTGCTAAGGAGAAGTGAAAAATGTTTTTTTATAGGTATGTTTTTTACATTTTCCATATTCTTGTAATGGAAAATATCTTTCCATCTAATGAGATATGCATTGTTAATCTCTATTCTCTTACTTTCCTTCATTCCATGTATATTTTTCTCTTTCCTATATTCTTTTTGATAATCCCAAAAGGAAGAGAAAGAATAATAAGAATATACATCTAACTCCAATGATTTGTGATCATAATAAAGGGGGGTATTGTTGGACTCCTCATGTTTTAATCATGTTTTAATGATCATAAATACTATTCACCTTGTTTAATATATCTCAAATCATGTATAGAGATTTTTGGTTTCCCTATGATCTAAATAAAATTTCCCAAGTTTTTTATTCCTTCAAATCATGTTTGATTATTGTAAACAATATTTAATTTTATTATATAATGTTTTTCTTATATGAATTCTTATGTCTAATTAATTCTATTAATATTACTGTTTAAGACTGATAGATATTTTTCTAAGTCTGAGAAACTGTAAGTCTGTCGCTGTTTCGGGATTTTGGAAAATTCCTTGACACCGTAAGCCAGACACTGTAACCTAGATACTATAATCCCTGACACCATAACCTAGACACTATAATCCCATACATTATAACCCATAAACTGTAATCCATAACACCGTAATCCAGACACTATAATCATGAGACACTGTGACCCAGACACCGTGACCCAGACACCGTGACCCAGACACCGTGACCCAAACACCATTCAAAGTTTTGACAAAGAACTAGACACCAGTCCTGAGACACCATGATCCTGACACCATATATGTGATACCAGTTCCTGATCATAATGAAACTGTGGCATCATTACTGTCTCATCGCTCAATGGAAAATAATAAGAAATTATTTTCTGGTGACACCATTTCCAAGTGATACTATTTCAAGACAAACTGTGACACTATTATTTAATATATTTTTTCATTTTCAATTTAATTTCTAATGGTCATATTTGAGTCATTTAAAGGCACTAACATAAATAATGTTTCTTTATAGACATGTAACCTGACAATACGAGGTACGATGTATAGAACACATGCATCCTGTCGACTCCAACACATGAACTCGGTAACAAAAAGGAAAGTGTGGCACTGGAACAAAGTATAGAGGAATAAGTGTTTGAAAAATATAACTGATGCATAAACGTGATACAACTAAGGAAAACATGAATCACTCTCGACCCCATAATTCTGAACCACCATAGATCAAAGTCTCAAACATCTTTGCAGTACCACCTCAAAGAAGAACACGATCTACATAGCTCATATCATCAAACTGGAAACCAGATCACCAGACTTGTAATACTCTATTTTTCACAAGAGGACTCGATACTTGCATATTATTCATCCTACAAGTCCAAAGATGAATAGAATAACACTTATATAACTTCTAACTCTTTCTTATCATCTTTTCTTTGTTGTGTACTATTTTTATCTTTTGAGTAGTGTCTGTGTATGTGTGTGTTTGTATTTAAATACACATTGTCTCCTATATTAAACTGAAGGATTCAAGATATCCTTCCTCTCATATCTTCTTACATCCATTTACTCCCATAGATAAGTTTGGAAGAGGTCCTTGTGTGACCTAGTAGTTTATACCCACGAAGAACAGTGGAAGAGGTCGTGGGACCTGGATAGTTCAGTGTACTGTTGTTTACCATGATCTGGTGTGTGGACCAATATCTTATCTATATAGACTGTTTCATGGTAGGTGATCACCAAGTGGAGTGGATTAATTCTTGGCTTGAGAATAAACCACTTTTTTTATCTGATGTTTCTTTTTATTCAGTATTTCTCTTCCTTACATTATATTTTAAAAAACTAAATTTTACTCTGATAGTTAGTCTTGGATTGAAGTTATATCTTTTTTTCCTTATTATAATAGATTCAAAAGTTGTATTAATAACTCACATTGATGTTACTAAGAATTAATCAATCTTCTGAGAATTTATTTGAATATTCAAACTATTATAATTGTATTACCTTGATTAAATGGGCTTTTTTGGATCATTTTTTAAGTGAAATTTTTAACCAAAACTTTTATAGATAATAAATTCACCCCCCAACCTCTTGAGTAATCTAATCTGACCAACAAGAAATAATCATAATGAAATAATAACTGATAAAACATGTATCATAAGTAATGATTTATAACATTAGTATTTTAGCATAAATTTATATAAAATATTGGATCATGGAATCATAGGAATATGGAAACAACATAAAACATGACTTCATAACCATAAGTCAAGGTTCACTTCCAAGAAAACATAATGTGGTGTAAAAAGTCTTATCGGGATTAGGTTTACTCTCTAGTTCCTTACATTTCATCTCATGAGATGTAAACCATTACCTAATGCATTGGGGGATGTATAATTCTAAGCTAACCGATCACATAATAATATGTGTGTGCATATGTGGTTCACATAAATAATATGTACATATATCCATCAATATTAATAACATGAAAAATCCATGGAAATTAAATGTGTATCCAATGAAATAAAGTAAATCTCTAAGAACCCTTTAATTAATATAATACAGTATATGGTATTTACACTGTATAGATAAAAATTATATAGTTTATTCAATAATTTACTCAAAACATTTATTTATGGGTATCTGGGTGAACACCCATAAACTAAAATAATTAAATACAGTGTATTTACATAGGGAAGGCAAAAGGATAAAGGTTATTTTTAGGCATGGTGGATGATTAGGAATGACGAAGGCTGTGATGGATCATTTATATTGTAGTTATTTGATTTCCATTACACCACATATACATAATAACATAGATATATAATAAAAGTATTTTTTCACAAATATAAAAACATCCTTTTAAGTATTTTATAAAATCACATTGAAAGTGATAATAATTGGCTTTTTTTGGTAACTTCTAAAAAAACATATAATAATATAATTTTCTTTTTAAAATCATTAAAAATTATAACAGTGTATTAATAATTATTAATGAACCTAAAATAAGTAAAATACATTCATATAAAACATATTAGGTAAGAAAATTCATTTTACACATTTTAAAAAAAGAAACAAATGACTAGTGTAGAAAATATTAAAAATAATCCATTCAAAACATTGTAGAAAAGTTAAATATAATATAAAATATATTTAATTGATTATATAAGTAGACATAAGTACATTCTTGAATCAATATAAAAAATATGGATATCGATGACAAGGATTAGTGAATAAAAATAAAATGCTATGTTTGGTTCACTTATGGGAAACCTTTGGAAGTATTATGAGCCAAATGTATTTGGAATGATAACAAGGGATCTAAAACCTAGAAGTAAATAGTTAATAACTATAAAAATGTGTTTTTAGAGAAAAATAACCTAAAATTCCTTCATGTAGGATATTAGATATAAAGAATCTCAAAAACAAAGTGAGATTGGAAAAGAAACCCTTAGAGGTTTTATAACATTTGGATGAAAGTCACAAGAAATATATAACAAGAAATAAAACTTTAAATACCATGAATAAAGATATAAAAATGATATAATAAGAAAAATATTCTATATATAAAACATATAAAATAATATAGGTGTATAATATGAAACATGTCTCAAAGAAAACAATTTGATTCAAGAAATGCTTACGAATATAGTATTGTGTGAATGAAAAGAACATGAAAGGGTGATCATGATATCAAATTTAAAATATTATTAAATTAAAGAGTTTAATTATACATGAAGACTATATGGTGTTAATTACACTATATAATGTAAAACATGGTGTGCAATATGAAACATGTCTCAAGGTATTGAAATTGTGGTGAAGAGCCCTTACCTTAGATTCTCACTTTGTCATATGTGATCTTACCTAATTTATAATAAAGTAAGAATCATTAATAATTTATTTCATAACATTTTTTATATATATTTAATTTTCTAACTTCCATTTTTTATCTTATTCCATTCATCTATTGTATATTTTTTCTATCATCGGCCACTTGGGGTTGTTTAGTCAATTTCTCAAAAATTATTTTAGAATGTTGAACATGGTAAAAGTTATTATAAATTTGTTATATAATATAAATAATTATATAGTTATTTATTACTTATCATTATTGTAGAATAAAATTCATATAGTTAAATATATTGTCAAAAATAGATTCTATTTGTAAAAGTTGTCTCAGTATGCTCATTTTGGGTGATAAAAATTACTATAATAACTTATTTAATATTGTTATTAATATAATTCCCTAATTATCATTCCAAAGTATTAATAATATCATAAATATCATATTAATTAATTAAAAAAATTATAACAACATATGTATGTATGTTATGATAAATTAAATATGTCATCCTTGGAGGTTGTGAATTGATCATAACATGAGTGACATTTTCATTTTTGAATGGATGGGGGGAAGGTAGATAATGGTTATTCTGATAACAAAATAATTTTTTTGTATACAACTGATACTAATTTCATTATATCATTATGGATTAAATAAATTTATATGATTTATAAATTGGAATAAACTTTAAATAACTCAGGTAAAACAATTACTTCTTCCTTGGATATCCTCTTTAGACCACTCTTTAAGCCATCATAGATTAGCCTTTTGTCGAGACCATAACCCCTAGAACATGGGAAAGAAGGTTGAAGAGGGTTTTTGGAAGATTTTATTTAAGTTATTATGTTTATAGTTATAGGATAAGTGGGGTGATGAATAGGTCCTTTTATAAGAGAGAGTAGAGACATTTTTGAAAATATTAACTTCTTAATATAAAAAAAGTTGTAATATTTATGAAAAGTGGATCCAAAATAGTTAATTTGTAAGAATAACATATTATATGGTTATTATATCCTTATTAAACCAATTTAGAGATGATTATTAGTGATATTTTGGGACTTAAATTCTTGATTTAACACTTTCACCTCATTTTAACATTTATCACAGTGACAATTTTTACCTTGGGAAATTATTTTTATGGAGTTAAATTAAATTAACCTTATTTCCAAAATTTTATAATAATAATTCAAATTATTTAATCTATTTAATTTATTTAAATTTATATATGTGATAAAAATTAACTTCAATATAATTTTGCATAATATAATAAAAACAATATTTTTACTATTTATTAAAAAAATTAGAAAAATATAAACAATTCTCCCTTAAATAAATTTGAAATTATGAATAAAAATTTAAATTTAAATTTTTCAAATTCAATTTCAAAACTTTTGGAATTTTATGTTTAAACAAAAACATAAAATATAATGAAAATTTGATTTTATAGGAAAATGAATTTTCAAACTTTAAGTGTTATTAGAATTATTTCATATCAATTATCAATTAAATGAGGCTTAATATATTTGTTTATAAATTAAAACATTTTATTAGAATAATATTTTAATATTGTTCAATTAAATTTATTAAGATAAAAATACATATTATATAAATAAATAATAGATACGTAAGGGGGACACAACCTCTGATTGGCGGCTTCTTCCCCTTCTCGCGTGCCTAGGGTTTCCCTAATGTCTATCTCCTCCCCTACTCCATCCAGTCTAGCCCAACCTTAGTATTGGCTGTCTTGCCTCGGATCAGCAATGATGGGTGTCAGATTCGCGTTGTCCAGTTTCGTTCCCAGCCCGATGGCGGCTACGTTGTGTCTTTTGGCTTCGATCTATCGCCTCGGATCCGGTATGAGGATTGATGGCCTCAGCATCTTCGGATCAGCTCGGTGTTAGCGTGCGTCGTCTTTGGGTGGTCCAGCTTCAGGATCTTGGCTTGGTAATGTCGGATCTGGTGCTTTCGGTGATGATTTTGGCTTGGTTTTGGCTTCAGGATCTTGTCATGGCACCGATGTGCTCGTCGACAGTGGCTCAGGTGTGCTCATCAACGGCTTTTCGGGTTTTTCGGTTCTAAGATCTCGACTCAGCGTCCTGGCTCGTTGTTGGATCTGGAGTATACAGTGTGCTCGGGGTCGGTTCCACTAGTTTGGAGGGGGGGAGTTTTTGTGATTTGGTGCTGCTGTAAGTTGTTTCCAGGTTTTGATCTAGATTTTTATTTGGTGAAGCTGGGACTTTGTTTGTATGGATGTGATTTTGGTGATGCTGTGAATCTACTGGTAATGGCTACAATGGATGTATACTGGTTATCTGCAGGTTGATAGTTGCTGGAGGTGAATTCGGACTTTTGGGGAACCCAGACAATCTACAAGGCTTTGCTTTAGATGAGGATTGAGCTGGTCATCTTCACCGTGCATGGATTTTTAGATTTGTTTGATTAAGAGGGTATGGTGTAGTCATCGGTATCGGGCTCGTGCATTCTTTCACGAGACATTTTTTTGAGCATCTATGTTTTGGTGGAGTCATGCCTTAATGTTTTTGTTGCTGGTTTGAAGCATTTCTTTATAGTTTTTTTCTGGGTTGCAACCCTCTGTTTTCCTGAATTTTATTAACGTCCTCTTGTCTTTGAAGTCTTGGTTTCCCCTCCTTTACCCTTAAAAGGAGGCTTATCCAAAATCAATAAAAAATTTGGCCTTCGGGTCATTCAGTCATATTATATAAATAAAATAACATTCTTCAAAAAATAGGCCTTTTAATACTAAATTATTTTAATCATATCCCATTAATTATTTATATTCTAAAAAATATAGTTTTTCAATTCATTAATATTAGAATACATCAAATTATTATTTAAATAATAATAATAATTTATAAAATATATCATTTTAACAATATTTTTATTTACTTTTGGTTTTAATCTGCTTATAGTTTTCTTAATGATATTTCACATTTTATTCTCATGATGTATTAATGTTTATATTTCATTGTAAAATATATCAAAGTTTATTTTAGTTAAGTTTTGCATATGATACAATCTATTCAATATAGTATTTATTTAAACGAAAAAATATAAACTAAAATTTTGGGGGTTATACATAAGAAAACAAGTTTTGATTATAAGAACATGGGATTATTTACAATTAAAAATATGAGATTTAGGGTCCTCTAATCCCAAAATACTTTATCATTTATTATGTTCATTACATTATTAATTTAGTTTCCATTGTTCCTTTAAAATCAATTTCAATTTTTCATATTTTCAATCTATATTTTTGATCAAAATTCTGTATTCCACTATTTTATCAAATATTATTGTCTCCAATATTTTAAATCATTATTTTAATAAACTCAAGAGTATCCATAATTTTTTATCAGCTAAAAATGATTTAATTTTATTTATGTTTTTTAATTCACCCATCATGAAGTAGCCATTATGGTAAAACAACTGACACAATATCCATGGGAGCAACAAACTGCATCTATATGTAATATATTCAAGTGTGGTGTAGGCTATTATAGATATAGACATTCATTCATATATGGAACATGTGTCATGTGGAATGCAGTTGTGAGAGAATATCTGATGGGTGCATATTGAAATACAGTTATACTCACAGAAGAATAGATGGATTTCATAATGAAATCTTTAAAGTATGATACATATGCTTCTTTTATGAAATTCATTAATAGGTTATGAGTAGAGATATTCATGTTTAGTGATATGTATTTTGAAACATCTTGACTAAGTGGTGACATAAAATTTTGGATAGGGTCATACACTCATTTATGACGCATAAATTTTGACATCACATGTAAAATGAAAAATAAATTATACATACACTAATATTTATTATTATTTTTATAATATTATGGTCATTGTTATGCAAAATACCCTAAGAGGGTGTGAATCGGGGTATAAAGGAATAAAATAACTGCCTCTTAAGATCTTATTTCTTCGTAAAAAAAATTATCTTATTCTCACAAAAATATACAAACTGAAATAAAATCATGCATGTGACACAAAAATTTTACATGTTTCACTCTATCCAGTCTAATCCAAAAATCAAAAAAAGGTAATGTTACAATGTAATGTAATCACTAAAACACACTATTATAGAAATGTTTATAGTGAACTCGTTGTCCCTCTAAGTTAACAATCATTCATACTTGAGAATGCACTGCTCTATCTTCAAAAAATACCTCACTACCACTTTGTAAGAATACTCTAATGATATATATCATCTTTTATTTTATTTTTTTAAACTAAAATGGGGGTGAGATGAAATATTTCTTTCATTTAGATGATGAATTATAATTTAATATAGAAATTATGGGAAATTCCATCAAGGTTCACACAATTTTTACTTTCACACGTCCTTTAAAAAACATTCTTGCAACTTCCAAATTTTTATGAAATTCCACATTTCTATGAAACTATTTCATTTTTTGATACTACATAAATTTTCACAAAACTCACTTATTCATGAAAAAAAATTCTCCAAAACCTTAATTTTCTCCATATTAAACTATAATCTTCCTCTAGATTTTTATAACAAAAAAATGGAAAACATTAGGAAATGTTTTCACCATTAACAAGTAACTTCATGGATAATCTATCACATTTTCCACATCCTTCCCTTCATAAATTCCCCCAAATATCTTATACTATAAATCATTGTCAACATGTTTCTCCAAAAAACCACTTTTTCTGCAAAAACAACCCTAAAAACTCTAAAACAATATCTTGATGGATTTTTCATGAAATATTTATATTTATTTTCACTTTAGACTTCAGATATAGTGAGAAAGTTACGTCATGAGTCTATAGTTGATCTAGATTATGACACTAGATGCATGATGTGTGATCTATTAATATTTTATTATTTAATGAATCTTTTTATAATTATAATACAAGTTATTTTTTTAGTTGTAAAAGATATTTGAATTTGGAAATTTATATCACACTATCGGAACCACTTAAAAAATAAAATACATTATATATGATTAAAATTCATCAAATGACCTTTTATCATCATGAAATCATAGGAAAAATTATCATTGATAATTTTTTACATGCTATAATAAATGACACATCAATACAATTTGTGATGTCGTTAGAATGACTAATATTTTAGTTTTAGTTTAAAATGTATATAAAAATAATTAATACTATAAAATTTGACAAAATAGACTAATATCATCATAAAACCATATAATAATAATCCTCGATTAATATATTATATTTTATAATAAACAATACATTTATATAGTAGGTGGAGTGGTCAAAATGATCATATGTATATTTTAAAATATTTAATAGTGGTTGAAAACATATAGCAAATGGTCAGAATCATTAAAAGCAAATCATATTATTACAAAATATTTGAAAAAATAGTCATTAATTAATTTTTTATATTTAGGAAATAAAAACACATAAATCAAATATGTTGAGTGGTTGTAATGACTAAAAAAAGTTTTAGATTAAAAATATATTTAAAACAAATGATACAGTCAAAACTAAGAAAAATATCTCAAATTGTAAGAAAATTTGAGGATGATAATTAATGATTAATTTTTAACATGTAGGATTTAATAATACATAAATTTTATATGTGGTATGGTAGAATGACTGAAATAGTAATTTTATATTAAAATGTTGATAAAAAATTGATATGGTCAAAATACTAAAGGTGGCCTAAAATTATCATTAAATCATAGTAAAATAATCTTATATTAAATTTTGACTTGTATAAATGTAAAACATGTCAATTTTATTCACATTGTGGTTTGAATGATCAAAATTTTCTAAAAAATCATGACATATTTAGGAAATGGTTACTAGTTAATTTATGAAATATATGAATTACCATCATGTCAATCTAATATGTGGTGTTATTGGAATGTCCAAAAATAAATTCACATTAAAAAGTGATTAAAAAAATTAATATGGTTCAAACTAAGATAAAGATCTTTAAATTTTTTAAATCATAAGAAATAGATCACTAGTTAATTTTTGACATGTAAGAATGAATAAAATGTCAATAAAACATGTGGTGTGGTCAAAATGGCTAAAAATAATTTTTTTATTGAAAAGTAATTAAAAAAGTTATATAGTCAAAACTGAGTAAAATAATGTATATTATTATGAAATATTAAGACAATAATCATCTATTAATTTTTTATATTATTGGAATCAAAAAATAATTCCACACAATTTTCTGAAGAACTCATGATGTGATCCTCACTCAGAAAAACACAAGTTATAATTGAGTAGAAAATTATCCATGGGATAAAGAAATAATAGAAACGAGATCTACATGTGATTCAAGAGTAATTAGACACTGGGGATTTAATATTCCTTAATTCTTCCCCTTATCTAGTGTTGTGGTAGTCAGAAAATCCTTCTAGAAAATACTTACAGATAAAAAATTATGGGCATTCAGAGCTGGGAAGAGATGAAGTCCCATTTACGCATGTCTATTCTCTTAACATGTTCCCCCCGATCAAGCGACAAGATCACTTGTAATCACAAAATCACTCACCCATGGACAAATTTTCTAGACCCCTTGATTTTACTATAAATATACCCCTTCACCTCTAATTTTAAGCACACCCTCATGTGGAAAAATGACTAAGAGAGGTGAAAGCTCTACATTTCCCCACTTATTCTGGGGGGCCCACCTGGAAACCCCTCTTTATTGAGGTACCACTTGGGAAATCCACCCACTTGGGTGATCCAAGCACTATTTCCAAGCACAACTAGGTCGGCCCTCCACTTGGTCGACCCACTTGGGCATGCCACCACTTGTGTGAGCCACCTACTTGAGTTATACAGCACTTAGTGTAACACCCCAGGTAAATAAAGAATATGAAATTTTCATATTTATCCATATTTGTGAATAAAATATTAATATGACTTTAAAGGGGATGCTATGCTCGATGGCGTACCCAACACGCCACAACGAGTTTCTTGGGAATCTTACGTTGCACTCTAATAATAAAATAATATTATTTTAAATGGTAGTTAACATGTAGCCATTGTATTGGCGTGAATGGATAGAAATAACTAAAATATGATTATATATATTTTTAAATGTTTTTACATTTATCCAATAAAAGATCAAGGCTTAAAATACGGAAAGAATTCAATTTTAGGCGTATATGCCCTAGTTTTCACTAAAGGTTCACTTATCGCCTTTTGATGGAGAACCGTCATTAAATATAGTTTTGTTCACTCTTATACATCCTTTTAGACCAAATAAAACTCTTCTTATGAATTGGGACATCAAAATTTAATTTGTGTAAATTTTTGGTATCTTTCTGATAAAGTTTATTTTTTAATGAATAGTGTAAAATGTTGTATTTTAATTCATAACCTCTTTTTAATCTAATTTATTTATATGATTAGATTATCTTTTGAATTGGTCTTAAAGTGAAATTATAATATATTTTTACCATTAAATCCAATAGTGGTCGTTGGAATTAATTTCACTTTGAAATCAGACTTAAACTAGTGTCAATATTTTGATACTTATTGTTTCATAAAAACACGCTATTTGTTTTGACAGCGGGAGTTAATTATTAAATTAATTAATTCCACTTATATTCTTTGAATTAGGTAATATAAACATCATTTTTGAATTTTGAATATCAAATATAGCTTAGGGTGAATTTTTGGGATTTTTCTGAAAAACGTCAATTTGTGATGAATAGTGAAACCACTAAGTGGTACTTATAAAAACTGATTTTTCCGTTTAAATGAAATTTTTCCATCTTTGTGTTTTGAATTTCAAAAATCCGACATACATGGTTGTCATTAAGAAGTAAAATGTGGTTCAATGAGATGAAAATAATTTTTTGGTGAATAGTAACTTCTTTTTCATTAATCACGATTAGAGGTAATTAGTGTAATTTAAGGTAAAAATGATATTATAAAAATGTGAAAACACCATGACACTTGTCCTAAACCTATTGGATGAGTCATGGCCGACCAAGACAACCCATGGGTCGATTTAGGGGACCCTATGGAGCCTCTTGGGTGAGATAATGACTTTAATGCCTTTTTTTAAAATAAAGGTGAAAATGACACTAACATAAATTGTTTTACTAAAACAATTTTTAGAAGGGGTTATACTAATCATAATTTTGTCTATAAATACTCTTTTGAAAGATAAAAAGATTTCCTACATCAGGATATATTTTTTATAATTTTTAGACATTAAATAAATTAATTTAATTATGACATCATAATGATGCAACGATGACCTCATTAATGAACAGTTTAAATAAAATGAAACGATAATATAAAATCTAAGACCTACACTTGTCCAAAAACTATTGGATGGAAATATTTCGAAGCCTTATCATCTTATATTCGAAATATATCAATGTGGGACCTTAGAAATTAGAAACACTTTTGAAAATAAAATAATAGTTTCATGATTTCCAAAAGTGCCCATCCTCTCCTCTTATAAAAGGCCCCCACCTCTACCTCATTTCACACACTCCTAAAGCCTTTGGCTCGGCCATCCCCTGACCATTTACTCTCTACACATCCCTATCCTCATCCTATAGGATTCCCTTTAGGAATAATCCTTTCAAAGGAAGCCTTTAGGCTCAAATCAAAAGGAGTTACACTTTTAAAGGTAATTCATTCTCTCATGTTCATTTGTTTTATTTTGCTTCTCCAACCACCTAAACTCTTTTTATTTACTTTTTTTGTAACAAAAACAGTATCTTCAATATACTAGGATGTTGTTATAAGATTTATTCGAGCTACACTCACACACAACTACATCAAATGGTTAAAGAACATACGGTTTCCGTGGATGGCTAAATTCTGCCTCCCGAAACGATGATTGTTCAATACTCATTTAACACCTTCAAAGGTGGCCATTATGATGTCACTATTTTTATATATGATATATAATATGTTTATTATTTCCTTAAGCTTCTGTATTTTTCATTTATGGCATACCATTATTGTTTCCATTATGGGTAAACACGATATCTTCATTTTAAGAAGTACGGACTACCGCCCCCTGAAAGTGATTTGATTCGTTAATACCATATATGGGATGTTTAAAGGATAAAGTTAATGAAATTATATATTTTATTATACTGGAATTATAATATACTCTTATATCATTATGATTCCATTCCAGAAAATACGAAATAAAAATGGAAGTAGCGTTCATGCGTATGTACGGCTTACCGTCTCCATGAACGGTGCATTTCATTTCTTACATCTAAATGTGATGTAATATTATAAATACATGTATATGATGAATATATATGATATATATGTTATCCAAATCATTAATATCATTCTGGATATAACGAACCTTTGACCAAATTAACAACATGTAAGTGTAAGAAGTCTATTTTTGACTTAAGAACCAAATACCGACAAAATGAACATTATTAACTTAAATGATTACATGATGTTCATAACATGGTATAAAAGGAATAATGAACTTGAAAAAGGTTCTTAAGCAAGTATAGATTAACTCAAGTTTATTATTCAGGACGTTAAAGAACGATCGAGTCAAGTCGGACCCGAGGTAAGGGATCCTACTCCACTCTATCTTTTTAAGTACACTCTTTTATGTCATTCCTTTTAAAGCTCATCTTTCTTGTTATTGGGATGTTATTTTATATTAATCTTACTGTAATTTTTATTTTCATGTGATGAGAGACCCTATTCTATTTCATCAATCCATTTTGGAATTTTTGTGTGGCACCGTTAGGCTGCCGAGTTTTCGTAAGGGATTTTTCATCTCACTTTTATTCCCGTGAGATTTATGCTACATTTTCCACAATTTCCTTTGAGTGGTTTATGTGCTGCCCATTATTTTACTCATTGTGTAATATACATTCTTTTATGAGTATTTACATCAATGTTGTATTGTCCTTCTTTCACGAGGTGTATGTTTCGAAAGATACCCATGTCGGTAAGGGAACCTTTCACCCTCCTCTTTTTAAAAGACTTCTTTTGTTGGGTATTTTAATTTACATATTGTTATGTTGGGATATGTTCTCATATATCCTTATTGATGTAAATTTTATGTCCAAGTGATGAGATACCCTTTTTTTTATCTCTCCTCAACTCATTTTGATGTGACGCTGTTAGGCTGTCAAGGGAACTTCTTAACCCAATTTCGATTTATTTGGGTTCAACATGTAGTTATTGAATATGTCATCCTTTGAATATGTGTGAATGACCTATTATTGTTTTACACTTAATATCCAATTATATTGGGTGTATTTATATTTGTCACACATAATTTTGAGATTTATTTATCCTTAATTTAAGGATACCTTCTTTATAAGGGATTTCATCACATTTTACATCTCTATTGAGACTTCATTGTTGTTATGAACCAATTCACTCATATATGGTGTATATACTGCCCTTTGTAATATTATATCATGAATCCATTTATTCTCATGATATTATAAAGTTCTGATTAAATGTTATTCCTCAATTATTGTATTCAAGTGTCTCTAATTTTGGTAAAACCCCTTTAACCAAAATATCACTTTAAATGTTTTAACTGTTTTTTCATATTAATATCCATGTCTTCAAAATGGTTTTAAGGATTTGATTATATGGATATTAATGTTTTAAAATGTTAAAAGCTTCAAGGTGGTATGAGACACTTTGATTCAAAAATCTCTTTATTAAATGTTTTAAATGGTTTTGAAAATGGTTTTTTAATGGATTCATTATTTCAATATCCTAAAATGTTATAGTGATTGAAATGTGGAAATGTTATGTTTCTTTTATTCATGTTTTATGTGATACGATTATGTTATGGTTCTTGGGCATTGTTATGAAGAACGGGTGGTTTCGTGATAAACTAAGGGCGGGTGAGCCCGATATATCTCTCTAATGCATTGGGTAATGCGAAGGAGTGAAACGTTAAGGTTTCTCCGAAGAGATTTTGGGAATATACTGTGATGGGTATTCCAAACGTAACCAAGAGGGTTACTACCTACATAAGAATGTTATGAATGCCTCCAGTTACCTTTATGTCTTATGATTTCTTTGATTTATTCATAGTTTGATGAGGTATGTTAAATTGCCTATGTTTTATGGGTAAAGTATGATTTCATTCTTATGTATATATGAACTCATGTTTCCTTTCCATATTTTTATAACCCTTACTGAGCTTTTTATGCTCATCCCAAGTTTTTGAAATGTTTATACAGGTCAAGGGAAAGGTACAATATGTGATGATAATGTCAAGGATGTGTCAAGAAATAATCCATATTTTATTTTCAATATATTTCCGTTGATGGGAAGAATGAATGTTGTCTTTTATGTAACCACTTTGTTTAAATGTGGAATGTAATGCAAGTTTCATGATATAATTCTCTAAAAATCTAAACCTGAAAAGATCCTGAATGTGTAATCTTGTAATAACTCAATATTAAGTAAGGTTTAAGGCGGGGGCCTTATAGTTGGTATCAAAGGTCGGTTTAGATAACTTTATATAATCTTGTAATAACTCACGATTAAGTAAGTTTTAAGGTTGGGGCCTTATAGTTGGTATTAGAGGTCGGTTTAGATAACTTTAGGAGTTAGAATTCTATTAATTGATTATCACTTTTGAAAATAAAATAATAGTTTCATGATTTCCAAAAGTGCCCCTCCTCTCCTCTTATAAAAGGCCCCCACCTCTACCACATTTCACACACTCCTCAAGCCTTTGGCTCGGCCATCCCCTGCCCATTTACTCTCTCCTCAAGCCTTTGGCTCGGCCTTCCCCTGCCCATTTACTCTCTCCACATCCCTCTCCTCATCCTAGAAGATTCCCTTTGGGAAGAATCCTTTCAAAGGAATGCAGTATTTTTCACTATTCATTAAAAAAATGAACATTATCAGAAAAATACCAAAAATTCACACAAAGTAAATTTTGATGTACCAATCATAAAGAATAAGTTTATTTTGACAAACATAGCTTATAAAATTGTCAAAAACAAAAATATCCTGATGTAGGAAATCTTTTTATATTTCTAAAGAGTATTTATAGACAAAGATATGATTAGTATAAGCCCTTATAAAAATTGTTTTAGTAAAACAATTTATGTTAGTGTCATTTTCACCTTTATTTAAAAAAAGGTAGAGGTTAGGGTATTCTTTAAGCATAAGTGGCATTACCATAATGGTTAGGATATCAGAAAGAGTCCTAGTTTTAGATAAAGTGAATGAGTAAGTATATCTTAGTGTTTATCTTCCTCATTAGTACATGATGGTTTTTTTTTGATATACTCACACTGAACTTTTTGGTTTTAGTAAATGGCTGGATATAGCAGGCACCAAAGTAATAGTGGATGTGAAGGAAACTATGACAGTTTTTTGAGCAATCAACTGAATGATATGGGAGCTACAATGAGAACTCTTGTGATTATCCTCAACTAACTATCTGGAGTCATGATTGACCACCTAAACCTTGGTTATTTCTCTAAGGCATCATATATGTGAGAAATAAATCCCTACAGAAGTACAGGTAATAATCATAAAGGTATGTGTGTTCAAAACCCTATTTGTCAAAGATGTGGAAAGAAACACCTAGGAAAATGTTTCAAAGGGACAGAAATATGCTATAGATGTGGAAATGAAGGTCATAAAGAAAGAACCTTCCATGGAAAAAGGAAGCATCCAGTTGACTCGAGGAAAGGGAAAGAAGTTCTTTTTGAGGGATCAATTGAATGTTTTAAATGTGGTGTGCATGGTCATTATAAAAACACATGTCCTATGAAGAAGTTTCGTGAATGGGGTCACCAAGAGCGTACAAATGTTCTTTTACCAATACCTAATGCCATTCCGATTGAGGAAGAAGAAACTGACAATGACCAATCAAAGGTATGTATTATTTCATGACTATTGTTTTCCTATTTTACAATCTTAGGATATGATTCATGATTTTGTTTGTAGGAAAGAGGTATTTCGGAATAAGTTGGAAAGGAATGGTTAATGGATCATGAAGAATGTTGAATGAGTAAGATGTCAATATATAAGGGCTTCAAGAGTTATGGTGAAATTCTTAAGAGTATTAAGTCTCTTTTGATGATGGGGTTACATTAGGAGACTTTTCATATTATGTGTAACCCTGATGTTTAATATAGGAAAATTTTATTCAAGGAATAGTTATCTTTTCTTTTGTGGACATAATTATAAATAACCATTTGGGTTTATATGTTCCTTACTTTTGAGGTAATTATGGGTTACTATATGTTATGATTGAAGTGAAAGGCATGAGATAAAATTGAGGTTAAATTATGTTATTGTTATTTTTTATGAGTTTATCCCTTTTTGGGGAATGATTTTAGAATTATATAGTTTTGGAAAAAGGACAACACGCAGACCGTGTGACAACCCGGCGCGTCGGGCAAAGCTGCGGGAATCGAACCCACAACCAAAGTGCGACTGATATTTATTGCCTACCACTGGACTACGTGAAGTCCCTGGTTAGTTTGACTGATTATTTTTAGTTATATGATTTTATGAATTAATAGTAAGTTGATTTTGGGTTATTTATGAAAATGATTAACATATCATGGAGGATATGTGATTAGGATAATTATTATTCAATACGAGACTTTAGAAGCAACTGATGTTGTTTGGAGATAAATGTTACAATTTAACTTGGAAGACTATGTGACTAAAACCTTCAAATATTTGGGTTTAAATATTAGTTTGGTTTACTTTGAAGGATTGTATGGACAAATTTTTTATCGAATGGTCCTCATTGAACTTTGGGTTTTGTTGGACAAATTTTGGAGATTAAGAATAGATTTTCTTTTTAAAGGGTTATCCTTTTATGGATTATCTGACCTTGTACTAACCTTTTTGGTTTTGGTTTTGGTTAAAGCCTAACGACATGGGACGTATATAGTTCTCTTTGGTGGATTAGTTTATTCTCTATAAGTTGATTATAGTACTCTTAATGCGAACAAGTCTCCCTAAAAACTCGTCTTTTGGAAGAAAAACAAAATATGAGTTTGATTAAGGAATCTAGTAAAAGTTGAAAGTCAACATGATAAGTGATTATGTTTCCTTATGAATAAATTCTTCAATAAAAAGTAACTTAAAACAAAAATGTTGTCTATTAACTTTTCCTACTGGGGAATCGAATACCGTTTAACCCATCACAAGTTTGTGATTTTCTCATGGTTAACTTTCTCCTAGACATGTCTACTATCACTCTCCATCAGAACATGTCCCTTTGTTTTCTCCTCCATATCCATATTTTCATACTTTGAATCCTAGTATGGGTTAACTCGGGTGACATTTGCACTTCTCTCCCATTCTTTTAAAGTGATTGTTTTACTGACTCTTGTTCCGATGTGGGACTTTCATGGATGTTTCCAAGCTCAATTTTAAATATTGCGAGGACGCAATTCCCAAAAGGGGGGAAGGATGTAACACCTCAGGTAAATAAAGAATATGACATTTTAATATTTATCCATATTTGTGAATAAAATATTAATATGACTTTAAAGGGGACGTTATGCTCCATGGCGTACCCAACACGCCACAACGAGTTTCTTGGGAATCTTACGTTGCACTCTAATAATAAAATAATATTATTTTAAATGGTAGTTAACATGTAGCCATTGTATTGGCATGAATGGATAGAAATAACTAAAATATGATTATATATGTTTTTAAATGATTTTACATTTATCCAATAAAAGATAAAGGCTTAAAATACGGAAAGAATTCAATTTTAGGCGTATATGCCCAAGTTTTCACTAAGGTTCACTTATCGCCTTTTGATGGAGAACAATCATTAAATATAGTTTTATTCACTCTTATACATCCTTTTGGACCAAATAAAACTCTTCTTATGAATTGGGACATCAAAATTTACTTTGTGTAAATTTTTGGTATCTTTCTGATAAAGTTCATTTTTTAATGAATAGTGTAAAATGTTGTATTTTAATTCATAACCTCTTTTTAATCTAATTTATTTATATGATTTTATTATCTTTTGAATTGGTTTTAAAGTGAAATCAGAATATATTTTTACCATTAAATCCAATAGTGGTCGTTGGAATTAATTTCACTTTGAAATCAGACTTAAACTAGTGTCAATCTTTTGATACTTATTGTTTCATAAAAACACGCTATTTGTTTTGACAGTGGGAGTAAATTATTAAATTAATTAATTCCACTTATATTATTTTAATTAGGTAATATAAACATAATTTTTGAATTCGTAATATAAAATATATCTTAGGGTGAATTTTTGGGATTTTTCTGAAAAACTTCAATTTTTGATGAATAGTGAAACCACTAAGTGGTACTTATAAAAACTGATTTTTCCGTTTAAATAAAATTTTGTCATCTTTGTGTTTTGAATTTCAAAAATCCGACATACATGGTTGTCATTAAGAAGTAAAATGTGGTTCAATGGGATGAAAATAATTTTTTGGTGAATAGTAACTTTTTTTTCATTAATCGCGATTAGAGGTAATTAGTGTAATTTAAGGTAAAAATGATATTATAAAAATGTGAAAACACCATGAAACTTGTCCTACCACTATTTTATGAGTCATGGCCGACAAAGACAACCCATGGGTCGATTTAGGGGACCCTATGAAGCCTCTTGGGTGAGATAATGACTTTAATGCCTTTTTTAAAAATAAAGGTGAAAATGATACTAACATAAATTGTTTTACTAAAACAATTTTTAGAAGGGGTTATACTAATAATAATTTTGTCTATAAATACTCTTTGGAAAGATAAAAAGATTTCCTACATCAGGATATTTTTTTATAATTTTTAGACATTAAATAATTTAATTTAATTATGACATCATGATGATGCAACGATGACCTCATTAATGAACAGTTTAAATAAAATGAAACGATAATATAAAATCTAAGACCTACACTTGTCCAAAAACTATTGGATGGGAATATTTATAAGCCTTATCATCTTATCTTCGAAATATATCAATGTGTGACCTTATAAATTCGAAACACTTTTGAAAATAAAATAATAGTTTCATGATTTCCAAAAGTTCCCCTCCTCTCCTCTTATAGAAGGCCCCCATCTCTACCTCATTTCACACACTCCTCAAGCCTTTGTCTCGGCCATCCCCTGCCAATTTACTCTCTCAACATCCCTCTCCTCATCCTAGAGGAATTCCTTTGGGCAGAATCCTTTCAAAGGAAGCCTTTAGGCTCAAATCAAAAGGAGTTACACTTTTAAAGGTAATTCATTCTCTCATGTTCATTTGTTTTATTTTGCTTCTCCAACCCCCTAAACTCATTTTATTTACTTCTTTTGTAACAACACCAGTATCTTCAATATACTAGGATGTTGTTATAAGATTTATTCGAGCTACACTCTCACACAACTACATCAAATGGTTAAAGAACATACGGTTTCCGTGGATGGAGAAATTCTGCCTCCCGAAACGATGATTGTTCAATACTCATTTAACACCTTCAAAGGTGGCCATTATGATGTCACTATTTTTATATATGATATATAATATGTGTATTCTTTCCTTAAGATTCTGTATTTTTCATTTATGGAATACCATTATTGTTTCCATTATGGTTAAACACGATATCTTCATTTTAGGAAGTGCGGACTACCGCCCCCTGAAAGTGATTTGATTCGTTAATACCATATGTGGGATGTGTACAGGATAAAGTTAATGATATTATATATTTTATTATACTGGAATTATAATATACTCTTATATCATTATGATTCCATTCCAGAAAATACGAAATAGAAATGGAAGTAGCGTTCATGCGTACGTACGGCTTACCGTCTCCATGAACGGTGCATTTCATTTCTTACCTCTAAATGTGATGTAATTTTATAAATACATGTATATGATTAATATATATGATATATATGTTATCCAAATCATTAATATAATTCTGGATATAACGAACCTTTGACCAAATTAACTACATGTAAGTGTAAGAAGTCTATTTTTGACTTAAGAACCAAATACCGACAAAATGAACATTATTAACTTAAATGATTACATGATGTTCATAACATGGTATAAAAGGAATAATGAACTTGAAAAAGGTTCTTAAGCAAGTAGAGATTTACTCAAGTTTATTATTCAGGACGTTAAAGAACGATCGAGTCAAGTCGGACCCGAGGTAAGGGATCCTACTCCACTCTATCTTTTTAAGTACACTCTTTTATGTCATTCCTTTTAAAGCTCATCTTTATTGTTATTGGGATGCTCTTTTATATTAATCTTACTGTAATTTTTATGTTCATGTGATGAGAGACCCTATTCACTCTCATCAATCCATTTTGGAAGTTTTATGTGGCGTCGTTAGGCTGCTGAGTTTTCGTAAGGGATTTTTCATCTCACTTTTATTCCCGTGAGATTTATGCTACATTTTCCACAATTTCCTTTGAGTGGTGTATGTACTGCCCATTATTTTACTCATTGTGTAATATACTTTCTTTTATGAGTATTTACATCAATGTTGTATTCTCTTTCTTTCACGAGGTGTATGTTTCGAAAGATACCCATGTCGGTAAGGGAACCTTTCACCCTCCTCTTTTTAAAAGACTTCTTTTGTTGGGTCTTTTAATTTACATATTGTTATGTTGGGATATGTTCTCATATATCCTTATTGATGTAAATTTTATGTCCAAGTGATGAGATACCCTTTTTTTATCTCTCATCAACTCAGTTTGATGTGACGTCGTTAGGCTGTCAAGGGAACTTCTTAACCCAATTACGATTTCTTTGGGTTCAACATGTAGTTATTGAATGTGTCATCCTTTGAATATGTGTGAATGACCTATTATTGTTTTGCACTTAATATCTAATTATATTGGGTGTATTTATATTTGTCACACATAATTTTGAGATTGATTTATCCTTAATTTAAGGATACCTTCTTTATAAGGGATTTCATCACATTTTACATCTCTATTGAGACTTCATTGTTGTTATGCACCAATTCACTCATATATGGTGTATATACTGTCCTTTGGAATATTATATCATGAATCCATTTATTCTCATGATATTATAAAGTTCTGATTAAATGTTATTCCTCAATTATTGTATTCAAGTGTCTCTAATTTTGGTAAAACCCCTTTAACCAAAATATCACTTTAAATGTTTTAACTGTTTATTCTTATTAATATCCATGTTTTCAAAATGGTTTTAAGGATTTATTTATATGGATATTAATGGTTTAAAATTTTAAAAGCTTCAAGGTGGTATGAGACACTTTGATTCAAAAATCTCTTTATTAAATTGTTTTGAAAATGGTTTTTTAATGGATTCATTATTTCAATATCCTAAAATATTATTGTGATTGAAATGTGGAAATGTTATGTTTCTTTTATTCATGTTTTATGTGATATGATTATGTTATGGTTCTTGGGTATTGTTATGAAGAACGGGTGGTTCCGTGATACACTAAGGGTGGGTGAGCCTGATATAGCTCTCCAATGCATTGGGTAACGTGAAGGAGTGAAACGTTAAGGTTTCTCCGAAGAGATTTTGGGAATATACTGTGATGGGTATTCCAAACGTAACCAAGTGGGTTACTCCCTACGTAAGAATGTTATGAATGCCTCAAGTTACCTTTATGTCTTATGATTTCTTTGATTTATTCATGGTTTGATGAGGTATGTTAAAGTGCCTATGTTTTATGGGTAAAGTATGATTTCATTCTTATGTATATATGAACTCATGTTTCCTTTCCATATTTTTATAACCCTTACTGAGCTTTTTATGCTCATCCCAAGTTTTTGAAATGTTTACACAGGTCAAGGGAAAGGTACAAGATGTGATGATAGTGTCAAGAATGTGCCAAGAAAGAATCCATATTTTATTTTCAATATATTTACGTTGATGGGAAGAATGAATATTGTCTTTTATGTAACCACTTTGTTTAAATGTGGAATGTAATGCAAGTTTCATGATATAATTCTCTAAAACTCTAAACCTGAAAAGATCCTCAATGTGTAATCCTGTAATAACTCAAGATTTAGTAAGGTTTAAGGTTGGGGCCTTATAGTTGGTATCAGAGGTTGGTTTAGATAACTTTATGTAATCTTGTAATAACTCAATATTAAGTAAGGTTTAAGGCTGGGGCCTTGTAGTTTGTATCAGAGGTCGGTTTAGATAACTTTAAGAGTTATAATTCTATCAAATGATTATCACTTTTGAAAATAAAATAATAGTTTCATGATTTCCAAAAGTGCCCATCCTCTCCTATTATAAAAGGCCCCCACCTCTACCTCATTTCACACACTCCTCAAGCCTTTGGCTCGGCCATCCCCTGCCCATTTACTCTCTCCTCAAGCCTTTGGCTCGGCCATCCCCTGCCCATTTACTCTCTCCACATCCCTCTCCTCATCCTAGAGGATTCCCTTTGGGCAGAATCCTTTCAAAGGAATGCAGTATTTTTCACTATTCATTAAAAAAATGAACATTATCAGAAAAATACCAAAAGTTCACACAAAGTAAATTTTAATGTACCAATCATAAAGAATAAGTTTATTTTGAAAAACATAGCTTATAAAATTGTAAAAAACAAAAATATCCTGATGTAGGAAATCTTTTTATATTTCCAAAGAGTATTTATGGACAAAGATATGATTAGTATAACCCCTTCTAAAAATTGTTTTAGTAAAACAATTTATGTTAGTGCCATTTTCACCTTTATTTAAAAAAAAAGCAGAGGTTAGGGTATTCTTTAAGCATAAGTGGAATTACCATAATGGTTAGGATATCAGAAAGAGTCCTAGTTTTAGATAAAGTGAATGAGTAAGTATATCTTAGTGTTTATCTTCCTCATTAGTACATGATGGTTTTTTTTATATACTCACACTGAACTTTTTGGTTTTAGTAAATGGATGGATCTAGCAGGCACCAAAGTAACAGTGGATGTGAAGGAAACTGTGAAAGTTTTTTGAGCAATCAACTGAATGATATGGGAGCTGCAATGAGAACTCTTGTGATTATCCTCAACCAACTATCTGGAGTCATGATTGACCACCTAAACCTTGGTGATTTCTCTAAGGCATCATATATGCGAGAAAAAAATCCCTATGGAAGTACAGGTAATAATCATAAAGGTAAGTGTGTTAAAAAACCTATGTGTCAAAGATGTGGAAAGAAACACCTAGGAAAATGTTTCAAAGGGACAGAAATATGCTATAGACGTGGAAATGAAGGTCATAAAGCAAGAACCTACCATGGAAAAAGGAAGCATCCAGTTGACTCAAGGAAAGGGAAAGAAGTTCTTTCTGAGGGATCAATTGAATGTTTTAAATGTGGTGTGCATGGTCATTATGCAAACACATGTCCTATGAAGAAGTTTCATGAATGGGGTCACCAAGAGCGTACAAATGTTCGTTTACCAATACCTAATTCCATTCCGATTGAGGATGAAGAAACTGACAATGACCAATAAAAGGTATGTATTATTTCATGAATATTGTTTTCCTATTTTACAATCTTAGGATATGATTCATGATTTTGTTTGTATGAAATAGGTATTTTGGAATAAGTTGGAAAGGAATGGTTAATGGGTCATGAAGAATGTTGAATGAGTAAGATGTCAATATATAAGGGCTTCAAGAGTTATGGTGAAATTCTTAAGAGTATTAAGTCTCTTTTGATGATGGGGTTACATTAGGGGAATTTTCATATAATGTGTAACCCTGATGTTTAATATAGGCAAATTTTATTCAAGGAATAGTTATCTTTTCTTTTGTGGACGTAATTATAAAGAACCATCTGGGTTTATATGTTCCTTACTTTTGAGGTAATTATGGGTTACTATATGTTATGATTGAAGTGAAAGGCATGAGATAAAATTGAGGTTAAATTATGTTATTGTTATTTTTGATGATTTTATCCCTTTTTGGGGAATGATTTTAGCATTATATAGTTTTGGAAAAAGGACAACACGCAGACCGTGTGACAACCCGTCGCGTCGGGCAAAGCTGCGGGAAACGAACCCACAACCAAAGTGCGACTGATATTTATCGCCTACCACTGGACTACTTGAAGTCCCTGGTTATTTTGACTGATTATTTTTAGTTATATGATTTTATTAATTAATAGTAAGTTGATTTTGGGTTATTTATGAAAATTATTAACCTATCATGGAGGATATGTGATTAGGTTAATTACTTTTCAATACGAGACTTTAGAAGCAACTGATGTTGTTTGGAGATAAATGTTACGATTTAACTTGGAAGACTATGTGACTAAAACCTTCAAATATTTGGGTTTCAATATTAGTTTGGTTTACTTTGAAGGATTTTATGGACAAATTGTTTATTGAATGGTCCTCATTGAACTTTGGGTTTTGTTGGAAAAATTTTGGAGATTAAGAATAGATTTTCTTTTTAAAGGGTTATCCTTTTCTAGATTATCTGACCTTGTACTAACCTTTTTGGTTTTGGTTTTGGTTAAAGCCTAACGACATGGGAAGTATATAGTTCTCTTTGGTGGATTATTTTATTCTCTATAAGTTGATTATAGTACTCTTAATGCGAACAAGTCTCCCTAAAAACTCGTCTTTTGGAAGAAAAAAAATATGAGTTTGATTAAGGAATCTAGTAAAATTTGAAAGTCAACATGATAAGTGATTATGTTTCCTTATGAATAAATTCCTCAATAAGAATTAAATTTAAACAAAAATGTTTTCTATTAACTTTTCCTACTGGGGAATCGAATACCGTTTAACCCATCGCAAGTTTGTGATTTTCTCATGGTAAACTTTCTCCTAGACATGTTTACTATCACTCTCCATCAGAACATGTCCCTTTGTTTTCTCCTCCATATCCATATTTTCATACTTTGAATCCTAGTATGGGTTAACTCGGGTGACATTTTCACTTCTCTCCCATTCTTTTAAAGTGATTGTTTTACCGACTCTTGTTCCGATGTGGGACTTTCAACGATGTTTCCAATCTCAATTTTAAAAATTGCGAGGACGCAATTCCTAAAAGGGGGGAACGATGTAACACCCCAGGTAAATAAAGAATATGACATTTTCATATTTATCCATATTTGTGAATAAAATATTAATATGACTTTAAAGGGGATGCTATGCTCGATGGCGTACCCAACACGCCACAACGAGTTTCTTGGGAATCTTACGTTGCACTCTAATAATAAAATAATATTATTTTAAATGGTAGTTAACATGTAGCCATTGTATTGGTGTGAATGGATAGAAATAACTAAAATATGATTATATATGTTTTTAAATGTTTTTAAATTTATCCAATAAAAGATAAAGGCTTAAAATATGGAAAGAATTCAATTTTAGGCGTATATGCCCTAGTTTTCACTAAAGGTTCACTTATCACCTTTTGATGGAGAACCGTCATTAAATATAGTTTTTTTCACTCTTATACATCCTTTTGGACCAAATAAAACTCTTCTTATTAATTGGGACATCAAAATTTAATTTGTGTAAATTTTTGGTATCTTTCTGATAAAGTTCATTTTTTAATGAATAGTGTAAAATGTTGTATTTTAATTCATAACCTCTTTTTAATATAATTTATTTATATGATGTTATTATCTTTTTAATTGGTTTTAAATTGAAATCAGAATATATTTTTACCATTAAATCCAATAGTGGTCGTTGGAATTAATTTCACTTTGAAATCAGACTTAAACTAGTGTCAATCTTTTGATACTTATTATTTCATAAAAACACGCTATTTGTTTTGACAGTGGGAGTTAATTATTAAATTAATTAATTCCACTTATATTATTTGAATTAGGTAATATAAAAATAATTTTTGAATTCGGAATATCAAATATATCTTAGGGTGAATTTTTGGGATTTTTCTGAAAAACTTCAATTTTTGATGAATAGTGAAACCACTAAGTGGAACTTATAAAAACTGATTTTTCCGTTTAAATGAAATTTTGCCATCTTTCTGTTTTGAATTTCAAAAATCCGACATACATGGTTGTCGTTAAGAAGTAAAATGTGGTTCAATGGGATGAAAATAATTTTTTGGTGAATAGTAACTTTTTTTTCATTAATCGCGATTAGAGGTAATTAGTGTAATTTAAGGTAAAAATGATATTATAAAAATGTGAAAACACCATGACACTTGTCCTACCCATATTGGATGAGTCATGGCCGACCAAGACAACCCATGGGTCGATTTAGGGGACCCTATGGAGCCTCTTGGGTGAGATAATGACTTTATTGCCATTTTTTTAAATAAAGGTGAAAATGACACTAACATAAATTATTTTACTAAAACAATTTTTAGAAGGGGTTATACTAATAATAATTTTGTCTATAAATACTCTTTGGAAAGATACAAAGATTTCCTACATCAGGATATATTTTTTATAATTTTTAGACATTAAATAAATTAATTTAATTATGACATCATGATGATGCAACGATGACCTCATTAATGAACAGTTTAAATAAAATGAAATGATAATATAAAATATAAGACCTACAATTGTCCAAAAACTATTGGATGGGAATATTTCAAAGCCTTATCATCTTATCTTAGAAATATATCAATGTGGGACCTTATAAATTCGAAACACTTTTGAAAATAAAATAATAGTTTCATGATTTCCAAAAGTGCCCCTCCTCTCCTCTTATAAAAGGCCCCCACCTCTACCTCATTTCACACACTCCTCAAGCCTTTGGCTCGGCCATACCTTGCCCATTTACTCTCTAAAAATCCCTCTCCTAATCCTAGAGGATTCCCTTTGGGCAGAATCCTTTAAAAGAAATCCTTTAGGCTCAAATCAAAAGGAGTTACACTTTTAAAGATAATTTATTCTCTCATGTTCATTTGTTTTATTTTTCTTCTCCAACCCCCTAAACTCTTTTTATTTACTTCTTTTGTAACAACACCAGTATCTTAAATATACTAGTATGTTGTTATAAGATTTATTCGAGCTACACTCTCACACAACTACATAAAATGGTTAAAGAACATACGATTTCCGTGGATGGCGAAATTCCGCCTCCCGAAACGATGATTGTTCAATACTCATTTAACACCTTCGAAGGTGGACATTATGATGTCACTATTTTTATATATGATATATAATATGTATTTTCTTTCCTTAAACTTCTGTATTTTTCATTTATGGCATACCATTATTGTTTCCATTATGGGTAAACACGATATCTTCATTTTAGGAAGTGCGGACTACCGCCCCCTGAAAGTGATTTGATTCGTTAATACCATATGTGGGATGTGTAAAGGATGAAGTTAATGATATTATATATGTTATTATACTGGAATTATAATATACTCTTATATCATTATGATTCCATTCCAGAAAATACGAAATAGAAATGGAAGTAGCGTTCATGCGTACGTACGGCTTACCGTCTCCATGAACGGTGCATTTCATTTCTTACCTCTAAATGTGATCTAATATTATAAATACATGTATATGATGAATATATATGATATATATTTTATCCAAATCATTAATATCATTCTGGATATAACGAACCTTTGACCAAATTAACAACATGTAAGTGTAAGAAGTCTATTTTTGACTTAAGAACCAAATACCGACAAAATAAACATTATTAACTTAAATGATTACATGATGTTCATAACATGGTATAAAAGGAATAATGAACTTGAAAAAGGTTCTTAAGAAAGTATATATTAACTCAAGTTTATTATTCAGGACTTTAAAGAACGATCGAGTCAAGTCGGACCCGAGGTAAGGGATTCTACTCCACTCTATCTTTTTAAGTACACTCTTTTATGTCATTCCTTTTAAAGCTCATATTTCTTGTTATTGGGATGTTCTTTTATATTAATATTACTGTAATTTTTATTTTCATGTGATGAGAGACCCTATTCTCTCTCATCAATCCATTTTGGAAGTTTTATGTGGTGCCGTTAGGCTGCCGAGTTTTCGTAAGGGATTTTTCATCTCACTTTTATTCCCGTGAGATTTATGCTACATTTGCCACAATTTCCTTTGATTGGTGTATGTACTGCCCATTATTTTACTCATTGTGTAATATACTTTCTTTTATGAGTATTTACATCAATGTTTTATTGTCCTTCTTTCACTAGGTGTATGTTTCGAAAGATACCCATGTCAGTAAGGGAACCTTTCACCCTCCTCTTTTTAAAGACTTCTTTTGTTGGGTCTTTTAATTTACATATTGTTATGTTGGGATATGTTCTCATATATCCTTATTGATTTAAATTTTATGTACAAGTGATGAGATACCCTTTTTTTATCTCTCATCAACTCATTTTGATGTGACGCCATTAGGCTGTCAAGGGAACTTCTTAACCCAATTTCGATTTCTTTGGGTTCAACATGTAGTTATTGAATATGTCATCCTTTGAATATGTGTGAATGACCTATTATTGTTTTACACTCAATATACCATTATATTGGGTGTATTTATATTTGTCACACATAATTTTGAGATTTATTTATCCTTAATTTATGGATACCTTCTTTATAAGGGATTTCATCACATTTTACATCTCGATTGAGACTTCATTGTTGTTATGCACAAATTCACTCATATATGGTGTATATACTGTCCTTTGGAATATTATATCATGAATCCATTTATTCTCATGATATTATAAAGTTCTGATTAAATGTTATTCCTCAATTATTGTATTCAAGTGTCTCTAATTTTGGTAAAACCCCTTTAACCAAAATATCACTTTAAATGTTTTAACTATTTGTTCTTATTAATATCCATGTTTTCAAAATGGTTTTAACGATTTATTTATATGGATATTAATGGTTTAAAATGTTAAAAGAGTCAAGGTGGTATGGGACACTTTGATTCAAAAATATTTTTATTAAATGTTTTAAATGGTTTTGAAAATGGTTTTTTAATGGATTCATTATTTCAATATCCTAAAATGTTATTGTGATTGAAATGTGAAAATGTTATGTTTCTTTTATTCATGTTTTATGTGATACGATTATGTTATGGTTCTTGGGCATTGTTATGAAGAACGGGTGGTTCCGTGATAAACTATGGGCGGGTGAGCCTGATATAGCTCTCCAATGCATTGGGTAACGCGAAGGAGTGAAATGTTAAGGTTTCTCTGAAGAGATTTTGGGAATATACTATGATGGGTATTCCAAACGTAACCAAGAGGGTTACTCCCTACGTAAGAATGTTATGAATGCCTCAAGTTACCTTTATGTCTTATGATTTCTTTGATTTATTCATGGTTTGATGAGGTATGTTAAAGTGCCTATGTTTTATGGGTAAAGTATGATTTCATTCTTATGTATATATGAACCCATGTTTCCTTTCCATATTTTTATAACCCTTATTGAGATTTTTATGCTCATCCCAAGTTTTTGAAATGTTTACACAGGTCAAGGGAAAGGTACAAGATGTGATGATAGTGTCAAGGATGTGTCAAGAAAGAATCCATATTTTATTTTCAATATATTTCCGTTGATGGGAAGAATGAATATTGTCTTTTATGTAACCACTTTGTTTAAATGTGGAATGTAATGCAAGTTTCATGATCTAATTCTCTAAAACTCTAAACCTGAAAAGATCCTCAATGTGTAATCTTGTAATAACTCAAGATTAAGTAAGGTTTAAGGCTGGGGCCTTATACTTAGGAGAGACACTCCCTTGGGAAACCCGCTCAATTGGGATACCAACTTTGTCAAGCCACCACCAGAGAAATCCATCCACTTGGGAAATCCATCACTATGTAATGTAGCCACTAGGGTGACCCTCCACTAGGGTGTCACTTCACAAGGGTGACCCTCCTTCAAAGGCCCTTCACTCTAGAGACCCTTAACCCAAGTCTATTCACATGGGAGACTATTCACCCATGGACCATGTACTAAAGAGAAAACTCATAGTTATTCCATTACTAGGGATAATCACTTTCACTATCCCTTTCTAGGGAAAAGAATCTACACTATCCCTATATAAGACTAAGCACCATTTCACTTAGGTCTCATACCTATGAATCAATATATACCATGTACACCTAGAGATAAGATACTCATATATTCCATAAGATTGTTCAGTAATGATACTATTATTGGTTACTTAAAATTCCTAGAGTCAACATACTCCTCTTGACACCCAAAACACACTATCACCTAACCCACTTTACTAGGTAAACTATTCATGGGACTCCTCATTCTTTTGTAAACACCAACCATAGTTATTTGGGCCTCTATCTATTTATAATCTTGAATATATATTTCCTTCACCTAAGTCACTTATTAGGTTAGGAATCCTAGGTAAGGTCTTGAATAAGCCTCACTATATCCCTTTTTGTCTCACCTCTCAGGACAAATGAATCCCACTAGGTCAGCTGATGTGTAAGCCCCATGAAATTCTTTTTTGTGAACTTTAATCCAATACGACCGATCTTCTACCTATTGTTTCTCACATCAATCATGACTCAGATTGGATAAGATTTTTATTTGATTTCTTCATTAATCATTGTTTGGTTACATCATAGTAATCACCTTGTAGTCCTAAAATCATGAATCTGGACTATATTTTGCACATCCTCACCAAACACCATTAAACTGTATAGACCAATCCTCACATATGACCCTATATTATATCACTTAAACTATAAGGTATTTTATTCCTATCAGCATGATATGTATGATTCCTCTTTGTGTTTTAAACCCAAAAACTCAAATATATATTTATTCTTTCCCTAGGTGCAATACCTAATCCTTTATTCCGTCTCCTAATTCACTTACTAGATCACACATTTTAGGGTATCCCATGTATATCCCCACTCCGTCTCCTATTTTCACACCCTTTATGACACATGAGTCCCATAAGGGTAACTCATGTGTAAGTTCTACTTAGTCATATATTGTTACACCTTTCATGATATAGGAACATCTAAAGGGAATCTCAAGAGTAATTCATTATTGATCTCTATTTGTCACATATTTCATGGAATAGGTATCCTACATGGGCCTCATACTAAATGTAAGATCCAACTTCAGCTATATATTTTTTATGTGATGAGAATAAGAAACCCATGTGGAGAGCATGGGGTTAACCAAACATTACTTAAGTGGTTAACTTGAGGTGATCATGATCAACATTCCCTAGGTTTTGTTCTTAGGATCCTCTATGTAATGAGAATATGATCTCATTGTGTTTATGATCATGAGTTGAATTATATTTATTTATTGATACACCAAGTATGTATATGGTGACTATCCTGTTATGCCTCTGGTGATGATCCTGGGATGCATATAGTGATGAGTCAGGAATGCCTCTCATGACAAGCTAGGGTGGACCCATAATTTTTCATATGGAAAGCATGTGATTACCTAATGTCCTGATTTTAGGATGATAAATGGGCCTCCTAACAGGTGTAATCCCCACCCATACCTTCTCCAATCTTTATCTCAACAAATATGATAACCCAGAAAGGGTTTCTTATGCATAAGTACCACACTAACCATTATTAGGAATGTTTTTTATTTTCATCCTTAAAGCATGATATTAAACTAATCAGGTTGTGTCCTTGTCACATTACCTTAAAAGTTGCGATGTGTTATATTAAGTGGCACAAAAATACATGGGTTCTTATTCCATTTATAAATATTCATATAAATCTCTATCATGGGATTGATTCCAACTACAAAACAAAAACTACCTCCATGGATGGAGATAAATTCTACAGTTACCAATTGTGTGGCTTTAAACAAAATCATCACCGGTAATAAGAGAAATAAATAGAATCAGTAACACATGTAGTTATTAACATCATGAAATGGTATTAATCAGGTCATTAGAATAGGGGTAACTAAACCCACATGGAGATATAGGAAGTATTCAATAACATATAATAAAATTAATAATAGAGTTTCGAATTAGGAAATAATCCCCTTGAAATGGTGAGGTGATCCCAACCTCACATCCCATTAACCATTGTGAATTCTGAAGCATCATTGGTAAGAAACACTAAGTATCACATGCCTTTAGAAAGAAGGTATTCAATGATGTTCACATAGAACCATTATAGATGAGTGATTCATCATACATTCTATTGGAAATAGACATATAGAAATGAGTGACACAACAATTTGATGTGTGATGTGTTCAGAATCACTAAAAAATTGTTTTATTTTAAAAAGTGATTAAAAATAAGTGATATAATCAAAACAAATAAAATGAAAATATATTTTCCAAAAATTATATTAAAAATGTTATTGATTAATTTGTGACCAGTAGAAGTAATAATCATATCAAACCGTCATATGGTGTGGTTGGAATAAATAAATATTTGTTTTTATAGATTTAAAAATGTTTAAAAACATCTATTAAATTGTTGAAACAAATAAAAATAAATCAAATTATAGTTAAATTTTTTGAAAATGGTCTATGATTAATTTTTGACATTTAAGAATGAACAAAATGTTAATATGATGTGTGGTGTGGTCATAATTAGCTGAAACATAGTTTTAAATCAAAAAGTTATTGAAAAAATATGATTCACTCAATGTTGAGTAAATTAACTTATGTTGTTTTGAAGTAATAATAAAATTAATTATGGTTGTTTTTTGACATTTTGGAATAAATGATACATCAATGTGATGTGAAGTATTTTTAAAATGACCAAAATTGTGTTTTTAAATAATTAAAAGTTTTAAAAGATATATTAAATTATAAAAACCAATAAAACCCTCCAAATTATCTTGAAATACCTAGAAAATAATTATTTGTTGATTTTTAATATATACTAATTAATAGAACATCAATCTGATCTATATTGTGGTTGGAATGATAGAAAAGATTTTTAGGTTTAAAAAGTGATAAAAACAATTAATATGGTTAAAATCAAATAAACGAACTCAAATTGATTTTAAATTTTAGAAAAACAGTTTTTTATTAACTTTTTATTTTTATGAATAAACAACATGTCAATTAGATGTTTATTTTTATCATAATGGAATGAAATTGTTTTTATATATTTAAAAGCATCTAAAAACATTCGTTAAATGGTCAAAACAAAGAAATTGTCATCATATCATCATGAAATCATTTAAATTTATAATTGATTAAATTATGATATGTATAAACATACGATATGTAAATTCTATGTTTTGTGTGGATAGAATTATCAAAAAATAGTTTAAGATTAAAAAATGATTAAGAAAATTTATATTTTCAAAACCGATCAAATAACTTTTAATTATGATGATATCTTAGTATAATGATTGTAGACTAATTTTTGATATAAAAATTAATGTCACATCCATATGATGTGTGTTTTTGTTAAACTGGCATCGAATCACTGTTTGGTTAGAAATTCATTTAATGAAAGATATACTATCAAAAGTAATTCAACAAGATGAGATTGGTGTGAAATATTAATGCAATTATTTCTCATTAATTTGTGACATGTAGGAATGAATGACATTCAAATCTGGAATGTGTTGTGATTGAAATGATTAGAAAATTATTTTTGGATTAAAATTTGATTTAAAATAAGTGGCATGGTTAAATGAAAGAAAACAATATCATATTGTTGTGAAATCATACGAAAACAATCATTGAATATTTTGTAACATGTAGGAACATGATGAATGTGTATTCAATGTGTGGTGTGATCAGTATAGTCATATTAAGATATATTATAAAACATGATATTATGAATATATAAGTTAAATCTATATAGCTAAAAAATATGAGTTTCTAATTTTAATTTGTACTTATTTTTATATTGTACTAACCAATGTTCTTAGAACTAGACTGACCATTGAACTAGAGAGGAGAGAAGTTCAGGGTTGGGAAAGTGAAGCTGATTAAGCAAAATTGAGGAATAAAATTTATTATTTTATTTATTTTTAATATTATGTATTTTTTATCATATATTTAAGTTAATTATAACTTATTTTTACTATTATATAATTATTTTTATGATAATATACATAAATACATTCATACATACATAAATATTTATATATTGTTGTAAAAGATATCATATAACCCTTACTTTGGGATGAGGAAACCAATTTTTACAGAAAGTCCCAGAAAAATAAATAAACAGATCAAGAAAGATAATTGAAAAGACAAAAATCATTTGATCTTATACTCAGACAAAAGATAAAAATAATAATAACTAAATTATAATTTAACTTGAAAAGGAAGTCTGTTATTATTAACATTGAGATGGTGTTCCCAACTAATGCTTGGTATGTTATACTTGGGAGAATCCAAAAAAGGATATTTAAATAACTTAAGAAGTTTTTATCAACCCCATGGACATTATTCAAGATCAATAAATTTATAATTGACCCCTTTAATAAAAAACTACCATTTCTTAAAAAACAACATTTTTGGTTTCCAGAAAACTTCACTAAACAAATTCTTGATTATTCTAACAATTTCTTATCCTTCATTGGTATGATAAAAGTGAATAATGTATCAACTTCTCTATCTTATCCTATTAGAAAAACATAATCCATGCAACCTGAGTCGTATTTATTCAAAATTTTCTTTTCCACCTTCCTTAGGTATAATTGAGAAGAAACATTGAATGAAATTTCAGTTTCAACGTTATCTGAGGTACTTACATTATGTTTTTTACAAATATATCTTGTAATCATGGTTCTATACATCCCCAGATAATTATTATGCGATCTAGAAATATTTTAATGATACGTCATAACTCCATCATCATTAATTATTGGACTCTTCCCTTTTCAATTACTCACATGATATAAATTACCAACCTTATCCTCAATGGGAGAAGGAGGGTCTCCAAATGAAACCGAAATTATATTCTCATTACTATGTTATTCAATGTGTTTATTCCTAACTTATACCTCTTTTCCCTATGTAATTTCCTAAATCACAACTTCTATATGGGAAATATAAGGAAATTGGGTTGCTAAGAAAGAATTACCTCATCCTCTGTTATAACCTATACCACATCAACTATATCCTTATAAAAATATTATATATATCCTAAATTGAAAATGAAAAAAAATCATTCCCTTTTTGAAGTAAAACTTGATAGATTCCCTCTTTATCATAATATCCTCTAATATCTTGAGAATCACAAGCAATGATAACAAGATAAATATGTAACTTCTCTATAACTAACATTTTCAACCTTAAATAAATATATTAGCAGGTGACCTCCATAATCCTTGATTTTGGTATAGAAACCCCAGTCACTACTATAATATAAGGTTCCCTATTCTCATTTGAGACACGTGTAGACATCCATGATTTCAAATCATATGGTATTATAGGGATCATTAGTTTTTTTCATTCACATCCAAGCTCAAACAAGCATAAATTTTATGTCTAGTATTTTCTATAGAATTTTTATTCCTCCACTAAAATATTAAACATCCATAGAAGGAAACAAAATTACCAAAACAATGTAATTTTAGGGAAAAAAGAGGAACATATTCATAGAAAACTAATTATAAGAAGTATCACTTACCATTTGGATCCAAATTGATTTGGGAATCTCTATTTCAATGTTAATCTCAATGCATACTGTACCTATCGATGGTCTAGAAAGAGAGATAATGGTTTAATCAACCTTGATCGGAGAACCTAAATATTCTGAAATTGATATATGAGCATATGGGTGGAAAATATGAAGAAAAAATCTTTCAATAACAAACCAAATTGGTAAAACAGGAGAAAAAAACACTCAAGAGTGAAATATTACAACTTGATAACCTACATAAAGAATCTTGAAATTCTCCATATTCTTATCCTTCAAAATGTTGGTTCTTTGTTGAGGTATAGATCCTTTTAATTTCAGTGTAAACCTATTTTTTACCTTAATGAAAGTGACTAATGGGTTTATATTGGTTTCAGTAGAATTTGATCATGGTTCAAATCCTAGAGTAATGTATTTAAAATAAATAGGGTGAGATTCATTGTTATCACAAATTGTGCACCTCAACCATCTGGTCGTAAGAGGGTGAAGAAAGGTTTTTTAAACCATGAAATAGTGTCCTCATAACCATAAGAAATATAAAATTTATCATAGGTGAACCACTCATGGTTTTCATATATTTTTCTAACCAAGTGCCCAAATTGTGGGAGGTGTGGGGTCATGGGTGGTGGGAATCGCATGGTTGGCACATATTTTGTCCAACCATGCAGCCAAACTATGAATCCCTTTAAAAATATAGAATATACCATTTTCAAACTTAGCCCTTAAATATATTTTTCATTCTCCTTCTCCCCGTTCTTGCACAACATCTATATGAGAGCTCTCCCATATTTCTCTTCTAGGATTTGTTGTATCTCCTCCATCGAAACTCTAATTTGATCACCATTTTTCATGTTTGATCCCCATCAGTAATTATAGAACTAATTTTTCTTATTTTATTAATTTAACTTCAAATATTTTGTCTGATATTTGTGTGAGCTTATATGCCCTATTTTCAGGGCATTTGTCTAGTTTTCTATTTTCTCTTGTTTTGACCCATATTTTGAGGCCAATACAAGACAAAGAGCCTACCACTGGGATAAGGTAGAAGTTTTATAAAATTTCCTTCAGGGTTTCACCATTTATAAATTGTTCTATTATTCTGCATGTCAGACTATCCATGTTGTTCCTCTAAAAATTTTATTCCTTTAATTATATGCCTAGACCCTGATAGTGAGGTGTTAAAAAACCATTGGACATCATTGGAGGTTAACAACCTCAACCCAAACCTCCCATTTAGGTATGTTATAAATTTATAAACATTCTTTATTTTTAAACCAAAACCCCTCCTAGGGTGTGTTTTTTTCTTAGTGACACACTTTATTTATTGTATCCAAACCACCCCCAGTTCTGTTGAGTTGTCACATAAAGAAATGGTTATACCTAATTAATTATTAAATGGATTAAAATACTTACTTTGAATTTTTGATTGTTTTTTAACTTATTCATTGGTTATTGGTTATTGTTAATTATCACACCATTATATTTGTGGGACATCTTGAGTAAGCCTTGGAATTTTGACCAAGAATTCCTTGAGAGAACTCGAAGGATGCCTCATGATTCATTGACACGAACTCCAAGTGGTACACCCACATGGATTTTGTTTTTGTCTTAATTGATGAATGACATGGATTGACATCATAGGATTTATATGGATTATCTGGAAAACATAAAAAACTAGGGATTATCTCTTTAGGTTCGACCAATGTCTTTATAGATGTAAAACCTCAGGTCATCCCCTTGGATTAAAATTGAGGCCTACTGACACAAAAGGATATTTTTCCTTAGTTTGGTTAGAAACAATTAGGTGTAAAATTACATGGTTTTACCCAGAATATTACACTCAAACAAAATGGACAAACCTCACATCATGATCACTATGATATGGATTGACTACCACAACTCATGAATGCCAGGGTTCTTCATTGGATTAGAAAATGGTGTGTTGAGTGGGAATTCCTGGATCTATTATATAGATTCCTCAGAATTATTATCACATGGAAACTTGGTCCATGTACCCATGGTATCTTGACTATTTACAGGTTACATGTTCAGAGACATCCGGCTCAGGTCTAAGTAGGTATTTTTGTTCAAGAATCCCCAAAAGAGCCTAGGATTGATATGGTTTCTATTTTATTTATTATTTCAATTTTAATAATAATTGTACACCATTATATTTTATACTCATAGATTATATTTTCATTAGAAACTATTAGTAGTTGACTACTTAGTTTTATGCATACCATGTCCAAGCCTCTGTTTAGTACCCAGATAGACTTCTTGGATTCATGAATGAAAAAAGGAAAGTGTCTATATACGTATGCTTTATTTAGTTCTAGATTAGGGAATGGGAGCATAGGATTGATCCAGTGCTTTGGATACTCACGGAGTTTATATATTTTTGTATGTTTGTATATTTCTTTCTAGAATGTATTGTCATACCAATGCTTTTGTGCTTTTCATGGCTCCCATTTTGGTATAGACATGATATCATTTGTATATGAAATTGTTTACCACATTTTATATATTATTATTTTCTGGATAGTTTACTTCTACTTACTTATTTTTATATTGATTTATTGATATTTTCACCAATTGTTTTACTCAAAAAATGAGGGTATAGTCATCCCACCATACCACTATACACCCTCACTACTAGTCGACCATAATTGATATACGAGGAGGTGTGATTAAGGCCTTGTGGCCCTCAGTTTTGGTTACTTATGAGCAAATCGGTTTCAGGACATCACAAATAGGTATCAGAAGTTTCTTTATTTTAACCTTATTTTTGGGTTTATATATAGAGAAATAATATTTGTCACAACTTGTTAATAAAATATTCATGGGAGTTTTTAACCAACATCTAGGAAAAAATCCAAGTTACCAGGGATAGGACTTGTTCTTTATTTCACCTATTGTAGTTTCCGAACATTCACCATTGGGTGATACACATGACTTATGAAATTTGTCATTATTATTAATTTTTACCATTTGGCTAGTATAGAAAGAGATAATTTCCTCATGCATCATTATAGAAATATAGGTCTATAAAATTCATGCATATTCTATGCCATGTTAATTTCATTTCATGTTGTTTATCATGTGTTCCTTGATTGATATACTGGTAAATTTTCTAACATTTCCTGCAAGAAAATAGAGGAAAATAATTGGTTTCTTAAAGTGTCTAAATCAATATAAATGGGTTTTTTCTTATATATCTTGAGAGATACCCCTTAACTAACCAATTATGTCATAGTTAATCCATGTAACCTTGGTTACATGATCTAAAACTTTATTTAGTTGTGATTAAATTGATGGTAATTATAATTTATAAATTTTTTACCTCCATAAATTGGGAATGATGATCCATATAATTGAACCACCATATATAGACACATAAAATTATAAGAACATATGTAAAATGATAGTTTTAGTTACATAAAATTTCAATTTTAACTTATAAGGCTTAGGTATTTGAAAATTGGTAATGGGAAATTAATCTAATTGAAACATTATATATATACATATTGTTAAATTATAAATTTTACTGAATTTTTTTTGTTAAATAAGTATTCAAATTACAACTAAAATAGAATTTAAATTTATGACATTGAATTAACACCCCATATAACTAAACCTTTGTGATTAAAACTTGAAATCTATTCTTATAATCAGACCCTACAAATAGGTAGTTGGCTACCATATCTCCAGTATTCAGGCCTTGAATCTATCCTTCTTTCCCCAATATAATTATTTTTTTCTCATGTATTTTCTATAGTGTGTGATTTTAATTGTAGATGTATGCCTCTATGATAGACTCAGGTTCAGTTTTAGGTAGGTGGTGACGACCGTACTCATGAGGTAGGGGGACATGACCCACTATTAGTACTCCCAATGGTTCCATCAGTAGAACATCCAGTTATAACAACTATAATTCCTAGATTGGGAAATGATTCTTGTATTTTATATGGTTTCTTACATTTGGTATGGTCCATGGAGTAATTTCAATGGGTTTCACTAATTTCTCCTGAGTTGATTAGAGAGATTCAATAGCAAAACCCAACTATTTTCTATGGGGTATATAGTCTCCATATAGTGGAAACATGTATTGTGGCCATTAATATTATATTTGAGCACCTAGAGACTCCTTGAGATATTAGTGTGAATCTAGAATCCTATATACTTCATGAATATATCAAGATATGGTGGGATTTGCTAACCCAAGGATATCAAAATCGAGGTATGGTCTGGAGATATTTCCATACTAGTTTCTATGAACACTTTTTCCTAGATACACTAAGATTTGATCAGGATAGGGAGTTCGTGCATATAGAATAGGATAATATGTATATTATAGAATACTTAGCTCACTTCAAGGAACTCCAGTTCTTTGATCTCGTTATTTTTTGTGATGAGATATCCATGATGAGTCGTTTTGAGGATGGGCTCAGATATACCATATAATATCAATTTAAAGTATTCTGATTGGCTACCATCTCTGAGGGGGTGAAACAAGAACTTATCTTTGAGTGTAATCTAATATAATCTGGAGGTACAGGGAATGGTGGTTTAGTATCTAGGTAGGTAAGTAGTTTTTCCAGTGGAAAGAAACATCACCTTGAGGTTTCTCATCAAGGCAATGGTAATCAGAGTAACCACATTCTTATTTATCTGGTATGCCATCAGGGTGGATGGAAAGGACACATGAATCCTTAGTGTGAAAGGGACCCATTGTAGTGTTGATATTGTTATAGAATGGTCCATGTTTAATGATACTATAGGAAAATTCCAATGATTCCTAGTGAGATAGGATTAACATCAACTACAAGCTCTAGATAGGGATCAATCACTCTACATTAAGAAAGAATATAGAGTACCATTGGCCAATCAGGTAGAGGAAGTGGTTATGGTCAAGGAAGCCTGACTCTTGATGCATAATGCCAGTAGAGAAGACCTAGTCAGGGTGTTCAGGTTGAGGCTTAGGGTCACAGATCAGGCCCGTAACATGCAGTGTATCTTACACCTAGAAAATAGAGTTTCAAGACATCTAAAATACTATGTATGATCTCAGTAGCCTCACATTTTGTATCCACTTTATTTGATACTATAATTTCACACTCATTATAATTTGTGGCTTTAATAGAGAGTCTTGGACTTGATATTGGGTAATTTTTTGGGGTAATGTCTCCTGATTATCCATTGTAAATACGATCAGTAATTTTTCATCAATGAAAGGAGTGTCCCCTCAAGATCAGCAGCTATCATTTCTTATGGAACTTTTTCATGCATGATATGACAGGATTCAGAATAATTTTTAGGATGGAATTATAAGTTCTATGTCAAATCAATATTGATTTTTTTCATTGTATTTCTTCTTTTATATCACCTTAGGGTGGTATCTATGTTCATAAATGAGAATGGGATGTCCATGAAATTTGATATGGACCTAAGCTTCATGGTATAGGAATATTGTCATCCCATATTGCCAGTCTTTTTCTTGATGACCAAGGAGTATGATATGTTGTTTTTCATCCAGTGGTAGACTGATTCAGAGAGGTTTTCCCTATATACCTTTTTGGGATACTTATTAAGAGATTTATAATTCACCTATAAATTTTTTCATCAGTGGAACGAGTGTATATTCTACCACAGAAGATGTATCCTACTCATCTTGAGTAACTTGAGAGATAGTTTGAGTATTTGGAATAAAAAGGTTTTATATGACCCTGTACTTCTCCATATGGTTTGTATATTCTTTTTCACCAATAAGGTGGATGATACTCTAAGGTTGTGTGTGGATTATCAATGATTGAATCAGTTTTTATTTAATAACTGAAACCCACTTCCCTATATTGATGATCTCTTTAAATATATCTGAGGTGTTAGGGTCTTCTAAAAAATTTATTTTACATTGGGTTTTCATCAGGTGAAGGTTTGACCCTCGAATATATCGCATACATATTTCTGAATTAGCTATGGACTTTAAGAATGTTTGGTGATGTCATTAAGTCTAAGGAATTTACATGTCTCCTTATGGACTTGATGAATCAGGTTTTCCACCCATACCTGGATTCTTTTGTGGTTTTTTCATGGATGATATCTTAGTTCATTCTTTGACTAAATACGCTCATTCCAAATAGCATGGAATCATTCCAGGTACCCTAAGTGAGAATAGGTTCTATGATAATCTCCAAAAATACCAATTTTGGATTGTTATAGTTCACTTCCTCTATCATATTATATCAAAAAAATGGTATTTTTGGATGTAGAGAAGCTGATATCTATTAGTTCCTATGAACATCCCAAGAAAACCTTTGATATATAGAGTTTCTTAGGGATAGTTGGTCACTATTTTTGTTTCATTCAAAACTTTATATTCCTTATAGAACCACTTATAGGCTTAACCAAGAAAGATGTAAGGTTTTCACGGTCTGAATCTTATGATAAATCCTTTTAGGAGTTATAAGGAAGGTTGACTTTTGAGTCGATATTAATTTTACCTAAGCCTAGAAGAGGCTATATAGTTTGTTATGACACATCGGGCATCAGGATTAGAGCTATTTTGATGCATTGTGAATAATTATTAGCATACTGGTCTTATCAGATGAGGGCACATGACTGTAATTATCTGAAAAATGTCCTTGAGTTATTATTTTTTGTTTATACATTATCTTGCTGCATACATTACTTGTTGGGGGAACGGTTTGAGGTATAAACGGATTATAAAAGTCTGAAATACATATTATATCAGTGCAACTGGAACCTCCTAAAGTGAATATAGGTCAAATAACTACAGTATTTTGACTTTGATCTTGCTTAAATACCATGTAAGGGTAATGTAGTTACTAAGACTCTAATTCGAAAGACTCATACTGAAGTTGTTCAGGAATCCAATAGTGAATTGTGGTTGATAGATCTTCTTTATGAAATTCATTTGTAATTTCAGTAATTTTCCAAGAATCCTTTTCTCGTATCTTTAGTGGTGGCCTCATCACTTCTGTATTGAATAAATATGAGGCATATTTCAAATCCCAAACTCGTAGTCCGAAGAGATAGTGTTTCAGTTTAAGACCCGTTACCTAGTTGGGTTGTCGATTAGGATGAGATCATATATATCTATAGGCACGTCTAGGTACCTGTAGATATGAAAGAGGAGCTAATGTGAGAATATATTTCTTTCACATGGGTAGTACATACCAGACTCACTAGGATTTACCATGACGTATGCCACCAGAATTGGTGGTCTGAGATGAAAAACAAGATTGCAGGATTTGCAACTTGGTGTTCTACCTGTCACCAAATGAAAGTGAAATGCAAATGACCTTTAGGTCTCTTATAGCCATTACCCATACTATACTAGAAATGGTACAATGACTCTATGGATTTTATGAAGGGGTTACCAAAGTCACCTTGAGGCGGGAACATTGTGTGGGTAATTATGGATGGCCTAATGAAGGTCTCCCACTTATTTCATATCAGGGAGATCATCTCAGAGGAAGAACATAGAAGATGTTATGTCTGAGAGATCATACACCTTCATGGGGTTCCACGTACCATCATAAGAAATAGGGATGATCTGTTTACTTCTTGGTTCTAGGAGGGGTTGTAGAAAGACCTAGGTTCATAGGTTCTTCTGATTAAAGTATTTCACCCACAGACTGATGGTTAGGTCAATCATACTATACAAGTTCTTAAGGAAATTCATTGATTGTGTTTCCATGATTTTGTAGAATCATAAAAAAATAACTTTTCTCTAGTTGAGTTAACTTACAATAATAGTTTCCAAGTGACTATTGTAACGGATTCATATGAGATGATCAATGGTAGGATTTTCATTCACATTTGTTTTGGTTAGAGATAGAGGAGGCAACCCTACTAGGACCTTATCTCATTTGGGAGAGATCATAGTCGGTACTTCTAATCATAAAAATGTATGGCTATGACTCGGTATAGGGATAATTCATATACTGATCATCATCGCCAACCTATAGAGTTTGAGGTGTGATATCGGGTGTTCTCATGTGTTTCACCTAGATTATGCTATCAATGAATTCATAGGCAGGTTAAGATATCACCAAGATTCTTCAGGCCTTTCGACATCTTAGAGAGGATCGTGATGGTAGCATATCTGATGTCTCTTTCTTAGTGGTGCAGGGATATTCACAATGCCTTCCATATTTCTCAACTCCACCATTATCACTCTGACCCATCTCATGTTTTTTATTCTAAAGAAGTTGAGTTAGCATTTGATGTTTACTTAAGAGTATCTTGTTTATATTTTCTATTGTTGAATGAAGTCTTTATAAATCTGTATAGTTACTCTGATTTGGGTGTTATGGGAGCACAACCATGTATAGAAAGAGACCTAGGAATGAAATTTTGATATACATGCTCAGTGGACGGCATTATTCTCAGATTCAGCTTAACCACCCTTGGAAGGGAAACTCGGGGATGAGTTGTTTTAAGGAGTGGAGGTTGTAAGATCCTAGTTCTTTTTTATGTTACATATCACTTTAATTTCAGCCTAAACATCTTTTATTACATTAATGGAAGTTCCCAGTGGGGTCATGGAGGTTTTGGGAGTGTTCGGGCTTGGTTCAGAGCCATGAGTAAGGGTTTTTAAAGAAATAGGGTGAGTTGTATGGTTAGAACAAATAGTTACCTTCAAACAAGTAACCCAAAGAGGGTGAAGCATCGTTTTTCAAATGGTGTAATAGGGGTCGCACAACTATAAAAAACCTATAATTTATTTTAGATGCACCATCCATGGTTTGCACATAGTTTGTCTAACTATGTACCTAAACCGTATGAGGTGTAGGCTCATGGATAGTGGGAATCATATGATTGGTGCAAGGTTTAGACAACCATGTAGCCAAATCGTGCACCCATTTAAAAGAAGAAAACTTAAAAAAAATCCTCTTATCCTTTAAATATATTTTACCTTCTCCTTATCTTTATTCTTTCATAACATCCATGTGAGATCTATCCCATTTTCCATTCTAGGATTTGGTGTATCTCTTCCACCCAGACTCTGAATCGATCATTTTTCATCACATTGGATCCCCCTCAGTAATTCAAGAAATACTCTAGCTTATTTTATAAATTTTTATTCCCATAATTGGTGTGATCTTCGTGAGAGATAATATTCCCTATTTTCAATGTGTTTGTATGAGTTTTTGTTTTTATCTCATTCCATACTAAATCTGAGGTCGATACTAGACAACAAGTCTACCACGGGGAAAATGTAGGTGGTCTATCACTTTTCTTCTAAGGTATCACCATTTATAAATTTTTCTATTTTTTCACATGATATAATTTTCATGTCTTGCATCTAAAATTTTTATTAATTTAATTAGATGCATAAACCATGATTGTGGGGTGTTATAAGACCCTTGGACATCGTTGGAGGTTGACATCCTCAACCTAAACTAGCCCATTGGCTGTGTTTGACTAAATTACCTTGACAACCATTATTTAATTTTAAACTAAAACCCCTCTTAGGGTGTTTTTGGTTTAGCCTTAGTGAGACCCTTTGTTTGGTGTATCCAAACAACCACTTTAGTGTGTTGAGTTTTCACATAAAGAAATGGTTGGATAAAATTAATTATTAACTGGATTGAACTCCTTATTTGGCCCTTATAATTATTTTATCACTTATGTTTTGGTTATTGGTTTTGGGAATTGTTCACACCATTACAGGTGTGACACGACTTGAGTAAGCCTTGGATTTATGAATATGAATGCCTTGAGAAAACTCATGGGATGCCATCTGATTCATTGATGTAAATGCCAATTGGTATGACCACTTGGATTTTGTCTTTTTATTACATGATGAATGTCTCAACTTGACATTTTATGATTTATCTGGATTCTCTAGAAAACATAGAATGCTATGGATGATCACCCTAAGTTCATTTGATGTCTTTGGATATAGAACTCCTTGGGTCAACTCCTTGGATTTCAATTGAGGATTAATAAACTCATAAGGATAGTTTTCCTTGGTTCAGTTAGAATAAATTATGATTGAAATTACAAGGGTTAACCACTTATATTACACTCAAACCAAATAATCAAACCTCACATATTGATCAATATGAGTTGTCTTGGCTACCAAATCTCATGAATTTCATGGTTCCTCCTTTTATTTAAAATGGGTGTGTTGTGTTAGAATACCTTGATGTGTTTTGTGGATTCTATAGAATTATTATCACATAGATTCTTGGCCCATGTTCCCTAGGTCTCTTTCCTATTTACAAGATACAGTTTTAGAGACATTTGACTTAGACTCAAGTAGGTACGGTCAGTCGGTCATCCCCAAAGGATCCCAAGCTTGACATGGTTTTTATTTTATTTACCATTCCAATTTTATTCACATTTTTACACTGTTATAGATTATACTAACATAATTGATTTTCATTTTATATAATTGGTGGTTCACTATTTCTTTTTACTCACATCGTATTCAGGGTGTCATTTGGTGCTTGAAAAAACTTCTTGTATGAAGTAAAGGACAAAGGAAAATGGCTAGCTTTGGAGGTATGATTTTGTTCTATATTGGAGTACGGGAGTAGAGGACCAAGACAGTACTTATGGTGATCATGGATTTAGGATCTTTTAGTCTTCTTGTATATTTTTTTGTGACATGTATTATTGTATGCCTATTTCAATGTTTTTTCTGCTACCCATTTTTGTATATACATGACATACTTATATACATAAAAATGTTTATTGACTTGTACCTAATATTATTATCTAGAGGATTAACTTCCACTACCATATTATATTTCATTCTTTATTATTATTTATCATTGTGTTTTACTCTGATTAAGAGGGTATAGTCTCTCCACTATACCACCATACACTTTCGCTACTAGTCGATGGCCTCCAACAATAGGGTGGCGTGCTTGACACTATGTGACCCTCAGGAGAGTTTATTTTTACATTTTTTATTTTTTAAAATGATTCAAGGTTAAAAAAATGAATTTTTTTCCCAAAGGTGGTGGGCCCCCTATCACCTTTGGATTTTTTCGCTCGAGCCAAAGGCTACAAGGGCCTTGTTACCTTTTCTATGAATTTAGGGCAAATGCGGCATGACCCCTTTTGCCTTTTCCCAAATGAAAAAATATATTATTTTAAATATACATGTTTATATATTCAAAAAAATTATTTTTGTTTCCTATATACATATATATAATTTCAATAGAATCTATCTTCTATTTTATATAAAACATTACTATCATTAAAGAAGTATGAAATTATAACAGAAACCATCACCCAAGACCTCCTTTTATAAGAGGATTTTCCCTTAAAATCATTCAGGACTTTCGATGGGGGATTCAGGTTCTCCCTTTCCTATACAGAATTAATAACATTTTATTATTAATCATTTTAGTCAATTAATAATAAATATTAATTACTAAAAATAATAATTAACTATTAATGTTTACTATTAAGTGTTAATAACTAACTAATTTATATTATTAATATATTAAACAGTATTAATTAATACTATTAATTACTAATAAATTTTTAATACTTTATAGTTATTAATTAATTAATAATAAAGAAAATTTTAATTACTTACTAACAAAAGTAATTACTAATAAACTAATTATTTTTTTGTTAATTATTACATATTAATAATTATTATTAAAAATGACCAAAAAATATTGAAAATTATTATTTAGTTACTAAATATTAATAATTATTATTAAATTATTAAATTATTAAATTGATAATTGATAATTAATTATTATTATATAAGTATTGATTAATTAACTAATTGTTTCTAATTAATATTAATTACTAATCAATATTAATTAATTTTTTTAACAATATCAATATTCATTACTAATAAATATTAATTAAATAAGATGATTTACAATTTAATAATATTAATTTCTAATAAATATTAATTACTGGTGAATATTAATTACTAATAAATAATTACAATTTTTGTTTTAATTATTAAAAAAATAATATATTTATTATTTATTGATTAATTAGTAATTAAGTAATATTTAATTACTTATTACTAATAATGATTAAATTATTAAATTAATTATTGTTAACTAATTATTTATAATAAATATTAATTACTAATCGTTATTAATTAATAATAAAATTTAATTAAGTGTATGATTTAGTATTTAATAATGTTAGTTTCTATTAAATATTAATTAATAACTAATGTTAATTACTAATATATATTTAAAATTATTATTTAGTGACAAATTATTAAAAATAGTAATATAATTATTAGTTATTCATTAATTAGTAATTATACAATATGTAATTACTTCCTAATAATAATAAGTAAAAATTAAATAATTATTTATTATGAATTAATAATTATTATTATTATATAATTACTAATAAATATTTAAAAAACTATTTTGTTGCTAAATATTATTAATAATGATTAAATTATTAAAATAGTAAGGATTAGTTAATTATTTTTAAATGTTTTTTATTTAATTAAATAGTTTTTGGTAATTAATATTAATTACTAAATAATATTAATTAATTATTATTATTTAGTATTTAACAATATTAATTTCTTATAAACATTAATTACTAATAAATTATTAAAATTATCTTCAATTAATAATTAATTATTATTATTATTATTTTACATTATATTTTTATTTTTTAGTTATTATAAATATTGTTTTATTAATTATATATTATTTAATTTATAATTAATTGAATTCTATTATTTATGATTCTCAATTCTTCATCATACAGGTCTGTCGTACATGTTCAGTGTATTCCCCTTGTCTCACATGGATCTATGGGTTGATGATGGATTTTATCATTGAAGTTGCATTGGGTGGGGATGTTTTGGTTCACACAGGTTTGGATTTTTCAGATCTGATACTTTCCAGGTTGTTGCACCTGTTCATGTTGTGGCTTCTGGTTGTGAGCTTATTCGTGTGGTGGCCTATGAGATAGAAGATCCTTCCACATTGGCTCTATATTCTTTCTTAGTCTTCAAAGGGTCCTCTAATGGGATTATACGTCAGAAGGGGTGCACCGCCCATGTGAGAGTGGACGATGGAGTTGTCTCTGAATGGATGCAGTTAGGTATGCACTCGATCATTGCTAGACTAATTTTACCTAGGAGCTCAAAACCCTAGAATTTTGATGATCTAGTTAATCATGTTTCTACGATTTTGGGATTCAAGGATTGGAGATGTGTCTCACTGGGAAGAGCATTATTTTATCTTCTTTTCCCACTGAGGAGTAGAAATTGAAAGCATGGGGATCTGGTTCACTTTCCCTCAAACCCAATATTCTTCACTTTTGGCAATGGGACAAAGGATATAACCCTATAGAGATTTTTAACTCTTATGCACAATTATGTGTCAAGGTATTTTTTCTCAATTGGTTTTTTGGAACCCAAATATTCTATGTGATCTTGCACTTGTAATCGATGTTCCTATAAAACTTGATGTTGAAATCGAACATACTTTCTTTGGAAATTATGTTGAATTCTTGGTTGAAGTTGATTTTGGTGCCACCACGATTGACCAAATTTTTCTAGACCCTACCTCTGATGATATTGAGAAGATAATTGAGTATGAGAGAGTTCCCAAATTCTGCTCGAATTTTAAGGCAATTGGACATGAATCAGTAAATTGTAGAAAATATATAGTATGTTTTGTTTTCTATACCTATGAACATGATTGTATCAATTACAACAAGACGGATAAGCCTATCCATTCTACAACTACTGTTGATTATATTCACAACCAACCTGACGGGAATAATTAACCGTCGGTGTTGGCTGATGATGGATTGGACATATTGGAGGATAATCAGCCAGAGACTGGCATGTAGAATATATATGTGTGAAATGATGAAGGTGGTGGATCTTGGAATCTAGTTAGTGTTGCAGGGAATGAAATTTCCTTGGTTTATGATGTGCAGTTGGATGTTGGGAATGATGATGGTATGCATGCACCCATAGGGACTGAAGCCACTAACGTAGCACTTTTTTAATGTTCTGGTAGGTTATGGTCAGATTAAATTGTTGATGAAGAGTTAACTACACCTAGGAAAAGGATTAAACTTTTAGTTTTCTCTCGTTATTTTGACTATGGATTCCTCTGCTTTGTAATACAGATTGATGCTCATTGGAAGGAAGCTACCACTGTGGCTGATATCACTTTTCCTAAAAGGGTGGCTTCCGGAAGTAGTAAAGTTAAGCATAAAGTGGAAAATGAAGGGATTCAAATGAAAAGGAAGACAAGATTTGTCTTTGAGGTAATGATTGATCAGTCATACGGTGTTATACATTTTAGCAGATTTGAGATTCTTTATTCTATTAATGACGACGTATCTCATATGCCAAAAACCTGGTGGTGAGGTAGGCATCCCAAAGCTTGTGGCCAAGGGTGTGGTGATGCTTCTCGAGGGCGTGGAGGGTCTTCTCGATATCTCAGGGGTCAGCTCACACTGTAGTAGGTAAAGATTAAGGAAAAATACCTTGAGCTTTTCAACCAGAGGCATTTGTAGTCAGACTGGGAGTCTATTGATGACGTTGTTGCTTCTGATCATAGATCTGATCATGATTATGGTGATGCATAAGTTATTGTTTTTTAATTTTGTGTGTGGATTTTCCTTTATTATCTTCTTCTTTCATGTACTTTTTATTTTTTTTTCTTTTTATAATAAGGGGCTTGAGCCCAAACCTTCTTGGTAAAACCTATTATTTATTATTAACTATTTAGAAATTAATTAGTTGTTAAATAATATTATTAAATAGTAATTAAATTTTTTTAAATATTAATAATATTTATTATTTAATTATTAATATTTAGTAGAAACATTAATAGTTAATTATTATTTATTAATAATTAATATTTATTATTAATTGACTAAATAGGATTAATAATAATTTTATTATTAATTTTATATTTGAAAGAGAGAACCTGAATCTAAAATCAGAAATTTATAATGATTTTCAGGACAGGACCTCTTATAAAAGGGGGTCATGGGTGATGGTTTCTATTAGAATTTCATATTTCATTAATAGTATTAATGCTGAATATAAAATAGCAGATAAATTTTGCTAAAAAAATTGTTATATTTATAAACAAGACAAAAAAATTAAAAAATATAAATATATAAACCTGTATATTTAAAATAATATATATATATATATATTTATTTATTTATTCTGGTAAATGTAGAAATTCCCTTACCGCCTTTGCACAAACTTTTTTGAGAAAGGCGGAAAAACTCTTTCTACCTTTGGACCAGGAAAAAAATACCAAATGTGATAGTGTCCTTTCCATCTTTGGGGTTTAGTATTTAAAGTATTTTTAGCCAAATGTTATTTAAATAATTTTTTCAGAAAAATGTATAAAAAACTCCCCTATGAAGTCACAATTGGTAAAATTATTCGCTTTCTAAAAAACAAAGAAGAACCCATCGATCCTCTAAAGGTCTCATCATCATGTTTTTAAAACCAATCAACTCTGGGGAGAACCTTGTGGGAGAAAGGAATAAACTATTTTCGTTGAAAATTATCATCAATATAAATTTTAAAATAGATTCGAAATCTTTAATCTCCTCCCCAGAGAATTCAATCAGAGGGCATCCTTTGGTGGGAATCTTGGACACAAATTCACTACTACAAAACAGGGTTTTATCCACACTAAAAAAGCCATTATCAGTGCTAAAAACTTCTGATAATCGAGGCTCTATTAAAAGGGGGTCCCTTTTATCAGTTCTAAAAAAGTGATGATAAAGGACCCTTTTATCAGTTCTAAAAAATGCATTGACAAAAGAGGTCTTTTATTAGTGGTTAAAAAAAGTAGTGATAAAAGGGTCTTTTATCAGTGCTTTCTTTAGCACTGATATAAGTAAAAAAAATTAAAAAAATATGTAAATTCGAGGTTCCACCTTCAAACAGTGCTTTACCCCTCTTTTAACTGCACTAGGAAGCCCCACGCACGCACACGTGCCACCCCTTTAACAGTGCTAGGTGCACACACCCCACCCATTAACAGCGCTATCCCCCTACACTCGTCCACGCACCCCTGGCTCTGCTAGGATTCGAACCCAAGACCTCTCCCTTGCGTGCCTTTAGCTTTACCACTCACCCATCTTGTTTTTTTTCTCCATTTAATGATATATCTATTTATATTTATATATATATATATATAGTTATATTCTTTCATATATTAAAATATATTTATATTAATATATATATATATAGTTATATTAATAAATATATTTATTCGTATATTAATATATGTTTTTTATATTTATTTATATATATTTTTAGTTATATTTTTTATCCATATATTTATTTTAATATTAATATGTATTTATAAGATTAGTTTTAAATGCATTTATAAAATATGTTGGTTTGTGTGTGTTAATAAATAAATAAATAAATACATATATACAACATATATACATATGTATATATATTATATATATGTGTATCTATAAGTATAATTATACATATTTATATATATTTATATATATTTATATATATTATATATTAATATGTTTAATTATATGATAGAATATATAGAGAATATAAACCAGTTTGTTAATAAAAAAACACACTAATACACACACACACATTATATAGGTATATAAATATTAAAATATTTTTATTTTAAATAAAATGGATATTATTTTTTATTTAGATAAGGCTTATATATTTATTAATATATTTTATATAAAAATATATTTTATTATTTATTAATAAAATTAAATTTTTATGTGTGAATATATAAAAAATATGTATATATTCTTATATATTTTATTATAAATAATAATTCATTATGAAAATAAATCAAATCCATAATATCAATATGAATGTAATACCTTAGAATAAATTCAGTCCCTACTCAAAATGGGAAAAAAAGACCCCTTAAACGATGCTAAAAATACATTGAATGTTAAAAAATTGGGGTACCATGACTAAAAACTTAGTTTTAGAGGCCTTATAGGCCATTTTTGGCCTACCAAAATGTGAAAAAGGATTACATGTGTCACTGAGGGCGTAAAGATCATCGTAGGATTTGATTTGATATATGGTAGATCTCAAATAGACACATGTATCAAAAGTTTTGACCGTTTGAAGTTTGAGTTATGTTTTCAACTTATTTTAGATCTTTTATTAATTTTTTATTTTTTGTGTCTTAAAATTTTAATTAAATGATTATTAAATGATAATAATTATCAAATTATTAATTATTATTTTTAAAAAAATTATTTTATAAGTTATTTTCACTAAATATCTTATATATTAAGTGCAATTGTCTTTTTATACTTATCTAAAACATATTTAAAATATATATATTATATTTATATCAATATAAATATATTTATATATTAATATATTATTTTTGATGATTTTTTTCCAAATATACCCTTTATTAGTTCTAGTAAAAAATCATTAATAAATACCCCCATTTGTCAATGCTACTAAAAAAAGTGTTGATAAAGGGAGTCCCTTTAACAGCACTAAAAAAAATCTCTGATAAAGGGGGTACCTTTATCAGTGCTAAAAATTACTGATAAAGGGGTACTTTTAACGGTGCTTTTTTAGCTATGTTAAAGGGTAGTACTACGAAAACCCATTTTTGTGATAGTGATCGGTTGATAAATACGCAAGGTTCATCAAACCTATAAAGCAGCACACCATGCTACCTCTTCCCATTTCTTCATTGTTGTCCATATTGAGGAGGCTACCCATTTACATACATTGAATACCACCCTTCACGGTCATGTTTTATCCAATAATAGGTGGTTCGATCACTTCTATGCCCAATTCATGGTGGCTCATCCCAACCTCACCCTTTAAACCACAAAACTACTTAGATCAGATCGGAATAGAAACCGATCAATGATCTATCAGGCTGAAATTTCATGTTCATTTCGGTTTTCAAATTAATAGTACTAACATCTATTTTAAATTTAAATTGGATTTCAAATTACAAGAGGATGGTAGTAGTTTGAGGAATAACCTATTTGAGGTTATTTATTATAATATTTTTGAAATTATTATGTGATATTTAAATTTTTATATTATAAAAATATATTAACTTTATGTAATTGTGTCTGAAATATTATTTATTTTTTCCATTTTTTCATTTTCCTTATTGAAATATGAAATCTTACAAATATAACTAGAATTAACCCATCCTCTGCCGTCAGCCCCTCCTTTGTTGCCACAAATCCCTCCTCCGTCGTCGTGAACCCCTACACCGACGTGAACCCACCTCCACCTGGAACCCTAATCCGTGGTGAACCCACATATGCCATGGCCCACCTCTTCCATGAGCCAATCCCCACCTCCTACAATGAACACCTCCTCCATTGTGATCCCTCCTCTATCGCAAACCCTCCTCCACTGCAAACCCACATATGCCACAAACCCCACCTCCACTGGGAACCACTCTGCGGCCACCACTGCCACTGCCACCGCATATCCCTCCTCCGCCACTGTGAATCCCTCCTTCACTATCATGAAACCATCCTCCTTTTTTGACCCACCTCCACCAGGAACCCTCCTCCCTGGTAAACCGACCTCTGTTGTGAACCCACCCCTTCCACTGACCCCTCCTCCACTACTGTGAATCCCTCCTTCACCGTTGTGAACCCCTACTCTACCATGAACCCACCTCCACTATGAACCCTCATCTGTGGTGAATCCAACTCTTTCGTGAACCGACATCCACCGCGTGTCAAACCCCAACGCCTTCCACAAACCCCACCTCAATAGTGAACCCCTCCTTCTTCGTGAACCCCTCCTCTATCGCAAACCCTCCTCTTCCACGAACACAACTCCACTACAAACCACACCTCCACTGTGAACCCCTCTACAGCCTCCACTACAGTCGTCGTTGCATTCCCCGACCCCTCTATCGTCAAACCCTACTACTACCTCCAGAGGGGTATGTATTTTTTCACATTATTATTAATTCTTAATATATTGATAGATTTTGACTTGGTTTTGTTTTGTTCTTACATTACATTTAATATTCAATAAATTCCTTTGAATGCCCAAAAATGGAGTGTCATTGATTCAAAAACCCTATTAGTATCATACGAATCATTTAAAACATATATATATTCTACATTTTATATAATAAAATTTTTATAATTATTAATAGAATAGGTTTTAGAAAAAGTTCATTCCTCCTTCTAAACTAATCTATCCTCTAAAATTAATGTTCCCATATCTTGTGAAAAAACTATAAAATTGAGATCCCCTACAACTATTTTCTTCCTGTGGAATTCCAATACCTTATTTATTTTGAGTTTATATGACTATAAAAGGATATTCATTCAACTTATTTGATGTTTTAAAATTCTCCTTAGACTACTCCACAACTCAATAACATGATATCCCTTCATATTATGTGTGTTTTATTCAGCTAAACATTTGTATCTTTCTTCCAAACTCAATTTTTCATTCCATTCCATATGCTTCACAAAATAATTTTTTCATACTTTATTTATGGTCAAATACCATATATTGATCCATAGAGTGGCCCATAAAATTACCTGACCTAAAAATGATGGAATATTTTTATTTTAAATTCTTGAATAAAGCTATTGGAATAATTATCTATGATACATGTTAATGGAAAGGGTCAAACTTTTATAGTGGTGGTCCATATTCACTTATTAGAGATATAATGATAATGGGGTGTAGAGGTCTCCAAAGGTAATAAAGAGACAATATTCATATTTTGTTGTTTTATGATATTTTCTATAAAGTGACTCTCTTGAAAATAAATTTATTTTTGGGTTACCTTTATATTCTGGATCATGTGTAAACCTTTTATAGCATTATATTTTATAATGTGTTGGTTATTTTTTATTAATGTATCTTTTATAAAGGTCCTCTCTTGGGATTTATGTATTTGTGAAAATTCCTAAGTGTCTCTTTTAAAATGATTTAAGTGTTTTGAATTGTTTCTTAAAAAATTATATGTGTCCTACATACCCATTTTTTGTTTTCAATACCTTCAAATGATTCAAACACTTGGAATAGACTTACGTTGCATGCCAATGGTTTTTCAACTCACTTGATTGGATTTTTTAAAGGGATGTGAATATTTTGAAAGTCTATTTAATGTTAATTTCATTTTAACAAGGTGATTTTGAAGTTTTAAATGAATATTTTTAAAATATGGTGGGTTCTTTCTCATTTAAAATTATTAATATTGTTGAGTCGTGAAGATTCCTTGAATTCTTTAAAAAAGGAATTGTGGTTTTGTGAAAGAGTGATTGAAATTTATTGGTTTATTTTAAAAGGGTGAGTTATTTTAAATAGGAATTTTTGTAAATGGTTGGTTTTTTTAATGGGATTTCAAATGTGATTTTATAAATTGTTTTAAAAGGACATATGAAATTTAGTTTTTCAATAATATTTTATGTTAAATTTTTATAGAATTAGGAAAAAAATACATTATATAGGGAAGACAAGTAGATTGATTATAAAACCATGGCAAGGGAATGTCACTAACTCTATCCAACCAATAGGATTTTCATCATGACCTTACTCTCAAAAAGGTTGAATTAATGTTTAACCCTATTGCAACTCCTAAACCTACTTTTCATCCAACATCACTTACATGGTTTAAATAATGGGGGCCCTTGTTTGATATGTCAATTTTGGCCTTTTCCCTCAGAGGGATGCAATTGATTATTAATATGAAATGCTTGATGATTATTCATGGATGTGAAAATGGTCTCTTTCTTGAGAGGTTGTTATAGTTGACATTTGATTTACTACTTATATTATATTTATTAATGTGATTATCATTGGAATTTTGTTTCTCACTTCCACTTGTTTGGCTTCATGGGAACCCTATGAATTAAGAAATAGGTCTACATATATACTACACTATTTATCTCACAAACTCGATAGTTTCCCATGGTATTATCATTTTCTTAGTCTATATGAGTATACCTAATGAGTAATGTGTGGGTAAGTCAGGTGGATTTTCTATTTTTGTAGGATTCAACATAGGCCGACTATTGGCCTCAATATAGTGTGAGTACAAAATGAAGGAATAATTGAATTCCCTCTGATATTGATACATATATCAACTGAATTTTTTCATGCTAAATGGAATAAGAGGTTCGGTTCTAGTCTCAAATGGAGTTTTTATGGGATTAAGTAGGAATCAAGATAGTATAACTATAATTTCAATGATTTCATAGTAAAGTTAATGTTCATGAAATGTGATGTATATAATTTATACTATTTGAAGGTTTATTATGATGGGAGTTTTTTCATTTCACTTCTTTATGTGGTTGAATTTATCTTAGTTGGACTAATGAAATAAAGGATGGAAAAGCTCAACATTGATTTATCTAGAAGATCCCAAATAAAAGACTATGGTTATGGAAAGTGGATATTGGAGATAAATATTGAAAGAGACTTAAAGTATATAACTTTTTTTAGCCTGGGTTAATTTTTATATCAATATTTTGTTTATTTATTTTGTTAAATATTAATATTACTAAATCAAATTGGTTGGATATGAAAAATAATAGATGGATGTCAATCATATGATAAAAGAGTGTGAATATGAAGTAAGAGAGTTCATCAAGTGTGCAAAGTATCATGCATATGACCCTTCTTAAATCCTTCGTCTGTATTTATGTTTTTGTTATTCAAGAAAAATTAATCCATAGGAGTTGGAAGAAAAAAAGATCTATCACGGAATAGATCAAAGTTATAAATGTTGGAATAAACCTGGGTAAAATAGAATATAGCTAATGGCTGGGATATAACTATGTTTTATTGATCATATGATATGATTACAAGTGTGGAAAATGAAGAAGACCATATTAAGAATGTGATTATAGATATGAATAATGATGATGATTTTACTGAGTAAATGAAAAGGGCAGTTTAATATGAACTTCATGATTTCCCAAAATTGTTTGAGAAGTTAAAGAGTTGGGAAAATATTCCATTGTATGTTGGTTTCACTAAATATACAACTTTTTCATCCATAATGAAGTTGTATAATTTGAAATAAGGAAACAGAGAAAGTGATTCCAGTTTTACAGAACTACTTTCCTTTTAGAATTACATGCTTTCAAAAGATAATAAGCTCCCAAGTCGAATATACGATGCCTAATGAATGCTATGCTCGATGGGTATAATCTCGGAAAGACTAAACGCCTTCCCAAATGAATTTATAATGTTTTAAAAGGACCAAAAATCACTTAAAAATGCCTAAAGTGTGGTGCTTCTCAATACAATAAATGTGAATCCATTCATATTAATTTTGTATGGTACTTTCCAATCATTCCAATTTTTAAGTACCTATATAGAAGTGATGAGACTACAGGGCAATTGACATGTCATGCAGATACAATAACTAAATATGGGAAAATACATCACCTGGAAGACACTCCTTAGTGGAGGAGAATTGATCATGAGTATTCTGAATTTTGAAATTATCCGAAAATAATTCATCTTGTGTTATTTTCAGATAGAGTGAATCCTTTTGATTTTCAAAGAAGCACTCACAAAACATGGTTGTTAATGTTGGTAAATTATAAATTGCCTCATTGGTTATGCATGAAACAAAAATACATCATGTTATCTATTCATATATCAGTTCCAAAACAACTAGGTAATAATATTGATGTTTATTTGACCCCATTTATCTAGTATTTGAAATTATTGTGGGATTTCGGTTTTACATTGTATGATTCCTACAAAAGTAAAGATCTCATGTTGAGAGCCATGTTGCACAAGATGATAAATGACTTTCCTACTTGTGGAAATTTTTTAGGATATAGCATTAAAGGAACTTAATGGTATTCTATTTGTGAACAATGTATATAGTCAATTAGGTTGAAACATTCATCGAAAACAATGTTTCTAAAACATCACATATTTCGACCCTGATGGCATAACTACTTATCTTAGATGACTTCATTTGATGTAATTTTAGAAGAACGTGCAACCCTGTCTTTTCTAATAATTGATCAACTGTTTGATAAAGTGAAATATGTGGACACTGCTTTTGGTAAACTATTTTTAAAAAACCTTATAAAATCTAATTGGAAAAAGCGATCAGTTTCTTTAATTACCATACTGAAATTGTCTGTATGTTATACATTTTCTTAATGTTATGCATGTTGAAAAAAAATTATGTGCAAGTGTCATCGTTATGTTTCTAAATTAACCTGGAAAAAAAGGATGGAATTAAGGCTAAGTTGGAAATGGTTGACATGGGAATACGAGAAGAGTTGATGCTAGTGAAGGGTGAAAAATAAACTTTTCTTCTTCTAGCTTCTTATACTTTTTCTAGGAAGGAGATATATCTGTTTTTCATCTTCTTGAATGACGTAAAAGTTCCATAGCAGTATTCATTGAATATTAATAACATAATTTCAATGATAGATTTAAAGTTAAAGGGTATGAATGAACATTAATTCCATGTTTTGATGAAAGATCTGATTACTATATATTTACAATGAATTTTTTCAAATAATATCCATCATACATTAACCAAGATTTGTTTCTTATTCAAAGATATATATAGAAAAGTTATAGACCCAGTGAAATTGCCGACTATGGAAAGAGAAATTGTTGTCATATTATGTGAATTATAAATGTTCTTCTTATCAAAATTATTTGATATGATGGTTCATCTAATGGTTCACTTGGTGATAAGTATTTGACTATGTTGTCATGTACACTATAGATAGATTTACCCCATTAAATGGTATAGGAAGATTTTGAATGGGTATGTTAAAAATCAAATTTGGGCAGAGGGTTATATTGTAGTGAAATATATTTTGGAGGAAGCCACTAAATTCAATACCAAATACCAATCTGATGTGGAAATCATTGGTCTACTGAAATCTCATCACACTTGGCAGCTTGCGGGTGAAGGAATTTCAAGAAGATATTTTGTCACCATCAATATTATAGATCAAGGGCAGGCCCACATTTACATTTTCTATAATATTTTGGAGGTTTCCCCATATTTTGAAACCCATAAAAAAATTTAGTCATTTGAATCCATCAAGGGATTAATGATGGATATCAAATACACATAATAAATAGTTTATAGGATGGTTTCAGAACAATATTTTTAAGGAGTCAGATGAAAATATGGATTCAGTTTTAGAACAACTTTGATGGCTACCTAGAGGACCAAATGTGTATGTATTATCTAAAAATGGTTATGTAATTAATGGTTATATGTTCTATAAAAATGAACATGATGAAGATAGTAACATGAAAAATAGTATAGTTATACTTATGTATGAAGCGATGCATGTTTCTGGTACTAAGTACAGAAATCTAATTTATGTGAATATTTTATACTTTAGAATCATTAAAAAAATATGGGAGTTGGATTGTACAACATTCCAAGTGACAATTTTTAATGCAGGTGGGTTGATAATGAGAGTGCTATTAAAATAAATGAATTGGGATTCATGAAAGTTGATTTTAGTAAGGAAGGGTACAAATATGAACTGTTTATAATGGAATCACAGGCAGTAAAAGTATTTTATGTTACAAATACTCCAAATTGAAAGTGTTCAATTGTTTTGTTGTTGACCAAAACCACTTAAGGGTCAGATGAAAATTCAAATGAGAATGTCCCTTTAATTGGGATGTCGTAATCATTTCACAAAAGTCCCAATATAGATAGTGTTTTATATATTATAGGAGACCAAAATTAGGGGATTTAGATAGTCGATAGAGGGGTCTAGTCCCTTCACCCTTTAAAAAAGAAAAAGTGGGTTAAAAAATTATTTTTTATTTTTTTTAATATAAATCATGGTACCTCATGTTATTACATGTTCACTGCTTCATTTTTTTAATCTAAATTAAATGTTAAGATAATGACTTTTGTACATGACGGTGCTCCCAATCCTGAGGCACAACAGGTCTCTCAACCTACTACTACTCACAGAGCAGAGGAACAAAGGCCTTCTGCACATAGTGGTGCTCCTAATCCTGAGGAACAACAAGTTTATCAACCTGCTACTACTCCTAGTACAAGGGTACAATGACCATCTGCACACACTGATGCTACCACTCTATAAGATCATATTAATTATGTTTAATCTGAGGAAATGGTATATTATGAAGTATCGGTGAAGCATAAAAAATATGACTATCTTAGTTTTATGTTGTTAACAAAAATCATTAAGGAAAAAATCAAAGTCATCAAATATGAGGTCGGATGGAATGTCTGGGGCTAGCATGTTAACCCCATCAAGTCCATGTTTAGTAGTTACGTTGGAATTGTCACTTAAAAAACCATTTCAATTGATGTAGATTCTTCAAAATATGTTCTTCCTACACTTAAGACACTAATGTGGGAAGATTATACAATAACATTATGATATAATTTATTTATTTTACTAAAAAATAAAATAATGAAACATTTAATTACTCTTCATCATCCACTGTAGAGTGCATTTATAGTGGATGAATCCCTCAAAAAGTATGTACTAATGATTGCTGAAAGGATTTATAGAGGATTTTACATAATTATAATTATAAATCATCTTAAATATGTTGAAGGAAAAATAAATATGCACCCACTACTTATCTATGCACCACTGATAACCCAAGAAGCATGGGATTCATTTACTGGATATCATGTGGATGTGTCTTTTCAGGTAAATTTTGATGATACGTGTATTCATCACATTTATTGAAAAATTTTATTTATGAAATAGTGATTAAGTGTTAGAAATAATGAATGAGAATCAAAATGAGTGTACCCCTACCATAAAGCAAAGATGGGATATGCTTCACTTGAAAAAAATTGGTACTTATTTTAAATCTACCATAATAATTTTATGTGACATGAAACAACACCATAATTATGTTACTCTATTTATATGTAGATCTAAGACTCCAAATCCAAAGTCACTTCCATCCCATGACATGTTCTATGGAAGGAAGAACATGTAAATAAAGATGATATACTAATAGAAGAAAACACACAAAAAGTGTGGGAAACATGTGAAAGTATTACATAATAAAAAAAATTACTTTAAACCTATATTACATAACAATGATCACTTATTTTACAATTATTTCAATCTAGAATAGTCACAGGAGTCAGAAACAATTATACCAAATGAACACATTCTATCGGTGGCCTTGAAGTAGCCAGAATAGTATGGCTGCATCAGAGGTGTGGGTTTTGGGGTGACACCCCAAACATATTTTTATAAAAAACAAATTAAATATCATAGTGAAGAAATGAAAAAGATTATAGAAAGACTTGATACCCTTGAATAACAATTCCAATGGCATAGAGAGATGATGGAAGCTTTTATGGGGGGAAGAAAAGAGAAGAAACAACTCAAGAACAACCACCATGTGGATATTCTACCTCATCCCCCACTAGCTATGAGGTGATCCATTCGCCTCAAATAGATTTCTTAGATAAGGTAATAAATGTTTCTATGAAATGTGAATCACACATACACTAATACCTTTCCTATATTGATATTCTATAGGGAGATAATGAAAATGATTTATATCTATCAACACCCACCCATCGCCTTGTAGAAAGGGATATGATGTTCAATATCCAAAACGTCATTCTATATAGTAGAACACTTCCAACAAGTTATGTGAAAGTGTCGATTATCATATCCCGTGATTCGAGTGTTGAGCTACCTATGAAGGTTCCGAGCACAGTGAAAGTGTGGCTGGAACAGCACCCAATTTTTATTTTTACCATGATCAATGATTATTCTGAGATCAATACAATGATGAATGCTAGTCTCCACAGAATATAATCAAATATTTTGATAAAGAAGAAAGAGGCCTGAAACATTTATAGAGGATCTTGCACATCATGTTTATAATTAATTTAATTAATTTCATAAAGAAAAATAATACCTGGATCTTTGGTATTTTTTTTGATGATGTTGATCATCCATAATGACCCTTTCTAATTATCTCATTGCACTTGTGAGGATCCAAACTAGAATCCCTCAAGTGGTGATCTGCATGTGCTCCTATGGCCTTTGATCAACACCGCTCATTCTCTGGGTGCTAGCACGGTGAATCAAGTGTCTGGTATTGGTCGTTCTTGATCACATGTTATTTGGCCTTGAAGAACATCACTCGTTCTTGAGAGTGGTGAGAAGAGGATTCAAGAGAAGAAATTTTTTGGCTCAACAATTCTCAATTCACTAGGCATGTGGTGTGGTATATAGAACAATAGTCATACTTTCCTATATATATACATGGAATCAGATACAATATTTAGTTAAATAGAAACAATTAAATACATTAATTAACTTAGAGAAAACCCATGCATTTAATAATAATACCGCATCATTATTTATGGTGCACCAACTTTCGCAAAATAGAATTAAAATTAAAATTTTGTGTCACAATATTAGTGTTATTTTAATTTGTGTCAAATAGTTAAATACTTATTTACCATCATGAAAATAATTATTTTACTACCGGACTGACCTTGGTCCGCTCTAACTCCACTTCCATTTATTGAACACCATAATAAATAATTAAATAATTTATTCTCTTAAATAAATACTTTATTTACAAACTACTAAATAAATACTTATTAAATGTTCAATAAAATAAATAAATATATTTAATTTAATTTATGTGATCATTGGAACGTGAATAAAATTATTCCGCGATCTTGAAAATAATATTTATTTCATTAATTAAATTCAAATAGAATTTAAACAAGACCAAAAAACACTTATTATGTGACCCTATAGGATTCTTTCTCATTGGAATTAGGCGGGATTGCCTAAAGTTCAAGAGTACAGTCTAGAAATGGGTCAAGGAACCCAAGAGAAAGAACGTAAAGTTGCAACAATGACACCCACATACGAATGCTCACTGTGTAATATAATCCCTTTGACGTAATATCTTATCAAGCGTGTTTCATGACTGTGTCATCAACTTTTATGCTTGATACGTCGTTCTTTGACTACCTGAAATAAACTTGTCGTTACACCATGGCCATGGAATTTCGCATGATGGTTCTATTTCAATCAAAGGGCTGAGATATCAATTTCCATAAATGTATAGGACAAATCCTTCCTCGACTTATCCATTAATAACATGCCACTCGTGACGCACCCAGCGTACCCTACTTCCCGTCATCTGTCTGTGTGACAGTTTTCATTAGTAAATCAAAGTGCGTAAGTCATGACACATATTAATGATAATCTTAAAGTATAAGTATCATTACACATGATCACAGATAGAAATATCTGATGACACCAAAACATGCAGAATTCCAACTAGCGGATTTGTTCTCATAATCTACTATCTTAGAGATTACCAAGTGAGAACTTCATTAGATGAAGTCTCATCTGCTTACGAGTACTTTCACCTGATTGTCTGCATGCTATGTGTCCCATAATAGCATGTCATCCAACTGCAAAACTATATTTAAGAATATTGTTATATCATTTCAAGGTTCTCATCATAGTAGGGAACTTCCATGACCTTATCAATGCAACAAATTCTCTAGGACATTATTACATCATAATCATGCTAAAAAATGAACAATATGTAATAATACATTAAATATCCATGTAATAAAAGTAAAAAAATTTGGTTCTAGGAAACCAAATCTTAAAACCTATTCCAATTGATGAAGAAGATATTCATACATTTGAAAAAACTATTGGAAGATTTATTGCATGGCTTTCACATCTTATAAAAAAATGTCTTTAAGGAGGTATTAATTTACAATTTATTTTTCAATAAAAACCATTAAAAATTCATGAAAAATTTTATAAACCAATTGTTTTTATTATAGATAGGAAAAGGTAAGTGGAGGAATCAAAATACCCACTCAAAAAATCAAAAGGACTGACCAACTGAACAAAAAGATCTATCGAAATCACCATTACCCCGCCCGTTCTATATCTGTATTTACTAACATTAAAGGTTCATGTGGATAAAAATTTAATGGATGGTAGTATTCACATAGTTTATTATGAATAAAATATGTATGGAGATGATGTTCAATAATTCATTGGTGTTGGGAAGGTAAGTGAAATTATCAACTATGATTGGATAGGCATCTCAATTGTAAATGAATACATGAGGTATGATTTCACGATTTGATTTTCCAAAAGTTGATATATTGTATTAATTATGACTAAATTTGTTTCATATTTTCTGTAGTTTTATATATGAATAACAATTGAAGTTATTTTCCCATGAATTTTTTTGGACTCGTTAGTCCTCACATCACCTCTGCAGAACAACCAAAAATAGATACCCAAAAAAGGATGAAATAGTGGCAGGTCTGGTAAAATAATTTGAAAGAAAAATTTTGGATGATAGACCCCATTTAATTCCAACTATTCAGGGGTAAAACTACGAAATTTAATCATATCAAATATATTTTCATTTCTTTAATTATTATTCCTTTTTGTTTTTTTAGGTAGAATTTGATGCTCATTGTGGTAAATTTGGATACTCCAAAGATTTATTTCCTCGATTCAATAAATGGATATCCAAGAAATTTTCCACACATGATGGAGTTTTTCAATTTTTAATACACTACTTCCAATGTTTTAGAATTGAACATCAAGTTATATATTTTATATTATCTTTTAATGAAGATTATTTTATGATAGGGTAGTGCATGATTATCGTAAAAAACAAGGAATGAGGCCAGGGGATAAGCACAAGGACCAAGAAAAGTTCTACAAGTTGAAAAGTATCAGGTTATATATAATAATATTTCACTATCCAAACACATATCAAAACAAATTAATTATTTTACTCAATATTTCTATAGTGTCCAAAACAAACTGATGGAAAAGATTATGGTTATTATGTTTGTAAATTTAGGAGAGAGATCATAATCCCTGAATAAACTGTCATCTTTGAAGAAATATTTTCGAAGATAATTACTATTTAATTTAAAATATTTATTAATACTTTGTGTATTTGTATTTTTTCAGTAATAATATGACTTTCAAAAAGACTCATATTAACAAGATGATATATATGTGCTCTGTAAATAATGGGTAGCATACCTGATGGAAGATGTACACAAATAGCATGAATATGTGACTTCTATTGAAGTAGTGGATTGTTTCATATTTATTTTTAATTTACTTTTTTTAGTATTAATCACATAATAATTTTTTCCTTATACAGGTGGATTCCTTTGTTCGAGTCAGGGTGGATTGTTCAAATATGCTCATGCTCGTGAGAGATAGAACTTCAAGGTTATAACTTAGACAATGAAAATAAGGAAATATGTTGAGAATTTATAAAGGTTAATTCCTACTACTTATGTAATTAATTAATTTTTTAATCATTCTTTCTATTATTTGTAATTTAGTTTCCTTATCATTTTTATCTAATACTTATTTAGTTTTTTTTATAGTTCTGTTGGGAAGTCATACTTTCTTTTCAACTATCTGCAACAACCCAGAGAATAGGGAATATGTTCATTTTAGGTGGAAGAGGAAACCCCATGTGCCTAGAAATGTGAAGTGAATCATAATGATGCATCAACCAAGGTATTTTTCAGTAGTTTAATGAAAATTATTACTTCCTAAAATATCTATCATGACCATTTTTTTGAACAGTGTAGTAATCAGTCACACCTCAATATGATACACATTATGCTTGATATGACTTGAAGTGTATGTTTTTAGTTTATAATATTATTCGATACTTTAAGATTCATGTCTTTTGAACTACCATGCCTTGATCCGTGACTCGTGATTAAGATTTGTGATATGAAGGGTATGAATTTCTAATGTTAATATCACATTATAAAACATTTTTTCTCATGTTATTCATATATGATCATTGATATATCCCTTGTTTACACTTATTGAGAATCTATTATCAGACTTTATTATGTTTCATATCCTTAGGTTATTAAGAATGGTTTTAGAAATGATATCTCTAAGAATGTTTCTAGTAAATAATAACATAATGAGATACTCTTATGAACTAGTTCTTTATGTTTCCATGTTTCCAAAAGTAGTATACCTTAACTATTATAGCATGTATCATTATGTTATATTAGGTATATTAATCTACTAATATGTGATATCTATGTATGAAATGTTTGGGTCAATATATTTGGTATTATATCAACTAACCTACTCAAAATCGAGAAAAAATAACTAGTGATCAGTATCACCCAAAGTGTCTTTTTATTTAAAATTGACATTAATTTTACTAAGAAACAAGTGACATTTTGAAAACTAAAAAAAATAATTTGGATTATTTTGATACTTTAGAAAAATTATCCATAATTCATTTGTTATGTGTAGGAATCAACTACACCTTAACCCAAGGCATGGTGTGGCCGGTATGACTTTAAGTGTGTATTTTTATATTAAATTGACATTAAATTTAGAAAAAAGAAAACGTGAAATACTAAAAACCAATGAAAAAAATTCATATTTATTATACATTAGGAAAAAATACATGAGTCATTTTTGACATATTGGAATCAAACACACCTCAATCTGATGCACAGTGTGATCAGTATGACAAAAAAGTGTATGTTATCAATTTGAAATTGACATTTTAGTTCAAAATGTGTCACTCACTGAAAAGTATGAAACATTCCCATATTGTATTAATAATTTAGGATAGAGATTAATATTTTATTTGTGATGTGTATGAAGTAGTCTCACATCAAACAGATGCAATATGTGGTCGATGTGACTCAAAATGTGTGTTTCCAGTTTGAAATGACATTTTAGTAAAAAAATAACTGGCATAATAAAAACCAACCAAAATCATTCATATTGTTTTGATACTTTAGGAAAACTATATATAAGTCATTTTTGACATGTATTAATCAAATTCACCTCAATATAATGTACTTTGTGGTCAGTATAACCCAAAGTGTCTCTTTTTATTTAAAATTGACATTATTTTATATAAAAACAACAAGTGGCATACTGAAAACTAGAAAAATGCATTTGTTTTGTTTTTATATTTTAGGAAAATTATCCATAAGTATTTTCTGATGTGTATGAGTCAATCAAACCTTAATACGACCCATAGTGTAACCAGTATGACTATAAGTGTGTATTTTTATTTAAAATTGACATTAATTTAAGTAAAAAAGAACAAGTGACATACTGAAAACCAAGAAAATGATTTCGAGTTGTTTTAATATTTTAGGAAAATGATCCATGTGTCATTTGTGATGTTTATAAGTCAAAATCACCTCAATATGATGTACATTGTGATTGGTATTATTCCAAGTGTATCTTTTTATTTAAAATTGATATTAATTAATGTTAAAAAGAACATGTGGCATACAGAAAACTGAGAAATCACATTTCTGTTGTTTTGATAATTTAGGGAAAAAATCCATGAGTCATTTTTTATATGTAGGAATCAACCCCCACCTTAATCTAATGCACAGTGTGACCAATATGACTAAAAGTGCCAGTTATCTGTTTAAAATTGACATTTTAGTTCAAAACTTCACTCACTGAAAACAAAGAAAATGCGCTTCGATTGTCTTGATAAGTTAGGATAGTGATTCATGAGTAATTTTTGATGTTTAGGAAGCATTATCGCATCAAAATGATGCACAATGTGACTGGTATGACTCATAATGTGTGTTTCTAGTTTGAAATGACATTTTAGTAAAAAAAACACAACTGGCATACTGAAAACTGTGAAAATACATTTGGATTGTTTTGATACTTTAGTAAAATAATCTTGAAGTAATTTTTGACATGTAAGAATCAACATAAACTCAATACAATGCACAGTGTGACAGGTATGACTCCAAGTGTTTTTTTTATTTAAAATTGACATTAATTTAAGTAAAAACAACAAGTGACATACTGAAAATCAAGCAAACTCATTCGGATTATATTGATATTTTAGGATAATTATCCTTGAGTCATTTTTGATGTGTAGAAGTCAGATCCACCTCAATAAAATCCATGGTATGACTGGTATGACTCCAAGTGTATCTTTTTATTTAAAATTGACATTCATTTAAGTAAAAAAAACAAGTGGCATACTGAAAACCAAGTAAACTCATTTGCGTTGTTTTGATATTTTAGAAAAATGATCTATGAGTCATTTGTGAAATGTATGAATCAACCACACCTAAATACGATGCACAATGTGACTGGTATAACTTCAACTGTGTCTTTTTATTTAAAATTGTCATTAATTTAATTAAAAAGAAGAAGTGACATACTGAAAACTAAGTAAACACTTTCGGAAAGTTTTGATACTTTAGAAAAATAATCCATTAGTTATTTTTTACATTTATGAATCAAAAAAAATTCAATATGATACATGGTGTGACTGGTATGACTAAAAGTGTCTTTTATGAGTTTAAAACTGATATTTTAGTTCAAAACACATCACTCGTATAAAATCATGCAAACACGCTTCAATTGTTTAGATAATTTAGGAAAAAAATTAATAAGTCATGTGTGATGTGTATGAAGTAGTTTCACATCAAACCAATACACAATGAGATCAGTACGGCTCATAATGTGTGTTTCTAGTTTGAAATGACATTTTAGTAAAAAAACAAAATTGACATACTAAAAATAGAGAAAATGCATTCTGATTGTTTTGATACTTTAGGAAAACGATCCATTGTTAATTTTTTATAGTTAGGAATCAGTATCACCTCAATCTGATGCATGGTGTTACTGGTATAACTCCAAATGTTCCATTATTTAAAATTGTCATTAATTTTAGTTAAAGAACAAATGACATACTCAAAACCGAGAAATCACATTCAGATTGTTTTGAAATTTTAGAAAAATGACCCATTACTTATTTGTGACGTGTACTAATCAACACCACATTAATAGGATGAACGGTGTGACTTGTATAACTTAAAATGTTTCATTTTTTTTAATATTTGACATTTTATTAATGTATCCTTTCATTTTAATGGTTAATTTATTTATTTATAGTGTTATTAACATAATATTTTTTTTCTTTTATAGGAAAAATATTTTTCTCGGGTTGAGATGATTTGTTCAGAAACTAATACCATGGGAGGACATATGTGAGAAGGGATCACGGGTATCAAAATATGAAATATTATTGTTTTAAAATGTTTTCTGGATTATTTTAAATGTACTAATATAAAACATTGTTTTAAATTTAAATAGTAGTTTTTTTATATACCATGGGTGGACATTTTTTATTCATGATTTCAATTAAATGTATATATCATTGTTTGAAATTACAGGTTGTATATAACATTGTATGAAATTATAGGTTTTTTCTAGGTTTTTTATTATATTAACAGCAAATTGAAGCCATGTAGGCCTTTATCAGCGCTAAAAAAATGCACAAAAGGGGGTCCTTTATCATCACTTTTTAGTATGGATAAAGGATCCCCTTTGTCAACACTGCGATTAAAATTGCTTTTTTATCACTGTTAAAATCCTATTTTTGTGCTGTTAAAGAGAATATGTGTAGTACTGGATCTGAATTTGTTTTTTTAGTTTTTAGTATGTCATTTTTTATTTTTACTAAAAATAATATCAATTTTAAATAAAAATATACACTTTGAGTTATACTGGTCACATTATGCATCTAACTAAGGTGTGGTTGATTCATACATGTAAAAAATGAATCATGGGTTATTTTCCAAAAGTATCCAAACAATATTAATGTGTTTTCTAAGTATTCAGTATGCCACTTGTTTATTTTTCTAAAATTAATGTCAATTTTAAATAAAAAGAAACAGTTAGAGTTATATTAGTCACATCGTGTGTCAGATTGAGGTTAGGATGATTCCTACACGTCAAAAATGTCTTATGTATCTTTTTCATAAATTATAAAAAATAGGAATGGGTTATCTTAGTTTACATTATGTCACTTTTTCTTTTTACTACAATTAATTTTAATTTTCAGTGAATATACACCTGCAATTATACCAGTCACATCATGAATTGGATTGAGGTACAGTTGATTCCTACAAGTTAAAAATGAATTTTGAATCATTTTTCTAATTTATCAAAACAATCCAAAATGATTTTTCTCAATTTTGAGTATCTCAATTTTCTTTTTTATTAAAATGTTATTTGAAACTAGAAATATGCACTTTGAATGATATTGGTCACAACATGTGTTGGTTTTATGTGAGACTACTTCCAACAAATCACAATTGATTTATGAATAATTTTTCCTAAATTATCAAGATAATTGTAATGAATTTTCTTGGTTTTCATTTAGTGACACGTTTTGAATAAAAATGTCAATTTTAAACTGATAAAAGACACTTTGACCCATACGAGTCATTTCATGCATCAGATTGAGGTTTAGTTGATTCCTATATGTCAAAAATGACTTATGGAACATTTTATTAAATTATTAAAAAAATCCGAATGTGTTTTTGTGATTTTTAGTATGTAAATTTTTTTACTAAAATTAATGTCAATTTTAAATAAAAATTAACACTTAGAGTCATACTGGTCACATCATTCCCTGGATTGAGGTTCAGTTTATTCCTACACATTAAAAATGACTTATGAATCATTTTCCTAATGTATCAAAACAATCCAAAGGCATTTTCTCAGTTTTTAGTTTTTTACTTGTTCTTTTTACTAAAATTAATGTTATTTTTAAATAAAAATACACATTTGGGGTTACACCAATGACATTTTTCATCATATTGAGATTTGGTTGATTCCTACTTGTCAAAAATAACTTGTGGATAATTTTTCTAATGTATCAAAACAATATGAATGTGTTTTCTTAGTTTTCAGTATGTCACTTCTTATTTTTACTAAAATTAATGTCAATTTTAAATAAATAGACACATTTGGAATTATACTGATCACACCATCCATCGGACTGAGGTTAAATTGATTCCTACATGTCACAATGACCTATGAATTGTTTTCCAAAAGTATCAAAAACAATATAAATGCATTTTATCTGTTTTAAATATGTCACTTTTATTTTTTACAAAAAATATTGTTAAATTTAAAAAGAAAGATGCACCTAGAGTAATACCATTCACACCATCCTATTTATTTTCTTTTTAGAACTACTAACATTGAATATTGAGTCAATTTTCTTAACTAAAAAACCTCTATCTACTCTTGGTTTTCAATAACAAGAAAGTTTTTCGGCTAAAAACATCAAATAAATATACAGTGTTGGTTGATCAACCAATAAAGATAATGGGAAGCATGGTAATATTTTGATAAAGGAACATGTTATCTCTTTTGTGAATTATGTCAAATATTTGAAAGAAAAATATTACTTCCCAAAAGATCTGAGAAAAAATAAAATAAGTATTAGATAAAAATGACAAGGAAATTAACTTAAAAATAGTAGATAAAATGGTGAAAAAAATAATTAAATTAAGTAGTAGAAATTCACATTTTCATGATGGTTGTATACATTCTTAACCCATTTCCTTGTTGTCATTATCTCAGTTTTAGCCTTGAAGTCCAATCTATCATGAGAATGAGCATCTTCGAACAAACCACCCCAACTGAAACAAAGGAATCCACCTATATAAGAAAACAATTCTTATGTGAGAAATACTAAAAAAAATTAAACATAAATATGAAACAATCCATTACTTCTATGGAAGTATCATCTTCATTATATTTGTGTACATTCTTCCATCAGGTATGATGACCATTCATTTATAAACAAGTCTATGTTTTCTTATGAACATGATTATTCTTGACAATCATAGCAGAACTAGAATATAAATACACAAATTATTAATAAATATTTTAAATGAAATATTGTTTATCTTCTAAAATACCTCTTCAAGGATGCTACTTTTTTGATGGTATGTGATCTCTCATAAATTTATAAACATAAAAAAACACAATCATTTCCATTTGTTTATTTAGAACATTGTTGAAATATTGATAAAAATAAGTAATTTGTTTTAATATGTGTTTGGAAAGTGAAATATTATTATATATAACCTGATACTTGTCCTATTGTAGAACTTTTTTAGGATCCTTGTGCACATTGGTTGTCCTCATGCCATGATTTTCACGGTATTTTTATACCACCCTATCATAAAATAATTCGCATTAAAACATAATATAAAATATATAACTTGAATTTTAGTTCTAAGAAGTCGGATGTAGTGCATTGAAAATTTAAAAACATCATCATCTGTAGTCATTTTTTTGGGTATTCATGCATTGAATCCAGGAAATAAACATTTGGATCATCCAAATTGAGTCGACCTTTCATTTCACCCCATTCCCTCTGTCTGTTTGTAATAACATTCATCAGTTGAGACGTTTTATCATTAATTGTTAATTGTTTAGCATGAAAAATAAATTGGGAATGAATGTAATGTACAATAAATTCCATATTTTTTAATTATATGGAATTATTTCGAGACCGTGAAATCTGACGGCGTGCGATTCTGAGGCCCGGAGTGCTCAGAATGATCCATCGATGTTTTGTTATGTTTTAATTAGTGCATGTAATCATTTTTCATGAAAAAGTAGAATAAATCTTAAATGATTACTTGGATCAGAAATATGAGGGCACTTTTGTGCTCAGGATGGAGATTTTACCCTAGGCGCGACTTAAGTTTAGTCAGCGTGGGCCTCCTGTGAGAAAACCTAAAAATGGCATAATCGTAAATAAAATAATTAAATAAAGTTATTTTATTTTTCGAATACTTATAACTCACAAATGGTAACTCGGATTTAAAATCCAAGACCACCATTGAACTCATGAGGGTATGATTTCTTTGGGCAGATACTAACATTGGCCGGCGCGGGCCACCAGTGAAAGTTAGTTTTTGGTCATAAATAAAATAATTAAGTGACAATTATTTTATTGTAAAATCTATAACATTAAAATGGTAACTCGAATTGAAAAATCTGAGAGTACCGTTGGGTGTTTTGGGGTGTGTTTCACTTATGCAGATCCTAACCTCAACCAGTGTAGGTTGAGGGTGACTGTTAATAATTTTTTGAACATTTTTTTGAGTATGTTCAGTAAATGCATGAGCAGCATTTTCAAACTTTTTAACCAGTTCTCAGATTAAAAATATGAGGACACCGTTGAATCTGCAGGTTCAGGATTTTCTTAAAGGTGAATTCACTTTGATCGTAGTAGGTCTGGAGAAGAAGTTATTTTTTGTGACTTTTAAAAGGAAATGAAAAAAACAATCTCACTATTTTATTTATTTTCCACCAATGGACAAGCGGTAGTGTGGGACCCACGGAGAGTCAATCTATTAAATGGATTGACCCTTCAATTACTAAGTAACAGCATCGTTGGAAATTAGGAAGGTTCTTATTAAATGAACCTTCATAAATTCCATGATCGTTACTAACCCTCCCCCTATCCTATTTATATGGAACTTGGGGGGAGGAATTGGCATGGCTTCGCCAAGTGACGAAACTCTGGTAAATTCCAGTGACACCAAAGACTTGGAGGATGGAGCTGGTTCCAGCAGGTGGTGATGAGGGACCCCAAACCACGAACCGAAGAACGACGATCGAGCGGCGTCATTGGAGGCTTGTTGCGGGGACAACAAATGTCGAAACTTCCTCAAACGTTGACGCTCTCCAATGATCTTGAGGTAGGGGTTTTATATATATGTTTGAATTTATTTTATTGATTCTTCATATCCTAAATTCACGATGATGATGGAAAAACGAACATGGCCATCATCCAGCACATAAACCTTTGTCCTCTTTATTTTTATTCTTCGTGTGTTCTTTGTGCATTCTTCAACGCCTAATATTTATTAATGCGGGAAACATGGAGTTTCATTGAGCGCAATATATAGACACGGATACCTCGATGAAAGGTTCACAAATATGTGATCATTTAATTTTTTGGGCTTGGAACGAAGTCGCAGCGGTTCACATAAGAAGGTGGCAGCTGGCACCCGGTCAGCTGTGAGGGACAAAGGGCGGCGTGCGTCCGCACCGCCAGTTGTGAAGGAGGATGCGGCCCGTCAGCCGCGGAGGAGTAGGGTGGTGGTTAGAATTCTGCCGAATGCATTGTGGAGTGGCGGTGCGCGTTCACGCCACCGGTGGAGTAGGAGGTCGTGGTCGCTTGGCCGCGACGGAGGATGGAGGGCGGCCGACACCAGGTCGGTCGCAGGTGGACAGCTGTGTCGTCGCACCGCTCGAATGAGAACCAGCCATCTAAGGCGCACCGTGCATGACCTCCGAGAAAACCCGCATGCCAGCAGGGCGACCGAAGTACATCGGGTAATTCAGATTACCCCCCCCCCCCCCCAGGGTTTCGGTTTGGTCGGACCGCCTACCCACCACGGGCCGCACCGCAGGCCACCCAGCGGACCGCGCCAATGGGTCGCTCCCTTCGTCAGTCGGGTTGGACCGCCCCCTTCGCAGGCCAGGCCTGCCGAGGCCTATGCCATCCGAGTTGGACCCGGACCAGTCCGGGTAGACCCAAACCGAGTCGGGTCGGCCCGGACCCGGACCCATCCGAACCCAGTTTTGCCTTTTTTGTCGTAACATGAGAACCGGGTGTCCTTTTGACAAACCGTCTATGGCACTGTAATCCTTAGATCAAGAAGGTACTCTTGGTATACACAACTTGAGTTTTGGATAAATTTAGAGTACATTCGGGTTGGATTGAATTCTAAATCCAACTGGGCCCTCAGAACGAAAACGCTAATAACTTACAGAACAAGCTTCTGATTGACGTGTCATCTGTTGTGTTGGGTCCCTTATGACGTGAAGTACCATTGGGATACTTCTTCATGATACTTTGGGATGGTTGAGGTATGACTGATGGCTTGGGGGTGGTTCTCCCAAGCACGCTACATATAGAACCCTACAACTGGATGAGACTTGACAACTACCGACCATTAAAACTCGGAGTGACTCGACAGGCCCAGTGGGAAGCACCTCTGTGTGATGCGGTAGACCCACGATGGGGAGCACCTCTATTTGAAGTGGTAGACCCATAGTGGGGAGTTCCTCTATGTGATGTGGCAGTGTAAGAACCCGGGTTTTTAGAATGGGTCAAAATCCAGACCTTGTTTGATTTTTGACTTGTTCCTGAACAAACTAGGAAACTCTAGGATGTTCTAGAAATTTCTAGACTGCACACTGTGTACCCTAAATTACACGTCGTTTATGGGTTGATTGAGTACCGGCTGTGTGCTCTTCGAGTACATGTCATGTGAAGACCGTGTAGGAATTTTTTACTACACGGCGTGTAGTTATAGACACACCATGTACCCTTGACCGTGTGGAGGCCATACATGGTGTATTGGCCTATTGGCTGGGTACAATGTTTTTAGAAATCACACACCGTGTACTATTTTTACACGCCATGTATATGGGCCGTGTATGGGGATATACATGGCGTGTTGGGTATGTCGTCTAGGTAAAGAATTACACGTTGTGTACCCCTAGGTACACGCCGTGTAGTCAGTAGGCAAGTCTATGGTGGAATTTCAGTCTTCATATGAACAGTAAAATTATACACGATGTGTACTTAAAGTACACACCGTGTATTTTTATTTTTTTCACTAAAATGGGAAGTAGCCTTGCATTGAGGCAGAACTTCAAACCCTCGACAGGTTTGAGTGGGGAGAGCTAGCTGGGACTTTAAATCCCTCACATTCCTTCATCTGAGGTCGGATTCAAAAACCGTTTAATCCATGGGAACCCCCTCGGTAAGGCCTTGATTCTTCTTGAGGTGTTTTTCTTGATTTTTGTTCTAGAATGAGTTATTTGGGTTTGAGAAGTTTTGATTATTTTGGATATCTACCGCATTTTAGACCTAATTGGAGGCCGTTATCAAAGGAGTGTCATCATATGAGTCTCAGGTAGGTGGTGCATACCTCTTTTTTTTTGTTTTCGGGGACTTCTAGGTGGTGCGACCTGTGGCGCGTTTTTGGGTATTTTTAGTACAACCCTGTATTTACCTGTTATTACTTCTTAATTGTTATCTGACCTATGGGATGCCTTTGGGTATTCCCTATTACCGGTTTTTCCTGAGCAGGGTCGGGTGAGTGGTCGTTGCTCACCGAGGCATTTTGGATGGGGACTGCCAAAATGGTTAAAATTGTTTTGTATTATTTAAACTATTGAGTTTAATTTATTGAACCTAATATGAATTGTTGGAGACCATATAATCCTCAGTGCTAGTATGGGAAATCACTTTCTTAGTGCTTTTCAACTATTTATATGGTTTTTTCCTATTTATGTGTTCTGTTAAAATGTGTAAATATGTAATTGCTGAATTTCATGTGCTAGAACCTTTGGGTTGTGTTGGGCATGGCCCAGATATTCTTGAGTGATGCTGATCATAGGTTGGTCTTGGCCAAAGTAATGTTGGGTGGTTCTGACCCCGGGATTGGGCGTCATGGTCATCGGTTTGAGGTAGGACGACTGTCAGGTTGGGCATGGCCTGGGTTATTGGGATGGCAAGGTCATCAGACTTGAGCAGCATGGTCGCAGGGACACGAAGCGTCATAGGTGTTGTAGCTTGGGTACTATTTTTGTGATTACCGCTCACACGGATCAATGAGTAGTGTGAATACAGAGAGACTCTATGATGAGGTGGTTTTAACCACTCATGTGGGTACAATCCCCCATTAGTTGCAGTTTAGGTACTATTAGTTTGGGGGTGCTTGCAGTAGGAATCCAAGTGGAAGGTGAGGATCCTTAAAGGGATATCATTGAGGCTATTGGGTTAGGGGTAGAGGCTCACTATTATTTTGAGGGAAAATATCATTGTCCCTCCAGTTACTTTATTTGAGGGCAGAAATTGATGTCCCTCCGGTTACTTATTTGAGGACAGGCATCGTTGTTCCTCTGAGTTACTATTTCTTGGGTGTGCCTTCGGGACGTTGGTACTTGAGACACGTGGTGTTAGGAGGCACATGGTTTCAGGTTACATAACAAAGATTCCAGCATTGGGCAAAGAAGGTGACACTCCATAGTGGCTGTTGAGCACCAGTGGAGTTTGTGTTTATTTTTGCATCGTACTATTTACTATTTTTCTTATAAATTCATGCCTTTTTAAACACTTATATTAGGTACGCACCGTTGGGTGGTATCCTACAGAGATTCGTCTCATACCCTACAAGGGCCCTTCGGGACACGTGTAGACTTTATGCATTTACGTGCAAGAAATAGGCCAGCTTTAGGAGATGGGCTACATTAGCTATTTCATGGAGATGGTATGGACCTTGAGGTCTTTCCTAGCTAGTGTTACTTTGTTTTTCTTACCTTCTTGTATCAGCATGCTTACTTGTTTTGTAGCTACATTTGGTTATCCATTTTCTCCTTTACATATGGATATGTATGACCTGCTTTGGATGCATGTTTGTTGTTTAGTGGTAGTTACAAGTGATCATCATGCTATTTTGTTTACTTTCCGCTACTGTTGTTTATATTTATTGATTCCATTGTTTATCGATATTGAAAGTGCTTCCGCTATACAAGTCTGTTTTGAGTCATCTAAGTCGTTTATCCCGCTACATTTTTATTCTTATACTCGGCCCAGTACCATTATTATCTTACGAGAGGGTATAGCCTCCCCACTATACCTATAAGACCCTCGCTTCTAATCGGCAGCTTTTGGCATTCAGGAAGGTGCACCTAAGGTAGTAATACCCGGCCCGTTTAGCACTATTCATGTGGTTGTTCGGGTCCAGGTCATTAAAAAGTGGTATCAGAGGATTTCTCAATAGGGATTTAGTAATAGTTTTTTGTTGGCTACTAATGATATTGAGACTTATCATTTTATTTCTGCTGGTTTTACTATTTGGGATATGGTAGACTAGAGATAGGTTGTGACTGGAACTAGGTTTCTAGCTTGTGTTTCGGTGCCTTCAGCCCCAGGTACGATGGGTAGACCAAGTTTCCATGGGTGGGAATTGTTGTTGCCTTTTTTCTCATAATACAGTTTATATGATTTTCACCTCGGTGGCTCACTTGGGGTGTGATGTTATTGATTGTAATATGTGACCCTTGACCCAGTGTGGTAAGGGAGAATTGGACCTTGGCCCGGTATGGAAAGGCTTGTTTGTTTGGATTTTGATAGGCACATTTTTAGGGTATTTCAATTTCATAACTGCACATATGCTTTGTGAAGTGATAATTCCATGTGAATAATATAAAATTTCTATACTTTGTATTATTTGAAGTGTGAATAGGTAAAATTCATGATAGAATTCCTCATTTATTTCAATGTGTTATGCCATACCCTGTATATTTGTAGAATTGTAGGGTATTTGGGTCTGGCTTTTATGAGAGAAGGTAGGTACTAAGGTTGAGGTGATTTTGATCACTAGGATTGGGAGACTCAGTCATCAGTTTGAGGCAACATTAGTTGTCAGGTCAGGCATGGCCTGAGGTACTTTTGATACTTGGCTCTGTTAAGGGCAGGTAAGGAGGCCATGAGGCTGGCATGCCATGGGCATGGGTTGCGGTAGGGGAGAGTAAGCATAGTATTTATGGACTACCATTTACTACTTTCCTTATCCGCGTTGAATATATATTGTTATATATATATATGTGGGTTGTATGACTATTTATAGTATTCAGCGGGTTCCTCTTATACGTCTCAATGGAGTGTTAGGCAGGTGATGATACAGTGTCGTGGGTGCAGGATAGGGTTTAGGATCCAGTGCAGGCAGAGAAGGAGCCGTAGGTATATGCTCAGGGACAGGATCAGGTTCAAGATCCAGTGCAGGCAGGGTAGCAACTGGGTTTGGCAGTGTTCAGACCATGGCTTGATGAGAAGCTCCAAGCTAGCCTGATACGTGTCTTGTAGGGAATCGACAGAGGAGAATATGGTGCAAAGACATCTATGGCATATCTAACGTAGGATTTCCAATCGCAGTACCTGCAACTTCTTCAGGGTGAGGGTGGTCCACAGGAGGCTGAGAATTGGATAGAGAGTATGCAGATGATCTTTGAGCAGCTTGAGACACCTCCAGGGTGGAGGGTTAAGCTGACGACGTACATGTTGTGCGGACCGGAAAAGTGTTGGGGAGATGTGCAGGTGTAGTCTCATAGGCAAGAGGGACTAGAATGGGAAAAACATTGAGGAAAGGTTTTTTGAGCACTTTTACCCTGAGACACTGAGGGCCGAGAGAGCTCAAGAGTTATTGAGCCTTCACCAGGGAGACATGTCCATCATAGACTATGCAGCAACTTTTACTGAGCTCTCTCTCTTTATATCTGGTATGGTAAGTGATGAAGCGGCAAGGGTGAGTCACTTCGAGGATGTATTGTGACATGCCATTAAAATCCAGGTGAATATCTTCATGTTGGATTCATTCTCAGAGGCAGTGAATCAGGCGCTCATAGCATAGTGAAACCAGAGGGATAGGCCCCAGGTTAGTTGGGGAAATGTTTTAGGTGACGGTTCGGACAACAGGAAGCGAGGATGGGATGAGTTCCAGCAGGGCAGTCAGTCCAAAGACTCATCTAGACCACCTCGTAGTAGTTCAGTAGTGTTTTGGTTTTAGTATGGATATCCAGGACATCTTCGGACTCAGTGAAATAGGCCTCCAAATGAGTTTTGGGAATGTTGGCAGGTCGGGCATCTGGAGAGGTTCTGTAGGAATCCTTCTCAGACATCCAGGAGGTAGGGACCGGGATAGATAGTGGAATCTAGAGTTGGTTCAGGTTCGGTACCAGGAGAGGGTAGTCGAGGTTCATCTGCACGCAAAGAATGTGACAGGGACAGTGAGATCCAGCAGAGAGGTCAGTGACTGGTGGCTGGAGTAGCACCATAGGGAGGTCAGGCATCAGGCAGTTGTACATCAGGCCAGGTACATATTGTGGAGTTTCTAGAGGCTAAACAGGCTGGTGATCTGAATATAGTTAGAGGTACACCATGAGTGTGGTCGTGATTTCCATGTTTTTTTTATCATGACCTGTAGAAGCATGTCTGTTTTGAGTGAACGTGATGTGTAGGATCTATGTGGACTGACTAGATAATTGTCAGTGGGATTGGTGCCATATCGGGTGCGAGATATATTTATATATATATATATGAGATGCGTAACATTAGGGGTATCAAGGATTCATGTTACTTGAGGTTTCGTGGGCCTTGGGGCATTGAGGATGCGGGTTACCTGAGGTTCATGGAATCATGTTTTATTTGAGAATCCATGGGATGAAGGACCTTGTGGAGGTGGACACAGATGTATTGAGGGATACGTTGGGAGTCAAAAATGACACGTGAACACCAATGAGGCACAGGGGTGACGATGCGTCACGAGAGGACCATGAGTTCGAGAACAAGTTAGAAAACCTTTGCTTGTTTTGAGTTTTGTCTGTTTGAGATCGAGTTAGGAAACTCCTAAGGTGGGAATCCCCTCTGAGGATTTTATCCAAAACCATTGAAACCAGGTAAGTTTGGGTTAGTTTAATTGGGGTGGTATGTTCGGTGCCAACACCGGGTTTTGTTTGATATCTTGGGGACGATCTATGTTAAGGTGGGGAGATTGTAAGAACCCGGGTTTTTATAGCAGGTCAAAATCCCGACCCTGTTTGAATTTTGACATGTTCCTGAAGAAAATGGGAAACTCTGGGATGTTCTAGAAATTTCCATACTACATGCCATGTACCCTAAAGTACACGCCGTGTATGGGTTGGGAGAGTATCGGTCGTGTGCTCGCCGAGTACATGCCGTGTGAAGACTGTGTAGGAATTTTTTACTACACCACGTGTAGTTATAGACACACCATGCACCCTTTACCGTGTAGAGGCCATACATGGTGTGTAGGCCTGTTGGTTGGGTAGAATGATTTTAGCATGTACACGTCGTGTACTATTTGTACACGTCGTGTAGATGGGCTATGTATGGGGATATACATGGCATGTTGGGGATGTCATCCAGGTAAATAATTACACAATGTGTAACCCTAGGTACACGTCGTGTAGTTAGTCGGCAAGTCTATGGCGAAATTTCAGCTATCATATGAATAGTAAAATGATACACATTGTGTACTTAAATTACACACCCTGTATTTTCTTTTTTCGCTAAAACGGGTAGTAGCCTCATATTTAGGCAGAACCTCAAACCCTCTATGGGTTTGAGTGGGGAGAGCTAGTAGGGACTTCAAATACCTCTCATTACTTCATCTGAGGTTTGATTCAAACACCATTTAATCTGTTGGAACCCCCTCGGTAAGTCCTTAATTCCTCTTGAGCCGTTTCTCTAGATTTATGTTCTAGAATAAGTTATTGGGGTTTTAGAAGTTTTGATTATTTTGTAGATCTACCATGTTTAGACCAAACTGGAGTCTATTATCGGAGGAGTATCATCATATGAGTCTCAGGTAGGTGGTGCATACCTCTTTTTGTGTTTTCGCAGACTTTTGGGTGGCGTGGTCTATGGCGCATTTTTTGGTATTTTGAGTGCAACCCTCTATTTACCTGTTATTACTTGTTTAATTGTTATTTGACCTATGGGATGCCTTTGGGTATGCCATGTTACCTGTTTTTCTTGATCAGGGTCGGGCGAGTGGTCGTTTCTCACCAGGAAATTTTGGCCAGGGACTTATAAAATAGTTAAAATTGTATTGTATTGTTTAAACTGTTGAGTATGGTTTATGAGCCTAATATGAATTGTTTGAGAACCTATAAACCTTAGTGCTGGTATGGGGAAAAACTTTCTTAGTTATTTTCAACTTTTTAGATGGTTTTGCCTATTTTTGTGTTCTGTTAAAATGTGTATATATGTAATTGCTGAATTGCATGTGCTAGAACCTTTGGGTTGTGTTGGGCATGGCCCAGATATTCTTGAGTGATGCTAATCACAGTTTGGGCTTGGCCCAGGTTACGTTGGGTGGTTCTGACCATGGGATTGGGCATCATGGGCATCGGTTTGAGGCAGGGTGACTGTTAGGTTGGGCATGGCCAAGGTTACTGGGATGGAAATTCCATCATACTTGAGCGGCATTGTTGTAGAGACATGAGATGTCAGAGGTGTTGTAGCTTGGGTACTATTTTGGTGATTACTGATCACTCGAAACTATGAGTATTGTTCGCATAGAGAGACTCCTTGATGGGGTGGTTTTGACCACGTGTGTGGGTAGAGGGCCCCATTAGTTTCAGTTTAGGTACTATTATTTTGGGTGTGCTTTTAGTATGAAGTCACGTGGGAGGTGAGGAGCCTTTAGGGGATAGTGTTGAGGCTATCGGGTTGGGGGCAGAGTCTCACCGTTATTTTGAGGGTAGACATCGTTGTCCCTCTAATTACTTTATTTGAGTGAAGACATTTTTGTCCCTCTAGTTACTTATTTGAGAACAGGAATCGATGTTCTTCCGAGTTACTATTTCTTGGGCATGACTTCGGGACGTCAGTACTTGAGACACGCGGTGTCATGGGGCACATGGTGTTGGGTTACATGATAGAGATTCCGGCGTTGTCCGAAGCAGGTGACACTCTATGGTGGTTGCTGAGCACCAATGAATTTTGTGTTTATTTGTGCATCGTATTGTTTATTGTTTTATTTATAAATGGATGCCTACTTAAACACTTATATTAGGTACATACTATTGGGTGGTATCCTACTGAGATTCATCTCACACATTGCACGGGCCCTTTGTGATGTGTGTAGACATTATGGATTTATATGCCAGAAAGAGGCTAGCTTCAGGAGTTGGGCTGCATTAGTTATTGCATGGAGATGGTATGGACCTTGAGGTCTTGCCTAGCTGTAGTTAATTTTTTTTTCTTGCCTTCTTGTATCATCATGCTTACTTTTTTTGTAGCTACAGTTGGTTATCCATTGGCGCCTTTACATATGGATACGTATGACCTGCTTTGGAAGCATGTTTCTTGTTCAATGGTAGTTACAAGTGATCATCATTCTATTGTGTTTTCTTTCCGCTGCTATTGTTTATATTTATTGCTTCCACTATTTATCGATATTGAATGTGCTTCCACTATGTGGGTCTGGTTCGAGTTTACTGAGTCATTTATTCCACTACATTTTTATTATTAAACTCCAACCAGTACCATTAATATCCTCTTATAGGGTATAGCCTCCCCACTATACCTATAGGACCCTTACTGCTAGTCGATAGCCATTGGCATTCGTGGAGTTGCGCCTAAGGTAGTAACACCCAACACGTTTAGCACTATTCGTGTGGATATTCGGGTCCGGCTTGTTACAGGCAGACCCTCATTACTCGACAGGATGAGTACCTCAGCAGTACAAGGTCAGTGGGAGGCGCCTTTGTGTGACGCGGCAGGCCCACTATACTCGATAGAGGAGGAGTTCTCCAGTATCAAAGGTGTTCAACGTTGTGACTGGGGATATTAGTTGTTACTTCCCCTAGATTAAATCTTGGTGTGAGCTGTATTTACCTTGTGCTTGTGATTGAGGTTATGCTATGTGGTACTTTACTTGTGTGTTAATCTACCTTTGTGGTGCTATCATGTGGGTTTTCTTTGTGGAGCTTTAGGAGACCTATGGGTTCTCGGGGTCCTTACGAAGTATTGTTATACTCACCCTCACATGGGATTCTCCTGAACCTTGTTGTGTCTCATGTAGATGACATACAATGTTGATTGAGGCTGAGGGAGCTAGGACTGGATGGTGCGTGGAGGTAGAACATTCGGTGAGATGTGACACAGAGGAGACGGATGGACATGCATTGATGAGGAGGCTATTTGTACCTACCCTTCTGGTAGGATCTATGTTTACTTTCATCACACTTTTTACTATAGAAGTTTACTTAGTGTTTGATTCTTGTTGCGTTCTTCTATGTGTGTATGTATAGGTTTAAAGGCAATGCCTTCTTATTTTAGGGAGTATTCCTTCTAGTGCTAGTCGCCAGCCCTTGGCCTGTGGAAGGAGGGCTTGGGGTAGTCATGGCACGGGCCCCAAGGGACAGGTCATGAAAAGGTGGTAATAGAGGAGTTCAGTTCTACCGAAGAACTAGGACTCTGATCTTTTCTGTGAAGTAATAGTGTTATGTGTTATGAGTATGTGTTTCAGTTTGGGGAGTCCAGTGTTGGTGTGGTGGCCAAAATATCCGTACACCAGGACCCTGAATTGTGATTTCCAACTCAGTGCATGAAAACACCGACTGCGTGTGTTTTTGAAAAGTTTTTATTTTGATTTTATTGGAGTCATATCACCAGGTATAACTTAATGACCATGACGCACTTGTTCCTTATCAGGATGTCACCACAATGACAGCCACTTGGGTTTCCTGAGAAAGTACGTGATGACGGCCAGCCAAGTGACGAGGCCTCGGTGTAGGTCCCTCTTATGGTGTTAGCACCTTCGGGTGGTGTACCAGCAGAACCTCTACCCATTGGAATATCATTTCCATCGGCCCAACCAGAAGAGGATACACGCTGACTGAGCACCTTGAACAAGTTCCAACAATATAGGCCTTTGAGGTTTCAAGGAGAGACAAATTCCTAGTTAGCTGAGGGCTGGTTGGAGGCAGTGGCTAGAGTTTTCCACCTAGTTGAGACACTAGTAGAGTATATGGTGATTCTAGCTGCTGGTATTTTCTAGTACGTGACCATGAGGTGGTCCGCAAAGATGATCATTCAAGAGTTGTACCTACCCTTTAGGTAGGATCCTTGGCGGGTGTTCACAGGAGCTGTACTCAGTTTTACTTGTACTTACCTATTTTTATTGTACTTTCTAGTTGGGATTGTATTCTTGACCCTTTAATTTCTATATGCTCCATTTTTACTATATAGTTTACTTTGTGTTATATCTGGCTATGTGCTTGGTTGGTGTGATTTTACAATTTATAAAGGCAATGCCTTCCTGTTTTAGGTAATACGCCTTTTGGTGCTAGTCTCCAACCCCTGTCCTATGGAAGGCGGGCTTTGGGTAGTCAGGACACGGGCCCCGAGGGACGGGTCATGACAAAGTCGTATCAAAGGACGACATGTCAGTAGATGAGTATTCATCGAGGTGTACCTACCATTCATTGTACTCAATGAATACAATACGATCAGTTCTTCTGGGCTCGGACTTCTGAGCGAGGTGTCTTTAGAAACATTTGAGCCATCACTATGCATTCCTACCTATTTTAGGGTGCTAGAGGGAACCTTTGAAGTTTAATGTTCTTTGGAAGAGTGGATACAACCAGTGAATGTTAGTAGTGGGAAAGCAGGAAACTGGTGCCAGTCTCAGAGACTTAGGTCTGTAAAACGTTTTAGGAAGAGGATGTAATAGGGATAGACAAATATGTAGGGCTATAGATATGGGAGTGGAGCTAGGAGAGCAGCATGAGGTGGTGTACATTTTGACATGTTACAACCACCACCTCAATGTGGTCCCCACCAGGCTCAGGGAGCTGGAGGACAGGGGAAGGGAGTAGCTGCATGCGGTCAAGGAGTGTAACCCAAGGGCTCTAGAAATGATTTGAAGAAATGTCTATGTCTACTACTAACTGTTGTATTAATAGACATAGGTACCAATCATTCCTTCCTTCCAAAGATCTTGTACAAGACCTAGAGTTTCTAGTTATGCCATTGACTTGACCCTCACATATGTAGATACCTTTGAAAGGAGACTCGATAATCACACTTAATCCGACAGTGTGATCTGACCCTTGAGGCAAGAGTTTCGATTGGAACCTCTTGGTGACAGCGTCAAGGCCTTACGAAGTTAGTTTGAGTATGGACTGGACATCCACAGTTCATACTCAGATTGACTGTATTAGGAAAAAAGGGAAGTGGTTTACCTGCAATGTTGGAATGATATTTTCCTTGGTCGGCCAAAAAGGAAACCCAGACAGCACAGGATAAAATCATGCATAAGAGGGTGTAGACGATCATTCTTCAGTTGGCCAAACTTACCCTCGTGGCAGCAGGAGTTTTGAGTTTTTAGTTCCAAATGGGAGTGGCACAGCATGGGGACATCTTTTCAAAAGATGTTTCTAGGATTACCTCTACGAAGGGAGATGGACGTCAACTTTTTCCAGGTACTACCATAGATTTGTACCTGACTTATCCAGGGTAGAGGAACCCTTGTTATCTTTGACAAAAAAAAGGGGGAGCCTTTCTTATAGAAGGAGAAGTGTCAACAGAGCTTTCAGGATCTAAGACAGAGACTAACAAGTACAAGTATGCTACCCATAACCTGGAGATAGTGGTAGTGGTCTTTGTGCTAAAGGTGTGTCGGAACTACTTGATGGGCGAACATTTTACAGTCTACTCTGATCACAAGAGTCTTAGGTATATCTTCTCTCACAAGGACCTGAACCTAAGACAGCGGCGATGGCTAGAGTTCCTCCAGGACTATAACTTTAAGATAGTCTATAATCTTGGGAAGGGAAACATGGTAGCAGATGCACTCAGCAGGAGGTCTAGTCTGCAGTTGCAGAGTGAGGTGACAGATCATCTAGCCGCATTACAGATATCCTTTGTGGATATAGATAGATCAGAATACCTCCAGTCTATGACGGTCACTCCCCCACTCCTTCAGTGAGTTAGGGAGGTGCAGCTTGGAGACACTGACTGCGAGGCTCGATGTGCTCAAATATCCACAGGACCAGCACCTGATATATTTTTTGAAGGTGGGGAGCACGTCATCCTCTTCAGAGGACGTACTATGGTACCGGTGGTGCTACAGGAGGAAGTGTTGAGGTATCTCCATACGTCCCCTCTGGCGGTACATCTTGGAGTGGCGAAGATGTACTAGGATCTCACTTGTCAGCAAGTGAAGACTACATAGAGTTGGCATAAGTCTTATACTGAAAGGATATGGAGACCCTTGGAGTTTCAGGAGGGGGCCACGTATTCTTGCGAGTCTCTCCTCGACGAGGACTATGGAGATTTGGTCGAGCTAACAAGATATCAGTGGGGTTTATCGGTCATTTTCTGAAACTTCGGAGGATAGGCGAGGTATCATACAACTTGTCTCTTCCACCGTATTTTTAGAGGGTTCAAGACGTCTTCCACGTATCCCAGATGAGTAGATACGTGCACTACCAATATCACATCATCGACCATGGCGAGCTGGACTTCAATGATGGGGTGACGTTTACAAAGATTCCAGTGGAGACTGAGGATCGATAATATCGGGTCTTTTGTGGGAATTCAAAACCTCTGGTTAGTGTATGCTGGCAGTATGATAACCTCTTGGAGAGCACATGGGATCAAGAGACTCAGGTTCTTGCTCAATACCCTCTTTTGGTTGTTTTTCCTTTGTTGTGGCTTTTGGGGATGTAAATCCCTAAGGTAGGGAGAATGTAATGTCCTGGAAATTCTGTATAATTTTTTTAAATTATATGGAATTATTTAGAGATGGATAAATCTGACGGCATGTGATTCTGAGGCCCGAAGTTCCCAGAATGATATGTCTATGTGTTGTTAAGTTTTAATTAGCACGCGTAAGAAGTTTTCTTTAAAAAGTGAAATAACTCTTAAAAAATTACTCATATCAGAAATCTAAGGGCACCATTGTGCTCAGGATGGCGATTTTACCCTACTCGCGACTTCAGTTTAGTCGGCATGGGCCTCCTGTGAGAAAACCATAAAATGGAATAACTGTAAATAACATAATTAAATAAAGTTATTTTATTTTTTGAATTCTTGTAACTCACAAATGGTAACTCAGATTAAAAATATGAGACCATCATTGAACTCGTGAGGGTATTATTTCTTTAGGAAGATACTAACATTGGTCGGCGCGGGCCACCAGTGAAAGTTAGTTTTTGGCCGTAAATAAAATAATTAAGTGACAATTATTTTATTATAAGATCCATAACTTTTAAATGGTATCTCAGATTAGAAATATGAGAGTATTGTTGGGTTCATTGGGGTGTGTTTCAATTATTAAGAGCCTAACCTCGACCGGCACGAGTCGAGGGTGACTGTTAATAATTTTCTGAACTTTTTTTCGAGTATGTTCAGTAAACGCATGAGCGGCATTTTCTAACTTTTGAACTAGTGGTCGGATTAAAAATTTGAAGACACCATTGAATCCTTAAGTCCGGGATTCACTTAAGGGAGACTTCACTTTGACCGCAGTAGGTCCGAAGAAGAAGTTATTTTTTGTGACTTCTAAAAGGAAATGAAAAAAATAATCTCACTATTTTATTTCATTCCCACAAATGGACAAGTTGTAGTGTGAGACCTGCAGAGATTCATACCATTAAATGTCTTGACCCTTAAAATACTAATTAACAGCGTCATTGAAATTTAGGAAGGTTCTTATTAAATGAACCTTCATAAATTCCATGATCGTTACTTACCCCCCCCCCCCCCTCTCCTATTTATATGGAGCATGGGGGGACGAATTGGCACGACTTCACCAAGCGACAAAGCTCTAGTAAAGTGTCGTGATGCTAAACCCTTAGAGGACGGAGCCGATTCCAGTGGGCGGTGACAAGTGACCCCAAAACATGAATTAAAGAACGACGATCGAGCAGCGTTGTTGGAGGCTTGTTACGGGGAAAACGAACGTCGACACTTCCTCAAACATGGATTCTCTCCAACGATATTAAGGTAGGGGTTTTATATATATGTTTGAATTTATTTTATTGATTCTTAATATCCTAAATTAACGAAGACGATGGCCAAATGAACATGGCCATCATGATGCACAAAATCCATGCTCCTCTTTCTTTTTATTCTTGGTGCATTCTTTGTGCGTTCTTCAACGCCTAATATTTATTGACACTGGAAACACGGATTTTTGTTGAGAGCGATATATGGACACTGAGCCCTCTATGCAAGGATCTCAAATACGAGATCATTTAATTTTTCTGGCTTGGAATGAAGTTGAAGTGGTTCGCGGAAGAAGTCGGTGGCCGGCACACGACCGGCCGCAAGGGAGGAAGGGCAGCGCGCGTCCGCTCTACCGTTTGTGAAGGAGGCAGCGGCCCGTCAACCGTAGTGGAGCAGGGTGGTAGCCAACATCCGGCTGGCCGTATGGCAAAGCAGCAGAACGCATCCATGCCACCGTTGAAGCATAAGGTCGTGGCCACTGGGTTGCGGCGGAGGCCGGAGGGCGGCCAGCACTTGGTCGGCCGTAGGTGGACAGCTGCGCTGTCACGCCGCTGGAAGGAGAACCGGCCGGCCATTCCAGCCGGCCGAGGCGCACCTGTGGGACCATTGAGTGGTCTCGCGTGCCAGTAGGGCGACCGAACGGCCATTGGGCCGTTCGTATTATTGGGGGAACCTCCCCCCCCCCATAGGGTTACGGCTAGGCCAGACCGCCTGCCCACCGTGGGTTGCACAATGGGCCACCCATCGGGTCGCACCGCAGGCCACATAGTGGGGCGCGCCAACAGGTCACGCCCTTCATGGGCTGGACCAGGCTTCCCCTTCGCTAGTCGGGCCAGACCACGCCCAAGCGGTTCGGGCCCATCGAGGCCCAGGACATCTGGGCCGGGTCGACCTAAACTGGGTCGGGTTGGCCCATGCCGGTTCGGTCCGACTGGGTCAGACCAGACTCAGGCCCATCCAAACCCAGTTTCGCCTTTTTGGTCATAACTTGAGAATCAGGAATCTGTTTGATGAACTGTCTACGGAACCAGAATACTTCTATCGAGATGGACCTCTTGGTATACACCACTTGAGTTTTGGATAAAGTTGGAGTATGGCCGGGTTGGATCGAATCTCGAATCCAACTGGGCTCTTCGAACAAAAACGCTAATAACTTACAGACCGGGCGTCCGTTTGACGCGTCATCTATTGCATTGGGTCCCTTATGAAGTGACGGGACATTGGGATACTTCATCATGAGAATTTGGGACGGTTGAGGTATGACCCATGGCTTGGGGAGCAGTTCTTCCAAGCGCGCTACATACGGAACCCTACGACTGGCTGAGACTTGACGACTACTGACCATTAAGACTTGGAGTGACTCGACAGGACCAGTGGGGAGAACCTCTGTGTGACACGATAGACCCATAGTGGCGAGCACATTTGTGTGATGCAGAAGACCCATGGTACTCGACAGGAGGAGTACCTCAGCAGGCCACGAGGGGGAGCGCCTATGTGTGACATGGCAGACCCATGGTGGGTAGTGCCTCGGTGTGATGCAGTAAACCCACAGTATTTGACAGTAGGAGTACCTCTGCAGTACAAGGTTAGTGGGAAGCACCTCTGTGTGATGAGTTAGGCCCACTGTACTCGATAGAGGAGGAGTTCTCCAGCAGCCGAGGCATTCGACGTTGTGACTGGGGATGTTACTTTTTATTACCCATAGAATAAATCCTGGTGTGATCTGTATTTACCATGTGCTTGTGATTGAGGTTATTCTATGTGGTACTTTACTTGTGTGGTAATCTACCTTCATGTTGTTACCTAGTTGTTTTTATTTGTGGAACTTTAGGCGACCTACGGGGTCTCAGGGTCCCTTCTGAGTATTGTTATACTCACCCCTGTACGGGCTTCACCCACACCTTATTGTGTCTGGTGTAGACAACATACAACATTGATCGAGGCTGAGGGATCTAGGACTGGATGGTGTGCGGAGGTGGACCATTCGACGAGACGTGACACAGAGGAGACGGATGGACGTGGATTTCTGAGGAGGTGATCTATACCTACCCTTCAAGTAGGATCTGTGGTGGATGATCCAGGATCTAGTTTTCACTTTTCAGTTGTATTTTTACTTTAGAGTTGTACTCATACATTCAGTTGGGCTTGTATTCAAGACCCTTTACTTTCATCACTCCTTTTACTATAGTAGTTTTATTAGTGGTTACTTCTTGTTACGTTATTCTCTATGTGTATGTACAAGTTTAAAGCTAATGCCTTCTCATTTTAGGGAGTATGCCTTTCAGTTCTAGTCTCTAGCCCATGGCCTATAGAAGGCGGGCTTGGGGTAGTCACGGCATGGGCCCTGGGGGACGGGTCGTGATAATGAATACCACCTTATCAACTTGTTTTTTTACAAAATCGGATGGCCATGCTAGGAATGTTCCAACATCTTAGTCGACCGTATAAATATCTTCATCATCAAGTGGAATTGTTAGCTCGGTTCATGACTCATGAGCTACGATAATATCAGATATCACATGACCTGTTGGAAGTGGTCTTTTTTTAGACTATCATCTTGGATATTGAACACTATAGCCCTCATAACAAGGCAATGTTGGGTGTTGATAGATATAAATCATAGTCCTTTCAACCTATAAGATATTATTACAAGAAATGTATCAGTGTCATTCATATTCAAATTTCATCAAAAAAAATTATTAAAATATTGATTACATCAACTAAGATATCTCTTTAAATGGAAAATCTCACCTCAATGTTGGTGGGGGTGGGGCGGGATCTTCACACATTGGTTGTTGGAGAGTTGTTTGTTTTCTTTTCCTCCACACTATAACATGTGTTAGCAACTCAATCTAGTAATGAAATTCTTCTTCAAGGGAATCTAATATTTCTTTCATCTCTACCATTATTTATCTTTATCCTTATATTGTTTTTTTTTCTCAAAATATGTTCAGGTTTTCCCCCCAAAATATTCACCTCTTATGTAGCCATATTGTTCTAGGCACATTAAGGCCACTTATAGTAGGTGGTCATCCAGTACTGGTGTTTATGATTCCTATGTCTAAGTTAGATAGAAAATATTGTAAAATAATTAATCATTTATATGTAATAGGGATTTAAATAAAAAAAATTATTATGTCATATGTACACATGTTTTACACACTTTTTGTGTGTTTTCATCTATTATTATCCAATATTTATTTACATGTTCCTTCTTTCATATCACATGACATGGTATGGAAATGGATTTGGTTTTGGATTCATCAATTTGTATATAAACAGAGAAACATAATTATATTGTTGTTTCATGTCACATAAAAGTATTGTAGTATATTTAAAATATGTACCGGTTTTTTTCAAGTGAAACGTACTCTATCCTTTCTTTATGGTAGGGTTAAGTTATTTTTTATGCATGTTCATTATTTTCAGCACTCTTTTATTATTTCAAAAATAAAAAAATTCTCAATCAACGTGATGAATACATGTATTTTTAGACAATGTATTACCAGCCAAAGTGTACCTGAAAATACATCGTTGCGCGATAGACAGAAAAATAATCCCATGCTTCTTAGGTTATCAGGAGTTCATACATAAGAGGTGGGTGTAGGTTTATTTTCCCTTCAACATCTTTAATATGAAATCTTGTTAGAATTGTGTGAAAGCCTCCATGAATCTATCCAGAAATAATTAATAAAAATTTATTATGGGAGTCATCAACTATAAATGAACTATACAAATGATGATGAAGAGTAAGTAAATGTTTCATTATTTTATATTTTCTTAAAATAATTAAAGGATATCATAATTTTACCATAATATCTTCTAAAATAAATGTCTTAACCATGGGAACAACATGGTTCCATGAATCTATATCAATCGTCATGTGCTTCTGAGTGATGAGCCTAATGTAACTACTGAACATGGCCTCATTGGGGTTAATAGGACAGACCTACTCATTCCATCCAACCTCAAATTTGATTCCTTTTCTTTTTTCCTTAATAATTTTTACTAACATTGTCACAATACAGTTCTATTTTTTTCATCATCAGTTTTTTGTTGCCTACCATTTCCTTGGATACAACATCAATAATATGTTGTTCTTCTAGATTGGTAGCATCATCATGTGAAAAAGGTCATTGTAACTCTACACTAGGAGTATTATCAGGTTAAGAAACCAATTATTCCTCAGGATTGGGAGAACGAGTACATATAAAAAGTCATTGTTCCTCAGCACTGGGAATAAAAATAGGTTGAGAAACTTTTTTTCCCTCAGGATTAAGAGCACCAACACATGAAAAATTCATTACTCACATAATTGGTTTTAAATTTAATTTAGATTACATAAATGCAGTAACAAACAGATAATAACATGTAGTAATGCAATGTATATTACAAAAAAAAATATAACCTAATTATTGAACTCTTTTTTTAAAGGCTAAAGATATTTGACCCTCTATCGAGTATCCAAAACCCTTTATTTTAGTATCCTCTAACATAAAAAAACCTTGTCTAAATTATGACCACTAGGAAATTATTGTGACATCCCAATGAAAGGGGAATACTCAGTTGAATTTTCACTTAACCCTTTAGTGGTTTTGTTCAATAACAGAACAATTGACTACTTTCAGTTTGTGGGATCTGGAACATAAAATACTTGTATTGAATATGATGCCATTATAAATGGCTCATATGTGTACCATGCCTTGCTAAAATCTAATTTCATGAATCCCAATCCATCTACTTTAACATCACTCCTATTATTAACCAACTTGCATTGAAAAATCAACACTTAGAATGTTGTATAATCCAACTCCCATATTTGTTTGATGATGCCAAAGTATGACATATTCACATAAATTAGATTTATTTCCTTAGTACCATAAACATGTATCACTCTAGCAATAAGTGTAACTCCACTTTTTTCATGGTATTGTCTTCATCATATTCATTTTTAAAAAACTTATAACCATTAATTACATAACCATTGTAAGATAATACATACACACTTAGTCCTCTGGCTAGCCATCAAAGTTGTTCTAAAATTGAATCTGTAATTTTTTCAAATTCCTTATAAATATGGTCTCAAATCAATCCTATAAACTATTGATTATGTTTATTTTATATCCATATTTCATATCTTGAAGTATTCAAATTAATAATAATTTATTTGCAAGTTTCATCTTATGGGGAAGCCTACAACCTATTATGAAAAATGTAAAGGTGGGTCTACTCTCGGTCTGTAATATTGATTATGACAACATCTCTTCCATAAATTCCTTCACCCACAAGACACTCAGTGTGATGATATTTTGATAGACCGGTGATTTCCACATGAGATAGGTAGATAGTACTGAACTCAATAGATTCTTCAATAATATATCACTCCATAAAACAACCATCTAAAAAACTTCAATTTTTTACATACCCTTTAAAAATATTTATATATTTTTAAATGGGGTACATCCATCTATAATTTATAGGACCACATAAGTGAATCTATCTCACCAAGTGAACCATCAAGTGAACCATCATATCAAATAATGTCGGCAGGAAGAACATTTCCAATTCACATAATATGATGGAAATTTCCTTCTCTATTGTTGGAAATTTCATCGGGTCTGTAACATTGCCTCATATAGCTTTGAAAAATAAATATATCTTGGTTATTTTATAATGGACATTCTTTGGAAAAATACAATTTAAAGCTACAAGAATTATATCTTACATCAAAACATGGCATTCATGTGATTTCATACACATTAACTTTAATTCATTCATTGAAATGATTTTCTTGATATTCGATAAATACCCCTCTGGAACCTTTACATATTTCAAGAAGTTGAAAAATTGATATCTTCCCTTCCTGGAAATAGTATAAGAATATGGAGGAAGAAAGGTTCATTTTTCACCCTTAACTAGCACCAAATCTTCCCATATTTCCATATCAACCATGTCTAACCTAGCCTTAATTCCTTCCTTTATTTTGTCAGGTGCATTTAGTAATGTGCCAATGAAACTATCACATACATTGTTTTCATTGATCATAACATCAAGAAAATGTAAGATATACAGAAAATTATAATATAGTAATTCAAAAAAATTGATCTCTTTTTCTAAATGTTTTTCATAAGTTTTTTCAAAAAAGTTTTACCAGAAGCAATGTATACATTTTTTACTCTCTCAAATATTTGATCACCTATTAGTGGAGACAGTGTTGTATGTTCATCTGAAATTCCACCCAATGATTTCATCACATTTCATTACTTATTTCATCAGGGTAAAAATCTATGATGTCCAAGAAACAGATTCTTTGATGAATGTTTCAACCTAATTGACTATGTACCTTGTTTATAAATGGGACACCCTTGATTTCCTTTAATTTTATATCCTGACCAATTTAAATAAGTAGGAAGCAGTGTCGAATAACTAAGTGGTATGTTCCAAAACTCTTTGTGGGTTTTTAAATATTTTGAGGATAGTAGAACACAAACCCTAACAAAAATATAATCAGTGCTAAAGAGAACAGAGGATAGAGATGAACAGTAACATACTGGTGAAGAAACCTAGACATAGGACAACACTAAAAGAAACAAAAAAGACAGCATACAGACACAACACCAGACATAATCATACGCAGAGAAATAAAAATGACACTAAAACACAGAAGACAAAACTATGTGTGAACAAGGTTAGACCCAGGTTAACTCACACTCTAATCCCTATCCTAGATCAACTTAAGATATTAATCAACAATTCTCAATCTAATCAATACATGTCTGATGACTCGGATCATACACCAATATCACCTAAAAATTAAACACTCAAACATATAATTTCTTCACTACTCAAGAATTCCTCCGAACTGCAGGTGATTCACTCAACAAGTCATCCCAACCAGGTATCATCACTAGGCAGAATGATCTGCTGAGATCGTCAAATTTCACAACCAATCTTGATTTCCAGTTCAAGAAATCAAAACAGTAAGGGCAGAAGAATTGAGATGAGGGAGTAGCAACCCAATTCAGCACAAGGATGTGCTAGCACACACCCCAATTTACATTCATGGTTTACTAAGGCTAAGAATAAAATACTAATCACATTGATGCTTGGATCTCTATATTGTATCGGGTTTCTTAACCTGGATCTAGCCCCGCAAGTTAGATCTCCATTTCTGGAGATTTGAGATTACAACATGAGATAGGAAAGAATGTATGACACAAAAAATCAAACATAACGAACATCAAAATTCAATTAACTAAACATACAACACTATGAGATTATTTATAGACTTCACTTAAAACACAAAAAACATAGCATGGATAATAGGCGGAGAATGGAGGAGCAGGGTCCCGTTTTTAAGTCAACGAAGGTCCCCATTCCGTGAGATGTTGATGGAGTGTGGTTGAGTTCCCCTACACCTTCCTAGAATGATTCCCCCTAGAAGAAGTCAGGGGTTCTCTTAATCAGAAAATGAATCAATAGTCCTAACAATTCCTAACAGGAAGCAGGTTCCACATGGCGTGCTTTTATGAGCACCTCACCAGCTTTTTAGTGAACTTCAAGTGAATGAAGTTGACCCCTTAAAACAACTTGTGAATCCTTTAATGATTTTCCTATGCAGTTCTCATATATTTCTTTGCACGTCCAACTCTCTCTATGCAAAGTGACAAAAACAAAAAAAAACAAAAATGCAAGACAAATTAGTCAAAAAAATGAAAATGCTATGTATAAGTAATTATATATATATGTTATATATCACTACCTAAAATTAAAAAAATACTTATTTATATATATATAATATCTAAGGTTATTATTGCTAATATATGTTTTAATAACTATTATATATATATAAGTGTATGATTATTATTATGCATATATTATATGTATGTACGTATATGTTATATTATATTATTTTTATTGTTATTATTATAATTTATTATAGCATATTAATTTTATATATGTGATTATATACACTATAGTCATTATATTATATAGAATAAAAAATAAAAAAAATAAAAATGAAAATAGAATAGAGATAGGGGAGGAGGGTTCGTGCAAAGCGGTGAAAAAGGGCAGGGAGCGAAGGAGGTTTGGCTTAGAGGGAGAGGTGGTGGAACAACCTAGGGAAAGAAGGCTAGTGGCTCGACTTGGGGGAGAAGGAATGCGGTGGTGATGGTGGGTAGCGCTGAATGAAGGAGCGGTGGTTGAGTACTGGTGTTGAACAGGGGATATGGGGACGGCGGGGATGTTGGAAGGGAGAAGGGGGCTTTGGTGCATGGAAGGTTTGGAACAGCACAGGGTTTCGGGTGCGGGTTCCACTGGAATGGAGGAGCAGCGGGTAATTTAGGAGGGTGGGTTTTTTTAGTTTTATGGGGTAGAGTTTTTAAATATTGGAGAAATGGGTTTGTTCAGCACCACATGAAGTGGCGCTGAACAAAAAGTGGGTAAAGTGCCACTTGAAGTGGAACTTTGACCCCACACCACCCCCAAACCCAATATATATATATATATATATATATATATAATTTATTATAATAAATATAAAAAAAATACAAAAAATACATAATTATATTTTTTATAATAAATACAAAAATTATAATAAATTTATTTATTTATAATAAATTTATTTATTTATAATAAATATTTATAATAAATTTCTAATAAATATTATAATAAATATTATATTATTATTATAATAAATATACATCTTTTATACATTTATTATACATTTATTACAAATATTATAATGTTATAATATTATAATATTCATTATAATAAATATCTAATAAATGTTTTAGTAAATACTATTATAATAAATGCACAATAAATGTATAATAAATGTATAATAAATATTTATAATACATTTATATTTATAATAAATACTTATTGTAATTAAATATTATAATATTTATAATAATAAATATCTAATAAATGCATAATAAGTATTATTATAATAAATATACATTTATAATATCTATTATAAAAAATATTATTATAATATTTATTATAATAAATTTATAATAAATATTGTTATAATAAATATTATAATAAATGTATAATAAATGTTTAGTAAATGTATAATAAATATTTATAATACATTTATTATAAATGTGTATTTATAATAATAAATATTATAAAATTTAATTATAATCAATGTATATTTATATTTATATTTATAATAAATATACATTTATTTATTATAATAAATCTACATTTATTTTAAACATTTATTATAATAAATATGTTCAATAAAGGTATAATCAATATTATAATACATTTATTTTTTAATTGTAATATAATAAATGTAATATGTAATTATTTATCTTTATTATATAATTATCATATCTATATTTATTATATTTATAATTATATAATTATATTATAAATAAATGTAATATGTAATATAATATAATAAATGTAATATGATACATATATTTTTTAATTATAATAAATGTATATTTATAATTATATAAATGTATAATAAATATATTAAATATAAATGTATAATTACATATTACATTTATTATAATAAATAAATAATTACATATTACATTTATTATAATAAATAAATGTATATTTATAATTAAATTTATAAATGTATATTTATTATAATAAATATATAATTATTGTAGTTGTATAATTATTATAATTATATAATTATTGAAAATATATAATCATCGTAAATATATAATTATTATATATATATATATATATAATTAATATGGTTTATTTATATAAAGATATGATTATAATAATTATATCATTATAATAATTATATAATTATAAATATAATAAATATATAATTAAAAATATAATAAATATATAGTTATAAATATAATAAATATATGATTATAGTAATAACATAATTATAATAAATATGTATTTATAATAATTATATAATATTTAATAAAGTTTATTTATATAAAGATAAATTATTTTAATAATGATTATTTAAATATAAATTTATAAATTTTAAATTTAATGTTTATTTATATATAATTATTTATAAATTTATAAATTTATATATAATTTTTTAAATACATAAATAAACCATATTAAATTTATTTATAAATATATATATATATAAACATTATTAAAATTATTTATATTTATTATATTTATTATAATATATTATAATTATTCTTTTATTAAATTTATAATTATGTATTTATTATAATATTATATTATGTATTAAATTTATAATTATGTATTTATATTTAAGGGTGTAATTTAATTGGCATAACTATTTTAATTGGTGTAATCGGGAACCTTCACGATGCCTCTCCTTCCTCCTGACGGAGACGGCATCTTCGTCGGTCCCTCCCCCATCCGCGGGGGAGGGACCTTCATCAGCCTCCAAGGGAATGTTGTTTCCCTTCTCCCTCCTTTCTAAACCCGAATTGCTTCCTTCTTTTCCGGAATGTTCTCTGTACCCGAAGGTTCCCGATTTGTACAAGGGAAACCCTAATCTTCCATTTTCACTCGCAGAATTCTACGAAGCTTCATCGTTACACAGTCGGACTCTGATCGCTCTCTTTTCACGGAGAAGGCCATCAGTGTATTCTTTCGACAGATGTGTCTTCGGTTTGTGGGGTCTCTAGGAAAGGGCTACTGTTGGTTTACTTGACAACAGAAACTTAATGGTGCGCTTCTCGTTGGAGGAAGACATGATCAAGGCCTGGTCGTGCGCGCCTCGCAGCTGCAATGGGGCCCGATTCTATCTCCTCAAATGGACTTATGACTATCATATGAAACGGGACTCCCCGTCGGCAGCGATTTGGGTTAGTTTTCCCAATCTTCCTCTTCCTTTCCAGAATTCGTCGATTATCAGAATGGTGGGTAATCTTGTTGGAACGTTTCTATACACTGATATTCGAACAAATGCTTTGTGTCACCCGGTCAATCCAAGGGTGTTTGTTGAGGTCGATGTTTCACGTCATCCCCCAGATTTTGTGTGGATAACCATTGGTGAGGAGTATCGTTATAGGCAGCAGGTCGTCTATGAGTCCTGGATGGACTTCTGTTTCAGTTACAAGCGGCTAGGTCACTTGGCGTAGGATTGTAGAGGGAGATTGAAGAGTTATCGGGCGGTGGAAAGTGGTGCGGATGGGTCCTTATGTCAGGGGAAAAGGGTATCTGGTCTGTTGAGGAAGATGCGGTTGGCAAGGGGAAAGGTCTAGACAGGGGACCACTGGCCGGTTTGGACGCGCAGCAGATGAACCCTGAACAGCGAGCGGATACCTATAGTCCTGGAAAGTTGCTGGGGGCCTCTTCTGTGGGTCCGCAGGAGATCTGGGGGTTGGAAATTTCGGGGATGAACACTAATGTCGGGGCAGGGCGGCCTTCTGCTACACTCGCAAGCACAAACAATGGTTTTACTGCACAGATGAAGGTGGTGGTGGAAGTTGCCAATACAGTTGGAGATGGGGAGTTTCACCGGGTTACAGAGACCCAAAACCAAAATGGTATTACCATTTCTGAAGGTAACCTGGCCTGGGTGAAGGCATCAAGAGAAGTGGGAGTACGGTTGGATAAACCCATTGCTAATGTCCAGGTTTGCAACAGCTTTCAGTGTCTTGAAGTGGATGATTCGGGAATGGTTTTAGAGGAGGGCAGGTCTCAGGAGTGTGCTGTTAAAGAGGTCTCAGACTCTATTTTTCAGGTTGTGGATTTGAAGGAGGTTCACGAGGAGCATGTCAGCGGCGAGGTCTTGCATGCTGAACCTCAGGATACTGGCTACAATTTGGATGGCCAACAGGAAAAGGAGTTTAATGAGGCTAGTGAAGCGGGTCAGGTTCTTGAAGGCATTTCAAACAAGACCTCCTTGGAAGGGAGGAAGGGTGGGCATAAGGGGAGGAAGGATTATTATTTCTTACCTCTTCCTATGGAGACACGGTCAGCGAAGAAATTAAAAGGGAAATAGTTGGATAATCATGGAATGGAAGGTGTGGTGGATGAACAGCACTAGGATCTGATCATGAGCTCGGAAGAAGAAATGGTGGAGCAAATTTTGTATCTTAATGAAATGGAAGAAGTAGTCGCTAAAATGATGGGGAGACCTTTAAGGATGACTCTTAATGAAGAAAAATATTCTTGGATTGATCGGAAAGACTCGATATTAGTTGGAGCTTTCAACAATGGGAAGATCAATCTCAAGGAGTATATTCAGACATGGGATATGCTGACCATTCGACTAGAGCATCTTATTATAGATTCACCTACCACTCAGATCACATATTTTTCTTGGAAACTTTTTAGGGAACCGGAATCAGGTAATATTAAGTTAATTTTTAATGACTTTGGTTAAGTTAAAGCATTGGTTGGTGTGGCTGTGAGAGATTCTCCTGCTTCTGGTTCTCCTTTTCGTTGGTGTTGTTGCTTTGTGTGATGTTTTTCCAGCAAATTACTTGGGTCTGCTTCAGAAGAGGACCAGATCATGAATTCTTCACTGATGCTGACCTTTTAGATTGTATGCTTGAGAGGGTATGGCTTTTCCATCGGTTCTGTGCCCGTGCATTGCTGCACGGGACTGCTTGCTAAGAGGTCCTGCTTGGTGAAGTTTTTTTTTCATGGAGCATCAGCTGGGAGGGGCAAACCCTGTAGTTTGTTCTGTGTGGGTTGTTCTATTGTTTGCTTTCTGGACTTCATGGTTTCTCACTTTTCCCTTATAAGTGTTTTTATAATAAAAAAGTAATTTTCAGTCAGTATTTATATTTAAAAAGGTTTATTTATAATAAATATATAATATTATAATTATTATAATAAACCTTATTAAATATAAATAATTTCAATTATATTATTATAATTATTATAATAATTATATATATAATTATTTATATTTAAATACATGATTATAAATTTAATATTATAATAAATACATAATTATAAATTTAATAAATACATAATTGTAATATATTATAATAAATACGTATTTATAAATACATAATTATAAATGGCCAGGGGCTCTACCTCTGGCTACACTTTTAATAAATACATAATTATAATATATTATAATAAATATAATAAATATAAATTATTTGAATAAGGTTATATATATAATTTTAATGAGGTTTATATATTTAATTATATCTTTATTATATTTATAATTATATAATTATTGTAATTATAATTGTATATTTATAATAATTATATAATTATTATATTTAAAATTATATAATTATTATAATTATTGTAATTAAATAATTATTATATTTATAATTATATATTTATTATAAATATACAATTATTATATTTATATATTTATTATAATTATATAATTATTATAATTTTACATTTATTATAAATATATATTTATTATAATTATATAATTGTTATAATTATAATAAACATTATTATAGATTTATTGTATTTATTTTAGTTATTATATTTATTATAAATATATTTATTATAATTATAATTATAATAAATAAGATATATACATACATATATATATATATATATATAAAGGGGCTGGGGAGGGGGTTTTGTGGGATTTGGAAACAAAAACCCAAGAGCGCCAAATAAATTGGCGCTCTAGGGTAAAGGTGTCTAGCGCCAACTCATTTAGCGCTAGACACACCCAGTTTTCAAAATAAAAAAGTGACCCTTTAAATTAAAAAAATTAAATTAAAAAAACCCCTATCCTAAATCCCCCCGAGGAGTAGCAGTTGAGGCGAGTTCAGTGGTGGATCAGGAACTTCAGGTAGTGTGACATGGCAGGTAAGGTCTGATCAGCCATATGGAGTAGGTTTTAGTGAGTGGTGATTTTTTTAAGGATCTAATAAATTTGTACATATTTTGAATGAATTTAGGCTTCGGGTTTTGTTATTAAAATTCATGATACCTCTTGTTTTAAATTTCTTCTATTGAATTTCTTTGATTTTCCCTAATTATGGGATGATTTTCTTGTTAGTGATGTTGTGTAAGTTTTCTGGTGGATGGTCTTGGTGATGTTGTGGGCTAGAGGAGATGGGGGTGAATGGGAAGAAGTGGTGGTGGAGAGGTGAGGGGATGGTGGCACTGTGAGGTTGAAATGGTGGGTGAGATGTAAGGAGAAACGGTGGCTGGGGTCTGTTGTGCCACCATGAGGAACGGTGGCACCATGAGTGATGCACATGGTGGGACAGTCAGTGTGGCACCGATTATGAAATGGTGCCACAATGATTGTAGGAAACAACGGCACAGCGAGGCAGCTAACAGTGGCACCATTTCAGAAGGAAATGGTGGCACTGACTCACCTATAAAACATACAGCAATAAGTTAAATTAAAGAAACGATTTAATAAAACAAAAAATAGATTAATAAATCAATCAATTGAATTAACAAAAATAATTAAAAAACATAATAAAAATAAATAAAACAAAGTTAAGTTAAATAATAAAATTATTTATTAATTATTTAAAATAATTAATTTATTTGTATTAAAAAAATTTAACAAATTAATTTAAAACGAATTAAAACATTTAAAGTCACAAATTAAACAACCAATTAATTAGTTAAATATCTAATTAAATAATTAATTATTGAATAAAAATATGAATTGAATAGAATTAAGTTGTAAAACTAAATAAATTATTAAAAGAATTAAAAATTAAAAATTAAAATGTGTTATTTATTTATAAATTAAAAATTAAAAATTAAATTAATTAAATTAATGAATTAATAACTAACAAGAATGAAAAAATTGTATAAATAAAAGAATAAAAAATATGAGTCAAATTCAAAAGAAATGATTTATTTTAAGAATTATTTAAAATGACAATAAGAATCACTAAAAACACACAACATAAACAAAAATTGATTATTTTACACAGTAAGTACAAAAACACAACAATTATAAATTATTTAATAAAAATAACATTTTGGTATTAAAAAACCAATAAAAATTCAAAAAAGGATGTGAAAAATAATTTGAAAACACCGCCACATCATACAATGTGAATCTCAATGTGAAATCATTATTTATGTAAACATCATACAACGTTACATCTAAATCCCACAATAATTTCAAATCATCGATCAGTGGATTCAAAAAAACATCAATATCATTACCCAGTTGTTTTGGTCCTGATATAAGCACAGATAACATAATCTATTTTCATTTCAAGCATAACCACGATGGAAATTTTTAATTTACCAGAAAAACGGCAATGTATTGTGAGTGTTTCTTTAAAAAAAGGATTCACTTTGTCTATAGATAACATAAGACAAATGTTTCTCAGCTCGTTTCCAAATTTAGGATACTCATGATCAATTATCTTCCACTAAGGAGAGTCGTTCAGGTGACAAGGTTTCATATCTTTATTTATTATATCTTTGAACCATGTCAACTGTCTTACACCCTCCTCATTTCCATATAGGCACCTAAACCTTGGAATGATTGGAAAGTATCACACAACTTTTGTAGGACCTGATTGATCTTTATTGTATCAACAAGCACCACACATTGTGCATTCTTTAATTGATTTGTGGTCCTTGTGAAATGGTATACAGTCATTTTGATAGCCATATATTCTTTCAGATATCATACCCATAGAACATAGAATTCATTTAGCATCGTATGTTCACCTAGGGAGGTCATTTGTTAGGTTCAGGGGACCGCAGTGGAAGCCGGTGGGCCGAGGATTTTAAAAAATTTCATTGGCAGGATGACGGAACTTGTCTTCGCCAACTATCCGAGCCCCGGAGAGGTCCTAGGATCTCGCTTAAATTATTAAGAGCACAAAATTAAAATAAAAACGTACCCATTTCGAATCCGAAGGTGCGGTCGACTGCAACTAGTCTATGGTGATCATCGCTTGAAGGATCCAAAGCAGGATCCCTCTAGATCGTCCACACGTGCTCCAAAAATCCACTGGAACGTCAATCGTCAAACTCCGGGTGCTAGCGCGGTGATTCGACAATGTTTTCAACATCCCGACGATCACCGCATCGATAAGCCTTCGATGCATGAGAGAGATCTTGATCCGAGCTTCTTGGATCGAGAGCTTCTCTCTCTAGAGAGTGGGAGGAGAGAGAGGCTCTCAACTTTCATTCCATAAAATTAATGAATAGTGAATTTCACACCCAAGAGATATAGCCTCTTCTCTTTTTTATAGAGATGTTGATAAATATCTGGTAGGGTTCCCCAGCCCGCATTTATTTCAACGTTCACTAAATAAATAATTTTGACGAACTTATCTATACCAATATTAGTTATTATTTTTATCATATATTGTAATATATATGAAATATATTACCTGATAAAATCCAAGACATTTAACTTGACTCGTTGTCCCGCTTAATATTAAATGAACCTTGAAATATTAAAATAATATTCGTTCGATTAATATTTTCTCGTATTTACTGAACTCGTAAATATGTTAAATAGATTCAATCCAAAATCTTCGTAACTTAAATATTAATGAATTTAATGAATTCTTTTGGTGATCGATAACTTGGGCAATGATCGGACCCCGTGGCAGGGCCCACTATGTCCATATACATATTCAACTGAATAGGGATGATTCTTGAATACGCTATTGTGTGTGACCCTCTAGGCCCTCATCTCGATAGCAGTGAATAAAATCCACAGACCAAGAGCAGAGTCTAGAAACTCATCATGGCCCCTAAAAATATAAGGATAGTTATATCAACGATTATCATTCTATGAACACTGACAGTGTAGTATAATCTCTTTGTCATTAAATATTTCATAAAGCAGGACACACTCGTGTGTCATCATCCTTATCTTTCTTTATTATTTGTTGATATATATGGATGGATTTTCCTTTCTACTGCTTTGGAGAAAGTCTTATAAAGGCGGAACCATCCTGATCAACCAGGCATGAGATATAAAACTTCCTGAACATGGAAGTGACAAATCCTTTCTTGACCATTCATCCAATGTTATACCACCAACGACGCACCCAACACAAACTACCTCTCCACGAAGTCTCTTCCATGGTTTTCATCTTGCATCAAAGTACATAATTAAATGATATACATTAGTAATGGTTTCAATTTAGGAGACCAATACACATGGTTGTAGAGAGGAATAACCAATGACACCCAAAACATGTGGCGTTCTTATTGACGAGTATGTCCTCATGATATCACTACTAGAGATCACCAAATGTGAACTTCATGAGAAGAAGTCTCAATGCTTATGATCCCCCAGCACCTGATACTAAGACATCTATTGTGTCCAGTAAGTAAGATGTATCTAGACTATAGAACATATATTTAAGATCAATGTCATTGTATCTCGAGGTTCTCATTATAGCCTGGGATCTGGCACAACCTCTTGACATGACAATTAACCTTTGGACATTACCATTGTTATAGTGGTTGAAGAAAAGTTTTCACTATAATGGTAAGATATCATCATGCATAGATAATTGTACACATGATATGGTAATCAAAATTACAGCATAGTTGGGTCTAGGGCACCCACTATTTGAACATCATTATCTTCTAGGAGCATATCATTAAAGAGAGAATGTAGTTTAGTAAAATTGGAATCACTCCATCCATTTCCTACATTCAAATTATACAGCTTTAGTACGGCTAACAATACATTATATTTAGTGCATCCAATATACAAAGACATCTTTTCATAACTCTTTAACTTCTCAAACAATTTTATAAAATCATGAAGTTCATATTAAATTTTCATTTTAAATTCCTTAAAACGATCTTGATCATCATTCACCCCTATAATCACATCCTCGATAAGGTCTTCTTCATTTTCCACACTTGTAATCATATCAGATGATACTTAAAATGAAGTGTTATCTTAGTCACTAGTTGTATTCCTTTTTCCCCGTGCTTATTCCAACATTTATAACTTCGATCAGTTCTGTGATAGATCAAGTGTTCTTCTAACTCCTCTGGACTAATTAGTCATGAATAACAACAATGTAAACATGGATAAAGGATTTGTAAAGGTTTATAAGCATGATATTTTGAAAACATGATAAACTCCTTCACCCCATATTCATACTCTTTTTTCATGTGATTGGCATCTATTCATTCTCTATTCATATCCATCCTATTTGATTTAGTAATATTAATTTTTAACAAAATAAATGCACAAATATGTTCAATTGAATATGTATCTCATGAATTTCTTGAAAGAGAATGGAAATATTTAAAAATGGTTTATCATACCTTATGATTAAAATAAAAACTTATTACAACAAATTTATAAATATAATGGAGGATATTTCACTTTTAAGAACTATTCTCCACTTCAAAATTTTAATGATCAAAACCCTTTTTATATGAGTATAAATTAAGTATAAAATCACATTTACATTATAAAAAACTGATGAAATACGATTATTGAATGTAATAATGAAAATATTGAAAAAAAAATGAAATTCCTTTTAATAATATAAAATATGGTTATTGAATATAATAATGGTTTCCAAATCTTAAAAAATGAAATTATTATAATTTTTAAAATATTTCCAAAACTGAAATTGAATTTATGAATGTATAAAAGTATTAAACTATTAATAAATTTAAAAGAGTTTAGAAGTATAAAAGTATAAAATAAAAATTTATATATATTTATATTAGTATATAAAATTATAGATGTATATAGAAGTAAAAAATTATATATAATTTATAAAAGAATATAAATTTTAATGAAACATACATAATTTATAAATATATATAGATTTATAAAACTATATAAAAGTCCATGTATGTTATAAAAGTATACATAATTTATAGAAGTATATAGTTTTAAAATTTTATAAAAGTATAAAATTATAATATATAAAATCAAAATTTATGAAAGTATAAAATAATAAAATTATTTTATTATAGTCCATTTATGAAATGGTCGATCTTAATTTTACAGTTAATAGAAAAAATATAGGTGTACCTTGAAAGTCTCATAAGATCTACCCTTGGATTTAATGGAACACAGTTTTCAAACCTTTTTCAAAAATCCTATAGAAACCTCACTCATGATACCCAAGTAAATGATAAAATGAATGGAACCACATCATCAATGAAATGAAAATAACAAATAAAAGAAATCTTCCACGGTTCCTACATGCATCAATCAAGTAGGGGAACTAAAGAAAATAAATAGAACACATTATTCCAAACCACCAACCAATGAAATGATTTCATGGGATCTACCATTGTCTTTAATGTGATAAGGTCCAATAATTTATCAAACCGGGACCAACTACAGGCTTATGTTTCATTCTAACACAAGACAATTGACTATCTTTCACCAATCCTAAAATCAAGGGAACTCACCACTATAATTATACATAAATTGGGGGAACTAAAAGTGTGTAATGGTCTAGTGTAGAATAAATAAATACTTCCCACTTAGTTACCTAGGTTCCCATGAACAAAGTAATAGTAATGGTGAGAAACAATCAATAATTCAAAAAATCATCATTAAGCATAAATAATAACTCACCCACACCTCTAATTCTCTCACAAGAAATATATCCTTTCTATCCATCGCCCGATCACCACATACCTAAAATACCACCCATAAAGGAAAAAATCATAAGGGGAAAAAAGTGGGTCTCACGCACCCACATGTTTAAAAGACCATTTAAAAGGTCCAAACAAGACTTTTAGAAACCCACCAAGGCCAATTCTCTATATAATAATTTGAAATATTTTATAAGAAATTTCTTAAAACATTGCACTTAAACCACCCTTAAAATCAATTTATAAATTAGTCCACCTTTATAAAATCACTTGATTAATTAAAACTTTGCCTTAATTTTCTTATCTAATAAACTAAACGAGGTCAAAAAATGTTAAACCTTGCATATTATTTTAATGAAATCTTGAAATATTTTATCAATGCTTGGAATTTCAAGTATTGTTTGAAATGAAAAGTAAAAATATTGTGTATATTGGGAATTCAAATTGATTACCAAAACACCTTATAAAATATTATAATTTATTTATAAAGATAGTTCATGCAATTTGTCAAACACATGGTGTGCATGGTTTTCTAAAAAATATTTTTAACAATTTCCACAATTGAGAAGTCCTTGGAATTGAAGTGAAAATAACATAAAACTTGATTTACCTTTCCAATAACACATAAACACATTTAATGTTATTATTTGATATACAAAACATAGAGTTAAACATGAAAACAATCATGGTTCTCAAATTAAATGGAAACACATGGGTTAACCTATCATAAATAAACGACAAATGGTTATTTAATTCAAATATAGGATGAATGGAGCTCTAAAAATTAATCAAATTCACTGGACTCAAAAAAATCATAGGAAAAAAGGGTCAAACCTTTCCATTGGGTTCACCTAGGTGATTGGGATGAAACTAATTGGGTAAATCCAGATCGAACAACATGCATCAAGGTTGGAAGTAATAATGACCAAGATGGAAGAAACAATTAAATAATTGAATCAATAATATCATGCCTTAGAACGACCATGATTCAATTATGGAGAGAAACAAGTGCTTGGCATGGAGTGACAGTGATTGTAGTGACTGATGATGAAGACGAGGAGTGACGATGAAGGTGAATGCAAAGGTAGGGAGCGATAGGAGGGTGGAAGAAATCTAATTCCAAAAAATCTTGAAGGTGTGTGGAGATGGTGAATCTGTTAGGGTCATTTTTTAAAAACCTGAAAAGTTTTTATAAGCACTTTCGAAAAAGCACTGATAAAGGTTGGTTTTATCAGCGCTAAAATACAAAGTTCTAAAAAAAACATTATCTTTGTTTTTTTTAACACTGATAAAGATACACATTTATCAATACTAAAAAACACTGATAAAATGTGTATTTAGCAGTGATAAAATTCTATCATTGATAGAGACTACTTTTATCAGTGCTTTTTTAGCACTAATAAAGGTGAATCTTTATCAGTGCTAAAAAAGTGTTGATAATAAAATAAATAAATATATTTATTTATTATTTAAATAAATTTATTATAATTATATAAATATATTTATAATTATATTTACATAATTATATATTTTTATGTTATTATATATATATTTATAGTTATAAATATAATAAATATATTTATTAATTAAATATATTAAATATTATTTCATAAATATTTTTATATATTTATAAATATATTTATATATATATATTAGGTGTTTGTGGGTACATTGACATTAAACACACACACCACACACACATTATAGAAAGGTGGGTCGTATCCCTGCCAAAGGATATCCCACCCATCAAGCCTTATTTATTCATTACATGGCCTGAAGACCCAATGGCTATGAAGCCCATTACATAACCCAAAGTCCCACAAACTAGCCCATAAGTCCAATGCATCGTCATGCCAACATCATACTGCCTGCATCACCGGGCCTACATCATGCATGTGTCACCACCTGCATGCATCATACGTCACACCTTCTTCATCACCTACCTGCATCATGCATCATGCCTTCATCACCACCTACCTACAGAAATTCACTCCCACCAAGATTTGAACCTAGGATTTCATTGGGTATACTTTTTGTGCATATTGGTTATAGGTGGATGATTTTGACTCGAAACTGGTATCTTTGACTAGGGGTTGCTGGATTTTGGATGAAGGAGTTCCAGCGATGAGGATTTGGGATCCCAGCATATGAAACATGAGGCCTGATGCCCCTTTGACAACAATAATTTAGTTATGTGAAGAATACTATTTTTAGAGTGATCAACTCACGAAAATCTTGGATCAGTTCTCATATGGGGTTTTAGGTGGTCACCAACCTAGGTGGATTTCGAGTGATGCAAGTCGTTGGCACAAATGGTGGGATTTGAGTGAAGTGGGTCATTGGCTAGCATGGGATACCGATGGTGGATCTTGTTGAACAGTGATTATGTAGGCCAACAGGATGATATGATGCATACAGTTTTGACAGCTGATGGTATCGTGTTTGCGATAATGGTTCTCAGTGGAGGCAATATGATCGGTTGTTGGCCGAATATTGGTTATCGGTGACTATGTGTGAGACTGGGACATGGACCAAGTACATCGATGTGTTGGCGATGAATTTTATGGAGTAATAATGGTGAATAAAGTTTGGTGAGACATTGATTTTTGTGATGGGTTCGATGACTTAGGAGGTGACCTCGGGATGGGGTGATGGCTATAGGATGTTTTTGTACTGTTGTGAGGCCTTGTCAAACATGGGCGGCCATGAATAAAGGGAGGGGATACTACTGATTTTATGGGCCATTTTTATGTGGTTAGGGTTTTTAAGACTTTCTTTTTTGAGCCATTTGATGTTTGGATTCTTTTCTTTTTTGTTTTGGGTGGTTTTGGGTGGTGAGTTTGTCACTCTCATGTATTGGTGGCATTTTACGTGTCACATGATTTATATTTTATGTAATTTATTTGTAATGACCTGATCATTTATGAATAAAATTCCCTTTATTTTAATGTCTTATGGATATAGAAAACACATGCACTCTTTTTTTTATTTTTCTTAATGGGTTTAAATGACCACTATGTATCATTACTGTTAATAATATAGTCATTGAACAGTGAACACATGATTGTTATAAATATAAGGATTTTGAAAAAATATCCTTTTGACATAGAAAAAGGGGAGGATGGCATCATCCAGTAGACTCAGGCTATACGAAGCTCATTTGTCAAAGCTTATAAAGGAGGTAGATTCATTAGGCTTTGTTCTTGACCAAGCCCAAGTTGAGCTTCAACCCATTAATTTTGAACAGAATCTCCTACGGGAGAAGTTCAAATTAATAGATATTACCACCTGAGCAATGTTCTCTGAGCCACCCCAAGATTCTGTCACCATTTCACACCTTACCCTTAGGTCTTATGTGGGTGTTATAAGGGGTCATGTAATAAGGTATTAGTTACTTATTTTTCAATCCCTTTTTATAAATAAAAGTCTTAATCCATCAATTCCTTTATATGAATAGTCTTTCATAAAAAAGATGAATTTGATAAATTGATTTTTCGGGTAAAAATGGTAGTTTTGAGAAATATATACTTTATTATATTAAAATAAGGTTTTTATTAATAATATTATAAAAAAATATTACAAATTATGATTATATCGGTTCCATGTCTGTAAATGATTATGTAATCAGTTTGATAAGAGTTGCATTTTTTATACGATAAAACAGAAAGTGTATTTTTAAAGAATTTATTTTAAGGAATTAATGAATTTTTAAAATAATTGATATTTTAATAAAATATTATTATCAATTTAATTTTATGAATAATAAATGAGTATATAATTTTTATGAAGTCAAATGTAATTTTTATTAATGTTTGAAAACTGTTTTTATCAAAACCCGTGAATTTTCAATAAATGTCAGTTTCCATTTTAAAAGTAAAAATTCACATATTTAGAAAATTATTTAGATAAAATAAATATTATTTTTTGAATAGTGACACTGAAATTATCCAATAGTGAATTTTTCATAATTTTATAACACAGACGAATTTTTAGGTAAAAATTAAATACCGTATAAATAAAATATTTGTTTTATGACATCATAATGACCCAAAAATGATGTGATAAATACTATAATGGGTATTCTATGACCAATATATTATTTTTCATTAAAATAATGTGATTTTAGATTTATTTTAATTATTTTATAATGCCTTAGTTAATCCTCCAAAGTGTATAATATATTTTATGATTTTAAATTCATTTCCTTGAGGGTGTGACTCACCTCCACATAAGAAAGGATAATATATTAATATATTCAAACATTTGACTTAAAAAATAATGGTTTCCAATACTCTTTGAAAAAACCCCATGGTAAAAACCATGGGAAGGTTTTTGGTTTTTGAATATTTAATTATATAGATTCCAAAACCTAAGTTTGTGAAATATTAAAGAATTCCCCTCTCATTTCCTATATAAACCCATCCAAGATCCCATTTATCTTCACTAAAAATTCTGAGATCACATCCCTAATCTTCCCTCCCCTCTCTATAATCCTACCAAGGAACCCCAATCTCTCAATAATCCCCTCTTCAATCTTTTTAAGTCACACTCTCAAGTAAGGGATCCTTACTTTCCTTCCTTTCTCGTTTTTAACCAAGTTTCCTTATATTGTTACATGCTTTTATTTTCAATTAAAAATTATGGGGTATGGTTTTTCACCTCCCACATACTTACCATATTATTTTTTTATGATGGTATACCTCTATCTCTTTCATTAATCCCTCCCATGTACAGTTGTTACCTTGCCGAAATTTCCAAGAGTTATTCCATTTCTCCTCTTTCTTCAAGTTTATTTATTATGTTATTCCATCTATTTCCAAATTCCTTGTGTTGGTACATGTATCTATATTCCCCACCATACTTTCCATTTTATTTTTATATTATTATATACCCATTTATCTCTCATCAACCATTTTTTTGAATTTTTATGTCACGTCGTTAGGCTGCCGAAATTGCACCATGATTTTCCATGCCAAAATCATCATGTAGTGAATATCGTTCCCATTTATATATCATGGGTATTCTCCTTTATGTTTATATAATTGTGGACCATGAGCCTCAGCCCAGTTGGTGAGGTATCCTTAAGTGAATCCACAAGACCCAGGTTCAAAACCAGGTAGAGGCATATTTTCGGGTACTGTAGCAGGTACTGTAGCAAAACTGTACATTGTGTGGTACTGTAGCAGAACTGTACACTGTATAGGTACTATAGAAGAATAGTATACTATGAGGGTACTATAGTAGACACTATAGCAGTTACCATAGTAGATATTGTTCGGTACTGTAGGAGCTAGAACTATTCACCTTGGGCCACCGGTTTGGGCTTGGAGTCCTTAAGGCTTTCGGGCCACCCAGGCCTTCGGGTCAGTAGGGATTTTGGGCCACCCTTAAGGACTTCAGGCCACATGAAGGACTTCGAGCCACATGTAGTTTCCTCAGACACACTAAAATAAAGAAGCAGCCCCAGAAGGGGATTCAGAGCAGGTGCACTCAGCATATCAGAGCCAAATAGATTTTTCAGAATGATAGGGTATGGCTATGCCATTGGGACCAGCCTGTGCTTGCACGAGAAGCCTAGCCAGATGGCCTTGCGAAGGTGGAGAGGTAATATCATGATGTAGATGTTGGGGAGGGGTAGTTCCTTGTAGATAGTCTGGTTTAATTCCCTAAGACCTTCCAGTCATGTAGTCTCCTAAGCCTACGGGCCATGTAATCTTTGAGCCTACAGGTCTTGTAAGGGTTCCCCCTCATCCCTTGAAAGGGGGGTTATCAAAAATCAATAAAAATGAAGGCCTTCAGGCCATTCGGGGTCATATAATTGTGTATTATAGACTTTAATGTATTTATTAAGCATTCCTTTATCATAGAATAAATGATGATGTTGAATGAATTCATGTTAGATGATCTATGTGGCACACTTAAGCATGAGATTAAAATTATTATGAAGGTTTCACCCTGATAGCACTCCAATGAATTGGGTAATGTTTAGTATCATGATACACCATGTGAAATGAGGGTTTACTCATTCTAATTCATGTTAAATGAGGTTTTACTCATGCTAATCTATGTTCAATGAGCCTTGGATCATGCTAATATCATGTTGTATGTTGTTGCCACATTTCCATGTTGTGATAATCATGATATATCATGCCTTTATGTTCATGTTTCTCTTATGATCCATTGATAGGGCTATTGACTAACATGTATTGTATTCTTTATTTTATACCTTTTTTACTCCCTTAATGGGCTTTATAGCTCACCTTTTCTTATGTATGTCCTCTAGTTATCCCAAGAAATGTTAAGTACGAAAGAATGTTGTGGTCTTGTAAAAGAATTTTTTAATAAAGTTATTATATTTTTTGTCTTAAGTTGTCATATAATGTTCCTAATACACAAAGACACTAGACCTCTCAATCTTCTGGGTTTTATTAAGTTCATTTTTGTGTAATAAATCATGTTTATGTGTATAATAAAGAGTAGGGTTGTTATAGATGGTATCAAAGGATAAGATTAGTTATTTTTTGGATTAGAGTTATAAAACTCTAGTGAAAGCCTTAGGGATAATACTATGTATAAGAAAATAATACCTAAATATTGGTGAGTATAGATTAAGTGGTTTATCAATCAAATACATCCATATCTGGATATGAACAAGTAGAGGTGGCTCTGAAACAGATATATCTAGGGGTAAAACCTGAAAACACTGCTTTGAGCTAGACTCGAATAAGAAATGGTATACGGAAACGGGCCTTATTTCACTCTTGGTTCGACACTACCAAGGGATATTCCTTGGTAAATTCATAAGATTAGTATAAACCATTATTAAGGGAATAAAAATATTCCCCTAGTAATATATGTTGGGAAGTAGATCATGGATAACTTTGATTGAATCATATAAATTCATAAGTTAATAAAATCAATGTAATTTATAATTTATCCTTTTTTTCATTGGATTCCCCTTTATGTATTTAATAGTTAAAAATAATTACCCCTAACTTTTTTTTAATTCTATTCAATGTCTGGTAATAGGATGACTCGGGATAACAACCGATGTGAATATCAATGTGATGACTATTCAAATGAGATGCCTAATCTGATGGGAGAGATAATAACAAACTTTGTCGTGATAATCTCTTAGTTAACTCAAGTATTTAATAGTAATGTGGGTCAAGAGGAACTTCCAACACCCCCCCCCCAATAAATAACAAGACACAATCGAGAGATTCATGAGATAAAGGCATCCTAATTTCAATGGACCATCTGATCCCTTAGTCACCGAACAATGGATCAAGACCATTGAGAAGATATTATTCACCCTTAAACGTCCCAAAAAAGAGAAGGTTCCTCTAGATACTTATCGTATTGAGGTTGAAGCTGATCAATGGTAGACATTGATAAAAAAAATACAAATCCTGAGGAAGATATCGAGGTGTTGGAATATAAGGATTTCAAGAAAATGTTTTTCAATAAATATTGTCCTCGCACCCTCCAACTTAAGATGGAAAGGGTATTCCTTTCCCTCAAGAAAAACGATGGTGAATCCATCGGAGAGCACAAGGAAAATTTCACAAGGATTACATGATATGCCTTTATCTTTTTTATTACCTCTGAATGCAGGGTGGACAACTTATTTGGTGGGATAAAACCTAGACTACGCAAATCCCTAGAAATATATGACTTTGATAGCTATAAGGAAATTTCCCAATGTGCCCTCAAAATATAAATGGAGATTGGGAAATCTCAAGGGTATCATGGGGATAAGAAGTGGAAAGTGGACTTTAATTTTGGTGGTTCGATTGATAAATATAATGGTGCTAAGAAATTATAACACCCCACTTTCCAAAGGTGTGGAAAGAAGCACCCTGGAAATTGAATGAATGGGATGATGAAATGATTTAGGTGTCGAAGAAAAGGGAACCTTGACAATAGTTGTCGACAAGAAAAACCCACTACTGCAATAGAAGAGAGGAATTCTCCGTTCAACCCTCAACGTATTTTTAATTTCTACAAATAAAAAGAACCATGGCACATTGAAAACCAATTCCCTAATCTAAGGGTTTTTTGAGGAAACCAACAACCTCCAAGGCAGAAAGGGAGATATTTTTCCATCACTACCACCAAAGTGAATCCAGAAAATGAAGTGGTGAAAGGTATTCTAGTTATTCATTCAAGAATAGCAAACATAGTTTTTTATTCTAGTTCTACACATTCTTTTATATCCCAAAATTTTATTAGAACAATACAAACACCACCACAAATCATGGAAGTAGAGATTTCGGTGATAATGGAAAATGGGGAAATTATTGCATCCCATGAATATAACTCCTCCCATGTCACAATTTGTGGATTGAACTTCCCGGAGGACCTTTTCATATGCCCTATGGTGGAATTTGATGCAATTCTTCGCATGGATTGAATTTACCTATATATATCCAACATAAATTTTCATGATAGGTAAATCACTCTCCATATGGCGGATCGACCCCCGATTCTCTACAAGTTCCAGGAGGAGGATGAATCTTCTTTAGAACCATCATCTCAAGTGTGGATATTACTGCCCTATGTGCATGAATATATTTCTCATTTGATTGAGTCTAAAGAAGGAACCATCCTAGAATACATGCTTATTGTGAGGGAATTCACTTAGGTGTTACTCAAGGAATTGTCTGGTCTTCCTCCTATATGATATGTTGAATTCTCGATTGATCTTATTCTTGGGGAATTTAAAATATCCAAGACTCCATATAGAATTGTTGTTGTGGATCTTGAGGAGATAAATAAATAGATAAAGGATAATTTGGATAAAGGGTTTATATTCCCAAGTGCTTCACCATGGGGTGCACCAGTCCTCTTCGTCAAGATGAATTATGGGTCAATGTGCCCTTTCATTGATTATCACGAGCTCAATAAAATCACTATGAAGAACAAGTATCATTTTCCATGAATTGATGACTTGTCTGATCAGCTACATGGAGCACAATAATTCTACAAGGTGGATCTACTGTTGGGATATTACCAAGTAAGGGTGAAGAAGGAGGATATCCCCAAGACTACTTTTTGTACAAGGTAAGGGCACTATGAATTCATAGTAATGCCTTTCAGACTCACTAATTATCTAGAAATATTTATGGACTTGATGAATAGAGTCTTTAGATATTACCTCAACAAATTTGTGGTAGAATTTATAGATGATATTCTAATATACTCCAAAACCAAGTAGGAACATGAGGAGCATCTATGCACTGTACTAGAGACCTTGTGAAAGGAGAAGATCTATGAAAAGTATATCAATTGTGAGTTATAGTTGAATTAAGTCTCATTCTTGGGGAATATCATTAAAAGTAATGGGATCTCTATGGATCCCTTCAAGAAAAATGCAATTGAGGGATGGATGAGGCCAACATCTGAGATAGATATATATAGCTTCCTTGAGTTAGTTGGATATTACCACCAATTTGTGAGAAATTTCTCATGATTTTCAAACCCACGTACCAAGCTAACTTGGAAGGGAGTCAAGTTTTCTAGGAATGATGAATGCAAAAAGAGATTCAAGGAGTTGAAAATAAGGCTTATCACTATGATCAAACTCACACTGTAGAGACCCTAATCTTGACGTACATAGACATTACATTAATTTTGCGGAATACTTAGTACATAACAAAAACACACACACAAGGACCGTAATAGTTTAGTGTCTTTGGAAACTCGGAATATAATCTTCTAATCGTGGTGAAAGATCTTCAACATATCCCATAAAGATATTCTTTTTTTTAAACCTAAATCCTTTCTTTATATCCTGGGGAAAAGAAAACATAAAAGGGTGAGCTCAAATTCTCAGTAAGGGTAAACAAAAGAAATATCAATCACTTCATATTCATAAGAACATATCTTTTGGAAATCTTAAACTACAAAAGAGATCATAATTTCATAACATGGGATAAATCATAGTAGTGAAATGTAATCCCAATAATCATAACTTAAAACATGAAACTTTGTGGCATACACACATAATCATAGAGAATCATTTCTTATTAGTCAAGACTCATTGCCAAGACTATCTTATTGTAAAAAGTCCCTTTCTGAACTGAGTTCACTCCTCATTTCAGTCCTGTTTCACTGAACCGGTATAACCTACCATTCCATCCATGTCTATCTCATGAGATATAAAATCATTACCCAATGCATTAGAGGGAGATATAGGTCCCACCCATCTCATAATGATACCATTCTTATGTGTGCCACAAAATCATAAATCATACATCATTGCATAACCCACGTAATAAAAATGGGAATCTTAAACATCATGACATCATCAAACAATTCATATAAGATAAAGGAATTCATAAAAATAATTCCATCACAACATAATCAAATCAATGTAATAATAGGGATAAAAACAGAACCCTATATTATCTTAGATGGAAAATAATTTTGATAAAACACTTGAACTCCATTCTTGAGGAAAATATCCTTTCTACTTCAAAAACATTTTCCTTTTTTAACATGTCATACAATTTTAAACTAAAAGAAGTTGTTTAAAAATAAACATGAAAACTTGTATAGGAAGCTTCTTGGAAATAATGTTTTAAAAATCCATTCATGCCGTATAAGTTAAAAAACATTCTTCTCGTACTTTTGTCGGAAAATTCAAAAAGTACCTCGTACGAAAAACGAAAAAAAATTCCTTTCATATCTTTTACTAAAAACTCACCGAAGGGTAAAATTGAATATAAACTATTGTATAAGGATATAAATATTACATATTTAGGGAACATTGATGTGGATGATTAAATACAACCTAGTAAATATAAACAATCTCGGAAAAAAATGAGATTGTGATATTTCCCTTACCTTAGGTCCGATTTGCTTCGAAAGTGTCTGAACCTCCTGTATAATGATTTAAATAATGTTATTGACTTATTCCAGAATCATAATTATTGTAATGATATCATACATGGCCATATTCGTAGCTTCTTAGTAGTAATATTTCATTGCCACTTGTTATTCGGGTGTTTATAACTTTCTGTTCTTATGCGTGTTTTGTCGAATAAATTCTTATTCTTCTCTTTAGGTTATAGATACCTCATTTCCATAATGTTATTGGTGTAATATATATCATATTCATTCATTCAATTAATTTATATAATCATTATGAAATGAAGATCATGTGGAATGAGTCGCATCACATCGTGGAGACGGTATTCCGTACATACGCACGAGTGGTGATATCGTTCCTCTGATCGTGGAATTGTATTGGAGTGTATGTATACTATTTCAGAATCAATATCACTTTATAATAGTCATATATAGTCATTATTTACACCATTATACCCATCCAAGTAAGGTGGTGGTGTAAAATAGATTACACCACGGTGTGGAGACGGTATTCCGTACGTACGCACGCGCGGTGATTTCTTTTTCCATAGGATGGATAGATGCTGAAATAGGGTTGTTTCATACTTATAATAACATATCAGTATTTGAGTGATACTGATGTTATTACTTCATAATTAAAGAACTAAATAAGAAGAAGTGGAAGAAGAAATAAAGATGAGAGAATCGGTGACAGACATTACCTCTTCTTTGAAGTGCTTCTTTGAGACCTCCTTTTAGGGCACTAAAATAGGTCTTTGAAGAAGACCAGAACCTCTAGGATGTTTATAGGGAAGTGGACAGAAGAAATTGTCAGGGTTTGGCCGAGCTTGAAGTCTCAAAGTGGTGTGAGGAAGAGGGGGAGGAGGTGCCCTTTTATAAGGGAGGAGAGGGGCACCTTTGGAATAACTAAAACTATTATTTTATTATAAAGTCAAATTCTATTTTAAATACCTCAAAATTAATTTATTTCGAAGCTAAGGTGGGGATGGGTCGAAATAATCTCATCCAATATAATTTATACAAGTTTAGGTTCCTATTTTAACCTTATCATTTAGATTTAACATTAAGTAAAATAATTTTACTTTTACAGTGTCTTCTTGTGTTCTTATACTATAAGGTTAATAAAATTACTATAAGAACCCAAACGAACCCCAAGTTGTTTATTATTAACATATATAACCTTATCTAAGTCATTTGGCTGAACATTAGATTTTTAGGAATAAAATAACAATTAATAATATAATATTTGTTTTAAAAACTATTTTATGTCAATTTTGACACTATTTTGTAACTGATTTTTGTGAAAATCATAACAGAATGATTAGTTCGAAAAAAGTTAATTAAATCAATAATAACATGTCATATTAACCTATAAAATTAGTTTATTTCATAAAATGACTGAAATTACATTTATTTGGGTATTTATAACATCAATTATGTCAATATTTCATTGATAAGATAATTACTACATCATCGTTGTGTCATAAATAAATTAAATTATTTAATGTCTAAAAATTACAAATAAAATACCATTATGTAGGAAATCGTTTTATCTTTCTAATGACTATTTATAGTCGAATTTATCTTATGTATAACCCTATATTAAAAATGATTTACTTATTAAACCTTGATTTTAACTATTTTAACCCTTCTTTAAATAAATTAATAATAAATTTCCTAATCTAATCCAAGTGGGCCTAAATGGTCATATTTTATTCCTAAGGTTGTTTTTGGTTTAATTACACTTATCCAATAGAATTAGGACATGTGTTAGGGTAATAATAATATCATTTTTACCCTTAATTACCCTATTTATTTTAATCGTGGTAAAAAAAAGTAAAAACTAACTATTCACCAAAAATTATTTTCATCTCATTGAACCACATTTTAGTCCTTGATATTAACCGTGTCTCTTGGATTTTATAAATTCCACTCACAGAAGCGGTAAAATTAAGTTTTATGAAAAATTCAGTTTTTTTAACTACAACTTAGTGGTTTCACTATTCATCAAAAAAATGAAAGTTTCCAGAAAAATACCAAAAATTAAGCCTAAGATATATTTGATATTATGAATTCAAAAATGATGTCTATTTTACGAAATTCAAAACATATCAGTTGCATTAATTAATTTAAAAATTAGTTCCCGTCGTCAAAACAAATAGCGTGTTCTTAGGAGATAATAACTATCAAAAGATTGACACTTGTTTATGTATTGTTTAAATGTGAAATTACATCCAATGACCAACATTGTATTAAATTGTAAAAATATATTCTAAATATAATTTAAAACCACTCAAATTAATAATTTATCACTATTAATTATTTTGATTAAAAAAGTTGTTTTTAATTAAAATTTAGTAATTTTCACTATTCATCAAAATATGAAAGTTATCTGAAACGTACCAAAATTTCACCGTAAGCTAATTTCGATATTCCGAATCCAAAAATGAAGTCAATTTTGAAAAATAAAATTTACAAAATTTCAAAAAGTGGTTATTACTATTCATAACGGCTAGTTTTTATAATATTTTAATAGCATATCATTGTTTAGTGAAACTCGGTATTGCGTACGACGCAAGCTATCGAGGAAGGCCGTGATTGCGTGTAATTCAAGGCAAGTCAAGGATGAGTGTTTTTCAAGCTCCTTTTGGTGTAGCGTACAACACAAGACATTAATGAAATTAAAAAGAATATTTTTCTTAAAATCTCGGGGTGTTACATTCTACCCCCCTTAAAATGAATTTCGCCCTCGAAATTCGTCAGGGTTATAAATGGTTTACTACTCGAAAGTTTCATTAATAGAAACCCACATCGTAAAAAGGAATACCAATACTTGTCTTTAAAAACTAAAGTCTGAAATGTAACGGTTACCCAAATTAACTCATCACTGGGTTTCCACGTAGGAGAACATAGGTGAAAATATGGATATGGAAGAAAAATCTAACCATCAAGTTCTGATGGAGAGTGGTAGAGAACATGGCTATGAAAAAGCCATCAATCACAAAGCCATAAATTTGTGATGATCTAAGGTAACATATGATTCATCGGATATAAGGGCACTAGGACAACATTTTTCTGGTTTTCAAGATCATTTCCCTAAAGTTGAAGATTTTGAATTAGAATAAATACTTACCTTATTTTGGTACAATCTCACTGTTGTTCGTGCTTTGAACAATTTCCACTTCCTCTCTTAAAGAAATGAAGTTTAATTTGTTATTCATGAAGTGTTAATAGATCATGTGATAGAATGATGGGTCATTCCATCTATTTC